>CM041730.1:9060035-10398368 GCA_023373845.1 Nibea coibor
ATTTCTGCCTAAATATGACTTGATCTGATTCTAGAGCTTCATAATATAAAGATCTGAGCTCACAGGACAGCTTGGAATTCTTGTAAAGGACCTTTACAACACAAAATGGGCATTTTCACCTGCTGAAATGGGCCCTTTCACTGCCATAAATTGATTGAAGGCCAAACGCAGTTAATGAAAGGTGATTTCTGCCTAATTATGACTTGGTCTGATTCTAGAGGTTCATAATATAAGGATCTGAGCTCACAGGACAGCTTGGAATTCTTGTAAAGGACCATTAGAGCACAAAATGGGCATTTTCACCTGCTGAAATTGGCACTTTCACTGCCATAAATTGATTGAAGGCCAAACGCAGTTAATGAAAGGTGATTTCTGCCTAAAAATGACTTGGTCTGATTCTAGAGCTTCATAATATAAAGATCTGAGCTCACAGGACAGCTTGGAATTCTTGTAAAGGACCATTAGAGCACAAAATGGGCATTTTCACCTGCTGAAATGGGCACTTTCACTGCCGTAAATTGATTGAAGGCCAAATGCAGTTAATGAAAGGTGATTTCTGCCTAAATATGACTTGGTCTGATTCTAGAGGTTCATAATATAAGGATCTGAGGTCACAGGACAGCTTGGAATTCTTGTAAAGTACCTTTACAACACAAAATGGGCATTTTCACCTGCCATAAATTGATTGAAGGCCATATACAGTTCATGAAAGGTGATTTCTGCCTAAATATGACTTGATCTGATTCTAGAGCTTCATAATATAAGGATCTGAGCTCACAGGACAGCTTGCAATTCTTGTAACGGACCATTACAACACAAAATGTGCATTTTCACCTGCCAAAAATTGATTGAGGGCATTTTCACCTGCCATAAATTGATTGAAGGCCAAATACAGTTAATGAAAGGTGATTTCTGCCTAAATATGACTTGATCTGATTCTAGAGCTTCATAATATAAGATCTGAGATCACGGGACAGCTTGGAATTCTTGTAAAGGACCATTAGAGCACAAAATGGGCATTTTCACCTGCTGAAATGGGCACTTTCACTGCCGTAAATTGATTGAAGGCCAAATGCAGTTAATGAAAGGTGATTTCTGCCTAAATATGACTTGGTCTGATTCTAGAGCTTCATAATATAAAGATCTGAGCTCACAGGACAGCTTGGAATTCTTGTAAAGGACCTTTACGACACAAAATGGGCA
This sequence comes from Nibea coibor, assembly GCA_023373845.1. Lineage (NCBI taxonomy): Eukaryota > Metazoa > Chordata > Actinopteri > Sciaenidae > Nibea > Nibea coibor. Next base: position 9,061,239 of record CM041730.1, read on the forward strand.
TTTTCACCTGCTGAAATGGGCACTTTCACTGCCGTAAATTGATTGAAGGCCAAACGCAGTTAATGAAAGGTGATTTCTGCCTAAATATGACTTGGTCTGATTCTAGAGCTTCATAATATAAAGATCTGAGATCACGGGACAGCTTGGAATTCTTGTAAAGGACCATTAGAGCACAAAATGGGCATTTTCACCTGCTGAAATTGGCACTTTCACTGCCATAAATTGATTGAAGGCCAAACGCAGTTCATGAAAGGTGATTTCTGCCTAAATATGACTTGGTCTGATTCTAGAGCTTCATAATATAAAGATCTGAGCTCACAGGACAGCTTGGAATTCTTGTAAAGGACCTTTACAACACAAAATGGGCACTTTCACTGCCATAAATTGATTGAAGGCCAAACGCAGTTAATGAAAGGTGATTTCTGCCTAAATATGACTTGATCTGATTCTAGAGCTTCATAATATAAGGATCTGAGCTCACGGGACAGCTTGGAATTCTTGTAAAGGACCATTAGAACACAAAATGGGCATTTTCACCTGCTGAAATGGGCACTTTCACTGCCGTAAATTGATTGAAGGCCAAATGCAGTTAATGAAAGGTGATTTCTGCCTAAATATGACTTGGTCTGATTCTAGAGCTTCATAATATAAAGATCTGAGCTCACAGGACAGCTTGGAATTCTTGTAAAGGACCTTTACAACACAAAATGGGCATTTTCACCTGCTGAAATGGGCACTTTCACTGCCGTAAATTGATTGAAGGCCAAATGCAGTTAATGAAAGGTGATTTCTGCCTAAATATGACTTGGTCTGATTCTAGAGCTTCATAATATAAAGATCTGAGCTCACAGGACAGCTTGGAATTCTTGTAAAGGACCTTTACAACACAAAATGGGCATTTTCACCTGCCATAAATTGATTGAAGGCCATATACAGTTCATGAAAGGTGATTTCTGCCTAAATATGACTTGATCTGATTCTAGAGCTTCATAATATAAGGATCTGAGCTCACAGGACAGCTTGGAATTCTTGTAAAGGACCATTAGAGCACAAAATGGGCATTTTCACCTGCTGAAATGGGCATTTTCACCTGCCATAAATTGATTGAAGTACAAATGCAGTTAATGAAAGGTGACTTCTGCCTAAATATGACTTGATCTGATTCTACAGCTTCATAATATAAGGATCTGAGCTCACAGGACAGCTTGGAATTCTTGTAAAGGACCATTAGAGCACAAAATGGGCATTTTCACCTGCTGAAATGGGCCCTTTCACTGCCATAAATTGATTGAAGGCCAAATGCAGTTAATGAAAGGTGATTTCTGCCTAAATATGACTTGGTCTGATTCTAGAGCTTCATAATATAAAGATCTGAGCTCACAGGACAGCTTGGAATTCTTGTAAAGGACCTTTACAACACAAAATGGGCATTTTCACCTGCCATAAATTGATTGAAGTACAAATGCAGTTAATGAAAGGTGATTTCTGCCTAAATATGACTTGATCTGATTCTAGAGCTTCATAATATAAGGATCTGAGCTCACAGGACAGCTTGGAATTCTTGTAAAGGACCATTAGAGCACAAAATGGGCATTTTCACCTGCTGAAATGGGCACTTTCACTGCCATAAATTGATTGAAGTACAAATGCAGTTAATGAAAGGTGATTTCTGCCTAAATATGACTTGGTCTGATTCTAGAGGTTCATAATATAAGGATCTGAGCTCACAGGACAGCTTGGAATTCTTGTAAAGGACCTTTACAACACAAAATGGGCATTTTCACCCGCCATAAATTGATTGAAGGCCATATACAGTTCATGAAAGGTGATTTCTGCCTAAATATGACTTGATCTGATTCTAGAGCTTCATAATATAAAGATCTGAGATCACGGGACAGCTTGGAATTCTTGTAAAGGACCATTAGAGCACAAAATGGGCATTTTCACCTGCTGAAATGGGCACTTTCACTGCCGTAAATTGATTGAAGGCCAAACGCAGTTAATGAAAGGTGATTTCTGCCTAAATATGACTTGGTCTGATTCTAGAGCTTCATAATATAAAGATCTGAGATCACGGGACAGCTTGGAATTCTTGTAAAGGACCATTAAACCACAAAATGGGCATTTTCACCTGCTGAAATGGGCACTTTCACTGCCATAAATTGATTGAAGGCCAAACGCAGTTCATGAAAGGTGATTTCTGCCTAAATATGACTTGGTCTGATTCTAGAGCTTCATAATATAAAGATCTGAGCTCACAGGACAGCTTGGAATTCTTGTAAAGGACCTTTACAACACAAAATGGGCACTTTCACTGCCATAAATTGATTGAAGGCCAAACGCAGTTAATGAAAGGTGATTTCTGCCTAAATATGACTTGATCTGATTCTAGAGCTTCATAATATAAGGATCTGAGCTCACAGGACAGCTTGGAATTCTTGTAAAGGACCATTAGAGCACAAAATGGGCATTTTCACCTGCTGAAATGGGCACTTTCACTGCCGTAAATTGATTGAAGGCCAAATGCAGTTAATGAAAGGTGATTTCTGCCTAAATATGACTTGGTCTGATTCTAGAGCTTCATAATATAAAGATCTGAGCTCACAGGACAGCTTGGAATTCTTGTAAAGGACCTTTATAACACAAAATGGGCATTTTCACTGCCATAAATTGATTGAAGGCCATATACAGTTCATGAAAGGTGATTTCTGCCTAAATATGACTTGATCTGATTCTAGAGCTTCATAATATAAGGATCTGAGCTCACAGGACAGCTTGAAATTCTTGTAAAGGACCATTAGAGCACAAAATGGGCATTTTCACCTGCTGAAATGGGCATTTTCACCTGCCATAAATTGATTGAAGTACAAATGCAGTTAATGAAAGGTGATTTCTGCCTAAATATGACTTGGTCTGATTCTAGAGGTTCATAATATAAGGATCTGAGCTCACAGGACAGCTTGGAATTCTTGTAAAGGACCATTAGAGCACAAAATGGGCATTTTCACCTGCTGAAATTGGCACTTTCACTGCCATAAATTGATTGAAGGCCAAAAGCAGTTAATGAAAGGTGATTTCTGCCTAAATATGACTTGGTCTGATTCTAGAGCTTCATAATATAAGGATCTGAGCTCACAGGACAGCTTGGAATTCTTGTAAAGGACCTTTACAACACAAAATGGGCATTTTCACCTGCCATAATTTGATTGAAGGCCATATACAGTTCATGAAAGGTGATTTCTGCCTAAATATGACTTGATCTGATTCTAGAGCTTCATAATATAAGGATCTGAGCTCACAGGACAGCTTGGAATTCTTGTAAAGGACCATTAGAGCACAAAATGGGCATTTTCACCTGCTGAAATGGGCATTTTCACCTGCCATAAATTGATTGAAGTACAAATGCAGTTAATGAAAGGTGATTTCTGCCTAAATATGACTTGGTCTGATTCTAGAGGTTCATAATATAAGGATCTGAGCTCACAGGACAGCTTGGAATTCTTGTAAAGGACCATTAGAGCACAAAATGGGCATTTTCACCTGCTGAAATTGGCACTTTCACTGCCATAAATTGATTGAAGGCCAAACGCAGTTAATGAAAGGTGATTTCTGCCTAAATATGACTTGGTCTGATTCTAGAGCTTCATAATATAAGGATCTGAGCTCACAGGACAGCTTGGAATTCTTGTAAAGGACCTTTACAACACAAAATGGGCATTTTCACCTGCCATAAATTGATTGAAGGCCATATACAGTTCATGAAAGGTGATTTCTGCCTAAATATGACTTGATCTGATTCTAGAGCTTCATAATATAAGGATCTGAGCTCACAGGACAGCTTGGAATTCTTGTAAAGGACCATTAGAGCACAAAATGGGCATTTTCACCTGCTGAAATGGGCATTTTCACCTGCCATAAATTGATTGAAGTACAAATGCAGTTAATGAAAGGTGACTTCTGCCTAAATATGACTTGATCTGATTCTAGAGCTTCATAATATAAGGATCTGAGCTCACAGGACAGCTTGGAATTCTTGTAAAGGACAATTAGAGCACAAAATGGGCATTTTCACCTGCTGAAATGGGCCCTTTCACTGCCATAAATTGATTGAAGGCCAAACGCAGTTAATGAAAGGTGATTTCTGCCTAAATATGACTTGGTCTGATTCTAGAGGTTCATAATATAAGGATCTGAGCTCACAGGACAGCTTGGAATTCTTGTAAAGGACCATTAGAGCACAAAATGGGCATTTTCACCTGCTGAAATTGGCACTTTCACTGCCATAAATTGATTGAAGGCCAAACGCAGTTAATGAAAGGTGATTTCTGCCTAAAAATGACTTGGTCTGATTCTAGAGCTTCATAATATAAAGATCTGAGCTCACAGGACAGCTTGGAATTCTTGTAAAGGACCATTAGAGCACAAAATGGGCATTTTCACCTGCTGAAATTGGCACTTTCACTGCCATAAATTGATTGAAGTACAAATGCAGTTAATGAAAGGTGATTTCTGCCTAAATATGACTTGGTCTGATTCTAGAGGTTCATAATATAAGGATCTGAGCTCACAGGACAGCTTGGAATTCTTGTAAAGGACCTTTACAACACAAAATGGGCATTTTCACCTGCCATAAATTGATTGAAGGCCATATACAGTTCATGAAAGGTGATTTCTGCCTAAATATGACTTGATCTGATTCTAGAGCTTCATAATATAAGGATCTGAGCTCACAGGACAGCTTGCAATTCTTGTAAAGGACCATTAGAGCACAAAATGGGCATTTTCACCTGCTGAAATGGGCCCTTTCACTGCCATAAATTGATTGAAGGCCAAACGCAGTTAATGAAAGGTGATTTCTGCCTAAAAATGACTTGGTCTGATTCTAGAGCTTCATAATATAAAGATCTGAGCTCACAGGACAGCTTGGAATTCTTGTAAAGGACCATTAGAGCACAAAATGGGCATTTTCACCTGCTGAAATGGGCACTTTCACTGCCGTAAATTGATTGAAGGCCAAACGCAGTTCATGAAAGGTGATTTCTGCCTAAATATGACTTGGTCTGATTCTAGAGGTTCATAATATAAGGATCTGAGCTCACAGGACAGCTTGGAATTCTTGTAAAGGACCATTAGAGCACAAAATGGGCATTTTCACCTGCTGAAATTGGCACTTTCACTGCCATAAATTGATGAAGGCCAAACGCAGTTAATGAAAGGTGATTTCTGCCTAAAAATGACTTGGTCTGATTCTAGAGCTTCATAATATAAAGATCTGAGCTCACAGGACAGCTTGGAATTCTTGTAAAGGACCATTAAACCACAAAATGGGCATTTTCACCTGCTGAAATGGGCACTTTCACTGCCATAAATTGATTGAAGGCCAAACGCAGTTCATGAAAGGTGATTTCTGCCTAAATATGACTTGGTCTGATTCTAGAGCTTCATAATATAAAGATCTGAGCTCACAGGACAGCTTGGAATTCTTGTAAAGGACCTTTACAACACAAAATGGGCACTTTCACTGCCATAAATTGATTGAAGGCCAAACGCAGTTAATGAAAGGTGATTTCTGCCTAAATATGACTTGATCTGATTCTAGAGCTTCATAATATAAGGATCTGAGCTCACAGGACAGCTTGGAATTCTTGTAAAGGACCATTAGAGCACAAAATGGGCATTTTCACCTGCTGAAATGGGCACTTTCACTGCCGTAAATTGATTGAAGGCCAAATGCAGTTAATGAAAGGTGATTTCTGCCTAAATATGACTTGGTCTGATTCTAGAGCTTCATAATATAAAGATCTGAGCTCACAGGACAGCTTGGAATTCTTGTAAAGGACCTTTATAACACAAAATGGGCATTTTCACCTGCCATAAATTGATTGAAGGCCATATACAGTTCATGAAAGGTGATTTCTGCCTAAATATGACTTGATCTGATTCTAGAGCTTCATAATATAAGGATCTGAGCTCACAGGACAGCTTGGAATTCTTGTAAAGGACCATTAGAGCACAAAATGGGCATTTTCACCTGCTGAAATGGGCATTTTCACCTGCCATAAATTGATTGAAGTACAAATGCAGTTAATGAAAGGTGATTTCTGCCTAAATATGACTTGGTCTGATTCTAGAGGTTCATAATATAAGGATCTGAGCTCACAGGACAGCTTGGAATTCTTGTAAAGGACCATTAGAGCACAAAATGGGCATTTTCACCTGCTGAAATTGGCACTTTCACTGCCATAAATTGATTGAAGGCCAAACGCAGTTAATGAAAGGTGATTTCTGCCTAAATATGACTTGGTCTGATTCTAGAGCTTCATAATATAAGGATCTGAGCTCACAGGACAGCTTGGAATTCTTGTAAAGGACCTTTACAACACAAAATGGGCATTTTCACCTGCCATAAATTGATTGAAGGCCATATACAGTTCATGAAAGGTGATTTCTGCCTAAATATGACTTGATCTGATTCTAGAGCTTCATAATATAAGGATCTGAGCTCACAGAACAGCTTGGAATTCTTGTAAAGGACCATTAGAGCACAAAATGGGCATTTTCACCTGCTGAAATGGGCATTTTCACCTGCCATAAATTGATTGAAGTACAAATGCAGTTAATGAAAGGTGACTTCTGCCTAAATATGACTTGATCTGATTCTAGAGCTTCATAATATAAGGATCTGAGCTCACAGGACAGCTTGGAATTCTTGTAAAGGACCATTAGAGCACAAAATGGGCATTTTCACCTGCTGAAATGGGCATTTTCACCTGCCATAAATTGATTGAAGGCCAAACGCAGTTAATGAAAGGTGATTTCTGCCTAAATATGACTTGATCTGATTCTAGAGCTTCATAATATAAGGATCTGAGCTCACAGGACAGCTTGGAATTCTTGTAAAGGACCATTAGAGCACAAAATGGGCATTTTCACCTGCTGAAATGGGCACTTTCACTGCCATAAATTGATTGAAGTACAAATGCAGTTAATGAAAGGTGATTTCTGCCTAAATATGACTTGGTCTGATTCTAGAGGTTCATAATATAAGGATCTGAGCTCACAGGACAGCTTGGAATTCTTGTAAAGTACCTTTACAACACAAAATGGGCATTTTCACCTGCCATAAATTGATTGAAGGCCATATACAGTTCATGAAAGGTGATTCTGCCTAAATATGACTTGATCTGATTCTAGAGCTTCATAATATAAGGATCTGAGCTCACAGGACAGCTTGCAATTCTTGTAACGGACCATTACAACACAAAATGTGCATTTTCACCTGCCAAAAATTGATTGAGGGCATTTTCACCTGCCATAAATTGATTGAAGGCCAAATACAGTTAATGAAAGGTGATTTCTGCCTAAATATGACTTGATCTGATTCTAGAGCTTCATAATATAAAGATCTGAGATCACGGGACAGCTTGGAATTCTTGTAAAGGACCATTAGAGCACAAAATGGGCATTTTCACCTGCTGAAATGGGCACTTTCACTGCCGTAAATTGATTGAAGGCCAAATGCAGTTAATGAAAGGTGATTTCTGCCTAAATATGACTTGGTCTGATTCTAGAGCTTCATAATATAAAGATCTGAGCTCACAGGACAGCTTGGAATTCTTGTAAAGGACCTTTACAACACAAAATGGGCATTTTCACCTGCTGAAATGGGCACTTTCACTGCCGTAAATTGATTGAAGGCCAAACGCAGTTAATGAAAGGTGATTTCTGCCTAAATATGACTTGGTCTGATTCTAGAGCTTCATAATATAAAGATCTGAGATCACGGGACAGCTTGGAATTCTTGTAAAGGACCATTAGAGCACAAAATGGGCATTTTCACCTGCTGAAATGGGCACTTTCACTGCCATAAATTGATTGAAGGCCAAACGCAGTTCATGAAAGGTGATTTCTGCCTAAATATGACTTGGTCTGATTCTAGAGCTTCATAATATAAAGATCTGAGCTCACAGGACAGCTTGGAATTCTTGTAAAGGACCATTAGAGCACAAAATGGGCATTTTCACCTGCTGAAATGGGCACTTTCACTGCCATAAATTGATTGAAGTACAAATGCAGTTAATGAAAGGTGATTTCTGCCTAAATATGACTTGGTCTGATTCTAGAGGTTCATAATATAAGGATCTGAGCTCACAGGACAGCTTGGAATTCTTGTAAAGGACCTTTACAACACAAAATGGGCATTTTCACCCGCCATAAATTGATTGAAGGCCATATACAGTTCATGAAAGGTGATTTCTGCCTAAATATGACTTGATCTGATTCTAGAGCTTCATAATATAAGGATCTGAGCTCACAGGACAGCTTGCAATTCTTGTAACGGACCATTAGAACACAAAATGTGCATTTTCACCTGCCAAAAATTGATTGAGGGCATTTTCACCTGCCATAAATTGATTGAAGGCCAAATACAGTTAATGAAAGGTGATTTCTGCCTAAATATGACTTGATCTGATTCTAGAGCTTCATAATATAAAGATCTGAGATCACGGGACAGCTTGGAATTCTTGTAAAGGACCATTAGAGCACAAAATGGGCATTTTCACCTGCTGAAATGGGCACTTTCACTGCCGTAAATTGATTGAAGGCCAAACGCAGTTAATGAAAGGTGATTTCTGCCTAAATATGACTTGGTCTGATTCTAGAGCTTCATAATATAAAGATCTGAGATCACGGGACAGCTTGGAATTCTTGTAAAGGACCATTAAACCACAAAATGGGCATTTTCACCTGCTGAAATGGGCACTTTCACTGCCATAAATTGATTGAAGGCCAAACGCAGTTCATGAAAGGTGATTTCTGCCTAAATATGACTTGGTCTGATTCTAGAGCTTCATAATATAAAGATCTGAGCTCACAGGACAGCTTGGAATTCTTGTAAAGGACCTTTACAACACAAAATGGGCACTTTCACTGCCATAAATTGATTGAAGGCCAAACGCAGTTAATGAAAGGTGATTTCTGCCTAAATATGACTTGATCTGATTCTAGAGCTTCATAATATAAGGATCTGAGCTCACAGGACAGCTTGGAATTCTTGTAAAGGACCATTAGAGCACAAAATGGGCATTTTCACCTGCTGAAATGGGCACTTTCACTGCCGTAAATTGATTGAAGGCCAAATGCAGTTAATGAAAGGTGATTTCTGCCTAAATATGACTTGGTCTGATTCTAGAGCTTCATAATATAAAGATCTGAGCTCACAGGACAGCTTGGAATTCTTGTAAAGGACCTTTATAACACAAAATGGGCATTTTCACCTGCCATAAATTGATTGAAGGCCATATACAGTTCATGAAAGGTGATTTCTGCCTAAATATGACTTGATCTGATTCTAGAGCTTCATAATATAAGGATCTGAGCTCACAGGACAGCTTGGAATTCTTGTAAAGGACCATTAGAGCACAAAATGGGCATTTTCACCTGCTGAAATGGGCATTTTCACCTGCCATAAATTGATTGAAGTACAAATGCAGTTAATGAAAGGTGATTTCTGCCTAAATATGACTTGGTCTGATTCTAGAGGTTCATAATATAAGGATCTGAGCTCACAGGACAGCTTGGAATTCTTGTAAAGGACCATTAGAGCACAAAATGGGCATTTTCACCTGCTGAAATTGGCACTTTCACTGCCATAAATTGATTGAAGGCCAAACGCAGTTAATGAAAGGTGATTTCTGCCTAAATATGACTTGGTCTGATTCTAGAGCTTCATAATATAAGGATCTGAGCTCACAGGACAGCTTGGAATTCTTGTAAAGGACCTTTACAACACAAAATGGGCATTTTCACCTGCCATAAATTGATTGAAGGCCATATACAGTTCATGAAAGGTGATTTCTGCCTAAATATGACTTGATCTGATTCTAGAGCTTCATAATATAAGGATCTGAGCTCACAGAACAGCTTGGAATTCTTGTAAGGACCATTAGAGCACAAAATGGGCATTTTCACCTGCTGAAATGGGCATTTTCACCTGCCATAAATTGATTGAAGTACAAATGCAGTTAATGAAAGGTGACTCTGCCTAAATATGACTTGATCTGATTCTAGAGCTTCATAATATAAGGATCTGAGCTCACAGGACAGCTTGGAATTCTTGTAAAGGACCATTAGAGCACAAAATGGGCATTTTCACCTGCTGAAATGGGCATTTTCACCTGCCATAAATTGATTGAAGGCCAAACGCAGTTAATGAAAGGTGATTTCTGCCTAAATATGACTTGATCTGAGTCTAGAGCTTCATAATATAAAGATCTGAGCTCACAGGACAGCTTGGAATTCTTGTAAAGGACCATTAGAGCACAAAATGGGCATTTTCACCTGCTGAAATGGGCACTTTCACTGCCATAAATTGATTGAAGTACAAATGCAGTTAATGAAAGGTGATTTCTGCCTAAATATGACTTGGTCTGATTCTAGAGGTTCATAATATAAGGATCTGAGCTCACAGGACAGCTTGGAATTCTTGTAAAGTACCTTTACAACACAAAATGGGCATTTTCACCTGCCATAAATTGATTGAAGGCCATATACAGTTCATGAAAGGTGATTTCTGCCTAAATATGACTTGATCTGATTCTAGAGCTTCATAATATAAGGATCTGAGCTCACAGGACAGCTTGCAATTCTTGTAACGGACCATTACAACACAAAATGTGCATTTTCACCTGCCAAAAATTGATTGAGGGCATTTTCACCTGCCATAAATTGATTGAAGGCCAAATACAGTTAATGAAAGGTGATTTCTGCCTAAATATGACTTGATCTGATTCTAGAGCTTCATAATATAAAGATCTGAGATCACGGGACAGCTTGGAATTCTTGTAAAGGACCATTAGAGCACAAAATGGGCATTTTCACCTGCTGAAATGGGCACTTTCACTGCCGTAAATTGATTGAAGGCCAAATGCAGTTAATGAAAGGTGATTTCTGCCTAAATATGACTTGGTCTGATTCTAGAGCTTCATATATAAAGATCTGAGCTCACAGGACAGCTTGGAATTCTTGTAAAGGACCTTTACAACACAAAATGGGCATTTTCACCTGCTGAAATGGGCACTTTCACTGCCGTAAATTGATTGAAGGCCAAACGCAGTTAATGAAAGGTGATTTCTGCCTAAATATGACTTGGTCTGATTCTAGAGCTTCATAATATAAAGATCTGAGATCACGGGACAGCTTGGAATTCTTGTAAAGGACCATTAGAGCACAAAATGGGCATTTTCACCTGCTGAAATGGGCACTTTCACTGCCATAAATTGATTGAAGGCCAAACGCAGTTAATGAAAGGTGATTTCTGCCTAAACATGACTTGATCTGATTCTAGAGGTTCATAATATAAGGATCTGAGCTCACGGGACAGCTTGGAATTCTTGTAAAGGACCATTAGAACACAAAATGGGCATTTTCACCTGCTGAAATGGGCACTTTCACTGCCGTAATTGATTGAAGGCCAAATGCAGTTAATGAAAGGTGATTTCTGCCTAAATATGACTTGGTCTGATTCTAGAGCTTCATAATATAAAGATCTGAGCTCACAGGACAGCTTGGAATTCTTGTAAAGGACCTTTACAACACAAAATGGGCATTTTCACCTGCCATAAATTGATTGAAGGCCATATACAGTTCATGAAAGGTGATTTCTGCCTAAATATGACTTGATCTGATTCTAGAGCTTCATAATATAAGGATCTGAGCTCACAGGACAGCTTGGAATTCTTGTAAAGGACCATTAGAGCACAAAATGGGCATTTTCACCTGCTGAAATGGGCATTTTCACCTGCCATAAATTGATTGAAGTACAAACGCAGTTAATGAAAGGTGATTTCTGCCTAAATATGACTTGATCTGATTCTAGAGCTTCATAATATAAGGATCTGAGCTCACAGGACAGCTTGGAATTCTTGTAAAGGACCATTAGAGCACAAAATGGGCATTTTCACCTGCTGAAATGGGCCCTTTCACTGCCATAAATTGATTGAAGGCCAAACGCAGTTAATGAAAGGTGATTTCTGCCTAAATATGACTTGGTCTGATTCTAGAGGTTCATAATATAAGGATCTGAGCTCACAGGACAGCTTGGAATTCTTGTAAAGGACCATTAGAGCACAAAATGGGCATTTTCACCTGCTGAAATTGGCACTTTCACTGCCATAAATTGATTGAAGGCCAAACGCAGTTAATGAAAGGTGATTTCTGCCTAAAAATGACTTGGTCTGATTCTAGAGCTTCATAATATAAAGATCTGAGCTCACATGACAGCTTGGAATTCTTGTAAAGGACCATTAGAGCACAAAATGGGCATTTTCACCTGCTGAAATGGGCACTTTCACTGCCGTAAATTGATTGAAGGCCAAATGCAGTTAATGAAAGGTGATTTCTGCCTAAATATGACTTGGTCTGATTCTAGAGCTTCATAATATAAAGATCTGAGCTCACAGGACAGCTTGGAATTCTTGTAAAGGACCTTTACAACACAAAATGGGCATTTTCACCTGCCATAAATTGATTGAAGGCCAAATGCAGTTAATGAAAGGTGATTTCTGCCTAAATATGACTTGGTCTGATTCTAGAGCTTCATAATATAAAGATCTGAGCTCACAGGACAGCTTGGAATTCTTGTAAAGGACCTTTACAACACAAAATGGGCATTTTCACCTGCCATAAATTGATTGAAGGCCATATACAGTTCATGAAAGGTGATTTCTGCCTAAATATGACTTGATCTGATTCTAGAGCTTCATAATATAAGGATCTGAGCTCACAGGACAGCTTGGAATTCTTGTAAAGGACCTTTACAACACAAAATGGGCACTTTCACTGCCATAAATTGATTGAAGGCCAAATACATTTAATGAAAGGTGATTTCTGCCTAAATATGACTTGATCTGATTCTAGAGCTTCATAATATAAGGATCTGAGCTCACAGGACAGCTTGGAATTCTTGTAAAGGACCTTTACAACACAAAATGGGCATTTTCACCTGCCATAAATTGATTGAAGGCCATATACAGTTCATGAAAGGTGATTTCTGCCTAAATATGACTTGATCTGATTCTAGAGCTTCATAATATTAGGATCTGAGCTCACAGGACAGCTTGCAATTCTTGCAACGGACCATTACAACACAAAATGTGCATTTTCACCTGCCAAAAATTGATTGAGGGCATTTTCACCTGCCATAAATTGATTGAAGGCCAAATACAGTTAATGAAAGGTGATTTCTGCCTAAATATGACTTGATCTGATTCTAGAGCTTCATAATATAAAGATCTGAGATCACGGGACAGCTTGGAATTCTTGTAAAGGACCATTAGAGCACAAAATGGGCATTTTCACCTGCTGAAATGGGCACTTTTCACTGCCGTAAATTGATTGAAGGCCAAATGCAGTTAATGAAAGGTGATTTCTGCCTAAATATGACTTGGTCTGATTCTAGAGCTTCATAATATAAAGATCTGAGCTCACAGGACAGCTTGGAATTCTTGTAAAGGACCTTTACAACACAAAATGGGCATTTTCACCTGCTGAAATGGGCACTTTCACTGCCGTAAATTGATTGAAGGCCAAACGCAGTTAATGAAAGGTGATTTCTGCCTAAATATGACTTGGTCTGATTCTAGAGCTTCATAATATAAAGATCTGAGATCACGGGACAGCTTGGAATTCTTGTAAAGGACCATTAGAGCACAAAATGGGCATTTTCACCTGCTGAAATGGGCACTTTCACTGCCATAAATTGATTGAAGGCCAAACGCAGTTAATGAAAGGTGATTTCTGCCTAAATATGACTTGGTCTGATTCTAGAGGTTCATAATATAAGGATCTGAGCTCACAGGACAGCTTGGAATTCTTGTAAAGGACCATTAGAGCACAAAATGGGCATTTTCACCTGCTGACATTGGCACTTTCACTGCCATAAATTGATTGAAGGCCAAACGCAGTTAATGAAAGGTGATTTCTGCCTAAAAATGACTTGGTCTGATTCTAGAGCTTCATAATATAAAGATCTGAGCTCACAGGACAGCTTGGAATTCTTGTAAAGGACCATTAGAGCACAAAATGGGCATTTTCACCTGCTGAAATGGGCACTTTCACTGCCGTAAATTGATTGAAGGCCAAATGCAGTTAATGAAAGGTGATTTCTGCCTAAATATGACTTGGTCTGATTCTAGAGCTTCATAATATAAAGATCTGAGCTCACAGGACAGCTTGGAATTCTTGTAAAGGACCTTTACAACACAAAATGGGCATTTTCACCTGCCATAAATTGATTGAAGGCCATATACAGTTCATGAAAGGTGATTTCTGCCTAAATATGACTTGATCTGATTCTAGAGCTTCATAATATAAGGATCTGAGCTCACAGGACAGCTTGCAATTCTTGTAACGGACCATTACAACACAAAATGTGCATTTTCACCTGCCAAAAATTGATTGAGGGCATTTTCACCTGCCATAAATTGATTGAAGGCCAAATACAGTTAATGAAAGGTGATTTCTGCCTAAATATGACTTGATCTGATTCTAGAGCTTCATAATATAAAGATCTGAGATCACGGGACAGCTTGGAATTCTTGTAAAGGACCATTAGAGCACAAAATGGGCATTTTCACCTGCTGAAATGGGCACTTTCACTGCCGTAAATTGATTGAAGGCCAAATGCAGTTAATGAAAGGTGATTTCTGCCTAAATATGACTTGGTCTGATTCTAGAGCTTCATAATATAAAGATCTGAGCTCACAGGACAGCTTGGAATTCTTGTAAAGGACCTTTACAACACAAAATGGGCATTTTCACCTGCTGAAATGGGCACTTTCACTGCCGTAAATTGATTGAAGGCCAAACGCAGTTAATGAAAGGTGATTTCTGCCTAAATATGACTTGGTCTGATTCTAGAGCTTCATAATATAAAGATCTGAGATCACGGGACAGCTTGGAATTCTTGTAAAGGACCATTAGAGCACAAAATGGGCATTTTCACCTGCTGAAATGGGCACTTTCACTGCCATAAATTGATTGAAGGCCAAACGCAGTTCATGAAAGGTGATTTCTGCCTAAATATGACTTGGTCTGATTCTAGAGCTTCATAATATAAAGATCTGAGCTCACAGGACAGCTTGGAATTCTTGTAAAGGACCTTTACAACACAAAATGGGCACTTTCACTGCCATAAATTGATTGAAGGCCAAACGCAGTTAATGAAAGGTGATTTCTGCCTAAATATGACTTGATCTGATTCTAGAGCTTCATAATATAAGGATCTGAGCTCACGGGACAGCTTGGAATTCTTGTAAAGGACCATTAGAACACAAAATGGGCATTTTCACCTGCTGAAATGGGCACTTTCACTGCCGTAAATTGATTGAAGGCCAAATGCAGTTAATGAAAGGTGATTTCTGCCTAAATATGACTTGGTCTGATTATAGAGCTTCATAATATAAAGATCTGAGCTCACAGGACAGCTTGGAATTCTTGTAAAGGACCTTTACAACACAAAATGGGCATTTTCACCTGCCATAAATTGATTGAAGGCCATATACAGTTCATGAAAGGTGATTTCTGCCTAAATATGACTTGATCTGATTCTAGAGCTTCATAATATAAGGATCTGAGCTCACAGGACAGCTTGGAATTCTTGTAAAGGACCATTAGAGCACAAAATGGGCATTTTCACCTGCTGAAATGGGCACTTTCACTGCCGTAAATTGATTGAAGGCCAAACGCAGTTAATGAAAGGTGATTTCTGCCTAAATATGACTTGGTCTGATTCTAGAGCTTCATAATATAAGGATCTGAGCTCACAGGACAGCTTGGAATTCTTGTAAAGGACCATTAGAGCACAAAATGGGCATTTTCACCTGCTGAAATTGGCACTTTCACTGCCATAAATTGATTGAAGGCCAAACGCAGTTAATGAAAGGTGATTTCTGCCTAAATATGACTTGGTCTGATTCTAGAGCTTCATAATATAAAGATCTGAGCTCACAGGACAGCTTGGAATTCTTGTAAAGGACCATTAGAGCACAAAATGGGCATTTTCACCTGCTGAAATGGGCACTTTCACTGCCGTAAATTGATTGAAGGCCAAATGCAGTTAATGAAAGGTGATTTCTGCCTAAATATGACTTGGTCTGATTCTAGAGCTTCATAATATAAAGATCTGAGCTCACAGGACAGCTTGGAATTCTTGTAAAGGACCTTTACAACACAAAATGGGCATTTTCACCTGCCATAAATTGATTGAAGGCCATATACAGTTCATGAAAGGTGATTTCTGCCTAAATATGACTTGATCTGATTCTAGAGCTTCATAATATAAGGATCTGAGCTCACAGGACAGCTTGGAATTCTTGTAAAGGACCATTAGAGCACAAAATGGGCATTTTCACCTGCTGAAATGGGCACTTTCACTGCCATAAATTGATTGAAGGCCAAACGCAGTTAATGAAAGGTGATTTCTGCCTAAATATGACTTGGTCTGATTCTAGAGGTTCATAATATAAGGATCTGAGCTCACAGGACAGCTTGGAATTCTTTGTAAAGGACCATTAGAGCACAAAATGGGCATTTTCACCTGCTGAAATTGGCACTTTCACTGCCATAAATTGATTGAAGGCCAAACGCAGTTAATGAAAGGTGATTTCTGCCTAAAAATGACTTGGTCTGATTCTAGAGCTTCATAATATAAAGATCTGAGCTCACAGGACAGCTTGGAATTCTTGTAAAGGACCATTAGAGCACAAAATGGGCATTTTCACCTGCTGAAATGGGCACTTTCACTGCCGTAAATTGATTGAAGGCCAAATGCAGTTAATGAAAGGTGATTTCTGCCTAAATATGACTTGGTCTGATTCTAGAGGTTCATAATATAAGGATCTGAGCTCACAGGACAGCTTGGAATTCTTGTAAAGGACCATTAGAGCACAAAATGGGCATTTTCACCTGCTGAAATTGGCACTTTCACTGCCATAAATTGATTGAAGGCCAAACGCAGTTAATGAAAGGTGATTTCTGCCTAAAAATGACTTGGTCTGATTCTAGAGCTTCATAATATAAAGATCTGAGCTCACAGGACAGCTTGGAATTCTTGTAAAGGACCTTTACAACACAAAATGGGCATTTTCACCTGCCATAAATTGATTGAAGGCCATATACAGTTCATGAAAGGTGATTTCTGCCTAAATATGACTTGATCTGATTCTAGAGCTTCATAATATAAGGATCTGAGCTCACAGGACAGCTTGGAATTCTTGTAAAGGACCATTAGAGCACAAAATGGGCATTTTCACCTGCTGAAATGGGCACTTTCACTGCCATAAATTGATTGAAGGCCAAACGCAGTTAATGAAAGGTGATTTCTGCCTAAATATGACTTGGTCTGATTCTAGAGGTTCATAATATAAGGATCTGAGCTCACAGGACAGCTTGGAATTCTTGTAAAGGACCATTAGAGCACAAAATGGGCATTTTCACCTGCTGAAATTGGCACTTTCACTGCCATAAATTGATTGAAGGCCAAACGCAGTTAATGAAAGGTGATTTCTGCCTAAAAATGACTTGGTCTGATTCTAGAGCTTCATAATATAAAGATCTGAGCTCACAGGACAGCTTGGAATTCTTGTAAAGGACCATTAGAGCACAAAATGGGCATTTTCACCTGCTGAAATGGGCACTTTCACTGCCGTAAATTGATTGAAGGCCAAATGCAGTTAATGAAAGGTGATTTCTGCCTAAATATGACTTGGTCTGATTCTAGAGCTTCATAATATAAAGATCTGAGCTCACAGGACAGCTTGGAATTCTTGTAAAGGACCATTAGAGCACAAAATGGGCATTTTCACCTGCTGAAATTGGCACTTTCACTGCCATAAATTGATTGAAGGCCAAACGCAGTTCATGAAAGGTGATTTCTGCCTAAATATGACTTGATCTGATTCTAGAGCTTCATAATATAAGGATCTGAGCTCACAGGACAGCTTGGAATTCTTGTAAAGGACCATTAGAGCACAAAATGGGCATTTTCACCTGCCAAAAATTGATTGAAGGCCAAATACAGTTAATGAAAGGTGATTTCTGCCTAAATATGACTTGATCTGATTCTAGAGCTTCATAATATAAAGATTTCAGCTCACGGGACAACTTGGAATTCTTGTAAAGGACCATTACAACACAAAATGGGCATTTTCACCTGGAGTGTGTGTCACACGTTTACTCAGGCAGGCTCCACAGATGTATATGGATGTACATATTTGTATTAGAGATTTATTAGAGACTTTAGCAGGAGCAGAGCCAGGTGTGGTCACAAGTTAACGTGGTCATCCGTCCCGAGTTAAAAAGAGACAGCAGTCTGTGTGTCTGCTGTATATGTTATCTTACCAGAAAATGTATTCAAGATTTTTGTTTTATTAGAGAGTAATTAGAGACTTAGCAGGAAGAGCTAACTTGCTCTCTTCCTGATTACAAACACAGGCGACGTTTCAAACTAGACGGACTACATGATGTGTTCACACAAATAAGACTGCAAGAACGAGACAGGTCTGTTTCTTTGACATTGCAACGTTAACGGGTAAGAAAGTAAACAAAGAGGCGCCTACGAGGACAGACACGTCCCCTTCTTGCGGTTTTCAACATCTGTCGTATCTCCGACAACCACAGACGGTCGCCAGTTAAGTCACAAGTTAATACGGCCGCCATCTTGTAACGCGACATAACGAATTAGCAGTTAGCTCATGTTAGCCTCGCTGAGCCACTTAAACATGAAAACTTACCGGAGTCCTCAGCCGCTCCTCGCTGTTCATCAACCTCCGGATACTGGATACTAACCCGTTTCCCGACATTTGTCTGGTGTTTAGCTTACCGTCTGCGTTACTCGGGTTTAACTTAGCCAGATAAAGAAGAAGCAGTTAGCTTAATTAGGAGCAAAAGTTTGAGCCTCTCTTTGTCAGGTGACATTGATAACAAATGAGGCTGAAGTGTGGGCAGGCCACAGGTCAGCTCCTACGACTACAACTAGCATCATAATTAACTAAGATTCAGGCTTCCCCACAATTTCTGTTTTTTTTTTGTTTGTTTTTTTTTTTTTGTCTGTCTTTTTTGTAACGTAAACGATTTTAAATAAACTATTCTGCAATTCTTCAATACGCAATAATACTTCCTGTAGGCTACACACCAACCACTCAGCTCATCATGTTTCATTTTTATATTATATTTTTATGATAAAAGACAAGCCATGAAAGAATAAAACAAGAGAAAATGTTGTAAATTAGAAAAAAAAGAAAAGAAAAAACATTGTTGATAAAGGCATGCTGTCTTAATTATGTTGATATAATATGTATGTATGATATAGAGGAGGGCAGTGTATGACTGAAAATATGTAGTACTGTATTATAATGAAAGAAGATGCAGCAACTTTAAAAGACACACACATACACATATGTATATCATTATTAGTATGATCACTTTCACCAGCATACTGGAAAAAGGTCCAGTGAAGGGCCAGTCCTGGCAGACGAAAAGACAAACACCCATAAACATTTTGTATGTGGTATTTAATGTAAATTCAATTGGAACTAATACATACAAACATTAAAGTCATTTTGTATTTGTGGTGTACATCTCATCTTGTCCAAAGGATGCACATTTTCTGTCTGTCTGTAAGAATGATTTCACAGACATTTGATTTCTTCTTGCTGTCTGAAAAGGTAATCATCTTTATTAGACTACTACACAGCACACTCAGCTATGTGACACATAAATATAACACAAACAGATATGTTCACCATTGCTAATAAAATAGTGAGTAGATTTCATATTTAGCAGCTGTGAGTCCAGTCTTTTACATAACGCTACCGGTGTCATCTCTTCTATTGCTTTTGGCTTATGGTTTGGAGTTTGCAAACAATACAAAACAACATTTAAACTGTACAGAATGTTAAAAAAAATGTTAGATAGGCAAAGTTGGGCACAGTATAAGGAGGGATCTGACTATCTACTATGTTACCTAGCAGTACAAACTTAGAAAAGTGAACTCATTGGATGTATCCGGATCTCAGATTAACAAGTAAGCCAGTTAAAAGCTCATTGTGTTCATTAGAAGTTCTGTAGATCAGTAGGATAGACAAAGTTGCTCCTAAAGAGTTTATAGGCCATAAGCTGTCCTCCAAATATCATCATCACCAGGCCTGAACCTGCAGAGAGAGCAATTACATGAATGAGAGAAAGAGATTAATCAAAGAAAGGTGCTTGGAGGACAGCAGCTGTCCTTAAAAAGCCTGAGTGTGAGGCAATGTGGGAGTCTGGGAACAGGCAAAAGTAATATCTTGGCCAGATATAGAGAGCGAGAAATAGAGTTTTCATGTTCTGCAAATGGGATGGGACACAGATAAGGATACACATGGAGGGGTAGAGAGGAATAGAAACCTTACCCAGAGCTATCCACCACTGCTCAGCTGAAGGGAAATCTGACATCACTGCAGAGACATGGAAAAAGTGTATAAAATCTACCTCGACATAAAACACACAGCATGTATTCATTTCATTTATCATTATTTAAGTGAAAGTTGTAGAAAAAAGGGTGCAAGTTTAATATGTCAATCTCTAAAAAATGGACGGTGCCTGTGTGTGTGTGTCTATTATCCATCTTTGAACTACAGCCAGTCTTTCTATTTACATAACCAGGCCTCCAATCCTATCTGCTGTTCCGCTCTATTGATCCCATTTATGTGTGTGTGTGTGTGTGTGTGTGTGTGTGTTTACCTGCTACAGTCATCGCGACATGCAGCAGTGTGACAGTTATGGCGTAATCCCAAACCCACTCCTCTACTATCCACGCGAACACCAGCCCTCCCAAAACGTAGGTCACTTCTGTGGAAATTACACCAACTGGAGGGAGGAAGAAAATGCACTCAGCCTGTACTCTGCCTCACATTGTTTCCTTTTCTCATACGCTTTACATTCACACATTCAGTTTTCATATCGTATCACATCAAATCTCACGGTTAAAAGTCATGAAGTCACACTTATTAGAGTAACTGTGGCTAAACCCCTTCAAACTACAAGATAACATCTGTGGCGATTTAGCTTTTATTTAGATAACAGCAGACGTTTTGACAGATCGTAAGAGGAAAGGCGCATTATCATAATGCATTAACGTCGGTCCAGCGAGCGGCGAGTGTGACAGTGAATCACCATGTACAATATCAGGATCCCAGAACTGAAGCCGCTGAACTGAATTCAGCCACCACTGAATATTACTGCTGTAACGTGTGTCTTCTGTATTAAAAGGCCCATTGAGGACAGAGTCAACAGCACGTGAAGACTTAAGGAAGGAGTGTTTAGTGGCATCTAGTGCCAGTGTCCAGTTGCTGATGGTAACTCCCTCGCCTCTATTCTCTCTTTCCCGGTGTGAAGGAGAAACTACGGTGACACACAACTACGGTGGGTTACTGTACAAACATTCAACATGGCAGTCATTATACAAATGATACTTATGTATGTTATATTCCATTTCTGCCAGATCTGTAAATAGAGCTGCCTAAATCTGACACACTGGATTAACAGTGCTTACTACTATAATATACTATAAAATAAAATCACACTCAAGCAAAAGTACATACATATGAGAAAATGATACTTTAATAATCAAATGTAAAAGTAGTCATGATGCAGCAGAATGACCCTAATTAGTCATATATGCTAATCCACATTATTATAATAGGATTACTCTTACTTACTTTCTTACTGACTGTAAGCAGCTTTTTCATGCTTGGAGGCAAAGCTACTATTACTTTTGTTTAATCTACAACGGTGCTTCATTTCATAAACCGATCTTTGACTTTGAATATACAAAGTCAATATAAACAAATGTCAAATTAATGTAGTAAATAAAAAAAGTTTTAAAAAGTATAACCTTAATACTCTACCTTAAATACTCAAGAAAATGACATGTTAAACTGTGCTTGGTTATATTCCACCAGTGCTACTCACCCAGGTATTTGGGGTTCTGCCATGACGGTTGTGTTGTGTAATCAAACGGAGTCAACAAGCTGTTGATCTCATGAACCCTAGAGACACACCAGAAGATGATGAAGATGGGCCGATTTGACCCCACTTTGTGTTACCGCAGCAGTACGTCTCAGTAATTGTGTGAATACCTGAGCAGCCCGATGCAGACGCTGACCACGATGTAGTACAGGGAGTAGAAGCACACCATGCACATCAACAGATTCTGCAGGACAACCTGAGGACAAGACGAAACAGTTACATCATGCGCGCTGAGTAATAATACCCCGTGGCACATGGTGTGTTTGTGAAAGCAGCAGAGAAATATTTTATTTGTGTGAGTGTGTGAGGAACAGACTATATGCTACTGTATATTGTGTGTCTTCCTGTCAGCATGTTTACAGTTTTGTATTTTTCCTCCATTTGGCTGCTGACAAAAGATGAAGTTACAATCCTGGGCGAGGTTAAACTCCAAAATCAATTACATGTGAGAGCAATTAATCAATGAGTGCATGAAATTCTACACCACTCTGCCTTTTAAATGTCTTCCACCCACCATCTGCGGATGTTTGCTTGGAATAAACAAGAATACAACACGAAAACAAAGAAAACAAAACTATAAAATCTAAGTAATATAACCCTTTATATCAGTGACTGGAAATCTCTACACGTGGAGATATTTACTGGCAAGACATCATCATTATTTCATGCCTTGTGTGTCTCAAAGCTCACAGAAAAGGCCTGTTCCTCTCCTTTGCCTCTCCTTAATGACCCAGAAAACTGACGCTCATGACAGCAGATAGCAGCAGACGGCCGCTGCTTCCCTGCTAAAGTCTCTTTCATAGATGATTAACTGCAGCCCTTCCAGGAAATGGGTTACACGATACCGTCGGAGGAGAGATAAAAGACCTTGACTTACCGCTGACATTCGGGCTTGTCAAACACAGGTGTAACTAATTATGTTAATAACGGGCTGCATTCCAGGCAGGTGTGCCGGTGCCAGGGCCTTGCACGTTAGCTCCCACCTTAATGGAATGGACCCGCCGTTAATCTTCTGAGTTACACCTGTGCTTTTCCTGCTGTTACCAGTCAAACGTCTGCTGTGATACAGACCACGGATCAGAGGAAGAACTTTCACTGCACTGTTTGAAAGGAGTGTGAATTTGTTCCACAGAAATAATAAAGTTACTGACTGTAAAGGCTGAAACTAACAATTACTTTCTTTAACAGTAAATCGGCCCATTTTTAGTTAGTAACTGATTCATCCTGCTGTCTATAAAACATGAGAAAGTTGTAAAATATGCCATAGTCCAAGGGGACGTCTTCAGTTGGCTAAAACTCAACAACAATGAAACAACGAAAAGCAATATATCAAATTTAAGATGTTGGAAGCATTTCAGCCTTAGTGGCAGTGTGGCTCCATGATAGCGTTTGGTTTTGTTAAGCAGTCCTCCACATTGTACTGAAGTAGTCTATTAAATATAGTGACATAACATTTTGTACAGACATTCTGAAAAAATTCTCAAAATCCCTGCTAAACTACAGACATCAGTACATGAATATGATTTCAGCTTCTTACAAGTGAACCTGCTTTCTTTAGTCCTAAATGACTGTAAACTTAATATCTCTGAGTTGTTGACCAAACAAGACTTTTGAGGACGTCACCTTGGTCTTTGGGAAACAGTGATCAGCATTTTTTGCCATTTCATGGACTGAACAACCAGTTAATTGAAAAAAAAACGATCAACAGATTAATCAATAATGAAAATAATGTTAATTGCAGCCGTACATCCAACCAGCATCAAAGGAGTTTTGTGCTTAGTCCTTATTAGCTAAACTGGGCGCTACACTGAGACAGTGAACATTGTCAACACGCCTGCTAAATGTCAGCATGTTAACTGTGAGAATGTTAGCATGCTGGCATCAGTATTTAGCTCAAACCTCTGCCTCACGGAGACGATAGCATGGCGTTGTTGCTCGATAAATAATTTGAACAAGTACACAACTAATCATTCCAGCACTAATGACTAAAACATTTCATTTGGGGGATGTCTGTGGGCATGACATCATCATTAGTGGATGTGATTAACTGCCTTCATTTCATCCTCCTGTTCCTCTTCATTGCTTTTACCTCATTTTCTCAAAGTGAACAGCCGTGAGACGTGGAAGAAAAACATTTAAAAGGCTGTAAATACGATTTAAGCATTTTTAAGATGAATTCAGGCACTTTTCATTTTATTACGGCCTACCTAAAACGTGTAATCTTGCCCTGGGTAGGTGTGTCTGAAAGCAGGAGAGAGGCTCAGCTTATCCTAATACCCTCAGAGACAGCTGAACACGTAGGCCAGCTCCGGGTTTGTTTGGCACCTCCAGACAAGGCTGTTCCGGAAACCAGCTTTGAGACTTTAAATTCAACCCAGTCTTGGATGATTTACTCAAAAGCATGCCTTATGACATTAGAACATTAAAGTTTATAAACTGCTCATTTAAATGTTAATCATGTGGGGATGGTATAATTCAAACGAAAGTCAATTCATTGGAAGAAAAAAACAAAACTGCATGTAGCATTTGAAAATAATCAGTTAATATCGTGTTTTGCCAACAACAAAATTGAAATAAAAATCTAATTTATGAATCTCAATATCAATTATCAGACATATTGATAAACAACAGAGGTTCTGCTACATTACAGACATTCCTTAATCTCTATTCTAGCACGTCATACAGTTTCCTTACCCAGGTATCACTGGGTGTAGTCTTGAGGGAAAAGGCTCCATGGCGTTTTATGAGCGTGAATCCAAAACAACGACAGCAGTAGTCCAACAACATGAATGGTTGCTGGTCTAAATGAGAGAATCTAGGCTACATGTGTGTATTTGTGTGTGAGAGAGCATGTCGGGGGGGGGTGTGGAGGAGGAGGAGGGTTGGATTAGAAGTAATGGGATTACTAGTAAGAAGTCTGAGTAAATCCCAAAAGGGATAAAGGTGAACATACTCTAGTATATACATACACAAAACCCAAGAGGAGGAAGTGGGTATTAAGACTTAATATGACAGGAAGTGCTAAGACACAGATTTATATTTATATTTTTATCTTTTTTTTGTCCCTTCTTTCTTCATCCCTCCATTACACCCTTCTTCTATTTTCCCTTCATTACTTCATTGCTTCCTGTCTTTTTCTTTTTTAGTTCTCCTCGTGTCCACCTCTTTCTTCTTGAATGCAAACACTGACAACACACACCTTTCTTAAGCCCATTTGGACCCGTGATTCACCTTGGAAGTCCATCTTTCGAGACAATCAGTTGTTAAAATGAACAGTAGGTGGTAGCAAAGCCTCACACCCACAGAGAGAACCAAAGGAAAAACCAAAACAACAACAAGAGATGATAAGAGCACCGAGAACAAGACTGGCAGCAGCAGATAAGATACTTCCTGCTGCGCCAAATCATGGCCATAGATCTTTGATAGTGGTGTCATAAATTATTCAGCTCTGTGTTGTATTTAAGATACTGAGTGAGAACAAAGCAGAGGGGGCGCATCTGTTCGCCCATCATCTGCTCACGAAGAGACGGATAAGAAAGAGAAGCAGAGGCAGAGGTGAATGCAGAAATGACGACAGTCCAACATCCCCACGTCTCCCTCTACAAATAGCAAAAAAGAAACTCTATATTCAACTCTTGAGCGTCACAGCCTGCGTATGTCTGTGTGTGTACATGAGGTACAACACATGCACGTGAGCCTTAATGTGAGTGTGGGATTGACTTGGCTGCCACGGTAACCTGCATCATTGTAACCATAGTGATAGAGAGCCGGGAAGTAGGGGGGCGCACGTAGAGCAAGGTAGGTGTCATAACTATTCATTCCCATCAGTGTGTGTGTGTGTGTGTAGTGGTACATTATATTACTGTAAAGCTCACTAATGATGCAGATCTCTATATTTACACCCCTAGAATTTAATATGTAGTATTTTTTATTTATTAAATCTTCATTTAATCAGGCAGCCTGAGTGAAATTAAGATCTCTTTTCCAACAAAGGCCTGAAAATAAAAGACATTCAAGAGCACAAACTACACCCCCCATCAATATTCCCATCGGACTCTTAGCAACAAAGCAAATCTGTGTATTTCCCCAAATTTTGAACTTTTTCTTTGGCAGTAGATGTTTCCTTGAATGTGCGAAATTTGCTTTTAGTGACATTAAAGCTTCAACGTCAGGTCAGTTAAAAGCTCAGCAGCGAAGCTTAAAAGCATTTAGATGGATTTCAAGGCACTTATGAATTATTAAGCCCGTACTAAACCTCAAACAACAGACACTTCTTTTCAAAGAGAAGCAGCCTAGATAAAACGTATCAGGTTGGAACGAATGAAACAGCTGCAGAACATTTAGACGTCAGCAGAAGCACGTTACCAGTTCCAGACCTGATATGACACGAGCATGAAAAATGGGACTGATAGAGACGATTCAACAGAGTGCTCCTGTATCTAGAGGGAGTGTGTACGCCACAAGAGCGAGCGTAAACAATCTTTGTTGTATCCACAGAGGCAAAGACATGAACACGCCGTTTCTCCCGATCAGTTTTTTTTTACTTCTTTGAAAATCAATTCAACAGAGAGAGAGAGGGGTGGGGGAGACACCCAGGAGAACCGAGGCTAACTGACCTACATGTCAACACGCTGTGTTAAAGGAGCAGAGAGGCTGCAATTATCATTCAGTACACTTGTGTGTGTGTGTAGGGCAGATTTTGACGCAAACACAGTGTCATAATTCATTCAAGACGCATAAAAATAGCCAATGACAGCAGCGGCTGGGGAGAAAGAGAGGTAGGGGTTTTGCCTGACAAGTGAAAGAAGGGGAAATAATCATTTAATCATTGTTTAAGCTCTGGTTCCAGCTCCCAAGATCTCAAGACATCGCCTTGAGTTTCTTGGCTACTGTGACGGACGTTTAATACAACAAATGATTAACTCAATCACTTGATGCCGCCTTAAACCATGTGTCTACATGTCCCTCCATCTTGTAGCCCAATCGGTGAACTTGAAATAACCTTGCGTGTCTCCCGTTGGCTTTCACCAGTCCCCCACCCTGTCACTCACACCCTAATCCACAGAGACTTTCTCATTTCTAATGAAAAAGGCTCAATTCTCTATTTCATCTCATAGACGGTATAAAGAATGGACAGAGCCTGAGTGACGTCAACTGTAGGTCTCCAAAGCGCTGTACTGAAGCTGAAAATATGCTTCCTCCGCCCGGCTAATCTAAATATCGGCAAAGACATGGATCATCGTTGGATCTGAGGCTGGCCGAATGAGGCCTGGGCGCTCGAATAAGCCATCTGTAGCTGCACTGACCTGTCAATCAAGCGCTCACGCTGCCAATTATGTGCAACTTTGAGCCTTAATATCATCTGAACATGTGAATAAATAATTAATAAGAATTCACCCCCCTCACAGTTGTCATGAAAGGGGAAATTAGCTATAGAGACCAAATCCATTGTGTGTACCAGGCTGTAAACATGTTTTGTTCTGCTGTGAGAGCTGGGCCTTTTAATTCGGGCACTTACGGAGACTGACTCACTTCCGCAGCCCATCTCAAGTGGCCACTCGATGAATTACAGTTTTTAGCGCTTCATTTAGGCTTCATTTCCCAGCGCTGGAGGTCGCCGCTTGCTTCCTCCCTTGCCTCCTCCTGTCCTCCATCTCTAACATTTCCTGACTTACTTTCTTTCCAAAGCTACTCTCAGTTACACGTTCACTTTAATTATCGAGTTGCAGGCAGCTGCTTACAATAAGCATGGCAGGAAAGGTCAACGCATTTTTGTAAATCCCATAATCCCATTCGGGCTTGTAAACGGATGTAACAATGTAAGGCTTTGTTTTTTTTCCTTCCTTTTCCTCTCCCACACCTCTCCGTCTCCTGCCTGCTCTGTCTCCCTCTCTCTCTCTGCCCCTTCTCTCTGTTTTCATTTCGATCTCTTATGGAATGTAAATACAGCGAATGACTGACCACTGCACCAGGCTTCAACATGAATCTCAACTAGCTGTCTCAACAGGGTTTTTTTTTTTTTTTAGAGCAGACGTGTGGTTTATGTTTTTATGATGTCTCCACGAGAGCCAACAAAGAATATCTAAACGGTGAAACTGGAGGGAGCCTGAAGGGGGTATTTTTTTTTAGTGTGTGGCGCTATAACGAGAGTAAGGGTGGGGGTTAAGGCCTGGCATGTCACGGTCAGGTTTGAGGGTTGAGAATGGCACCTGAGGACCAACGGAGCGCTCTAATGATCGTGTACAAACGTGTATCTAGTGCGGCATGTTCAGCTGTACTACTCTGCCCTTGGGAATCTCAGTTCTCTCTCTCTCACACACACACACACACTTTAAACTCATTGTTCAAAAATATCTGCTGTTTTCACTGAATTAATCCCAGCATGTAAATACGGGAAATGAGACGCATGCCAACATCTGCAACGTTTTTGCTGGCCGTCTCTCTTCTCTGCATGTGACAGAAGAAACTAAAAAAGAAAGAAAGTTGAACTCGAACGCAGCTCTCTGAGTGCTGCTAACTCCAAACATCTGGCCATTTGTTGCATGTCTTACATGAACACACAAGGAGTCACCGGTGCCAGTATTACAGCTGTCAGACACATAAACACACACTTTCCACACTGCATTTGTTACTGCAGGAATGTTTCCCGAGCTCCGTGAAGCCAGTACTGTATTCCCAACCCCGCCGCTTGTTGCTCACACATTCGACACAACAAGCTGATCCGTTTTTCCTCCCCGAGCCGAGCATCACCAAAGCCTCTTCTTCATCATCATCATCTGTTTTTCCTCAAAACCGCTCCATCCCCCTTATTGTCTGCTCGCTGCACATGCAAGTAAAGCATGGCACGGTGCCTCATTTTCCTCCATAAACACACTCCAGAAACCACACACGCAAACATATTCCCAGTGCCTCAACCCCCCATCTCTCTCTCTCTCTCTCTCTCTCTCTCACACACACACACCTCGGTGAAAGCCTCTCACATTCCCACAAGCGTACTGGCGCTTTGGAGGAATTGGATGAAGCTGCTTCGTCTCTTCCTGGCTCAGAGTGGGGGAAAAACACGCTTTACATTGCTCACAGGGTTTACTTGAAACGCAACAACTTGCTGCTGAGATTTTCTAAAAAGAGTTGCGTGTCTCTTTCTCTCTCTATTTTGGACGTGAAACCAAGTTTTTTTTTTTTTTTTTGGACACGGAAATCGGGATAGCGAGAGTTTTACGCGTTAAAGTCGAGAAGGACTCCACACCAGCGGCTTTTACAGCGAAACAAGGAATATTTCCCAACTGGTGGATTACAACCTGAGCGTTTACCACTTTAAATAGGCGGAATGTGTTCAAGGATTTTCCTTGAGTCGTAATTAGGAGCGCGTTTCGCCGCCTTCATTGTCCCGAGCGCACATTGTCTCCATATGGCGTAAAAACGTGCCCCGCGCTCACTCAAGTCCTCCGAAAGACACTTTGAAAGCTCGCAAACCCAGTTTGAACCAGCGCAAAGTAACAATGACCTTGTGCCGTCTCCCTTAAGGACACCGGTTGTGAGTGAAGGCTTGCGCTGTGCCGTTTCCAAACCCTGCACGGGAGCTGAGCTGTCCCCCTGTCATCTGAATGTTCTCGATCGTGGCAGTTCAGTGGAAGTAGCCCTCAGAGTGGAAGATGTCTTCTGACTTCCCCCCAGGCTACATCCAAATCCCCCTGCGTGCCTGATGGCACAGCGACAGTGAGAAGTCTGCTTCTTTTTTTTTTTTTTTTTGCAAAGGTAAGACCTGAGCTGTTTGACCTCTCCAACTCTTAATACAGTCGCTTTGAAGCAATCCAAGCTGACAGCTGTATACAGCCTCTCTTTTTATTCTCATCCATGTTTAATGGCGATTCATTTAATATTTGATGAACGAGGAAGTTTGACATTATAGCTACATCTACTTGCCATCCTTCTGCTGTAATTGATGGTGTTTATTGGAAGGGACTTGAATGGGATCAAAGATCGTCAGCAGCATGTTGTTGTGTCTCATGTTTTATTGATTACTGGAGAGGGAACTCTGTAATTATTATGATTAACTTCTTAGAGGACTAACAAGCTCTGATGACGATATTCATGTATTTGGAGATCATCATTAAAGGATCAGTGAAAGCCTTTAATGTAGAAATGTATTAAAGGGTACAGTAATACAGAATCGGATGAAATGGATTGTAAAACTGTGTATGTGCCCCGGATCACACTTGTATAACTTTGCATATTGGACCATGCTTGGATTCCAGCTGTGGTGTCATATATGCACATCTTAAACTCAGACTTAAGGCGAGGAGGGAAGGAGAAACACGACGAGTGTGCCGCCTGTTGTCAGATTGTCCATACACACCATTCTGCTCGGTGAAGGTCAAACATCCGAGTGAAGGAATAACGGGCGAAATCCTTTTATTTTTTAAACGAAGAGTTGGTTTTATTGTCTTTGATGTGATTTTAAGTGACGTTTGTAAATCAGGAGTAACTCTCACCTTGAGAGCTGTTTGAAGAGCTCACTATGCCTAGTGGCTCACAGCCAGACGCTGCCAAGCGTTTCAGGCACAAATGTGGTTTAATTTGAGAACCATTAACAATTTAGGCGACATATCAGCTAATCCTCCTTCACACATATCAAGTAATTGGATAATCCTGTTTAAATACCTCTAGGTCAACAGTTCCTTCACTTTGTCACGCCTCCCGCAGAGAGCTGCGCGAATCCAAAAACCTCCACCTGATAGTAAAAGTTCATCCAGCAGACCACCGGCTGAGCAGACTGGTTTCATCCGATTTAAGACACCGTTCCCGTTTTACAGATGACACAAAAAGTCTTAAGCTTATGAAAAACACATGATCAGTGGGGTTAAATGATCTGTTGTAGTTCCAATGAAATGAAAGCATCATACATATTTACGTGTTTCCTGTAAAACAGGCAGATAGGAAGAGATTAGTTGTGGATATTGATTAATATTTACAGTAACCAATAGAGCCGAGTGTGCCTTCTACCCTTCCACCCAGCACTGCTATGGACTGCAGGTACTGTAGTGCTCTGACCATGGTCTGACATGGGACCGTACACAACCTGGCCTGTTTGGTAGAGAATGGAGCAGCCTATGGGTTTCTTGCCGGGTTTGGCTCCTGGCATCCAGGGGATGAGTCGGTTGGGTTAGCTGCATGGCTGACTAAGCTAAGGACAGTTTGGTTTGCTACTTAGCAACCTCTCCATCAGGAAAGTGTGTAAACTACCTCTGTGGCGTAATGTTTTTCCCCGTGTGTTCTCAAACACAGTCCAGTCTGACTGCTGAGCCCAGTTCTGTTTCCCGCTTTTGTACAGTAATCAGACTTTCGAATCACCTACAAACCATGTCAAACAGGACTCGCTCTGCTCCGGCAGGGTCATAAGCGAGAGAGTATTTCGTTGGATGCAGGATGAATCATCAACAACTTTTTTTTTTTATAATCTACCAGGAAATGACAAATTCTACCATGGAAATACCTGAAAAATGTTTGTCCTTTGTCGTTGCTGGGCCAGATACTGAAGAATACGTGACATATAGCACTAGAGACACTTTTTTGACTTAAACTGTGTAGAGTGGGCCGCTAGAGTCCAAACACAGACCCCGCACAGGTACCAGGACACTAGTTTGTGCACGAGTGCTGCGGGGCACTGCTGAGGACAGCTCGTGCTGCAGGGAAAGTGTGGGTGACTGGCTGAAAACCGGGACTGTGAGGAAGACAGAGTGAGTCATTTTGCTGAAATCAACAGGGGGCTCACTCCAGCTCTTGCGACACGTGTGCATCTGATTATTCAGTATAAAAAAACTTTATTCAAGTGAGTAAGAGCTGGATTGATCACAGGAAGCAAATGACCCAAGATGCACAGCGAAGGAGGCGAGACACAGTGCGTATCATCAAAATAATGAGGAAGAAAATCCAAACAAGACGGTGAAGAGGGTGAAGGATTTGACACTCGAGCGCTCACATCAGAAAATGTGCTGCTGAAAGGTCAGCGGGAAAACACAAAGTGACATATTCTCCAGACAGATGACTCACCATTGACCACGAGTCTGTAGGAGTAAAGCGATGCACACACACACACGCACACACTCGCTATCTGTTTATGCATTGCTCATTCTTGTTCCTCCTTTTCCTCTTTCCTGCTCAGGCTCTCAGCGGTCTTTTCAAGTCGCCGGCCTTCTCTAATGATAGCCAATTTTCTTCTGGTCAAATCAAACAGACATGAAACACTGGTTTAATCTGAAAATAAAGACCCAAATGACGCTGGAAGAGAGAGACGAGGACTTCAGTCAGGATCAGGCTTCAGGCTGTTGTAGTGGTCTGATTATTCAGGAGCCAGCCAGAGCCAAACTTACAGATATCATATTTAATTCCAGTCGATTGTGTGACTCATTTCTAATCAGTGTCACGGTAGAAAACAAGACTGCACATTGTGAACCCACTCAACAGTGATAAGTGCAGTTCTTTTTTCTTTTTTTTTAAAAAAAGCCATTTTCTCATGCGATATCACAAAAGCTCCAGCTGCACAGGTGTTTTTGTCTGATTAGAGCTCTTCTCAGCACCGTGTGTGTGTGCGTGTGAGTGTTTGTTTGTGCGTGCCAGGGTTGTTTGTTTGTGTGCGACTGAGAGCTTAACTGACATTTTTCCTCACAATACAAGGTTGCATTTGTTCAGGTGTCATATTGTGACCTGATGCAAGTTTCACCAAACCTGGATTTTTTTTTTCTGAAAGCTTCAATATTTCCGGCTCTGTGTTCCGTAATACGGAAAAGCAACAAAAAAAAATATCTCTGAGTCATATCAGGAAGAGTCTTTCTCCCATGCCCTCCGTCCCGAATGATGTGAACGCGACATAATCATTCGGACGTGAAGTGAAGCCGCCCGTGTGTCCGTGCACATTAGGGCTTCGCCTTTCATCTTAAAGAACGCAGCATGCACATACGCCTGTAGGATGTTTTTAACTAGCCCTATGGACACATTTAGGACTGTAGTTACAAAAAAGCAACAAATGGGCGTTTCAAAATTTAAAAAAATAAAGCATGCCATAGTCTAGAGACCTACCCGCAGGGTTCTCTGGTGGGGATTTTCATTTGACAACAACATGAAGTCCAGGACATGTCACGTTACTGTCAAATAAACCTTTTATTTAATTTTACCCAAACAAAACTAAATATAAAGACAAATGAACTAAGCGCCCAATGCTTCTGGAATCACATAAGCATTTATTGACTGCTAATCTAGTCAGAACTACACAGAGACAGGTTGTGCAGCGGCAGAGCACTCGCCCTCAGACCCCTGGTCTCCATCTAAGATGGTGGCTCCTCCTCAAATATTTCCAGCTGTGTTCACAAGCGTGCAGAGCTGGTCAGGGTTCACGTCCATGTCAGTCTACTATCTGCTGTTTGTTCAGAGTGACCAGATGCCAAAAGTAGCCAAAAGCAACACAATCATCCAGTGCTGGAGGGATATTTAGGACAGCAGACTGAGAACGCCTTGTTTGATCTCTGACCTTTTAGAAAATGCAGAGAATTCCACTTCAGGCATCAACAGAGTAAATTAGTAACACATGTGACTTGTGATTTAAAAACGCAACCAAAACAGATCTGTACCTGCTGTGAGGCACATCATGTGTTGTAATCCATGCGATAGCTTCGCGTCACATGTCATCTCATCTCTCTGTTGTATCTCCCCTGTCACGTACTGCCGGCTAAAGCCGAAGCATCGTCGTCTTGTCAGTGTGCATCCTATTATAACTACAATTCCTGTTTATGCCTCACTGGAAACTGCTTTTTTTTTTCTAAATGTGTGTTATCCTTGCATAGTAATATAATTTCAGATGGGTGAGTTTTGCATACTAATTCTAGCGTGTTTATGGAGGCTTTAGTGACACCCAACAATCAAAAAAAGCCTGCCAAAAAGCATCAAATTAGAGAGCTGTCTGAACACTAAAACCCAGAATGGGTGAAAAAAAGGAAAAAGGATCATCTGTCCTATTATTTGTTGGTGGTTTGGGGGTTTTTAAAGGCAAATGGTAAAAAGATTTCCTAAAACGGTCTCTGAGTGTAAGTGCAATTCCTCCCAGCACTCATTTGGTAAAGTGATTATCTATTGATTCATGTGATATAAATTTGTAGTTAATGGGCTAAGTTACGCAAAAGCGCTGTCGCTTAGCTCAGTTGGTGGAGCAAATGCCCCATGCACAAAGGCTCAGTCCTGGCCGCGGTGGCCCAGCATTCGAATCTGACCTGTGGCTCTTTCCCATATGTCATTCCCCATCTCTCTCTCTCTAACTCCCCACATTAGACACTCTTCAAGCTGTCTCTGTCAAATAAAAAAAAAAATCACACATAAAAAGCAAAAGTGAAACAGTTGATGTCTATAATACCATATATCTCTCCCTAAACAATACTATATATCATTTTCTTGACCTAACATGAAACGGCAGCTATGCCAGTGAATAAGTCATTTTATCTGAATTACAAGACATTTAATGTTTAAGTCTGACACTAAGCTCATATTTATATCACACGATCAGTCTGTGAACATGCTGTTTTTCAGCCGCCTGAACTCAACATTACTGCCTAATATTGTACTTGACAGTTAACAGGAGTAGGTTTAAGTGGGCTCAAAAGGAAAGTATGCACAAATTTGACCTGGGCATTAAAACTTGACAGTCTCTTTATTTTAGTTAAGCACACATTGTACAAGGATCAGATATCGCTCACTGTCTGTTTGATCTTGAGTCATGCAGGCGGCCTTTGCAAGAGAGCAAAAATGAAATTGCCATTTAACATTCTGAACATTTGTCTTTCCTTTTAAATGCAGTTCACGTGGGGGAAAAAAAAAATCTCCCCGATCAAGCGTTTTACATTTATTAGAACAATTTGGCCTCAGTTAACCTCAGCAGGCCAGTTTATGTCAGAAACAAAAACACATGGCCCACTGTTACTGTAATGGGAGTCATAATGGATACAAATGTTTCTCTCCTTACCACACTCCATATTTATCTTCCCGCTCATTCCTCTCTCATGACGTCTTTCCTTCTTACACTATGTGGCCATATTAGATGCCACTGACGTGAGTCACTTGAGACAAACTTTTTTCATCGTCCTTCTAGAGTAAAAAAAAAAAGAAAACATTTAAAGATTATGTTTAGATCAGAGAGATCGAGCACCTCCTGTGTTTTCACTCTCTCTGCCTGACTTCCCCCTCTGGCTGTCTTCTTCTGGTCCTCATCTTACTTCTCCTTGTTATGTCCTTCGATCCCACCTGTCCGGCTCTCTTTCCTCTCTTCCACACGCTCCATCATTTTCTCACTCGTGTGGAATTCAGAGTTTGTTGAGCTGCTGCACAAACCGCATAAACAGCACGTAATTAACACCCCGGACGAAATGCTAACGTGTAACTGTTGAGAGTGCAAAAAAATGCATTTTCTTCTTCTTCTTTTTTTTTTGGCAGGCATGTTTCATGCCAAACTCTCTGTTGCTGGTTCCTCGTGTCTCCCTTTTACCATTGCCTCTTCTCATTTCATCCCACTTGCCAGTATCCAACCCCCACCCCCCAATTCTACCTCAGCATCCTTTGCAGTCTCCTCATTTCCTCCCCCTTCTCAATCACAGCTATCTGAAATTGCTAGAGTGATGAAGTGATTTGAATCATTTGTGACATAAAGGTTTGTTTTCGCCTCGCTCCGTGGGAAATACCCCTATTCTAACAGGATATAATCTTAATGATATACCTGTCATTCTTGTGCGCACAGCTGGTAGTTGCTATAGAAACATGTCACCTAGCAGCAGCAGCAGCAGCACATGTAGTTGCTATAGGGACAATGCATCACGTGTCATCTCCTATAGATAGGTAATTTGTGGTTATCATGCTACACAAGGCATCTCCTTGCTGAAGGATGCGACACATGCCGAGGGATATCACAGAGGAAGTGTGACAGTGTAGAGAGAGGGGGGGGTGACTCTGCTATGAAAGACGTGGTGTTTGTAAAATGGGAACTCGTGTAAGTGCGTGTCTGAATGTTTAAGTGTCTTCAGCAACAGGATAAATCTGCTCGCTAAAGGGCCGTATTAAAGCGTTTGTATAGCTTTTCTTGCCTTACAGTGAGCGTGCACAGATAAACAGCTGACGCAATTAATACGGCGATCACATGGAGGCTAATTCATGATTCATTAAACACTAATTTACTGCTTATTAAAGTAGTGAGGTGGAACAGGGAGCACATTATTCAGAAGTTTGATCTAATATGAGGTGGAAAGAAACGAACATTAATATTCATGCAGTCTGTGATCACCGTGTGATACAAAAGAGGCAAAGCTCTCTCTGGCTCTCCGTTTAAAGACGAACACATAACACGCTGGTTTCTTATATTCCGCATGCGGGAATGAGGCTGACGTGCAGCGCAAACATCCGGCCCCAGACCCCGCTGATTGGATGTTAGGTGTTGAGCTGAATATTAACCGGTTGGTTTCATGCGGTCACTGCACAGGTCCTCCACAGTAGAAAGCCCTTGAGTGGTTTCTCATCAGGCTGGCTGGTGTTTCTGTTTTCCGGCTGCAATTTATTCTCCCCTGCCCCGCTTGTCTCTCACTCCCGCCTTGTTAAAACTACAGATGCACTCGCCTTGTTTGCTGCCTCTGTCCTGTCATCACTGACAGGAACAGCACTTTGCTCTCCTTTTATTGTCAGGACTCCTCTTTTTATCCACTCATCAGCCCCATTTTGTCTCTTTTTAAACAGTTTTCGCTGTTTTTTTTTTGCTGTTCTGCTCTTTTGTACAGACTTCCAGTCAGACTTCAGTGTTGCACCGAGGTAGATGCACTGATGGCGATTAAATAAGCGCTTCTACATCTTTCTAAATCTTCCTCTTCTCCTGTTGTCACCTATCTCTTATTTTTTTTTTGTCCTCCATCTCCCTTCTCCTCTGCTCCTATCCATCCCTCTCTCGTCTTTCAGCAAATCTCTCCCCCTGCTCTTGAAACATTGTGTGGGTTCCTGTTTGACGCACACCAAGGAGTGAAAGGAGAGAATCAAGTAGAGAGACGGAGTGAGAGGGAGCGCAGCAAAACCCGAGAAAAGAGGCCGGTTGTGTTTGTCCTTGTGTGATTCACCATCTGTGGTGAAGCACTTTCCTACAGCAGTATTACGGATAAAATGACTGACATGAAAAATACATTAAGATGTGAGAAGGAGAAAGGAGGGTAGGAGGAGAGGACGTCTGGTCTTGTGTGTGTGATTCACAGTTACTTTAAATACTAAAAGCTTTTCCTGATTGTAAATGTTCAAGCAGACTTGTATTGCTTTGCGATATCTAGAAGAAAACAGAGGAAAGTAACCAAATAAAAGAAAATTAAAATTAGAGACGGGTTAAAAATAGATCAGAAAGGACAGAGGGGAGTGGGAGGGAAGAGAGAGAGAGAGAGAGAGAGAGAGAGAGAGATAAGATGACAAAGAAAGCTGGGGTGGAGGAAAAGGAAGTAAGGGAAAAATTATTCAGGGTCACAACCAGAATGCATTAGCTGACAGGCTTGGGCTGGGAATGGAAGAGCGAGGGAGAGATTTACAGATACAGTAGTGGAGGAAGAAAGAGAAAAAGAGACAGGGATGTGGAACCAAGGAGGGAGAGAGAAATTAAAAAAATAGACAGACAAAGGTCATGGCTGTGTTCTTGTTCCCATGCTAAATCAGTTTTATCCTCTTAGATACACAGCCATGAGCACAGAGACAAACCCACGGCACAGAAAACCAGTAACCAAATAAATAGGCTGTTATTACTATTATAGAGAAAACAGTCCAGGAACAGAAAACTGCAGTACGGTTTGGAGAAATAAGTAATACCGTAATAACAGTAATACTGAAAGAACTACTGCACAATTTAAAGTCAGATTAATGCTTCATGGTTGCATTCAATCACTGTCTTTATCGGCCATCGGGGTGGAAACTTGTCTTTGGCTCACTGAACAATATACAACATCATAAAAACAGACGAGCGGTTAGTAAAAACGGCCACATAGACAAGGTCACACTACACATTTAGAAAGGATTTATAAAGCAGCCAGTAAATCCAGCGTCTTGTAACAATATTATAACAGTAACTCAGAACCACTTTGCTAATCCAGGATTTTATGCTTTGACTTTCCAGAGTCTTGTGCCACCATTGTATGGGCACATAGTGTATATTTCGGGGGAAGCCTGAGTGAAAAAAGTGTTCAATGATTTAATAGTTAAATTCTTGTCTGTGTGAAGGTGGTGCTCAAGCTGAGTTGGAACAATCTCACATGTCCACTGCCACTTCACTGGTGTCTGCTGCCCGACCTATAACTCTTCACTGTGGCTACGTGTAGCTAATTGACAGAAACAGTCAATTAATCTCATTACATTGAGGTCTCTTTGCCACAGCTTAATCTAAAGACAAATACTTCAAATTTCCATTCAGATTCTGTACCTCGGCGATCCAGTATTAAACATAGTGGGTTTAATCTTCTTGGTACTGAAGAAGACAATGCTAATATTAATGTGCGCCCAGATTAACAGGCATTTAGACCCAAATGAAGGCTCCCCGAATAAGCCTGTGTTTGTTTGGAGCCCTCTTGCTTTTAATAGCTATGAATAGATATCTGAGCAGCTGGTGAACGGAGAGACCATTATTCATTTGAATATTATGTCAGAACCTCAGCACTGTCTTTCCAGTGTTATGACAACAACATAAACCACAAAATAGAAAAGCAATAAATGACAGATTTGAATAGAACCCATATAAAAGATTAACAAAACCACGAGCCATGGGTGTTTCTTTGCCTGTTTGCTTTCTGTTTCCTGAGTTCCTCTCTCATACGCGCAGGAAGAATGCAGTAAACAAACGTCTCGTAGGGGCGTATGACTAATTACAATACGCAAACATCGGCGCAGGCATACCACGCTTGTCCCGAAGTCTGTCCTTCGACGGCAAAACACCAGCAGCAAACCGAGGAGACTGTCGTAGTGGGGGTGCATGTTTTTGTGCGCTTACAACTGTATCACCGCTGAACTATAAAAAGCGGTGATACAAACTTGGAAAAGGAAAGCTGAAAGTCTGGTACAGTCCTCTGTAAAAGTCTGTAAAACCTGCAGCTCTTCAGAAGTCACTGCCATATGTGAGATGACATGCCTGTGTAAAATAAAACAAACAGATCTGTTATCCCTGGAAGTATTCAATCTGCTCGCACTCTGAATATTAAGTGTCTTGCACCTCCTGTATTGAGGAATATGCAGAATTACATAGAGTATGTGCATCCATACACCTGTTCTTCAGGTAGTTATATTTTTCTGTGTCTCTAAATGTTTTTTTTTTCAGTATATGCATGTGTGTTAGAAAGACTTAAACTGTCAGGACACTCCTCTACATCAGTACTGTACATTTTAAACTCATCACTATCTTCTATATGTGTGCAGGTTCAGTATGACTGCAGCAGCAGGTGTGCTAACGGGTTTAGCGAAGCTAAAACGCCAAGACTCCGCCCGCTCTCAGCAACGGCCCATACCGCCTCTATCGCCAGGCCTCGGGAACCCCGCGCCGGAGGCTGCCCCCAGGTAATCATCTGAGTAATTACTGATGCAAAGATTAACTCAAAGATTCGTAGGACCTCAGCGAGACCTGTAATTGCAAAGGACCTTTTTCACTAATTACTTTGAGCGACAGGAAACTGGCAGCGGTTTAATCTGTATGCGATCCATTAACGTTAATGTTTTCATTTAATGTCAAATAAACATGATGTGGTTATGATCCGTGTTATGATCACTTTACATTTTTTGTACCAATTTGTCTCCAAAAACTGTTTTCTTTGCTTACTTTTCGTTTAGGAAGCGGAAGAGACGCACAGATGTCGTGGTAGTGCGTGGCAGGCTTCGCCTGTACTCTGCCTCTGGGTTTTTCCTCCTCCTGGGCCTGGTCATCCTGGCCATAGGGATTGGCATGGCGACGCTGGGTTACTGGCCCCACAGTGAAACCATGCCTTTGGCCAAAACGCAGACTGGAGGAGGATCTAAAACAGAAACTGAAGGAAATGGAGCCAAGATGGCTGCCACAGACGTCGTTAACTCCAGTACTACTCATGATGTGCAAGGTAGGAGTCATTTCACATAGAGCCTTACTCCATGGTTTATAAACTAAAAGCCCCTGACACCCTCTGTGCGTTCTCCACACAGATACACCCTCCAAGCAGACCGGGGGCATTGTGACACGATTCCTGGAACAACATCGTCACTCTGAGAGGATGAAGATGCTCGGGCCCTTCACCATGGGCATTGGGATTTTCATATTCATCTGTGCTAATGCCATTCTTCATGAAAACAGAGACAGAGAAACAAAGGTAGGGCTCGTGTCAAGGTGTCGGAGAGATTAAATATGAACTTTTCCAGTAAAATTTGAGGGTCCACCGAGCAACAGGATATAAACAGAACCCTTACTGCCTTGCGAGGTTTGAAACGCTGATGTGCGCTTTGAAACTGGTTCCATTAAAGGTTATGAAAGAACATTTCAAAGCAGATATTTCGATTCTAAAATACAAAACCTGAGTCAATAGAATATGTCGTTAATATTCCTCCCCAACTCCGTATTCTCATCTATGCTCTTCCTCCACTCGCTACAAAATGATGGGGCATGCACACTGCAGTCATCCATATTCATCATCGCTACATAACTAACATGCAAATCATATTTCTGCCAACCTCCTTCCAACCATATCTCTGCAATTTTCCTCTGATCACATTTCCTCTGCTCTTATGCCCTCTCCCTCCCTTCCGTAATTCGATTAATCCTCGCCTCCTCCTCTCCCCCATTCGATTCGGTAATCGATGTGAGAAGTATCTATTTCAAGGTCACAAACATCTGGCATAAACACATAAATATGAAATTATAGAAGAATAAACATGCTATAATGAAATATCAAACATCAGATAATCAAAATACTACTGCTACTACTAATAATATTCTCTTCTGCACTAGATAATCCATATGAGAGACATGTACTCCACAGTCATCGACATCCACCGCCTCAGGCAGAGGGAGCAAAAACAGCAACATCACCGCAACAGCACCTATGCAAGAGAAGCTGGTGACCTTCGAACCTTTGGAGCTGATAACGCAGCGCGATTGTCCAGCAACCCCCTCCTCTCATTCTCCTCTCGGGCTGGAGGTGGATGTTCTACAGAAGAAGAGGAGGTCCTGTTAGGGGACGAGGAGTTTCACAGACACCGGGAGCAGGCTAAGTTGGATTGTAGCTTTGCAGGGCTGCTGGCGCCACTCTACAAGGATCGTTCTTTCTGCGGCCCGGGGTTTGGGTTGGCTCGCTCGGATTCAGTTCGCCACCAGTGGTCGGTGGACGGAGATGGGGAGAAAGGAGGACATCACGCACGCTCTATTGTCTCCTCCTCTATCTCTGCGTTTACTCTCCCGGTCATAAAACTCAACAACTGTGTCATTGACGAACCAGAGATGGAGGCAATTACTGAGGAGGATAGAGGAGGAGGAGGAGGAGAGAGGAGAGACGGAGAGAGGTCGCAACCTTTGAGATCCATGGAGTCTCTAGTGGTTCCTGTAGCATCTGTTGCTAAGGCCTCCAAACCACCGGGCTTACACCGGAGTAACTCTGCCTCCTCCTCCTCCTCCCACTGCTCCTCTGTCTCCTCTACATCCCTCTCCCCTGCTCCCTCCTCTACCTCAGGCTGCTGGCTCTCCCCGGGAGCAGCGAGGACTGACTTTGGCTCCAACTCCTCTCTGCACATGCTTAGCAGCCACTCCAAATCCCTGGACCTAGAGCGTGGGCCAAGCATGCTCAGCGTGCACCCGGAGCAACGTAAACACCCCAGCTGGCCCCGCCTTGACCGTAGCAACAGCAGCCGGAGTAACAGTGGCAACCGGGGCAGCAGTAAAGGCTACATGCGGCTCGAGGACAGGGAAGAGCAAGGGGAGCGACTGTTAGATGTGTCGCCGTCGGTGACAGCGAGGCGCGACTACAGCAAGCGGGAGAAGCTGCTAATGATTTCGAGGTCACATAATAATCTGAGCTTTGAGCACGACGAGTTTAACAGCAACACGCTGAAGAGAGGCAGCTCCGAGACCCGATTTTGAAGACTGTGAGCGAAAGGCTGAAGACGTTTCTGTCCTGTTCTGTAAATTGCTCTCCAGACAATTTGAGTGTACAGCGTGTTTGTGTCGGGGGGGGGGAGTGACGAGTTTAACAGCTGCACCCTGGAGAGGAGAGGGAACTCAAACGTTGTTTGAAGACACTTTTCTTGGGCAGCAGGATGGAGAGCAGAACTACCATGCGAGGTAAAGGGTTCAGACACTGAATGCCGACTGTACCAGGTCCAGTGGTGCTGTTCTGTAGTTGACCCTGACCTGTGACCTCTATCGAGGGAGTGAAAAGAGGAGTTGCCTATAGGGATCAATAAAAATAAATCACACCGCATCATCCATCTACTTTCTACAAACGTAGTTCTAATAAAGCTTTAACAGA
Source organism: Nibea coibor (assembly GCA_023373845.1). Classification (NCBI taxonomy): domain Eukaryota; kingdom Metazoa; phylum Chordata; class Actinopteri; family Sciaenidae; genus Nibea; species Nibea coibor. Next base: position 9,103,820 of record CM041730.1, read on the forward strand.
ACCCAAAGCCCGGTGCGCGTCACGATCAATACGCTTTCATTACAAAAGGTTCTGAAAATTGCTTTACAAGGTTTAATTCAAAGACACACTGGAAGCACTTTGAACAAGTTTCTTCCTCAGCGGGTAGCACTGACAAATCTTTTATAACAAGGTCCAGGCACAACCTGAGAAATGAGCATGACTAGTTTAATATCATAAGAGAAGAAGACGAAAATAGAAACTTTAATGATCTTTGCCTCTGTGGCACCTTGGAAAACAAAGTTAAAGCGCTTAATAGGTTTGCACAGGGAGATATGAAAACTAAAGTCACCAGAATCAGCGTGTAGATTATAGCCTGGTGTGAACCTACAAGGACATGTAATGGATTCATACTGCAGTGACAAGTCTCAGACATAGATATTAGCGGTGAAGTGTTGGTTATGTATTTCTGTGTTTGTCTGATCCTCAGATTGTAGCTGACTCAGAGATCTGCACAAAGCAAAGTCGGATAAAAACACTATACTGTACTACAGTGTCAATACACGACAGCACAGATGTGAGTTAAAATCACAATGTCAGGCTGCAAAATACAATAATGGAGTCCATGCTGCCCCGCAGTCACAATATTGCTGCCCTTTCCCGAGAACTATAATAAGAAGCTTCGTGTGTCTGCTCTAAAAACTAGAAGTGAGAGTCTCTGCGCGCGTCTACAGCTCTGCTACAGAATAAGTTAGATTCTTACTGGAAAAGATCTCCATCTGTCTTCGCTCAGGATATGCGGTCTGTCATCCGTGTGCTGATAATTTTTGCAGACCTATTCACAAATCCATTCAGTATCAGAGGAAGCCGTAATTGTCAAATATTTATTGGCAAGTGTGGCCAAAATGTCTGTTAAATTAGAGCTGTAACTAATTTAATTAATTTAAAATTTTCAACCAATTCTCTATCAAATTCTGAAAATAAGCCAAGCACAAAGAAATGTCTCAAAACAGCTTATGGTCACAAATCCAAAGTTATTCAGTTTATAGAGAAATTGTCACATTTGAGGTATTTCTGCTTGATAAATGACTTAAACAATTAAATTGATCTATCAGCATCGATTAATTTGAAATCAGTCAACAGAGTTTTGGCTCTGTGCTATTGGAAAAATCAATGTTTGAAAGAAAAATCTGTATAAAAGTGAGTGTGATGTATGGGCATTAGGCGAGCCATGTACACATTCATCTTGTGTTATTGTTATAAATCCTTGAAGCTGTAATATTACAGTCCAACTGAAAATAAATTGCAATTTTTGTCTGCTGCCGCATACACATCCGCTCCATAAATCACCTGTTTTGGGTTCAAGTGAGAAATCTGCATATTATATTTTTTTGGTTTCATGATGGCGCCCCATAGTTTTGCATTAATCTGACAGGATCGAGTTAAGTATCTATCTACATAGGTGGTTTGATACAGCCAGTCAAATTTTTCTTAATGTCAGCGCTGTATCACGGGCGGAGAAGACAGTCGCACTGAGTCTCCATCTTATATAACTTACCAACATGAACATGCGTCTCATCCTGATCCTCAGCTTATTTAATGACCAAACAAACATTCACCAGAATACAGAAGCTAAGCTGCTCATCTACATTAAACAACGTAAACGTGCAACATGCAAATGTCACCCCAGGTCAGGTGGATGCTGGTGTGGTCTTTATTTGTCTACGCCACATTTCAGATATTTCCTTAAAGACCTTAATTAAAAAATACTTAGAGAATATTTTTGACTATAAAAATGGATGACAACGTGTGATTTCAGTTGGACTTTAAAGTGTCAGCCATGCTGTTTTCTGCTACAGTCCCCATTTGATGTGGCTTTTTTATTTATTATTTATTTATTTTTGTTTTTGACACGATGATGGCAGGTTTGAGTTCAGCCATTGGGCGGCTTGGCAGCGACGTCTCTGCGTATTTTGTTATTGAAATATTGACGAGGTCTGTTGTCACTTAAACATGTGAAGACATTTCTCATGTCCATCTTCACTCTATGAGCTGATATGATGCCTCCGTATTGCTCACCATCTCTATTTCAGGGTAGGTTTGCTTTGTCAGCTTCCTCGACACATTTATTCATCTTCTGTGCGACTTTTCATGCAGCATACCTAAACATTAATATCACATGCGTTGAAAAGGACAGAGGCCCTTTTTCCTGTGTTATGGGAATCTTGCCAGAGAGCTTCATTAACTGGTTTCTAGCAGTTTATAAGTCAATGTCCAATTTTAGTTTCTCTCAAAATAAACAGTATTTTCACTGAAAGATGTTTGGTCCTAATGAGTGTGTTTTGAAATACTGGTTCCTACACACAGGGGCTCTTCAAGTGGCTTTCTTAGGGGTCAGTGGGAGGCAATAACATCTCTCGGGTACACACACACACACACACACACACACACACACACAACACATCACTAATTCTTATCTCTCTTTCTTCCTCCTTCTCTCTTCGTCTTCTGCATACGTAATAAGCAAAGGTCTGGATGAGTCATCATCAATTATCATATGCTCTGCAGCTCTGTGGGAACACACACACACACCACACACACACACATACATATACACACACACACACACACACACAGAAACATACAGACATGTATGTGAGGACTTAAGATTCTACTTACATAAAGACATGCATTCATATGCCTCCTCAATTGCAAATATAGACACACAAAGTATAAATAAATAAATATGCATATATATTCACACACACAAACCTACACACAGAGACAATCCAATTCAAAAGCAGAAGGCTGATGATGCTGTCTCATCCTCTGTTAGCGAGGGCGCAGATTATAATCCTAACCCTTTCAGGCAAGAAACGTGTTTAGGCGGCAAAGATGGATGATGTCACATCCAGTTAACGCTAAGCTAAAATATTCCTCCTGAGACTTATCTCTCTTTGTTGAACCAGTGGAAGATTTTAATGTGACTGTGAGCTTAAAAGTTGAAGTCTTTTTTTTAAATAATAGTTTTGCCTTCAGCATTCAGCTCAGTGTTTTTAATAATCAACATTAGGTCAGAATATTAACTCTCTGTCTCTTCTACAGTCCATTCACCAACATAAAAAAACAACTAACCAGGCAATCACAACAGTCCTGTCTCTTTCCTTGAAAGTTGCATCAAAATCAAATTAGCAAGAGCACAAAAGCACTTAGGATACAGACCTTCTTGTAACTACATTTTGGTTGCTAAGCACATCTCCAGTTAAGACCGATGGCTGAGTAATTAAAGCATCTGAATCAAATGTTTTACTCTGTGCACAGAAATAAATCCAGAGAATCTAAATGCACCTGCCTTTTCCCTGTCACCTTTGATGCTTCAACTTTCTGAGAGACACTGAGACCAAACAGAGTAGGGCATGAGGTCCATCGCTCTGCATTATCTGGATATTTATTCAGTCCCGAGCTGATGTGTTACGGAGAGTCAGCTCATGCCTTCTCACCTCCTCAGCTGTGTCAGACACGTCAGCTAGCCGAGGGACTCTAAGTCTGGTTAGGAGAGGCTCTAAATGATGGGCTGTTACATCTTTCTGTTAAAGAAGGCTGAACAATGTATTTATCCTATGACAAAAAATATCACCCAAGGTCTGTTATATCAACTAAACATACAAAAAAATGTTCCCTCCTTTCATCAGGGCTCTGTAAATACTCAGTAGAACACCAAATGTGTATAAACCATGGATGAAAATAGTAGTGGACAAATATAAACTTTTATTTTTCACGAGTACACCCTTTCCACCAGATCAGCTGAACCGGCTCTGTTTAGGATTCAATAAACAATCTTCTTAATAAGAGTAAACCTGCCTCCTGCATCAACTGTCCATAGTCAAATAGGGTTGATCTACTGTATGTTACTGTACTCTAAAGTCTGTCATAAAGGTGATATTTGGAAATATTTTCCGAGGTGGTACGTGACGTGAAATGTTTGCTATGCTAAGGTATTTATGAGACTGTACTTTGCCGAGATTTGAGCCAAATCATCATGCTAACATGCTAACGATAATAATGGTAACATGCTGATCTTTAGTTGTTTTAGCGTGTGACTGATAGGGATGTCAGTAGTTTTGTAGATATTTGGTCATAAATCAAAGCATTGGACAAATTTTGAAAATTTTGTTTTAAGTTATTACATTCACGCCGAGGAGAACACGAATGTATGTACATGTCATGATGCAAGAGGAAAAATCAGGGAGTCACCAACGTCATTTGGATTTCACTGTCTGGGGATCATAAAAAAACAAACAAACAAAAAAAACCTATGCGCCAATCCATCAAGCAGATGAAGATATTTCTGCCTCGGCCAAAGTGGGTGGTAGACAAGTAAGAATGTTGACCTGTCAGGGAATCACCAGTGAGATTTATCCTCAGGGCACGGTGAATATCTGTTCCAAATTTCATAGCAATGCGCCCAATAGGTACGGAGATATTTTAGTTTGGATCAAAGCAGTGACAGGCCAGCAGACTGACATCTTTAACCCGAGAGCCAGCGACTTGGCTCAACATAAAACTATATATTTCTGCCCAAACTGTCAATATTTATGTCTTCAGTAGGAAGGAATGAGCTTGTAGCTGAATGCCAAAAGCAGAGCATGGAGGTTGGAAAGTATCAAGAGATAGACTGACATGTCGTGGGTTCTGTTTTTTTAATGGAATTTGTTGGGAAATATTGAATATATTAATATTGAATAACGTTTGACTTGCAAACAAGCATTTTCTATTCGTAGTATGCTCGGGTCATGAATGCTCTTACATTTGTTGCTTTAGACACCTTTTTTTTTTTTTTTTTACCGGTTTAGAGGGAGCCAACATGGCTGCACAGATAACCCTCCTGTCAGTCTGAACTCTGGACAATAAGGACACACAATTAGGCAAGTTCATTTGTATAGCGCCATTCTTACACAAGGCAATTCATGGTACTTCACAGAGGCAAGGAAATTAAAAGAAATTAAAACAATTTAAAATTAATAAAACATTAGAATGTGATTTAAAATCATTAAAAACAGCAGATAAAAATAGGCACTATGGGAAAGCTGAAGTGAACAATTATGTTTTCAACCCTGATTTAAACAAGCTGTTCAGGTGTTCAGGGAGCTTGTTCCACAGGTGAGGACCATAGAAGCTAAATGCAGTTTCAGCCTGTTGGTTCTGACCCTGGACACACTGAGTAAACCCGTCCCAGACGACCTGAGGGGTCAGTATTCCTCATACCCAACGAACAGCTCCCAGCTCTGACATGTATTTAGGCCCAAGACCATTCAGTGACTTGCAGACCAGTAACACTGATCTGGTCCATTTTTTTCATTCATTTTTTTCCATTTTTTTTCTTTACTGAGACCTGTAAAGACACCATTACAGTAATCTGACCTGCTGATAAATCCATGAACAAATTTTTCCATGTCTGGTCTGGGCGGAAATCCTTTGATTCGTTTCAGATGATAATTAATACAAATATTTCAAAACGGTACCTTTGGGTTAACAGTGGGAGTGAGGGAAGACTGTAATAAACACGCACGCACAGGAGGCGCACAGATGAGAACGACCATCACTGAATCCACCTGGATCACATATTTATATCCACATCAATAGAAAAGGATGACTTTGAAGACACACCCTGAGCTCGCCCTGTCCAGAGGAGATTGAGAGGATTTTGATTTCTCACACGATCATTCAGTCCCGTCTTTCTCCATGATAATAACAGGGATTTATTTGGTGCGTTTGTGTATTTTTCCTGTGTGTGGATTGTGCGTACATTCTATGCGTGTTTAGCCCGTTTTTTTTTTCCAGTAATAACAGCAGAGATGTGGGCAGTTTACTGGCATTATCAGCTAATAAACAGACTAATTACTCCGACACATCTGGAGGGCAAACTGAACGGTTTGCAGATTAGCTGAGGAGAATGGCTGCCAGGAGGGCCAACTGCATTAACACAGCTGCCACGGATGATACCGACGCTTCGTGGTTTGGGGATGAGCATGCTAAATTAGTAATGGAAGTGAGTCATCTGGCTACATATTGGTTTCTAGAGTGGTGAACGCTCTATAATTTACATCTTCGGATAGGAAAAGAACAGCAGATTATTAGTCTATCAAACAGCATACTGTCACGCAAGTCATACAGTACTGCAGTCATGTAGATTGGTCTAAGTCAAGCGGGGGGGAAGTTATGTTGTATGATGTATGATGTTATGTGCTTCCATAATCATGAGGAGTCTTGAGTGTCAAAGGTGGTTTCCTTCATAAACGTGGCTGAAGGCGTCCTCACTCACTGCCATGTTGTCATTATGTCATGTTGACTCGTCTCCCGGGCTTTCATCGTCCCGTTGCACTGAATCCTGTGTAATTAAGCAGAAAACTGAGTCTCCCCTGCAGCGCGTGCCACCAAAAAAGCCTTGTGGCCATAGTTCTGCTGCGCGAGTGTGTGTGTGTGTGTGTGTGTGTGTGTGTGTGTGTTCATGTTCATGTGTCTGTGTGTTTGTGCACTTGCCATGAGGCAGCAGTGGGGGTGCCAGCCTAGTTGCCATAGCAGCCTGAGATGTGCTCTGGACCCCTGCCTGAGGAGTAAACTCACTCACACACAAAGTGAGCTTTTTAAAAAAGAAAACAATATCCTAACAGTCAGAGATTAAATGAAAAAAAAAATGAAAAAAAAAAGCACAATAGAGCCTGGAGTTGATCCAATTGGCTGCTGCTCTGTCCCACAGTGATAATGACCGAGCAGGTCAGGTCAGCACAATTTATCTGCTGCATTTGACCTGGATTTGTCCAGTCTCTACTGGCAGGGAGTAAAAACTATGTAGTGTACTGTATGAATATATTAAACATGCATTCTGTTCTAAATATAGGCAAACAGGAGGCCCGCTCCACTGCTGCTTTGCCGTCAGTCTCAAGAGGAACTGCCTGAAGAAGCTGCAGTAGTAAAGAAGGCTGTAGTAATAATCTAAGACGTAATGTTGGCCTGGTGACATGAAGAGGGAAGCAGAAGAGATCAACATGTACTCATTATGAAAACCAGACTGTTACGTTGTTTGGCCTTTTCAGATTCATCTTCGTCTTGGAGGCTTTTAGTGTCTAAACTTAGAAAGGCTTCATTACATTGTATTTGTTCATGTGCCACTCAAGCTAACAAGATTAAGATTGGACACTCAAAAGGGTGACTTTATGAGTGAAGCCCCCAGACTTTGTGAAAATAGTTGTACATTGTGTGGTCTCTTCTGTGGCTCTGAAACTTTGTAAAGTCTGAGAGAAATATCTGGATGTGAGGTCATTAGGGAGCCTAAAAACTGGAAGTTTGGGGTTTAAAAGAGCGCTCCACCAGCTTAGCACTGCACTGCTAAAACATGGTTTGGTAATGGGCAGTTACACACCTTGTTAAAACCTGGCACCTACTCTACCCACCAACAACAGTCTGGCCAGAGATTAGCAGCTAATGTAGCCTCAAGTCTATCGCTTGAACGATCCAGGATTTTTGGAGCTTGGCCCAAATAAGGACTGAAAGGCAGCGCGCACAGCGGTGACACATAATGTGTGTCAAAACGCCTACGGCCCGCGTAGTGTTGACATCTGACATGCATCAACCTGGGTGATGCATGTCAAGATGCTGCCAGAGTGTCAGCTGCAGTGTGTCAGCTCCTCAGGATATCCTCCTGTCCTGTTTCTCAGCGTGGACACCAATCGATTCTTAAGAAAAACGGACATTTTGTCACATTTGCTTCCCGCAGCTGCGCGTCCCCGCTGGACCACTGCTCTGGTGTGTGTTTCGGGCCGTCGATTGACCCTTGACATCGCATCACCTGTATGTTTAAATCTGTCTCTTCCAAGTCAACTTTACAGAGGTGCAACACTAAATTGCTAAATTATTCTTCTTAAAGTGCCTCTTAGAATAATTATTAGTTTGTGCACAGATCATATTCTGAAGAAGATTTAACACATAAGCTGGTATATTATATTGTGTTCTTATAGGGGCCTGAGTGAAATTATAGTTATATATTGTACCATCATACTTACATATCATCATAATCGTCATGCATTATTACTCATATTCATCACAATAATGACTCCTAAGCCACAGTTTGAAATCAAACTACCGCTCTCTAAATACAGATAACCTTTCCACTGTTACGTAGATTTCAAATCTGCGGGGCTTATTCCTGTGTTTCCAACAAAGTAAAACTTTCACCAAGAAGACTGCAAGATCCTACGTTGTGTTTTTTTTCTGCTGCGTTTCACTGGAGTAATACTGGATTTCTTCATGCTACAAAAACAGTAAGAAAGAAGGCCCTGTTGTTGCTGTGCAAACAAGTCAAAACCTTTAGCGTCTGGAACAAGTGAAATGCCAGCACCACAATGTGTGCTTGCTCTCTTCAGTAAAAAAAAAACAAAAAAACATTGACCATTAAAGATAGATGGACCCTGCGCATCAGGGCTTAAATATGTGGAATAATACCACTGGAGTGAAGTGGAAGCCACCAACTGTTTAATGGCCGTTATTTTTACAGCAGTTATTCTGGAGTATTAAATTAATTTGACAGTGATATAGGGATGTCTGAAAACGCGTTAATGGTGGTTAGTGGAAAACCTAAGGCCTCTGCAGCAATGCTCATTAGACGCACGCACACACACAGTGCCAGCGCCAGGTGAGTCACCAGTGGGCTTTGCATCTGCTCCATATTCCTTTCTAAATACAGTCTTGTCTTTCTGTTTCTCCGCCCATCTGTTGCTTTTCTCTCTTGAGGTCTCCTCTTTCTTTCCCTCTCACTTTCCCCACGCTCAGTCGCCACCTTCATCATCCCAACTCCTCTCTTCCTCTCCTTCTTCTGCCTTTCAATTATCTCCTCTCTCCCCGTCCTGCCCTCCCCCTTGTCTCTTCACTATTCATGTATTCTCCCTCATTTCTTCTTCTTTTTTTTGGTTCTTCTGGTTTCTCTCTTCTCCCTCTACTCTGTGTCTCTGATCCCCTCATTTCTCTCTGTAGTCTCTCTGCCTCTGTAATAACATTACAGTAGAAGTTGACAGAGGGCTCTGACATGAGCTGTGAGCTAAGAGGCTAACTGTGTTAATATTTCACACGCGTTTTACTGAGCTCTGGTGGAGAGAGGTGCTAATGAGAGGACCTTCATGAGTTTACAATGGTACAAATGAGAGTAACTGATAAAACTGTCAGGGCAGTATTGTCTTAGTTGTTTGTTGTTCACATTAGTGCTCTCTCTTGTTTATCCACTGCTGCTGTATCTCTGCTCTGGAAAATTATATCATCAACATTTACTACAGCTACGAACGTGAGAGTCGTGTGTGGGTATGAAGACATGAGTATTACAGGAGCACTCCAGTGATGTAGTATTGTGCTCAGTGTTGCGTTTCTACTACACGACGTTTAGTTTCTAGAACTTGTCAAGCTCCATGTCTGATAAATGCTCATGTCTTTGGCTTTTGAAAGTGCTTTCACACCTAACCTGTTTGGCTCTTTTAAAATGAGCCCGGGTGCATTTCCTCGGTTAGCACAGTTCATTTGGGCTGCTGTGAAAGCGGGCAATCAAACCTTGCTGCAGACCAAACAAGCAGACTGAGACTGTCGGAAAAAGATGATCCGCTTCCTCTGTCTGCTGTTTGACAGCAAACCAACCAACCACAGGATATATGATTTTAGCTCAATTTGAAACGCTAAACTATATCTATGAATCTATCTAACTACAGCTATGAAGCTGCTCCCTCGTGGAGCCAGCTCCCACTTTGGGTTTGTGAGGCATCCTCTTCACATTTCAGAGTCACCTTAAAATGATCCTCCTTGATAGAGTTTATAGTCAGGCCTAGCTCAGTTGAGTCTTCAACCATCCCTTAGTCATGTTGCTCTAGGCCTAGACCGCTGGGGTTACTTCCCATGATGCACTGTGCTCTTCTCTTCTTCTCTCTCTCTCCATCTGTCCACATTCGTGTCCCATCAGTTCCCCTGAGTTTTTCTGCTGTCTTATCTTCTGCGTGTTTATGCCTAAATCTGGGATTGAATCTGGAAATCTTGATTTTATGATGATTATCTTTACTACAATTAGTCATGGTTCTATCAGAATTACAAATATTATTATAATTGTTGCCATTTCCAGTGGGAATATTGCTGCCATTTTCACAAAAGTCACAATTCAGATAATAATCAGATAATGTTACACGATATTACAACATCATTTCATTTCAAATAAAAACTGGTGGCAGAAAATTGAATCAGTCCAATTGAAGACTTTATAGGATCGTACTAAGATCGTAATAAGAAGAACAAGTATTAAATGAGTAAAAAGCGAAATAGGAAGACGTTTAATTGGATTAATGTTAAAGTGTTTGCAGGCGATGAAAAATGGAGGACAGGCAGAGCAGGGAGACAGACAGAGGGACTCGTGGGAAATTAAGGCATTCTGGAGGTTTGTGGACAAATGCATCCGTGTGTAGAGAGTGAGTGAGCGTGGGTAGACTGACAGAGAGGTCACACAACTAGCAGTGCTGTTTTGTGTGCGTGTTGACGGCCTCCAAATGGGACTCATCCGGCTCTTAAGAGTCAGCAAACTAAAAGCTTTTTCACAAGACGCGCGCACCTTTATGTCTGCATTTCTTTACCACACACACACACACACACACACAGATACACACACACACACACTGTACATTAAGTACTGTACACTGTGGCGTGCAGCGCGCACACACACACACAAACATGCACTCACAGCTGATAGTTGCTGCAGGATGATGTTTGGTCTCCGTCCTCATTAATAAAGTACAGTACATGCGTGAATGAGCTAATCTGTGTCTGTTTGTGTCCTAATGGATTTGCGGACTAATTCACACACACACACACACATCAACATGAGCGTATGAATTTGAATGCGTGCAACTGTGAGCAAATGTACTGTATCTCCATTATAGTGTGTGTGTGTGTGTCCAGCTGTGAGGCTCCCTGTGTGTATGTGTGTGTTAAAAGTTTAAACGCTCCCTCCTGTATTTCCTGTCTCTGCAGGCATCATCTGCCTACTCAACCAATCAAGAGGAAGCATCCCACATCTCTCTTAACGAGCCAATTAAATTAGTGCTGCTGAAAGGAACGACCTCAGGGCACTAACCCCCCTCCCGCCTTCTTCTTCTTCTGTGTTTTTTGCCATCTCTCGCTCTCTTTAATTGCTGTCCCTCCCTCTCTCTCTCTCTCTCTCCCATGCTGTTTGTCCTCTCTTCTTGTCTTCCCTTCATCATTTTGTCTCTCCGTGTTTCTTCCGCCCCGCCAGATGATTCTCTCTTTTCCGTCCCAGCGTCCCTTATCAATTCTTACTTTGACCAGCTTAATTGGGCTCATCGGTCATCTATCTTCTTAAAAAGCTGTATTGGCAATAGGAGATACAACAACACACACACACACACACACACACACACACACACACACACACACACACACACACACATATTTCACAAAGTGCTCTTTGCTGTGATTAAAGTAAAAGGACCAGTTGGTCGCAAATTGGCAGTTATAGTTGGAGAGCTGCTCTAACCAATATTGTAAAATAAATCAAACAATTCTATCTAATGTGGTAGGAGTAGCTTGTTGTGACAAACCCAGACAGATTCATCACCAAATGCTGCAGCCCCTCTGCTCAACAGTGCTTTTAGTCTCTTCAGGCTCTATTGTTTTGGTTGAAAAGTAACTTCACTGTTCTCGGTCGGTCTCACGACTGACTGTATCCTACCTGGCTACCCACAAAGAGATGATGGACAAAGCTAGTGACTAGCTGGTGAACATAGTGGAGCATTTAAATAGCTCAAGAGTCAGATATTTACTTGGAGTTGGCGAAGATCAAAGCTGAGAGTAAATATAACATGCTTGCAACTCGTCCATTAAACACTGCTACCCTTGCAGGTTGACACAAGAAACACTAGTCAGTTAAACGAATTATAATATTAGATAAATGTACCCGCCAGTTAACTGTTGCATATTCATGTAGCCACCTGCTCCATGGTGCAGCAGCAGCAGTCGACAGCCCCTCCGTGCACTAATGCCCATGCTGAGATCTAATTTTTGTCCCAATGTAGAAACATTATCCTCTGTAACTTCACATCACTGGATGTCACCTTACGACTCAAACTTAACCCACAAGCGTTGGAAAAAAATGTGATGATGAAAATTCAAAAGGCATCATGTATGAAGTTATCCCACAGCAATCAAACAGGCATGAGACTGATCTCGCTCTCTCTCTCTTCATCTAATAACATGAACAACATCTTCATTTTCTTCATAATCATTTATGGTGTCGCATAGGAAGATATTATCCTTTGTCTCACCTTTTAGGAGTATCCCAACACGTTTACTCACATTTAATTAGCAATAATGTAACAAACTCCTCTGTGTCAAATAAATGTGTGTAGCAGGATTTACTGAGGCGAAATTAGTCATCTGGAACATCCCTGCTGGACAGAAGCATGACTTAAATCTATGCTATGTTGCTTCACTTTTGCTTAATGGGTAAATAAACAGGCGATCTGCATCATCAGGAGAGTGTGGGTGAGTTTGATCAAATGTGATTGACAGTTACCCACCAACGACCCACCACCTGTGATTAGAGTTTGATTCAAATATTGCTTAGATACTCAATGCTGCATATGAGTAGATGACATTGCTAAATGTCCGCTGCCTTCTTTAAACAATTTTTGTGACCAGGTTTTTCCTAAACGGTATACAGGGCGTGCGTTTAGTGTCTTCAGCCTGTTACTGGGTTTCATGTGTGACTTATACAGATGGGCGACAAATGAAACGAAAAATGCTGCCAGAGCAGCATCCAGGCTCCTGGCACAGACTGTTCAAGTCTTTGAAACCCTGCCGGAGGGATAACGCACCATTCTTCCACGAGATATTCTCCAATAATGGTGGTAGGGAGAGCACACAATAAATGTTCATCTGGTTGGGAGGCGAAGGTGACGGTCTGCGATGGTCATAGCATACAGTATGATGCAGATCATTTTTGAACTAATCAAACAAACAACCACGAACAGGGCCTGAAAATATCCAGTTAGTTGCCGTCACGACGGCTAAATACTTTCATGATGAAGGAGATCAGAGGAGGATGGCAAGATTTATTCCGTCCAACAGGTGGGGAGCAAGTCTGCAAACATCTCTCAGTAGAAATATTGACGTGGAGCAGAGCGCCTCAGAACAAACAATTCTTTGCATGTTGAAGCAGATGGACAGCAGAAGACCAAGCCCGACAGCTAAGAATAAGATGAGACAACAACAAACACGTGATCGTCGTGATCATCAGAATCAGATGACTGGAGGTCCATACTGCCTGATAAATCCTGGTTTCTGTTCTAACATGCTGATAGTGGGTTGAGAAATTGGCGTAAATAACCTGAATCCATGACTCCTCCATGACTCGGTGCAAGCTGGTAGAGATGGTGCAATGGTATAGGATTTTCCTGGCACAGAGAAGTGAACACAACAATGTACCTAAAGACTGCTGCTGACCAGGTGAAGGAGCATGACAGTCAGCAGTTAGATGGCAACAATCTGCAGAAACCAAACCATATTTTCAACCCATGGCCGAGGACAAGCCGGTTTGCTTTGCCTTTTATGTCTACTTGAAAGCTTTTGTTAAGTATCTCAGCTCATGATGACAAACTGTGTTTTGCAAATTGCCAAACAATTTGCCAGTAAATTAGTTTCCATTTCTACACGCGAGAAAACATGTGTAGTGCTTGTAGTGTTGTCATGTGGCCTGGATTCAAGTGGGAAGAAACCACACAACATCTGATTTTGTCATTCGGTATCCAGATCATATTTTGTGCTCCAGCTCTGAGAAGGACCATTCTATATATTTGAACAGGAGCAATCTGAAAGCCTCAGGAGAGACTCCATGCTGCTCCTTAGACTCAACTGGGCCTAAGAATTTTACACCAACATAGCAAGCAAATTACCAACAATGACTCAGGGCTAAGGGAGGCTCAACATAACTTGTGACTTGTGACATAACTTGCGGCTATAATGACTATGTGATATGATTTAGCATGGATGTGAAGCTGAAGCCAAGTTTGTCTTTCCGCTGACAGAAAAAGGCAGAGAGAGTTGGAGGACGAGGCGAGATCGAAATTGTCTCAATTAGTCAAAGTGTGTGTGTGAGAGAGAAAGTGTGTGAGAGAGAGAGAGACGTCGGTAATGTCTCCAGCTGTCGGACATAATTGGTTCACTTGGGACAATGACTGTGCACCCAACACACACACACACAATCATAACCTCGACTGCCTGAGTGTGAACAGAAATGTCCTATAGGTTGAAAGCTCTACTTAGTTTTCTGTGCCGTGCCTCTCTCACGTACAGACAGAGCATATGCACGCCTATGTTTGCTCAGGACTCATTGAGAAGCATTAGTTTCCACAGCTACAGCATAATCTGAAGTTAAAGCATTGTTCATTCCAAGTGTTTACAGTGGAATGTAATCATGACAACTAAACACAAAAAATGGTTTTGGACTTGAATCTACATCAGATGTGCAAGAAAGCAGGAACAGATGTGGAACACAAAACACTGCTGAGAATTTTGTTTCTTGATTTATCTCTTGTTGTTGATGATCTCCACATATCAGGAACTGGATCCATGAATTTCTTGAAAGAAAAAATATATAATGATGATTTTTCTTTGATGGTTGCCCATACAGTCCGATGAACCACTTTGTTTTGAACATACCCAGACAATTGACTCTGATTAACCTATTTAGAATGATCTCCTGCTTAAAGCTGGTATCTGTTATGGTTTTCAGTTGAATTGTTAATATATCCATGTGGTGGAATATATTTACCACACTTGGATATTCACTCAGCAACTGAGGAGTCTTCATCAGTGTGCACCAGCTTGTTAGGGCTCATCTCATCTATCTTGGGTGAATGACTAATGAAAATGTGTACTAGAAACAATGCATCTCACATTTGTTTACTGATTTTGTCATGCACCAAATCACTTGGCGTTCCACTTTGTGGTCCTGTAAACTGCAAGGACGTAAACAGAAGGTGCATGCAATATTACGACACTATGGCATGGTAAGATTTATGTACATAAAACACACTAACTCTAGCACTGTCCCTTTTCTGTTTCTCCTTCGTATGCTCTCTCTGTCTGCATCCCTTTGTCTGATGACACACACACACACACACACACACACACACACACACACACACACACACACACACACACACTTCCATTTCCACTGGTGAAATAATGCATATTTGATCTGAAGTCTCAGAGTTATGAATAATACACAGAGCAGCCTACACAGAACTTAAAAGCTGTGTGTGTGTGTGTACGTGTGTGTGTGAGAGAGCGAGAGAGAGAGAGAGAGAGAGAGAGAGAGAGAGAGAGCGAGAGAGAGAGATAGAGAGAGCGAGAGAGAGAGAAACTGACATATACACGCAGCAGGATAAAGACTTTGATTTTGACAACTATCAGAGTTGGGGTCCTGTTGGCTCAGCCGCTTCAGGTGAACAACATACTGCATAAGCACAATGTCCAGGTTCAAACCCCCTGCTGACTCCTCCAAGCTGACATCTTCAACTCTGAACCATTCAAAAATGCGCACGTGTTCTAATACATTATATCGCAATCAGTTTTTATACTGGAGGAGCAGAAATCAATGAGTGTGTTGGTGTTATGGAATTTTCTATCCTTAGGTTGCACGGGGTCTCAACGTATCTCAGCACTGTGGTGACCAGGATTGAAGGAACTGAATATTGCCTTCCTGGACATAAAAAATAGCTTGCCGTTGACGTTAACAGTGACTCCAGTCTCAGATGTGCTGACGGTAACATGAACATGGGTAAAAACATTCCCTTACTATATCTGGGCGTATAGTATTTGTGGTCTTATCGGTATGGGGTTTAAAGTCTGAGTTGGGCAGAATGGGAAACCGACTGAGGCACTTCTGATGTACTTTGAGAATGTCTCTAATTCTCCTTGGCCAAGCTTCAATAAATATTACAGCATAAGACATCAGAGGCTCCTGAACACTTTCTTCCCTCCTGACCTCGCCATTGACCTTTGATTCCAGCACAGGCACTCTTGCACGGAGGCTTTGGACCCCTCCCATGGAGAAACATGAAATGTTGTATGCATTGTTATAACAGCGGACGGAAAACTTTACATGAAATTATGTATTTTAGAAATATAACTAAAGCACCAAAGAAATCAAAAAGTTTTATTGAAAATAAAAACAAATAAATACATAAATAAAGATCAGTATATAAGCTTTCCGACTGTTGCTTCCTTCCCATTATCTGCTGCCTCTTCAGTGAAAAGCAATAACGAGAAATTGAGCCAACAAGCTCCGTGATAATGATGGACAACTCTGACAAAACTTGCACCCAGGAGCAAAACGCTCCTCAATAAAATCAAATGCGAGACGAGTGAAAGCCTTTTGTACATACAGAATGAGGTTTCTGCAGGACACTGATATTATTAACCACGGTGATGAAACACGCATTCAGGAGCAAGTTTAGGCAATAAAGATACAAGACAATAACAAAGATGGTAATATTTCACTCTGGTTGGGAGTGTGGAAACAAATGGAGACAACAGCAGACAAACGACACACATGCAGTAATTTACTCTCTCTAACAGTAATATGCTAGTAGCTTTAGCAGGAGCCCAGCATGACATCGTAATATCTACGTTATTTGGATCAAAGTAGAGAAATCATATTTCATAACTTAAACAAGCACTCTGTAGGATAAGCCCAACACAGATGTTACTAATGGTGTAAATGATTAGGATTCCTGTTGTGACAACAGGATTTTTATCACAGCAGATAGCTGTGATAACAGGACAGATGAATAATATTAAGCCCACTTGTGTTCTCTCTGCGAGTGTGAGTGAGTGTTTGCTAGCAGGTGGTGGCGGAGAGTGTGCCAGAGAGAACGACTGAGGGACCTCTCTGTCAGGGCTGTAGGTGAAACACTGTTTGGGGGGTGCAAGCAGGTCATAGTGTCTGGCAGCAACCAACAGTGGCCTGGTTGTTTGAGTCACAGTGAGTAAGGTGTTAGTGAAACTCACCCGCTGTTGGTGTGGACCTTCTTTGCTCTCTCTCGTTAGAGGAACGTCGTTTTGTGGTGGTGGAGGTTGTTGAGGGTGGTCAAAGCGTCAAGGGACTGGTGACTGCTGAAAGAGATCGGGAGGACAGGGCAGAGGTCAACAGATGATCGGGAGCCCATCACTTCCACCGCTGCCGTTATAGATCTCAGTCAGTCAAAAGTAGACTGCACAAAAGAGGCACAAATTGATTATTTAGCCAGTACCGAGCAAGCGATGACGCAAGATGGTGGGACACTTTTTAAAGTAGTACCTACAAAAATAAAATCAAACAAGGTCAAAAACAGTCAAAAAAAAGAAACTTCTCTTGAGATAGTGAACGAGAATCATAGGATTGATCTACTCCAGATGGGTAAAGGATGAAGAATGGTATATTTCTAGAAACAATAAAAGGCAAAACAGATGTGGATGTGGATTGTTCCCTTGAGGTTCCCTGAAACAGCACAGTGCTTGATGAGAAGGAGAGGCATTGATGACTCAGGAAAATAATTAAAAAACAAACAAACTCCAAAACCAAGAAGCAAATTAAGTGTTTAACCATTAAATTTGGTTACAGTTTCTGCTATTAGCTTTCCCTGCACCATGTGTAGTTTTGCACTGTAAGACTCTTCGAACCAAATGTGCTGACATTGCTTCTGCTCAGTAGACTCACAGTAGTGTTGATAATAAAGTTGACTGGCAGAGGGAGTGGGAGGGAAATGTTATTTTGAGTTCAATTAGTGGAGGAAACTTTTTACCAACTTCCTAAAGACTCATTAAAGAACGCAGTGCAAAACATAAGAGATCAACTACAGCTGTTCCCGTTTTTTTTTGTCTCGGTAGGAGATTTTAATTGTAATGTTGACAGTTAAGATGGGAAACATCTCGAACCGCATGCACAGCCTTGAAAACTCCTTAAGCGCATTACTGAGACACATAAGCTGGTTGATGTGTGCCGTTCAAAGCGTGCTTGTATGAGGCAGTATTCCTGGGCACATGCTAAAAATAATTATGCGGCACTGAGGCAGACATTAAAAGATCAAATAAATATTAAGAGACTGAGTATATGAAAACTACAAGGGGGGTTGAAGCCATATTCAGGCACTCAAAGACAAAAGAAAGGCACTGGCAGATATACTGAAAATGGATGCTCCATCCATTTTTTTTCTTTAGTTTAGAGAAAGAGAGCGGTCAGAGTCAGCTTACATACTGCATCCAGACAGCTGCTGACATATTCTTTTAAAATCAGGAGGAGAGGTGTTAATTTGGAGTAGTAGTAGTAGTAGTGAGAGGGACCAACTTGTGTCACAAGAAATTCTCACCAACTTGCACGAGGTATTACTACCAACATGATCAACGCATCATGCTGGACGAGAATGCTCACTTTCTCTTCGGGAATTACAAGTGGTATTCTCAAGTATGGGAAGTGGAAACGCTCCTGACGGTCTCTCTGTGGATTTTTAAAAGCTTTTTGGTCCACGCTGGGGAAGGCAGGAAGTACCTGTGTTTTTAATGGCATTGTTAAAAAGGAGTGTTTCCACTGAGCTCACTTTTGATCAAAAAGCAACTCAACAAGACTAAAAATGACGGTTCAAATAATACGATGGAGCATTAGTACACCTGGAGTGTATTTTTGGTGCTTTTGGTTTCTTCTATAGAGACAATAAACGTAGTGAAAATAAATGTCGGCAGTGCTGCTTGCTCGAGAGAACGTGTCTTGTAAAGAGGTTAGCGTAGATGCTGCCTACACATACACACAGCTGAAAGGTTTGTAATAATCTCACTATTAAAAATATACGATGATGAGTGCGCACCTCATATACAAAGGCTCCGTACCATAGCAGCCCAGGTTTGTTACCGGCGTGTAGGCCATCCCTTTCTCTCTCTGTTTTCCTGTCTTTAGCTGTCCTAACAAACAAAAACAACGGGAGGTAGTTCAGGTAAATGGCAAGGGTTATTGCCATAGATGTCACATAGAGGGTGAACTGAGGCCATGCCTCTTGATGAAGTTGCAACATATTTGATGAGACATTTGGTATATTGAAGGTGCTCTCTTCTTATTATGTAATAGTTTTTAAGAAAGGTATATTATATCAAATATAAATTTGTATTTCCGAATAATGAAACAAAAAATCTAAATATTGCAAAATGTATTCATATTCACCCTATGTTCAGGTTCCTATGAATACTAGTAACAAGGCTACAGCCATGATGACTTCTGGACAAACTTTCATAACAATCCATCGAACAGTTTTTAAGATATTTCAGTCTGGACCAGAGTGGCAGAGCGACTCACATTTCCATCCCTAGAGCCATGCTAGCAGCGTCGCTAATAAATAATGTAAGCAGACACCAACATACTACTAGAAAAAGTTAATTCTGTACTGTACTACATTTTTATTTGGATTTCTATTATTGTGTTTTGTGTTGTAGTGCAAGCTATCAACAAGTGACTCATAATTATAGTTTGATGACTCACCTTCTCTTTCAGGGGATCAGTGACAGCTGTGGTGGTCTTCATAACTGTAATCTGGATTCCTGCACAACAAACAGAAGTGGAAAGTAAAAAATCCCAAGACAGGTGTAATGCAGATCTCTGATTACAATTTATAATGCATTACTAAACTAACTCTAAATGTATTGCAGACAACGTTTGGTGAGGCATGACCACAGAGGAAATTATAAACTGGATAAAGGGACTTAATTAGATCCCTGTTCCTGTTTTCTGCATCATGTCTGAAAAAATCAGTAACAGTGGCTGTAGACAGTATGGTAGTAATAGTTGTGGTAATGATAAGGCACTTAGGAAGCAACTAAGGACTGTTTATGGCCATGTGTTACAACATTAAAATATTAAAACATGAGCTTTTTAGACCTTTAATAAATTTAGGCTGAAAAACACTCAAATTAGTATCCCCCTGTACAAAATATATCCTGTGCGAATTATTTATTACTTAAGCAAGTCATACCAACAACAAAATACCGTGGTTATCCTCTTCATCCTTTGCATGTTCTCCTATGTCTTTATCCTGCTCTCCCATGTGTACCATGCACATCACATCTCTGCACCTAGTTCCCTAACCTAAAACATTTCCCAACATATTCACCTTCAAAGAAAATCCTTCTTCTTTCGCTCCCCTACTTCTCTCACTTTATGTCGTCCCCATGGGGTCTCTCTCTCTTTTATCTCTTTCCTTCCTAAAAATCCCTCATCTGTGAGGCCTCTCCTAAATTAGTAATAAGTGAAACAGGGAATGAGAGATGCTGTGATCCTCTGTTTAATCTTAACGTGTTATTCTTGAAAAGATCGCTCAGGTCTCAACAGAAGGCACTGCTTTAATGAAGGGTATACATTTTTCAAAGAGAAATGAAATGCAAACAAGTTTTTAAAAATCGAAGGACAACTGTAAATTTGTCAGTGTAGGTGTGTGTGTGTGTGTGTGTGAGAGTGAGAGATGGCTTACATTCAAAGTAATTATTTCTCTGGATACCTTCATCATTGGCCAGACACAAGCGACTGTTTGCTGTTAAACTACACAAAGCTACATATCACACACACACACTTGTTCCAAAATAGCAGCAAGAAATAACAGCTTGGAAAACCGCCTGCTCTGTGATGATTTAAAGATACCAAAGAGATGAGAGAGGCAAAAGATTTACTGTAGCAGTCTAGAGACAAGATGACGTACACGCGGAGAAAGTATGCATGTGCTCTTTCCACAAACAAAACTTTTATAGAAGTGTGTGTTCGTTTAGCTGACGTTTTATTTGGTGGCTTCTTTTCAGCACTTCATAGATCACACAGAGAGATGTTTACTTTAAGATTTTTTACAGTAAAAGACTACGGTTAGAATATGTCACGGTATCAAACTAAACGCAGAACACATCTGGTTTAATATCTGAATAAGGTTAATCAGGCATGCCTATCTATTTATCTGTTTATGGCTTGTGCATGTATGCTGCTCCGTGATATTTAATGAGCAACATTTCAACCAGAGAACTACAATTCAAGTTTGGTAAAAACCACTTTACTTTCTTGACTGAGAGAGATCTGTACATCTGGCTTTGGTTTTCTCTGGGCAGAGTCTACATTTGGTGATATTTAGGAGGCTGTTTTGTTATTTTGGCTCTATGCATGACAAGGTGGGACTGCTGGTCCCAAGCAGCAACCTCCATGGCTGTGAAATGAAACCTATGCAGATGTGCTAAAAATGCAACATTGCAAAATGCAACATGCAAACATTTACACGTTTACAGCCTGGTACAAAAAAAAAAACAGTTTTTGTCTAAAGTCTGGATTTTTACAGAACTCATCTGTTCAAATTATCTCGAGTATCTCAACAATTGCTGGGTGGATGGCTCTGAACCTTTTCTTCAAACATTCATGGTCCCCAGAGGATGAAACCTACTGACTTCAGCTGTCTGCTGCCACCATAGGTTTGACATTTTCGGTCATTATCCACAAAGATGTCAATATGAACTGTTACATCAGTGGCATAAAAGTCATCTATGCTTCCTATACACCACTAGCGGCACTATTAGGTATATAAGCTGGCGAGTGAGATGTCACAGTATCTATTGGATGGATTGTTATTACATTCACATGGGATGAGCTGTAATGAGTTTTGTGATCTATTATCAGTTCATTTACAATTTGTCCATCACTTTAGTTTAGGACCAAATGCCGGCAAATCTAATTACATATTATAGGGAATTTAATAATTTGCTGTCTTGATTCAGTAACTATTTTCAGACTTGAAAATCATTAACCTCTGCTTTTTGCTCCCTTAAATGCATTATAAAAAATAACTGACAGCTCTAACTGGATCTACGTAGATCAGAGTCACTAAAAAGGTATCGTATGTAATAAGCATGTTAGTCTGCAGCCTGTATGAAAATATTAAAATAAATATATAATTCGCCGACCAACATCTTGTAACACAGAGGCTGGACTATGGGTTCTGGTGTAAGCGAGGGAAAAAAAAGCAGAGCACTCCTCCGTCCACAAAACTGTAAGGACGAAGGTCATTTGAAAATGAAACAGACTGTGGGCCCAGTTATTTTCTTCTCAGCAATACCATGTTAGCACTGTCAGCAAGTTAGCATGCCGATCTGCTGATTTAGCTACAAGCACCGCTGTGCATAAATACATCCTCAAAGAGCTGCTTGCATGGCTGTAGACTGTCTTGTTGCTTTAACTACACATTACAGCTTCCATAATATGCAGTAAGCATAGTGCTTGTCCATGAACTTCAAAATTAAGTGTCATGCAGACGAGGGAGATGAAAGGAGAAAAAGTGAGAGGGCTCAGGAAGTGGACAAGAAGAAAAAAGAAGGGGAAATAAATGGAAGATTAAAAAGAGACAGACGGGAACTAATCCCATTTTCCATCTTCCTCTTCCTCACTCCCTTTATCTCTACTCTCTTTCATTGTAACCTCCTCAGCCTCGCCACCAAACCCTTCCTCCCTGTCCCAGCTCTCTTAACACTCTCCCCACTCCCCCTTTCCTTTTGTCTGAGGTTAAATGACTCCACTCAGTACAAGCGCATCATCCTGGGGAATAGATAACCTTTTAGTCCATCCTTTTAATCTCACTCACACACAGGTCCTGTCTTTGTCTGACTACTTCTGTCCCCTTTCTGTTCTCCATCAGTCTCTTCCTGTGTATGTGCATGTACAGCGGACTCAAATTTCAAAGTAAATAATAGAAAGACTTTAA
This sequence comes from Nibea coibor, assembly GCA_023373845.1. NCBI lineage: Eukaryota > Metazoa > Chordata > Actinopteri > Sciaenidae > Nibea > Nibea coibor. The sequence continues at coordinate 9,126,622 of CM041730.1, forward strand.
TTAAAAGCCTCCGTATCACATCTCGGCTCTCCTTCCCTCTCAGAGACAAATTAACATTTGGGTAAGTGACATTAAACTTAAATTCTTCACCTCCTCTCCGTGTTTTCCCACTGCCCCTTAAACCCAGTGACACAGGTGTGAGGTGTTACAACAAAGTGCTAGTGTTTGACTGAATGAAACCTGACAAGAGCACGCCAGCGACCCTGTGAAGCTGTTAATGTCTTTTCACACCCAAACACTAAATTGACGGATGGATGAAAAATTAACTTCGCACTTCTTAGATCCTTACCACGAGTGGAGCAAAGATGTCAAAGTCTGGCCTGGAGGTAGTGTTGAAGGCAGAGTTTATTCTCTGAACAGGAGACAGAGTGGACATTTTGTCAGTTTGTCAGGCTCATCTCTACAGCATCGAAGGTGACTCACCTTTCTGTTCTGAGCCTCAGCTGTGCTTTGAGCCAGATACTAATGTGTAAGATTGTTGAATTTCTTATAGTTATGCATTTTAAAGTTCAGCTGAACCCACCTGTGGTCAGCGTGTACTTGGGCCGAAGTGACATTAGCTGGTCTGCGTGCTGTTTAATGTGCAGCGGCTCAGCCTGCACACTGACATTAGCAGTGAACCTTTCTGCAGTAAATGTTTGGTGGCTCATTAAACAAGCTAAGGTGCAGGACAAGACGTGTGTCTAATACCTAACAGCAGTTAGAAAGTAGTAGTAACTCGGGGGTGCAATCATTGAGTCAAAGTATGTGATGTGAAATATGTGGAGATAATTCGGTGGGGGGAGGGGTGTAAAAACTTAAAGCCCTGCCATGCTGTTGAGGTTCAGGACACTGGATCAACAGTGGAATTGGACAAAATGACGACGTGTACTGTACAGTGAGATTTCTCTTCACTGTTTCTCTTGACAATGTTGGGTTTACAGGATCGTTGCATAAATGTGATGAGGTCATGTGTATAATCCACTGGATTATCAAGAAATGAACATACCCACCTGGTAATTTAATCTCTAAATGGTCCCTCAATTGATGCGCTATCTGATGTACTAATATCATGATTAAAAATTATATGTAGCATGACAGCAGATTTGTCCATATGACACACAATAGATACGTCTTTTCAGCTACAGAGCAGGTGTTGTTGTGGGAGATACTAGAATCCACTGAAAACGGGCAGTTTAGCTAATAATTATATTACGTAGACTGCGAGAGTTTTCTGGAGCAACATGAGTAATGGACCTGCTAACAATAAAGAAAAGTCAGATGGCGGTTAGACACTACTTATGTGATAAATACCTTCTGTCCTGCATCATGTCATCAACAGACTTCAAGGCAAACAGTCATTTTTAATCACATTGTTGTTTCTCATATCAGCCCATGTTGATCCGTTTAAGACAGCGGCTCATCTATATCCCCGCTGAGAGTAATATCGTGTACTTCAAATATTTCACATTACCAGCTGGAATATTGTTACTGTTTATCTCTCCATTGCGACTGCATGCAATTAATCACGGGGATTACAGCAGCAGATCTTTGTCTAGAAAGTGGAAATTAAAGGTGGAAACCTGCGTTATGAAATTTTACCTTTATCACATTTATGTGTGCGGCGTGTTTAAAAGCCTCCACAGTTACACACACACAGAGCAGCCTCTGACTGATGAGGAGGACCCTCGCTGTGTGCATGTCTCTGTGTGTAAACATAATAAACTGGCCACTCTTATGTAACAACGCTGTCAGCCCTGATGCTAAAATGTCACCATAGCAACAGAATAAGCTGCTGCCGAGCATCTCTCTCTCTCTCTCTCTCTGCCTTTCGCTTCCCCTCTCTGCTTCATTATTCTGTCCTCACCTTTGTTCCTCACCTTGTCTTCCCCCTCTCCGAGCTTTAATTCAATATAAATGGGCTTCACTGGAATGAAATATGCAAGTACACTCTCTCCCCCGCTTCCTCCCCTCCAGTCTACTTTCCTGGCTTCCAACTGCTTTCTCTCTCCTCACCCCTCCTCACCCCTCCTCATTCCCTCAGGTCTCTCTCTCTCTCTCTCTCTCTCTCTCTCTCTCTCTCTCTCTCTCTCTCTCTCTCTCTCTCTCTCTCTCTCTCTCTCTCTCTCTCTCCACCCACCAGGTCTCTCTACCACTCATGCTCCGTGTCCTCTCTCTCCGTCTGGTCTTCTCTTTCCCTCTTTCTCATCCGTGTCCTCCCGTCAATCCATGTCTCTTTGAACAACAGCTTAATTAGCGGATTAATTATTTCTAACTGTTTCTGCCTCTTCTCTTCTCTCCCCCCCATGTCCCTGTCAATCCCTCTCTCCCTGACTGACAATGTGATAGATTTAATTAACGGGAGATAAAATGCCAAATATTTTTCTGCCTGTTTTCCATTCTCTCTTTCTTCACTTTCCTCACTTTTTCCTCTCCCTCTGTCTCACACTTCCACCCACCATCCTTTCTCGTTTTTTTGTCTCGCTATTAGCCTCTCGGTAGCTCTAATCTCTCTGAACACACTCTCTCATTCCTCTTTGACATTACCAATAAATCAATCATGGACAGAGTGATATATAAGACATGACTGCCCCCAATCATTCATTTCTTGCGCATTCCTCTTTTCACCCTCGGACCTGTCAGCGTCTTATCTCACCAACTGCAGGCTAATTAACATTAAATTTAATTTGTCATTATCTCTATGTCTTTTGTCCCTCTCCTTCATGCCAGCTTCACCTTCAAGCACGGGGACGTGGATGTCTGTCAGAGAGAGAAAGAGCAACAGAGCAGTAATGAACAGCATGTACCGATGTTCTGCTTCCTGTCACTCTGCTTGTCTGACCGCTTACTCTTCGCAATGTTCTTGTGCATTTTGCTCTTTTCAATCCTAAAATTTGCTCTCCTCGCCCCCTGCTCTTTCCTTATTTATGCTCTACAGACAGCGGGCAGAAATAGCCTGGACAAGAGCAAACTGTGTATCCAGTATAGTGTGAAAAGTCTAAGATTTCAAGAAAGACAGAAACAGTTAAAAAAATACTAAATAAAAAAATACTTTGTCTTTGCAGTGCTTAAAACTTTTCCTGTTGGAAATTTAACAAGTTCAGGATGAGAGAGACTTCTGATAGTAGTCTCAACACGAGCAGATCAAAGAAGGATCGACTGTCTCCAGATTTCTTAATGATGTAAACTGACATTTCTCACAAGTGAAAGAAGTAAGCAGTGTTACTCAGCAACTTACGTGGCTTTAACAGCAACCAGGAGGAGTTGCAACTACATATATCAGAGTATATAGAATATATATCACCATGTTTAAGTGCTGGAATAAACATACTTCCTTTCATTTCACTGACAACAGTAAAAGAAGACCCAATACAAAGACATTTTATAGCTGCAATACCTTCGCAAAGATACACATGTAGACTCTATGACATGATGATGCATGAGTAACGCTGGAGCTGACGTACATGTCCTCAACAATGTAAGCACAGTTTGGTGGTAACCACATGGAGACAACAAGAACAGTGATTGATCAGTGTGGGCACAGACTGGTCCAGATCGCTGCTTTTGTATTGATCACTTCTCGAAGCTTTAAATGGCTTCACTCCAAATTATTCCGAAGATTTATTGACTCCCGATGTTTCTTCTCAGTGGATGCATCTCTACTGTCCGCTTTTTAGTTTTAGGCAGCAGACTATTTGGTTTGGTTTGGGAGAAGATCGTGCTTTGGATTAAAACAAAAAGTCAAACTTGATTTTTGGTTTCACGCAGCACATGAACAGCAGCTTTCTGGCATTGAAAGCCCTGAAAGCAAACCGAGGGTTACCACTGAGACATGATCCAGACAGTGCAACAGACTACTTATTGAAATCAGACAGCCTACATCAATAACATTGCTTACATCCCTTCTTAAAACTCTCCTTTATCGCAATGCTTTCATAAATATTTAATAGGCCGCTAAATTATTCCCACTCTTGCCATTTTACAGTTTGTGTTATTGCTTTTTTTTCTTCCATGTTAAGTTGTTTGTAACCTTGTTAAGAAAAGTGCTGCACAAATACATTTTTTTATTAATATTGTTATTATAGTGATGATTACACAAATGCAATTACAGACAATAACTCCACCCTTTTACATGTAATCAAATTGACCCAAAACACATGAATTCATTGACAGTATGACAAAACCTCCTTGATATCGTCAAAGTATCATCATAACTCTGTGCAAGCTAAAGAGAGGGTCATTAATCCTTCCTGTGACGTAAGAGCAAATACAGTAATGTGTAAAAATAATTACTTACAATGTATAATATCAAGTTTTCCAGTGGTCAACAGTTTACAGGTTAAATCTCGCACTGAACTACAAATGAATCCCTACGCCGGATGCTTTTACAGAAGACAGAGCAGAAGCTCTATGCGGTAGATATTTTAAGTGATTGAGGCTGGTGTTTTTCTGTTTCTCTCAGCTCTCCTTTGTGTTTGCATCAATGCCCATCAATATCTTAGCGAATGCACACTCAAGCAGAGTGTCTTTGATTGTAGGTAAATGTCACATGTCTTACATAATGCTGTGAGCACCAAATCTCATTAACAAAGCCCCGGTAACTATGGCAATGAGAATCATCGGCGACCCCCGATGTAACTTATGCTAAAAAGGCCAAGAGGTTGCTATGACAACTGGCAAGAAAACAAGAGAGAGAGAAGGAGTGGAAGTTGGATCTGGTTATCTTGAAGCCTGTGTACAAACACACACTCACAAAACACCTCTAGGCACACAAACAAAACAACAGAAGACATCATTTATGATAAAAATAACAATTAGCATATTAGTTTTCTACTTCCAGTCCCTTTCTATCATCATCATTATCATCCTCTGCTCCAGGACCGTCCCCCAGCATGTAAAACACACACACACAGTAGTGACAGCCTGACTGCAGCTTGTTAGAGCAAATTCACATGAATGTTGATGAGGAGTAATATCTGAACACTCTGTTCTGCTGTAAAAGAACCTGTTCCTGTCATCTCAGGAAGTGGAGTTCCTGGAAACCCTTCGCTTTTGACGCCTGTGTCGTCTCTCTCTCTCTCTCTATCACTCCATCTCCACCATCATCTTTACGCCTTCTACCGAGCATAAAAGCACTCCAGGAACCAGGAGTTTTTTCCCCTGCGGCCTGCCTGTGCCTGAACGTCTGACAGCTTCCTGCCAACTGTGCGTGTGCTAATTACAAGATAAATTAGCGCGAGGGGTGCCTGTCTTCATCTTTTAATAATGGACCGCCACAGAGGAAGGTATTATATGCTGTAACCGGACAGATACACCTACCCAGTGAAACCAACAACACCAACCTAAGCTGCTCGAGAACAAATCCAAATACATGTGAGGCACGCGCACGACTGAAGAGGAAAATAATTAGGATATGCTGCAGAGGAGGACATAAACCAGGTACAGACAAAAACCCAGGAGAGGCTCCGCTTATGAAAACAAATGATATTAAGTAAAGAGTTGTAAATTAATTAGGCTAAGTGAATTTAGAAAATGGATGACTGCATGTAAATTAATTGATTCAGTCTCAGAATAAAAAGAATAGATGCACGGGTAGGAGAGAGGTCATTCGAGGTAAAATATGTATGAGGGTAATTACAATTTCTACTGCACGTTTTGTACATAAAAGGACGGACGGATGGATGGATGGATGCCACTTTAATTCAGATCAACAGGAAACAGAAAAACAGCCTATCCACACGTAAAAATAGTAATGTTGATTACTTTCCTGCAGGTCCACTAATTGATTAATTAGCTACTCGTTCCAGCTCAAAAGTTGAATACATGGAAAGACAGACAGCCTGCTCACAAAAACATCACACTTCTGACATTTCCAAACACAAACTGTCTCTTCCTGTCGCTTGATAAATAAAAGCTTGATTCTTAATTGGAGTACTAAATGACTACACTGTTTACTGAGACAATCAGCCAGTGACGTTAAAAATATTACTTAAGATGCTAAACATGGAACATATTTGCACTTTAAAAGCTGAAATCCATAATTTTCCTGCAGCTTACTGACGCCCTCTGCAAGTAAATACTAATTACAGGCGCCTGGAGTCTGTAAAAGAAAAACGGAACGTTTCTAAAGAAAGTGGAAAAACACGAGCGCACATATTTGTCCATGTGCTGCGTCCAAAAAAACTGTAACTGTGATTTCTATCTCCCAAAGGACTCGCAACACTGTTATCTGCTCCCTTTAAAACCTCCTCTTTATTACATTACAACGTCCAAATTGGCTCGTCATCAGGTACAGATACTGAGAATCGATCAATGCGGAAAAAAAGACATTTTGAAAGGAGAAGAGCGTCTTGTGGGCGATACAAATGTGACACTTCTCACATCATTAAACGGGATTAACAGACACACTCTGTTAATGCAATAATGTGGTTTTGGAAGCTGCATATCACAAACAAAATCACTTTCAAACGCATAAACATCTCACGTAACCCAGAATGATCTAATCTTATGTCAGATATGTATCTGCAACAAGGATATTTCTCTTTACTTGTTAGGCAGGAGTAAGTTTTATTTATATTTCATACCAATTACACGGCGCTGGTACCATGAGAAAGAGACGGGGGGGTCGATTTGGTTTCATCTCACTGTAGAATCAATGAAACATAGGATCCGTTCTCACAGTACTGACGACACACACAAATAACCACCCACCCACACATCAGACCGTACGAGCACAAACACACATACAGACAACTACACTTATCAAAGCACTCTCATCTATACCGGCAGACAAACAGAGAGAGGAGGGCGAATTTCTGATTCTGTGCGTTGGCAACAGAAACATGAGCAACTAAAGAAGACAGGGTGACAACAGAGCGTGACGCGATGAAAACCTGAGGAAGTGTCGAGGTTAAACCCCCCCCCCGCTCCCCCCGAGGACGCTTTCTCCAAAGACTGCCCACGTCTCCGTCACTGATCCTTCACTGACACAACCCTGATGCAGCAGCTTTCTGTCTGCTTCTGTTGGTTCATTTTGTTCCGCAAAAGTTTAGCAATAAATAACTGATGCAAGCGTGGTCCTATTTTGTGCCTGTATACATTCTGACAAATACCAACGACTGCTTTGGCAGCAGCGGTACACATGAGAAAATAAGAGATAATGAGAGAGCAAACTGAAGGAAGGGCTTGTTAGCCTGACAGGAACGCCGGTGCTGCGAAGAACCCAAAAACCATCCTTTAAACTTTTTCCGGGTTTTGTTGTACATCCTGAGCTAGAAGATGCTGGCAAAGTGATGCAAGATTCCTTCAGGCAATCAAGGCAACAGTCTGCTTGGATCTGGGGGAACATTTAGCCAGCTATGGCTGCTCAGAGGAGATTTTCCAAGAGGTTTTAAAACACAGTTTCACTTCCTCTTTCCACAACAGCCATGTTAATGTTTCAGGAGTCATGTATAATAAATAAACCCCTTTTGCATGTTTTAACATTCTGTTTCTCCATTCTATGTTCTCGTTCTGTTGATTTAATTAAACATCAGTAAAACACCACAAAATCGTGCGATCGTGCTTCAAAGACGTCTCCGCCTCTCTCACACCAGCCTCCACAAACTGATCAATAAAAAAGCGGACACAAGAATACAGCTGATGATCCCCAGCTAATCATTTCTTTGAACATGAAGCAGGACGTCCACATTTACACACCTTCTACGTGCCACACACTGAAAATGCAGTGTGTGTGTGTATCCTCCAGAAATAGCTCCAGCGTGCCTCAGTCGATCGTAAAACAGGCACTCACGACAATAAACACGCAGAGAGACAGAAGCACGCACGCATTTCTTCACTAAAAATAAACCCATCGTCTCCTGATCAATCAGGGTAACAACAAAGCGAATCAATTCTATTGACGGTGATGACAGCATCACTCAATTAGTCGACACTTCTCACGGGCCGGAGCCAAATTACGCTCCTGATTTTATCACCTTAAGCCCGCTTTCTCTCCCATGAGGCCGGAGCGCTAGTGTGTTTAAATGAGTCTCCACATGACGAGCGGACTGATGCCGAGATCTGAGTAAGCGACTGCCAAACTACACCGAGGGCAGGGGCATACTGCAAGTGAACACGTTCACACGCGCGCACGTTCCCGTGGAGCAAACACAACCTCCTTTTGGTTTAATGCCAGCTTGTTAGCTTGTTAAGATGTGGTCCAATAAAACTGCAGGTGAAAACATTTAGTTTACTCAGTAGAGGCTTTTAGATACATTTTGATCTTAACACGGTTACCCTTCTTCAGAAACTTCAAGAAGCTAATGTTTTCAAACCCAAATGTAAAACATGAATTTCTCTTTGTATCGTTTTCAACAACAAAAGCTCTAAAACTCACGGTACATCAGATACTTCCCTTAGGTCAGGAGCTGGTGGAGACAGAGTGAAAACAGAGTGAATATTGGACTTACATTCACTGTCCAGATGAATGCTGTTAGAGGAGTAAATAAGCAACTATTGCTAACAAGTTTGCTTCTTAAAATCTGATATATGTTGTATGTTAGTGCTGGGTGTTGAATGGGAAATATTTCTGAGGACAACAGACGAGGTGAAGCGATGAAAGGCAATCATTTGCTTTGCTTTTTGCGTGAACACACCATAAAAACACTTCTGTCCTTTCAACAGGGGGCAGTTTGGATTTAAGCTTTAGTTGTGAACCGACTTTTGTCTGTCCTCATTTTATTCTAACAATACAGCCAAGGTTGATGCTGTCAGTTCAATTTTAAAGTAATCAATACTGATGAAAAAGGTGTCAGGTGGTGGAAATAAACAAACAAAGGGCAGAGACAGACACAGAGAGAGGGGACAGACAGAAGAAAAGACGAGAGAGATAAGACTGATTTCCAGAGAGGGAGGGAGCAGCTGAAAAAAAGTAAGTGTGTAATGTTTTATGGCACAGTGAGCACTAAGGTCTAAGGTTCACCGATCAAAACATTACTCCACCGCACACACAGACAGGACAAAAAACTCCAACCTGTTTCTTCCACATCTTGATATTTTAATATTTTGACTGAAACCCACAGAAATCCCCCCGACAACACCGCACTCCATAGCGTCCTGCACACACAGACGCAGGCCTGACCAGTACAGCTAATCTTCTTAGCAATCACAAGGTTCAACTGTTGGAACTGGACAAAGTTCACATCGTCAACAACAACAGAGGAGATATTTCTACCAATGAGAGAGAGAGAGAGAGAGAGAGAGAGACGGGGAGAAGAGGAAACCTAAAGAGAGAGACATAAAAGAAGAAAATCCTAACTTTGACCGTCTTTTGTTCCTGTGGAAGTGTTCTGGGGATTATTTTACTGAGCTCTGCAGTGAAACCTGATAGTGTGACAGGCTGACACTGACACACGCTGACTGAATCCTGAAAAATCTAACTTTAAATGTGATGTAGCTGCCATCACTCAAACGTCACCTTTGACCTGCGCTCAAATCCTGACAACTGAAGACAACCTCACATCATTAAGGATATCTTTCAGGGCGAGCATGCATTAGCTCACTGATCACATTTGGCAGCTGTCTGCAAGTCATTTCCAACTACCTCCAGTCAAGCCTGCCTTTTCAGGGAACCTGAAAACTGTAAGTACACCTTTTGAATTATAATATCTCCAACTCCTGTGACTGTTGTTCTGTGCACCACTGTGATTTCTATTGCGTGCGCAAGTTAACAGACTTTGAATATAAAGTTGCATACATGCAAAATCTCAAAGGCTAGTGCTGCCTTTCAAACATTAAGAAAATGAATATTAAGCTGCTGCTGCTGATGTCCTATACACATAAAAAAACAGCTATAGAGTGTGTGTGTGAATGTATGTATGTCAGCACTAAAAAAAACCCACCTTCTGAAACTTATTCAAGGTCCAGTGTGTCAGATTATGGGGGGCTATTCACAGAATATAGTAGAAATGGGATATAATATGTATATAATATGTTTTAATTGTGTATAATCACCTGAAAATAAGGACTGACATGCTTTTATCCCCTTTGAATAAGCCATTTATATCTACAGACAGATTGTAGGATTTAGTAGCATCTAGTAGTCAACTTGCAGACTGAAACTTCAACCTCCCGTTCCAGGCATGTAGGAGAAACTACGGTGGCCACAAAGAAGGCCACATCTAGAACCAGTGTTTAGTTTGTCTGTTTTGGGCCCATATACTAGGCTACTACACACTACAGTGCCAAGCATGGCAGTTCACCAAGCATCTTTAACCCAGTTTTAATCTTGTTTCATAGTTAACCTTCACGTCACTAAATGAATGCTTTCTAAAGACTTGTGTGATCCCGTTAGTCCCAACTCTTCCATTTACTTTCTCCCATGCAGGAGCAGCATGACGGTGCTGAGTGGCCCCTGGGCTGATATGGCTCTGCTCCTTCGACAGACATTCACACAGACAGACGGAGAGACAGACAGCTTTCTTCCTCTCTTGCTGTTCGGCTCGCTGCTTTTCCTGTCTGTCTGTTTCCTGCTTGTACAACTGATCATCTACCTCAGCTGGAAACTCAGACAGGGTAGGCTTGTTATTAACTTTTTATGTCTAGACCATGTCCAGACCACTCGCTATGTTGTATTTACTGTGATGCTGTGTAGGCTAAGTGGATACTGTAGAGAGATGCCTTCCTCCAAGGCCACATAAATACATAAATACATGCTATAAATACACACACTTGTCATCACATTGTGAGGATTTCTAAATGTAATCCAAAGGGGAGATTATAGTGCATGTCGCTATAGTTACCACTACATGCCATTTAGCCAATATCTAGAAAATATTCTCATTTCATACCCACGGTGAAATAAATCAAGGAGTGCATCATTCTGTGCAAACACAGAGACAACCGACAGTGTCATGTAGAAGCCTCACGCTCACATTGTCTTTTGAACAACACCTGACAGCTCGTGTCATCGTCAGGTAGAAATGTTAAGATGTCTAGGGAGCCCCAAAGCTAAAGCTAGACTCTAAATAATGAAATAATCAAAAAATAGACTACAAGAAAAAAATGTAAACTAAATTTGTCTGTGAAGATACGAATCACTGAGCCATCTATTTATACTGGCCTGGTTTGTGTGTTTATATGTGAATGCATGAGAGATAAAGTGTGTGTTCGAGAAGATAAATGCGTGATCCTCAAAGCTTTAAAATCTTGGAAACATGGCTTTTCTTTCATCTGTGTGTGTGTGTGTACGTTTTGATAGTGTGCTTTGCTTTGATATAAAATACAGACACACATTCAGTCATACACGCATCCGGCAAAAATCATTGGTTCTCTTCCATCATGTGGCCTGCGGTCTTACTCGACATATGAAAGTGAAGATTGGCCTTATAGATTCCAGCTCATAGATTGGCCTGATATCTGATATAACCCAAAACCAACAATGAATCGGTCATACTAACCAGCAGGGCTGCAATGAACGATTGTTTTGGTTCTTGATTAATTGATTGAGTTGTTCGTCTACAAAATCCACGCAATGATTAATTGATTATCAAAACAGCTGGCAATTAACCTAAAAGACAAACGGTCAATTAATCGACTAAACGTCACAGCTGTACTAACACATATTGTCTGATACATATTATTCCTCTGAACCGCAGACCTTCGGTGTTGTCTGTTAGCTAACATGCTCCCTCACATGAAAGAACACAGACACTAGTTTATTGAGTCACACACTGTCAGAGCTCAGCACAAACTATTCTTATGTGACCTCTTTTTTAAAGACGTCAGTAGCAATGAATAAGCTTCACTCCGTGGACAAGGTGCTCTAGGCCAGCCAGAACGCTTGTGCGATATCTGCTGTTTATTCTGAGGCCAGTTATAATCAATACACCTTTTTCACAGCGGCCATCTTGACATGAAATAGCAGGTAAGCACAGGTGTTACCAATGATGCTAATTAAGGTCCCGTTCCATTCAGCTCGAACAGAGTCAGGGTGCCGCTGTGCTTTGTGTTGGTTCAGTGGAGAGTCTCAGCTGCACTAAATGGAACTGGACCTTAATTAGCATCATTGGACACACCTGCGTTGACCCTACGAGTTCACGTTAACATGGCTGCCGCGAGACTTCTCGTTTGTCTCTGTACTCAGATGAAATAAAAGACATTATATTTTTTTTTTAGTTCAGTGTCTGTCAATTTGCATTTCAGGTGGGTAACTGATGTACAAACTCACTCAGTAATCTGGTGGTCGCCCTTGCTGACTTTTCCTGGCTCATTTTAGTGAGAAAACATCCGGCCTTCACCAAACCAAGGGGGCAACCCTGCAGCTAGTAAAACATTAAAAGCAATTCTGTCACGTTTATATGTACATTATTTATATTCATAAGCTATGAAAATTTAAAACAAGGGGCTGGACATTGACAATGATTTATTTTATTCAATAATATTCAGAGTAGTTAGCTACATTTCATAAACCGACGTCAGCTTAGCGGTAAGCAAACTTAAAAATGTGCTATCAATGCTACATGTCTAAGTAAGTTAGCTAGCTTGTGCTTTCAAATGAGAACTATTCATGTTTAGTTTATTATTATTTTTTAATTATTTAACTTTGAGAAAGTATGAGCATTGTTACCTGCTGTCACACCTGTAAACGTCACTGAAGCGGGTGGTGCGCATGCGTAAACAGTAAATTTATAGTTCGCCCTTTGTACAGTTAAAAAGGTGATTAAAACCTAGAAACAAAACAGACCTAAGAGGCTGCTGAACCACTTCCAGTCTTAACGACCAAAATAACCCGTGGGCAACAAGTGTAGATCAGTTTCATTAAGACTAATTTCATCTGTGTGTTAAACATCATCTGGATGTTTCTTTTCTTTCATCCACAGCTGAGGCTGATCTGTCGGTGTATCCACAAAACAGAAGCGCCATCTACAGACAAATACACAGAGGTACACGCCTGAGGAGAAGGAGTGTGGGGTGACGCACAGACACACACACCTCCTGGACACTTCAACGATTGTTTTACAAAGCCCTGCCAGCCAACATGAGTCTATCTACAGAGCGGTGGGACACAATGAACGCATCAACTGTCGGAGGAGACTGTGTCTGTTGTACAATACATAAATGAATAATGATGTGATACAACCATCAGATTTCAGAGTATAACAATCCTTTATTTAAACAGTGTTACACAGGGGAGGAGTGGCTGTGTACGGGGAGACACAAGACAATTAAGCTGCTAGACAGACAAACTCTACCGGTGATCATTGGTTGACTAACAGTGAGCGATGAGGCAGCTGTGGTCGAGTTTTCCAAAATTTGTGTTGACGCTGAGTTTTAAATACAAAAATGATGCTGGTATTAATTCCAAATACGTCTAAACTTTAGTACAAATCCTGAGATGTAACTGTAAAGAACATAGTCTGATTATAGTTTGTCTTTTAAAACATCTCCTCCATCAGAAAGAGATGTCCCAAATCTAATCTAATGGCAGTAAATAGTTTTTTTTTTCTTTGTGTGTAACGTTGCCCTCCGTGTTGAGATCCCTGACAGTTTCAAAATCAGCTGGCGTAGAATCATCATCCCTTGTTTGGAGTGACATTATGCAGATGCCATGTCTGTGTATGCCTTTTTTTTTTTTTGGTTTCTTGTATCTTAATAAAAGTTACTGATGACACAACATTCATTTGTGATCATATTTTTTTTAAAGTGAAATAAACTTCACGAAACATTTTGGAAAACCAGACCACGCTGTCTGCCCCAAAGCTCCTAGGATTGGTTAAAACAGAGCCCAGAGCAGAACCTCAGGAAAACCTGGGAATAAAAGTACAAAAAAAAAGAAAAACTGTGGCAGATAATTTGATTTGTAGTGGTGTTTGTTCAATAGCAAAAAAAACACTGTGACAATATTAAAAATATCCAAGAGGCTGCACAATAAATCCCACCTTTCAACAACTAGATCACAGAGAAAAGACGACAAATCATGAGAAAATCTACAAATATAGCAGTTGTGATTTAATTAAAGTTTTTTTTATTATTGTTTGGAACAGCGAAAGCTTTCAAAGCTGCCTAAGTGTTGCACTCTTGTTTCTTTTAAATGCTTTTCTGCTGCTTTGTCTCTTCGAGGGTCAGAGGTTAAAGCTTTTCCCTCGTCTGGAATGTGATTTAAATGCATAGTAGAGGTCAGACCAGTGTTTCCCAATAGAAAGCCTAAAGACCAGTCATCGCCGCTCCATCACCAGCCTTAAACTGGGGTTAAATTAAGAGGTACGTACTATTTTGAAATGTGTGTGTGTGTGTGTCAGTGTTAAAAACAAAACAAGATATATCGTTCTGTTGACTGCAGTCAGACTGGAGGGTTCAGACAAACCTAGGCAGGTACAGGGACTGATTTTATATTAACCTGTGGCACTTCTTTGCTTACAATCAGTTAAAATTTCCAGGAAGATGTGTTTTTGTCTTTGTCATCTCAATGCATTAGACCAAGCGCCTTGTTCTAACACATTTAATGGTGTCAATATTTACAAAAAAAGTCACATTTCTGTGGAATTCTGCTGAACATTTTGGGTAAAAAAAAAAAAAAAAAAGGACACAGAAAATGAATAAAACGTCACGCCATTTGATGGGTTTCAAGAGCACTTCAAACCCTCGGATACACTTCCCTTTAAGCTGAATTTCACTGTATTGCTGTAACTGTTTCCGTGTCTGTTTGTAGTGTGTCTGAATGTAATCTTGAGATCGAAACAAAGACATAACATCGCATTAATGCTGAAGAAGATGAAACAGTTACAACACAGCCAGCGTCGGGTCAGAGATAACCTTATCTATTCGTACGGTATAAGTCGGCACATACACCCAAACCAATCAACACAGTAGCCTTCTGTCTAGATTTGCTCAAGGTACTCCTGCGAGATAAAAAACGTGTGTGAAGACATGCTGAATTTAATCTGAGATATCATTATATCTAACAGATATGGTCAGCATTATCTATTCTGGTGACAAAAAGAAGCTGGGAGCTAAATTAAGTGCTGAGCTACGACAATAAGCAGGCTCTGAAGCAGAGTTAGCAAACTGGTAGAAATATCATTATTCTGTATTCTGGTTTCAAGTTATTCCGACTGCGTGTCCTCATTTGGTACCTGTGCTGGTCGTAGCACAAAACTCTTTTTGAATAGCAGTCCTAAGAATATTAAATACAGCTTGAACTCACTGCAGGATGCAAAATAACACGAGCGAAACTCGCCCTTTGTTGTAGAGTAAGGCCAACGTGCATCAAATTCTTGTTCATTCCCAAGTTGTTAGTTGGCACTGCACAGCGCCACCTCTGTCTCCCAATTATCCTTCAGTTTTAACTGGTCCTCTCTCCCAATCAGAAGTCTACTCCCTTGCTCCCCTGTGGCCCAATAGGAATGGCTAGTGTCGTACAAAGGGCGGGCCCAGGGAGAGCGTTACTGCTCCCATCTAGTAACCTTCATTTTTCCTGTACACTAAGTCGTATACACCGGCTTTAAAGTAAGTTCATCTTCAGTTCAGATCTGTTTAGTAAAAACCTACAAATATATCACAAAGAATTAATTCCACCTTCTTGAGCTTAATTAATACCACTGACCCAATTAAGATACTGTCCATTTGCACCTCCTATGAAGAGGAACGTCTTGAATTGAACTGAACATGAACTCACTCAGCCGCTAGTCAAACACACGAGGAATGTGGATGAATGTTAATCAAGTTATAGAAAGAAAAAAAAAAAACATAAACCTGGTTGATTGATTTTAAGTTACAGCTCCCTGTTTTCTGTAATCAATAGCTACATAATGTGTGACAGCTGGTTTCACCGTCACCTGAGTGTGAGTGTGTTTTAATGACTGACGTTTGTGACGAGTTGTCTCCCTGTTTCCTGCTACATGTTGTAAAAATGTTGAAATCAATGTTATATTATGTTACTCTCCATTTCTCCACCATAATGAAGTAAAGGAGGGAGCTGTAAATTACCAAATTTCTTTTTTTTAGGAATGCACCAATAACGTCTCTCCACTGCTGAGTTCAAGTGTCTGACTTTTTACGTATGAAACAAGCAAATTGAGCTTTGACCTTTGGGTGTTATTAAAAGTTACTTGTACCTCATCAGGGTTGAAAATCGGTGCATCCCTACAGCTTTTAGTTTTTGCAAGACATGACAGACACACTAGCTTCTCTTCTTGTAAAACAAACAG
The DNA here is from genome assembly GCA_023373845.1 of Nibea coibor. NCBI lineage: Eukaryota > Metazoa > Chordata > Actinopteri > Sciaenidae > Nibea > Nibea coibor. Next base: position 9,142,788 of record CM041730.1, read on the forward strand.
TTAAAAGGAAAAAACACTTAAAAAAATTAAAAACACGCTACAAATGTTAAGCTAACAAAGTGGTTCTTTTTTTGCTCCCTCGGAAAGAGTGAGGATATTATTTTTCTTTTTCTCGGTTTTGGAGTGAGGGATTGTAGATGCACCACAGACACATAAGAGAGACCGACTGATTGGCAACTTCTCTCCATCCGTCTTCCTCTTCTCCCGTTATTTTTTTTCCCAGCTCTTCTTCTTCTTCAGTCACTCAAGGTTGGTTGTCGTAGGGTGATGGAGGTCGTTCAACGTCAACAGAGAAAACAGTCACGATGGGCCCTTCAGCTCTGGGGAAACAGAGGTGAAGGCAATCAGCCGGATGGTGTGAATGATGACAGGCACTCAGCATTAGTTTTCTACTCAAAATATTGTCTTCGTACTCCACACACACACACACACACACACACACACACACACACACACAGATACAAAGACACGCACGCACTATTCCTTTCTCTTCCTTTTCACATATGGTGAAGGATGAGGATCGTTTTAGCAGCTTCACGTGTGGGAGGTTTTATTTCATTATTTCATTCATTTATTTTCAGTTTTTGTCTTCAGTAAATACATTTCTTTCAGCATGAATAATAATAATAATAATAATAATAATAATAATAATAATAATAATAATAATAATAACTTACTATTATTATTATTACCTGAGTTCAGTCAATCCTCCTCCTCAGCCAGTTCAGTTTCTTTATGAACCACCACTCTGGTAACAGACATGTCAGGATGTTGCTCTTTGGCCTCCTTAATGGCCTGGGCCAATGCCTGAAGTACAGAGGGGCAACCACACAGTGGCAGCACCGAGCACAGCAGGCAGTGGATGAGGTGGAGGAGGGAGGAGTGGAGGAAGGAGGAGAGGGGAGATTGGTGGAGTTAAATGAAAAATTAAAGAAGAAGCATAAAGAAAATGAGGAGAATGCTGGATTTATGATCAACGAGCCATTTTACTTCTTTGGGTTAACGGGGGGAAATAAACTGGAAGTAAAATGGCTTCAGGTGGAGCAGACGACAACATCGAGTTGAAAAATAAAAATTACATTTCCAACTTCATGTGACACTCTTGCTCTTGTGTAAATCCAGCGAATTAAACAAAAAAAAAGGCAACTTAAACAAACAAATGGACGAGACAAATGTGCATAAAGATCCGGACCTGAGCAAAATAAACGATTTTCTAGGCCATATATTTGAGATTTTGACTGCTTGTTGTGGAGTTTGATGCACAAGCAAAAGCAGAGAAATAAATATGAATTACACCTATCACTTTCAAATATCTGAAATGTTTCAATGTATTTTATCAGGTCTTCAAACACACAATGAGAGACTAAGGTTTATAAATCAAATTGTACAATTGTGCATGAACAGTTTAATATTTTAAGTGATGATGATTGGACGTTTCGTCCCCTTAAATTGGGAGACTCATCAGGCTGTATAAATCCTTCAAATCTGCACTTTATTATTATTATTTCATTTAAAATCCAATGTGCTTATGTGCAGAACACAACATAGCACAAGATCTCCTCAGTGCGGCGTTAGCATGTCGTGTCCGTCACATCTGGGGCACTAAAAAGTACAAACTTGATTTTCTGAGAAAATCTGACAATCAAAGACAAAGACAGGAAATTAAACTAACCACGACGAGTGACAAAGTTAAACACAGCGTGGCAAAAACAAAACAGGTTGAGACGCCGTCTTCAACATGTATGGATGAATAAGTGAAGACAGACATGTAGCGGATTTCAGAGGAGTGGGACTAATGACGTGAGCGTCTCTAAGAAGTGATCGATAAGTCAAACTGTGCATTCAGACTGTGAGCAACATGATGGACATGCCACCAGATGTCTATTTGCTTCAGTAAGTCAAAGCGACCAGAAGAAAAAAAATGTAAACGATACAGGTGAGCTGGGCTGAAGATTTTGCAGCTTCATCGATTCCCAGACGATGATTACGGACAGAATTTGAAAACCTAAATATCAAATCTGGTCTTGTGTACCTGGATTACACATCTGCAAAGGGGTATTCAAAGAGTCTTGCAAACCCAGGACTAAGCGACCCATCAACCAAGCTGCTGACACAAAGAATACGCCTACGGGATAAACCCTTGTGAACTGACCTCGTCGTGGTCGATGTCACAGTCGCCAGTAATGACGATGCGTTTCTCAATCCTCGTCTCTGACAGGCCGCCCTTTAACGTCTGCAACAAAACATACAGCAATAACGGTTTGATGTCTGTGATAATGGGTTCATTGTGAACGATCAAGGCCCGCCTGGGTGCTGGTATGAAGCACAAATACTGTAATGAAGCACCCATCGTACCATAATGTGCTGTTACTACGGCAACCTGATTCTGTATACACGCGCTAAAATGCTTGATACTTGTCACAGGTTGACTGTGCGGGGACGTGTGCGGTCCGTACCTTGGTGATGTGCGTGGTCGTGGTGGTGCACAGAGATTCAGAGGTGATTGTCTGAGCGGTCATCAACACTCCGGGCTCGCCGTCGCCATTACCGTCCAACTGATAGCGGAGGAGACAAGGAGAGATCGTTAGCCGTACATTACCACGAGAATATCCCCGTTGGATGTTTGATGGTCTAAATAAAAGTCTCTTTTGTCACAAACGAGGAATGAATCACAGCAGCGTGCACTGCTCCTAGAGAGGAAGCTTTTCGGAACGTGCTTTCAAACAACACACCAACGCTAACAAGAAAATACTAACATCTAAATGTTTCACACACAGAGACAAAGCACAAACAAAAGCTCCCTGTGTTTCTTAAAGGTGCACCTGTGCGGCTTCGTATGTGATGGTCTTGGTTTCCGTATGTACGATGGGCACTTCTTTTGTGGCTATCTCAGTTTTCTGGGCTGCAAACGTGTCTGATATAGTCACCATTTCTGTCTTTACCACAGGTGGCTGGGGAGGGAGGAGAGAGAGAAGTGAGGGGGGGGGAGGAAAGAGGGTTAATACATTAAACATGAGACAGTTAGGGGAAACATAAAGAAACATCTGTGCACTAGCTTTGGAAAACTCACTTCCAAATCAATCACTTGATATATATTCAACTACTAGAAACGTGGGTAACTACGTGCTCAATTATCATCAGATTAACTTGAGAGGGAAGTGATGCACACACAGTGATACACATGGCAGTAGTTGTAGATGTATGAACACAGCATATGTGGCAAAATTCATGCAAAAAAAAAAAAAAAATAAATAAATCAAGAGCTTCCAAACTCGGACGAGTCAACATCACAAACATGACAACGACTGCACATGCAACAGCTACGACAGCAGCACGACTACGGAAACACCCCTGGCGTGGACGTGCGACTCCAAGCACGGCACAGCACGCGAAAAAAAACATGCATACAACATGAGCCCATAAAACAAGCCACACTCCGAGTGGCTGGCGAACAAAACTGGCAATTGATATGTAAACAGCATGCAAAGATGACATTCAGACGAGCGGGTGGCATTTTCCGGAGTGGTTGGCAATGATGATTTCTACAATACCGTTACCAGGGCGACCGTGACAAGCCAATTGAGTGCCGACGGAGAGAGAAGCATCACTGCCAAAACACACGGAGGACACACGGACGCACACATACACACACCGAAAAGGTGAAACACAGCATGCAGAGCCAAAAAAACAAAAAAACAAAAAAGCAAATGTACACCTAAAAGCATCGTGCATTTCCCACTTAGGCCCCATTTACTTCACAACACTACAATACAGAGTGACAGCAACACACCACGCTATGTGGGGCAGCAGTGAACTAGGCATGTTGATACTGGTATGAAGTATGATGCTAGTGGATAACACAGAAATGAACGTATATGAATGTGTTGAAAATCAAAATAAAGGCTGAACTGAATCATGTAGGAGGATGGTAACTTGGTGGAGAACTGTATCCTTAAGGGAGTTTTAACTGTACTTCTGACGAGGTGTCATTTTCACGGTACAAACACGAGTGTGAGGATGTACATGGGGCTTAAATATTCACTCAAGCAGGAAGGAAACCGGCACTGAAGTAAGCAGGAAGGAGGAGGAAAAAAAAGCAGGTGTTTCTACAGTTGGTGGGAGGGATCAAAGCCCGGGGAAGCTCCGCAGCCGGCCCAGTGAAGACTTTACCTCAGAGCAACAAATAACCTGCGGCCGGGGTTCTGCCTCCACCAGAGAGGCCTCTCCGTTCATTTTAGGCTCTTCCTCTCCCTCTGCAGGGGCGATCATCTCGGCCGCGCTCTCCTCGGGCATGGCGAGACCGTTGGGAGCTTCATCGGGCGTTATCATCGGATCGTCTGTGCTTTCCTCCGTCTCCTGCTCGCCTTCTTTCTCCTCCTCAGCATTCTTCATCTTCTCTGCCTCTGCGTTGTCCTCTGCCTGCTGGTTGGTTGGCTCTACAGGTTGGCTGACTGTCACTGAAACGGAGGGACCGTCCGGAGCCGACGCGTCCGGCTCCTCTGTCTTCTCCTCCGCTTTCTTCCTCTGCTCTTCCTCCTCTTCCTTCTCCTCGGGGATTTGTGTGTGAGAGATGGACACGGAGACATTTGGATGGTATTCTGCTTCTTCTTCACTCTCGCTGTCAGACGAAATGCTCTCCTGCTGCTTCACCGCTTTTGCTTCCTCCGCTACCACTACTTCCTCTGCGACTTTCACCTCCTGTTCCCGTGTTTCCTGCTCTGCAGGCGAGCTGACTGTAACTGTGACAAGTCCAGGTGTGGGTGCTTTGGAAACCTCTTGGACGACAACGGTTTCTTCAATCTCAACTTCGGTTGTCTATACACACACGCATGCACGCACGCATGTACACACAGTACACAGATACACACGCACACACGATGAGTTGCACACACATACACAACAAACGCATGGGGACAAAAAAAAAAAAGCATAACATGATCATTGAACATAAATTTTAAAAAAAAGAATCAAACTCAAATGAAAATAAACAATACACAACAAAAATCAGGAATAAAGAGAGGATGAAGACATTCAACTGTGGACAAAGTGGCACAAAGATGTACGAAAGTGAGCGGGAGAACTAGGAAGACGGACAAATGAACGGATGGCTGTAAAGAACAGGAAATGTCGAGCTGGAGGAGTGAAGGAAAGCGATGGACGGAGAACATCACGAATGGAAGATCTGGATGGATTTAACAGAAGGAAGTTAGGACCACCTTTGTTGGCTCTTTGGTATCAGAGATCGTGTTATCATCGACGGCTGCTTCCGTTCGGGGCTCGCTCACCTGCGTGATAAGAGAAGTTGCCGTGACAATCGTCAATCACACACCGTTAGTGACAGCATCGTTGTTAGCACTTTACGACACCGTAGCGACATTGTGATGCTTGTTACCACGGCACAGGGGAAAGGGGTGAATTGATTACATCTCTGTCTGGTGGACTGTCTTTCATGCACAATCATTCCCATACAGGAGTAAGCTCATTACAGCAGGCAGCAAAAGAAATGAAAGAGTCGAATGAGGAATAGAAAACACAAAAGATTGATAGAAGATGGATTAAAGAGAATATCCCATGAATGAACAGAGAAGCTTTAGTTAAATAAAAAGACAAAAGCAACACGCTATTGAAAACAGCAGTTTCTTTGAGCTGTTGAACACAGGGTACATGGTGAATGCAGCTCGGCGTGCAGACATGAAAGCGGATGTAAAAAAGCGGTCAAGTCGATACACTGTGGCTTTGCTCTGTCTTTTTTTTTTTTAAACCATGACGCAAACTGATGATGCAAACTGCTGCTTCAATCCTTGCTGTTTTCCAGAGGCATTTTCCCCCTAAAGAGCAGATTGTTACATTTGCATTCATCTCAACGCACACAATTACCATCTCAAAGCAAACAGACGATGTCATAACGCCCATGGCATTCACAGCTGTTAGCTGTTATTAGATTTACCATGCCCGTCATTCAGAATGAATGGTCCCTAATATAAAACATGGACTGAGACCATTCATCCAGCATCCACAGCAGGCATTACGAACAGCTTGCGTCGGTTCTGTGTAGTTTTTTTTTTTAAACACATCCGGCAAGCGTCTTTTAATTAACTGAGGCATTACAGGAGTGTCCGTTTACTTTCAAGGTGACCGACTTGAGTCAGTCGGAAATCTGCAGATGCAAATTGGAAGTGACTTGAAAGTAAACCGGCTCCTAAATGTTCAGTAGCGGCAGCAGCACCTCAGTGGAGAGCGTGGCAGGACCGCAGACAGCAGTGGAAGTAGACGAGCGTGTGGTTATAACATCATCTAGTGTTGGTTTAGGAATACTGCAGGCAGAGCCGGTGCCAGAGTGTCTACTGAAAAGAACAGAAGCGATCTCCTCTTCGAGGCTCTACAGCGGCACACAAAACACACACAGCAGAAGATAGAGACGAAGAGAAGAAGATGGGAACGGTTGAGAAAAGACAGAAATCCTTCGAAAACAGAAAAGCCGGTGTTAAAACATCAGACATAAAGCAAACAGAGGATGTTTTTTTTGCATCTTCGCCTGCTGTAATGATTTCATTAACCAGAAGGAGATCAGAAACAAGCATTGTAGACTGAATAAAACTGTTATGCTGCAGGAAAATGATGTAAAATGTCATGCAAGTCCAGCTGAAAAGTGAGTTAGATGTGTTTTGTTGACCGATGAAGGAGGAAAAAAAAAAAACAGTGTCGTCCATCCAGTGATGTGTAAGCTATAAACAACAGGTCAGAAAAACCGCACCATGGCAAAAGCATCACGTGGAAATGCCCACTTCAGAGTAATAAAGGAGAGCAGCTTCACACACACACACACACACACGTAATAACAGGTGTAACTCTTGCTACCACAGCCAAATCGCCCTGTAAATGTCCTGTCATTCAGGCGTCTTCTCTCATGCTGCTGACACAGAAACATCCAGACAGACGTACCACTTGGTGCTGTTGAACGCGTATCGTTGTGGCGGGGGAGGAGGTGAGGCGTTTCTCCCACTGGTTGGGCTGAGGAGGAGAGGGAGGTGGCGCCTCCATAAAGGAGCGTTTTAGCTGGCTAATGCTAGCTTGGTGTTTCAGAACCTCTTCTTGGGTCTTATCGTGGTCCTGATGAGGGGGAGGGGGAGGGGAAGGGGTGGGGAGGTGAGGGCGGGGCAAAGGGGCAAGGGGTGTGGAGAGTAAATGAGGTAAGTATGGATAGATGACCGATGAGTGATGGTAATAGGGATTAGATTGAAACGTGGGATAGAAAGGAAAAGGAGAGAAGGAAAGGAGGAAAGGAGAAAAAGAGGGATCGATGACAGAGGGATGGTTGAAGTGTGAGTAAATGCCAGAGTAAACGGGGGGTGAAATGAAGAGAAATATAACGAGAAAGGTAAAAAGTAAAAGAGGAGGGAGGAAGGGAAGGCAAGAAAGGGAAGAAAGAAGGATAAAGGGAGAGGGGGATAAGGGGGCAGGGGGGAAAATTCGGTTCAACAGGTCACAGGAACATTAGTCTGTCAATCAGGAGGAAGACAAGATGGATGCCATGCCTCACTGGAGCCTTGTTTAAAGGAAGTCTTTTATTGTATTTTGTTCAAGCGTGTGTGAAAGAGAGAATCTGTGTTTTAAAAAAAAACAAAAAAAAAAAACAGGCTGCAATGAAATATGGCTTCTCCATCCTGTTGGAGCTTTTCCTTGAACCAGGCCAGGAACAGCAGTGCAGTCTGCAGAACATGGACCTGATAGTGATCACACCCCTTCACTGCATTCGCACGTAACGGTTTGCTCTTATTCAGCAACAGTTTTGTTCACTTTCAACGCTATCTGTCTCTTGTCTTACATTTTACTCACAAGAGATGCTGGACTGCTCCATACACTAGCTGACAATGCGTCACTATCAGTCCCATGTTACACGCTGTTTTTGTTTTTAGTAGGTTATCAAACTATCACTCGGCACTGGCAGCCAGTCGCCAGAAAAACAGGGAGGAAAGCTCCTCGTGTTAGGGATTAGTGGGGTTAAACGCAGCTGCCTAGCAGCGATCAAACTTTTATCAATCAAGGATTGGAAACGTGACAGCGTAAACACGGCAGTCAACATGCACAGAGCATGCATAAAAAGTCACGTTCGCACACTGTTGACCCTTTTCACAAAGCAGCCATTGTCAGCACTCGGCTTGGGAAATTTCCTGGAGGAGAAAGTCTCTACTGTACCGATGTGATACACATCAAACAAATATTCTGCATTTCATAGATTCAACAATGAAAACGTCTTAGCTCTTTTTTGGTGTGCTCACTTCGTTACACTTGGTGAACTCAGCGGTGTGGGGAATGTTCTGGGAACTTCAGCTCGCAGCAGTTGCTGTGGTTGTTTCTAGGGTTGTTACTGATCTAGGAACTGTTAGGTGTAACAGACATTTTAATAAGTGTGCCTAAAGTGGCATTTAAATCCAACATAACCCGGCAAGTTTGACATATGAAGGATTTGTAAAATTGATATGGCCAAGTTTAATATTCAGCCTCCTTCTCCACCGTATCCTGTGGGAAATATCTCGCTCTTCAGCTAAACGCTCCACTATGCTACTCACTACCTTTGTCTGTCTGACATTTGGTGCTGAGCAGCAGGGATACAGTGGGCGTATCGAAGCTTTTATTTATGTATTTTTTTCCAGAATCAAGGATGATGAAATCAGTGAGGCTGAATCAAAACAGGCAGGTTTCAGACAAAGTTAACCAAAACAATGAGCTAAAAGATGCTAAACTGCTTCACAGGGCTGTAGAATTGGTTGATCATTCTCTGTGGGTTCATCACTACAGGCAACTTAATTAACGTTAACATGGTCATTTGATTCATTGTTGATATAACAATATTTATAAGTGTAGTTCTAGGTGGCGTTTGTTTTATTTTATATGTTCTCAGTCAAGTTTCCCGGCCCATGTGTTCAAAATGGCTGCGATGTAAATTGGGACGATTAGCTTGGAAACAATTTAATATCAAAACATTTTTGATCAAACTACAGTAACTAGGGGAAAAAAAGAGAAATAGCTGTAACTGTTGACTTGTTGACACACAGACATAAACACGCAGGCATGCACACAGAGCCTGAGAGTGCGAGAGGGCAGCAGTCTTGTACAGTACGGTACAGAGGAAGTTGTAGTTCTGATGGCGTCAGAGTACACAGAAACATGTAGATCTTATTTTCAGCCATCAGACGACGCTAGTACCAACCTCTAACATTAAATTACTGTGCCTCACATAAATATTGTCCCCATGCACTCTCAATGGACTCTGTAAGGTAGACATACAGCAAAAAATGAAATGGGGAAAAATTAATTAAAAAATAAAAATAAAATGAAGAAAAAAATAAATCAAATCAAAGTGCTGTGTTTTAACTTTACAAAATAAAAACAAAAATAATCACCACCTAAAAAAAAAAATAAAAAATAGAAACATAAAGAACGAAGTAAAACAAAACAGACGTGGTGACACGGGCAAAACTTCACTGTGATGAAGGCTGGAATGGATGAGTACAAGCACATTAAAAACATTCAGGTATTTCTCATTGAATGTACAGGTGCTAGCACCCATGTTAACACACACACACACACACACAAAATTCAAAGCACTGAAAACGTCACACCACCAGCAGATGCTTACATAAACCAACAAACCCAAATGTGCTTTAAGCAAAACCCAGGTATAAATGAGGAACCACAGATATGAACCAGAAGCCAAACTGAGATTGTGAAACCATAAACCACAGCAGCGCAACCGAAAGTGACGATTTTGGGTGAAAGTGCCCGTTCAGGATCAGTTTTTACACTCAGGCCCAATCTGAAAACAAAGCATATAATCACAGCCAAATCTATAACTACAAATCATCAGGTGTCAATGTAAATGTTTTAGATTTTTGTTTGCAGAAATTTCAGATTGAGTCTGTAGTAGCTGAGAACTTCAAAACTGACTCTGTATCACCATGCTTGGGCAACTCCACCCTAAAACAGTGAACCAAACCAACAAACCAGCCAACGTGGGCAGAGCGAACGATTGACAGACCAAATACACCAATCAAATAAACCAATAAGAGTGTGAACCTGAGAAGGGGCAGGCTCACTGGCTCCGAGTGACTGTTGACGTGGTGAGGTCAGGGAGGAAGTAAGGACAGGTTAGGTTTACTGCATGTGTGCTCCACTACGCCAGAAAACCAGATTTACACTAGCTCGTAGCATTAGCTCACGTATTATAATCTTTTATCGCTCCTACATTATCTTCCCAAGATTTTGCAAAGCATGCTGGGTAAAGACAGGCCCTACAGACCTGGGTGGGCGTGGCTTCTGCATCACCGGGGCTTAAGTCCGCCTCCTTAACCTTCTGTGTCGTAGTCATGGTGATGGCAGTCATGACAAAATGAGCAGGGTAGGGGGCACGAGGAAAGAAAAAATGTGAAATGGATGATGGGAAAAGCTGGTTTCTTGCCCAGCGACCAGGGAATACCGTCGGCCATGTGACCTTTGCACCAAACCCACAGGAGCAGTAACACGAAAGGAGTCTGAGACGGTCAATAAAGGGAGACAGCAGCTGCTACTGACTCTTGTCCTATGTTGTATAAAAGAAAAGTGGATTTTCTATCATATGATACACACCGATGAATCTACAGTACTGTCAGATTCACTGTATCTACAGCACAGCAAGTAAAACGCTACGACTTGACCTCTACCATGTACCATGTATGTTTTCAGGACACAAATGCTACCTTATATTGAACTACTCTCTAGCTGTCATGTTTTCCACCAGAGGCCAGATCAAATATCTGTTCCACTTGTATCCACAGCTTCAGTCAACCGAGAAAACACCAAATGGCCACTGCAAAAAAAAAAGCCATTATAGTTTGACTTAAAACAAAGCTACAGGGGGGGTTGAGGTCCTGAACCTCAGGGATTGGGGGAGGTGTAACACTGTTTACTCTTAACATTCATTAACAATTATATACAAACCAATATGCTTTAAGTGCTGAAGGCGTGACGGGGAAGCAGTACTGGATCTATCTTGGGCGTCTATCTCTATGTACAGGTGTAACATCTAATCGATCTTTCAGTGCTGCCCTTTCTCTGAAGCACAAAGGCAAAATTCAGCAACTCAAAAATAAAATGTGCTTATTGCTTAAGTGCTTTTTTAGATTAAAGTCATTTTGTTACTTAATTTGAGTGTTAAACACAAAGCAATTGAACAGTGTACAGTTTTTATTAGCATTACAACTAATAATTTTCATTTAAAAAACATCTCGCAAAATGTGTTTTGCACAGCACTAGATGTTACTGGATTTTGCCTTTGAACTGTAAGTTAAATCTCATTCCCTAACAGTTTCTGTACACTATTTAAATCTCTAATAGACCTATCTTTTTTATCTCTATATTAACAATATAGATACTTTGTTATTTAATACTCTGTTTATTCTTAATCTAATCTTTGTTCTTCATTATAAACAATACAGTGGGGCTGGCAGAGTGCGGGGATGGTAAGAAAAAAGGAAATATTAGGTAAAGGAGGTGGTGGTGGTGGTAGTGGCAGGGGGAGGGAGGTGAATGTACAGACATGTCCACACATTCAAACACGGAGGAGGTCAAAAGGAGAGAGGAGTGGGTGTGTAGGGTGTGTGTTGTTTGTGTGTGTGTGTGTGTCTGTGTTTATGCGGCTGGGTCGCACATCTCTTGCGTCCAGGTAGCGCTGGCCAGGTGAGCGTGGTGCCTGGCGCGTGGAGGCGTGTGCGTCGGTGTGAGAGGAGAAGGATGCTGCTTGTTAAAGCCAGAGCTCAGCTGATCCTCCTCCTGATCGTTTGGTGTTTCGGTTGCAAACGTGGGCAAAACCGCCAACTTCCGCTGACTGGAGACCACGCTCTCTAGGTAGCACAGGGTCAGGCCGAGGGGTGTGGCTAAAATCAGGGCTAAGACCAAGGACTGGCTCGCTGTCAGCATCACGACCAGCAGGAAGAAAACCAACAGGCAGGGCAGGAACAGAGGGGAAGGATTCAGGAGGTAGCGATGTACGGATGGGGATAGGTTGGAGAGGGAGGTCATGAGAGAGGAAGAAGGTGGGACGGAGGAGAAATAAGAGGGCAGAGAAGAGAGCACTGAAGGACATTTAAGAGAAGGAAATGAGGACAAATGTAGCCGTGTTGGGTGACAAAGAACAGCAGGAACCAAACTCATGTATTTTGTAGGCAGGTAGCTCATAATAAATGCCACAAAACGAGTCCATTTTAATGCCGTTCTGTTAAGACTTTGACGTAATCTGGGCGTGGTCATACTCGAAATGACACATTTGGGGGTGCCAACTTTAAAAAGCTTCAATTTCCCTGCTGACCGGGACCTGAGCTTGGACACACTGGGAGTGAAAAAGCTCAGTTTCTTTGTTAATCCTGAAAACAGCTTTGAGGGCAGACACCTGTTCCCATTCTTCCCCAGAAGGGAGAGAAAACACAGGATGAAAGAAACACATTTAACCACACCCCTCCACCAATGTGGAATTCCAGCTGTCGCACTGGTTTCCACCTGACGGCCTTCCTCAACTCCGTAAAGCTCTGAAATGTATGATTGGGAGCTGGTGATCGGGCAAGAGGCTGCGGGGTTTTGCGCGAGGCATTCGAGATCGTCCAGCAGCTGATCAGAGAAAAGAGAGGAGGTGTTTGAGGGGAACGTCCACGGCGCGTGTGCGGCGCCGGTGTCGTCGATAAGGTCATCGTCTTCGGAAATGTCTGACAGGCCGTGGTCGAGCTCGGAGATCGAGTCGAGGGAAGGGGGGATGGAGGAGAGTGAGGATGATGAGGAGAAGGAGAGAGGAAACATGAAGATTGACTGATGGTGAACACACACACACGCACACACACAGGAAGAGTGAGAAGGAGGGGGAGAAGGACACAAAGAAAAAGCAGAGAAAGCGAAAAAGGCAGAGTGGGTTGGAAACGAAAGGGGAGACCCGCGCACACACATCCACAAAGTGTAGGAGCAAGCAGTGAAGAAGAAAAGTTAAAACATAAAACCAAAAAAAACAACCGACGCAATGTGTATTAAAAATATCATTTCATTTTTCATTTTTATGAAATGATGACAAAAACCATGAGCATGCAAGAGAGGAGTGATAAAAGCAAAAAAAAAGAAAATGAAAAAAGGGGGGAAGTGTGTGAAGGAAAAAAGAGAGAGGGAAAGAGACACAACATTAGTCAGTGAACAACACCCCGAAAAATAGGTTAAAAGTGAACATAGCAGGGTTGTGCAGAGCACAGCTGTGAGCAGAAACAGTGCCAACGGGGTGCCAACATTGAACGAAGGCTAGAGACAGAGGTCAGTTCCACAGTGCCGGGGTGTGAGCGAGGGTTAGGGAGAGGACGGGGAAAGTGAGGAGAGCGGTGAGGGAGCTGGAGTGGGAGGCATGCGTAACACACAGTCATACTGCAGTGCTGAGCGCAGACTGGTTTCAGGGCCCAGTCCCACTTGGGGCAATAGATCCTCACTCACCAGAGTCATGCTAGAAGAGGTCAAATCGTGCTACACCTGCCTGGCTACCTATAATAGCTGCTCTAAACGTTAGCTGTAGCTAAAAATGTTGAAATCCAAAGAAAGTGTTAAATGTAGACATCTTATTGGTCGGTATGCCTTTGTTGTTCACACACATATTCATAGTTTAAGAAGACAAAAGTCTGGCCGCCTCCTGTAGAAACAGGAGGTTAAGTTAAGTATCTAAATTACCCTGTGGAGACTGTGGAAACAGAAATTACATTAGCACTGAACTCTTATTGTTTACCAACTACAGGTGATTTTAAGTCTCGGTAGTGACCAGATAAAAGTACCGTCACCCTCCCAGTCACGCCGGTACATTTGTATGAGACCCCTTGAGACAACTTTGAATTTTCGCCAGCAGATGGCGGTGAAAATGACATTCATTTCACTTGTGTTGTCAATTTCACTGTTGCCCAATTTACATTTCAAAAACTCATCTGCACAACTTCAGATATACGTTGCATCACAGTAAACCTGCTGCATTGTTCCTCATGCGTTTATCACGTACACCACAAATGCAAAATGTGTACAGACTAAAATAAGGCAACAAAAAAATGTCACAACTACAACATTTTTCCATCACCCACCAACATAATGTCTCTGAGATAAACATAAGCAGTTCCTGTGGGACAACCAGACGATAACATGATAATAACAGCAAATAAAGTTGCCTTCTAACGTTAATCTTGATCTTAAACGATCCTGATGCACACACACACCTTAGAGTCAGAATGGAACTCGCGTCCGTTCTCAGCTGTGCCGGCCTCAGTTATGCTGATCACTGGTGCTGAAGAGAGAGAGAAACACACAAAAAAAGTTACTCAGAATTTTCAACTGCTTTTTAATTGAGCGTTTCATCTGCTGAGATTTACTGTATGTACTTTTTCAGTTCAAGATCGCCGCTCTGGTTTCCTCCAGGGAGATGAAACACTTTCTGCACATTCCAGTCAGCTGGCTCGACTCAATCTCATACAAGGACAGACTAAATGGATTCCTTTCCCCTAATGAATCATTTGGACTTAGTGCAACTTCATCTTGAGGGAGGACAGGATATAAATGTAGTATGTATCACTGTCAGTTCAACTTCTCTCACACACACACTGGGCTTTGGGCTTGTAGTCAAGTAGAAAAACAAGGACGTTGACTTGCAGTGGAACAATGTGTCCACCAGGGGACAATGTGAGATTGTGAAATAGCCCGACACATGTGACACAGAAGTGCACAGCTGCATCAAGAGGGATCCGTAAGCCACATCCGGAAAACCACAAAAAAAACGGTGTACCGCTTTCCAAAGACTATAAGACATGTACCCGATGTGAAAAAGGCTCATTGGTTAAATAAAAATTAAATTATACATTAATGATCTCATATGAATTATTAAATGTTATTTTCTGAATTTTCTCTGCCATGACATGCGAGTGACTGTTCCATCTACATACATCTTTCATCGTGACTCGCCTTTTTTTCCCTTTTAGATACACATAACGTGTACACATCTTTCCACCTCTTTCTTTCTCCTGCTCTGTCTCTCTCTGTGTGACAGGAAACATATGCTGCAGCTATTTCCTGTATCTGGTCAGACACTAGCTTTTGACATCCAAACACGCGCGCAGAAACGCAGGCGCAACCACTTGCAAAACCCTCCGTCTGTAACCGTGCTTCCAGCTTCCCATCAATCCTTCCGCTCCTCTTTTTTGCCCATCTATCCGTTAATTCTGTTCATAGAGAACGCGGACGTTTCCGCGTGTGTGACTGCGTTACCTCCGTCCAAACTGCGGCTGATGCGCTTGGAGGAGGTGCGTTCGAAGCTGGGTGCGGGTCGGTCTATGAGGGAGCTGGCCACGCGGGTCTGGGCCTGTGTTCGCCCGCTGTAGCGGAACTTGGAGCCCAGAGTCAAGAAGCGGGCCTTGGTGGGAGGTTCTGGTGCGTTTAACCTAGAGACAAGAGACAAGAGGAGGGGGGTGAGGAGGTTTGAGGGATTTGCTCTGTAATAAAACCGTACAGTCGCAAATATATGTGCGTGTGCGAGGGGGGCAAACATGTTTCCAGGCACCTCCTCCCTCAAACAGGATATTAAAGCTTATTCGCTCTCATTCGCCTACACACACACAAATGTGGACAAAGCACACACTACAAACGCAGCAATGATGGGCACCTGGTCCATCTTTGTGTGTGTGTATGAGTGCGTATTCATTGCCCTGGGCATCAGACTGGTTAAACAACCACAGAATACACTCTCTGGACTTATTGTCTGGGAAGAAGAGCCTGTCTTTCTGCGGAGCTTGATGAAGCACACATTTCTTTATTGAATGTTACCTAACAAGCGGTTTCAGTTACCCTGAACCCCCGACTGAAACTCCTGTTTGCTTGGCAGTGTTTACTTGAACGTACCTGAAGAAACTGTGATTCTCCACACAGACTTTCCACAGCCTTTTGGCAGATCGATGATTTTGGAGTTTGAATCCCACCGTGCTCTCAAATTGCTCTGTCTATCAAAGAAACAGACCGCAGAAGAAAAGGACCTCAAACAGATATATTAGCAATATAACAGATAATTTCATGTGCTGCATTCTTGAGTCTGTATGTGTGTGAACGTACCTCTCCTGGTCTGATCTTAATGTAGAAGTTGTTCCTCTTGTATGAAATCTTGAGTATTTTGGGCCAAGCGAAACGATTTATTCGAAGTCTGTCTTTGTAAACCAGGAGCCCGTTGGCGCACACGCCGAGCATGATGTCCACACCCTCGGAGTCCTGTAACAAATTCAAACGTACGCAAAATATATTTTTATGAGATGATTCATTCATCTGACACATCTGTCTATGCTGCCTGTTTAAAATCAGGCCATGCTGTACATCAATAGTCTACTAAAGGTCAACAGAAACTCAATTACCACACGCACACAAACACTGTCAGTCAGTCCGACTCTAACACAGTTTGCTGACAGACTAACTCACTAAAAAAGCTTTTAAGTCCAAGGCCATCTGGTAATGGTAAGGGAGGGTATTGATTACAGTAGTAAATTCACAGGAAAAATCTGTTGGACTAATGGAGGACGCAAGACATTGATAATGGACATTTTTACTGGGACACACAAACATGTTACATGGCCTTGACGAGCTAGCAGCCGGCCGCCGATCTCTGCGCTCCTCGTAGAGATACGTTTTAGCACTTTGGCTTTGGACGCACAACAGTTTTCCATTTGCCTTTTTGTGCTTACTGTGAGTAAACAATGAATCCTCAGTGGCTG
This sequence comes from Nibea coibor, assembly GCA_023373845.1. NCBI lineage: Eukaryota > Metazoa > Chordata > Actinopteri > Sciaenidae > Nibea > Nibea coibor. The sequence goes on from CM041730.1 coordinate 9,159,572, forward strand.
CAGCACAGAAGCGTTTGATGCCAAGATTAATGATCTGTTTTGTAATGGAAAATAATTCAACACAGTCTGTCCTAAACATATATATTTAACACTACCTAGGACCTAATTACATGAGGAAAATATGGTGTAACAAGCCATGCTGACTTTGAAAAAAAAATACTAATAAATAATATGAAAGCATCCACCCCAGAAGACTGCTAGATATCATTCTGCAGTTTATTTTATTAATGCGCCCGCTGCATCTATTTTTGTCCCTGCTGATATCGGACTGTCGATCAAATTCAATTTTCAGCTGCAAATCCAAACAAACAACAGTGACACCACAGCACGGCCATTTTTAACTTGAACATTTCTATCTGTGCTCTTCTTACTGTAAAGTGTCAAAAAGTCTTCCATGAGGAAGGTCTATTAACAACATCCTGCTATCAGACACTGTATCCCAACATCATGATGTTGAATAAATTTGTTGTCTGCACATACAACAAATGACGATATACAATATCTGATTTGGTTTTAATGACAACTTTGTGTTTTAAAATTGATCCGAATGATTTAAATGTTTCTATTAAACATATACAAGTGTCTGTTCAATAATAGTCTGATCATTTCATTTCATTTCCCTCGGGGTCCTGAAATATGCAGGACAAATTAATGGCACGGGACAGAAATAGATCTGTTCCTTGAATTCCCACAACTTTGGTATGCTGTAAAAAAAGATTTTCAACATTTTGAAACGCTCTCTCCGCTGCTCTCATCTTTTCCCCTGCTCCTCTCTGTGTTGCAAACAAGTAGAGCATGCCCTTAAAGGGAACTCGTCTCTCTCAAAGATCTGTCTCCATCTCGCTCGAGCCTTATCTGTGTTCGTCATGTCTTTGTCCTCTGTATATCCTCAATCTCACATCCTCCCTTTCTATTTTCAGACCCCCCCCCCCCCCTCTCTCTTTCAGTCTCTTGCATATTTCCCCCATTTCCATTTTTTCTGCCCGTCTTGCACAAAGACACACAAACATGCTCAGACACACATGGAAACACGCACGCAGTCTGCTGATGACCTGCTATCCTAGTGAGAAGAGACTGGCTGTTCCCATAGCAATGGCCTCCCTGAGTGTTTGTACAGCTGACACACACACACACACAGATACGATGAGACAAACATAGAGACACACTGACATGCTCTTCCCACATCAAAGAATCTATGCTAATCCCCTGACAACAATGGAGAGGAGAAAAAAGGGAAAAGCAGAGGATTCATTTATTCATACCTTAGCGTGGTGCAGGTCCACCCCGTACATGGACAGTTTCTTGGCATTTTCTAGAAACTGGGCGTCGGCTTGTGCTGGTGTCATTCCCCTAAACACCCAAGAAAGGCAAATTATTAACAAACACCAACAGCTAACAACAGTACAGTGGCATAAATGTATGGTGTTTGAATTATTTTTACAAACATCTACAGCTTGTAGTGGCAAGAAAAGGTCTACATAACGCTGTTGGTTTCTGACCTGTGAGACTTGTGGAGTTCAAGAATCTTCTCCTCCATCTCTTTGTTCTGATTGGGCGCAAAGGTCCTCTGACTGATGTAGTCCAAAGGCCGAGGCTGGTCGGGTTCATAGTCGCCAAACTCTGCCTGTTAACCAAAAAGGAGACATGCACTTTATATACGCACGCTCTGCCATCTTCACAGACGTACAGTACATATTATCCAGGCGCAGGGTGTTGTACCTGCAGTGTGTATGACCCCAGCAGAGCGTGAGTGACAAATGAGCAAGGCAGTCGACCTGAAGCCACATCTTCACGCAGCTGCAGACACAACAGGTACCTACAGGAGAGAAAAGGGGGAAACAAAAGGGATTTTAATTGAAACTAAGTCGACTCAAAAAAAAAAAAAAAAAAACTTGTTCTGAGCTTTTTTTTGAACTGGAACCAGTTCTATTGTTCATGATAATAATAAAGCGATCCCAGTAGCCAAACTGCCTCTCCTCATGTGAGGCCAGTGTCAGCTTGTGTGGATTAAATGTTTTTGTTGGTGCTGTGTTTGTTGAATAATTTTCTTAGTATGCGGGTACATAGGTTTATTGTGATAACCTTATGTCTAATCCTCGCCATGAAACTGGATTTAGATTGCATAACATGTATGCTCGCAGCTGGTGAGTTCTCCTGTGTTTTTTTTTTTTACAACAATGTGCACTGTCCTCTGCTGTGAGCATTCATGGAAGAATTCATTATGTGAATGGAGCTTCTGTGTGAAGGACCAATCGAGACACCTCACGGTGCTGGGGAATGAATAAATTGCCTTTAATGTGTCTATTGAAACAACAGTGTTGAAGGAGAACTGGCAGGTACCATAGTCACTCAATGCAGGTCAGTTGCTGGCCCTCATCTAAGTGAGTGTATGCGTTAGTGAGTGTGTGTCCTCGATTAGCCTTTAGCTACAGTACAACCGTCAGAGAAGTTGTTCGCTCCATTGGTCATACACTGCAACCTAAATGCTGTGTGCATGGAGCATGCCTGTGTGTCTGTGCGCATGCATATGCACAAACGCAAATGAATTAACAATGTGCACGATGCCGACTTGTGTCTGTTTTTTTTTCCTTGTGTTGCAAGTGTGTTGTCTCAGACATGCAAATCAATTCAAAACTGCACCAGTGAAGTTTTATATTAAGAAGTGGTGAAGGGGCTTAGCAACAACCGCACACAGAATCACCCAATTCATGTGCAGCCTTTTTAGCATCTTTCAGCTCATTGTTTTGGTTTGAGAACCTTCAGCCTTAATGTTTACGCCCAGCATGGCAAACAGCAGACAAAGTTGACGACTAGGAGGTCAATGTAGTTCAGCATTTAACATTCCCTCAAGAGTTAGTGAAAACCGAAAAAATAAAAAAAACAGCCAAAGTGAATATTGGACTATTCATCACTTAGATAAACCCAAGTAAATGCAGCTCTCTGCTGATGAATGTGTAAATAGGCAACGGATTGCTAACAAATTCTCTATGACAACTCAAATGAAGCGATAATGTCCATGGTGTGTTTGCAGTTTGTTCTATTGTCCGGAATGGTCATAAAAATAAAGTCAATAAAAAAAAACAAAAAAACAATCAAAATCAATGCACATTTAGGTAAACACGTCTGTGTGTGTGTGTTTGGTTGTGTGTACCGGGTAATGTCTTCAGTGAGCAGTGAGGGATCAGGAGGGTAGAACTTGACATTGAATGCAAACTGCCAGTTGTTACCTGGAGAAAGAGAGTGATCAGCACAAGGACATTACATAATGTACAGAATAAGTACAGGGGGATACGTTCATATGAGAACTAGAAAAACAAAAGTCTAAAATGGGAATCTGTTGCCAGGACTTCTGTGCAATTCCATCCATCCATCCATCCCTCTGCCCATCTCACCCATCTGTCTAATGCAGAACAGCTTTTAGAGAGTATTAAGCCTGGTACATCACGCATGCACACACACACACAGTAGTACACTGCATATCTGGTATTGCATAACCTCATTCTGGCGTCACCAAACTCGAATGGTTTTCATCATCATCATTAAGACATCCCATTTCCTATTCTCATTCCCTCGGGAGGTCTCACTGCCTGCCACCTTCTCCATCTATATCTCCATCTCCATCCTTTCTGTATTGTTTGGCTCCGCCCAGCGACCCAGCATGTACGCATGCGCGCACTCATGCTCGATATATGGAGGTCGCATCATCTGGAAAATTCCATCCGGGAAAAGCTGACATCACGTCAAGACCATTTCCTCCTCCAAGGTCACGCAGGCGTTCGTGTATACACACGCCAACAAATCCTCACATACAGAAACACACACACACACACACACACACATGTGCAGAGGCTGTGCAGCTGCATCCCAGAGGAGCAGGAATATGGATGGACACTGTGAAATGGCACGAGGGAACTAAACAATGACACTGAGAAAGATTCAACACATGAGATAAAAATCTAAATTTTCCATCTCGTGCTGATATGGTGCTTCTTATTGTTTCCACTGATTTTATTTTTGGCACTTCCATGCACAGAAATGGAAAATCTTGAGTGCAGACAGACCTGTTTTTTTTTTGTTTGTTTTTTTAGCCTGTGTGTGGATGTGTGTTCGTGTGTCTGAGAGTGAGATTGACTTTGTATGTTTTGTCGGCAGCACTAAGTGCTTTGGGAGTCTCTTGTGACCGTTATCTTTCTGCACAGCCACGTGCCGCCCATCAATCTGTCCAATGGTGAAAAGAATAAATACTTACTGATACACACACACACACACACACACACACACACACACACACACACACACACACACACACACACACACACACACACACACACACACACACACACACACACACACACACACACACACACACACACACACACACACACACACACACACACACACACACACACACACACACACACACCCCTCCCCTTCCCCACTGTAGGTCCACTACATTCTTCCTGGAACAATACCTCACTTCTCCATCACCCCCATCATATTTACGATTTACCTCCCACCAGCCTTCTTCCTTCCCACCAAACCTTTTTTAAAGTCCGCGCTCAGGGTGGAAAACTGGTGAAAAGCTGTTTTAATCTCCAATGCATGTTCAAAGTCTTTTCACGTTTTCAGCAACTATTTTCCAACATATTTAAATGTCTACTGACTCGACTAAATCCCGACCCTTCAGACTTTTCTGCGTTTCGAGAGTGAGACGAAATCTTGTTCTCATTATCTGTCAAAGTGAAATCTAAGAAGGAGCTCACTTTTGGATTTCAGTTTCGCTTCCAGTGGTGCTTTCTTCGGTCTAAGGGACTGACGGCAGATTTTTTTTCGTGCCGTTTGTTCAAATGGATTTGACTGCGTTTGATGGCTAAGATCTATGGGCTGAAGTTTCATTTGTACTGGCTCCACGTTGAATTCAGATAAGCGACACTTTCAGCTTCTTGGAATAAACCCTGTCTTATTTTTCGCCCTTCTTCTTAACCGATGTCACATTTTCCACAAACTTTCCATCAGCTGACCGACAGGTTTTTTTTCCAGCTCTTTATCCATTTTATTCTGATTAAATCACAAGATTTTTCTCCGTCTTTGTATCCCACCCTCGCACCATGATGCCACAGAGACAAAGAGCAGACACACCCACACACACTGCTTTGGTCATAGCACGCTGCACTGTGGGTGTGAGTCTCCCCAGATGGGAGAGCTTAGACAGAACACCCACGCCCACGCCACTAAACAACAACGCACAACACTGCAAACGTGTTTATCTAATGTTCGTCTTAATCTTTTGCCTTTGAAAGCAAAGGACACGTGGCAGCTTCATTTTCCCAAAAATAATTCGAGAAACATTCAGTAACAAATGTTTACGTCCCAGCCCACTATGCAGTGACGTACGATGGCGATATTTTAGAGAGAAATTGTGTTGGACCTGTCATTTGTGTGGTGTTGTGTCTGTACACAGGCTGAAGCACCAACACGCACTCCGCCTCTCTCACTATAAGCATTCGCAGACACAGAAAAATGTACACAAATGAACACACGCGGGCAGCTGCATACCGCTCGTCTATGAACCGCAGGCGCACACGCAGCGACACAGCCTCAAAAACACAGGCATGCGTGTCCACCACATACACATACGCATTTACGTTGTGCTGTTTGTACACTGAACCTCACACGGTCTGCACACACCCAGTTGTAACTACCACACATATGCTAATTCTAAAATAACACTTTATGAGTCGAAATGATAGGTTTCTACTGAGGCTTCCACTTAAATGTGTGACTTAAAAGTTTCAAGGCTGGCTGTAAAAGTCTGGTTTGACTTTGAGGAGACATGAGAAAAAAACAGCGAAAGAAAAGAAGGGAAGGTTTTCCTGAAAACAGTCAGCTGGTTGGCATATTCTTCAAAAACTCTCTGAAAAATTATTACGCAACAAATAATAAGTAGTACCACAAAAAAACACAATTACTGGTAGTCAACAAACGAAATGACAAGCTGGAGGAGCAGCAACCTAACTCATCTAAATTCTAACCAGATCCTCTTTGTCACCAACTATGGATTGCAAATGGAAGATACCCTTTTTAAATCGTTACCAGCACATGCGTGCGTTCAAAAAATAAAACACTATGCTTGGTCGCTCCGGACACTTGATAGCTGTCTGTCAACAAAACACGAGATGCCATGCTGCGCCTCGCATTTATAAACAGACAACGGTTAATAAAGCGATCGATGAATAATGAAGCGGAGTGATCACACTTTGGTGACCTCTTCCTCGCTGCCAGCTCTGGCAGGACTGCTGTCGTTTGGTTTCAGATGTCTCCGTCTTTGTTCGACTTGATTGTGATCCTTTTCCCTTTAACGTGGGGATACTTAAACTCTTTGATTAATTCAATATTTATATTTAATTCATTGACATTTGGCTAAGAGGTTCATGCGGAAACAGCTTGCAGGCTGCACAGATGGATGGATGGATTTGCAAAAGGCAGCATTTGAGAAGTACAATACAACTTACTGCGTATCTGTCTCTTGATTTCCTTTGTTGGATCCAACCAACACTGGAGTGAGGCAGGGAGACACAGAAGAGGAAGAAAGTTAAACAGCGTCACAAGACACTATACAGACAGACGTCTGGATGTTTCTATATGTGAACATTACTGACTTATCTGACATACAATACATCCGGAGTATGTGTGTGTGTGTGGTTACATACCTTCTGTTCATGGGTGTCTGTGTAGGTCAGCCCAAAGTAGTCTTTTTCCAGTAGATTTAGATGCTCACACACCTTAAAGAATAAGTACTGGCCCTTGGCACGTTTCTGCAGAGAGAGATTCAAACATACAGATTAAAGTTTGTCCATTGTGATGTGAAAACAGCATTAAAAGCTCCTGAATAATGTTTTAAAATGTTATTTTAAAGCTTGAGAACGATGATGAAGAAGAATAAGGGTGTGATAAAAGTTTAAAAACTCTTTGTATGGACTGGAGAGACACTTCTAGAGAAGCTGTTCAATTGACTCCATCAATGCATCTCTGTTTCTTCTTTTATCTACATCTGCTCCATTATTCTCTCGCTCTCTTTCTCAGTCTCTCCATCCGTCTCCGGGCAACGCATTCCTTCATAGGCCCGATGGGAGCCTTAGCCATAAAAACCTCCACACTCAACTATGACAATGACATTTAGCACACATCCGTGCGTGTGTGCGTGCGTGCGCCGCGCGTGTGCACAAACGCGCAGCGGCGCCCTTTAGACAGACAGAATGTCAGACAGAGAGGGTGGAAAAGAGATGAGAAAGAATGAAATAATCAAATAATATTCATTTCTGTGCAGTTAGGCAGCCTCCGTCTAGCGCATCAAATGACAGTGGCATTTCGCAGACAGGCTCACAGACGGGGCAGGGAGCGTGGTGAAAGTGGAAGGAAAGAGGATGAAAGAGTGCATTTTTCTTCTTGTCCTGGGACAGCTGAAAACATCTGCGGTATTTTCCTATACTTGGTCAAGCACATGCGCCACATACAGAAACTCACAGTGTAGCGGCATTGTGAACGCCCCGAAGAATGTGAGAATGTGACCTTTTCGGGGTATCTGTGTCTGTGCCAGCGTGCTTCCAAGCAAGGCACTACCTAAAGAACAATTGTCTGATGGCTGCAGGCTTACTTTTATCCACACATTTTTGGTTGTCTGTCACACACTGTTGTTGACAGACATACTACATTTGATTTAAAAGCACCTTTCTAGGTACTCAAAGATACTTCATCTGGTGAAAACACTATAACAATACACTAAAAACATGTAAGACTGAAGTTAAACATTAAAAGCAGTTCTAAAAAGGTCTGTTGCTGTCAGTGACTTGAAGGTGGATTGGTCAGGGGAAGGGGGCAGTTATGGAGACGGCTCCGTCACCCCAGGTTTGTTACTTGGTCCTGTGTGGTGGAGTTTGCATCCGTCCTCTGATGGTTTGCATCAGAGGACGGAGGCTGCGGTACAGACTGTGGTGATGGAGCAGGTCAGTGAGGTATGAGGGGGGCCTGCATGTGGAGGCCTTTTGGTGATTATGTTCTGAGAGGCCTTACCAGGACTAGTTAAAAATTGTCAAGTTAACTATTGATTGTAAAAAAAAAGTGTTTAGGATTTAGTGACGTCTAGCAGTTTAGATGCCGATTGTAACCCCCTCGCCTCACCCTCTCCTTCCTAAAGTACAGTGAACCAGAAATATGAGAGGCCCTGTGTAGAGCCAGCATTTAATTTGTCTGTTCTGGGCTACTGTACACACATGGAGGCTGAGCATGGCAGACCCTGTGGAAAAAGACCCCACAGTGTCTGTAAATATACAAGGCTCATTCCGAGATAACAAAAACATAAACCTTCTTATCTTCAGGCGATTATATTCCTACAAATATGGAATATTCTGTTAATAAAGCCCCTATATCTTACACACTGGCCTTTGTATCCCCAGCAACATAAAGGTCACTACATCACCAGGTACTAAGCTGCTATGATTGCAAAAGTCGCACGAATGGAGTTGTCTAAACATAATCATGTGGAAGAATAAAAGCATATAAGGATCATAAAAGAGATAGAGAGACTCATCTGTATGTTACCTTTCTGTGTAAACACAGAGGCAGTAAATGTGCAGCTGTATGTGTCAAACCCAAAGCAACCGGGGCCTAATATTTGCAAACCCTACTCGACTCAATGTCCGACTGAAACCTAACTCTATGAAACGGCACTTCAACCGTGTGACACTAAAATCCTGCTGAAACCAATACTAATGAAATTCTTAGACACGGCATTAAGATCATGTGACTCTAAGACTCTCCTTTGAAACCCGTTATTTAAAGAGAGTCAGAGAAGGTTCATTCGAGGAAGTACGACTGAGATGTGTGCGTGACGCCGTCAGTTTAAAACCCGGGACAGAAAGATGAGAGAGGACTGGACGCGGAGTTAGAGTAGAAACTGGAGTGTGTGTGTGGGATACTGTGTGTGTTGGAGGTCTGCTAGGCAAAACAGAAAATTTAATCTCTGGAATGCATTGTGTATCTCTCTCCCTCTCGCGACCTAACTATGCCAGTGTGTGGAGGGAGAGATGGGTATGTGTGTTAAATGTGTGTGTGTTTGTGTGCGTTTCGGGACAATAGCAGTGAGCTGCAGTATCAGCGTTTTCTGCCGCGAGACAAAGCGGCTACTGTTCAAACGATGGTAGATGCTCACAGGCACGCCGATGGGCGTTGGCACGCTTTAGATAAGAGAAAAGTGTTTCGCTGTAGTGAAGTTGCCAGTTGAAATCCCTGAACCGATTAGGAAAATCTAGACACAGGGGGGAGGGAAAAAAAAGGCTCAGTGTTTTGTTGAGGGGCCCTTGAACCAGGCACTTAACTGTTAACAGCTCCAGTGGACCTGCACAGCAGCTATTCTGGGTAGCTTCCCGCTGAATGTGAGTGTGGGAATGTGAGGAGGGGGTATTGCTAAAAAAGTGCGTGCTGCTTGGGAAACAGTAGTTTTTTTTAAACCATGATCTATGGTCACAATGAGAAAAGCACATGTAAACGGTCTACCAGATAATAAGCAACACTGGAGGGGCGATTCTGGTCAAATTATTGATTTTTCCCTCACAATATGAAACACACCAAGTGAAAACACTTCTGTGTTAGAAACACAGAAGTGTTTTCACTTGGTGTGTTTCTGTGTAAATAACTTCTCCCTTAGTTATTGTAACGAGCTCAGAAAACATAGATATGCTAGCACTGAAGTAGTTTTAATTTTACTATTGTTAATAAATGTTTACGCCAGCATGATGGTGAAGGACATGCGATGTTGTGAGGATCCGTGCAAGTACGCCTGAGTATGAACTGGGAGGTTTGGGGAATGTGTTTGTTAGGAAGTAGCAGATGCAGGAAACTAATCTGGTGGGACCCCCATAATCTGCCCAGGGTTCTTTGTGTGTGTGTGTGGTCACCAGACAAGCCCCTGTAACATGCTCTGCGTCGCCCTGCATTTATCCCCTAAACCACGCCCAAACACTGAGGGTGCTTCTGCCATAACTGCACTTTGAGTCAGAAAGTTAAATAGCCCATGCTATTCTCGCACACACATACACACAGCAGAACTGATCCTATTAGTGATTACATCACTGGCACTGGCACTGGCACTCACGTGCGTCCCACTTGACTAGCAAAATAACATATGACTGTGTGTGAATCCGTTCTGTCAGTATCTAGTCAGATTCATGGACATGTATGGTGTGAAATGCTGATAGTTCCAGGGAGTATTTTATCTTGCACCATGACACATCATCAAAACATTCTCTCTGCCCCATCGCATTCTGCAATTTTGTACACATTAGCTGCAACTGGTTGTTGGTTTAATCCCAAGTGATCAGAAAAAAAATCTAACCTCGATCGACTTTTTGATTGGATTTTTCCTGCCTAAACGGGTGTAAACAAAACGCGGAATTAGCAGCTGCGTGACAGGACAGTGAATACTCAGGGTGCCACCCAAATCCACAAACAGAAAAGAAAAAAAAAATTCCCTAAACGCTCAAATGAACTGCATCTAAGACTTACTAAATGTAAGGGATTACATTTAAATAATCCCATTTGAAAAACTGTCCCCACTGAATCACTGATGTTTACCCTCCACGCCCGCGTTCATGCTCTACGTTGTGTGTGTCTGGTCTTTTGCTTTTAGTCTTACCTCCACCTCACAGGTGAAGTCCGTCCCGTCCAGGAGGTTCACGTGACACACCACCAGCTTCATCTTGGTCTTCCTCACCAGGCGGAGAGGAGACTGGAAAATGGAGGTCTGGCCTTCTCCTCCTTCTTCTTCGCCTCCCTGCTCCTTCTGCTCCTCTTCTCCTTCCCCCTCTGCTGTCACCTTGGCCTCTTCAGTACTCTTCTCAGCCTCAACCTTCTCTTCCTTGGCAGGCTGACGGAGAAAAGGGAGAAAAGCGACGTCAAGCTGCAGCTATGGTTCCCCCCACGGTGGACGTCATGTAAAAACTACATGAAGGAAATCACCTAAAATCTGACTGTTTGTCCAGACTAAGCAAAAGGAAACACTGTTTCTCTCTATCACTGTCCCCTCTGGTCTGAATCTGCTCTTAGAAAACTGCAGGCGTTTCTTTTGGCCTGATTACTCAAATGTTGATGTCACAGGGTGGGCCTGGGTGCCTTAATGTGATCACTGGATGGAACAGTTTATGTGTGTGCATGTGTATGAGGGAGAATGGTTTGGTGTGTGTTTGTCTCTCTCTCTCTCTTTTCTCTCTTGAGGCAGAGGAGGAAATTTGTTTAGGCAAAACACTTTTCACTAGTTTAGAGTTTTGGTGGTGGTTCCGCCTCTGACTTGCAGCAGGGAGTAACATTCATGTGACACACATGTGATATCAAGAGAAAAGTGTTGCATGCTATTCACGACTGACTGAGAAAAAACTAAATATATGCATGTCGGCTGAAAAAGTTACTGCAGTGCTCTTCTTAGCCAAAGGATTATGTCACAGAAATAACTTTTGGAAATCAGTTGCATTGTCTTTCTTAACAAAAGGTAGCTGTGAAGATCAATAAACACTAAATTCATGCTTGCTAGACTATTTCCTGGCCAGCTTGGAGTTGCCGCTGCCTGCATGGAAATCAATCCAGGAAGTGACTGCCCACGGCCAAGAAACAATCCAGCACTAACACCCCTTAAACCACAGCTTTTGCACTCAAAGATATAATGTGTAAATTGGTCAGCTTTGTGGCACTGATAGGTGGATTTTGATTTGTTTGGACAGAGCCAGGCTAGCTGTTTCCCCAGACTGATAGCCGCTAACTAAGGTAGCTTAAACTGGCTGTGGCTTTGTATCTAAAAGGGCGCGTTTGAGACTGATGTCAATCTTCTATCAAACTCTATAAGAAAGCACATGAAGGTAGCTCCAAATATAATGAGCTGCTGCTTTAAAGGATTGGTGTTTTTTTGGTATTTAGTTCCAAACTCTGCTTAATGGAGCAGTACCCACATCCAGATAATCAGCTACTGCGCTGCAGGGAAACCATACGATTCAGCATAAAAGCTCAATAATAATTATATGACTTTATGCACAATTACAGGCCATTTCTGCTGGAATCAACTTAAACTTGGTGCAGCCTGTACACTTCATATTATGCCCCCAACAACAATATACAGTACTGATCTAACCAGTCCATTATGACCACCTTTTAGGGTTTAGCAGTAGATGAATGATGACATAGAAAGCTCTCTCCCTCTGTATCATTAACTATCAATCATAACCTTCTATCGAGGCTTATTTGTGTATTTGGAGAATAGACTGATCATTGGTAAATCTCCATGTGGATCCACAAACAGGCCAATGGGAGACCCCTCTGTCTGCTTTTGTGCTGTGATTAGAAATGAGCCTACGTACCTCGGTGTCTGCACTGGCGTTGGAATGAGACTCTGCCTCTTTTTCCTTCACTTGTTCCGACTTCACTGCCTCCTTCTCATCCACTTCCTCTGCGTGACCGTTCACTTCTGGGGCAGAACCCTCTTCTTCCTGTGTCACCTTGTTAACGGCTTCCTCTGTGGGCGGAACCTCCTTGGTTGGCGAAGTCTACGTGGGAAAAGGAACGAAAACAGACTCAGCAAAGAATTGAAAGGTTAGCACATAAAAAGATTGCTGTCTCAGGTTTTCTGAGTCAGCCATAACATTATAATGAGTTTTCAATGAGTTCTACCTGACTCTGAGACTTCTGCTTCTTAAGCCATGTTGGCAGGTATCGACCGATTCCTTTTCCCTCTTTCCCGTCTTTCTCCTTCTCTTGATCCTTCTCCTCTCCGTCGGCGTTCGCTACCTCCGCGTTTTCTTCCGTGGCCTTCTCTGACTGGTCGGGCTGGGCGGCTGACTCCTCGGCTTTCTCCTTCACCTCTGTCTCAGAGCCCACTTCTGTTGTCATGGTGACACGTCAACCTGCAGAGCGGGAAAGGAGAGCGATGGAGGACATTAGAATTTATTTCAATTTTAAGAAATGACACAGTGACAAAATTCTAGTTTTTTTTTTTATTTGCTTTGCAAGATACACATTTTTTATCTTCTCGTCAAGAAAGAAAAAAAAATAGAATTAAAATGACATTTGTGTGGCATTCGTGTTGTTTTGGCTGCTGGTATCTCACAGAGAGAGGCTAGAGAAAAATCAGACTACCACACAGCATTTGGCACGAGTATACATTTTTCATGGCATGCAGAAGTATCTTTTATAAATGAGCCACAGGGTCCGGTGTTTTTTTTTGAGAAGAATCAATGTTTCCCTTTCTAATGTGTGTAAGACAAAGAATAGCTCTGGAATTATAAAGCTGTGAGGTAATCACATTGTGTAATACAACACCAAAATCAAACATGTTAAGCTTATATAAGTCAGCGGCTCACAGCTGTAAGCACATGAGCTCATGGCTGATTAAAACATTAGCTGTTGGACTTGGTCTGTTTTTTCCCTTTTTTTTTTTTTTTTACACACAACTACAGGAAAACACACGAGTTTAGGATGTCATTATGTCACCCAACGAGTTTCATCTAGGTCAACAGCTGGTTATAAGGAGTTGCACACTTTCGTGCACACGCCCACGAGCACACACACACACGCAGCGAAAGAGACGAAATTACTCAAGTCTTAACATCTGAGTCATTTGGTTTTACCCTGCAGCTGTGATCAACACACACACACATACACACACACACACACACTCTTCAACCCAAATATCTTTGGCAGCGCTGTCCACACACACCCCATCACAGCAACAGACACTGTTATTCAGCGTGACATTAAATTGATAACACTAGATGACCGTGACTTTGGTCTCGAGGGGAAATCGAGGTCAGAATATGCAAATCCACCCACTATCCAGTGCAGTCCACCTGCCTGCACGCACAGCTTTGTCTCTGTGTGTCTGCATGTTCGCATGCAATCAGCTTCAGGCTAAAGGTTACACATGATTCATACACTATGAAGTCATCGCTACTGTCCTTTCGTTCGTTCTGAATCTTTCTCAGCCTCCTTCTCCTCACACCCCGGCCCCCTTCCTCTCATTCTATTATTCATTACGTCGTCTGCATTTTTACTTTCTGGCCGTCTTGCCAGTCCTCTGACTTTCTCTTTTCTGCCCTGCCACCTTCAATAAGAGAGGACACGCGCGCGCACGCACACACGTCCACAGTGCAGCAGTGCTGGGAGGGGGCGGAAATAAAAATAGAACAGGTCTCCTTACGCATGATCGGCTAATGAGGTAGGGAGGGGAGGAGGGCAGAGAAGAGGGATGGAGAGGCGTGTGTGTGTGTGTGTGTGTGTGTGTGTGTGTGTGTGTGTGTGCAAATGGCAACACTGTATGTGTTTGTGCAGATAAGGAGATAAAATACAAAAACTGACTCATGTTGCATGACGATGGAATCACAGTGACATTACACAGCAGAAAGCACTCTGGCTCAAACCCTGGGGTTACTATTAAAGATGAAAACCTTTAAATCAGGTCACCAATATACTTTTTAGCCACACCATAATGTCTGCCTGGTGATGGTTCAGTCCACCACTTTGGTCCAGACTAAAATATTTAAACAACCACCGGATGGATGAAAAGTTTGCAATGACATTCGTGTCACCCTGACCTAGTGATTCTTCATCGACATGTTAGTGAGCATGTTAAATACTGATGATGCTCGTCGGTCTTGGCCAAAAGACTCGGTAATCGTCGGCATCACCTGTGGTTAGTAATTATGGTTGGGCGATGATGACTTAATCTACAGGCGTGTATTTAGTAATCTTCAATAAACAAAGTCATCTACCATACTTCCATTTGTCACCACTTCTCTTGTCTTTGGTCAACTGTCCGTCGTTCTACATTAGGCAACAGATTCACTTGATTTACAAAACAATCATTGATAAAACCCCTGCATATTTCTGCTCACTACTCAGTATAGCAAACAGTAACAACAGGAATTTACATTCTGGCAAGTTCATCAGTATGGTCATTCATTCTTAGTCTTAGTTTGCACCTCCTTTGCTTGCTGCATCTTCTATGTAAATGACCACGTAGTCACGGTTTCACAAAGCGCTGTTTGACACTGAGCAGGAAGAGGCTATTCCAGTTTCTCGCTGACTGACACGCATGGTCAGTGTCATTAGACGGACCTGTGACAGGTGAAGCAGTACGGAGGCAGAGTATGGTCAGGGTAGACAGTAAAGCAATCAACGACACGTGCTGAACCACTGTTCAAAGTGTAGCTGTGTGGGCATGATGACACTGAGTTGTAAATGTGCAAGAAGGGGAGATTTGTGCGGGCTGACACCTGTGCAGGTCCAAGATAGCATATTTTTGTCCCTGTGTATGATCTGCCCGTTATACTCCTTCATTCTTGCAACTCTAGAGCAGAGTCATCAAAACTGGTCTGTTACTACCGTCTTACTGCAGCCCCCACTCCTCTAAGCTGCTGTGCTTCTCAATGGACCAGCTAGCAGTGTTATGTCCGTGTGTGTTTGTGTGAGTTGGCATCAGGGCGCAGCTTTTTTTTTTTGCAAGATGTCACGGCCACTTAGGCCTGCTTTAAACCGGCCCTCTTTCTCTACAACGGTTTAACACCGAGAACCTTGTTCTGCCTCTCTCACCGCGTCCTAACTCGTCCTCTCCTCGCTCTCCGTCTCTTTCTATCCATCTTTCTCTTCTGCGCTCCAGCCCGGGGGTGCCTCTTTTCTCTTTTTCACTAAATCTCTGCACTCATCTCGATCCCTTCCTTCCGGGCCCCCTTTCAATCCCCTCCCATCGCCCGCCCGCATTATCTCCCCCTAAACCCCTCCTCTGTCTCTCGTCTTCCCACAGTCTATATAAACAATAGCAGTGACATTATTACAGCCTCTGTTTATATACACGCTTGTACGTGCACACACATTGACTGGTTTATGGCAGTAAAAGCATCAGTATAGGACTTAATGTTAAGGCGTTAGCAGTCATCACGGTAAAGTATTCGTGCGTGTGACTGAGCTACAATCGTTTCCTATGAATGAGGTCAAACATGGGTTGCTTTTAGCCGACCTGCGTCATAAACTCATCTCCTGCATCAAAGGCTTTGAACTGTTGTCAGATGTTATGTGTTATTTCATCAAGAAAGCGGCTCGCCTTGAATTCAGAATCCAGATTTGTGCTGCTGGGACGTTTTAGCCGACTATTTTGGTCAATCAGCAGCACTGAGGTAACTCAGTTGTCTGAATAAACAAGGCAAAAGCTTCAACAAAGTCAGACCTGCAGCTCGTCCCGCCATTTGAACCAGACAAGGTGTTTCTGTCTTTGTGCATGGTTATGAAAGGGATGTTCCTGATTCATCTGTTTCTAACACTCACAGTGTATCTCAATTTATTTCCTCATCTTATTATCTAAGCGCTGACATATTTGCTCGTGACTTTCTGTCGATAGCAGCGTATCAGCATTTATTTTGGTTCAGATCAGATTAGAATATGTTTTCCCGCTGACTGTCACAGCAAAGATCAAGAATGAACTTATAGAAGGATTATGGAGAGACGTTTAACCTTTCCCTAAGTAAACCCTCCTTCAGGCTTTATTGCCGTACTACACATGACACTAAATCCATCCTTCCAACACCTGTCGTGCCAGTTTCGGTTTTCCAGATGAATGGTTGAATGAACTGATGCACACAACTCATGGGCTTACCTCTCCTCGCTGCAGTTGCTCTCTCTTTTCCCCTGTAACTCCTTTCCTTTCCCTTCTTGGTTCTCACTTTCTCTTTGCCTGTATCCTCGCGTTTATCTTTCTTCTGTTCACTTTCGTCCTCCACCTCTTAGCAAACGCTTGCCCTACAAAACTGTCATTGCCATTTTCTCTCCTCCATCCTCTCCCCTCTCCCTCAGAGCGCTGTGCCCGCTTCCCTCGAGACGATCGCTCAGAGAAACAAGGGCAGAGAACGAGAGGGTGGGGGGCTGTGCGCGCGTGCTGAGGGAGGGTGTAGGTGGTGCAATGGCGATCGCTGGGAGAAGAGAGAGAGATGGAGAAAATATGGATGGAGGGGAAAGGAGAGAGCCTGCTGTGGCAGATTACTAACAGAAACTAGCTCACTCAGAGAATCGCACTGAGCAGTTACTTCACGTTCTTGGCCTGCGATGGTTTGTAATTACACATGACATTCTGAGGAAAGAAAACAAAGGTAAACAGAGACAATAACACCAGAGAAGAAGCCCCGCCCCTCATTTTGGCTAAAAATCCCTGTGGTGAGAGCAGTGCTTACGTTTTATATAAACTTTTACTGACCAGACTCCCCAAGTGAGACTATATCCCTGTTTCCACACACAAATCCAAACACTGCCGCTCCGCCACTTACAACTTTATTGCTGTCTGTCTGGATTTAAGAGGTTGTCGTCATAGCAACAACTCCCTGACCTGGCCTGTGGCCGGGAGATAACGCTTTTTACGAGAGGCAGACGCAGGGGTGGGTGTAAAAGTCAAGAAATAGAGTTCACTCGGTGGCTTCGGTGGTTTTTTAACATTTATGATGAAGCAGATGTGACTGCTCTCTAAGGCTAATAAAAAAAAAAAAGACAAAAACATACACATACCCCACTCTGAGGAGGTCGGACCAGGGGGGCGGAAAGGGGAGGAACTGGTTTCCGTGACGACGACATTCACGGACTACAACCATAAATCCCCATGGAGACGAGAGATTACCACAGCAAAAATACAGATTAGTGGACGAGCGTAGAAGTGACAATGGAGATTATTACCGTGCATAAACCCATTTCAAACCACAGCATGTTACACGCTGGACCTACAGGAGCTGCTCTCCCTCCCTTCCTCCCTCCCTCGCATCCTTGTCGAAGTACCACACCCACTGGAGTTGAGCGCTTGGCTTACAGCAGCCCTATAAATGATACTAATGATGCTGGTGTCCATCTGCTCAGTGTCATTTCCTCTCAACACCACACTGCGCTGGCAGCAGCTAGTAAATAGCACTTGTTCCGTGCTGTGTCGAGCGATTATCTTGGGAATTTCAAGAAAAACAACCGTCTAACCAAGCCTCTTGACTTCTGTAACTTGATCCTCCATCGAGGCAATTCTTCAACAGCAAAGGCATCCTACTTTACATTCCAGTTTACATTCTTGCTCTGGCGCAGTTGCACTAGACGTAATTTCCAACCTCAGTCCCTCCTGTAAAAGCTCTAGTTAGCTTGGCGGCTTTCTCCAAATGAGGAAACGGTCATTAATGAGAGAAACACAAACCTCTGAATCACTTGATAAGCTCCAAGATGTGGGCGGTGATTCAGCAGTGTGGAATCAGGCTAACCAGACAGAGTGTGGAAGTAGTAACAGGTGTTATTCTATCATAACATTATGCATCAGGTGTGGGTGTGCGTGTGAGCTTGGGCGAGCTTACAGTGAAAACTAATAGCTGTCAGAACCAGCTGGATTCAAACATCTCTCTCACACACACACCGCCTTCACTGACACACACACACACAGCTTTAATCAAAATAAAGATGATTGCAAGATAATGTAATTAGCTCTGATTGTATACCAAAAACACACACACACACACACACACACACACACACACACACACACACACACACACACACAGTGCAGAATCCTAATCTGAGCTGTTCTCTTGTACGATCTGTCCATCTGTCACACACACACACACACACACAATTCATAGGCACGTAAACAGATGTTAAAAGCATAAACACAACTCGCAAAGTCATTAACAGACACACTAGCTCACGGTTTGTGTTGTCAATCACACGCAAACGCACACATTCGCACGAGCGGACTTACTGGTGTGAAAATTCGGAACATGCTTCCCTCTTTACACTGCACTCTGACCCTCAAACTGAGGATTACACAGAGGATAATCCTTGTGTGTGTTTGTCTGCCTGCCTGTCTGCCTGCCTGCCTGCCTGTCTGTCTGTCCATTCATCCCTTCATCTTACTCCCCCAATCTCTGCACGTCGTCCCGTTATCGACACCTCACTTCCCCTCGGGGAACACGTGCGTTGACACAAACTCCCCCTCGTGTCTCTTTGCTGTCTTCGGTTGCAGCTTAGCAAATGAACGGTCAGCTCGGAGCGTGTGTTTAAATGACCGATACCGTGTCATTACTTTTGTTACCGTATCATTACTGTCGGCTCATAACTGCTATTGTCAGCTGCAAAACTATATGGCAATAAAACCATTGAGTTTTACTCTTCAGCAACACCAATGTGCTCTATACGGGTCCATGTTGCTATGACTGTGTAATAACACAGGCAGGTTCTGCCTCATTAAACTGTAATAGCATGGCCTTCACCACTAAGCGCTGATTTAATGATGATTTATGGCTGCTATGTTTCACTGATACACTTCACGTTTTTGGCTGTTGCCTGTGCTTTCATCGTGGGGACAAGACTCAATCCGTTTTCTTTGCATCGTTTCTTATCGTATTATAAGCCTCTCTTTCTTTCCGTGTGTGTGTGAGAATAATGGGTCAGCTCATAACTACTATTGTTAGCTGCTAAACTCCCCTATTCAGCGATTAAAGCAGTCAGGCGCGAGTGCCCTGTCTATGTGGCTGTGTGTGTGTGTGTGTGTGTGTGTGTGTGTGAGAGACACAAAGAGCGAAAGTATGGGTGGGTCACACGGGTGCAGAGAAGAGGAGATACAGTTTACTCTGTGTGTGGGTGTGTGTGTGTGGGTGTGTGTGTGTGGGTGGGTGTGTGGGTGTGCGAAAAGGAGTGAAAAAGATGATACACCAGAGAGGAAGACAGAAGGCGTCTTCTGGGAGGCGAGAAAGAGCGAGCGGCGAAACTCATTGAAACGCATTGAAAACGAAAGCCCAACGTGGACTCTCCTCCCGGGGAGTAGTGGGTGTGGCGTTACTATAGCGACGTGCGTCCCGTAGAGGGTGGTAACGACAGGTGCTTTGGCAAAACAAATGACTTCATGGGCATCGGGGCTTACAGACGTCTAATTTGGCAGGTTGATGCACATCCTTCCCTCCGGCAAAGCAGCTATATGTGGACCAACAAGTTTCGATTAGAATAGATGAGAGCTTTTGAATCCGTTAGCACGCAGTCATAACGTGGGATTGTAAGAGCAAGCTGGACACTTTGAGGTCCGCAATGACAGCCCTCTGTCTTCACTTAATACAATAATTACCATTATGAAGCCTAATATCAGCAATAAGACACAAGTACATCACTTCTTAAAACTCATTTTTACAGACTGGCCTTTTTGTGATGTCATCTATTTTTATTTTATTTTGCTCTATTTTTAATTTGGGTCTATTCATTTTCAATAATGTTTATTAATGATCCTTTTAACGTTTATCTTCTTTTCTTTGATTCTGTTGGGTCTACTGCTCTGTGGAGTAGTTTGTAAAACTCTGTAAAATTTGGCCAAAGTTTTGTTCATCAAATCCCCAAAATTTGATTGTTTAATCAAAATTCTGAGGCATCACCATCTCTCCCTGTTCCTCTTAGACAACTAAAAGACGGGCAAGTGTAAATTCAAGCATCATGGCCTCATAGTGACCAGCTGTCGACTGCTCTGTTTTCAGCAACTGATGACTCCTCACTCCGCCTAACCGGCCAATAGGAGCCTCCAGCGATCAACAACAGCTAGACTAAAAACTAAAAAAAAGCCTGTGGCAGGCTGGCTGTGTTGTGTCTAAGTCTGACATCTGTATAAATTTTAGGTAAGATTAATTCCATATCTTATGTACTGTTATGATCCACTAAATCCAGACAAGATATGATATGAAGTCTGTGTTTTGGTTATTTCTGCTGCTATCTTGACAGGAAGAACCGTAGTCGGTTGCGTCTGCATGGCTGCCATATTAAGAGAGGTCAGCTCGTAAACAAACACAAAGTGTGTCATTGATTGGTATGCACAATCTGCGCCTCAGAAGCGTCAATCCAGATCCTCAGATAGCTTATTATGACCAACGATTGTCGGAAAACGGATCTGAGCATTCTATCCCGAGACACGCGTAAGTTGAGTGATCTTCAATCTTCTCTAGCTGTAAACATAACGCGTTGTAACGAGCATTATCACACTTGTTCTGCAATGATGCAATAGCATAAATTAAAGCACTAACACACACCAACTCACTGCTGCCTGCCATTCATTTTCTAACTACTAACCTTCACCCCTGACTCTAAAATTAGACGTTCCCCCTGTGAACACCATCAGATGTCCTCATTTTCAGAACATCATCCTGTTTTCTCAATTACCATGAGGGCATGTCGCCTCTAAAGTCAGGACACACACACTGGAGTCCCGAGTTGATATGTGAAATATGTTGCGGAGACGGGCTCTTCGCGGGCATCAGGTCAGTGACATGACCAGACAGATTATTTAGGCGTCTGGTATCAGTTAATCCCAGACCAACGACCTCCGACCCCTGACCAGGAAACAGGAAGTGTGGTAAGGGGACGACCTCAAACCGGTCTCCTGTTTCACTCGGGTAATCTCCCATCTCCGTCTCTTTCTTCGAGTCTCATTCTCATACGTCTCGTTTATCAGTGTTTCTCTTGCTTTCGACATGACAACAGGACATGACTCGAGTGCAAAACATCCGTACAATCATGTTTTTATCGCTCTCTGACTGATCATAAAGAAAGCGCACACTCTTTTTGACCCTTTCCCCACCACGCACATAAGCTATACTACGACAGGCCGAACTGAAGTCACACTCCGTTTTCAGTATTCTCATGGTGGGTTTCAGTCTGAAATGTGACCCTGGGGTCGGCCGTCCATACTCTAGGCTAAATAGGCGACTGCCTGTCATATAAAATATATCAGAAACACTACAAAGATGTCTGTGTCCCCCTGGACCTCCCCTTGTATATTTCCAACCTGTGGGAAAGCCGGTCTGTTGACACTGCTTTCTGTCTCCTCCTCGCACAAACATGCTGCTCACTGGATTTCCAAAATGTTTTACAAACTCCAGAGCTTCTCAAAGACTACTAATGAAACCAGTTAGCTGGTTTGCACTCCCTCTTGCCCCCAGACACCCCTCTCCTCTCATTTCCTTTTCCTCCCCTCGTCCCATCCTCTTCATCGCACTGCGCTGGTATCCCACCTCCTCTGTGCTCCCTCCTCTTCTCCCCTCGAGCCCTTCCCAGAGTTTTTTTTTTGACAGCCTGAATGAATGAATGGTTCGACACACAATGAATGAAGTATGGTTAAATTAATTAAATGACGAATTAGCGAATCCATCAATCAATCGGCGAAGGACTAATGGAATTAAGAAAATCTTTTGTTTCTTCCCCAGATAGCAGCTGATAGGCAGCACATAAAAGTAGAACACAGATGTGAAACATGATATCCTTTCCAAATTGATTGTCACGTATCACCCAAACATAGGCATGCTTCTTTTAGCTTCTTAAATATAAAGATTTGATGTCTTTTCTAGTTATATCTGAACGTATTTGGGCTTCGGAGAGAAATACCTCTACTTCTTTCACAAAATGACTTTGAAACAACCTGAAGATTAATAGAAACCCTTCTTTTGCCATTCATTGAGCTCTTATCTTCTTGGTCAAATAGATGGAGATGATCAAGGATCCTGATTGCTAAAAAAAAACCTACGCACATGGAAAGAAACCATCTTTCCGACCCTGCGTTGATGTTCTGTCACCACCCTGTGAACGATGTTCAGCTCACGGGACAGAATTACTGTCAGTCCCAGCATTTCCTCTTGTTGCCCCTCTAAAATGTGGCCTTTAAAAAACGATGAAGGCCCCGCCCCGTCCTGCCTTGCTCTGTTCAGCCTCTCTGTGTGAGAATGTGACCCTATGCTGATTAATCTGTTTTTAACTATGTTTGGAGCCCTGCCAAAGCCACAGGCCCACGCTCTCTCTCTGTTTTTTATTCTATCGCTTCTTTCAGAGCCGGACACTTGCTGGGGAAGGCAGTTTGCCCTCTTTTTTTCCCCCCTCTCTGGTGTAAAACGTTCCCCTTCAACAAGAGGATTTTCTATTCTCCTCTAATGGACCCTCTTATTTAACAAAACAACATGACTCTGCTAATCTATGAACTCTGCTCTATTCAATGCAATTACGATAATACCACATCTTAAAAATAGCTTTTTGTACACTGTAGTTTTATGTAGATAAACCACCCTACGTCCCCATTTTTGTCTCCTCCATCACACACACGTCCTCTACATCTCTATCCCTCTCCCTCCCCCCCCTTCCTTCACTGTCTCTGTGGCGTTAATAGGCTGAACATTGCATTACAGTTTCCATTCATCCGTGCCTCTGTGATCTTCTCTGCGTGAATCGGAGCTCCATGGTGCCCGCTAGGCCGAGCGGCTCTGGAGGCTACAGGATAATACTCATGCGAGTCACGGCTGACTGCTACGCTGTAGATCATGTCCACCTTAGTAATTGTTGTGACTGTCCCACTGCCACTACAAACACGGAGGAGATGAAAGCCTTCAATTGTGATCTGGGTTTACAGCATGAAAGCATTCTGACAGACTAGAAGAGAACAATGTAATGTCTAATTCACGCTTTAACCAACAGGAAATCTTGGAATTTTAATCGATTATTGTTCAGAAAGGAACATTTGTGACGCTTTATTCTCCCTGTGCAGGTTTCTTTTCCTAAAAACACACCCGGCACAAGTCGCCCAAAGCGATGGGCGACCGTAGAGCTATCTATGTGTGTGCCTGAGTTGATGTGACGTGTTTTGCTCCTGTTGGACCGACAGGGTCAGGGTGAAAACACACACAAACACACACAGAGGGATGTTCCCATAGCCTTTCCGAATGGTTAAGCAATGTCGTTCACTCTCTCTGTCGCTCTCACTCAGTCTCTCTTCTTTTCTGCTCGCTTCTGTATTCCTGTTATTCTTTTTGTCCCTTCGTCTCTCGTTTCCGATTCTTCCCCCATTTCGTCTCCCTGTGCATCTTCTACTCGCCGCTCAACCCCTGACGAGGCGTTTTCCTTAAATCGGCGCGGCAGTGACAACATGTAAAAACTTTTAAAAGGTACAAAATGTGAAAGGCATGATTCAGTTTTTCTGTCCCCTGAAGACAAAGCAGAGAAATGTGTTTATCTCACTGCAAGCAAGACGCTGCAGGACTATTCTTCATTATTCATGCACCTGCACCAGCTTTAAAACGGTACTTCTAGTACTACTCTCTTCTACTTTAAAATGCTGACACCCGGGTGTTGGAACATTGGGGATGCCAAGTGCCTAAAAATACATTAAAGAACATCAGTTCGTGAAATACACATATCTGACCGCAGCAATATGAGTGGAAAAAAATAAATCATGCGCTCGCTCCGGCGACTTGACTTAGTTCCAGCTACATTTAATGAGCGGATTCTCCCACCAGAACAACCAATTAAGGCTTCTCTCATTAGTGGGTTTGACAGAGCTGCCACTGTTCTACACATCCTGAGAGTCTGAGAATGAACATGGCCCCCGATGATTATAGATAAACCGTACGGACAGAGAGGGGCCGGACAGGAAAGCGCACTACAGCAACGGGCGTGCTCGCGGCTCACCAAACCAAGTGCGCTTCCTGATCACACTTCATTCTAGGTGGCTGTATCATAAAAGGTGTTAAACTATATCGAAGTGTGTTTTCTTTCTGCTTGACTGCGAGTGCGTCTTCATGCGCTGCTCTACTAAATATCCTCAACACCTGTAACCCAATACAATACCACACAATGGCAGCACAGAAAATAATACCTTTGTAAAGCAAGGGGATGTTCAATGGCTGCTAAGGCTTTGTAAAGAGAGGTGTTAAATTAACACTACGGTAATTTTTGGAGCCTTAGTTCTTTGCTGTTGTTGGGCTGGATTGGATCGTTTGTCTCCACTCCCAGACTGACCGGTGGGAACACATTTTAAATGCCAAAAGAAGACTGGCAAAACGTATGCCATAGAAACTCATTCTAAGCGCAGCAAAACAGAATGCTCCATAAAAATATTTGGGTGTGTATCTCTAAAGTTCATTCTGTCGTGAATATAGCTGCAGGCAGTGTGGCTGGATGGATCGCAGCTCTGTTATGTAATTTATTCAGTTCCACAGGGCTTGCATTCTTCTCTTAGAGAGGTTTGTGCAAAAGAAATTATAGTTTTGTCCTCCTTTTTCAAACAAATCTAGAGATGATCCGGCAGCGAACCCAAAATACAAGAGAATAGCGTGACATCTGGCTATGTATGCTAAATCAGCAGTCTAGGTTATGCCCATCACAAAAGTAAATGATTGTCCAAAGTTAAAAGGTTCTTCTTCTTCTCTTCGTGGAGAAAAATCCAATACGATTGTTATGTCATGATATATTACTTAATTTTAGTCCCACAATCTGTACATCACTCATGTCCATGACACTGTCCCTGACCTGACGTCCTCCATTTCTATCTGACCTACCGTCTTTTCTCCCAGAGGTGCAAAGACAACGCGGCGGTGGGCACCAAAGCGGAGTTGTGCTGATTAAGGAGATGAGTAGTTGGCCACAGAGACACACAGGCAGACTAATATTAGGGCTGTGCTACTAGCAATCACCCTTAAGCTTAACTCTAAGCGTCTGCCTGCGTCGATGAGTCATGGTAATGTCGCAGCACACATCAAACGCTGAGCTGCAGACAGTTATGCTGATGAAGCCAGGTACAAAAAGCTGGCAAATATAATAGAAACAACCTGAGAACTGTGGCAACGTACAGATGACGATCTCATTAAATCAAAACTGAATTGGGCTGATATAGAAATGCCTCAGTGATTTACCATTGACTCTCTACACCATCTACACAATCTAAACTCAGTCCCGTCTGTCTGTCTGTCTACCTGTGTGTGAACTAGCTGAACCCTCGCCATCTGTCAACCCTGACTTCTCAGGCTCTGTATGGGAAACACATGTAAAGTACTGCATGCACACACAGCGCTAAAAGAAGAACATGACGAGAAAGTAGGGCACATTTAAAAATCATGATGCAGCCAAAGGTGGTGAAGATTAAAAAAAAAACCTCTTTAACTGCAGAAATGTGCGACAGTCTTATCAAATTAAACACGGAATCATCATCACGATCATTTGAGCCACTTAAGGAGTACAAGATTTAGCTCAAAAATCATAAGAACTGCCTGATTTTCTCAGTTTCTTTATGAATGAAATGCTATCTTTTCTGGGTGTTGGTCAGACTAGAAGCTGCTGTACTAGTTACATCAGTTTTGGCTCTGATAAGTTGATATGGGCGAGGTCCTCACCAAATTATGTTTGAATTATTAATAAGATAGCCACATTACTGCTAAGTGACACTATTACACAAAACCTGCCCTCCTTTTAAGCCTCCTAGAAACATGTAGGCTGCTATTTTATCGCTATATCATGGCCACATTTGAAATTTAATCGGGACTTCCCAGCAGAAAAACACAGAAAACTAATCCCAAACATTAAAACAACGCGTTTTAGTGCAGGAGCTTCATACACGAGGCGACAAACACACGAAAAACAAGTTAAAATTCAACAGCTTGGTGCTTTCAAACGACCATTTACTCCTCTAACTTAGTGAACAGACCGTCCCGCAGTGAAGCTCAGGCGGATTGTTTGAACAGCCTTTAAACGTAACCTCTGCGTTAGCATGGTCCGAGCGACCAACCGCCAACGGTTAAATCGTCGGTAACGTAGCGGTAAGACTTCACCTACACACCAGGAAATACAACCACCGCTGTAGTAGCAACCTATCGGGCTCTGTTCATTTAGAAGACGGCTTCCAAACACGCCAGCTAACCGCGTTTTTACCTAGGCTAACTGCTTCCAGCAAACCTTTGATGCTAACCACATCAAACAGCGGAGATAGGCAGCGGGACTCGGAGGTAGTTTTAGGTGATGATAACAGGGATAATGTGGGAGAAGATAGGCGCCATGAAGCGGGCGCCTTTACGCCGAAGGTACGACTTCAGCTCCGGATAACGGGTCTGACTGAGAAGCGTGGTGTTTGTTTGACCATTTCATAAAGCTGCTTCCAGTTACCGTGCAGGTTGAGCACCTATGAGCAGCAAAAAAAACCCGACAACAAATGTCCGAAAAAAGCATTGAAGCAACCGCGGTCGCTAATGTGTAAATCACGTGATTTTAAAAGGTGGGTGATATCAAACGTTACCTGTTGGGATTTCCAAACGATGCGCGTGGGGAAGTTTTTTTTTTTTTTCTTCCAAACGTGGCCTCTCTCTGTGTGCGCCTCCAAAAAATAACGTACGTCCTATCCTCTATCTCAGCCTCCAGAAATCTCCACTACACAGTCAGTCCACACCGAGAATCTGGCCACGGCTCAGAGAGAGAGAGAGAGAGAGAAGACGTGTCCATCATGCTCAAGACCCGCCCCATACAGTGAAAAACATCTTTTAGCCGCCTCCCATTGGCTCGGGGGAGTTACTGTATCAGATCGTGAGATCTGATTGGTCGCCCGCGCTGTCCGTTCGCGTTGGAGGGCCGTTCGATGCAGATGTGGCAGTGCTAGCGTGGCGAGGCAGCCCCCTCTAGAGGACGTGTTTGATCACTGCGGTGTGTTTGATCGCTCAAAATATTAGATTATAAAAGGAATGAGTGCAGTTTACAATGATAAATATCTGCCTAGCAAATACTTGCACAAACTTTTGATTTTAAAAGATATTGTACATATATACATATATTTATGCGTGTGTTGTATGTGAAAACCTACTTGTCAATACATCTGATTCTGATTATCTTTTAAAGTTAAAGGTGGATTTTTTTAAAAAATCTGTGTCCTTAAAGTGGACATGTTCTAGCCAGTGATGTTTCTTCCAGAATAATTTGAATTCATTTTATGTTCCAGACATATCTTTCTTCCTGAAAAGCTACTTCTTTTAACTGACTCTCGTCTGTTTTCGGATTCCTCTCCCTGCTGACCATATTTTCTCAGCCAGTTCAGAGATTCAAATTCCTCCAACAGGTTTCACGTTAGGCACGTTGGTGATTCATCATCCACACTGTTAACTTTCATTACACTTACGTAAACAGTTTAATTCCAACACGATGCCAGCCGAGCCTTTGAGAAACACCGCAGCACACTAATATGAATATAATTGCCTATGTTGATTACTTCTTCCACATTCACTTGTTCTTTCTCTTCTCAACGCATTCTTGCATATACACACACACTCAGAAAGGATATACACTGGTCATTGTGTAACATAACAAATGGTTTCTGCCACTGCACACACGCACACACACACACTTCTTACATATACCCACACCCA
This sequence comes from Nibea coibor, assembly GCA_023373845.1. NCBI lineage: Eukaryota > Metazoa > Chordata > Actinopteri > Sciaenidae > Nibea > Nibea coibor. Next base: position 9,187,804 of record CM041730.1, read on the forward strand.
GATTAGAAAAGCTCAAGTAATTGGCTTATAGTGTGAGGCAGTGTGGAGATTTGATCTACCAAAGAGAAGGAGTAAACAACCACTTAACAACATTAAGGTATAGTAGAATGAAACAAACAGCTATTATGGTTAAACGAGTGAAATATTAATAATTCTAAATAGAAACACAGGACACAAAAGGACAGTTAGATCATAAGGCAGTCAGTCATCACATTATGCAGCTGGATTTTGGTCTAAATTGTGAAATATCTAGCGGGCAGGTAGGGTGTGTTTCAGTGGACTCACCATGCAGCGTGGATCCAGCAGGGGAGCACAGCAGGCCAGCAGAGCGTGCAAACACACCAAGACAGAGGAACAGAACATCAGACACTGCACATCACATCCACATGTTTATTTCATGAGCTGCTTCTGCTGCAGTTACATACCTCAGATTTAGTTTAAAATAAAATCAAGGACGGTAATGAATGATTATAATTCCACTCCATGCCGTTAGATTACACAGATCGTACATCTTTTAGAGGTGGTTTGGCGGGCTACGTGATCCCTGTGGTACGATGAAAACGACAGCGAGGCAAAGAGTGGCAGGGGATTCACCCATGACTGTGAGAATCTAGGCCAGTCATGAGAAAAAGATAACACGCAGCAGATCTCCTCTCTGTGATCGCAAACAGTCTGGTATCTGGCAAACAGTCATTTTATTGACACAATGTCTCATGTTAGGATAGTGAAAGGAAACACACCCTCACTGGAAACATTTAATCATGCAAATAACAGAGCTGTAATTGAATTAAAGCCACCTCCCTCTGTCCCCGAAGCCGGTGACCCTCTTGACTTACCAGTCCTTAAATTGAATCACTACCTGCTGAGGAGGATGCACACGGAACATCTTGACCTTTATCAGTCTCAGTTTGGATCATAATAAAAACAATACAGGGTGCCTGGAGGGTAATATCACCTCATTAATAATGAAAATGTGACAGGTAAGACAACTCCCTTTCAAAGAAAAACACCAGAACAAAGACTCAAAGATCAAAATGTGCTATAGAAGAAATAACAGATTATTTTGTACCTTTTTACAACACTGAGTCAGAATGAAGACAATTATCTGCAACTAGCTGCTCCTCCATGTTTTTCTATTCCATCTCTAATGACACACCAAAAAGTCAGGAAAGTGTACCTGATTGTTAGAGGTTCCAAACTGCAGAAATAGTTCCCACACTGAGATTAAGACATTTGTAAGTCTTGACTCTAAACCTAATCTGACCTGATATAAGGTCTCTCTTTCCTTGCTCTCTCTCTCTTCTCTGCTATGTCACTCCACCTCTTCGCCTCCTGTTCTGCCCTACCTCTTTTTGCCTTGTGCTGAATGCCTCGGCTCGCAGTGCAGTGCAGGGCTCATCAAATGCCCTTGCTGTATACCAACAGATTGTTCTGGTATCCAGGAGCTAAACGAGCTTGGCAAAAAAAAAAAAAAAAAAAACAGTGTCCGGGAGCTACAGTAGGCTAGCTGTTTGGTCTCTCATGCAGGCATGAGATCAGGTCAGTACAGATTCTCTAGAGGATTAGTGGCGAGCCCTTCTGAGGAGAATTACCCTGACACAGCCATCTGGACAGCAGAACATTGCCCACTAGGCCAGCCAACGCTGTACTAAGTCATCCTCCTACCCTGACATCATTCAACCCTGAACCCTGCTTTGAGAAGAGCTATGGCACAGTCACCCTCCATATAATGTTAAAAGCTGTAGTCTATCCATTCGATAGAGACATAGTGAATATATCCTACAATGAGTGGCTTAAAGCTGCATTTTGTTTGTGCTTCATTTTGTCAAATATGTTTCTTTTAATGAAAAAAAACTAATTGTTTGTGTTTTTCATAAATAACAACAAGTAATCAAGCTGGCATTTAAAGTGTTGATCCTCAAAATGATTGAATGTTTGGTAGTTTTGAGCATGGCTGAAGTTGTTTAATAGATTTATGCAGAAAAATACAGAAAAACAAGAAAAGAGGGTGGTAAGTTAAACGGATGCCCGAGGGTTAAGGTAAGTTAATCATCATTATCATCATTAATTATGATGATCGTTTGAGGAATATCAGCTAAAGAGTCAAAACATTGTTCAACTGGAGATACAAATATACAACATTATTGAAATGAGCATGCAACCAAACCAGTCCAAGTGCTCTGTAAGAAGTCCGCTGACTCCATTAAAATGCAATTAGACAACTCTACTGTACACAGACACTACCACATCCTCGCTGGCCACGAGCCAGTTTACTCCAGTGACGTTTTAAATAAAGCAGCTCATCTTCATGGAGGAGGGTTGAGTACATCTCCTGAAGAAAATTCTTTTAAACATTTAACATTTAGTATTACGAGGACGTGGCAAAGTGGTTTCCAAAGGCTTATTTTTACTCTTATGCTTTACTGTATACAGAAGCAATACACGCACTGCACGTACAGTATATGTTACCTATTATATTACTTCAACTGACAACACTAAAATGAGGAACAGATTAACGGGTAATCGGGCAACAGACGTACACAGAAACTCTGACCACACACCACAGTGTTCATGATGGAAACTGCCTTTTGTGGTCAGCAATGCAGGAGATAAAAATGAAAATTCACTGCTACTAAAAAAATCAATTGCAGAAAGTATTTAGTATAATTTTACAGACAAAGTCGGTGCCTGTGCTATTATCAGAATAATACAGGAATAAACATGTAAGTTTCATATTGTCCTGTTGCCACCAGTATGCACGGATACACAAACACAAGCACAACTGTACACACCCAGCATGAGGGCACGCGTAAACTTTTAACCCCTACTCTAAAAACATGTTAACCTAGCATAATGCAGACTGATGCAGCACACACACACACACACACACTGAATTTTACCTGACAACCAGCTGATAAGCTGCTGGGACAAGTTGTTTGACTGGATGCAGTATTTCCTCGTACAGTTCCACTTCTCTCGCTCTCTCTATCTTCACGTGTGTCGAACAAATACCAAGACACTGAACAAATACTTCACACCTGTTTGTTTTATGTAATGTCAACCACCAGCTCTCTCCGTCCCTCCCTCTCTTTCTCTCTCTCTCTCTTCCTCTTACATTTCTTTGTGTGTGGTAACTCTAAACTCCGGGATCAGGTGTCAGCTAAGGAGGAAAGGAAGAGACAGAAAGATTATTAACGAGACAATCGGATGGACAGGCAGACACAAAGCGAGGCTGATAGAAAGTTAAGTCAATTTATTTACATTTTATTGTACAGGTGTGTGCGTGCACTTATCGTATCACACTTTAGTTTTTGTTTCCACTAAACAAGTGTGTATGTGTGTGAGTGTGTGATGGAGTTGTCAGTCGTAGGTGTGTCTTGAATCAAAAGAGCTTAGACAGGAAAATACACAAATGCATGTGTTTGTTTTGTACGCTCGCATGCGCGTGAGCGTGGCAGATTTCTACACCCACAAACCATGAACCTGCACTTAAAATGTCTCTGTGTTGTGAGAACTATAATAACCTACATTACAAGAACCAGCCACGCCAGCAATAACACCTAATCTACTGAAAGATGGAGGGGTTTCTCTATCTAGAGACTTTGTGAGCCTTACTGGCTGTACAGGTCGTCCAGTTAATTGTGCCTTGGTACCTGAAAGCACCGCAGGACAGGTTTGTATTCGATGACACTGGAAGCTGTCTTCAAGCAAATGTTTTCTTAAAGATCAGCAGTTACCTATGACATGTGCATATTCATTTAATATATATTTTGTGGGGAATATTTCAATATCATTTACTCATACTACTGTACAATTTATATGGCATGTTTAATTGCCTAATATTTTGTCTCCTCACCTAACTTTTTAACTCTAGAAGCTGTCCACTGGTAAAGAAGAGTGGCGGTGATGCCAGCCTGTGATGCATGACACTAGAGAGACCACTAGAGGACAGCAGCTCCTCTTTGATTTGAATCTGAGTCTCCTTTGAATTAATGACACACATAAACCACCCCCAAAAATCTTCAGTTTCACTACGATTTGGACCATGTGTGATAAATTAAATCTTGAAAACACTATATATTTATGTGTAAGAAAGCTGATTATCTTTATTGGAGACTAAAGATTTGAATTTCTCTGTGAGATGACCTGTTTTCCTCAAGTGGTGAAACACTGGATGCAGTCTCTCTCTTTTTTTTTTTGGTTTATTCATTCTTTTGCACTCTACACAAAGTCACACAGTCACACTGAAGCCTTCACAGAAAAAAAATGTGTGGTATTTTGTGTATGTCATACCAAGAGAGCTGAGAGGAAATACGTCTTACCCTCAGCTTAAATTCTGTAGCTGATTATGCTCATAGGACACACAAAAAAGGTCATAAAATCTCCCTGATACAAGCTTAAAATGTGATAAAAAAAAAAAAAATCTTGAGAATGTCAGTATAAGATAATTGTGTTATGGAATTACATTACTGATGGTAATCACGGGACATTACTTCATAATGGTTTGACACTTATTTGACTCTTATTGTTACAACACCACTGACTTACATCAGTATGCGATGGCTCATGCATATCATGTATCACATTGTGGTGAGAAAAACTGTGTTACATCATCAGTTGTAATTTTGTAATTAACTAGCTAAAAATAAACTTTGATGAACATAAAATCGTGCATTGCTGTTTATTTCAGCTGGAGGATATTTCCGGTAGTCGTTTAGCTTCATATCTGTTTTATTCCACATTATCTTCCAAGTTAAAAAATTTTTCTAAGAACCACCTGTTGTCCGGTCTCTGCCCTCACATATCTCAGACAAACTTGACGTGAGTGTTTCCTGTCTCAAGTGGAAACACTGGAAAGAATCTCGTCCTCCAGTGTCCATGGTAACAAGCCGAACCATTGTTGCGACTTCCACAGCCACGATTCAATCTTGTTTGTGAGGTTTCAATATCTAATGTACTCTCACAGCATGGTTGCAGAGTGTTCAGGATATTACTTGTGAACAACACACCGATCACTAGCTCGTACATCTACGGTACACAGTATTGAAGAGGTGTGGCAACCCTGATAGCCTGAAGACATTCATATTTCTTCACCATGGTGTGAATCTCATTTACCAAGAAATTGGCAATGGTTCAGTAATTTATAAGGTCTTAAAATGTTCCTTGAACCACATACATCCACACCTGTGGTAAACATTTCTCCACCCCTGATAAAATAAAGGGTGTACAAAGCCATACCTTCTGAGTTATCTGATGGTGAACCAGGACCTGTTTAAGGCCAAAGTCCTTATTATGTGGCCTCACCAAACAACTTCCAGCACGACATGGAAACTTAAACAGATATGTTTTATATTACTGCTTACCACTAGAGTACATCTTTTCATTTGAAAGATCCGAACCAAACAGATAGGTTCTTCCTTGGATAGACAGATAAAAGAACACAAAACTATACAGAGCTCCATCAAAACTGAGATTTGTACACAGCTGCTTGTCTCAACAAGACAGCCTCATTATTAGGTAAAACAAATCCCATTGAGTTCCATCAAAGCCCCTATCCACCCCACCTCACCCACACAGGTTCACTTACGAGGCCTAATTAGACCTCTTGTGAAGACTTCTGTGTGGGCTGTACAGACTTGACTGACTGCTCCCTCACTCTCCTGTTTACTCACCTGTAAATGCAGTGTGAAGTCATAACTCCCAGCATAGCTCCGTCCAGTTTCAAACTAGAGGTCTAATTAGCCAGATAATTGAAAACACCTGTGTGTGTGTGTGAGTGTGTATGTGTGTGTTGAGGTTTGGACTATTTGTCGGACAAAACAAGCATTGTGAAGGTGTCACCTTGGGCTCATTGGAGAGTGAATTCAGAATGAAAACAATCATTAGTTGCAGTACAAAATGGCTAAAAATGAACTTCATATTGTCCTGTTGCCTCCAGTATATTCAACCAAGTAAAATCCTGCTTCTACATTATTACATGATTAATAATATTCTAATGATACAATATATAATATAATTTATACATATAATTTTCTGCATTGAGTAGCCTACTATTAGTAATTTTAGAATACCTTGTGTGAGCTAAATTTTCCTAATGATACTTTTATAGGCTGCTTATTTTTTTGTATATCTGTACTGCATCTTAACTTTGCTAGCAGCCAAACATCAAACAAGTGGAACAACACAAGCTATAGAGTAATATGCTAATATTACTTGTCCAACAACAAGAAGCCCAGCCTGGTGTCCGTCTTTCAGACTTTTATATCACGAAGCTCTCGCCAATGACTAAAAGTCAGTCAGAGGTTTACTCTTGTCTAGCGTTCTCTTCAGCTGACGAAGCTAAGTCTTCTCTTCTTAGCTTCCTCCATTAATGTGTTTTTAGAACTCTTCACCATGCCACAATGTCGGTTAGAGGCTGCTGAGCACCAGTTACCATTTAGCCACTTGTAAATGCTCTAGTTCTGGTACGACACCAATGCTGTTTTCCACCAGCATTCTGCCCTCATCTCTCATCCCAGGCCTGAAAACCTACATTGGTGCTCTGGGTACGGCTAACTGAGTGGGGCTCACACGAATTAGCTAACGGCAGCTACAGAAAACAGCAGGTGACTTTACTGTCCATCAGGAAACTCGTCATACGTCCCCACTTCAGACACTCCTTTCTCAGGTAAAAAAAAGTTGCATAATGTTACTTTTAGTAATCCTCCCCCACTCTCTTAAGGTAATCTCTTCATCGACATTCATGGGAAGATACAGAAACATTTAATCTTTCTGCCTAAATTCACTCGCACCCTGTTGTTCGCGCGCATACTTTATATGCAAGGGCTTCCCCGCACTGCACGTGCGTGTACGAAATGGTGCTTACAGAGCAGCGCGCGCGCACACACACACAGCTTTTCAATTTTTTTTATCACTCCAGTGAACCGACACACACACAAGAGGGAGAGAGAGAGAGAGAGAGAGAGAGAGAGAGAGAGAGAGAGAGAGAGAGGGGCTGTCTTGTCGCTTCCGGCTTCAAACACACAGCGCTTTACTACGAACACAGAGGTGTCGAGCAGCAGGCATGACAACAGAAACCTCCAAAGAAAGTATCTATCCCGAGAGCAAACTGTGAGGATTTCACCGGTCGGTACGAAGTGTTTTCAAGTTTTTTCCTAAGATTTAAAAAAAACAACAACAACAACAGCGAGAGAAAAACTCCAGAGGAAGAGAGAAAGAGACATTTTGAAATCTTCTTCTGTGGAGGAGGATTTCTTTTTTTCTTTTCTTTTTTTTTCCTTTCTTGGCGAAAAGGTGAAGAAGCAGAAAAAAAACGACCGGCGGCGGTGTCGAAACAAGTTCGTGTGTGGAAGAAACCAAAAACACACGCGAGAGGAGTCGGTAATAAGTTGTTTTTTTTTTGTTGTTTTTTTTTTGTTTTTTTTGGTGCACGAGGAGCCGTATCTTTTGCTTGTTTTTGTGTGTGTCGAGTGTCAGACACACACACACACACACACACACACTCAGAGAAGAAACATCCTCGGTTCATAACTGTTGGTGTGTGTGCCTGTATTATTACTCAGACCAATAAAAGTGTCCCGGAGAAAGCCTTTGGAGAGGACGGGACAGTGCTGAGGTAAGATAACACAGGGCCTGCTGTCATGTCAGGACCTCCATCCGAGGAGATGATTGTCTTTGGAGAGAGTTTATTACACTTTAATATCACCACCACCACCACCTCATGTGCAGATGGAGAGGAAACAGTGAAAGTTGTCAGGATTATAGGCCTACTCCTGTTTTTAGTCTGTAGTGTGGAAACGAGAAGAGTAGTTTTACAGTTGTTTTTAATGAAACGTATATTTATCAGTTCAAAAAGAATGAAGTCTACATCTTCAGTTTCATCACCTAATATTTGTTTTATGACAACAGATGAACTCATTTTTACAGTTGATCTGCAATGATACACAGCATCGTAGAACACTGTAGACAGTCAGATCAGTCATAATGTCACTTAGATAAGATTTGAGCCATCACCTTTTATTCTTCTATTCTTTTGAATCCAGAAGTGATTCCACGTATCAAAGCTGAGTCATTTCAAATCCTTTACACTTTGTCTTTCAGCTGCTGTTGCGGCAAAGTTTTATAATAACTCGACTTATTACCGAAGGACACTTACTCACATGTCCTCCTCAGTTTGACAGCTCTCTGACTATGCTGCTCAACGCTAATGAAGAGAGAGCTGCAGGGGACAGACGGTCTGATAACGCATTCGTCCATCTCGGGGGCTTAGCAAATCGTTTTGCAAGCTGGACTCCAGATCCAAGATGGATCAGCTATAGGAAACCTGTATATTAGTATGAGATTAGAGGTTATTTCTCGGGCTGCAACTAACTTTGACTTCAGGCTTTATTTTCATTACTTGACGTATCTGCCTGCTATTTTCTCAGTTAATTGTTTGGCCTAGTAATAGCTTTTTAAAAAGGCCCATCACATTTCTGTTGAATTGATCGATTAAACCACTTCTTGTTGCAGCTCTATTATTTCTAATTTAGTTTGGGTCCCTCTCAAGGCCCCCTTAAGGCCTGTTAATCCCCTCTGTAAATCATTCACGTGTGGTTCTCTTCTATGAGAGTGTCCTGTCCGCTTTAAGCGGGCGACACAGATCTTCTATTGTGGTGTAGTCATTTTAGATCATGATACTGATATATATGTTGTTGATTCTAAAAAATAAAATAAAAACAGATAGGAATGTGTGTTTTAGGTAATCTAGTTATTGAACGCATGTCAAATATAGTCACGTCATCGCGCTGATGCAAAGATTATCATAAAAATTCCATAACTCCATAACCAAGTATAAGTCATACTCTGATGTGCCCACAGTGACCTCACACACCCAGAGATAAACAAGGGTTTTAAATAGTATAAACAGTATTATGAGTGTATTATATCATCATACAATACACTGATAATACTAGCTTACGTCTGCTTATGTAAATTACAAGGATTAATCACCAGCAGCATCTTATAAACTTTTTATCAGCCGAGTTGCTTTTAGCATGCCGTATGTATGCAGGCTTATTGCCCACTTGTGTAGGCAAGTGGACAGTTTGAATACTCATAGCGGGCCCACTCAATTTGACATTAAGCTGCCCTGAACCACTCTGAGGTAGTTTACATTTGCAGCTTGCAGATCTGCAAAAATCATCACAAGCTGTTTGATTTTCTTTCCTCTTCATTGCTAAAAGCTGCTGCAATCATGGCACGCGAGCACGACACACAGTCATGCTTTGCTTCGCCGTCCTGCTTCATGGCGGTTGTTAACTGGCATTAATGTGATGCAGTGCTTACGGATATTTTCTGCAGACGCTGTGTTTGTTTTCGAACGGGGAGGTGGAGACAAGTGGGTGTCAGATGTGCGTTGAAGAGACAAAATGTGTGTTGTCTTGCTGGCTTTTCTAATGACTCTCCTTCTTGCTTACTTCCCATTTGTACACTGCGTTTGTGTTTATGCTGGTTGCGATGCAGTGGGTTTCATCCGTGATATGAAGTTCAAGGGTTAAGGTCATTTCTCTTGTGAAGCAGCTTTAACTTATAGTCGAAACAGTCTAAAATATGAGACATTTTCTTTTTTGTACCGTCTCATACCCATGGGGGAAATCAGACCTTTTGCCAAGGACTGAATCCAGACAATCCAAAGCTGTCCTTTGTACACAGTGCACAGAGTGAAGAAAAAGCCTTTGGGATGCAGCTAACCATGAGCTACATGCAGTGTGAAAATGGTTCCTGATGCCCAGTGCTGCTTCATTACAGCGACTGTGCCGTTTCAGAAGTAATTCTGCTGCTTCTGCATGAAAGATTCAGAATAGGCAACCAAACCAAAATAGCCTGTAAACACCTCGCTTTCCTTCCTCGCTCCTCTTTTTTTCCCCTCCCAGCTCTCCCAGTCCCCGACCTGCACTGTCTCCTCTTCTCTCCCTCTCTCAAACTCTCTTTATCTACTCGAGTCCTGACTTGTGTTGTTTTTGCTAAAACATAGTGGATGTTAGTGTCCGACAAGCAGAGAGAAGTCATTATACAGTGTGAAAAAGGCTGCACTGGTGGTTAGTAAAGTACTCAACTGACAAGTCATTCAGATTGTTTCCTGCCTCTCTATAACTGCGTCACTCCCCGACAAGGAAATCCCATGTTTACCCCGTTGTTCATGACCTGATGTCTTAGCTTATCTGTAATCAAAACACATCCCAAGGCAGTTTCTGGCAGCTCAGCACATGACAAGAATACCAATATGCTTGAACGAGTCCCAGGACTGAACTGAAAAGGATTTCTTTTCTAAACGTTGGAGCCTCAGTTTAGTCGACTCAATTTGGCTGACACCTCCGCACAACAGAAGTGATTGTCAGCAAAAGAGATCACCCTCTGTGAGGCCGTGCTACTCTGCAACACATACGGTGATCGCTTGGCATTTGAAATTTGAGAATATAAATGATTTCCATGCAGTCTAGACTCTTTGTTCACAGTTATACAGACCAGTAATGACTGCCTTGCTTATCTCATGTTATACAAAGCAGACTGTAAGTCAACCAGCTCTGGGTAATCACTCACATGTCTGAATCAAATGGAAAGGGCCCACATAAAGCACCAAAATGATGAGCGACAGCTGTATTTGGCTATTCTGTTAATGAAGACTGAGAGTGGGCATCTAATTCAGTCTGCAAACAGGTTCGAGAGAAGTTCCCCTTCCTGAAGTTCACCTCCAAGTGTCTTGATTCAGGAGTTAAAATGTCTGTTTCTTACGCAGGTCCTGAACCAATGCACGGTTGCACGGCTAAAATGGAAAAAAGTCTCAAGACATCATCCTAATTTAAAAACAGTAAAGTAAAAACATTGTCACATGGATAATCAGTCTCCTGTGGCGCGATGCTGACTTAGCTTCTTGAAACGATCTTCATGAATCTGAATAGAAAAGGCCCAAAAATGTGCCATGGTGAACACCCTGTCTGTCTTCTGCAGGAAACAAGTGCTCAGTAATTTGATACATATTTTGATCTGCGTTACATTAGCTCCCTGAACTTTTCTCTTTCCTATAGCTTCCCTTCATTTTCTTTATTTAATTCAGCTGCCTGTTTATATCTCTGTTTGCCTCTCTGCTCTCTCATTCTCAATCTCTACAAATTTTTGTCTGTCTTCATCATTTTCTCCTTTTCCATGTACCTCCCTCCTGAAAGAATGTTACCTTAAAGTTTATCTTCTATTTTTAGATTGAAGCTAATTTCAAACAGTCTGCAGCTACAACATCAAGTAGAGGAAAAAAAAAAGGGTTTGTTAAAAGCTTTGGTCAGGCTGAACTTTGACCACGGTGTTGCTGCTCCTTTCAGACCACATGTGTGAACAGCTTTGAAACAAGAGAATTAAAAAGATTCACACAGTGAAATATGTACAATCACAATACAATGTTTAGGTGATGAGCAGGACAAGCGACAAGCTGTTTAAAAGACCAACATCGTACTCTGCAATAAAATATAGCTTGATTCAAATGAGTGTTAAACAAATCTGAGCTTCTATGAAACATTAACAGGAGCAAAGGCAAATTATTTCCACTGAGTGGAACGTTTTCCTTTCTCATTTTTTCCAATATTAATCACCATCTATCTGTCTGTCCGTTATTTTTCTTTTATTTAGCTTAAGCATGAACAATGATATCTTTTATGTTGAGTTAACAACAGGACTACATGAATTATCTTCTTTGTCCATGACGCAGTTAGGGATGGCTTTCCAGGAATGGAAAATTGAACTTCCAGTGTCTGCCCTTTTTGAAAAAGAGCTTTCATTTTCGATTTTTCTTCTTAAAGAATGTTCCTCATTCTGACACCCGATATGTCCCGACTTGATTTTTAATCATTAGAAAGCTTAGACCCAGTGAAATGAACTTTCCTAATCTTTCTTTTCAGCCGTGAGTGCAGATTTTCCGGCAGCGTGGAGCTGCCGCTGCTGACTGAATGCAGAGGAAACACTGAAAGCTGTTCCCCGGACCTCCCTGCAGCTTCAGGGGAGATTGTCAGATGTGTACCCAGCACTCAAAGCCCCTGGCCTGGCCGCGGGGATGGCAGCCTCTGCCCTGAACCTCAACGGCCTGGGAGTCATGAACAGGTCAGTTTTTGGGTTTTTTTTTTTACAGTGTATCTCACATTTTGCCTTTTACAAATGTCCAGTGTGTAAAATTTAGTGGCATCTATTGGTGACATTGTAAATTACAACCAATGGAATACCCCTCACCTCACCTGTGTGAAAAAGTATGGTCTGTAGATATAAAAGACTTAAAATAGTTTCAGGCGATTATAAATTATATTTATGCTTATTATATTTAATTGTGTTATGTTCAACGGCCATATTCTGTAAATAGAGCCTCCTAAATTTTACACACTGGACTTTAAAGACTATAGCATTTTTGTGTGGTTTTAGTATTTCTGAAAATTGGTGGCAAAAATATAACTATAACACTTGTAGTACTAGATAGTTCTAGTTCTTTTTAGCTACACAGAAATCAACCCTCTCCTCTCCTCTTTGCAGCAGTAATCAGTTTCACACCCAGCCTGGTTCCTCTAGTACCACCTCTGCAGCTAGAACCAGTCCAGTTGGTCGACCCGTGCTGCCGGTTCCAGATCGGAGCACCTACTGCCAGTTACTGGGTGGGGGAGCGCTGGCTGGAGGTCTTTACAGCCCAACCAGCCCTAAGGTAATTCAGCCGCCACAACCAACCTGTGACGGCTAAAAACAAATAAAACACACAACATTCGTATCATACACAGAGCTTAGTCTGAATTCAAATCTTCATGGGATAAATCCAAATTTCTACATACTAAGCAACATCAAACTAATGAACATGAGGGTAGTGCTCCTTAAAATGAGACTGTGTGACTTTTGAAAGAAGAAATAAGTTGAAGTCACCCTTAATTCAATAACTTCTGGGATTTTGCTGCTTGGTCTGGTATGACCTGTAGATTAAGGTGACTAGTGTTAGCACACTTTAGATGTAACATGAATGAGATAGTGTAATGTCCTCTTGTGGCCTCAGTGTCTGCTGTTCAGTGAAAGTTACACTGAAATAAATTAAATTAACTGGAAAAATAAAGAAGCTGCTTTTATTTGTACTGGTAGTATTTAACCAGTGTCTGTTTTAAACAGCAACTGAAGCGCCTGATGATCATTACATCTTCTTGCATTTTGAACTCCCCTAATCTCATCTTTTCTGCTTTTCTGCTCCTAGACAAGTCCTCGAACCCTGAGCCCAACCTTTGTCTTCCCCCCACCGGCCCCGCTCTCCCCCAGCCCCACCCGTCGTGCTCGCTCCCCCTCCCCTCGAAGCCCCGAGCTCCTAGGAGTCAATGTGGGCCAGCGGGTCCGACGACTGAGCTCACCCAGCGGTGAGGATCGAGGGGAAGGAGAAGGACAGGAGGACAGAGGAGGAGGAGGAGGAGAAACGGGAGGAGGAGGAGAGAAGCGAGAGGAGAGGAGACGCCAGGCACAGCTGCTGCAGATACACAGAGAGCTGCAGAACGTAGAGGTGAATTTACACGCACCTCTTCTTCTTTGTCTCTTTCAACTGCATCTTCGCCTTCCTCTGTGTCTATTTTGTCTTATTGCTACATCTGCCTGTTTTTATCTTGGTATGTCATCCTGAATAGGTATAGAGTGCTGTGTTTAAACTGTAAAAGATTAACTACTTTATTGGGCAAGACAGAACAATTCCAGTAACAATTGCTCTCACCTTTGATGGTGCCAAAATGCAACTGTTACTCAAGCCACTACTACTACTGACGCGTTTATATTTTGATTATAGGAAAGCTGGAAATTTGGATTTCTGATATAACTCTCTCATTATTATTATTTTAATATATTACTTCTTCCTGTACTGACTTTCACTGTGGACTTTGTTTTACTTACTAAACTAAAGATAGACCAACATGTGATTTTCAGGTTTGGTATTAAAATATTGTGTTATCTCCATAAATTTAATTAGAATAACAAGAACTATTTGTACTCAGTTTGAAACTGCAGACAGTCACACACTGAATTTGTAGCTTGCCAAGAGATGATTTTTTTTAAGTGTGCTTAATGCCAAAAACAAGAAAACATTTGGACACGAAGGCTCATCTTTCATTTTCTTAGTATTGGTAGTATATTATGATGCCTGTTTTCTGTCATGTCAGTTCGTCTGTCTCACATCAGGTGAAGGTTTTACTGATATCAGTGCACCTGTGAAACGATAAGCAGCCTAAAGCGAACATGAAAAAAAAGCATCAAAGTAAACTTTACACTACAGTTAGACCATGAAAACCCTTATTTTCTCTGTGTCTTTCAGGTCAGGGGAAAAGTTGGCATTTTTGAGGCCCACATTTCTGGAATTCGTGCCCAGGTGCTTAACAGTGAGCTTCAGCGCAGCCCTCGGTCTCCAAGACGGACAACCAACCAAACCCCTTCCCAGCAAAACACAGCCGTTGAATGCCCAATGACCCAGCCACAAGAGAATAAAGTTCCCTCGATTGTCCAGAATGGAAGAGAAAGGGAGGAAGAAACAATGGAAGGAGAAAGGAGTGAAAGAGGAAGGAATGAAGGTGAGAAGGACAGCTGTGCTAGGAAAGCAAACACCGAGAACAAGACACTGATTGGTCAAAATGGCCGCCATTCAGAAACAACAATACAAATTCCCTGTTTAGACGGACCGTTTGTCATTCAGGGTTCCCTTGAGACATTAAACCCAGATGCAACAACAGACAGAGAGAGAAAAGAGGGAGAAAGACCGGGAAAAATGGAGGGAGGAAAAGACAGTGGGGAGGTAGAAAAACACTTGCTGGGAGTTGAAAGAGTGACAGAAGTGAGAGACGTGAAAGAGGACAGGTTGCGTCTTGTGATTCCGCTTCAGACAGAGGCAAACCAGTCGGAAGTTAACCCAGAAACCCTGGCTGTACCTCGGACACAAAGCAGTGAGAGCTCCCCCTCTTTGCTGGACACAGCAGATCACACCTCCAACCACTCTCCCTCCATCACTCCCTCCATCCCCGCAGTCATAATAACTGACCACGGTCTGGAAAACCAGCCTCAAACTTCTGAATGCTCCGGCTCAGACCAGGGACTATCCTGCAGTCCTAGCCCCAGCTCTAGCCCTGTCCCTGGACCATACTCCTCAAACCGCTCCCTCAGGAAGCTGTCGTCTTCCTCTGCCTCCTCGGCCGGCTTCTCCTCGTCTTGGGAGGAGTCGGAGGAGGACGTTTCCAGTGATACAGAGAAAGGAGAGCACCTTCTCAACCCTGCACTCCTCAGTTCTAAACAGAAAGCAGTAAGTACAGCCAATTGATGGTGTGTTTGCTGGTCTGCTGGAGACCTTTAGTAGTTTAAAATGGGATGACCTGTGTATACTGCATTAACTGGGATAGCTATATACCATCCACTTGGGAAAAGTCAGAGAAATAGATGGATTATCTGGGAAAGTCACTCTATAGGAAAATAGTTTTAGCTTTGCTCCTTCTTGAAATGGCAGTGGCAGTCTGGTGGTCGGTCCACTGCTAGTCCTGACCGATAAATGTCAACATCATGGACAACTATGAAATGATGAATCCCTCTGGTTTCGGTGATTCCTTGACTCTTCCTCTAGCATCACTCAAATGTTTTATCTATCCTGTGAAGTACCACATAGCTTGGCAAATATTTGGTATTGTACTAATCAGCAAAGCATAGCACAGTTGTTAGCATGCTTACACACTGCACTATGGTGGTGAGCTTGGTAAACATACCAGATAAACACCCTAAAGCATTTTGGCATGGTTGGCATTCAGCTCAAAACACAGCTGCATACTCCTCGTCTCGTTTTTGTCGTGTTAGATCATATTTTTTCAGTTATATAGTTGTAGTGAGTTTTACAGGTGTATGTACAGACTGGTTTCATACGTGTCACAGGTCGTGTGCTGAGTGTTGATGTTTGAGAATCAGTGAAAAGTCCTGGTTTCCTGATGTCTTAAATAATCTGAAAAAGGTCACGCACAAAATCTCAAAGCTTGTGCAGGACCGACGATTTGGAATCTCGTCTTGCCAGATCTGGGAAGGAGTCTCTGTGCTTCAAAAAGTGTGCACGCCTGCGTATGTGTGCGTCGTGTGTGTTTGAGTGCGCCCGTGCGCGTTGTTGGGTGCTCCTGTGTCAAATTGGCCAGTGCTCTCTGTCTGAGTAATGGTTGACATTCACAGTAACAAAGCTAGCTCTGTGCCCCGACCTCTGTGTGTGTGTGCATGTGTGTGCGTGTAGGTGTGTTTTTAGTGTGTGGGTAATGTGAGGGTGTGTGTGTGTGAGCACGGGTGATAGAAAAAGGGAAAGCAAGAGAATTTGCCAGTCACACACACTTAGTCTTTGCCTGCGTTTGGACACCATTCAAAGAGGAGGCTGAGGCCTGTTTGAGTATGTGTGTGTGTAGGTTGGTGGGTGGGTGGGTGTGTTTTTATTTGTAGCCAGGATAAGTTCACGAGGCCATCTCACTTCTGCTTTGAAACATGATTTAATGAAGCATTGTATAACTGATTTTCACCAGTGTTTCTTATACACAATGTCCCAAAAGTGTCCCTTTTTTTTTAGGACTTCACACTGAAAACATCTTTTCACTTTGTGTGTGTGTCTTCAGGAGGGAAGTGCCCATGTTCTGTTCTTATCAGATGAACTATCGCGAACACCGCACACCCAACCCCAACCCCCGTGTGTGTACAAGGCCACTAAGCATGCACACATTTGAATACTCACAATCCTGCGATCGATACGGCGTCATCTTTCTAATCATTAAAATCTAATTCTCCATGTTTGCTTTCATTATGAGGGGCAGCAGCATCACAGATGACCGTGCTGTGATCATATTGCGGTGCAAGATTGATGAGACTCCATCCATCACAGTTTATTTGTGACGGATGGAGTTCTCAGATTGCAGATTTTAATTGCATGACCTATCCCTAAACCAATGTCCCAGCTCCCCGGTTGACATGGATTACAAACAATTTGTTTAAATGAATTTGGCTGACGGATTTGAATAGTGTTTGTATGGCTCTTTGCATATTTCCGGTCAGTGTTTTTTTTTTTTTTCTGCTTTACCCAGGCAAAGGAAAAGGACAGAAGCTCCTGCAGCTGACCGAAGAACAGTTTTAGGTTCATAGTTATAAGTAAAAGTCTGGATTTCCCCGCCAGTGTAGAGAAAAGATGTCAAACATGCGGGGTATTCGCACTCTTGTCTGCAGCCTGATCCGTACTTTAAGGAAACCTGGTGTGTGTGTGTGTGTGTGCGTGTGTGTGCGTGTGTGTGCAAGAGGCAGACATGCAGATACACATAAATTATGCTTGCTTGTGTGGGAGGCATGTAGGAAAGAGGAGAGGGAGAGAGAGAAGAGGAGAGATACTGAGGGAGGAAGACAGAGTGAGCTTGAGAGGAAGACCGGCAGAAAGAAAGACAAAATAAAGAGAGCAGCAGAGGAAACGTTGGACAGTGTTTACTATATATTCGCGATGTTGTCTTAAACTGACATTAAGGGAAACATATATCCTCCTCTCATTGCTATTTATCGCAGGAGGGACTTAACTTTATTTATTTATATAACCGTGAACACCAATGCATGGGACGTGCAGCTCTAATACTATACACACAGAGGTTGCAGTGAAATAGAGGAAATAAATGTGAAAGGTAACAATTTCCTGCGTGCTCTAACAGGACCAGTGATTTTTGGTCTTGTTAGGGTTCTGCATCATTGCGTACGCATTCATTATCCTGACAACTGGATTCACCTGCAGTAATTGAAATGAATTACTTTTGCATCATTCGCCCAAGTAAGGCTGACATTTTCATGACATTTCGCATGACAACTCGTTTTTTCATTTCATTTTTTTTTTAGTGTGCGCTTAAAGTCTAGAGGCTGGAATCTGAACAGAGCCATATATAGACACCATTTGGCTGATCTTTTGACTGTTGGGCATCTCTCCAAGGGTTAGAAGGCACACATGTACCGCTAGTGTTTTCCTAGGTCTCGTAAATTGGCTGCAAAAGGGCACCTGCAGTAGATTGGCATCTTTGTTTTTCTTTGTAGAAAATGTCTGTTGAGTTCTGGGGAATGAAAAAGAGAAGAATCCGCCAGCAGCGGAGCGGTTGTTAGCATTTCTGTGTAATTTACCTTTAAGCATCAGCTCCACACGCAGCAAAGTAGTCTCAAACTAAACAGTTTCAGATGGATCCTGAGACAGGAACCTGGAAATGCAAAACACTCGGGAATTAACGGTCATAATAAAATATCTGGAGACTTAGAGTTATACAGTTTAAGATAATAAATAATGTTAAATTGCAAAATGACAATAATCCAAACATTAGAACTGAAGATAAAGTGCGTAAACAAGTCGGGAAAAACAACAGGAATCATGGGATCACGGGAGTGTGCTTACTAATAATCGACTCACTTCAAATCGTCAGTTTTAACAATTATACAATGAATCAGTTATTATATACAGACAATGAATCTCCTAAAAGAACTTTGAGAATCAATTCATTGTTGAATTATCTATTAGGCACAAATGCTAAACAGTTGTGGGGTCCTGCTTGTCAAATATCAAGATTTACTGCTGGTCTCTGTTTCATATCACAGTTAGACACATGTTTTTGTGGATAGACTGTTGTACTGATAAAGAAAATGTGATTTGGAGTTGTCACCTTAGGCTCTTTTACTTTTTATGGGCTGTTTTTAAAAAAATATTCAATAGTCTAAAATCAATAGATTGATTGTTGCAGCTCTAACTGAACAGCATTTTTTACTCTACAACTACAGCTTTAATTTATATATATATATATACACACACACACACACACAGCCCAGCATCATGTCTCAGCTTTTCAGATTGATGAAAGCAGATAAAGCTAGTGGAGCAGAAGCTAGAGTAAAGCGGAAGTGGGGCAGGACTTACGAACTTTAAATGATGCAGGAGGTGTGATGTTACTCACGCTGTCAGTTGTGTAAGTTAAGTTTGGGATGCCTTACAGTGGACACACTTTGATACCCAGTGCGGTACTTAAAAAGCAGACAGATGTGTCTTTTGGAATTCAGACTGTGCCCGTATTGCTCAACTGTAAAGCACACGCTCACATATGCTAACGCTGGCACACCCTCCGTACACACAGCACGACAGCTTTTTGCTTGATGAAGTTTGCAGCGCGATGCAGTATTGTATGAGCACAGAAACTGTTTTTTTTTTTTTTTATCGCGCGCAAACACACCGTAGCTTAAGTCACGCTTACTCACATCCCTTTTTAAAGGACGCTTTGAAATGCAGTCACACACTGACCCAAACACTAATCTGCATGTTTGCTTGCTTATCCAACTGAATCTCAACTCCAACACCCAAAAATACATTTACATATCTTTTTTTTTTTTTTTTTTTTTTTTGGTGGACTGGACTAAAAACTCATTTTTTGTCCTGAGCTGTAACTCAAGTGGGTCGGCACAAAATATCAGCACACACACACACACACACACACACACACACACACACTCTAAGACACACAGTGTGTTTGTACTGCAGTGGAAAATCTTCACTACCACGGCGGCTGGTTGCCTAGCAGCCCTGTGACGTCAAACCGAGTTTCCCTCTCACAGCTGTATGTGTGTGTCTGACAGAGAGCCTGCAAGTTTATGGGTGTGTGTCCAGCTCTTATTTGTGTGTGTGTGTGTGTGTTACAGAGTGCCTACTTGATTTACCGTGAGAGGGGAAACACCGGTCAATTCTTTATTTGGTGTTTTCTGTGTGAGGTTGCTGGCAAGAGTTCGTGTGTTCATGTTGCCCTGGGGGCCGTGGAGGAGTCAGGTGGGCCTGCAGTTACAGTAGCCGTTTGAAAGTACTGGATCCAGTGCAGAAGTGAAGCTTGGTTTCACATTGTTTTAGACCTGTCGAGAGACACGCTGGGGAAACCCTGGTGGAGGTGATACAAAAATGTATGTATTTATGTAATAAAAAGGGGGATGTATTGCATGCCTTATGACCTGGACATTCACAAGTTGTAATGGCTGGATGGACAGAATTTGTGTAGAAGTTCTCGTTTATTTCTGTGCTGTTTTTTTTTCTCTATATATTTTAACGCAACCATGCTTTTATAGGTTAATATACTAGTTAGTAAAAACGCAAAGGGCCTCTTCTGTTCGTAGCTGAGGCTAGAACTAAAATCAGATGTGGTCTTTAATGTTCCATAGCGTCCTCTTCCTTATTGGACGACATTCAGTTACAACACAACCCAACGGCCACATCACAAACATCTCAGCCCTAGGTGTCCCTTTTTTTTTTCTTTTTTTTTTCGCCTTTATGCAGGCGTCACTTTTGCAAAGCTATTTTTCCACTGGCTAGCCATGGTTGCTAAGAGATTTATCGTGCACTCTCTAAGCATCTACTGCACGTTGTTTAGCTTGCATCACCCTCCCTGCTTAATTTTGTCTTTGTGCAGGTGTGTGTGTGTGTGTGTGTGTGTGCATGTGTGTGTGCACTTAGTCTAAACTCTGCAGACTCAGACAGTTGCAATATTTGTATCTGCAAGGGGACCTTGTGGTGAGTGATATCGGGCTTGTTGTTTCCTCAGTGCTTCTCCGTTGAAAACATCAGCATGCATCAGTGTTTCCCCTGCTTCTTCACATTACACATTTGTAACCCAGAGTTACCCTTTGCCCGAGGTTTTTTTTTTTTCTTTTTTTAACCTTTCTCACCACTCAGTCGTGCCTACATGCAAACGAGTGATTTCTGGCTGCCGTCTATAGCCCTGATTCTCTTTACATTTCCTCACATCTGTGCATATTGTTTAGGGCAACACCCTCTCCAATACTACACAGGAAAATCGCACAATTTGATAAGTAATTTGTCTTGTATGCAAATGTATGATGCGTTACGACGTGTCTGCAGATGCTGAAAAGCATGATGCGTATTTCTAGAAGAAAATTATCCAGGGGCCAATAGAAACTCTTTGCCTCAGTGCTTCTTTTTTGCTCCGTACTCGTTCTGTTGTTTACAGAGGGCAAGGCCTTTTTTTCTTCTTTCTTTTGTTTGTAGTCAGCGGCGGATGTGGAAAATACTGTCGCTGAGGCAAGCGGCAACCCCCCCACTTCCTGTCTGCAAGAAGTTCCTTCTCTTACCGTTTCCTCTCTCTCTCTCTCTCTCTCTCTCTCTCTCTCTCTCTCTCTCTCTCTCTCTCTCTTGCTCTCTCAATGGAAACTTTACTGTTTTTCCTGCTCTCTTGTCATCCAGCTGGTCTGGGGATAGAGATAGGAGAGACGGAGAGACCGCCCGAGAGCAACGAGCCAGAAAAAGATGAGAGAGCGACAAAAAGGCCGACTCTGCCTGAATAACAACACATGTATCTGCCCATTTAACACATGAATCTCGCTGCGATGATAAAAAGTATTGCTCACACTGATACGAGAAAAATGCACAAAAGAGACATGACACCGAATTCTTTGTGTTTATTCAGAACGTTTTCTACTGAAGAGGAATGAAAAGTAGCAAATGACTTGTGTAAGAGTGGGACTATCTCCAAGAAGACTTGGCTGTATATTGAGTGCTTGCATACACCAGCAGAACTCATACACAGGAGAATATTATTTTTAAAAAAACATCGGTTTTATCCATAAATTCAACCAGTGAAAAAAGCTCAAAATAGTAAAAAAAAATACTGACTGGACAGACTGACATTAACCGGATAGTAAAACATAATTTCTGCTATTTAATATGTATTGCTCTCAGTGGAAGGCTGGATTCAGCTTAATAGGCAGGGTCCAAATTCTCGATTGTTAGTTTTCACACGTGGTTTCCTGCTTTGAAATGTTTGATCAGACATTTAGGAAATCCTTCTTCTCAAACCCCCCCTGTGCAGTCCTTGAAATCGTTTGTGCAAATATTTGTTTGCAAAGACTGATTCTGCCTGTGCAAATATTTCCTACACAAATATTTTGCAATAG
This sequence comes from Nibea coibor, assembly GCA_023373845.1. Classification (NCBI taxonomy): domain Eukaryota; kingdom Metazoa; phylum Chordata; class Actinopteri; family Sciaenidae; genus Nibea; species Nibea coibor. The sequence goes on from CM041730.1 coordinate 9,209,782, forward strand.
GTTTCCATAAGCGTTTTTTATCTGCGTGTCACACATGTAGACACATTCATGCAAATTTCGTTTTCACACAGGCGCGGAAAGAAAAGGCGATTGTCAACGGCCAGCTGTGAAATGATTGTTTTGCTAGCTTTCGTAGGAATATCTTAAGTCCATTTTTAAGTAAAGCACGGGCAGTATGGTCTAGATTTTTGATTGTGTTAGAGCTCTGATGTTGCAGGCTGAAGGTGTAGTAGCTTGCCATAGGGCGTGTGTGAGCTGTCGTTTAGGATGTTTCATTTTATCTCCTGTCACAATCTTTTTGTGTCACACTTACGGACATCCATACTAACGCGCGCAATGATGTTTGCACTTATACACACTTACCCTGAGACATACTCAAACATATATGTAGGAAAACACATATCAACATATAGGTCTTAGTTAGACTTTTTCCACAAAGCCTCGACATTCTCCCAGCGCATTCACACTTAAAACACCCACACGCACACACACTTAGCTCCATCTGTGTCTTTCAGATGTTGTGACCCGAGCGGAGATTTGCATGTCCAGAGAATGGTTTGCCTATCAAATGATCCACAATTGTTTATCACTGCACACGGTCAGGCACACAAACATGCACACTTAAATCCCGGGTTGGGGCGTAGAGAGAGGAGCGTGCGAGCGTGGGTTTTTAAAGCCGAGACAGAGACAGACCTGACAGAGAGTTCGGCTGAGCTTTGCAGGAGAGCTGGACAGATAATCAGTCTTGTCAAGTTTGTCACTTCCCCGACTGACAGAAAGCCCCTCGGCCATGATGTGGTTTGCATGGCTGTATTCAATGTGGAGTGTTGTTGTGTCAGTCGGAGCCATCTTTATCATTACCATCATCCACCTCCGCACCAGCCACCTTCAGGTACTTTTATGACAGGCTTGCAAGAATGCTTTTTTATACCTGGATCTAGTCCTTGTTTAGTTGTATTTGAAGTTAGATTTTATTGAGCAATAGTGCCGGGAATAGTAGTGGTCTTTCTTTTTTTTTTAATTGCACACAAAGCAAACTTCTCCTCTCCTCCTGTGATTGAATTTTAATGTCGCTACCTCCTCAATCTACACGCTGTGACAACATCTGTTATTACTCACACTTGAGATAGTCCAGACTTTTTTCTTGTCTCTCTTCTCCCTCTTGTCCTTCACAGCTCTATCTCACACACACACACACCAGCTATAAGTGGGCAACATGGTAGATGGATGACAAGCTGAGTTGACAGAGAAAGTGCAGACCCTGGCTGCCTACCAAACTGTAGCCCGATACTCTGAGCTCTCTCGCTAACTGACTTGAAATGGAAAAAATGAGAAGGGGAATACCATTCAGTTTGACTTATTCGTGTCCTTCTGGTGGTCTAAAAAGCATCATCCGTGTTGCATTTCCTTTAACGGGAAGCCAGAAAAGCCGATTGAAATCTGTCCAGTGATCGAAACGATAATAGATGAGAGGGAAAATTCAAAATCTTTATTTATTTAAAAGATGACAGCCCACTCCTAGTCATGCACATTGAGAGTGTCAGTGCAGGACTCTACTGGATGCTAAGTCTTGCCTCCAGGTCACCGTCATCTTACTTTAAACCGCATTAAATCTCTATTAGGACGTGCACAAAGTGTGGATGCAAAAGATTTCAGTAGACTTTTAGAAATACTGAATCATGCCTACAAACCTGCTTCATTTTCAAAGGACAAACACTAATGATGTTAAAGATAGGGTCAGACCTCTTTCTGAGACTCATATCAGCTAAAACCACATTGTTAGTTTCCACCATGTCATTATGTGTTTGTGTGTGTGTGTGTGATTTCAGGGGTGAGTTTTTCTTTTCTCTCTCCTCGCAGTGGTGCAGAGAAAATCCCATCATGTGATTCTTCTTGAGACCCGCAGAGAGAGAGAGAGAGAGAGAGAGAGAGAGAGAGAGAGAGAGAGAGAGAGAGGAAAGTGTGTGTCTGTGTGTGTGTGCGTGCGTCTAACCATAGATAGTCATGCTATCAGCCTGCGAATTTTGGCCAGGTCCAGATTATGTGACATGGGTTATATATCTCCTTCTATGGTCCTCTTCTCTCTTATCTTATCCTCCTCTCATCTCCCTTCTCCTTCTCTCCTCTGGTTATTTGCAGACATAATATTATTTCTCTGGCATTTGCAGACCACAGGAAATCTTCAGTGTGCGGGACCACACCATTAACATGAAGAGAACAGATCTTTCGCCCTCGTGTAGGATGGGACATTTCAGCTTGACGGTTTTTGTATTCAAATCGCATCTGAAAGCTGCACGAAGCGTTTCATAAGTTGTTTTAAAGAGGAAACTCCTCAAAACATTTCTCTTTTCTTGCTGCATCCACTGTTCCACAGTGTCGCACAGCCAAGCATTGTTTAAACCCACAGAAGAAGCCATCTGGAGTTTTTCCATCTGATGTCATGCTGCAGGCATCAAAACTTGCATCTTTCAAGTTTAGAATATGTTATTCAGTAATTTAAGAGCATGTTGCAACACTCAGAACAATTAGCACATCATGATATTAGGAGAATATTAGGGCTCATGGGGATAAAAGGGGTTCAGTTTTCAGGAAATGTTAAGCCACAGAGTTCTTTTATTATTTATTTTAAGAAATGTGACTTTTGCTTCGTGTTTTTGCTCATTTCAATATGTCACACTTCTTGTTATCCGGGCCGTTTGACCTGTAACATGTCATGCGGGGAACATGCAGTACTTTTAGAGCGATGAACGTGTCGGCCTTCCGCAGTGAAATATCGATATAGAAGGAAAGGAAAGCCCTCCTGTCACAAAGATGGAGAACTGGACGTGGTCACTGCGATAAAAGCTGTTGATGCTGAAAACAACTCGCTGTCTGTGTTTGTGCGTCTGAGACGGCACATGTCTCGGTTCATGAATGAGTTTGTGTGTGTTTGTTTGTGCCTGTGGCAGGAGTCCTGCAGTTCAGCGTATCCCTGCCAGGGACAGGGAGAGCCCTCTGAGAAACTCTGTGTGTGTGTGTGTGTGTGTGTGTGTGTTACCAGGGGAAACCCCAGCTCGATCCTCCGGAGTTTAGTTTAAGTGTTTTAAGACAGCTAAAGAAGAAAAAGGAGAGTGTGGGAGAACCTGGCAGAGATTGAAAACAGCTCCCCCAGGGTCAGGGATGCCCCACAGTGTGTGTGTATGTGTGTGTTTTAAAGACTTGTTTTGCTCATGGCCTTTAAACGTTAAAAAAAAAAAAAAAAAAAAGTCATGGATCACCCAAAAGTTTCAGACGAGAACTTCTTCCTGGAGAAGATTTTAAGATTTTAAGCTGACTGCACTCTGCCATTTCATTTTTTTTTTTATCGATGATGAATCTTGTACATAAACAAGTCAGACAGGCAGCACTGATTCTAATGCAGCAGGTTCACTTATCACGTCTGTTTGTGTCTGTAGCATAAGTCTTGGAAGAAGATTAAGAACATGGTCCACTGGTCCCCGTTCGTCATGTCCTTCAAGAAGAAATATCCCTGGATACAACTGGCTGGGCACGCAGGTATGTGGACACACAGACTGCATGGTTGATTAGAATAAAAATATACAGGAACAACATGGCTAAAACACAGTACTCCGTGTGCCCGACACACCAAGCGGTTAAATATCTGTGATCTGTAGATTTGGCTGATTGAGCACTTTCCAGTGCCAGTCGGAACTTTTATCAGCCAGTTTCGCCTCGAGCTGACAGTATGATGTGACCAGTCATGATCACAGTAGGTTAAATGGTTATTTGGAATTTAGGAACACGCACAACTGACTAATTACTACACAGGCACAGAACATAACATTGTCAAAAAAGAGATGAGTCAAGCATTAGTCTGTCTTTGCTAGTGCTAGATCTTTGAGATCAGGGCCCTAAGGGGGAAAGTGTGTGTGGCGAGGGTTAGAAACTGGATGAGGGGTGTGGCGTTTAGCTTTAGTTGGTAGAGCAACCGCCCCATGTACAAAGGCTCAGTCCTTGCTACGGCAGCCCATGGTTCGAATACGACCTGTGGCTCTTTCCCAAGAGTCATTGCCTATCTCTCTCTCCCCACATTCCTGTCACTCTTCAGCTGTCTCTATCAAAAAAAAACCAAAGAAAAAGATTTAGGAGACGTCAGGCCATGCCTCCTTTGAATAAATGAAGCCTCAGCCAAATAGAAATAAGAGCATGCAGCTCTTACGAGCTTAACCAGTTCACTGAGCAGCTCACTGTGAAGGTGATCTCCTGATAAACTGAAGTGGAAAATTACAATTGTTGGTTTAGATCAACTTCTACTAACAAACTTAAACCAGGCTTACTGAATCTTAAAACTTGCAGCTGCTTCACAGTGAATGTGTCTTTTTACAGGGAGCTTCAAGGCGGGAGCAAACGGACGCATATTAAAAGTAAGACACCCCCTCACTCCAATCGCACTTTCTTTGTCGCTGGACAAAAAGTTTGCTTTGCAGTGTAGCCAAGGGTGTAGAATGCTAACAGCATGTCGCTGATATCCTTCAGAAACACTGTGATTGTGAGCAGCGCTGTTTGTCCCTCCTGATGAGGGACGTGCTGCGCCCCTACGTCCCGGGTTACCATGGAGACGTAGAGAAGGACGGCCAGAAATACAACCAGATGGAGGATCTGCTGGCAGAGTTTGACTACCCGTGTGTGATGGACTGTAAGATGGGAGTGAGGTGAGAAGACACATGACATGGCGTTACATAAATTTGTAGAAAGCAGGCTGGTGGGTGTTTGCAGTGCCGCTTAACCAGAAAACGACTGAACTTTGATGCACTTTTATTTCACAACAAACTACAAACATTTAATCTGCACAGAGATAGACACAAAAATGTTTTTATGTCTTATCTTCGAGGTTTTGGCCATAATTTCTCTTGATAATGACACTATTCTAGTCAAAAATAATGGCTAAGATGTGGAAACAGGCCAGTTTCACTACAACAAAGTGGGCCAGGGCGACAAACCCAAGCTTTCATACCTTTATTTGGAGGTAAACACAAATTGGAACCAGGAGCCAATAGGAATAGTGTCCAAAACCTTTAAAATAAGAACTAATAATTGCGAATTACGAAGTCTTTTATCAGCATTTCAGCTGTAAATTCGGCTGACGGCTTCTGTGAGCTGCTGTGTCATGCTGTCTGGAAAGAGACGTCATCTTCACACCTTCACTTCACCCCGTACCTTGTCCTCCTACCGCTCTCTGTGCTCATCACCCTTTTTTCTTCTCTGTCATCTTCACCCACCCACCACCTGTTTATTTCATTCTTTTTTCTTTCTCTTTTCCTCACACGTCAGGACCTACCTCGAGGAAGAGCTGACCAAGGCTCGTAAGAAGCCCTCTCCGAGACCCGACATGTATCAGAAAATGATCGAGGTTGACCCCGATGCGCCTACGCCAGAGGAAAACGAGCAGAAAGTGGTGACCAAACCTAGATACATGCAGTGGAGGGAGACCATAAGCTCAACAGCTACCCTGGGATTTAGGATAGAGGGAGTCAAGGTAAGGCTCACAAAGATGAAGGTGTGTGTGTGCGGCCTTCCCTCCCTCTTTTCTTCCAGTATTCACTGTGTGTGTGTGTGGTGTGTGTCCTTCAGGGGCATGATCAAACTTCCTGTTTTGAACAGAAACTTCCTCTGAGGTATACGTTTGCGCATGAGTTCCTTTGTCATACATGAGGCCTGTCTGTGGCAGCTCTATATGCCCCGGCATCTGGCACTGACATCGTACACACAAACACACACACACACACACAAATCTCTCGGTCTCCGCTGTCTTTATTTGAGGGTTGTGGCTATATAAGGACATTCACGGCCTCCCGGTGGTCTGTTTCCATGACACTGAGGGTTATCCCCAGAAACAGAGATATGTGTGTGTGTGTGTGCGGAGAAATAAAAAGTGTGGACGCTCAGTTCGTGTGATTCACATTTTGTGTATTTTGTGTGACTGTGTGTGTATTTTAAAGATAGTATAAGCTCTTATGGATGTGAAAAGTGTGTGTTAAACAGAGAGAGAGAGAGATGGCGAGAGACCTGAACCATAAAGGGAAAAATTGTTTTAGCTACAAATAGTACCTTGTTGCCTGGCAGCCAGGAGAAGAAGAAATCATTTATTCCTCCAAGAAACTAGTTGGCTCTCACTGCTGGTACTGCGTCTGATGCTAATCTACTGTACTACTGTTACTACTGTGCATGTAATACTGAAATTGATGCTGCAACTCCAGAACTACTTCTATTGTTCCACTACTACTTTTTCCACCGCTGCTATAAATACTGCAGCTTCCTTAAATTTAATATGGGCCCTTTGTTTGTCACTCAATAACATTTTACAAGGAAATAACTAGAAGCTCTTGTTAACAAGAGGCACTGAATCAATGTCGGTGTATTGGCAAAAGTTACGGCTGTCAGATTATGCCCTCAAACCCAAAGAGGAACATCTGTAAAGCCTCAAATGATCAGCAACTACTTTTATTATCGAGTAAAGTGATTTTTAAACCTGATTCATTTGAGTACTTAGAAATAATCAACAACTGAAAGAGCTGTTAGTTGCTGTATCGACGTTTGTCTAGTTCGTGGGATGAAACAAAGTGTTTCTGTGTGTGGCTCTGGTCAGTCTTTTCCATGCTTTTAAGGGTAAATCTCTAAAAATATCTTTGACTCCCTCCTTCTTTTCCTCTCCCCATTGTTTGCTCTGCTTTTCTTGTCCAGCCTCTCCTCCGCTCCTTCTCCTTCCTCCCTTCCCATCCTTCCCATCTCCGTAAGAAGCCTTGAAACTGTGTTTCATGACTACAGGCTAAATATACTAAACATAAACATTCATTTACATCCTAATGATCCCTAAAATGACATTTTGACTTCTCTCGTCTATAGAAGGAGGACGGGACGGTGAACAGAGATTTTAAGAAAACAAAGACGAGAGAACAAGTTACTGCAGCCTTCCACGACTTTGTCAAAGGAAATAAAGACATACTGGTGAGTGTGTGTGTGTTAACAGCCTTGACCGATGTACGGGACAGAAAAACAGACGAGGAATGGAATTTTAAGTTGACGTGGTGTGTGCTGTTTTAACAACCCCATGGGAAACACAAGTGTGCACAGATGTAGAGACATGCAATGCGACCTTCTTGGGTCAGAAGAAAAAGGGAAGTCCTTGGGAACTCCCTCTGCCTCTTTACACATACACACACATGCACACTCTTAGTATTTTGACAGCATTGTGTACAAGCTTGTAAGCTTGTGTGTTGTTCTTCTTTAAAAACATCGAGGCGGGGATTACATTTTGAAATGAGTACAACCTTTCTTGTTGTAACGTGTTCTTACGCATCGAGCCGAGTTTACTGTTTCTTGACTCTTATCAGCAGCTCGTCATATCTCTGACATCCAGACAACATAATAGGCTGCATCACAAGTGGGCAAAGCTGAGTGAACACAATCTAAAAAAGCTCTTGTTTTCTGTCTCCAGAACCGTTATTTAACAAGGCTGGAGGAAATCAAAGACACTCTGGAGATCTCCCCGTTCTTCAAAACCCACGAGGTAAAGATGCGCGCCCAGTCATGGAAACTTCTGGTGTCTGCACCGCTGCTGCTCATGTGGTGCAACTGATCGTGAACTGATTGTGTTATTTATAAATGTACCTAACTAAATTATGCAAAGATATGGATATATATAATATCATCTGTATTATGCAGAAAAATAGGAGTATTTTATTTTGACCTCCTTAGTCTGTGTGTGGGGATTTAGCTGATCCAAAGTTATTTCCACCTTTGCTGTTTTCTTTTATATATTATTTATATAATATAACATTTAAGCATCTTCAAATATTCCTTCAGTGTAGTTTGGTCTATATGTTTATTACTGCAAATACTTTATGTTGTAAGACTGGGCTCAGTTCAGGATGTTTGAACTTTCATGTTCTTTAAACTGTCTTGAGCCATGTTAACTGAATTAAACTATATGTAGCACATACTTTAAGGTTGGTGAAAAGTGGAGATTGTAATTAATCAGTTGAGTAATAAAGTGTGGTAAAATGACACGAACTCCTCGAGCCAGCACTCACACATAGCAGATCTCATCATGGAAAATGGACAGCGACAGCTCTGACCACACATGCACACATTTAGTTTCACAGTTAAGCACGCGCAAACACAAACGCGCACTCAAACTGACGAACCAGTAGACATGACTTTGAATTTGGTGTCACAAAACAGGAAGTGAGATCATCAGGCACACATCAAACACATAACAGTGAGTTTAAATAAAGAGTTTTAGTAATTCTTTCCTCTGTTCTTATTCCTCCCATTGTCTGTCTTTGTCTCTGCAGGTGATTGGCAGCTCCTTGTTATTTGTTCACGACAGTAAGGGACAGGCCAAAGTCTGGATGATCGACTTTGGGAAAACGACACCTCTTCCTGAGGGGCAGGAACTAAACCATCGAGCGTCGTGGGTAGAGGGCAACAGGGAAGACGGTTACCTTTTTGGACTTGATAGTTTGCTGGACATCATTTCATCCATGGCAAACTCTGAGACTTGAAGTCTGAGAGTTTTCTTTTAAATCCAAGTGAACGTTTTGACACGCACTTCCGTTCATTCTTCCTTTGTTCTGGGGAACTCTTCGGACCTCCTCAAGGATTTCTCCACATATGTTTATCCTCACGTTGGAAACCACGTCATCCCATAATGATTCATGGATGCAACCTTTCCATCCAAATCCACTGGATCAGGATCTCGCTCTTCCTCCTCCATATCCATTTTGATGTGATCCTCGTTCTCTCAAGGCCAGACTGTAATAGGCCCCTTTTCACAGCAGACATTTTAACTTGTCATAGCAGGAAAAACACAGATGGAACTAATGATATTAATGATGGCTCAGTTCCATTAAGTCTCCCAGTAAGCATCTGTGTGAACCAGCATGCACAATATCAATATTATTAGACCTGTGTTTTTTTCTGCTGTGACATGTTGAAATATTTGTTGTGGAAAAGGGTCTATATTATACACATTATAACAGCCTTTTTTTCTACAGGAAGTCTGCAGTTAAAATAGATTACCTAATACAAACTGAAGGCTAAAGCTGGTGGTATTTTATATTTGTGTTATTGTAATCAAATCCCATGAGAAGGCCTAGAATAATAACGCATCTTCCAATGTTATCCTGCCTGTCTGTGGCTCTCAGGCCCCACCCTATTTGTTCCTGCTGTAAATTTTCAGATCACACATAAATAGTTTAATTTTATTTTAAAAAACGACGAAATGATGTTCTAATACAGCTGGAAACTGCAGTTTTTAGCCAGCATTACTCAAGCAGGAGGAAATGGTGCTACTTTGAGCGGCAGATTATAAACGGTGAAGCTCCGTGTCACAGAGGGTTAACATGGCTACACAGACAATACTTGTACAATCAATTCATTGTTCGTTTTGGTCTTTTCATGGGATTAGTTGATAATACAAAAAAATAAAATAGCACCAGAAATATCATTTAAAGCCACTAGATGTAGACTGTTTGCTACAAACGAGAGTTGATGCCATCATAATTTGAAAGATGCCGTAGTCACATAAAAGTTGTACATCTAGTGACTTTAAATACTCCATTCAACTACACCTCAGCTCTCCTGACTTTTATAGTTACAGTTAGTTAACAGTTATACACTTTTAGAGTCTTGAGTCTGTTTGACCACAACTGCAGCACAAAACACATAATTACGTTTCCACGGTTAGAGACTGTACAGTTGAGTGTGTTCGTACTGAAAATGAAAATGAAATGATTTTAGGTGTGTTTCACAGTAGAAAACAAAACAACTAGTCTTTTAGCAGTTTAACCAAGTCATACTCAAAGATTAGATACTGTGAGTTAATCTGCGAGGTTTTCAGTGGCAGCCACTTTTGTGCCATAATAATCTGGCAATAACTGGCAATTATGTGGAGCTAAATTACACATCTCACAGTAGTTTCAGTATGTTATGGAGGACGCGTATTTATAGTCAATATGGCGTCCCTAGTACTTCCCTGGCCAAACACTTATCACCCTCATTACACTTTGTTGGGATTGTTCACAATGTACAGTAAGATTTATTATGTTTAATGTAGTTTTTGTAACATTATTTCAGCGTACTCGAATCCTCTGGAACACTTACAGCCATGAACAATCTTATTTAAGCTATACAGTGCCTTGACATTACAAAGCCAAGTCAGACAACTGAAAATATGTTCTTACTTTTAAATGTTATAATGGAAATTTCTCTTAGTCTTAACTGTTGGTTTCCGTGCTTAGTCTTACATTGGTGCATGTTTATTATCCTCTTAAAGTTTGGGCTTAATTTGTATTTCATTCTGTTTTATTTATAACATTATATTATGTGTTTTTTTTTTTTTTTTAGTTAATGGGATACTGTGACATTTTGAATTTTAGGCTGTTATGTTGTTTTGTCTTCAAGCATGTGTTACCGTATGAGTGGAAGTCAAACTATGGGGCAGGTCGCTGACGTGGACATCATTCAAACCTTTGGATGTAGCTATAGAACAAAAAAGATTGATGATGTTCAGATAACATTTATTTCAAGAGGGGATGCAAACAGTCACTTCAAACCGCTTGGACAGATAATGGAGGAAAACAGGTCTTATAATGTAACAGGTTCTTGATGAACAATAAAAACTAAACAGTGAATTAGTTCCACTCTACCATATTTTAAAAAACATAGCTTACGGTTGATGTTTGCAGTGACAGTAGACAGAGAAAGAGAGTGATTGTAACTCCATTCAGTGCCTTCTGTATAAAAAAAAGTAGTCTGACATTTTGGAAAATATTAGCTTTTTTGCTGAGAGTTAGACGAAAAGGTTGATACCACTGTTATGTCTGTACGCTAAATATGAAACACCCACCGTTAGCTGGTTAGCTTAGTATAGCACAAAGACTGAAAATAGATAGAAACTAAACTGTCCTGATTAAACAAACAAGACATGATGTGGTAAATGTGAGTTGTAGCATTGCAAGTGGGCAGATTTTGTTACCTTTGTACAGGCTAGCCGTTTCCCTCTGTTTCCAGTCTGTATGCTAAGCTAAGCTAAGATGACCAACTCCTGGCTGAAGCTTGATTTTTCACTTTACATTTTTTAAGTCATGAAAAGAAGGTCGATAAGTGTATTTTCCCCAAATGTCAAACTATGCCTTTAACACAAACCATCTTGGCTATAGCTTATGCTTCCCAATGTGCACTTACAGTTGTTTATTAGTTGTTTGCTGGCTTGTATATTTATTTGGATTGTTCCTTTAAAAAAGTGTGTATTTGGTGAACAAAAACTACTTCCACGTGTGATGTCTTTGTTTTTTTAAAGGACTATCTATCTATCTATCTATCTATCTATCTATCTATCTATCTATCTATCTATCTATCTATCTATCTATCTATCTATCTATCTATCTATCTATCTGTTAACGTCAAGGAAATACCAAATCATGGATTTCATCCCTAAGGACGAAACCTCTTGTCCTGACCTGAGAAATCCCACACTGACCCCATGCTGCTGTTGCCAAAGCCTCCTTGGCCACATGGATTGCTGTGTTTGCATGGCAGTCATTTGCCATTCAAATCACACCTGTCCACAACAGCAGCAGCATCCGGAGGTGGTAGCAGAGAAAGGACATGATTCAGGATCAGAGAGGTTGTGAAAGAGGAACCACAGCGGGGATGTGATTTTTTTTTTCCCATGGATGGTGGTACACAATACTCTTTGTATTTGATACGTCCTCATGTGACAAAAGGGCAGTTTAGGTCTTTTATGTGAAAAATGGGTTGTTAGAGACCAAAATTTAATATGTATACACTCTACGATTGGATGGCAGGAGATGTATTCACATTAAGAGGACCAGTGAGTTTATTTAGTCTGGGTAAAAAGTTATAACCCTCCTTAACATAACACAATATAACACAGTCTGTGTGGATCTGTGGCGCTCTCTGCTGTCACTTTACTGACACTGCAGACAGACCATAATCTCAAAAAGATAGTCAAGACACATTTTGCATGCATCCAGTTGAAAACAGCTCGGAGATTTTCCAGTAGCCATGAAATGCATGAAAAACATAAATTGCCCTATTTAGAGCTTGTATTTGGTTTGTCCATTGTGGGCAACTGTAGAAACAGGGAGGATCAACATAGCAGACTCATGGCAGTTAACGGACGTGGAAGAGGCCCCACAGTGTCTGTAGATATAAAAGGTTTATTATAGGGTAACAAAAACACAGCTATTCCCATTTACGGGTGATTATACAAATTACACAAACATGCATATGTTTATTATATTCATACAGGCTCCTAAATCTTACACACTGGACCTTTAAAAAAAGAAAGTTTTTTTTTTCTGGGAGGAAATAGCATTTAATTTTTTTTATTATAGATTTTTATTGTTGTTTTATGCAAAAGAAAAGATAATGGGAAAAACAACATACAAACAAACAGTGAAATGTCTGGATTGCTGTATCTCCACAAAAGTAGTTTCTATGGGATGTTCATTGATTTGTTCTCTTGTCTGCTTAATATATATTGTATATCCCTATTTTCTATATTTATTTTTTCTGTCACTCAATCAGTTTAATGTCATTAACATTTTTCATGGTATAATTACTCATTTTAATTAACAAGTTGGTCTAATGACAATCAAACAGGGCAGTTTGAGTTGTTGTTATTAACAGTAGATGGCAGCAGTTTCACATCACATGTCCTTTTATTTTCATGTTTGGCGCGCTCTCGGTGTTTGTGTCTCATTGTGCGCATTATGCCGCTGCTCTTTGGTCACGTGCTCCGCGTGAAACGTGCAGTTATTGTCAATAACAGAACGCGAGGCTTTGAACGCGCAGTACAAAACATGCACTTTGTTTTTCTTGCGAGACGAGCCAATCAGGAGCCGCGTTTCAATACCCACCTCCTGTCAACAGCCGGCGAGGACCAATAGGAAGAGAGGACAAACAGAGCGGGAGGAGAAAGACCAGAGCCGTGTATAAATGAAGTTTATCAGCGCTGCTGTGTCGCATCTGCGTGGAGAGATATGCACTGTACTCTCTGTCTGTGTGCTGAGGAAATGAGGTCAGATCAGGAGGAGATTTAATGATTTCAAAAACGGGCACATCTGCAAGAAAACATCACAGCATAGTCATTGAAATGCATGCAGTTTTATGAAGTATTTCTGCAGGATCTGGTGTTAAACGTTCACGTTTGTGTGACCAGCAGAGGCTGAAGCACAGGGAAGGTCAGGTAGGGGTGGGGGGGTTGCGTTGATACACGGCTCTGGCTGCTCAGTGAAGTTGGTAAATAAGGGTTGACCTCGTGGAGGAGAGAGAGACAGACTGGATTAAACCCTGCCAGCAGCAACAGCAGCAGCAGGAGGAGGAGGACGACGACCAACAACACTAACCAACCAACCTGCAGCTCCTGCTGCTATTAAACTGTGTCCCCCTGCCCAGTTTCACCTGTACTGAATCATAAACATTAGCTTGACTCGCTGTCGCTGACCTCGTCTGGTCTGTTCTGGCTGAGTTGGGGGGGGGGGAAAGCGGAGACGACAGCTGCTGGTGAGTATCAGTCAATACTAACCCCCACTAACATGCATTAGCTAATATATGCTCGGTTAAGTGTTGTTTCCTCGGTTGGTGGTGTTTTTAATCCCGTTTCAGCGTTGCTAAACTGGTTCAACATTAAATCCTCTGCAGCGTGCTGTCGGGCCTCTCCTTCATGGCTGCTCTGTCACTTCTGCAAACTTTACCGACCTGACAACGCAGTTCAGCGTTGTTCACCCACATGCCCGACAAAGACAAGACCATTAAACCAGCTCATTTCTTTCATTTTCAGTCCTTTGAGGCGGCTCGCGTGGTAGTTTGACTAATCCCGCGTTAACGACGTGGCACGCGTTTGTTATGGTGGAGTGCCGTGGCTGAACACCCACGAGGAAGTCAGCGTTCACAGATTGGAAATGGCCACTCTCGTTAGTGTGAAGGATTCGTGTAGCGTAACTCTCATAAAGTGAAGTGAAACCGTTGTTTCTAACCATGCTGAAGGCATAGTTTAACTCTGAGGTTTTAAAGATCAGGTCTGAGAGGAGCTTAGTGCTCTGAGTCCAGCTGGAAACTCCTTTTTGCCTTGTTTGTCTGCAATAATCTTAATATTTTGGTTTAATTTCAGTTACTTTTCACCAGAAAACATTGTTAATAGTTTCAGCTACTAATAAACTGTGTTTTTGCATTCATTTTCTGAATGTAAATCATCTCTTTTTAAGGTCCAATGTGTGTCCAGTACTCATAAGTATGTTTTCATAAGTATATAACTACCCGAAACTAAGAAATGTTGTGTTTCATCTTAAAATGAGTCTTTTATATCGACACAGGAAGGGGTCAGCCATATTAAACTTTCAGAAAAACCAAACACTGCTTCCGTTATATACAGTTTTTTATGTTTTTCGTGGCCTCCATAGTTTCTCCTATAGTCTTAAAAGGGGAGGGTGAGGCGAGAGTTATTCATTCGGCTGCTAAATCCTTTTAAATAAACAATGCTGTAGTTAACGCATGTATGTGTACATCCGCTCTGCATGTGTGCATAGAGTGTGTGAATGAATGACTTGAGATTTGGAGCTGTAGTATGATATCTACACCACATGAAAGACTGACTGATGCAGCGTCTGACATAAGTTTATCAAAAATGTAGGAGCAGATAAGATTGAACGTCCCCGTAGGGAAATTTGTTCTGAACTCTGTCCTGTTGTGCCAAGATAAAATCATACTTACTGTATCGGCATCTCAACAACACACTGTACTGGTTATGTAAAAAGTATATCAGATATATTTAATTCGATAATCTGTTCAGACAGAGTGACTGACTCTCCTTTTTTGTAGTCTTGAAGGAAACATGGTTTTCCTCACGTTTCCCTTATTACTGGTGGTGAAACTCCTGCTGTGGTGATTACCACTGCACAGTAACAAGGGAAACATTTACCACTTTTGGCCCAGAACCAGTAGTTGAAGACAGTGACGAGAGATTGCTGGTAAGCCATGCAGTTTACTGAACAGCACATGGATATAGACGCACACTCAGGCTGCGGTTACGACTATTTTCATAGCACTGAGTCAACAGCTTAAGGAAGGGACAACAGCAGAGCCCACACAGCAACTGAAGCTTAGGTGCGTGCGCGTGTATTCGCCATACAATACCACGTATAATCCCAGTCGGTGTGCTTGTGTACCTTGTAGTGACCTCTCACCCACTGGGCATCAAAAAATGACCTTTCAGTCCTGCTCTCCTCTCTACAGGATTATTTGGGTTTTAATATGTGACCTTTATTTCTGATAGATCACTTGTTAGCACTATTGCAGAGAAAGAAAGCAGCTTGTCAACACCTACCGAGGCAACACACCCTCACTGACAAATGGGAAATTGCTCAATAGTTTACATTGAGCAACAGAAACTTCTCTCTAATAGTATCAGATTATGCAAGTGAAATGTATTCAACTAGTAGAACGTGCATTTTCCTGCAGAAATGTATCTTGATAAAAGTGTTGGAAGTATATATATTAAATATTTTCCATGACGTGTAGCTTTGTGTTGGTGGATTTCTTTGCCCCAGAACAAATTCCTACCTAAATTCCCAACATACCAGCAGGATCTTGCAGTATCTTGCTGCTATGCTGTGCTGGCTCAGAGATCAATCTTTTATTGTCTTTTCATATTTGAAGCACGCCAATACCTGCAGTATTACTGTAGACCATACAGTCTGTAGCCTGTGTGTCTACAGACCTTTTGTATGAACAGTTTTTATATGAATATTGCGTAAGTATGAACATTACACAATATAAGGACAATATAAAAAGACATAAAATGGGAGGCAGGCGTTCACTGCAACTGAGACCTTTTAGAGACAACAACACAGTACTTGAGCCTACCGAAGATATCTGCATGGACAAGTTTCCGCAAGCTTCCTGCTGCAACAAGTCCTTTAACTCTTGAATTATCTTAGATGATAGTAGGCTGGTAATTGTCTTAATGTAGACTTTGACATTTAGGTCATGATTATGCGAGGATTCCTGGCTTGGTCTTTAATGTCTGAAGCTGAGCACTGACTTTTAATTGTTCTTTGGTTCCAAGGACAATCATTCTGTTTTTCCTTCCAGTCACATTCAGTCATTGATTTGTTCAATACTGTTACTCAGTGCTTGTATAAGACCATAGTGACCTGATGATATTGTCATATAAAATAATTTTGTTGTAGTAATTATGGTAAAATATTTGTTGTTTTCTATAATCTGTAAGCTAGTACGTGTTGAACAGAAAAGCCCCACGAATCGAGCCTTGCGGGACTCCATGTGTCATTTTTGGATGCTCACTAGTTACAAATTGACACAAAATAGTCCCTGTCCTTCAAATAGGATTCAGACCAGTTTAGCTCTGCACCGGAAAGTCCAGCCCAGTATTCCAGTCTCTCTAGTTGTATGTTATAGTCGACCGTGCCAGATACAGCATTTAGATCTAAAAATATTAAGACTGAAACTTTGTCATTTATGACCTTAACAAGAGCAATCTTGGTCTTGTCGCGTGGTCGACATCCTGGCTAGGAAACATCAAAACAATTGTTTAGGCCAGGGGGTGGTGAACTGTCTTTGATGTCTATAATTGCTCATTAGCAGGTTGTCGGGGTTATTAACTGCAGTTTTCAGGGCCTGTGGGGAAATGGACCGCAAATAGAACAGAGAATAGAGAAGAAGGTCTGCCCTGCAGTTAAAATATTTTTGAATATAAAGGCTCCAGGGGGAGGATTTCCTCTGATGTTATATAGTTGATGGCATCAAATTGTGTCAAGCTAATGTAACTGGTTTTAAGTAGATACGAGGACATTGGTAATTTGAGATGACCAAGTCCAGAGTGTTCCCCTTATTGTATGTGGGCTTCGTCACATGCCGAATCAGGCTATAGTTACCCAGACACAGTTATATAGTGATGGTGTCCTGGTCATTGTTAACATGAATGTTAATATCACAAACAAAAAATACACAGAGTCGAGGTCAGTGCAGATAATAGACAGCAGTTCAGCCAAGTCAGCATTCAGGTGTTTTACAGGCACGAATTCAACTTCAATAATGCATTATTCAAATTAAGCACATTTAAACACAGTTAAATGTTTTCTGTCAGAGCATTTATTTTATTTATTTATTTTTTTTTACTTTGGGGCTGCTGTTGATCCCCAGTTCTATTTTAGGGCACCAACTTGCTAAGTCACAAAGCTTATTGTGCAATGCTGCAGAAACTCAGATTTACTTCTGTTATTTGGCTACTAGTGTACTCGTAAGTACATAAATAAGACAGTAATAAAAAATAAGATACAAATCAGTGCTTGTAATCTGTCTAAAAGATGCATGTCTATTTTTTTTTCTTGTTGTTGTTGTTGGCCCTTTTGTGTCACACTTTATGCTACTGGTGGGTCTCCAGTCAACTGTTGGGAAAACACAGCGTAGCCCTAAAGGAAGAAGGATGACCCACATACTGACTCAGTGTGTGTATGTGTGTATCAGCACTCACACATTGCTTCGACCCTTTCAGCAACGGCTCTTTCCATTGGCCTGAATCCCAGCTGAGCTGCATTGAAGCATGTTGTCACACCCACAAAACGGCACCTGTAACACACTTAACACACTTATTAATACCGCGGAGAGGAATGCAGTGGGACCGTTGTGGTTTAGATAAGAGATGGAGAGATTAGAGGGGCGAATTTCAGATTTATTTGTGTCTGGAATGGACCTTGAGTTGTAAGCATTATCACCTTGAGTTGTAATTGTCATAACTGTTTGTTAAATATAAAACTGGCTTGATTCTTGGAAAGAAGTGGCCTTTAATAAAAAACAGTCCTGTTGGTTACAGAAAGAAACGGGAAGAAGAAATGTGTGACGGCACATCTTGTACACGAACCAAACATGTGCAGCCACATTTGCTCACTCACAGAAATAGCTGTAAGAGCCAGCAGCGCTCCAACTCCTCCCTCCCAGTTTCCAGTGACATTTTAGATGCAGCCCTGGACCAGATACAAATATCTCCACAGCACACATGCATGCCCGGTATTCCCCCCTTCCTTTCTTGTGTGTGTGTGTGTGTGGTGCTCACACAAGGATTGCAGGTCATGAGTATTTTTAGACAAAGTATTAAAGTCATCTCAAGATGTGACAGCTGTGAGTGTGCCTGTTTTTGTTTAGCGGCAGTGTGTGTGTTGACGACAGGTTTGGTTTCTCTTTCCAGTGGCTTCCTTATCCGTCTATCTTTGTCTCCATTCTCATCATTTTCCCTGACAAATTGATGTAATACATTTACATATCTGACCTCATTTGTCTGTGAACAGTATATGCCTCTCCGTGCTACCAGGCCTATGGAAGGTTGTGGCTGAACTGTGATATTCACCCTGCATGTCTCTGTATTTCTCACTGATGTTCTGTCCTTTTCTCCGTCTCTAGTCCATCATGGCGGGCGATATGATGTTACTGATGCGAGGTCTGGCTAAGCTGAGCCAGGCCGTCGTCGAGACTCAGAGCACCACCCTGCGCAGTGCAACAGGTAAATTCAGCAATTACCTGTTCATTTCCTACAGGTTAAAATACTCAGTGGTTTCCTCTGTTGTTAATTTATAGACACATTGTCATGTGGAGGAAGTTTCGGCCTTATTAGCATAGCACAGCGTTAAAACATTGAGCTCACATGGTGATAGGCTAACTTGTGGCTAGCATTACCCAGTGATTAAAAGTAAATGGAAATGCTATGTTGCTGTTTTTTAGACGGGGTCCTATGCTCCACACGTCAATATCCCCTCAATATGGCACATTAAGGACACCCTACAAAGAGTTTATGTTCACAGCAATGTTTTTAGACCATGCATAAACCATAGCTACCTATACAGAAATGGTAATTCTGGTAATATTATTGTGTTTTCCTGGTAGATAGCATTTAGCTTGTTTAAAGTGACTTTTCATTACCAGGTACTTATTATGTGTGCATAACATTGATCGTTTTGTACTAAAGCACCAATAAAGCTAATAATAGTATTTCTTATGTGGAACCCAGGAGTCCCAGGAGTTGGTGCTGCAGTCCAAAGTGTCCAGTCGGCTGCTGAACAAGGCCTCTCTGCTGCTATGATGAAAATGCAGGTGTGCAGATACTATTGTGCCATTTGGCAGCATAGTTTAGCATTAACGATGAGCTGTTTTGTGTTTCATTCAGTGTCAAATCTCTTATGAGTCTTTTATGCATGTGTCCGTACAGGAGGTGACTGGCCAGCAGCAGACCTCTTCCTCCGAGTCAGAGTTTGACTTTCCTCAGGACGACTTCACGACCTCAGAGTTCAGGGAGGAAGGTGTGGACTTCACAGCGGATCACACAGGAAGTAGTGATGGTGCAGGAACCCATCACGGAGCAGGAGCAGGCCACATCAGTGGGAAACAGTCGTTGTTTGACGGATACAAAGATCCAAGCAAACAGTTTAGTGGACACACCAGATCCTACCACCAAGATGCCAGGTATAAACTCTCCCTCTTACTTAATTACAATCTACAGTGTACACATTTTTGCTGCTGTTTGGAGGATAAAGGTAATCACGTTTGCTTTGGGTGTGACAGACGTTTCGTCGGACATCAGCGGCTCTACAACCACAGTCTGAAAAGGCATTTGTGGGGGCAGCTATACTGCCAGCATCACATCAGCCAGCTCAGGAGCTACCATCAGGACCCGTCCACGGTCGGAGGGCTGACGGCCGAAGACATCGAGAAAGCAAGACAGAGCAAGAGGGCTGAGATCAAACCGCACAAACAGATGGTGATCCTCCTCAGACCTTATTCTTAAACACACACAGACATTGATGTAGACGTGTACCTTTCTATACATCTTCTTTGACATTTAATATTGTCTACTGGTCTGTCTTCTTTAGTTAAGTGAGAGAGCCAGAGAGAGGAAGGTGCCAGTGACTCGGCTTAGCAGACTGGCCAACTTTGGAGGTAACTTAACTCTTTACTACTCTGTCTGAATCTCGGCCGTGTGTGAGTCTGCAGCTTTTTCATACAGTCTGTCAGCTTGCCAGTGAAATGATGCATTTTATCATCACTTTGTCACTTATTAAAGTATACAGAGCAGATGAGCCTTGAATCTACCCCTAAGATAATATCAGAACAGGAAAGCAAACCTGTGGTTTCTCTTTTCTTTTCTTTCTTTCTCTTTTCTCTCTTTTAGTTTAGCTGCACAATGTCACAAAGGAAAAACAACTAGACATGTAACTGAGCTTGTAATCTTAATTCCAACTGTAACCAGTATGCAGGAACTAACAAGTCAAGTGTCAGATCCTGGACTTAAACACACAGACTAATTTAGATCAAGCCCTCTAATCTCGCCCTTATTAATGGCCCCGTGCTCTTGTGCAGATAAAAACACTTGATAGTCGTCTACAGACTGCGAAAGGGGACAGCAACACTCGAGCTGTAATGTAATAAAATCTGTGTGAGCAGATTGTTGTGTGTGTGAGCTAATCTTCTGTTGGACCGTTTAAACTCATAAAAAGACTGTTAATCCGCCAAGAGAGTAAATCTAAAACAAAGAGAAAAAATAATCCGTTCAAATATACAACTAACCAACCAAATGGGATTTAAAAAATGTAGCAATAAATATCAAATGTAATGCAAGCCACAGCTTCTAGATCTAGATAGGATGTTTTCAGCAATATTCAAGCGCAGTGAAAAGCTCAAAACAATCCTCAGACGCAGCTTCGCTTCAGGCAGGTGGCGGATGTGTTAACAGGTGGCGTAAACTTGAACAGAGGAGTGTGAGGGAGATCATAAACTGTGTACAAACGTGAACCTAAGACAGAATCCGGACTGCCAACACTAACGCACGCAGCAGAATTTAACCGCAGCTCATACCGAACAAACGGGACTTAGACGGAAAACGCTGAGCCGAGTTGATTCAGCATGTTGACAGTGGTAACATTTAGAAGGTGTCGGAGCGAGGAGGGCAGCGGGAAGGGGAGGAGGGGGAGGAGGAATGTGCCCTCAGCCCGTCCTTCACTCAACATTTGTTGACAAAGCCGCGAATAAAACTTGTGTAACTCTCGAGCGGAGAAAGAATGCAGCTTAAAAGGTTGAGAACAAGCAGCAAAGTGTTTTTTACGAAATATGTCAGCATGTTTCCTGGCAACAGCGACTTTAGCAACCTCGCTTCAGTCGTCTCCTTGCTGTTGCCATGTAAATCACCTTTTTGAAAAGTCCTTCTGAGGCTCGTGAGGACGATATGTTTGAGTTTTTCTTGCTATGAGCACATAATGAATCTTTCAAACACACGGCTGTCTCAAACGATTGGCAGGCACCTGTGGTTGGTCTGTAAAAGGCTTTGTCACTCAGAGGTGATGCAGGAAATGCTGATCTCCTTTTGGCTGATTGAGGTCATGCACATATAAACACAGAATGGCACGGCGCCGGCTCATCTCCCCTTTTTTAAGCGTATCCGTGGGTTTAAGTTTGAATTTACTGCTGTGCATTTTAAATACCGACTGAAGCAGGAAGACACAAATAGTGCGCTGACAGAAGACCTTTGGAGGGAAAGAGTAAGACAAAACCATATCGGGTCACACAGATATGCATTTGCAGAGTTCAACGCATCTCAACACTCTCTCCTCTGGTCCAACCCGTCTCCAACAATAGAGGTGGTGACACGTTTTTGACCGACGAAGAAATGCTCAGTCAACTCGTTCACGAGATACAGCAGCACGCTGCCCTGATTTGTCCCTCTGCCGTCAGATCTCGGACTTGTCGGTTCAGAGACCGCTGACTAACTGCTTATGTAATGCTTTAGGGCTGTTATGCAAGGCTGGAGGACCGTGCTGAATAACAGTCGCTAGCTCGCGCAGGCTCGCCTTTTCCTTTTTCAGTATCTGTTTCTGCAGCTGTATTACTGCGACGCCCGATTGATATAATCTCCACATGCTCTGTCGGGTTGACACAGACAGGAAACGTTCGCTAAAGGGCAACAGATTGCTTCATATAGACACAAAAACATCAGCGAACACTGGTGAAATATTCTGACGTGTTTATGACGGAGGTGCCATTAAAGCAGCTGACTGTCAATACGCTAAAAGGATGAACTGACAGCAGCACTGCATGCCTCTGTGCTATTGTGGCTCTGTCTTTATATGCTCTGTTACATTAGTGTATGATCGTTTATCCGTATTCACAAGTGTGTTGTTGTTGTGTGTGTGTGTGTTTCCACCAGGTCTAGCTGTAGGTTTGGGTATTGGAGCCCTGGCAGAAGTTGCCAAGAAGACCATCAGACACGGTGATGTGGCAGGTAACACACAGACACACACTTGTTTACAGTTGGCCTTCTTGCCAAACATTTATTTACACATTAAATGTCTAAATAATTGATATTGGTGTCATAAGTGACATATGTGCCTGCGAGGACCGGTATGTTGTTGTATGACTGTCTTCCTGATTAATAGCACCATAAAAGCCAGCATCACTTCCCAGTGTCCATCCTTCAGACCTGTTGATACATGCTACACACTCACAGTATCCCAGCAGCACAATTAGGCTGCCTCCCTCTGTCACCACTGTAACCTACTGTAAACAGACATTCCTGCCCCGCAGCGCGCGCCTGCTAATCCTAAAACGTATGGACGTAAATCTGGCACTGTGTGTGTGTGTGTGTGTTAATCCCAGCAGGGACACTCTGAGCACACTTGTGTGTGTGGGCTAAATCTCTGCTAAAGCCTCTAAAGGCAGCTTCAGACACAGTAAACTCACTACCTGACGACCTACTGACACATATACACACACACCTGCTGGGATCTGTACACAAACACATGCACATATCGTGTATAAACCGGAGCCTAAAACTGTTTCTGTTGATACTGATCAATGCCAAATGACTTCACCTGTACATGAAACAACAGGTGCTACACAGTTATCTAACACATGTAGATGAAACTTTAACAACGCCGCTGTCTTGTGTGCTCTGTTTGGTACTTCACTACAGGCGAAAAAAAAGGTGTACTGGACTCAAGCCCCTTCCTGTCCGAGGCCAACGCTGAGCGCATCGTCAGAACTTTGTGTAAAGTCCGAGGAGCTGCATTAAAACTGGGGCAGATGCTCAGCATTCAAGGTGTGTGAGGAACACACACATACACGCATCGATTCGTAAGGAAAGGAAGAGTCAGTGGTCTGTGAGGAGGTAGAAATTAAAAGAGAAAATGGCAGCATAAGAATAAGTGATGAGCCCTTCGCTTTAAATGTGCAGCAACCGCATTGAAATGCAAACTATGATGTGGAAACTCACCAAAGGAAGTGCACATTCATTGTTTCCACCAGCTGTGCAGATAGCCATCCATATTTAGGATATATACTGTTCCTGTATCCTTTTTTTTTTAAGTCACATTATTCAGCACAAGAAACTCTGGGCCACAGAGAATTATCAACAAAGAAAGTTGGCCCTGAAATCTGATTTTTGTTGATGAGTGAGTCCCAAACTCTTCCAGTTCAGGTTAGTTTTAGAGAGCTGTTACTGCACAGGGACACAAACATGCAGGTAGCAGCAGCTGAGAGCGAGTTACGGTGTAAGCCAATACCTGTCTATGTTTTGCACATATGCACCAGATAAAGCTAAAGACTGTAAGGCCGGCGGCAGTAAACATGCTGGCACAGAGCTGGTGCAGACAGGGACGGGTCGGGTAACAGCTCTAAACGCATTATTATTATTCTTGTTTATCTGGTTTGCGCCCGCTGCCCGACCTTGGCTGGTGACCCTTGTCCTTTGGCATTTTTATACTTCATAGTTCATAACCTGTCAGGGTAAACTCTGTGCTGAGAGTACACTGTAGTAAAAGTCACAGACACAGTTGTAGGAGTGTGTGTGTGTGTGTGTGTGTGTCTGCGGTTATTTGCAGGCGCTGGCACAGCGTCAGTTTATCTCCGAGGTGTTGACAGGTTTATTCCTAAATCATGGAAAGAGGTCGTTGTAGTTTTCTGTACACACACTGACACTTCTTCTCCCACGGAGACTAAATCTTAATAAGATTTACAGTCTTATATAAGCTTAAAGAAGTATCACCACTACTGGACTCAGGTTAAAAATCACAGCTCTTTGCTGACCCTTGTCTGTCAGGCCAGGAATCCAGTTGTGGCCAAACGTTCATGCATCTAACCGCTGTACCCTTTAGCACTGGTCCAAAATAGTGTTAACCTTGAGGCGTCCGAAACTATTTTAAAACTGCTAATAAAGTTTACAATGATTGACGGAGATGTAACTATTCTTCACGTCGTCAGCCAGCATCGTCTTCAGAGCTGCCAGGCGGTTTTCGCTTTTTATAGAGACGTGTGTTTGTGCATTTCAGATGACGCATTCATCAACCCGCAACTCGCCAAGATCTTTGATCGTGTAAGACAGAGTGCCGACTTCATGCCAATCAAACAAATGACAGTAAGAGTCTTTTCTTTCTTTTTGTCTTTATATGTGGATAAGCGATGTAACTCGGTTAACTCCTCCATCTGGATAACTCCAGATGTTTTACTAAATGGACATATTGAGTTGCTGCTCACGTCTGTCTGCAGAAAGCGTTAAACAGCGACCTGGGTCCTAACTGGAGAGACAAGCTGGAATCGTTCGAGGAGCGCCCGTTCGCAGCAGCGTCCATCGGTCAAGTTCACCTGGCGAGGATGAAGGATGGCAGGGAGGTGGCCATGAAAATACAGGTAGGCTGTGAGCGTGCGCGCGTGTCTGTGTGTACACACAGTACGCTCCCGTGTTATTAAGATAAACACTGTAACTGGAGCGTGTCTCACGTGTGTTTGTCGTCTTTTAAAGACGTTGTTGTGTATTATTACTGTGCTAAAGTTACCTTATTCACAGATAATCTGCCTAAATGTAAATGGTAATAGTTAAAAATGCTTTTAGGGCTTATGGATGATTTTCCAGTAATAATTGAATGATAAATGCTATTATGTTAATCTCAATTTACATAATAATTACAGTTCCAGTGAAAGATACTGTTACATTATGCTATAAAGATACAAATAGTCTTTAGATAACTCAAACAGTGAAGATTACACAAGGTCATTACTGCATTTTGAAGTGACATTGAATAAAAACACAAATTAATCACCAAAGATGGTGATTTATGATTAAATTGAATCTAAAAATTCAAGATTTAAAGATTTTCCTCTCTTCTTCTGTGTGTCTGTTTGTTGGTTAGTATCCCGGTGTAGCTCAGAGTATCAACAGTGACGTCAACAACCTGATGACGGTGCTGAATATGAGCAATGCCTTGCCTGAAGGTAAACACCTAAAAAGACCCTCAGTCATACGTGCGGACGCAAGCATGATCACCTTCTAGCACATGTACAGCTGAACCTGTCCACCTACTCCTGTAACACTTTCAGTCACTGACTCTTTATGTATCATTTTACTGGCATGTGATGGCTTGTCTTACGTTGCCTTTTCCTCTTCGTTCCCCTTTTTAGGGCTGTTTCCAGAGCACCTCATAGACGTCATGAGACGAGAGTTAGCGCTAGAGTGTGATTATATTAGAGAGGCCCAGTGTGCAAAGAAGTTCAGGTGAGGCCCGTGTGGCAGAAGTCTGTTTCTATTTGGCTTCTCTTCCCACTGCATTGTTTCATAGTGTACAAAGTTTACAAAGGTCTGTTTTAAAAATCCAGCCCAGGCAACAGCAACTATATCTAGATTTAATACTCCACGAGGACAGGTCAAATGTATGTGTCCTGTCTCTGTTCCGTCTTGATCCAGGGAGCTACTGAAGGATCATCCGTTCTTCTATGTCCCAGAGGTAATCGACGAGCTGAGCAGCCGCCACGTCCTGACCACAGAGCTTGTCCCCGGGTTTCCCCTGGATCAGGCCGAGAACCTCTCGCAGGAGCTGAAGAATGAGGTACAGCTGACAGACAGACAGACGAAGGGATCGATAGATAACTAGCTGAGTAATGGTTGCCCTCATCTGAGGAGAGGCGCATTAGTTAATGTGTTTGGAGATGGAGAGCGAGCCTCTTTCTGATCAATAAATAAATACATGGATGGATGATGAATGGGGCTCTTGTGGTTACAGATCTGTGAGAACATCCTGATGTTGTGCCTCAGGGAGCTGTTTGAGTTCAGGTACATGCAGACTGACCCCAACTGGTCCAACTTCTTCTATGATCCACAGACGCACAGGGTGAGTCTGCCTGCTAAATACTGCTGTTACTAGAGTTACTTATGCTGCTATTAATAATAATGATAATAATAATTTAGCCTTGAGATGTAGAGCAATGAAAATGACCAGCGATCATTGGATTGTCTCTCTCTAGGTGTCGCTGTTGGACTTTGGAGCCACGAGAGGATTTGATCAGAGTTTCACAGATTTGTACATAGAGGTAAGATCATGTTGCGTGCTGTGGTTTAACGTAAAATATTGTTGAAACAGACATCGAGGCGATGGTGGTTCATAACCTGTTTGTGATTGTAGATAATCCATTCAGCTGCCGAGGGCAACAGAGAGGGAGTTCTGAAAAAATCTATCGAGATGAAGTTCCTGACTGGATATGAGTCCAAGGTAAATATTGCTTTATCTGTCTGTCTCTCTGTATCTACATTACCAATCATAACCCGTAGCATCATGTCGACAAAAGGAGGCAGATTTCACTTTGAACCTCTGAGGTTTCTGCAGCAAATGTTCCTTTTTTTGATTTATAAAAATGACCTAACTGAGACTAACTGTGCCGTGTGTTTCCCCTACCCGTGTCCAGGCAATGATAAACGCCCACGTGGATGCCGTGATGATCCTCGGCGAGGCCTTCACCTCCACCGAGTCCTTCGAATTCGGTTCCCAGTCCACCACCGAGAGAATCCACAACCTCATCCCGGTGATGCTCAAACACCGGCTCACCCCACCTCCCGAGGAGACGTACTCACTCCACCGCAAGATGGGCGGCTCCTTCCTCATCTGCTCCCGGCTGGACGCGAAGCTGAAGTGTAAGAACATGTTCCAAACGGCGTATCAGAAGTACTGGGAAGGCCGCACACCTCCGTCATCTCAGTCGGCCTAAACAAATCCTCAAGTGTCGGGCTTTGACGGACAGATCTTTGGGCCAACGGCAAAGTGCAAGTCGACGGCGTTGTATGGCGGTGTGAAGACGCAGCACAGCAAAGTGGAGGTCGAGTTGCCTACCCTCATCTGGTCATCGAGAACCAGCTTACCTTTGTCAGTTCGGGCAACCCGCTACGATGAATATTTGAACGGTACGTCTAGATATTTTTAGTTTGAAAGGGAGCAACATCTGGAGCGCTTTACGGCCAAACTCCGCACCGCCTTGAGAGGATGGACCGAGGAGAGGCGGGCATGAAGGAGAGAGACAATCGGCCTTGTGTATTCAGGTGTAAAATGAATGTAAACAAGTGTATCTCTCATGCTTTCAACACGATTCTTGCATTTCTTTTGTGTGTTTTTTTTTTTTTTTTTTTTTTTTTTTTTTTTTTGCGTTGCCGTGTTTTGTTGAACATTTGGAAGCTCACACCAGCGAACGTCGTCTGCCAGAAATGTTGGGAAACATTGATTATATTAAGAAAGAGGACTGAAAGCCCACAGTCATGAAATAATGGGGTTAACACAGGGTCAGACAGCATGACTCACAGTATTGACCACGTCCGACACGTTCGGGTCACAAATACTTCTGTTTCTGTTTCTTTGATTAGATTATCTGTCTGAATTATGATCAATCAGGTTAAAATAAATGTAGCTGCTTTGATAAGAACAAGGTTTGTCAGTGTTCAAGTCGAGACAAGTGTTCGAGTTCAGGTGTATCTAGCCGTTTGTAGAAAATGCGACAAACTGGAATTTGTCCACATTTACACACAAGAAGGTCTGATTTTTAGCTCATGTACGTGTAGTATATTCTCTGTATCAATGTAGCCATCAAGTGCTGTTTATAGCTTTGAGCTTTATAGGGAGAAATCTGTGGGTCAGAGCGTCGATTCAAGCGATCGGCATGTCTCACACGACCATTATCATGACATTCAGGATCGACGTGCGTTGAAGAACCTCTGGGAGAAAAGGGATGAACGTCTATAGTGCTTCAGCTTTACGCTTTTTGTCTTTATGCAATTTGTCTTCAAACATATGATTCAGATTTAGCTCATGAATTCCAGTTGAAAGTACTAAAGCAGGTTTTCTCAGTATGGATCCATGTGTGCTGACTGTAAGAAGATGAGGGCTCGAAGAAAGACCGGGCCTGAGCTTAGTCACGAATGTTAATGAACCGCCGAGATGGAAGAGGCTCATCCTGATATCGCACAAGCTCCGACTTGCGGGCTCACCTCACCTCCCACAAGTCGGTAATCTCTCCACACCTTCGCGGGTGTGAGAGCCTCCGTCACCCGTGTGTGGCGTGTGGCTGTGAAAGTTCTCTCGACTCACGCTGTGTGTCTCTGGAGTGAAGCTGGGGAGGGGTGGGGGAAAAAAAAAGAGGTGCCTGTAGTTTGACTTTATTTTTCATATCGAGACTCTGTGAAAAGATTTTCTAAATGTTCTTTACTGAAAGTTGTGATAAGATGATAAAAGGACAAATGTTTGATCTATACTTGTCATGTGGTTTTTGTGTGTGATCATACTTTCAGTCTGCTTCAAAGGACTAGCTCTTCATAGAAGACATCAAGTAGTTTGCAGTAGTCTGATAAAACGTAGCTCTCACTCAGTGTATATATAACATAGCCCAGATTTTGTCCATGCCTTGTGTCCTGTAGGTTAAGCGGCTGTAACGTGTGTTTTAGGGGAGGATAAAATACATCGGGGAGAGTCAGAGAGCGGCTGTCTTCCTTATTTAGCAATGTCTTGGCCAGCGATGACTGAACTGGCAGAGAGCCTGGGAAATGAGAAAACACACAGGAATATTCACTTTCAGGCAGGTGAATCACGCCAGTGCTCATACACAGGAATCGAATGGTTTTTACTGTAGACTGCATGCACACGCATTTTCCTCTCTTGAATCACCCTGACGCTTTTTTCCCCCCCGTCCTTGGAAAATCCTTACATTTCAAATTGTTCCAAACCCACATCCTGGTGTAACTCACATCAGTGTCCAGCTCGTGGCGCTGTTGTATTTCCATACGGCCGCTAACGCCTCGCATTGCTTCCTCAAATACTGACATCATCCCCAACAACAAAACAGAACATAACCAGCCTGAAGTCAGTCAGCCAGATGATTGTATGAATCCCAGCGGGCTGCGTTTGCTTGAAGATGTTTAATATGTTATTTCTGCTTTATTAGATCTGTAACAAAGTAATTAGATTGAGGAATGATTACACAAAGCACCAGTGGTCATTAGGCGCATGTTGCTCATATACAATATTGATAGCAGCCACCAGAATCTTCACATGTATACTCACACTTCAGGGTAAAATTGTATTCTTGAGGCTGAACGAGCTTATTAAAAAAGAATTTTGTGGCTGCCAACGTTATAATGTACAGCAATTATTAAGTATATTTTCCACTGCAAGGATTTCATATTTTTATTGAAGCATACGCTTGCAAAGGGATCCATGCAATTTCATTGATTTCAGATAAACACCATCTGCTGTTCTCCCATCATACGCTTTCTTAAGCTGCATTCTAGGAACCGCATCTGCCTCTCATACGGGTCTCCGAGAAACAAACACTGCCCTCGGAATATCTTAACCGGAGAGGTCAAGACCCGAGATAGTTTGAAAGCAGAGTGCAAACGGTTTTCTAAGCAGTGTTGCCACTGTGTTACATCTTGATGACCCGAACGTGTTTGGATGGTGCGAATTAGCTGAGCTCAGATGGAAACAACTCAGCTGGTCGTGTTTACATTACGCAGAGGATGGTAGGTTGTGCACCCAGTTGTCTGGTCGCAAAGAGCAAGCAGTGAGAAATCCTTATTTGGTGAGAGAGAGAGAGAGTCAGCAAGTCCAGTCCCAATCCTTAAAGGCAAAAACACTCACAACCACTTTCCTCAAGTGTGATTTACGTCTTCTCTATACTCACCACCAGCATCCCCGTGCAGATGGTTAATGAGACTATTTTTGTTATTGTCATGGAAACTGACTTTATACAGTATTAGTGTAGTATACTGGAGAAGTTCACATCTGAGCCTTTAAGCTAAATCGGATAAACTCAGACATGAAGAATGTGGCTCTCGGCTGAGCTGTTGAACAGTCGAGATCTGAGCTCCATAACAAGACTTTCACACATTCTTCTGATTGCAGCGAGGAGGGTGGTCAATAAGGCTTCATCTCTAGTGCCGTGCTATGTTCTGTGGGAAGTTGATCAGGCAATTATGTGTAAGCTGGGAATGATAAAGATTGGACAAATAGTGTTACTCTTTTTCATTTCAATCATTTTGAAAAATGTTGACCCTATTGCGTGCTTTTTAAATGAGAAAGACGAGTCATCCTACTATGACTAACATCCATCCGTGCGTCCATTATCTGTAGCGACTCATCAGGTCACGGTGGGGCTCGAGCCTATCTTTGTGCGAGAGGCGGGGTACGCCCTGGACAAGTCACCTGCTCATCACAGGGCATCATGACTAACGCTTTTCTCAAACTCTTATATAGAAGTACATACATATTTTAGTTATGACCTGCTGTAAAACAAAGACAGAGAGTGAATAAGGTAAAACATAGTTCCCATAGAAACAGCACTTATTCTTTGAGTGGTGCAGGGTTAAGTGAAAAAAAAGTGCTTGTAACATGGTAAATGTGCAGCAGCACCTCAAATCAAGACTGCAGCTGCACGCTAGTGGGGCTGAGCTAACATCGGCATGCTAACTTGGTTAAAATGCTAGCATTTGCTAATTTGCGCTAAGCAGACAAAACTGGAGAGTTGGACCAACATTTTAACTAGAAAACTAAAGAACCCCCAAAGCTTTTACAGTTTACCCTGAAGGTAGCTTGAATGTCTGTACCACGTTAATAGTTGTCAACATGGAAGTAGGAAGTAGGGGTGCTACAGCCCCTAAAAATCAGTTCAACTTATAGTGACTTCCTCTTTGTTTCTATGTGCAATTTGATTTTATTTTGCACAGTGAGGGTTGTCAAAATGTCAGGGCACGTGGTCAGACACAATTCAACCCAGCTACACCGAGAGTAAACAAGTAACTGCAATTACTGTCACATACAGTGACACGTATAGGCCATTAGCACAACAGGATGTGTGATTTGTAATGGAACGTACTACCGCGTTGATAGCTTCCATATCGGGAACTCAGTACCCATATTCAGAACCGTTTATTTGTGAGTCAGATGTGGATTCACACATCATCTGTTTACAGACAAAATGCGCACATGTTTGAATCCTGCAAGGATAAGCGTTACTCTGAGACTGGAGAATTCCTGTTTCCCCTCAAAATGAATTATGAAATACTGACACATTAAATAAAGAAACATGAACAATTCAGTGACAAACGTCCAGTAATTGGAACCAAAACATTTTTAATTGCAAGATTTTATTTATCAGTCAACTTAACTACAATTTTAAATAGTTAAGCTACTCTGTGTGTGTGTGTGTGTGTGTGTGTGTAACTCTATAAAGTGACTTCACACCAAAGCTATGCATGCAAGGAACTGTACATGACAGTATGTTCATACTACAGTCGAAAAGCTAACACAACACCAGCGTTATTAAAAATAAAAACATTACGATAAGTGAATATTTCCCCTGAAAATCAAAGCAGTGGTTGGTTATAATAAAGTGTCCAAAACAAACTAACAAACAAACAATTATTTCAGTTCTATAAATTGCACCCAAAACCCAAAGAAAGCAAAGAAACTCCAGCATCACTGCTACAAAAAACACTCATGGGAGAACATTGGTCATTTGTAAGGCATAAAAATATCATCACCATTACAGTCATCATCATTGTGAGCATCATCATCAGTCCCTCACGAACACTATACAACATATACACAGTCGGAACATAAAAACGTTTGGAGTCATCATCCAAAACACAGCAGTGCTCACTTAAAGAAGACATCTGGCTAAGATAATGAAGTTAATTAAACTCTACAGGGCTAATTTTAAAAAAACAAAACAAAGAGATACACGATTGGGAGAACGTTTAATGAAGAAGCGGATGTGAATTTCTCAAGAGGCGCGACCAATTCCGTGATGTCACTGTAAATAAATGCATCTCTGATCCTTTTCAAGAAATGTTGCACGATATCTGCTGAATCTGTCCCACGTTACAAGACAGGCAACAGTCTGCATTTCTGTTTTTCCACGTGCACTGTAAGATCTTATCAAATAAACTCCATTCAGTTTGTTCGGCAGTAACTGAGCTAACTTCCTGCAAACACACTCGCAGTAATTTGGATTTTGTGCACCATTTGTGTTGCAGCTAAGGCTAAATGGTTTAATTCTTTTACTGAGGCTCTCTGACTTTTTTTTAATACTCTTGGAAATTTTTCAGGGAAGCGAGCCAATCGTGCAAACGCATGAGCATGAGAAAGCTGAGGTGGTATCATGGGAAAGGATTTGTTTGGATCAGGCAGTTGTGTTAGGTATCATAATGTTTTGAGTCTTGTTTATTTATGACCTACAGACGCTCCCATACATACTGAGGCCATATATTCTCCATTATTGCACGCTATCAATCACACCCACACTTTTATATATACACAATGTACACAAAGAAGAGTGAAATGAACAGCTTGATGCACGGACCTCCTGGAACGAGTCAAAAATAGCTGTTCAAACAAACGACGTCAGTCACAAATTTAAATGACATTCCTGTAATTGCATCTTTGTCATAACGTGACAGACAGGGTGGTGACTATGTTTTCCGCCGAGTGGGAACTTGTTAATTAGAATACAATGTTCTAATGACGTGTAACATCTCTCTGACACTGACTTACACATTTAAGAGCTGTGAAAATTCAAATTAAGCAATCATCAGGAAGCGTGAGTCATTTTCAACACGGCCCTGTAATTTTAGGATGACACACGTCTTGTGATCAGCAGCGAGATGCAGCCTGTTAAAAAAAAAAAAGAGTTTACTGTAAAGCATGGAAAGAAACAGTGTACCTACAGTAACTATAGGGTAATGGGTTAGCCGTATGGGTTGCAAATACCTCCATCCAGATCAAATTATCAGAGCTATTTATAGTCTGATCACATGATGCAGTTGGAGACATGCTCGCTCTTCAGTCGCTGCTCGAATAACGGCTGATTCTCTGCTCAGTGATTGTCAGATTTAGTGGCAAAGTCATCCCGATTTCATTGAATGTGAACCTTGTGATGAATGCTATGCTATTTTTCAAACACTTTATAGAAGGTGTTTGAGAGTGAGAACTCATAATGCATCTTTTCGGAGCACAATGTGGTCTCAGTATCACAATGGAAAATGCCATTAAAGCTCGCTAGAGGCCTTTGAAACAGCAAAACTGGCTGATGAATCCACTGATGTTAAACACTGAAATAAGTGAAGTGGCAGCGGTGCCAGGCTGCCAGTTCATTGGCAGTGGAAAGTTACACTGGTTCTGGAAACATTGTTGAACATCTTACCTTTTATGTACAGCATTCTAATTATTCTGGTAATATTCTTTTTTTAAATCACAAGCCGAAAATACAGAATTAATGTTTGTCACAACAATAAATTGTCCTTCTTTCTTCATCTAATCCTGTCATGTAGTCAGATTTATGTTTTTGTCAAATAGAACAAATAAAAAAAATATCAAAAATCACCGTTTACTCAAAAAAATACAGACACACTGTTTTTTTTTTTCTTATCCACTGTATTTCTTGTGACAATTTTCCTCGTCTTCGAATGTAAATACATCCCGTTGTCAACCAACCAGCATCAGCTTGCCAGCAGAAGTCAGCTGATTCTCGCCTCTTTTCTTTCTTCATCTTTCTTATGTCCGTGTCTCCGCTTCTCTCTGTCGCCCGGCGTTTAAAAGGCAGACAACTACAGGTCATCACAAAGGTAAAAGGTCACCGTCAGGCTTCGGGGAGAGGTCAAACTGTCCGTGTGATCAATCAGATAACATGAAGTCAACCTCTCTCAGACGTCCTGAGGAAGACCCTGGTCTCTGTAGCCTGAGGAAGTGTACAGACAGACGGGGGGGAGATGTGGAGATGAAGAAAAGAGAGGCACGTTTGAATGCTTGTAGAAATAATAATTGTAAAATCTATTATCTGGATTTTATGGCCCCCAGATAAGAGGCTTTTAAAGAGCAACATGAAATTGCTAAGCATTCGTTTTGAACTTCTGACAATAATTGCTTTGCTCAATTTCATTTAATTGAGAGAACTGAAAGCAAAGAGGCTGGCAGCAACCAAAAAGAAGCCTGCCTGCAGCATTATGAAATATTGGCTGGCAAGGTTAAGCCATTACCCAGCTTCCCCAAAGAGACAAACAGTGCTAATCTGGCTCGTATTATGGTTTCAAATAGATTGGGCACTTTAACTCCATCAGAGATGAAAAGAAGAAATTTCTCTTATTAATGAGCCAAAACGGAAATATAACAGCTTCACAAATCGCAGTGTTTGCTTCAGTCATTGAGGTCTGGTCAGGATCAGCGGGCGTTTAAATAGTTCTCCTGTTAAACATCAAGAGGAAATCTCTCCTATTAACCTTCACCTCCTGTTTTAAAAGCTCTCCCGTGGACGGAGCGAGGTTTTTTAAGAGGGGATGTACGAATTGTTAGCATCGCATCCGCTCAGACGACTGCACACGTGCACCTGCGTGAACATTTAAGTTCGGTGACACACAGTTTGATACTGAGCAGCAGGTGGTGGAGGTGACATGCCAAGAAAGTGAGCAACTGCGCCAACAAAGGCAGAGAAGAAGAATACTGCTAGCTAACACATTGCCACATGTCGTTAGCATCATGAAATATTTAACATGTTTTGCAAACAAAACTTTTAATAACTCATGGCACGTGTTTGGCTGGCATACTTGCTTTAAATTTGAAGTCAAATCATCATCCCATCATTCCCATTTTTAACCTGGTGAAAATCTTACTTGACCGCACAAGGTTAGCTTTCAGCTATATTGCATGATCTTCATCATTAAATGGAACAAACTCTGGTTAAGGCTCTGGAACCTGGAAGGAGGACCTTGAGATCCGATTGTCAAACTACTGTTTGCAGTGTCAAGAATGAACTCTGACGCTCGAGCTCATGAGACTTGTGAAGATGACAAACGTTAGATGTGATTCCAGCACGAGAGATCGTGAGAAAGTTCAAAATGAATGCTTTGGTAAGATCTCATAAATTTGGGAAATGTGGTTATTTTTTTTTTGGCCCACTTGATGGATCACTATTTGTCCACAGTTTCATCAGTGTGGGACTGTTAGTGAGTGAGTAATCGAGAAATACCTACCGTCCGAAACTTTGGTTGATGAAGAAGGAGAACGGGGGGAGGAGGAGGGGAAAGACAAGAGACAGAGTTAGTGATGAAAACCATGAACGTCGCTGTTTAATACAGTTTTAAAAAAGCATGATCAGCATTAAAGTAACAAAAAAAAAACAGGCTTTTTAGACAGGAAGAGACATTTGTAGTAACTTCCAAGGGTAAAGAAAAACCTTTTTTCAACCTGAGCTGAACTCACACTAATCAGATACATTTCACGATCAAATGAACGCAAATACGGCAACATGACCCCGGTGTACCGGATCGATAAGCAGAGATATGGAGACAGGAAAAAAAAAGGAAGAAAAGAAAGCCGAAGAATAAAATGAGGCGGAGAGGGAGACTGGGAGGGTGGGAGTGGGAGGAATAACGTGTGTGAGGGAGACAGAGAGAGAGGGAGAGAGCTAAGATATGGTGAGATCAAATAGGAACGATCATTAGACAGAGCAAGAGGCAGGAGGGGGGCAATCAGTGGGAGGGAGATAATACCACCATCATTAGATAGATGGAGAAGAGAGAGTAGAGAGAGAGAGAAGAAGATAAGATGGGGTGTTTGTAGAGATGGAGGTATGGCAAGCAATAAGACATTGATCATATGTAACCCAGGCTCATTAGAGAGGGGAATGAGAAAAGTGATACATGTGCCACATTATCAGAGTGATTCAAAGAGCGACTAGTTGAATAAGTGCCCAAATCTCAACGCTACAAAGACGGGTATTGTGCTTGTGAATAATCTTAGACGCCAACAGCATGCATGATTTCACCCAGGAGAAACCGGCCTTCAGTGCTAACAGGAAAATGGTTTTCATATTCAATATAAATATTCAATAAGCCGCTAGCCGGGAGCGCTAACGGGAGTATGGATTGCAGCAGCAACAGTTGAATGTGACGTGTGCCCAGAGGCCTGAAAAACAGTGGGGAGCAGTGAACAAAAACACACCGGGGGGGGGGACTGCTCACTCACTCCCACACACACAATTAACTGTACCTCACACACACACAGACAGACAAAAACACACAGATCCTTGCAGGCATGTGTGAAGTAACACACATTTGGTAGCACACACAGGCGGCAATTACCTCACATGGGTGCACTCGTACACACAAAGGAGACAGCGCTGTGGTAATTCAAAGGCAGCCAGGGTGCAATGAGAGAATGGTGACTGTGTGTGTGTGTGTGTGTGTTTGCACACTTGTTCATGCATCATTGCCTGAGGAGAAGACTTTCTACATTCTGACGGAGAAGGCGGTAAAATTGCCCAACCCCTCCATCACACTCTCTGCATCTACCTCTGCTGCTTTCTTTCTTGTCTGCGTTTGCAAGAAAGATATTAAAACCCTTTAAACAAATGAGTGTTGTGCTGGCTGGTGGAGTTTCATTCTATATTTTTATTGTTGTTCCCATGAAAAGGCGGCTGCGGTGTGGTTGTGCCATTATCCTCCCGTCCTTCCCCTCTCTATGACTGTCAGCCTTCACTTCACGCTGCCTTCAAGTTTATGAATCCTAAAGCTTTCTAATGTAGTCAGGCAAGATGTCGTAGGAAGTGTTTCTAACTGAAACCTTTCTCAATGCATGGCACTCATGCGCATTTATTACAACCATAGACAGTATATAATATGGACGTTGTGTCTGTGACATCATCCACAGGTTTCTGAGGAGCCGTTTTGAAGCTCGGATTACAGGTGGCTTCTCGGCAGTCACGTCTGCTAATCTAAAAATGGGCAAAGGACCTGAGGCAGATATGATGCCTGGGTGCTCAAACAAGCCACCCGTAATGGCATCCACCTGTCAAACAAAGCGGCCGAGCTGTTAATTCTGCTTAACTGTAAGCCTTAAAACAATTTGAACAGGTGAGTTAAACAGAAATTCAACCTCAGTACAGTCGTCATGAACGGGCAAATTAACTATAGAGACCAAAACAGTTTATTGTACCAGGCTGTAAACGTATTTATTTCTACTCCGAAGTTGCGCATTTTAACATGGAGACTGACTCGTTCTGTACACAACCTCAAGTGGCCGTTTGAGGAACTGCAGCCACAGAAGTTGTGCACTGTAATTTAAAGCAATATTGTATTTGTTGGGGATATTTTCAACTGCGTATTAATAGTAATTTGATGCACCTTTGATGCCACAGACAAAACTCAGGTATACCGTATATAGTTTAATATATATACAGTTATGTATATATATCATTAGTAGAGTCAGTTCATTGCTGTTTTTCTTGGTATGGGTTAAAAACTAGAAAAATATGAGCAGAGTTAATAGATAATAGAACATCGAAACCAAAGTGAGGTTTTACATAAGTATTGTGATTTCAGTCTCACATTGTGAAATGTTTGTAGTTGTTTGGATGTCATGCGTGAGGCAGACAAACAAAAGAAAAGGAGACGACTAAAACAAAGAGCGTTAAAGAGAACAGAAGAAGATGGCCATCAAAGAGAAAGATAAATGTGAGGCTAAAGTACTGACTTGCCAGGATGACCATGTCCATTCCCCAGAAGATGCTCATGATCCATCCAACCATGATAACAGCTGTCAGTATCTGGATGAGGGCTGCTGCCACGTTGAGCCAGAACACACAACAAACACCTCGCTCCGAAATCAGCTCACTGCGAGCTCCGCACAGCACCGTGAACGCTGAGATAAAAGTACCTGTGGAAGAAAAACAGTACGTTTATTAAAAAAGGTTCAGGCCTGATGTGCGTATACAACAGTGCATGGTGTGTTTTGGTGTGTTTGAAGTCAGACAGCAGACTTTCCACTGAAATAAACCAGAAGAGACGTGTGCTCACCTCTACTGAAAATATGACACAAGTACATTTCTGTGTAATCAGTCCTCAGAGCTAACGTGCTCACCGTGACTGTACTCTGACTCTACTGATGTTTAGCAGGTTATGTTTACCATGTTCATCGTCTCAGTTTTGACACATCTTCCACTCAGCGTTTCTCAGTAACTGAGTCAATACTGAAGTGGCAGTAAGTATCTGGCGAGCGGTGGTGCCTTGGAAAAGAGCACAGAAAGATGCAGGCGTATCGATGGTCACATCCACCGGGCTGGAAACAGGATTATCTCCGTGGACGATCCTTGTCTGCCTGAATGAAATCCAATATCGCTTCTTATCCTGTTATCTGGAGACCTGGACCGTCCCAGGCCCTCATTCACTGGGCTGTAAGTACACAGTGTGTGTGTGTGCGAGCATGTGTGTGTTGCTGTGTTACACAGAGAAGCGTGTGTGTGTCTCATTGCCAATAAATCAGATTATTTCGTTACAGCTTGTTTCCATGACAACATTTCCTTAGGAATGAGATATACTGTATATAAAATATGATTTTTATCCTCTGATGAGTCTGCCTCATATTATCAAAGCCATATTCAGACTTGCCTACTTGGCTTTCATTGCACCAGAATACATTGTTCTCTTTAGTATTATTTCACACCTCACCAACACGAACTTACATCCTGTAAATTTGCTGTATGTTTCCATTCAAGCCAGAAGCCTCGGACTAAGTTCAATTGATTATTGACCACTGGCATCTTATCTTATTTTGAAATATCATGATCTCTCTCTCCGGGTACTCCATCTTCCTCCCACAGTCCAAAGAAATGCACTTAACAGGTTAATTGCTGACCCTTAGATGGCCAGTAGGTATGACTGTGAGCGTGAACGGTTGTTTGTCTCTATGTGTACCCCAACTCTCGCTCAACGCCAGCTGGGAAAGGATAGGAAGTTACAGGAAACGGATGAATGTAGCAGCAGCAGCACAGTAAATCAGTCAACAAAAAATTAAAAATAGAGAATAAGAAAATAGAAACAAAACTGTTCTGAGAGAGGTCTACACATGGGGATCATTCATCTAACACACATTCTTTTATACGCAGACACTTATCCTAAATCCTGAGAAGGACGATCTCAAGGCAGCTCCTGAGAAAAATTTGCCATCAATTCATTTTCACCATCTGGGCCCATTCTTTCAAGACTGTGGAAAAACAGACAATACCTCCTAAAATAAAATGTCTTGGACAGAATACAAAGAGCACACTTGTGACATTCACAAATATAACAGCGACTCATCATCGAAGGTTTGACGGATTTGTGGGAATGTTCACGTCGGACGTGCTAAAGTCACCTCATCTCCTCTACAGAGTGCTTTAGATCTGTCATGTACTTCATGTACTTTTGCACCTAAATCTTCTCACATAAGGTCAGCAGCAGTTTTATTCTAGAATATTTATTTTATTTTAACTCCACATCCTTCATTTCCCATCCCGCAAATGTTTTTTTACTGACCATGAGGTCTGTGTGACCGCGTGAGACATGCCAGTGCACAGTGAGCATCTCTAGAATTCAGACTGTATAAACAACCTTGAGGGATTTTGCATCGCAGCAGTTATTGCAGATAAACGTGTCACTAAACTGGCTGCTTTGATTCAATGAAACACGTCTTTTGGTTCTGTAGTATTTCCACAGCTTTTATTTTGCAAACATTATTCCAAAAGTCTCACCGAGTTTAAAATCATTTTACAGAAGAGGTGTTTTCTTAGTGATTGAGTCACCGAGTCCACAAGATTTTTTTTCATTTATACAGAATCATAAATTATTCACAGACTCAGCTGATGTTTAAACTCTCCCTCTGCGAGGATTTTTTTGTACCCTTGTGAAAATACTGAACTGAATACTACGAATACTGAAAGAAATGCCGAGTGTGCATCGTGTGCGTCGTGGCCTTGGCCCTTCTCATTTCTTGTCACGTTGGAGGAACTCAAATAACAGAGCAAGCCAAGCAGGTGGGGGGAGGGAGGCACAAGAACGGCCAGGCTGCCAGCTGCATCTTGTTTGTCGGGAGCCAGATAGGACCAAAGTCGACTCATATAGAAGTTTGTTTCTTAGCACTTTTTTCTCTCTCAGTCTGTTTCTCTGTTTTTTTTCCACTCTGTCTGCCTCTCTGTTTACATGTCCCTCTTTCTAATTAACCATAGATTAGCAGGAGAACTAGAGACTGAGAGCTCCGTCCTACTTCTATGGAAACACAGACATACCAGATATGCTAAATTTGTCCCATAATCTCTGACAGATCTGAATGTACACCGTAATATTTACTTTCACATGGACAACACCGGCCTTATATGGCATGGTTCCCAAAAAAGTCAAACTGTGGAGCAAGCACAACAATCACAGAATAATACGCAGAGCTGGAAAAGTAAATGTGGAAGTGGAGAGATGAATTTGATATTTACTTTCCCTTTCAAGCTTTTGGCCGATGCTCATTTCAAAGCATTTCACAGAAAGAGCAACAGTGGGCTAAAATGAGATTCCACCCAAAGCCGATATGGTCTGATCAGACAGAAATGTTCAGGTCGCAGAGGCCACACCCACCAGCAGATGCTCTGGCTGTTGATGGAGCTGCCCACCTCCAGACATGAGCCATGATTGACGGCAAGCTGGTGGTTGAATGGTTGCACATCACCTCCATGTTTGGCAAGGAAGGCAGGATTTATACGGTCTGGCCACTTTCCATTTTTCAGGTGCTAGTCATGTGTTGTGTTCAGTGAACAGTAAGTTTCTGTCAGTAGTTTTGGAATTGGGAATGGGTTTTTGCTGTACCTGCCAACATGATGATGAACATGATCTATAAAATGTCAGACAATGGTGGAGAGCAATTTCCCGGAGCACAGTGACACCTTCAAGTAGCTGGCTGATATTCCAAAAAAGAGTATTCACAAATTGGAAACAATAAATCTGCTGATTTAAAAACGCCTTATTTGATTATTATCACCTTTTAGTATATATGATGAACATGTTAGCGTTTGCTTCTAGCAACATTATCATTCCTTTGGAGTCGTATTTCTGGCAATCTGATGAATGTAAGTTTGATATTAACTCTACGTTTAACTTGCTTTGGTCATTATCAACTCCTGGGGGAATATCTGGCTCTTACCTGCTGCAAGTTTTGGGCTCACAGCAAGGCATGCCAAGCCTCACTGCTTGTCAAATACTGTGAAGACTGAGGCTAAATTAACACTGAGCTCTTTAATGCCGCTTAGCATGCAGTTAGCACACTGCTAACACGTGCTAACTTCCATCCAGTGAGGTAATCTGGAAGGGCTTACTACAGAAGCCGGTAGACAGGTGAGATTCACACATCAGTCCCATTTACTGGTTGCATGGTTGCAGTGGGATCATTTTTGTTGTGTTAGTGGTGCCATTCTTCAGTAAAAAAACAGGTCTAATCCACCAGATAGAGGCATTTCCTGCACCGTTTTGTCAGTGGAACAGTTTTAAATATTGCAAGGGGGAATAGTACAAACAGAGACTGCCACAGTGGGCTGAAGTGGGCTGAAGGTGACTAGTAAACCTCCAACACATCATCAAGGCAAACAACTTTGCTTTGCTGTGCAGTGGAAAAACACTCACACCATACCAATTCTGCTCGACTGCTCATTGCCGTCCACAGCATAGGAATGAGTCCATCCCCGGCTGTGGAAAGACCCTACGATGTGGTTGATTTGTGATAGCTACAGTGGGATTTCAAACATTTTTAGATGAAAATAGCTGCATACCAAAAACCCTGATGAGAGCGGTGAAACCGAAAACCAAAGAAAACAAGCAGCTGAAAGATGCTGAAAGTGCTTCACAGAGCTGAGGGGAAATGCATGCAGTCATTTGATCCCTGTTTACATCCTTTCTCATAAGTCTACCAACAAAAACAAAATAATTAATTGTTTTAAACATGCCAGCTGTTAAAGGATATTAAAGGGACAGTTCACCTCAAAATGAAAAATATTTTTTTCTATCTTCTTGTCCAGCTCACTCAGGATAATCCACAGACTTTGTTGTAAACTGTTTCATGTACGAACTACTTTCTTTCTACCAAACTACGACTGTATTAATGTGCAGGAGCTAGTTTGGGGAGGTGAGTTTATAGCTCATCGGCTAGAGAGCTAACCTTTAATGTTTAATGCCATTAATGTTTGAGCCTCTCATCCATAAACAAGGAAAGTACTAGAACATCTAAATATTTGTATGTTTTTGAAGTGAAAAGGAGTCTACAGTTTTGTGTAGGATTGTGCACAGTTTTCAGCAGGTACTGTGCAAAGGTTCACCGTATGCACAATATTTAAATGTGATATTTTTCTGGTGTAACTACATGCCTGAAAACTTCAACAGAAATATCCAACATCTTTTGGGAGAAATCTTCTATTAATGTAAGATTAATTCCACACCACAGGCAATGTCAACGCAGTAAAAAAAAATAAAAAAATTTATTTCACTATTCCACACTTTGTAGCTGCCGGCCTCTTACAGCGTCTTTTAAACGGCCCATAATTAATCTGAACAAAGCAAACCATCAAGGATAGCTTGCTGTGTATGGATGTGTGTAACTGGGTCAAAAAAAAAGATGGGATATGCACATGCTCAACAATCACCACTGCAATAAAACAAGGTTTAATAAACTGTAAATAAAAAAAACTTTATTCCTCTAGATTTGGGAAATCAACTCTAACAACCCCCCATGTGTGAAAAAAGCTCTCGGATCATCCTGTATGTCGAATGTGGGAGATGTGTGTGTGCCTAGATATTACCCAGACTAATGACCATAATTACAAGGAGAACTCTACAAAGCACCCACTGGTAGTGTGGGAGGTTAATGATGGAGTGTGAAAGAAAGAAAGAAAGAAAGAAAGAAAGAAAGAAAGAAAGAAAGAAAGAAAGAAAGAAAGAAAGAAAGAAATAGAGAGAGACAAGTTTAGTATTGGGGAATTTACTTGGAAAATATAATAAATGAAATATCATTGATTGAAAAGTAATTACATTAATTAACTTATTAGGCTACTCAACAGCAAAAGTAACACTGTATTCAACCAGAAGCATCAAATTTTGATAATACTGTCATTTCATCATATCTTTGGAAACATGTATTTTGGAAAAAGTCTTACATGTACGTCAACTGTCAATAACTCACTCTCAGGCCAGTGCAGCAAAAATGTGTTGAGTAAGAGAGGGGCAACGGAGGAACATTGCTAATTTTAGCCATACTGTAAGTATATACTCTCTAGAATGCGCGCACACACTCTTGCATCTGTCTACAGGATACAAATATTTACAGAGGTCTCCTACATTCTTGGACACTGAAGTGTAAAGAAAACACCGCCTGCGACACACAGCCAAGCTTCCTGTTGCAGCTGAGATAGGGCAAAATTTCACCAGCTTCTCAGGTATTTGTTTTGCTAAGCCTGCCAATCATAACCCACCTGCGACCGTGTCTAAAGCTGCCAAATATCAGCGTCACAAATCTACATTTATATACTACCTCAGTGATACGTGCAACCAGGGGCTGATCAGTGTGTCAGAAAAGGATTTACACATCATACAAAAACAACAGCAGGAACAGAACAGGTCATGTGAGATATTAAACCATCTTTTCATCGCACAGGAATCTTTATGATTGCATCTCTTAACGCCTCTCATCATCAGCAATTAAATCAGCGATGCAGTCATGTTATGCAATGTGCAGAAACCTTTATAAGCTAGTCACAATAAGGCAACTAAAGTGCTGAACAGAGTCAGAAAACAATACTTTCCACCTTTTCATGAGGATAAACGTACAACACACTAGACAGCACTAGACCTAACTCTAATATAGCTGTGACTTTTAATCTCTAGCTCAAATGTAATAAAGTGCACTCCATAGAGCCCTTTCAGTGGAGAAACCAGCACTCTACAGAGCCCCTCCAGTGTAGTGCCATATACGTTGCCCTTTATTATGCCCCTGTCTCCCTCAGACAGCCAGAGTCTGACCACGTAAAATGATGCAGTGTCTCCAATCCAAATCAGATACCATTAATCACATAGACCCATACATCCATGTGACTCCTACCACCCACATGCTCATACTGTACTGAGAGCTTAATCATATATTCACTTCAGCTCTCTGGGTCAAAATGCTTTCCAGTCCTCTTATGGTAAAGAACACAACTAGAGCGGTGAGCTGAAGTCTCCTTCACAATAAGTATGTGTAATTATTTACAAGCCAACAGCTCTGTAATCAGTTCACAGCACGGACTGATGCTGCACTGATAGATTTTTACTTTGTCTTCATTACATTGTTGGGACAATGTAAGATTCTAGAAACTAATGACAGGCAGGATTAATGTAA
This sequence comes from Nibea coibor, assembly GCA_023373845.1. NCBI lineage: Eukaryota > Metazoa > Chordata > Actinopteri > Sciaenidae > Nibea > Nibea coibor. Next base: position 9,254,361 of record CM041730.1, read on the forward strand.
AACAAGTGGACCAGAAAGAAGGAGGTTGTCAGATTGAATCCTCCAACTCGCCGTCTAGCTCAGGGTGTAGATCATCTCGTCTTTAAATGCAGTCTGTGGTGTAGAAATACACAAAAGAAAAACAAAATCTCATATTTGAGGCATACTTAGGAAAAATCCAGCCTGATTTAAGAACCCGCTCTTTGGTTGAGGCGATTTCTTTTTATACAAAAAAGCAAATATGAACTGTCAGAAAACAACACATGCCTCGATGTGAAGTTATCATCACCGAGTGTGAAATGTTTTTTACAAGAGTCTGACGTTGACACCAGTAACTGTTGTTTTCTTCCCTACCATCGCCTGCTGTAGCAACATTTGCTTCTCTTAATCATAACCACAATCTTTTCTAACAAGTACTTTTAGTTTCCTCATCACCTGTTCCTTTAACCATGAACATAAAGTTAACAAAGTAGTGACTTAAAACCACAAACTTTCCTTAAGCCTAAACCTAACCGAACCTTAACCAAGTTGTAAAATCAGAAAACGGTTTTAGTGGCATCATCCAGAAGAGGCTTCTAAGTGCATAGACTAACAACGTACTTTGTCATTTCATTTGGAGGATTTGTTGGTTATTAAACAGCATCTCCAGCTACTGTTACACAAAGTGCACTCAGCTGACTTTGTAGATCTGTTATAAAGGTTTTTCATTTGTCATTTAATGTGTATGCACTCTTTGTGTATGCATGTATGATCATGGTCTGTATCTGCGACGTCACCCATAGGTTTATGAAGAGCCATTGTGAAGCTTGTGTACCCGTCATCTTGGCAGTCCTTCATCTCTCACTCCAAGCTAATCTAAAAATAGGCAGATGTGGGGCGGGGGTGAAGCTGGGGCAGCTGAATGAGCTGAAACCAGCCGCCTGTGATGACACCCACCTGTCAGTCAAAGCAACCACGCTCTTAATTATGCGTAACTTTAAGCCTTAATATGATTTGAACAGGCGAGTTAAATTGAAATTCACCCTTAGTACAGTTGTCATGAACAGGAAATTAGCGACCAAAGCTGTTTTTAGTACCAGGCTGTAAACATGTTTATTTCTGCTGTGAAGTTGGACATTTTAACATGGGGACTTATGGAGACTGACTAGCTCTGTAGCCAGCTTCAAGTGGACGTTTGAGAAACTGCAGTTTCTGACACTTCTGCATTGGCTTCATTTAACAGCCACAAAGGTTGGAGCTTGGTTAAGGTGCATTACCACCGCCTTCTGTGTTGGAATATGAACCACAAAGATAGAACAGAAAGAAATGATTAGAGAGGTGCTGGATTAGTTACAAGATATTATCATATGTGTATCAATATTTTAATATTTCATCATGTTATAGTTGGTATTGGCATATCATAATATCTGTAGTGTGTATTCATTCATACACCTGCAGGAGATAATGTTCAGATCCAAAGTCCAAATTCAATTACACATTTCTAAATTTTATTCTGGCTGCAGGATGACAAGAACAAGCCGCTGTTTTCAGTCCCAGTCAATTACAGCCAAACAGCATTGACACACACACACATACATACACACACACACACACTCTCTCTCTCTTTTACACACACGTGCATTGTGTTCAATTCAGTCAGAGTTGTCATGGCAACTAGCCGCAGCTATTCAATGAAATGTCAAGGCATTCAGGCCAACCTACATGCACGCTCTTACACCGTACACTCGAACACACAGACGAGCTGTTGCCTTGATGCTTCTCATACATGTTGGGGACAACATGTCAGGGTAAGAGTCCTGCCAAAAGGGGGATAAATTAATTAACTGGGTCATGGTGTTTGCTGACCCTGTTTTCCTACACGGCTGTGACATTTTCAAGCACCCAATCATTCGACATTTAGTGTAGAAAGGTTGCGACGAAAAGACTGTTGAATGTGTGTAAAATTGGAAGGATGGATGAATAAGAGAAGAGGTTTCTGAATTTGGCACCTGACTTCAGCGTCTTCAGCAGGGAGCGATAACAAAGAGATGAAGAAGAGAGGACAAACACGGACGCAAGCCTCCAGAGAGTTACGACCAATAGATCAGGGGTGAGGGACAGAGGGGACACTTTATAGATTATTTAGTGATCCATAGCTAGAAGATGTAAATCTTTACCTTCAGAGAAAAACAAACACCTGAGTTTCTTCTTCTCATTTTCTCTGTCTTCTCTTTAGACGATGTGATTCTTACTGGCTACATATTTCTAAAATAAATTGCTCTTTATCATCTTGTTGTTTGTTGCTGCTTTTCACGTATGAAAATGTCTGAGTTTGAGCTCAATGGGTTACTAACATACAAGTCTATACTGTATCAGTGTATATGAGGGTGTGTTACTTAGTGACAGTGGATATATGATACAGTATACAGTGTATTTGTGGCTCCATAGGCTTTGCCATGCACAAAATGAGGATCAACACATTTGAGAGTGTGATGCTGCATGCTTTGTGTGTGTACGTGTGTGTCTGCTTGTGTGTGTGTGTGTGGCTTCCATTTGTTGTTACATAATCTTACTATACACAGACATTCAACCAAGTGCAGGATTAAGGACTGGAAATTAGATGGAAGAGGAAGGACAGACGGCAGAGGCGTCCTGACAATAGGAGAGGATCTGGATCTGGATCAAAATATACACAGTGAAAGAACGAGACAGATTTTCTTAGAATACTTGAAGTTTGAGATTATTGGTTTAAGTCAACAGCTCTCACAGAGTTATTTGAATTCATATTGTTGCTGTAGCACCGCTACAGGTCAAGTAGTATACGTAGGAGTTCTGACAATTTATTTCAAATAGGCAGAAACAATTTGGTTAGTTCTGCAAAAACTAAATAGAATATCCAAAAATGTTTTTTCAGGTTTATCAAAGTACACCTACAGAATGTAGTGCAATCCAACATAAGAGCTCACTCTTAAATTCTACTTCTACACATTGTTATTATATGAATATATACTATTCTATAGAAACAACTCTCACCATGATACAGTCCAGTTTAACACCACTCTCACCATCTCAGTGAGATCTGAAATGATGATCCATTGGTTGTAAATAAAAGAAAACTGAAAGGTGTAACTCCAAATTTGTATTAATGAAAATCAAAAAAGTTCCTTGTAGCATAGAACTTTACTTTAAGATCTTACCTTTTGCCAGTGTTGATGTAAATGTAGTTGTATGTACGAGTGTGTACATTAAATTTTGCAATGTACGGTTTACACATGCACATATTCTTCTAAAATGTTTGTGCCAAAAAGGCGTGTATCTCATTCTTCTGCCATTTTAAAAACAGAAATATTTTTAAACTTCAATATTCAATATTGCATTCCGTACACGGCAACGACAACTGATTCAAGTTTGATGAAAATGTAACTGGGCTCTAAACCCTCAATATATTTAAATGAATACCTCTCTCATTGTGCCAGTCACCGTTATTATCTTGACACAAGTAGAAATATTCAACTCCAGGTCTGGATGACCGCATTTACATGTTTACACTGTGTATCTGTATTGTATATGCTGTGGGCGTACATGTCAGGTTGTGATCAGAGCACAAAAAACACCATCAAATGCAAATAATTAATTGGGTGAGGTGACTACATGAACCTGTACGTTTACTGGAGAGTGGATCATCTTCTACGTTCCTCTAGGAGGCAACACAGAGGACATCGGGTTTATCATGGCACGCTGATTAGGAGCTAATTTCTGGAATGAGTTTCGCAGTATCTCAAATAAAGTTCATTAGCCGAAATCAGCAGAAAACAGGTCATAACAGTGTTGAATAAAGCATGTATTCATTCCCTGTTACTGTATAAATGTCTTCTGAATTGAACTACAAGCTACTCATTTCGCCTCGTAATCTTAAAACTACATTTTCAAGGTTTCTACCCACGATAACGACGCGAGTTCCCACAGTGATGATCTTGCTGCCTTAAATGATGAGACATGCTGTTTGTACCAGCACCGATGACCACATTTACTGTGTGCGTTAACACCTGGCGTACGCTGAAGCTGTGTGTGCTTACACCCTGGCACTCTTATTTTAACACGCGGTGTGAATGGGGTTTCTCACTATCTTTCTTTTTCTCACACGTGTCTGCTCGCGCACGGGAGCACACGCAGACACACAGATGTGTCTTGGATATTTTATGTTAGTAAAACCTCCAAATATAGAGTAAACATACGATTCAGAATCTCTTAAAATGAAGTTTGTTTCTTGTTTTTTGCGTTGAAAGTGAAGCAATGGGAGAGACTTGTGAGTAAACTGGGCACAGTTTAAGTTTATATTTTGGCTACTCACTGCCTGCAAACTTCCCATGCAACTTTTATGACCACTCTACATCTCCCTGCTCATATTTATTAGATTTTCTGCCTTCATGTTTGTTTATCTTGTTATTTGCTGGCATGCCTGCTTGCGCCACGGCTATAACTCTCCACGTCTGGGTAGCTCTTCCAGTTTCACGGCTGCGCTGTCTCTTGTTTCTCTATTTTCGACCCTGCATGCGTGTCTCGCGTTTGCTGTCTTCGGTTCTCAACTTTGTTTATTTGCATTTGTCTTTTTCTCGGCTCTTAGGCTGAGAAACAATGACTTACAGATAGAGAGAGGAGGAGCAAAGTGTGATTCCCAACTTACCAAGTCCAGGTATGAAGGTGTTCAGAAACAGACAGATGACAGCCATAGGGAAAGGCATTGTGGGTATTGCAGCCCGTAGGGGTCCCTTCTTCTCCCTGACCTCCACCACCACTCCTCCACCTGTGGTAGGGGCCCCGGCCATAGCCTTGGCTCCAAGATTGCCCCCGGTCATAATACTGAAGTGCTCTGTTCCCCCTTCTTTCTGTGCCATCTCTCTCTCTGTCTTTTTCTGTTCCTGTTTTTATGTTTGAAGACTAAAACTAGTCAGTGGAGGTAAAAGGAGGAGGTAAAATAATCAATGTTGACTGATTATATTCTTCAGGACATTCACTAACAAGTAAAAGCCAACAGGTTGTCTAAAGGTATTGCAAATCTATGGTAGACTGGTAAAAAAAACAAACAAATACTTGCAGAGGAATACAAAGAAATATCCTGAAATATTTTCCTAGAGTCAGCTTTGAAACCTTTGGACTGATCCGAGGTGGGGGAAAAAAGCTTTTCAGCAAAGTTCAAGTAAATTTCAGTGTTCCCTGGAGAGCAGAAATTTCTCTGATGGAATCGCCTCACAGCTGTTTAAGTCCCACCAAGAAAACAAGTCTAAAATTTCTAGGAGAGATCTCTTCAAGACGGCAGACTTATCCTCATTTCAAACCCCTTTATGTTCTTCAAAGTGAGAGCGCTGTATCATCAGAGGTCAGTGATATCTGCCATCTGTTTCCATGTCCAACATGTTCTTAAGGAATGTTCAGTCAGTGACAGTTCCTCCTTAAAAAAAAAGAAAAATCCTCGAGAGACGTTCGGCTCTTTTCAGTAATTTCCCATGAAGTCACTTTGTCAGCTCTTTCTTTCTTTCTTCTCTTTCTTTCACTCAAATCGCGCTCATCCCACACACCTCTCCAAGACAAAGTGCACACAACAAGCCCCCCTTTTTCTACTACGTCTCTCTCTCTCTCTCTCTCTCTTTACCTCCCTCTACTCCCCATCCTCTCCCTCCATTTAAAGGAACAGTGCACCAATCACGTTTAATGAGCTCACATTCAACAAGCCGCTGAATAATAAGGAATTAATGGCTAAATGCATTCAGCTCTAATTTACATTATTCGTGTATAGGATGAGCACCAACCCTTGTCTGCTGAATAGATTACATACATCTCTGTTTTTTTTTTTTTTTTTTTTTTTTTACATGTATTGAATTCATTTCACCATTTGTTAGAAGTGTAAGTGAGCACAAACAGACAATGTCCTTGACAAGAGACACATTTGTCCTCAGTCTGTAATAATAGTTTATTATGAAGCATGTTTTCAAAGTGAAGCGTTGCTCATCCTTGCCGGTATATAACCAGATTTACAGCTATAAGTACAGATACTGACAGACAAAGAAAGGAGAAGAGAGATGTGAAAGGAAGCCAGGAGAGAGTGGACAAAGGATTAGAAAAGATAAAAATGAGTGGAGGGCAGTCAGGACGATGGACGATCAACAGACAGACAGTGTCAATATCTCAGTAATTATTCATGCAAGCCGATCCCCTGAAGATCAGACGTATCCCTCTGCCTCCTCCTCCTTCCTCCCATGACTCTGACTTTCTTTTAATTCCCCTCGATCTCACTTTTCACCTCCTCTTCCTCTTCTTCCTCCTCACCTCTTCTTCTCCACTCTGTCGACTTGAGCTCCATTTAAACACAAGTGGTAAAAAAGACCTTGAAATGATTCTCAAACCTCATCTTCTTCTTCTTCCTCTTCTTCTCTGTCCCTCTATCTCTCTCATCTCTATTTGGTCTCCTAGCAACCGAGGAAGCTGTCTGTAATTATACAGATGATATTGATCGCTAGGTTTTTGGTCCCTTCTCTGTTCCCCCTCCCCTCCTCTCCTCTCGGTTTTTTCATCTCCCTGTCTGACTCTTCCTCTTAATTTCTGTTCAATTCCCGTTTTAATTTCCTTTTAATCTTCTTTGAAATGACTGCGATAGCTGCTACAGTATAGAAGGCGGCTTTACTTTTTTCTTTTTTTGTCATGCAAAGCGGCATTGTCATGTGTCTGATGGCACAGGACTCTCAGAAATCTGGACCGCTGAACTGGATTGCTCAGCCAAAGGCATGCGCTATAATGTGCTGATGCTTATTACCATGACAACGTGACAAGAAAAAGTTATACAGCAGCTGCTTTAAAGTGACATTTTGGTTTTGAGTGTTCAAAAAATCTACCTCTGTTGGAGTTAGTGACCAGCATTAGACGGATGCATCACAGTCTAGTTTCTCCTTCTGCACATCTTATTATCCTTTTAATTGTGTGTGTGTGGCCTTGGTATTGCCACATGGTGTCACACTTTTATTGTTAAAAATATTCTTGCACAATTCACTATAATCAAGTACACACACACACACACACACACACACACACACACAGACACACACAGTATCTCTCTCGTTCTCTCAGGGTTTAATTTATGTTGATCCCGTCTGTCAGGAAAAGCTGGCATCACACACCGGTTATTTATATACGTACGTGTGTTCACGTGTGTGTGTGTGTGTGTGTTTGTGTGTGTGTGTGCACTCCCAATGACATCCCATTGTGTTCCTCACCCGTGGACTGTATCATTGGCTGTGCTGTTCACACGTCCTTTTCTCCTTTAACGCGACGTGGCTTCCTTATACAAGTGTATCACGGTGGATTGTGTTGTCATTCTTTTTTTTTTCTTTATCTTTATGAGCGACCATTCTTTTATTGTCAGGAGAAAACAGCAGGAACATGCCAGAAAGACAGACATGCTCTTTGAGCTCACCAACATTTGATCGTTTTCACTGTCAGTGTCTGACTGTTTCATGGCTTCAGCGACCGTTAAATGTGTTTATGTGTCACTACATCAAATGCATCTTTGTTGACAGACACAAACACTCAGCGTTGATGCATTTCTGTCATTTTATATTTATATTGCCAACTGTTGAATTAAATGTAAAAAAAAACAGAAAACAAAAAAGCAACAACAAAATGGTATTGAGCATTTTTTGGTTTCTATTAAGTCAGCTCAAGGACTGCTTATGAAACAGCCTCAGTGGAGAGCAAACATTTCTTCTTCCAAATGCCTCCCACTGGATTCAAACAAAAGTCGTCCCCAGCATAGTTTGGTGCTGAGTAGTACAAAGGAAGCAAGAGGGGATTTTTCTTAAGAGAACTTTATTTTTAGTGTCTTATGCTGTAGTTTTGGCTGATCCTGGACCTGGATCAGCACAAACAAAGAAACGAAGAACAAAGAAAAGGCTACCTAATTAACTTGAGGTTAAGGTTTGCTGCATTTGAGAAGCAAAGCAAACCCAGCAAAGCTTTCTGTGATTACGAGGTAACCAGCATGCACCAGGAGATCAACAGACAGATTATATATGACCATTTAATTCCCCCGTATGTGTAGCATGTTTTAATTACCAAGGCTTTAGGTACCGCTAGCTTGGCTTGGTTAGGCCTTTAGTTAGTTGGTAAGTAATGAAAACTGTTACTTTGAGATTAGATATTTATCCCTGTGATGAAACTCAACATAAACTACTGCACTTTATTGCCCAGTAAAACTTTGATTCCTGTATTGCTTGTTGTTTCACTTGTAAACAATATTAGCTGGCTGCTATGCATTGTGTTGTTGCACAAAGTTGTTGATGTGCTAGTTTCTGGTCATAAATAACTTAATCATAAATATCTGTCCATATTTACAGCAGTGCTATTGCACTTTGAAAATAGGGCTGCTTCATTCTTGTGCTTTATAACTACATTTTGGTGATAATACTTAAAAAGGATTTCAGTGAAGGACTTGTAATGTGGAAGCAGACGATCTGAATGATTCCTCCACCTCTGTTGACTACGAAACAGCTGCTTGCTTGTGTCCTCATTTCTTTCTGCCACAGGTAGGTCACGCTGACAGTTCTATGCAAATTTAATAGGACGTCTCCAGGACTCCCTCATGTCTCATGACTGAGTATTTTCAGCAAATCCATAGCGTTGCAATGGAATGACAGTGACATACGGTGGCTTTTAATCAATATTTAGCAACACAATTGTCGACAGTCATCGCAAATGCAAACAAGAAGCACTCGAGCTGCCCTGTCTGATTTTTCTCCTCATTAGCGTGCAAATCTATGCAGCAAGGTCCTCCAAAATCTAATCAGACCATCACACCTAGGTCACCTGTGGTGTGAGTGTCGGGCTTTTGTCATGAGGGAGGACATTAAAATTAAAATCTGGGTCTGAAACTATTTATAGAAAAGCTGGGTGATGACGTCACCGCGCTGATGTCATTTGAGGAGTCGTTCTGGGGCGGGAGGAGATTTTCAGGTCAGTTTGTCTAGAAATGAGGAACTCACTGGGATTTGGCGCGCCTGTTATCTTTGTCTTTGTCTTTAATCTCCGTCATATATTTTCCCTCGAGTGTGTTTCATTTAAGCATTGACCCCAGACTGAAGCCGTCTTGGTTGTCACATTTGACTTAATAACTTTATGGCTTTAGCTGATGAAAAAAAAACAGAGATGAGATACTTCAAACACAATCTCACTGAGCCGCCGTTCTCCTGAGTGCAATTGCAAGTGAAATTAAACAATTCCTCATTTCGCTGCACTTGACCCAGAGCAATAACAACCTGGCTTCTGAATCCACTAGGAAACATTATTTGTATTTCTTAGAGAAGGTGAAAAAGAGAGAAGAGTGACATCTGCTGGAGATCATCTACACAGAAATAAGTGACGAAAGAAAGTGATGTTATTTTTTCAGACTAACAGAGACTTCAGACTCTGTGATGCAGATCTGAATCTCCTGTGTCGTTTCCTGCCGGTGTCTGTTCTGATGTTTCATATCATTTCACAGAACCACGATGATGAATTAAATGCACGAGGACAACAAAGTGGAATTTAATTATTTGTGATCAAAGGCATACAATGGCATACAATGTAAACCAAGACATGATTTTTCATATGTCAGAAAACATTGTGAGCTCACACCTAATCACTTAAAACAATATTCAAACACTAAGAAGAACTGATTATTAGAAATTAGCATTTATTTTTAAGCTTATAGAAAAATGGAAATATATATATATATATATAAAAATAGAGAAAACTGTGAAGATATATCATGGGTTACTGCTCCACCACTCAGTAAGTGGAGGCAGTGCTGTTTGGATTTTGGCTTTCAATGTAATCGATGATGTTCCCCACCCAGTCTTCAGCCGCGTTGGCACACAGTTCAGGGCCTTTCTTCATTTTGAAACTAAAAAAGAGACAAAGATTATTGTTATATAATGATATATATAAATCTATATTCAACCTTGCATGCCAATACATAATAATTATATATATTCTGTGCATTTCCTCTCTGAACTATGTGAATATAATGAAAGAAAAAAGAAGGAGTTTATTTTTTTTTTGTGTATTTAGACATACGAGACCAATAAAGTTGATTCTGAACTTGTTAAGTTGAAATTTAATGACAGGAGATGAGATACTCACACCACAGCTGGCTTTGCGCACTGAGGGTCGGTGAATCTGTAGTCCTCCACATTTCCTTTTTTCAGCTTTTTGGCAACAAACTTAAAACAGCAGCTCCTTGGACCATAGCCTGCAGAAAGAAAGGAACATACGAAATTTTATATATAACAGATATTATGTACCTAAATAACACACATAACATCTTCATAACATCAACAACGTCTTTTTTTACACTTTGTACCTTTGTTATGTAGCTGCAACTCTATAGTTAATTTTGATATTATTCAACATTTTTCTCAGTGACAAAAACAACTGAATCATTTAAATGGTCTTTATGACGCTACCACTGCGAAACTGTATTTTTTTAATCTGCCACTATTAATAATGCCTCTATTTATCAAAAACCTTTCGACCTTTTCCCTCCTAAACACTCAGAAATGTTGTCATAAACCTTCTCTTTCTGTTTGTGTTCGGTGCTTCTTTTAAATTATTGGACCTTATTATTGATTATTTGGAGCTTTTATCAGATTAACACTTCATTGATCACAAACAATACTAAAGAACAAATAAGCATAGATTTGTATATTCAGAAAAAATACAGTAAAAGTGTAAAACAGTCGGCTTACTCTGAGACGCCACGATAGCGAGAGATGAGACAAGCAAGAGGCAGGTCATCAGAACGACGGGTTTCTTCATCATCATCATCATCTTGATTGCTTCTGTTGTCGATCCACCTGCCTGTCTGTCTTGTTGTTTTAAAGTTGTCTGTCTGCGTTCTGTCCGCTTCACTCTCATTGCCCCTGCTTTTATCATACTACTAGGTGTGTGGGTGTGTGTGTGTGTGTGTGCGCGTGAGTGTGTGTGTGGTTGCAAACATAGGCAGAAGAACACGTTCCACGGCAAAGTACCCAGCAAGCAAGCAAACAAACTGCGGTCATGTGGTCATCACTTCTCAGTAGAAGAGGGGAAAGAAGAGTTAGGGGAGTTGTAGGTGAGAAGTTCTGTGAAATGAAAACACCTTATATAGGCCTCAGCCGCAATGTGTGTGTGTGTGTGTGTGTGTGTGTGTGTGCAATATGCAGATGCACTGTGGTTTTGAACTTGTCTCCTCGCTGCTGGTTCATGTGGCTTTTTAAAGGAGGCTAAAGGACAGTGTTTAAAATGATGAAACATGATAAATGATATTATTTTTAAGTGATGTATGTCAGCAAAAATGAGCTTTGTCTGATTAAAATCTGCCACTCTTCTCAAGCTTTATAGTATCCCGTGCATTTGGCGCTTTTATTTTCAACCTATTTACTCAAAGCCTTAACACAACGGGCTGTACAAAAGACACGTCCACGTCTGGTTGTTTATATTCTGCTGCTACTGAATTCAATATCTGTATCACTACTGTGTATACCCACTATACTCATACGGTGTATATAACCACATGTAGCACTTCCAAATCTGTTGTTTAAACACGCAGCAAAGGGCCACAGGTCGGGACTCGAACCCTGCCACTGCAGAAACGCCTGAGCCTTTTCTACATGGGGCAGATGATCTACCAAACTGTCACCATGTCTGTTGTTTTTGTCGTGTTTCACTGTGTACTGTCAACACAGAGGAATGGAACAGCTGATTCATCAGTGATTTAAGCACGTATTGCTGTATATTAATCGTTTACCGCTACATGACATTTCGTTGCAGGAGTTCATGCTTTCAAAACTCTTCACACTTTGTGAAATTTGTTTCCTGACACTTGAATCAATCCGATACTCAGAACACTTCATGCTCATCTCGAGATCAGCTCGCGTACCCGGACACTGACATTTGTCAGCCAACAGTGAAACCTTGTTATTAATTATATAATGACTAACAACAAGGAGCAACAGGTTGCATGTCACTCTAATAATATAGCAAAACTATACATATATCACTATATGTATAGAATAGCTAGAGATAAAGAAATACAACAGTGTTAGTCAACGGTTGTCTTGTGCATTTGGCCATTTGGTTTTCACCTATATCACACTTCATGCCCTCTTTTGCAACGCACCTGTGAAAGAACCTGCTGATCTCTGAAAGTGCAGCGATCGAATACATTTTAGACCACACTGACTGCTGCAGCGCTGACGCTGAAGAATTGACCTCCCACAGAGAAATGTGACCTAATACCAACTGCATTTTTTTTTTTTTTTGACAGAAAATAAAGGGATGGAGGCGGGGAAGGTCCCCCACTAGACTTGAGTGGGGGACTTTGTGGTTCATGGTAAACCACCACGATGGGCCCGTTCCAACTTAAATTCTAATACAGATGTGCTCTAAAAAAAAAAAAAAAAAGAATAACATATAAAATATACAAAATGCACATTAGTAGACCAAGTGGAATAATTTTCACATGAGAAAAAAGACGCGACTTCCTGAATGTCAGAACAACCTGAATTACTCCACCACATAACTACATCACTTGTAGTTTCACCTAATTAAGTGGTTCATTTTAAACTGTAGACTGCGGCTTGCAATGTGAATTTAGATTTCACAGAATGGAATATGTATGAAGTTGCTTCTGCTGCAAAAATATCAAGAAGAAAATATTAAACACATGATCTCCTTTTTGTTTATGACCCGTTGGTTGCAGGTATATAAGTAAGGTGACATACGGATTAATAAAACAGACCTACACACAAACACACAAATGCAACACCCCCGAGGCTCATTACTGCAAAAAATCCGCAACGCTGCTGCTTAGTCAGACTGAAACTTTTGTGGTTTGTGACAGAGGTGTAGCATCAAGAATGCACATATGTGGATGTGTGAAAACCATCAGAGTAAAATCTACATCGGAATATGACCTATTTATGACTTATATTAGGGCACACATGATTTAGACATGATTTACTCTCCATAGAGTCCCAAAACTGCCCAAAACTGCCTCAGATAATCTCGTGTTAGATTTAACGCCACCAAATATTCTCAAAGGGGGGCGGTTTTCTGATTTCAGATAGCAGAGCTAAGAGTCTGTGGGGGGAAAAAAGTTGCATAAAACTTCCTGTGGAAGGAAGTTAAGACTAAATTTTCTGATATGACTTCACTTGAGTCGACTAATATTTGGCTTGGAAAAAGTGACATGGAAAGAAAGTCTGCATTAAGGTTGGGGTGGTGCGGGGTGAAGGGTGGTGGGAGTTTCTGCCAGTCAAATGTCAAAGCTCAAGGTTAATTAGCTCATCTTAGTCTTGTCTCTGATTTTGGTCACCTCGGCAAACTGTCGGCAAAGCTTCATTCAGATTTATCACAGAACCGAAACAAATGACAAAGAAAATTAGCTTCGGGAAATTGGATTTAAATGTTCAGTGTTGAAAGTAAAAACCCAGCAGGCTCTAGTGCACTTCAGCACGTGGCGCTTGTAAGCAGCAGAGTAATGCTGCAAGTAAAGGTAAAATAACAACGCACGTCACGTAATAAGCACAGACAACCTCACAAGACCTTCGTAGAAGAAAACCCGGGAGTACTTTTAGACACAAAATTCTGTTTCTAAACTTTAAAACAGGTTGATCATTTATAACCCTCTGTCCCCATGGTTCACCCACAGTAGTGAGGTAGCAAGGTTGACTACTTCATTTATAACAACTGTGCCTTTTATGATAAAATACATTTTATATGTGCTAAATGTCCCTGAAGGTTGAAGAAAACTGATTTTATGAAACTTGATAACTGGTCAAAAGTCAAGGTGTCAAAGTGTGCATTTTCAAAGCTTTTAGCTGAGAAAGACAAGAAAATCAAATAAAAGGAGCCACGATACATCTATAGAACAGCAGAGCACAGCGGAAAAAAAAGCTTGCTCTTCTACAGCTTGAGAGACAAAATTCTCATTTTGGCCTCATGTTGGTTTCTGTTTTATCTGATGTTTCTCTTTTGTTTCTCCTAAAATTCACTAGGAACAATAAGTGAGACAGGGGAACTAGCCTTCGGGAGCAGTTTGGGGTTCAGTATCTTTGCCACACTTCATGCAGACTGGAGAAGCCAGGGATCGAATCACTAATCATCTGATTATTAGACAACCCACTCTATCACCGAGCCAGAGCTGCCAATAGTGAGCTACACATTAAGTGACCATGTTATTAGAGAGTAATTAGAGACTTAGCAGGAAGAGCTAACTTGCTCTCTTCCTGTTTACAAACACAAGCGACGTTTCAAACAAGGCGGGCTACATGATGTAGTCACACAAATGAGACTGCAAGGACGAGCCAGGTCTGTCAGTTCACTGTTAGCTCCCCCAAAGTGTCCGTCGGCAAAGTGATGGTGTACACCTGCTGCGTGTGGCTGCTGGCATACACCGTGTTCTTCTTCACACAGGTCAGAGAAGTAATGACTGCACGAAAAACCACTTTAATGACTGTAAATGTAGCATAAAGTGAAATATACTTTTATTCAAAACTTTATTACTGTTCTGTCTGCTTATTATACCAAATCACCTTGATGATGATGATGATGAGGTATTCAGTCAAATTTAAGATATTAAAGGTCAAGTGTGTAAAATTTATGGGCCTGCAGAATATAGTAGTTTATCTACTATGTTTATGTCTATGTTAACGTGTCAAGTCCACTGTGTTTTTTTATAACTGTACCTATGTCTATATGTATATATGTTTTTTTATAACTGTACCTATGTCTGTTTGATGGTTGTACTACGACAGCAAAGTGTAACTGGAGTCAAATTCCTCATGTGTGTTCACATACCTGGCGAATTAAAGTGATTCTGATTCTGATAATTACCTGAAAATCAATCAGACTTCTTGTTGATGTTTTTTGAAACAAGACTTTTATATTTAAAAACCAGGGTCCCCTTTAACAGAGACACCATGTTGCACCGCCTACACTGGCTCTAGATACAGGATTTCATCAGTTTCAAAGCCGCCATAGTTTCTCCTTCAAAGTGAAATGAGGGAGTTGCTATTCACAACTACACTGCTAGATGCCTAGTAAATCCTACACACTGCTCCTTTAATTGTTTTTTTCCAGTCCACACAAATGTTTCTGAGGGCCTCTTTTTTTTGTATCTTTGTTTGTGTCTTTGACAGCTAAAGTTATTAGTTACTTTGTTTATTTGTTTAAACCTAAAATTTAAAAAATGCTTTTGGAATGTTTTTAATTGAAAGTGTTTTTTTTTTTTTGCTGTTGTTGTTGTTTCCTTTCATCTCTTTGAACTCCTTTGATGTCCATGGACTCGATGATGTCACAGTCACATGACACACATATTTCATATATATATATATATATATATATATAAGCAAGCTATAAGCTGAACCCAATCAGTCTCCCACTGTTTACCTTCAAAGTTAAGAACACACTTGTTCTACACACTCTACAGTTTTTCTGTTTGGAAACATTTGACTTAAACAAGACAAGACCAAAATGCCTTCCGCAAGTTCAATTTCAGGGAATTCAAATGAAAATAACACACCGGACACACCATTTGAAGTGCAAAAGGAGGACATTCTGTTCAGCAGCACCACATCCTATCAGGTTTTGGACTTTAATGGTGAGGGAGCTTTCGGTAAAGTTGCCAGATGTCTTAATCAAACAACAGGCATTCAAGTGGCAATCAAAATCCACAAAGAAAATGAAAATGTTTCACAGGTCATTCAAGAAGAGATTGAAATGCTAAAAGAAATCAAGTGCCTGGATCCCGACAAAAATAACATTGTTCATTTCATAGAGGATTTCAGATTCAAAAATCTCTCATGTCTGGCATTTGAAATGTTGGACAGGAGCCTTTGGGACTTAATGGGGGAGAGAGGCTGGATTCCATTAAGTCTCAATGAAATCAGACCCATAACCTACCAGCTCATGGTAGCGTTTGACGCTTTAAAGACAATCGGGATCATCCATACCGATTTAAAACCCGACAATATTATGCTGGTAAACCACCAGGACCAGCCGCTCAGAATCAAACTAATTGATTTTGGCCTTGCTCGACGCGTGAGCGAAGTGCGCGTCGGAACGATGATACAGCCTACTTCATTTCGGGCTCCAGAGGTAACCTTAGGGCTCCCTCTGACGGAAGCGGTTGACATGTGGGGAGTGGGATGTGTCATTGCCTTCTTATATTTTGCTAAGGTGCTTTTCCCGTCAAATTGTTCATACAATTTAATTAGATCTATAGTGCACCTGTTGGGTCAGCCTGCAGACCATGTGTTGGCTGCTGGTGTGTACTCCTGGGCATACTTTAAACAGACTGGCGACCCCCACAATTGGAGGCTGAGGTTACCTGAAGAGTTTGAGGCAAAGACAGGTATCCAAACCCGATTAATGTTCACATTTTGTGACTTTGTTCAGAATTTGGAAGAAGCGGTGCAGAAGTATCCAGCCAAAACAACAGACATCGAATATAACGACAGAATGGCATTCTTAAGTCTCCTTAGGTCAACTCTTGATGTTGATCCTGAGAGGCGAATTAGTCCAAGGGACTCATTAAACAGCCCCTTTCTTTCCATGATTCACCTGGAAGATAAGATGGATACGAGATCATATTTAGATGAGGCACTTCAGTGCATGTCTATTTTGCCCTTGAATCATCTGGACTCAGAATCAGAGTCAGATGATTCTGGAGACAGTCATTTCGGGGTTGGAGATTTACCCCAAGCAGAGTATGAGACGGACACAGACACAGACGAGCTCCAGGTGGAGAAGCACAAGAATAGGCTTCTCAAACAGGAAATGGAACAGCTCTGTGTTTCGTATCAGCGGCTCATTGCAAGCTATGAAGATGATGTTCAGACGAATCACCTGCAATCTGATTTTGATGAAGCCATCGCCGCACTCCAGGAAGAGAGAGAGAAGAATAAGACTTTACGAAATGAACTGGACATGACGACCGTATCCCTTCACCAGGCTGAGAAGCACAATAACAAACTCCATGAGCAACTGCAATCGCTCTGTGTTTCACATAAACTGTTTATTGCAAGATATGAAGATGAGGTTTCCAAGATCAGGAAGAAGGCTGATGCCCTTCAGCACGATCTTGTTAATGAGATCTTACAGAAGAATCACCTGCAATCTGATTTTGATGAAGCCATTGCCGCACTCCAGGAAGAGAGAGAGAAGAACAACGCTCTACAAAGCCACCTGGAAAAGGTGGCTATGTCACTCAAAGAGGCTGACCTCAAATATAAAACTGAAGTAACTGATGTCAGGAAGCAGGCTGACACCCTGAGGTCTGACCTCGAGGGGAAACTCGAGCAGAACATACTCCTGCAAACAGCTCATGAGGATCTGCAAGAGGTACAGGTGAGCCAGGAGATGTTCTTTTCAGGAGATGAAACAGAAGTGATCATGGTCACACAGCAGGCCAACACCATGAGCCATGAGCCTGCTGAGGAAAGCAAGTCTGATGCAGACTTAGCCCTCCACAACTTGAGGGCTGAGCAGGAAGAGGCTCCCCCAAAAATCACAGACCACGATGACAACTGTAAGGATGAGTCCAACATGCAGCATGAATCCATCTCGAATGCAGAGCCCCATGAACCAACAAAAGTGGATGAAGTTTCAGAGGGAATGGCGTCCGACCAGCAGGAGACCATCAGTCCTGCACCGGCCCTAGAACCCCAGCAAAGTGCTGAGGGAAATCTTCCACAGAGGGCAACAGAACCGCCTTCTTTCTGGAAGAGAGTCCGTCACTTTCTGGGGTTGCGGAAACCACAGAGGTGGAAGAGGAGGAGGGAGGGGGAGGAGAGATAAAATAACATCAAGTTGTGTGGTTTTTCTCCAGGTGCTCTGGTTCCCACACACGTCCGAAGACGAAAAAAAAAAAAGGTCGCTGAGGAGAAGCAGTATGACCAGCAGGAGACCAACATTCCTGCACAGGTCCTCGACAGGTCGAGGAAACCAAAGAAGGAGGAAGTAGAGTAAAATAACATCAACTTTTGTGGGTTTTCTCCAGGTGCTCTGGTTCCCACACACATCCAAAGATGTAAAAAAAAAAAAAAAAAAAAAAAAAAAAAAAAAAAAAAAAAGAAAAGGAAGAAAAAAAATCAATCAAAAAAATCAATTAAAAAAAACAAAACAAAGTTCTGATATTGTTATAGTTGTTATATCTTGTAGTTTGTACCACAGTTTGACACCAGAGTAAGAAGGAGGAAGTAGAGTAAAATAACATCAACTTTTGTGGGTTTTCTCCAGGTGCTCTGGGTCCCTGCCCACACGTCCAAAGACGAAAAAAATAATCAATTAAAAAAAACAAAACAAAGTTCTGATATTGTTACAGTTGTTATATTTTGTAGTTTGTACCACAGTTTGACACCACAGTAAGAATATTAGTAATAATTTGTTGCTTACTTTAGAACTTCCAACAGCTGTCTGATGGCAGAGCAAATATTATAAGCAATCGTCTGAGATTGAGGGCTCACAGAGCTCGTGGTAAAGACAACTTAAAAAACATTTTCATACCTTGCTCCGCTTAACCAAGGGATGCAAACTCTGACTGCTAGCAAACATGCAGTTAGCTGAAACAAACAAAATAAAACACATTTAACAACCTCCTGCACACATACAAATGCACTACAAACACACTTCAGACAATACATTACTATAACATACCGTGCTAATTCTCCAAAAAAAAAAAAGCACAAACAAAGCGATAACGAGCCTGTTTCTATGTCGGTGGTGTTTCTTTCCCGCTCTGTGTTCCCGCGCTGCGTCCGCCCCGGAACATGAATAGCGAACGACAGTTCCAACCCCATAACATGAATGGGCCTCCAAACTGCTCTAGCGGCCACTTAGAAATATACATATATATGTATGTATTATTATTATTATTGTATATATTATTTTACCAGAAATTCAGACTGATGGCAGTAGCACTTGTTCCCACAAGTAGCCTGCCTGATACAGTACGTTGCCCTCCTGGTATGTTGTTCTGAGAGGAATCTGTGTTATTTATTTATTTATTTTAGCAAACAATTTATTTTCTGTTATGGACATAGAGAGTGCTCTGCTGTTTCTGTCGCTAAGCGGGATCACAAGCCTCAAGTTGCATTTTGATCTATCTTGTTTGGTGCCATTGTCAATTTTAACAAGGCCTCTCTGAGCAGTGTCAGAACCTCCCATGCTGCCCATGCTGTTTTTTTAATTTTAATTTTTCAAATCTGGACACTGTCACACCCTTTTAGAGAGAGAAGATGCCTTTTTAGATCCAAGGCACTTTGAAATCTGTGAAATGTGCTGCAGGCATCTGAAGCCAAATCCAGTACCTTCGTTAAGACTTTGTAACATCATGCAAACATCTCCATGAATATCAGCACCCTCATGGCTGCATGGAGACAGAGAGGGCTAATTCTGAAACATAAACGCATTACCATCTGTGGAGATGAGTTGCTTCTCATCCCTGTCAAATGAGTTGAGCAGAGCCCCTGACAGGAACTTAAACAGTTCTATGTTGTTTGCTCTGAGGTATGGCTGTTTCAGCTATGTGTAATAATGCTATAATGCCTTCCTCTTCCGTTGCTATAGGGTACACCACCAACCAACCACAGCACAAACACTGATAAAGAGTAACTAAATATAATCTCTGCTTTGAAAAATCTAAAATAAAAAATAATTAAATAATTACCTTAAATCAAAATATAGGTAGCTCGATTTTCATTTGAATTATTTATAGGGCTGTGAGAATATTCTATTTTGATATAATGCCAAATATTTCTACATGGCAAGCACAGTCAGTCATGATGTTATCAGCAGAAATGAAACTACGGATCAGAGAGATAGACACAGCTAGATGTCATTTATTTTCTGTCAGTTCCAATGTGCCTTGAAGGTTCCAAGTTTACCGTGCGGTGATTTTCCACTATATTTACATCAATTCCCCTTAAAAAGAAGAACAATAAACTGATTTTTGACCATGAGGCCTGCAAATGTCACAGTAACTGAGAGACCACTGGGTGGCAGGAGAGTCATATGGAGAGTCAACTAAAGAGGAATTCAGTGTTTGCTGTTTCACTTTTTCCTCTTTATTATAATTGATGAAGTGTGTGTTTGAGTATTGGCATCATTTTAGTTTGTGTATCTGAATCATTAAGCCAATCTGAGCAGATAAATGGTGTCTTAGATTAATCAGAGAGGAACATTTGTGAGTGTCAAATGTGGATTTATCTGAGTTCCTTTTGGGGATCTAAAACCGGATGGGAAATTATATTTTGTCATTTCTTAATTGGTCTTTTAATCTCAGAAATATGATCGTGCTTTTATTACCAATGTGTTTATATTTAAAATATCCATACATCCTGTCTGTCTGTCTGTTAAAGAGCAAAATGTTTAACAAACAATAACCACTGTCTCCTCTCTGCACATCCTCTCCTCATTCTGGCCCTTGACCAGTTCAGATAACAGACGCTCATTCATCAAGTGATACAGTGTTCCCTCCGTTTTCTGTCAGCGTGCTCCTCTCTGCAGGATGACTACCCTGCCCGCCGGAAAAATGCTCAGCCCTTACGCAAACGGACAACAAAGCAAAATAAGACAGTGAAAACACAATACGTCCATTTAACAGGCTGTAAAAAAAACTCAATAAAAGCAGGCTTCAATCCTAAACTGAAAATGATGGAGGGACATGATCCAGAGGCGATTCTGGATCGAAGGATCTCAGAAGCGAAATTACACACACTGAAAAGGAAATACTACAAAGCACATCATCCCATGTTAAACACAGTAAAACATAATTTACACATCTATGTGGTAGATTATGATTAATAATAAAATATTCCATTATAGGATAAATGACTACTGTTAGTATAGTCAGTATATTAAGTCAGGTATAAATTAGATTATTTGAAATACTAGATGACTCACTTACTGTGACATCCGGTCACATCTGGAAGGGCTGCTCTAGCATCCTGACATTTATATGTCAAAATAAAAGCCCCTTATTGACTTATTCCTCTGCAACAACAACAACAACGACTAAAGGCAATTGCACAATACCGCTTTAACCTTCATTTACATGATGCTAAAAAACTTTAAAAAGCACTCAGCATGGTGTATGGATCGTACTGTACCGAATTTCACTAGTGATGAATGGTTTATGTCCATGCCTGAATAAACAAGTTTTTCTGTCTACGGCTGAGTCAGTCTGGTGCCGGTCCCCCCCCCCCCCAAAAAACTTGATAACGTATCAGAGAATTCCTCATTCAGACAACACTTACGTAACAATGATGAAAACTCTGTTCCTGCATGTCAGGCACACACTTGAACTAAAATACTATTGATGTTGTTGTCATTATTATCAACTTCTTGAATAGACCAGACTTGGCCAGAGCAGTAAAGAGCGACTGTCACTTTAATGTCAAGGGTTGCTTTATGAGAATGATGAATATCTGAGGTGTGTCTTGTTTGGCAAAAAATCAAAAAATGAAAACAACAACCTAAGCTTGATATTTTATCTAATGTTCTCATGCAGCACCTTCCTGAAGGTTAATACCAGATCAAAGCTGTGTGATACAGTATTATGTCTTATTGTAGTGTGTAACAAGGATGTTGTTCTCTTTCCCAGAGATATCTCCATACAGGCTGGAGACTTTGGAACAAAAAGTGACGGACACAATAAATGATAAAATGCTAGTGCTATTTTGAGATAGTGAGTATTACTTTAGGGGGGGGAAGTCTTAATTTAACATAACAATAACCTTCATTTACCTGCCCCAAGAGTCTGAAACAGCCTGTGACAGTGTTGTTATGTTTCTGAAATGTTTCCTGGCTTCCGAACAATGATGCTTGTTATTTTAAAGGTCAGAGGTCAACCTTGTTTGGCAAGAGTCTTAAAAATCCACAAGAGGTTCTCTGAGAAATGAACAACTTTGTAGCATATAAATAAATGAACTGAACTGTGTGTGCGTGTGCGTTTTCACAGGATGTTGACCTCGTACGTGGCCTCTGTTTTAGCCAGGAAGAGGTTCAAGGAATGGCCACCAAGACTGAGCGTTACTTTTACATACACTTTTCACAAATGTTGTTTCCTTCAGTCACAAGATATAAACAGAGGGCGCTGACAGCAGGTCAAAAAGCATGTGAAATGTCATTTACTGTCTCATCTTTAGCTTGTAACAGAGTCTAATTTCAATTTTCAGTTTTTAATTGTTGATTAGTACAAACTGCAGGTAGTCGTTTGTAATCCCCACTAGATTGTACTTGTAACTACATGTACAATCTTTTAAGATTATGAATAAAATTAACTTAATTTGACAAAATTCTGTACAAATTTGAATGAAGTAGATCATCAACAGGAACGATCCTGAAATATAAGTCACCTGTATTCAGTGTAAGTGTGAGAGAATTGTATCTCATCCTTATTTATCGCCCCTTCGCTGATCTTTTATTTGCATTTTGTTTGGTTATCGACTGATGTCACACATTGTCACCATGGAGACAGTGGACAATTAACAGCAGGGTGTCACCACTCGGTCAACCTTGTGACCACTCCACCCTGAAGCGGACGCTCATCAAAGCAGCGATGAGTCGTGACTCAGAGAGAGTCATAAGTGGATGCGTCACTGCAATCAACTACTCTGGTGTGAGCCAGAGCCGGGCACAGGGACGCCCTCACTTTGGTCATGTGTTCGCAGATGGGAAGCTGGTGAGGGATCATATCTCCGGCACTGCCGTCAAGATGGATCTGAGGGGATAGTGTGAATTTTCCACAATGTCCTCATGGCGAAGCTCATCGCTCATTTGCAGGCCTTCTCAGGTCAGACCGCAGTGATCTGGAAATGAACAGGACAGGAGACAGAAATGGGGGAAGTCATTTTTAATAACAATAGAGGGCAACCACACTAATAAGCCATGTTTAACCTTAATTGGTTGTAAAACAGGAACATTTGTGTAACTCTAGCATATACAGGTATTCAGTGGTTTAAGAGGTCAAGAGTTCATTGAACAGGTATCAAATTCAACAGTATATTCTGACCAGGTAATTTGGTTAGACAAGAGTCATTCAATGAGTCCTGACATCACTGGAACCTTTAACTACATGGACATTAAATACACAAACAAATCGTAATCTGTGCTCACTTATTACTGTTAACAAATAAACAGCACTTGAACTGTTGTATAAAAAACAGTATCACACTCGAGGTCGTGATGTTACGCCGAATATCAGCACGTCTGTGATTCGGTCAGAGTTAATCACGGCCGTGCTGATATTACACTCCCTCTCATGTGATATTGCTTAATCAAAATTAAAGATGACTTTATTGAAAAAAAAATTAAGATGAATCACACATTACATATAATGTTGTTGTGTGCATGTGCTAGTGAGCACTCTGTAGGTCAAGGTTCACTTGGGAGGCTCGCACAGCTTTGTTAATGAATCAGTCAAACTTCAATTCGTACTTAATCACTTACTATCAGGAGTAATTATGATAATGAATTCCTATTAGGCATTAGGCATTAAGGCATGAAAATGCATATATTACCCATTAATAAGTGAGTTTATGTGGGATGTTAATTATAATCCAATCAGTCAGCCTGATTGATTGGATTATTTTGTATTTTTAAGACTTTTTTGTACCCCGTGGTTTCAGGATGACGTGAGCTCGTGTTTACAGCAGTTATGCCAGTGACATATGGGTGTGTGTGTGGGAGCATCATCCACACCCAGTGTTCTGACATACCAGTTCCCTGGTGTGTTTGGGTGTATACGTTTAATCCTGATGTATAGCTTCCCCTGTCCACCAGAAAAACACACACATCTATCACACTGCACGCAAACACACGCACACACACACAGGTTCATATATCACTGTTGACAGACATCGCACATTTATCATGACTGACAAACCGGTACATAATACACTGTTTTACCTCCTGAGGAGATAAGATGTCGTTCAAAACCAGATGAGACAAACACATTTCAGCTGTTTCGGACACTTTTTCCTCTCTCTGTCTCTTTTGCTCTCGCGTGTTTCCGTTCTCTTGCCAACCTTCTCCTTATTTTCCAGGAAAGATTAAAATACTCTACTTAAAATAGTTGTCCTGCTTTTTCCCCTGACTTATTACTCATTTAATTTTAATTCTGTTTGTCTGTCTCTTTTTCTGATCTGAGGACAGTTCCTGAACACTGACCACTACAATGCATACACACACACACTTACCTCTCAAACAACAGTTGGCTGTACATTTATAGTAATTAATTATTCTCCAAATGAAAAATATGAGAGCTATATTATTAAAAAGTACATATTCAACTTTATTTTTGATTATGTGTATCATGAAAACATGCATGTGTACTTCTTAAACCTAAATTCCTCTGGGTTCTTTCCTTGATAAATACAGTTAGCACAGAATGAAAGAGTCATTCGCATACATCAAAAACATTAACTTTGACTTATGTTGGAGGATGTATCTGTGCGTGTGAGGGTCAAGGTGGGACAGACAGGAAATGGTGGACAAAAACAGAGCTTCCTGTGTGAGAGAAGAGAGAGTGCTGCATCTTCTTCCCTGCATTCCCTCTGTATGTTGTGTGAGGGGTCCTTGAGTCACAGTCCGAGGGGATGCTTTGACTTCCTGTCACACACACACACACGCACACACAAACACACACACACACACACACACACACACACACACACACACACACACACACACAAACAAACATATGGAAGTCCCAAGATAAAAGAATAATGTCTACAATGCTGAGCTAATATTTCATGCTATGTTTCATTTTTAGCTCCTGTCATGTTATGGTCAATGTTAGTGCCTCTTGATAATAATGTGGAAGGTTTAAACAGAACAGAGCATTTTAAATGCCTGTTGCATAAACACATTCATGCAGTAGTTAAAGCATAAATAACTCTCATTGACTCTAACATTGATAGAAAACCTCCCTAAACTGAATCCAAGATAAGAAATCCACTATTTGTCTTTACTATATAGTATCTGCCACTCGTTTTTTCTGAGTTGGAGCTAAACATAACATACATCTCTTGAGTGCATCTCATTGATACATCGCTGAATTTAAGAAATCAATATGTGTGATTTCTGCTCAACTCTAGTGAGCAGTGTTTGTTGCTTGTTTTAATCTCAGAGAATTATGCTCCACTACTGGCACAAAGATGGTTTGTGGGAAAAAACATGACCTAATGTTTTTCTGAAATAAAATCCATTCGTTGGATCCCATCTTTGCAAAGGGTTTCATCTGGAACAACTGGACTTGGTTGTAGGTGCCCCAGATTTAACCCGGCTCAAAGAAAGATGACCAGGGCGACTGAGAACCTTCACAGACTCTTTGTTCCCTACATTACTGCTAACAGTATATTCATCCAATGTGATCTCATGACTTGCACATTAGAGAAATTATTTCAGACAGACTGTGTTTACTCTAATTTCGTCAGTTATTTATTATATAATCAAATCATCACTGAGTTATTTATCATCAAATATAAATCTTGAGATCTTCTTAACTGTTTGCACAGTGATCCTTATTCTCATGGTTTAATCAAAGGAACCCTGCTTCATCAAGTAGCATGTGATTTTCTCACGGCTACCCCAGATAAAGGAAGTCGGCTTTGACTTGCTTGACTTAAATCTTCTCTAATGCAGCATAGGTTATCCAAAGCTCCTCTCCACTGTCCGCAGGATGCCAGCTTTTTATTTATATTTCCTCTATAGCCGCTAACCATTACTTCCCAACACAAACAAACCAGAGCAAAAAGTTGAGTAAATGAACGTTTATTACAGATTTTGGACCGTTGTTTATGTTGACAGAAAAGCAGTGAAGTACAGATTTTGCAAATGGAAAGCCGTCTTCAACAGCCAGAAAAGAAAAAGAAAAAAAAAACAAAAAACGCCAGTGTTTCCACTTAGTGTATTTACCAGTACATGGGCCTTCATGTTGCAATCTGCCAAAGTATGAAAACAACTGAAGAATGTGAAGGACT
The DNA here is from genome assembly GCA_023373845.1 of Nibea coibor. Taxonomy (NCBI): domain Eukaryota; kingdom Metazoa; phylum Chordata; class Actinopteri; family Sciaenidae; genus Nibea; species Nibea coibor. The sequence goes on from CM041730.1 coordinate 9,280,370, forward strand.
TTGTTTTGGAGAGACACCACATTCAAAAAGCACCCTACTGTATTATACATTTCTTCTGCTGATCTGGTCCGAACACGAGCGCGTGTCGTGTAAAGCGCCCGAGATGGAGGTGGACGATTTCCTAATCTGTGTTGACGGAATGCAAACAGTCCCATTATGTACAGTAGATTCACAGTAACAGCACAGATAAACACGGGGGCGGGCTCATAAAGGTCATAAACTGGAAATATTTCTGCAAAGTCAATTCTGTGGCTCAAACCGGTTGAAAGCTGTCTCACTCATAGAGACAATAAGAACATTTCTTATTATATGAGAACCAAATTCTGTTAGTTTAGTGTTTCATCTTATGATCACTGGTAACAGACCACAAGTATGGCTCTAATGTTAAGTATATATACATACATACATACTGGCATATCGCTACAGTAAATCAGAAACATTGGAAGGAGCGATTATATGATTACATGAGATGGAAAGACCAAAGACACATTGATTAGTGTTGCTGTTATCACCGCAAATTAAAATGCACGTTCACTCTCTGGACCTGACAAGTTACACAGAAGCCGAATAATAACGGTTCAGTCTATTTTCAATGAGTAACCCACTGGAACACTTCCGACTCAGTAGCCTGCGCGACACTTCAGACTTAATACATATATGTTACAAATAATAACACTGATACATGTGGTCATACGCGTACATACAATAGTCAGGATGTGCCCACACAAACAGCGGACGTCTGCACATTCAACATTCAGAGTCCGTACGATACATTTATAGTGAGAATGTTCGCTAAAACCCAATCATATGGTTTCATGTTACAGTCACAGTATTACCAAACATGTTAATCATATTTAGAATTATGTAAAAAAAATCATCATCCTTTCTGACGGTCTGTTTTCCTCCTTCGCTGCAGGTGCTACAGTAAATGATGGTGCTGTCATAAACTCAACCCCACACACACAATATCAGAACATCACATTAATTTTTTTTTTTTTTTTAAAGTTTGATGTAGTTGATTTTCTTTCATTGTAATTAGAGATGTCGCACTGCAAAGTGCTCCACGCTTTCCATGCGCTCCTCTGGTTACAAACCACGTAACCAGAACTGTGCTCACATTCTGTGTGTGTGTGTGTGTGTGCTTTAACACATTTGTATGCGTTTGTGTGTATTGTCACGCCACTTGCCAGGAAGTCTTTGTAGCTGTTTATAATACATCGCCATGAAACAAAACCAAGAATTCTCAGCCCTGCCAGGAGACAAAAAAAAGTCAGCACAATAATAGGCCCTGTTACAGATAAAGTTTTAAAGGGGAATAAGCTGTATATTAAGTATTTTTATATTCCAGTCATTCTTCTCTCTTTTGTCTTCACATTGTTGCAGCTTTCCCATTTTCTTCCAGTAGTTTGGATCACTCGCTCACATTTTCCTGTACTCCAGTGTTTGTTTTAGACTTGTCACTTGTTTGTCTTTACTAATCAGCTGTCCTAAAATCTCTAACACCTCTCCTACCTACCAGTAACAACTCACAGTATCTCATTGTGAAATACACAAGAGGACACTGCACAATATAGGCATGTCTCAAGTTTTTCTAAACCTGGTAAAACTAATTTCAGTACTCAGTAATCAGTCATTCATTAACTTGATAATTATTTGGATGTATTTTGCTATTTGAAGGAAAGGAATATGGCAGATATGGGAATGACAGCAGTGGGAGTTGGAAATTGAATCTAATTTTGTTCAAATATTTTTCATTTTTGCATTTTTTTTTCCCCATTTCGTTTTTTTTTTTTTTTTGCTATAATGCTACAGGAATATTTCTTTTCTAATATTGATCTCTAGGTGGAGAGGGAAGGGTCTTCTTACAGGTTTTTTGATGTCATCTTACATTTACTCAGGTATTTTCCTCTTGGAAGGAGGTATCAGGTGTGCAGGCAGGTCTGATGGCAGTTCGTGTCCCTCCAGTTTCACTTTTATCAGGTGATTGGCCAATGCAAACTCCTCATCATCAAGCATCCCATCTTTATCGATATCTGCCAGCTTCCAGATCTTTCCCAGCACTGTATTGGGCAGTTTTGACTTCACCATCTCCTTCTTGGCGTTGGCTCCTGTCACCTTCCCGTTGACGGGAGATAACGTGTAGAAAATTTCGTCGTAAGCTGGTTTGTCACGCGCCACGACCCACTCCGCTTCGTCGATGCCTTCGCCAGCTCCTTCACCGTAACCGTGGCCAAATGGCCCGTCCAGAGTGCCATCGAAGGCGCCGCCCTTCACAACTGGGTTGGGACGCTGGGTTTCTTCTTGGCGCACCAGGACCATTAGGCCAGCGATGTCATTGGCCAGCATGTCATCCACTGCCTCCAGGAGTTTGGGTTTCAGGGGCTGGAATTTGTTGAGATCCTGAGCTTGGAGTTGGTCCTTGAAGCGAAAATAGAGGGAGAAAACACATCACACAAGGCCTTCTCTAATCCATAAATCTACATTCCTCTGCTCCTTCCAGCTTACCTGCATCTTCTTCAGATTAGGAAAATCTCCAGGTGATATCTGATGCTCTCTTTCAATGCGTTTGTAAATTTCTCCCAGGCTGCCAATCAGTTCTTTCTTCTTGTTCTCCTTCCCAAACACAGAGGGCATCTCCTTCTTCAGTGAGCTGATGATGTAGGCATGGACCTGCATTGTAAGGGAGGGAAAAAAAAAATGCTCATACGCTCAAGAGCAAACTTACTGGAACAGCATGTTATGACAACCTTAGTTGTGGTTTATTTGGTTACTGGTGGTAATGCTGAGAAAGTCGTGATAATACAAGTCCCAGAAGAAGACAACATGTGAATCTGTTTGCATGTCTTTCTATATCGATGTAAGTTTATATGCTTCCTTTTCTAAATGTCTGAGACCAGCTGTTCCACTCATTACATAACATATGCTCTTCCACTACATGCATGCATCATTTCCTGTGAATCCCTTGTGCATGAGCATAACTTCAGAATCCAGCAAAGGAATGTCAGACCTTACCCCTGACTGCAAACTACTGTATAGAGAGGTAACTATACGGTATATAACAGAATAAATGGCATAAATAGCATCACAAACTGCACTTGATACGTTGAATATTTTCAGGATTTGAACTTTTTGCAGGGATCTGAGGTTGTTCAGCTGTTGACTCCTCATGGAACAAAAAAAGTTCACCCATAAGTTGTCATAAGATGCATATGTACTGAGAAGGAGACATGCTGTGCATACAGTGATTGTTGTGTAGAAAGTATTTCTGATGTTACACTAAACACTAACCATCTTTTAATGAAGCAAAAATCCAATTTCTTCAACAAACAATGAAGAATTTATTAATTTAATTATCAAAATGTTAGTTAACTCCATTGTTACAGCTCTCTTTTTTTGATAAGCTGCTCAAATAACGAGCCAAATACCTCTGGTGTCTGGGGACACTAAACACTCCTTTAACTAGATTAGTCATTCAGTAAATCTTTCAAACGACCTTTGTGAACATTTGGTTTTAATGTTCATCCGAAAGTAAATATGGCAAAAGTAACGGGAAAACCCATATTTGTTATGTTGCTGTGGTGATTTGTATGTGTGCGTTTCCCAGAGTGCACCTCGTGTCCTTGATGTTCATCATGAAACACACACCCACCCTATCAGCTGTCAAACAGGAAAACTGCACTCAGCTCTCAGTTTGATAAATCTGTGTGTCTGTGTGTTTGAGAGCATGTGTGTCTACATCCTTTGTGTTTCCTCAAACTACAGCAGGCAGACTGCTGTCTCTCATACCTGACTTCCTGTCCGGAGAGGAAACAGGAAACAATTCGCTCAGAGGAGAACAGTCTAGAGAATTTGTCTGGTTCTATTGGTTCTGTCACAGCAACATGCTTTCATGTCAAGGTTAACAGCTGGACGGGGAGTGGGGAGAGCGTGAGTGATGGCAGGTATAAATAGAAAACGTACACACACACACACACACACACACACAGACATGCTGAAAAATCATTGTGAATCAGTTCATGTTTGTGTGAAGGGGTTTAATATTGTACCAGACATCATGATAATCCTTGCGTAGCAGTATGATATAACAGATATACAGATACACTCATGTCACTTGCACCTTACCTTTGCTAGTCTCGCCCTCTTGATCAGATCGTTGAGCTTCCTAAGCGCTGCATTTCTTGGTAAAGACTGAATGTCCTTAAATAAGTCCTGCTCCTCTGCTTCAAACAGCTTCCTGTTGTCGGGAATCAACAGAGGGTGGGACCAGAAGGAACCGATGTAGACACGGATCACCTGTCAGGGTGAGGGACACGGACAGAAAATCAGCTGTGAATGATAATTTGAATGGCAATTTAAGGTAACGAGAAAGCAAGTACGTTAGTAGATAACCAATAATACACGAGACATGACAACTCGACACCATCTCCAAGAATACTTTTAAAATCTGAACGTCTCTCCTGAAATAAAAAGTCAAATTTTCAAATAGTTTCATTAATTTTCTATAGATGATGAGTAAGGCACAGAGAGAGGTGGACATTACATCCACAACAAGCCTCTGGCAGACCAGTGTGGTGTCGTCATCTATAAATCCCTAGGGAGCTGTGATTCCACTATATTGCATTTTCATTGACATTTTTATTCAGCATCAAACGCAGGTTTTGTGGACATGCACAACTGCACGTGTGGACTGCCACATGCTTTGCCTATCTCACTTTTAACCCGTTTTTTTTAATATTTCATGTTTACTGTACCTCAGGGGTATTGACTATTTTCCCCAGTGACCACATCAGGGCGCCATAAACTCTCATCAGCTGCTGGGTCTCTATCTGATCCGCTTTGTTCAGCACGACCCTGGAAAAAAAGAAAATCGACACAAGAGACTGATTGATTTGTGTGAAAGCAAAAAGCTGCTCACAGTAACTCTGCACAACACCCTGTAATGTGCAAAGAGAGCAACTATTCATGTTCCTGTTGTTTTGAATCGGATACATCTGTAAGTCAAGCAACCCTGAGATACCTGATCTTGTCCTCATGGTTCTTCAGGGCTTTAATCACCTCTGAGAACTCATCGGAGATGTCCAGTTTGTGGGCGTCAAACAGTAAAATGATCCTGTCCACCCGCTCTGCAAACCACTCCAAGACAGCTGCAAAGTCATAGCCTGAGAGGAGGAGGAGGAGGAGGAGGAGGAGGAGGGAAAGGAGATGGGGGAATTGTGAAATTAGGATTTCGGATGAGGAATGGGAGAGTTTAGATAAAAAAGAAAGTGTAAGAAAAAAAAGGTTTGGTTAATTGTGTATCTTCTTACTTCCCCATTTCTGTGTGAATACAGCATTAAAGAGAGTGGCCATTACTGAAACAGTTAATGCTACTTCTGAGCAACAAGTCAACCCGCTGAGTTTTTATGATGATAACCACCATCTATAATCCATGACCTGAGCCATGAGGCTCAACTGTGATGTTGCAATATTCCCAAGAGGAAACCATTATAATGGCTTCAGGTCATAGACGAGGCAATAAGAAGGACGCCCATATTACAACATGCTGAGAGAAAAGAATGTCTGTTTACAGATGGAGACAGTCCTGCCAGGATTCGACTAAGTGGCTTTTCAAATCTAAATAATGATGGGAAACAAAAAAAACAAAAGAACATTTTATTGTCCTATTTGGATGATTTTTAAAACTAATTTAGCACCGTAAATGAACAGTTTCAGGGCTAAAAAGTGCAATGCAATCATGGCTTTTTTTAAATGAATGAAGGCAGTAATGAATGCATGAATAAATGAATCAGTGATTAAGCCTGTCAGCGGGAATACATCATTGCCTCCTTTGACTTTGACTCGCACTCAAGGACAAAACTTACCTGGAGAAATTCCACAGTATATGAGAGGGGAACAAAGAACAAAGCCCAGGACGAAGGATTAGTGAGCTAAGATTTCCAACCAACACTGAAGGACGTGTAAGAGATGCAGAGTCAGCGGTGAACCTGTTACGGCTGAGATTATGGGACGACGAGGCATCTGCTGTCAGTTGGTAGTAGGTTTATGTTAATGCAGCGAATGTCAAATGGATTTTCTGAAGAGCTATGTTTGTGAAACTAAATCTACCAGCTTTTGCATATGTTATCACTTTGGATATATCTCAATCTGACTCACAATGGTCCACCTTCATTACAGCCTCACTATACAGACATAGCTGAGATAAAAATCCCCCTTTTTGCACACTCACTTCTGCGCTTCTTGCTACAGTGGCTGCTCCGCTGCTCCGGAAGAGGAATAGTTTATACTCTTCTAAGATGGATGTGTATATTTGTTGAATGAAATTTCAAAGTGACGTTCTGAGGTTAAATGATGCCTCAAAGGCTCCTTTACAAACAATTATAAAAGTCATCTTTCAGAACATGTGGATATTTATGAGTATTCAAACATTCCTCGCCAGGATGTGAGCAAAAGTTCAGCAGTTGTAGCAATAAATATGTAAAACATGGAAAGTGGTTTTAGCTGCGTCTTTCGGCCCTGTAGGAGCACAGCTGAGAGAAGACAGAGGGCACGCTGCTGCTTGGGCGAAGCTACCGAGGGTTAAGAGAGATATAGATACGTTGATAATTTGAACTTTAGTTCAAATCGTTCTTCACGAGTCGCTTTTCACATGGTGTGAGGGAACTGCAAGTCTAAAGCTTCACGTCAGTTTACTAACCAAAAATTTACTAACTAAATATAAAATTTGTCCTTACAGTGGTGGCAGATTAAACATCAGAGGATCACATTATTTTTTATTACATTTCTATGGAGATATACCTAGCAGTATATTGTCCTGAGGATGGCACTAGAGTAAAATATCAAGAATGGAGTTGTTATGGGGAGCATAAACCTACTGAGAAAATGTGTTTCAGTCCAACAACTAAACTGTTATTTTTCTTTTGAGTGCAAGTGGAAATTTTGGTTTGATGGTGGCAGAAAAAAAATGTTCTGGGCCAAAAAAAAAAAAAAAAAATGAAGGATCCCCCTCTGGAGAAAAAGAGGATCCAAAGAATACCACTAAAGTCTGTCCATTATCTCTTGACATATGCCAGTGTTGTCAAATGGGACTTCATTAGATGGTGGCAAAGAAATGTCAGAGGATCAGCAAAATCTCCTCTCCAAAACTCTGGTTTATCTTCTGGGGATCATGAATATAAAGCTCACAGCAACTGGAAAGTAACTGTTGATGTATTTTGCTCTGATAGTGTTGGACAGGCCAACGCAGCACCAAGAAAAACCTGAAGGAAAACAAACACTGGCTAAATGTGTCCAAATATCAAATTTGACTAAATTATCCACTTGGCTAGCTAACAAGGTAAACACATGAAGGATTTATATAGTTCCCCCCCAAACCATGTGACAAGTGTCTGGTGAAGAACATGTAATAATCCATACATTCTTCAAAGTATCTCTTTAATTAGCTTTTCTGCAGCTGGTTGATGCCCAAGTTTATCATCGACAATACCTCCATAAGGACATCTATGTAGGCAGCTATAGCCTGACAACTCCTCATCTGGACACACACAAATACAGACATTAATCAAATAATGCAACAGAGTGGAGGAACAGTAACAACACAAAGAATGAGAGACACAACAAATGGATGGAGCTGGATGAACACGAACACACAAACAATGTGAAAATGAACACCAAAAACAAAAGCTACACACACACACACACTCACATATGCAGAGTCCCCAGAGACAACACAGCTGTGCTGACTCAATAGAGGTTAATGCTGGCCTGTATTTTTTATATCCAACAGACAATAGCAGGGTCACACCTGACTGTGCTGTTTATTTGGTTTGACAACACATCCAGAGGACACTCTGACAGAATAAATAGAAAGTAGAACAGAGCTGATGTGGGTCGGTTTCAATCAAATTACTTTAAACCAAATAAGTTCTGTCGGTGCTGAAGGACGATTCACTCCCTCAAGACAACAACGTTCTCATGACTAACATTAATCCAGACCCAACCCTGCTATGAAGTAATGTGCTGAACCCAATGACCACAATAAGCTCCTTGTTCTTATTTAGCTGTTTGGAACTTCTGTATGTTTATACATTTTATCACGTCAACCCTTCATGATATAGTCCTTTTGGAGACACAGAGTAAATACTGCCTAGAGCTCGGGCGGGGATGCAAAGAATATGGAAAAACAACATTTTCACATCATTATGCAATCATTGCATTATCGTGAAAAATGGAAACATTGAAGTAAGTAAATTCCTAATTACCACTTTATAATGAAGCATGTGTCATGACCTGAAAATCTGTTTTGACTGCTGATATTTCTATTTACAAATGAAGATAACAAAGGCAAGCATGCAACACTTCCACAGCTTACTAATCAATCATCAAATGAGATGTTATACCAAACTCATTTTTAGTTGATGTTGATGCCAAACATACTGTGATGACAGTCAATATTACAAATGTCAACAGTGTTTTGTTAAAAAAGAAACAATCCATGTGGGCCTTCCTCGACATTAAACAAGATTCAACAGTGCACATTTAACACTGGTCATTTTAGTAGAAAACAAACAAAAGGACAAAATGGACACGTTTAAACGGAAGAAAAAGAGAGACTGAGTGAATGTGGCAAAGACTAAATTATAGTTGTCCCAATTATCCCAGCTCTTTTGTTCATGTTAGCGGTTGGTATGGTGATGCCAGCGTTTTGCTCCGGGAATGTCAGCCGCGTCGGACACACATCAAACCGAAAGAAAGCTGGGAAGGAGCCTGGAAAGCTTTTCACACCTAAACTGCATTCATTTCAGCACCACGGCTAGGATACGAGAAATAATCAGGAATCGTTTAGCTTTGTGTGTTTCATGCAATTTCGTTTTGAAATGTTGGTGTCGAGATAAGCATTGATCTGATCATCTGTTTTTGTGTAAACAGATAGGATGAATCAGGACAAAGTCTGTGACACTACATTGATTTCAAAGGGCCCTTAGCTTGCAGCTATGTTTGTATATTCTTATTTGAAGATAGCAGATACAGAATGTTGTCTGAAATGTGCAGATGATCTATAGAGCTGCAACAAACAACACGTTTGAATGATTTGAAGATTTGATGCATGAACATGTGAATGAGAAGTTGTGTTTTCCATGTTCTCAGTGCTGAGGCGTAAATCTGAACTTTGTGTAAGAAGTTGTGTCTGTGTGTGAGAGAGCACACTCAAAGCTCATCTTTTTTGTCACCGCTTCCTGTTCTTTGAAATGAATGAAGCCGAATCCTCCTGATAACTAAAAGCTAAAATAAACACACACACACACACACACACACACACATATGCATCCAAAAGGAAATGCTGACACGGCAGTTCAGAGTTCAGTGGAACGGAGGGAGCTGCAGCTGAATGGGTCCAGTGAACGAACACAGACAAACGCACACACGCGCGCATTAACATAAACAGAGGAGGATGAAAGTGTGAGCGTCTTACCTCGGCTAATTCTCTGTTTCTCCCCTGACAGAATGCCTGGTGTGTCAATCACGCTGATGCTTTCCAGCACTGGGTTAGGCAGCTGGGCACACACAAACCTAAAAGCACACGTGTGCGCGCACACGAGGAGAGGAGGGTTAAAAGAAACTGGACAGAAGTGTAAAACATTTTAACAACAAACATCATCTCACACCAGACCTCCTTCTCCCCTCTCTCCTCCATCCCCTCCATCTCTCTTCTTTTTGCCTCCAGCTGTATAAATACTAACAGGTTAGCAGCCGTCCTCACTCTGAACCCCCCCCCCAGTCCCTCTGACAGTCAGCGTTTCTTCTGTCTCCTTTCAGCGGTGGTGGGCCCTCACAGTGAGGACACTGCTGCAAGAGTAAAGAGATTTTGGCACTTTTCCTTTTCCAGAGAGATGACTCTGCAAAGATGACTGGCTGGCTGGCTGTCTCTTACTCTTACTCTCTCTCTCTCTCTGTGTCTCTCCCATACACGCACACACAGACAGCCATTAGAAGAGAAAGCCTGACCAGTGAGCAGAGGGAAATTCAATCACACAGGAATGTAGAGCTGTGGTGTGGATTCTCACTAGTACACTCACGCTCTCTTTCTTCTCCACTCGTTCCCCTCTACGTTCACATACTTCACCTGGGTACACCACTTTGTATTTCAGTACAAGCACACCTCAAAAGATATCCGACACCATCTGCCATCAGTGCATTTCATCCAGCACTTTGTGTGTGTGTGTATGTGTGTGTGTGTGTTTACCTGTTGAGGAATGCATTTCCAAACGCGTTCAGCTTTCTGAACGGCTTCTTGGGGTCAACCACCAAAGCGTTACCAGGGATGACTCCTTCTGTGTCGCCGTGCATCACTGCGATGAAGGAATCGGTGGTGGGTTCAGGGCCGATCCGCATTCCAGGAAAATCCTGCTCCAACAGGTAGCTGTAGGGGATATAGTGGCACGTAGCGTTAAACTAAACAAGGCAAGAGGCAAGATGTTTTTGATCGACTACACGCTGTGTGAGAATAAATCAACCGTACATAAAAGACCTTTATGAATGGACTAATCCTTCCAGAAGATGCTCTCTGAGACAATGAACAATAGTGCAGAGCGCATTGTGTGACTAGCGTACAGTGGGACGAGGAAAATGATGTTACTGTAAATGTATTATGCATTCATGACGATGTGTACAAGTTCTCCAACCACTTCCGCAACTGCTTGTATGTTTTACTAAAGGTTATATCATTCCTGTAAGTCGACTGAATCTCGATGGTCAGCCGTAGACAACAGCATAGCTGTGTGTTACTCCTGCAGTGTCCAGTTTGAAGTGCTGCAAGGCCTTTTTTTAGTGCGATTATGTTGAAAGGAAATTGGTCTGGGTGGTTAAAAAAAGTGACCCAAAAACACCAGAAAACAGGTCTGCCTTGAATTAAAATCTGCTGGAACAAAGATTAGGGGAATTTTTACATCATCACAGGCTGAATGCCTGGAGAGCACAAAAGAAGGTACTGCTTCAAACTCAACCAAAGTTTGCTTTCTGAATGAGAGTTGAAGTATTTTGCCAAAAGTGGAGTTAAATGGCAAAAAAATACATTTGCAAGGGAGATAGTGAGATAGCGTGTTGTAGTGATTATAAAGTCTGTATAAAGTCAACATAACAAAGAATTTTGATTAAGTTTGAATGACCATCACCTGTAAATTTTGGACTCAACTAAAAGACAGTGACTTTACACACATCAAAACTAAGACTCCAGACCAAAGGGGTAAACCTGTACAAACATTTGATTGAGCTCTATCAGTGCTGATAAGAGGAAGTCAAATATATCAAGCTTGCAACTTGCAAGAAAATTAATTTGCTTACTGATGATGTAAAACAGTTGCTTGTGGTGAATGGCTTAAGGACAGACAATAAAAAAAATAGATTTTATGCATGTTTTAACTGGCAACATTTCTAAAATATAAACCAAAAACAAGAATCTCAAAACTTACTACACTGTATTTCCCAAATTTCTGGGTGTGTGTTTTGCTTCATGCAGGCATCCTATCTATCCAATCTACAATAAATGCAAACTTTTGACCTCATTTGTAACCGTTGCTATAAAAACCAAGCTGACTTACAACTCGTATGTTTTAGGTGCAATGGGCTGAAACCTCATCCGTGACATCACACATGTGACAAATGAAGATTGGTGCGTTTCTGTTGAGTTTCACAAGCCCAACAATGTGAAGGCAGAGCCATAAAAACAAGATTTAGGCAAAAAGATTTACAGCTAAAAGGGAACCATAAATTCCATGTGAGTCTGGGATGTGTATGCATTTTAACTGCTACCAGATGTATGGATAGTTCCCTTATACATCTTCTCCACAGACACACCTTGTCAGAGGAGCTAGCAGTGCCTGGTAGAGCCATCTCTGTACACATATGTCTGTGCAGTGTAAGTCCTCCTGTCTGTCCATCGGGAGGTTGTGCAATAAGTATGTAAAAGCATTTACATCTAGCACTCTGCGTGTTCAACATCATTTCTATACCGTGTGTGCAGATCCTGTGCACACCAGCTCACAATCATACCAGTCCAAACACCTTGAAGGAAAACTTGTAGTGTGGTGATGATTTGAAAGACTCTGAGAATAAAAACTGGGACACAAGACAATCAATACATTTCAGCCCAAAAATGAAGACTCAGATTACTGACCTCTGAATGACCGCCAAAGATGAGAGACTATATCAGCCTCCACCATCCACTCTTGCGTCTCCATCTTTTTCCCTTCTTTCACATCAAGCTAACTATGATGCAAATAAACATCATTATGCAGCATTTAACCAAAAAAAGACCTGCACGGCTGTCACATCCACATCGGAGTCCCTCTGATATGACATGAAAGAGATGCTGACCTAGGGTTAGTCAGCAGTTTGTACATTCTGCATCTTACTGTTACAATGCTGGTGTTGTGGGGACAGGCTAAAACAGAGAGCGAGGCGAGGGGAGAGTGCCAGAGACAGAAGAGGAAGGAGAAGACAGAGCAGGGGATGTCTGCACGATCCCGTCTTATAGCAGGAAGTCACTAACAGCATCCTCTCTCTCTCTCTCTGGCTTTCAAAGGCTTACCCCACTAATTACCTGCTACGCTCCGCAAGCGTGTGCGCGAGAGAGAAAGGGGCAAGTCGTTAGTAACCGACCTGCAGTTCAGGAGGCCCAACACCCAGCTGCTAATACCTCCCTGTCACACATCTACAAATACCAGAGTCACTCGCACAACTCTGAAACACAACATGGTTTCACAAGATGCTTTTTTTTTTGCTCATTTATTTACCTAAAACATTAGGTTGCATTGTGCTTACAAAGCTAGTTCTCTAATTCACCAGATGAAAACAAAAAGTTTTACGAATAAGCCCATCTGTCAATATAATCATCCTCACACACACACACATATATACACACATACCTCATAAGAGTAAGAGACAGGCAGAGTTGCCTCCACATGATTTAAGTTTGCATGTTATGTGCATGTGTGTGTGTGTGTGTGTGTGTGTGTGTGTGTGTTATGTTGGCTGTCACATAAACGTTTTTATGGATCCAATAAAGCTCGCAGAGGTGTGGCTGCTGGCAGTGAGGCTGTGAGTGTTTCTGTGTGTGTGTTACTCATTTTACATCGCTCTTTATGTTTTTCATTTCATGCTGATCGTGTTTATTGCACGACTGTGACAAACTGCTCCAGTGGTCGGTACAGCCAGTTTGGGTGTGTCAAACTCTCCTCTCTCGTTCCCCTGTTAATGAATCCCTCCTTATATGTGTGCTTATAAGTGTGTTCTTCTCACCGTATGAAGCTCGTCTTGCCGGTGGAGTACTGTCCCACCAGTAAGACCATGGGCTTGTTGTCAAAGTCTGCATCCTCCAGAGCCGGAGAGTGGAACTCGTGGAACTTGTAGCTCTCCTCCAGGGGCAGGAGTTTGGTTTTGTAGAGCTTCTTGAGTCCATCGCTGACTGTCTGAAAGACTTCTGGCTCCTTCTTCCTCCGGTCGTCGGTTCCAAGCCAGCTGAACATTTTGTTTCTGGTTGCTTATTGTTAGACCAATAAAAGCCTCAAATAGATATCACTAGTGCTTATTCTGTTGTTGACTGACAGGTTATTGATCTAACCAGAAAGGATCTACAAATCTGTCCTTGAGGAATGTGATTAAAAAAAAGAAAGAGTCTGATGAAGATCTACCTAGAAGATCCAAATAAAAATGTTTAGTGACATATACACATTTTAAAAAATCTTTTTTAAAGTCGTTTTTGGGGAAAAATGTAAAAGTATCTTGAGAATCAGTCAGGAAAATAGATATATAGATGACACAAAGTCTGACTGGCTGTCCTGCTACACTGAATGGGTGTTGACTGTTGTTATTGACAATATTGAGGTCTGGCCTGACGCTATATGCAGCCTGGGTGAAGTCTATTTAAAGACTTTATCTCTGTAAATGTCTACAAATATGCAAAAATGAAAAGAGTTCTATATTTTTTCATCAGCATTTAAATCTGATCCATCAAATGCACTCTCATCATCGACCCTCCCAAGTCCAGGCCACTTATGCTCCTGGGCCAAAACAACCCTCCTGTGCATTCAACGAGTTTCTTTTCGTTTATCTATTTCAGTAAACAAACACTGCCCCCCCCAAAAATAATCTAAAATTAAAAATAAAAAAAAGTCGAAATCACGCTGCTCATGCAAAACATCACGTTACCGCTATTCAATTTGGTCCCGGAGCTTAGCAGAGGAATCCCAAAAATGATGCACCGAGCTGCTGTCAGGGAGAAACCACCGTTATTGTTCAACTGCTCCCGCTCTCCAGCCCACAAAACGAGCCTAACCTCCGGGGGACCGACACTTATTTCTGTCGCTTTCGTGTCAAAAAATAAGAGTAGCTCGTTTGGCTAGTGCTACGGGGTTATTTTTCTGTCACAGCACAGCGCTGAATGTAGCAGCAGCTGATGTCCTGCAGCTCAATTTAAATGCCGAGTCGAAGGAAACCCGAGCCCGCCGGAAGTGCCCAACGGCTGGCAGTCCGACCCACCGCGGTCCCGCCCAGTGATGCGGAGGCTGAACGCTTGAAGCCGGGCGGGACGACGCCATGCTGGATGAGGGAAGCTGGAGGAGGTGGCGATGAAGGACAGCGCGCCACCTAAAGGTAAAAACATAATAACGTTTTTCTTCGAGTAAATGAATAATACAGAGTGTTTTCACTCATGTTTATTTAAAATGAAGCTAATAATAACATTATTAAGTGAACGCAGGTCAACCACGTACTACCATGTGCCTTACTCTACTGACTCTGTAAGTGATGGAAAGTAACTAGTAACTAGTACTGAAGTACTTACAAATAGTGTGCTCTTTGCTTACCAGTTTCTTTTCAGATTAGGATTTTACACACAAAAAACTTCAAAATAGCATCATCTCAACCTGCTGAAATAGTAAAATACCACTTAAATATTCATGTTTTAGTATGAACAATCTAAACAATCACAAGGGTCATTTTCCTAACCTTAAAAACTGAATCAAGTAAATGTAGCTACAGTAACTTGATACATTCAGTATTTAAAGTGCCTATCTTAATGACTGCTCTTGGTACATTTATTGAAGTTTAGATACATGCATGATGCTGTATGTACTCTGAATGTAGTGACATGGGAGTAAAACTGTCAACTTATAGATGCATAAATTATCTATATAATAAATTATTCAAATTATATATTATTTGCTTAGAGATGTCATGCAAGGACCCCAGGAGATGCTCAGTATGATAACCAAAATGACCTAAATATGCCTTATGGTTACACATCATTGTTAGTTCTTCTGTCTTCTTCCTCTTCTTCTTCTGTCTTCTTCTTCCTAGTTTTATTATCATCAATTGTTTGTTTTCATGCTGGGGTGGCCAATAGGCACCTGGTAGAGTGCAGGCACCGTGTAGTTTCAGTCTTTACAGCAGCAACTCTGTTTCGATTCCAGCTTGTGGCACTTGTCATCCCCTCGCCTCGTCCTCTCGCTCATGGGCATGATGATGCAGTGGTTAGCACTGTAGCCTGACAGCGAAAAAGGAACCTGGTTTGATTGCCCTCCATGAGTTCCTGTGTGGACTTTGCATGCTCTTCCCGTGTCTGCATGGGTTCTCTGTGGGTGCTCCAGCTTCCTCCCACGGTCCAAACACAAGCATGTTAATTGGTGACTCTCAAATGCCCATTGGTGTGAATGTGAGTGTGTATGGTTGTTTGTTTCTGTTTCAGCCCTGTGATGAACTGGCCTCATGCCCAGTGTCAGCTGGGATTGGCTCCAGCTCCCCTGCAAACCCTGATGAGGGTAAGAGCTTATGGAAGATGGATGAATGTTTACGTAGTACTCTATAGTGGTGTAATGTTTCCAATCTGGCCAGCAGATGTCTCTATTCACTTTTGTTTCATCTTGTAGAGGCAGGCATCAGGACTGAAAGGTAATTATCGTGCAGAACAATGGTCGGCCATGCACACAGTTCCTTATGTGAATGTTTTAACACTTATATATAAGTGAATATATAGAAAGCTGGGAATTGTACAAACTTGTAATGATAAAAAAGCAAAACACTAAAACAGCAGAACAGAATAGTTAACAATTTCATTTTATTATGCTTTATTTTGAATATACAATCATTCTTGCAGTATACAAAACTTTGACAAAAACATCTTGACTTCTTTGCTGCAATAAAATTCTAACAAAACAAATACAACTTCATGCGCCGCATCTAACTTATCATGATAACTTGCAGATAACCTGAGTTGTGTAAATACATGAACCTGAAACTACCTGTTGAGTTTCAGAATTCTTCCTTACTGTGGCTTTGGGTGCATGCAGATTACCGGCATACAGGAAGAGATCGACGGTAATTCGTTGCCAGAAACTCCCTAAGCTAGATCGTGACAAAGCACAATGCTGGTAACTGTTGTGGTAAATAAAATGTATCATCAAAACGTTCTCCATATAACATGTCTTAGTAGTTCTGACTTCATGCAGGCTTGTCAAAGAGGTAACACATTAACAACCTTCTTCTTTCCTTCGTTATTACATACTAAAACATGATGTAGGTAGCAGTCTTCTGAAAGACAAACAATGGTACAAAAAAGTGCATGTGGACGTTTAACTGGAGGTTAATCATTACATAATATTTTAAGCTTATGTTCACGGAATGCAGAAGTGAATGTAGTAAATAAAGAAGTCTGACAACTTGCAGATGACAAAACATAAAATATGACAAGCCACCAAACAAAAAAAAATATATTGCCGTACCGAGGTTAAACAAATAAGAAGACAAAGTGATAATGCTGTTCATGTTGTACTGCTAGTGATGTGCTCACAGAAAAAAAAGAGGACTCTACCTTTTTAGTACAAAGGTACAGATAACAATGACTATAATAATATTCAGTAGATCAGGCAGTGTCATTATTGAAAGAATAAAGAGTAAAGTGCTGCTGTTTTCATCGTAACGTATAAAACCGTATTAAGATGCACATCTCCTTCAGTATTTCCTTCACATAGTATATTCAGGAATGGTAATCTGGATGACTGAAGAAACGGTGAATTAATTATATAATGTTTCCGCCCAATTTAAGAATAACACACTGTAAACAAATACTGTTCCAAGTTGTCTTAACAAAAACAGTTTAAGTGCTTCACTTGGAGCTAAAACAGGAACAAACTGAACCGAATCCAAAAACTACCCACATCTACTTCTGCTAGACAATGTTATTAAACATGGACAGTCCACCAATGGAGTAGTAGTCACATAAAATATTAAAAACATACTGTTAAAGTTAAAAAAAAAAAAACATATGTAAGTAAAGTTTCTTCATTGGTGCTAAAGATAAAGAGTTTGCAATCAATTTTTTAAAAAATCTATAATTTAGTATTTTGGTGACGGTTTTGGAAAATCCATTTGTGCTTTGTTGTGCTGGTGTTCATGTTTACACTAACAGAATTGAATTTTAAAGCAATAATCCTTTACTACGTGTTATCTCTATGAAATCATAAAGTACAAATACATCCAGAAAACACTATTTCCTAAAGGGATTCGGCTCAAAGTTAAGGCACACAGCACTTCTCTCTGGCCAACATAATTTCCTTCAGAGTCAATCACAGTTAGAAACTATAAATCATCAATAATAACAACAATAATTCAAATAATAAAGCAGCAATGTTAACAGGTCTCAAAGTAATCCTACTGCCGTACTAAGTGCTATGTCCCTGGAGTTTTATTAGAGTTATATTATGACTTATATTTTAAATCAAATCAAAGTTTGTCCAGTGACATTTTCAGGATTTTTATTCCTATCATGACGTTATATTTATATGTACATCATAAGTGCAGGAGAAGAGCATATTTTGTCTAATAATGGTAAATGTATTGATGAATATCATCTACTCGTCCATCGAGATTACCAAGTTCCATTTGGTTAAAAGATCATCTGCTTCCCACCCTCCCACCCCGCCACTCTCCCTCTCTCTCTGCGCCTCTGCCTCCTCCTCAGAGGCTTGTCTAACATACACATTTTCCAGTGTTAGCTCGCCCTTTGTCGCGCTCACCTCCTGCTCTCCTCCCACTCTGTTCTCCCACCTTTTCTCTCTCTGCATCAACCCATCCAACCCTCCCTCCTCTGTGGTGTCCATCGCTACCTCTGGCATCACTAGCTTCCTGGTATGAGGGTCCCAGTCAATACAAATAGTTCCCTCCTCCTCCTCCTCGTCACCATCATCATTCTCTATTTCCTCTGCTGTAGCCAGTCTCAGAACACCGTAGTCATCTAGTAAGAAGCCTGATTGGTCAGCGTGGGTGGTGCTGATGTTCTGAGAGGCGTAAGCAGAAAGAAGGGGAACGCTCTCGCTCTTGCTTTCTTCCTCCATACCTTCATCTCTACCCACCTCCCTTGCTTCTTGAATAGAAAGTAACAGTGTCTGAGTTTGGGTCAAGTGATCTGAATACGCCTGCGCCTGTATAAGTGTGCTCATCTCTGTCTGTGTGTGCATGGGCATGCGTGTTTGTGAGCATGTGTGAGTCGTCCTCTGCGTGAGGTAAGACTTAGCCTGAGGAGCGTAAATTCCATCTTCAGCTCTCCACTCTTTCTTCGTGTAACTTTCCTTAGCCTCGTCTTTCTGCTGTTTACCTTTCAGATTATTCCCATCTTCCCCACCGTTACACCTCCTCTCTTTTTCTTCCCCTACTCCTCTTACAATGATTTTAGGAGCTGCACCAACAAACCCATAGTCAACGGACTCATCATCCCAGGGTTCCTCAGGCTCTGGAGGGGGTTCAGGCCTCTGCGGGGAGTATCCCGGTGGCGGATCTGCAGTGTGTTTTTGCTGCTTGGAGCATGCAGAGTCTGATATGCTGCTCTTGATGTCTGATGGCAGGATGACTGTGATGAGGATGGGGTTGAGACTCTCAGGAGGAAATGTCAGAGGGGGTGGACTAAAAGAGGGTGGGCTCTGGAAGTTAAAAGAGTGTGGCATTAAAAGATTAACCTTTAGCCTTTAAAAAAATGTAACATACTGAGAGGCCACATTCCACTTCCAAACTGAAAGTGATATTCAATCAATCAATCAATCAATCAATCAAGTTTATTTGTATATAAAGGGGTAGAGTCTTGTGTGTAAAATTGTGTATGTGTGTGTTTGCATTACCAGTATATATGGGCTCTTTTTCCCTTTCCCCATCAGGTAGTGATAAAGAAGATAGCCAGCCACTGTCAGCATACACATGCACACAGATGGAACAACAACACCCACAACCACCCTCTTCAGCTGGTCAACCACAGGGTCTGAAGGGAGAAAGAAAACAGGAACATGTCATACAACGACAACCAAAAAAAAGTTTTAAAAAACTCTGTCAAACCCTTTCTGTGACTCTGTGGTGGCATCTGCATTATTCAATGTCTGCACAGGAAGGGAAAGCACGGAGAGGGGACAGAAAAAGACTCAACAAACTGGTCAAGAGGTGCAGCTCTGGCCTGGACTGTCCCCTGGACTCCATAGAGGAAGTGGGGGACAGGAGGACATGAGCAAAGCTGGTAAAGCTATTTTATATGTTCCTTATTCATGAGTCATTTCTTATCTAACTTGTGTATATATGAGCTGCTGTGAGAAGTGATCTTTTTTATCTTATCTAAATAAAGGTACATACTGAACACCAAGTCATGTCTTATTGTATGTCTTCAAGCTAAAAATAAGATGACCCAATTGACTGACACAAGCAATTAAAACATCTCAGACACAAACATGAATCTCGCTTTCACTTTGGTATCAGGTTGAGTAACATTCCTTTTCACCTGTCAAACAAGGAGGAAAATGTTGGCACACACGCACACACACAAGCGCGCACACACAGTGCGGTTGTACCTGGAGGTGTTGTTATGCACTGCCATGCTGAGGACTGACACTGAACAGGCATGGAGAGGAACTTCGCCTGGGCAGAGAAGCAGTACTCTGTATCGTGCTCCATCAGGCGATACTTGTACAGACTGGAGATCACTAGGAAGTGGCTCTACACACAAACACACACACACTGTTTAGCCAGAGCTATGGGAAAACCTCAGGTGCACTTGATTTAACAGCCTGTCTGCGCCAACAGGATGGGACAAGCTTTAATGAGTTTTTACACACCGTGTGGCTGCGTTGGCTGTTGCGGATGGAGAGGTTGTACATCATCTGGGGGTAGAGCGCTGCCATGGAAATCTCTGGGGTGTGGTTGTTAGGCTGATGTCTCATTGGTCCTTTCAAAGTGACGTTGGCACTGTTGTTGTCTATTTCCACGGAAACCAACGGAGGGCCAAAACTAGCTATAGATGTGGACAAAAATGTTTTGTTTTAGTAGATTTGAAATATTTAAAATGTTGAGATAAAAGGTGCTGAATTTTTTGAAAGACTAAGAGTAGGGACACCTCAGCTGTTAGTTAGTCCAGCTTTCCTCCGTGTGTCTCTTGGTGTTCATGCTCATGTTCAACAACATTTTAACTTACTGTCCGACTTTGGATCGAACCTCCGTGTCACGACCCATTTGGAGGATCCTTTCCTGCTCACCGCACGGACCCTGGCGTAGTAACTGTTCTCTATATCCCATGTCTCGTCGCTCAGATCACACCATCCCCGCATTATTTCTGTGCAATGCCGCATCGGCCTCCAGTGTGCCCGGGTTCCATTGCTGCCCTTAACACGGTCCCCGTAGCTGAGAAGGAACAAGAGTAGACTAGCAAAGATCAGAGGACAGCTTCCCTGAATACATGCACAAGCTTTGACAGTAAGTATGGAGGGAATGAACACAAACATACTCCTCCCCTTGTTCAATGCCCCCTCGAGCAAGAAACCTAAGCTTACATAGGTTGTTTGTTAGATCTAGTTACGTTTTGTTTTGCTTTGTTTCTCTCTCCCTCTCTCCTTTCTCAGCTTCTTTTTGTTTGGTAATTCCTTTGGGACTTGCAGAAGAATCATACATTTCAATACATCACTTATTCTTTTTTTTTATTATTATTATTATTTGAACTCCGAAATCTTTCCTTACATGGCATACTCCACAGTAAAGTGTGTGCCACTCGTTGTGCCATTTTCTGGACGCCATTGCAGAATATTCCTCAGATTCACGGAGTGGAAGCTGACATCGACGGGGCTGGGAGGACGAGAGGAGGAGACTGAGGAGAAAGAGAATGAAACGTTGAGAAAGACAAGATAGACACATATAATAGAAACTCATGCTACCATGCGGTTATGCAATGCAGTCCCACAGACCCGACTGTGTTAGCTTCCTCATTGTGACCATTGGTTTCTCTTTTAAATATAGCTGAAGTATTAGAATGTGCTCCTTTTTAATTCTCATTTAACTGACGTGTTATTAAAAACAAGAAGACAGTCACACATTGTTTCATCCTGAGAACCAGTTATATAGGTTACAGACTTACTAATTATGACTAATTATGAATTCAACTTGAACTTGAAGATCCACACATTAGTAATTTTCATGTGTGTACACACCCAAGTGACTTACCCTCATGGAGTTCATGGCACACATACCATGGGCAAGTCATGTAGTGGACTTGAATTTAATTGCCTGTGTCCATAGTAGCAGCTGCTGTTTTGATACTTGATATTTACTTAATATGGACAAAGTTTTTATTGTCACTACAGTAGACACTACAGTATGTCCATGGATGGCCTTACACCATAAAATCCTTTGTTTGCCAACTCCAGTGCAGGTTGTAACAGTTTGCATTAATCATTTGCACATCATAAATCTAACTGCACAAACACAGATGCTCTGTTTAAAAGAACAAATATGGAATTGGATCTGAGATTCAATAATTTAATAAATCTGTATGACATTTAACATGATTGGCGTACACACACACACACACTGGATTTAATACATCATCAGCTGCTACTTGTAGCACTGGCAATAGGTGTGTGGTAAAGTATTAATGAAGACAGAAGAATACAAGTATAGTAGTGGTGATGTTAGTTTCATACCTGTGCGTTGCAGAAAGGCACAAAGGTTGAGAAGAATGAACACTGTCCACATCTCTGAACGGAGCGCTCATGCTTTACAACATTTTCAACCGTCCGGCAGCTACTCCGCCGGTCTGTCGTCTCTGCTGGCTCGGTCACCAGTACAGCTGTCCGCTATTTCTCCACACGGTCCGAACGGAGCACCTCTGAACAAGCACACTCATCCCTAAAGGGGAAGTGTGGATTTAGACGGAATGGTTGGGTATCAGTGACTGCCAGCCGGTAAAACCCAAACGATTTACAGTTAAGAAAACAAGCCCCGCGACAGGTTTCCGTCTATGAGCAAAGAATGCGACCTCACTTGTTTGTGAACATTACACCTGTGCAGGTGGGTGCGCGCGTCCGTGCGCGTGCCCGACCGTGTGGGCTGGGGATTGGCGGATGGCAGGAAATGAAGAACCCTGCAAAATATTAACATGACCAGGCACAGATGGAAGAAGTGAAATTATACATGGAAAAGTACCAAATATTCTCCATCAGAAGTCCCTCAAAAAGCCCAGAGTTTACAAATTTTACACAATTTTACAATTTTACAGAAGTACATGACCAGCACAGCATACTATTTAACCTGTTTATTGTTATTGCTTAATCAACATTTAAGCGTGTCAGTGGATATTTTATAGATATTCATAACAATACAATATTTTACATCTATTGTATCTCTGTTATTCCTGCCTTGAATTTTGAGAACTCTCTGTAAAGGCTTTAGCTTCCTACGTCTCCTGCACACGCATCTGTTTGCTTTAAATTCGCGTATAAGTGTATTTGAGTATGTAAATAAACGTGTGTCTGTATATATGTGAGTGTCTCTATGTACACATAAACAGTAAATAGGGAGTAAAATTCTTAAAGTAGCTATAGCTGCCAGATTTGTAGTGCAGAAAAAGTCCAGCTTTGCAATAAATAACCACAGGATGAACAGAGCTGAAAGCAGATGGTTAAACATTACCTGGAAATAAAACTATGTGCAACACGAACAATGAGAAAGTTTTACTCTATACTACTATTACTATATGCTATACATTTAGCTAGTAATACTATATTATTACTAGCTGAATGTTATTTAAAACCAGGATGAACAACAAATTTGCCTTGAGTTATTTCCTCTTGGACCTGTTGCAAGAAGCAGACTTATCTGGATAATCTTGCTGAGTAAACTGACACTGTTTGAGCGTCTGGAGCTCATGTTTCACACGGAGTTCTGTGTAACAGACTCAACTCTGTCTGTCTATCACTGCGCCTTTATTACAGCTCATTTCACTGGCATTCATAAAATGTGCTGCAAACACGACGAGATTCATGAAAAAAAAACAGAGCACAAAGAAGAGGCAAAAGTACTTTTATGAACTCTGTCAATAATGACATCTGCTGGACAAAATGTGTCGCTACTGTAACTGTGTCCTCAGTCAAGTTATAGCAGAGGCATTTTTTTTATTTATATAGATGAATATAGTTTTTAAGACATATTTTCTATCACATATTATAATTGTGATGTTATAATTACAGAGCCATAAGAGTGACAGGGTGATGAAAAATAAAGCGGAACTATGCATCTTGTCTGTGACGTCTCCGGCTTGTTTTTGCAGTTGCGCGTCTCTCGGCGCTTTTGATTCCGGCGCCTGTTAGCATGTAGCTTGCTGCGTTGTTTGCGCCCATTGAAGGGAGTGAGCAGGCCGACCTGTGTGATGGTTCACTAAAAAGATCGACACCTTTTGATGCAAACATGGCGCTCTCGATGGAAACGCAGCTCCAGAGCATCTTTGAAGATGTTGTGGTAAGTTTACATCTTCTAGGCTTGAAGCTAAATCAGTTAGCATTGTCAGACAACGTTAGCGTTTTCCACTAAATGTTTCCTGCTGTGCGGCAGATAAACAGTTCTGACATAGCTAGGCAGTGTTTGTTTCTAAATACAGTTAGGTTGTAGCTAACTATAAATATAACAGCTAAGACTGCAGCCCTAACGTTTCTTTAACGGTTCAAAACATGCGTTCATTCATCAAACACTTCATTCATTGCCCATGCGCAGACTTTGATATTTACCTTTACAAATGTACTACACACTTATGGCAGATTGCATTTCGTAGACATTGTTTGCTGTGTGTTCACCCACTCAGTCATATCATTTAATATTAAAGCATTTTAATTGCAGCGTTGCTCCCAAACTACATGTAGTGGGACAGCCCTTGCTAAAGGAGGCAGAAGTCTCCTAAATCCATGTTTGAATAACACGAACTCAATGCACTGCACCCCAAAACTAACAGGCATCTGCTCATCTGAAGTGTCCCTTAGCAAAAGCACTTAGTACAGTGACTGGGATCGCTGTTATTCAGGAAACATGTGGAAGGCTGTGAGTTGAAACCGCCTCTAACCTCATCGTTTCTCTTGTTTTCCTGCAGAAAACTGAGATGATCGAAGAAGCCTTTGCTGGGTAAGATTGCTCCAAACACACACACACACACACACACACACACACCCACGTTGTGAGTGTAAAATGAATCACCGCTAAAAATATCACTTGTGTTTTAGGATGTTTATGGACACTCCAGAAGATGAGAGGACTAAACTGATCAGTTGTCTCGGAGCCTTCAGGCAATACTGGGGAACACTACCGCAGGTCTGTGAAGCCACAGACAAATGATCGTGTGTAAGATGGTGACTGGCTGTATGTTTTATGCATTTTTTTTTGTCTTGTCTTTCTGCAGGACTCTCATGAACAGTGTGTGCAGTGGATAGTGCGGTTTATACACAGCCAGCACAGTCCCAAAAGGATCTCCTTCCTCTACGACTGTCTAGCAATGGCTGTCGAGACCAGTCTGTTGCCATCGAGGTACACACACACATACAGACACACTCTGCGGCTTAACAGAGTCTAAGTGTATCCAGTTCATTTGGCAAAGTTTTTTGAGTAAAATTTTATTTAGTTCTTGATAAATTTATAATTGAAAGTATTACATATGATTTTTATGATACATCTACTGTGTGATGGCACGCTTATCTATCATTTCTGTTATTTGTCTTAATCCTCCATCTAATGAATCTGTGTGTGTGTGTCTGAAGGATGGTGTGTGTGGCTCTGATAAGCTCAGACAGTTTGGAGTGGGAGAGGACTCAGTTGTGGGCCTTAACTTTCAAACTGATTCGCAAGATCATTGGAGGGGTGGACTACAAGGTGACACACACACACACACACACACACACACACACACACACACACACAAGCACTGCTCAGACAACTCATATGATAAGCCGCTCTGCAATTAAAGAAAAATCCTCTCAGCCTTTGCTTGACTGTTTTTTATGATTAGTATTCGGTTATTTTTTTCGGTTTATTTTTTTAAATTTTTTTTCACTGTCAGAATATCAAACTTATCTTTGGTTTTCATTGCGCATGTAGACAAAGTAGTGTTACGGGAATTTTTTAAAAGAAAACCCTTGAATAAGGAGAACTGGATTCAAAGCCTCAAAAGTTTAAGTTGAATTTATTGTTCTTGTACAAGAGGAGCGTTTCACAGTGCAACACACCAAATGGGTTACAGAGAAAAAGGCTCCCTGAGGAGCTCTGACACTTGGTCCTCATACATTTTTCCTAAAGATGAGCTGTCTCAACCATTGCCAGTTGTTATCAGACAATTTGCATATAAAGCTCGCAAACTGTTACTCTTCAACAGGCCCCTAATTGTCACCTCTCTTCTGTATCTGACCTTTGTTCCTAAACTCTACCTCACCCTGCCAGTCTCAGTAACATCAAAGGGAAGTGCACTCCAGGCATGCAACAAATGGGAAACACATAAACATCGTAAAAGTTAAAGCATCTAGGTGAAAGCCTCTGATGCTGCGTGTGTCTAAAGCTGCTATAAATTCATCTCACAGTTCTCAAAAACTTCATCTTAAAAATGTCCATCGCAGTTGTTTTGCTCAATTTTTCATCTTTTCTTAACAGACAGCCTTTGAAGTAATCTGTTTTTTTGTTTTCATGTGAAATGTCTCAGGGTGTTCGGGATCTGTTGAAAGCTGTGCTGGATAAGATTCAGACCATTCCCACCACTGTCAGCTCAGCTATAGTCCAGCAGCTTCTGGCTGCCAGAGAGGTATTTTTATATTTATCTTATCACTTATTAAAATTACATGTGATTCTTTATTTTTTTTCTTTCTTGTCTGAATCACCACATCTATGACTTTAATGTTTTACTCTGTGTGTGTGTGTTTCAGGTGGTAGAGTATATCCTGGACAGAAATGCCTGCCTCTTGCCAGCCTATTTTGCCATCACAGAAATCAGAAAACTGTATCCAGAGGGCCAGCTGTCGCACTGGGTGAGTGTGGGTTTCCTGTGTCAATGTGCGTGTGCGCGTGCAGTCAATGTGTATCTTACAAATCATTCTCTTTTATCTTCTCCCCTGTCCGTCTTTGTTTTCCTTCCATTTTTTTCTCTCCCTTTTTAGATACTCGGCAGTTTGATATCAGATTTTGTGGACAGTTTCAGACCCACAGCCAGAATCAACTCTATCTGTGGTAAGAGACACATGAACATATTTAATATCAATCAAAAATATCATCATCAATATCAATCATGTTTTGTTGTTCTCTTCAGTGCATCCCTTTTTGAAAACAATTAAAGTCCATAATGCAGCTCATGTAAGAGCAGTGTGTGTGTGTGTATTTAGTTATTTTGGGCGTGTGTGTATGTGTGTGCAGGTCGGTGCAGCTTGTTACCGGTAGTGAATAACAGCGGGGCCATCTGTAACTCCTGGAAACTAGACCCCACTACTCTCCGCTTCCCCCTGAGAGGAATGCTGCCGTTTGACAAGGTAACCTGTTCACATATATACACTACGTAAACGTTCATACACACATACGAAAGCAGTAATAAACTGTATTTTTTCTTTTTTTTTTCGTCATGTAGGACCTGTTTGAGCCACAAACTGGGTTGCTGCGCTACGTGTTAGAACAGCCATATTCAAGAGAAATGGTGTGCAACATGTTAGGACTCAACAAACAGGTACGACAATCTCTTTGTCTACTTTTGCTCCTTTGCTTCGGTGCCAGGCCCTCCACCTGCCCTCACTTCTCCTGTCCCTTCGACTTTACCTTACCTACTTTCTCCTTTCTTTTAAGTTTTTCCATCCCCCTCTCTCTCCTTCCTTCTTTCCCCTACCTGTTCCTTTCTCCCTTTTCTTGTCTCCTCTCTGCTACTCCCTAATCTGTTATCCTTTTTCTCCACAACTGACTCCTCTACCTCATCCTTTTCATGCCATAGTTTGTCCTCTTTTGTTCTTCTGCTCGTCTTTTCCCCCCTTTATTGTTTTTCTTTTCATTTCTTGTTTCTCCTCTTCTCCTCCCATCCTTCCTGTCTTTCGACACCCCTCTCCTCCCTTGTTGCCCTGGTAACACAGCTGTATAAGATCGTAAAGCAAGCCAATGCTGTGAGCTTGACCCATAATGCACTGGTGTTAGTTTCCCTGTTGGGTTCATGCAGTTTCAACTCAGTCCCGCTCACTGAGCTCCGTAGACACAGTATGACCAACCCTCAATGTGTCCGGACAGTTTGTCGCTAACAGAATTCGTCCACACTGACCAAGAGCTGTTTGTTTTGAACAAAATTACCCAGAATCCAGCTTGTCTGTTCGAACTGGCTGAGTTGACGCTAACTGTGCTGAACAGACAGTGAACAACCAACCTAGCTCCTTAGTCACCACTTTCTCTCTCTCTGTCTCTCTTTTTTTCCCCTCTCTGTTTCTTTCTCCTTCTTTCTTTGTTTCTCTCTCTTCTCTCTCTCTCTCTTTTGTCCTCTGGTTGTGTGTTTGTGTTTGTCTGTCTCTCTGCCATGCGCTCTCTAGACTCTGAACATTGCCCAGGTATGTCGTTGTTCCTCTTCCTGGTCGCCCGACCCACAAACTAACCAGCCCATTGGACGCTTAGCTTTTTAGTCACGCTGATGTCATAGAAATGGGGAAACTGGACCCAAAAAAAAAGAAGGAAAGAAAACTTGAGATTGGAGTAAAGAGAAATGCTACAGAGCTTGAGATGGTCACAGCAGGGCTTCGGAGAGTTCCTACTTGGTAGAAAAGTGACGGATGTGGCCTAATAAATACAGAGCAGGTACACAGACGGACAAGGTGGTCAATAAAGTGTGACAGACATGAACGTTGTTCATGGATCATTAACCATGGATCGTTTGTTCAGTTAACAGGATAGACTGATTGTAAACGATTTGCTGTCACATTTTCAGCAACATCGGTTGCTTTCACACGCAACCCTAATCTCTGCTTTCAGCACGGCGGAGTAAGCATAGGAGCAATAAAACGTATTCATTTCTCTATATTAGACAATATTCAGGGCAAAACATGCAACCCCAAACAAAAATAGAACTCCTGGCCTGTTATATTTACTGATACTGTTGTACTTTGTACTTTTTTATAAATGAATTAAGCCATTAGCCATTAGCAACCAGTCACCACTAATGCTCACAGAGAGGGAGCCAGCCCGGGCTGATGTTCCATTGCCTAAGCAGCTCATTACTGCTTAAATGTATACTCGGTAATGTTTTACAACCTTTGAATTGCTTGTTGCGTTAATATTTAATGCAGCTCATTCACCATATTCTTATCTGTCAGTTTCCACACTGAGCTGACAGACAACGACAACAAGACCGAGACAGTCATCTGTTCTTCACGCCGTAGTTTTTGTCCTCAGTGTTTTAATCTCCGCCGTTAGACGCAGTCCTTTGCTCCGGCTAACAAGCTAACAAGTGTTTCTGATTTCAAACCCTGCTGGTGACATTTCAAGTCCTGCTGCACTGCATGTGTGAATGTAGTCTGGTCCCTGCCTGTCGTTAGCGAGGCCCTCGTGTGTCTGACCTACATGCTGCTTTCTGTTGCGCCGATCTGGGCAAAACTACTCTAAAGTACATTTTGACTGAACTGCGATCTTGGCTCGTACAGCACCACAAGCAGCAACACTCAGCAAGTGCATCACAGTAGTCGGTGTATCAGGAAGTCGACGGGTCAATTTATCATTATCAGTGTGTATTTTTAGGTAGCGTCACAAGTCTTAATGATTTTCTGATTGTCATGCCTTCTGCTTTCAGTCTAAACTTAATTTTGATGCTGCAGCGAATCTTACTCCTTTGCAACTTCCATCATCCGGCCAATTAATTGCCTTTGCAAAAAAAATGATAATGGCTCCCTAAATTAGTGGCTTCTCATTTGTAGCATTCACGCACTGCTAAGTTTTCATTGCTTTGTAAACGTATCTATCCTCCAGTTAGAGATGGAGAGACAGACAGCTTCAGGAGTGGAAGACATGGCAAAGTGTGGATTACCGAGCCAAGAGCTCCTGACGCTTCTTTGTCGTTTTGTCTTTTCCCTGTTGTGATCAGCGTTTTGCCCAGGTCGGCTGAGCGGTTCTGACTGGATGAGTGTACTCTGGCCTGTGTTGTGTGATGTTTGCTGGTTGATTATTGCGAGTGGTTGATGACGTCTTGTGACCGTCTTTTCTTTTTCCTCCAGGTTTTTTACCCGTCGCATCATAGTTATTTATTAACACGAATGAGCTTCTGTTTAATTTCTTTACCGGTCGCACAGCAGACATTTTGACATGTCGTACCAGGAAACTCGCAGGTGTATTTATGAGCGCTGCATTCCACTTAGGGGAGGTCCTGCGATTGTGTGCTGTGGTTTGCTACCAATGTTACTCAGACACTTAATGGAACGGAGCCATCATTCCTGTTATTAAGTGCACCTGTGCATTCAAAATGTCTGCTGTGCAAGGGATCCATCGCAAAGCAGACTCGTATGTGCTGTGATTGAAGCGAATGAATTAAAATACGTACTCTCATTTGTTTGAATATTTTCCTCAAAGCATCGCATTGAGTTAAATAATTTAGTATAAAGAGAAAATCTCGATCTCTTGGATGAAGACTCCTCTTGGGCTTTTTGTTTATTTTCAGCAGATCAGACTGAATTTCACTCAGACACTCAAAAATAAATCACAGACTTGTACTGACTCAAAGACTTTGAACTGGATGACTAAGTCATGTGCTGCCCATTGAAACAGATTATGTTTAACTCTTTGACCAATATATTCTTTACATTTAGTCACTGTCTGAAATTAACAGTGTCAGATGAGTGACGTGTTTACTTGTCTAACAATTGATGACCAGCAGAGGCAGATGGTTACTTGTCTTTGGAAAGAAATATGGGTTGAGAGACACTTCAATTGTTTCCCAAATTACATTTGCCCCAGATACACATCAGTGTGCCACTGGCCGAGTTGTTGGTATGTTTCTAGGTTGATTATTAGCCCAGTCACTGGTACGGTTTAGGTCTGGGTCTGTGTCTGTGTAAGCCATTGTGCTGTTTTAATCGTACAGTAGACAGATGATATGCCCGTGAATCCTTCTCTCTCTTTCTCTCTCTCCTTTTCTTTATTTTTCTCTTACCCTCTCACTCTCTGTGTGAGCATGTTTGTGTGTGTGTGCGTGTGTGTGTGTGTGTGTGTTGGCGGCAGAGGAAGAGAAGTGGCGGGCCAGCCTCGCAGCTCCTCTTCTTCTTCTTCTCCCCCAATCACACCACCTCCCCACCTCTCCAGACCTGTTAGCCTGCATGCAGGGACGCGTTGCACCGTTTGGTTTGGTGTCCAGTGCTGTGCCGTGCTGTGTCATCGTGTACTGTTGTGTTCTGCGCTGTGTCGTGTGAAAGGGGCGCGCGTCCACACTCCTTCTGCTCTGTCACAAATGGGTGAAGTTAAGTTTCCCACCCTGAGCTAACAGGAAGTTTTTAATATTTGTGGTAAACGCTCCCATCTGTCATTGGTTGAGCGGCGTCTACACAGCCATCGACTCGATCTTGACCTGCCCTCCCTGCCATTTTCTGACCTTTTTTTTGATTCCCTTCCCTCCTTTCCTCTTATCCTCAAAAGTCCCTTTCACATATGGAATCTTATTTCTCATAAAGCACACTTATCACCATTTCTCTAAGTGTGCTGGTGTTGACCAACCGTTCATTAGCTTGGATTAGCTTGCAAGCTCACTGCTAATTAGCTGTCGTATATCAAAAATCTATAATATTTAAATATTTTGCTCAGTGGAGCTGAAGCAGAAGACTTCAGATTCCAACAAGGGAGGTACGGGGGGCGCGTACGCAGGAATAACGTCACAGTAAAATTACTAGAACATTTGGAGGTGAGGGTAAATGTAGAAAAGGGGCCAGAGGAAAGTTTACCCAGCTGACAGAGGCAGGAAGGAGATGCCGTCCTGCATGCAAGGGATGGGAAAGTTTCTGTGTTGTTTTTGGTTCACTGTTGGAGCATCTGTTAACATAAAAATATGTGTATGAAGCATTTTAATGATGATCTTCCCCTCATTTTCTCTCCCTTCCTCTCCCTCTGTCTCCTCGGACGTCTTTCCCTCTCTTTCCTTGTTTAACTTCTCCCTCTTGCCCACTGTTTCCTTTATCCTTTAACACTCCCCCGCCCCCCTGCCAGCATAAGCAGCGTTGCCCGGTGCTGGAGGAGCAGCTGGTGGACCTCGTGGTGTACGCCATGGAGCGCTCGGAGACGGAGGAACACTTTGACG
The DNA here is from genome assembly GCA_023373845.1 of Nibea coibor. NCBI lineage: Eukaryota > Metazoa > Chordata > Actinopteri > Sciaenidae > Nibea > Nibea coibor. The sequence continues at coordinate 9,311,973 of CM041730.1, forward strand.
CCGACGTCGGAGGAACGAGCCAGTTGCTGTGGCAGCACCTCTCCTCCCAGCTCATCTTCTTTGTGCTGTTTCAGTTCGCAAGTTTCCCGCACATGGTGCTGTCGTTGCATCAGAAGGTAAGAGGACGGGGAGAGCAAAGCAGGGATGATCAAATAATGTGCAATTGGTTTGATTTGATTTGAGGAAAATATTCCTAAATATATCTATAAAATACAACATATCAGACTTTATCAGAAGAAATAAAGTTATGAACTCATGTCACCCTTGTCCTCTCTCTCGTTCTCTCTCTCTAGCTCGCAGGTAGAGGTCTCATTAAAGGGAGAGACCACCTGATGTGGGTCTTGCTGCAGTTCATATCAGGAAGCATTCAGAAGAACGCCTTAGCAGATTTCCTGCCTGTTATGAAGCTCTTCGACCTGCTTTACCCAGAAAAAGAGGTGCACGTCTGCCAAGAAATAATTTTGGGTTTACTGTGATCATTATTATAAGCACGCTCCATTTCTTGTCTTTTGTTCTGCGCATCTTGCGTCAGATGTTTTCTGTAGCTGGTGACTATTTTTATTTGCAGTAGTCCAGCGAGTTTTGGAATATTTGTTCTATAAGTAAAAACTTTATAGAGTGCACCTTCAGATTTATCGTGTTCTTATTTTCTCTCCCACAACAGTGTATTCCAGTTCCAGACATTAACAAGCCCCAGTCGACTCATTCCTTTGCCATGACCTGCATCTGGATCCACCTGAACCGCAAAGCTCAGAACGACAACTCCAAACTACAGATACCCATACCGCACTCTCTGAAACTGCACCACGAGTACTTATCTTTAAAATGCTAGAGCCTGAAATATGCACTTGAAATCAATGAATACCTCAGAACAGTGCACTTCCACGTGTACGTTCTTCCTAACAACTGCACACTGAATACTGTACAAACATCTCGCCTGTCAGGTTTCTCCAGCAGTCACTCCGTAACAAGTCTCTGGGCATGTCCGACTACAAGATTGCCCTGCTGTGCAATGCCTACAGCACTAACTCAGAGTGCTTCACTCTGCCGATGGGCGTCCTTGTAGAGACCATCTATGGAAACGGATCCATGAGGATCAACCTGCCCGGCACCAACTGTATGGCATCAGGATCTGTCACCCCACTGCCCATGAACCTGCTGGATTCACTCACAGTGCATGCAAAGATGAGGTAGAAGAAAGAAAACGATGCGACGCAGATATCTGAGTAAAATGCAATGGATTGCCTCTCACTCAGTCTGCCTCTTTGTGCCCCTGTCTGTCTGTCTGTCTCTAGTCTGATCCACAGTATTGCCACCCGGGTAATAAAGCTGGCCCACGCCAAATCCAGCATTGCCTTGGCCCCAGCGCTGGTAGAAACATACAGCAGACTGTTGGTCTATATGGAGATCGAGTCACTGGGCATCAAAGGATTCATCAGTGAGTTACAGAAACATTTGAATTGACTCAACATGTCGGCTGTGCAGAGGAGTTGTTCGCACGTAGAAAGCACAAAGTGTCGTTTGTATTGTGTAAGAATTGTTGAGCATCACAGCGTTAAAAAAAATCCAGCAGCGTCATAGAGTTAGGCTTCATCGCCTTAAACAATGTAAAGCATTACTAGATTTACTGAGGCATCTCCAAAGCTAAGCTCCAACTACAAAACAGTAGCCAGGCAACAAATCAGTGAGAAAAAAAACAATCAGAAAGCATGCAGTGTTATTTATTTTAAGCTGAACTAATAATATAAACCCTGGTGGACATGGATTAATATGTATATTTATACATACTAATTCACTTTGAAGTTCTTATTTCATTTAACGAGGCACCACGATTATCTATGATCTGTTATGCTTCCTCATCCTTGCATAATCTCTTACGAAGCACGATTGAAGAAAAAAAAAAAATCTAAGTCCGTCTTTATGGATGATCTGGAACGTTTCCAGCTCCTTCAGCACGTCCTAGTTCATTTTGCCGTCGTCACCGCTCGTCCGCTGGGATTCATTTTGAGCCGACCAACACAAACGTTCATGTTTAACAGTAATTTGTCAGCGGACACATGTTAAATAATGTGACACACTCTGTCTGTTTAGGCCAGCTGCTGCCTAATGTGTTTAAGTCTCACGCGTGGGGAATCCTTCACACTTTACTGGAGATGTTCAGCTACAGGATGCATCACATCCAGCCGCACTACAGAGTCCAGCTACTGAGCCATCTGCACAGTCTGGCTGCTGTGCCCCAGACCAACCAGAACCAGCTGCATCTATGGTAATGTGGACATTCACACGTATTCAACCTAATCGCTATAAGCTGTTCCACACGTGTGTCTGTAATTTAAAAGCCTCTTGCTGCTGCGTTTGTGTCTCTTCAGTGTTGAGAGCACTGCTCTGCGGTTGATCACGGCCTTGGGGAGCTCCGAGGTGCAGCCGCAGTTCACCCGCTTCCTCAACGACCCGAAGACGGTTCTGTCAGCCGAGTCTGAGGAGCTGAACCGAGCCCTGATCCTCACCCTGGCCAGAGCCACACACGTCACTGGTAGATGTTTCTTTTCTCGAGGTCTTAGTTGTTCTGACTTCTGACTGTGTCACACGTCTCGATTATTTTAAGGAGCCTGTTTCGTGTCTGTTAGATTTTTTCACAGGGTCTGACTCCATCCATGGGACGTGGTGCAAAGACATCCTCCAGACCATCATGAACTTCACGCCTCATAACTGGGCCTCACACACATTGTCCTGCTTCCCTGCCCCACTCCAGGTGAGTTTGTTTAAGGCATGCCTGTTAGAGTTAAGATATTCAATCAGATGCGTTGGCCCTGTTGTAATCATCCTAATCTCTCTCTCGCTCACTCTCTCAGGCGTTCTTCAAACAGAACAACGTCCCTCAGGAGTCACGCTTCAACCTGAAGAAGAACGTGGAAGAGGAGTACAGGAAGTGGAAGTCCATGGCCAATGAGAATGACATCATTACCCACTTCTCCATGCAGGGCTCACCCCCGCTGTTCCTCTGTCTGCTGTGGAAGATGCTGCTGGAGACCGACCACATTAACCAGATCGGCTTCAGGTTTGGTGCCTTTATTGTTTGTCTCTCCGGATACACTTTTACAGAAGACACATTGTACATACAGTCAGATAAAAGTGCACGTATGTTTGAACACTAGTGGGAGTAATTCGATTTGATGCTGATCAACAGAAAAATCTTTTTAAATGTCAAAAAGAAATGAACTTACAAATGGATTTTTCAGTGTGCCACATGTCACTGCTGAGTGTGTTTTGATGATGCATCTCACCACTGATGTTCTGGCATTTTAAATTTACACTAATTGGCTCGAGGAGGAGGCTTTCCCAAGTCTCCAAATAACATCTGTGACTAATTGATCCAGTGAGAGAATAACAGCGTCTTCGTGGGATGATGAGCGACGCGTACCCTGATTGTTTTTGTCCCTCAGGGTCTTGGAGCGCATCGGGGCTCGTGCGCTCGTGGCTCACGTGCGAACCTTCGCCGACTTCCTCGTCTACGAGTTCTCGACGTCAGCCGGCGGGCAGCAGCTCAACAAGTGCATCGAAATACTCAACGACATGGTGTGGAAATACAACATAGTCACTCTGGACAGGCTCATTCTGTGTCTGGTGAGGAGAAGCTTGCATAAAGAGGAATTTATTCTACTGCTGGACGAGGTCTGCGTCTCATTTCTTCTTTCCGCTTTGTCCAGGCGATGCGCAGCCACGAGGGCAACGAAGCTCAGGTCTGTTACTTCATAATCCAGCTGCTGCTGCTGAAGCCCAACGACTTTAGGAACCGCGTCAACGATTTTGTCAAGGAGAACGCTCCCGAGCACTGGCTGCAGAGTGACTGGCACAACAAGCACATGAGCTACCACAAGGTACGCATAAAACCAATACTCAACAGTCTAAAACAGAGAAATGAGACAAACGCAGGTCTTAATATTAATGTTGATGATTCTTCACCAGAAATACCCGGAGAAGCTCTACTTTGAGGGCCTCGCGGACCAAGTCAACCCTCCGATGCAGCTCCAGCCTCAGTACCTGCCGATCTACTTTGGCAATGTGTGCCTGCGCTTCCTGCCCGTCTTTGACATCGTCATCCACCGCTTCCTGGAGCTTCTGCCCGTCTCCAAGTCTCTGGAAACACTGCTGGACCATCTGGGAGGCTTGTACAAGTTCCACGGTGAGTAATTTGAGATCTGTGCGAATGAAAGAGGGGAGAAGGGCGATGAATGAAACGCAAAGGTTATTGTTTGTGCTTTGTTTGTGCGCAGACCGCCCAGTCACCTACCTGTACAACACACTTCACTACTACGAGCGACACCTGAGAGACAGAACCAATCTGAAGAGGAAACTGGTGCACGCCATCATGTCTTCACTGAAGGTAAGCAGAGACACACACACACACACACACACACAAGGTATTATTTATTAAAACTGTGTATCTGTCATGCCATGCTGGTCTCTTTTTTTTTTTTTTTTAGGACAACCGTACACCAGGTTGGTGTCTCAGTGAAACCTACCTGAAGTGTGGCATGAACCCGAGAGAGGACAACGTTTGGATCCCCGATGACACGTACTACTGCAAGCTGATTGGACGCCTGGTGGACAATATCCTTTATTCATCTCTCCCTGTTGGCAAATGGAGCTATTACTGTTCTCTATAAGTGTCCTTGATGCTGGCTAATAAAAAGTTACAAGCCTCCGGGGTGCCTGAATTACACATTTACCTCACTGCCAATACTTTAGTCTCCCTAAATGCCTCTTTGCTTTAAGGGCAAAGGCTGTTACATGTGTAGTTAATTTAATCTAAGCTAGTGCAGCTGTCACAACAGAGAGGAGTTATTGAAAAACAGGATGGAAGAGTCTCAGTGCACATCATCTAAGCCCTTACTGGACCTCGTCTGCTCCTCCTTAACTCCCTCTCACCGATGGCTGGAAAGTCACCGGGTCCCTTCCCCAACTGCGACTGGCGGTTCAATGAGTTCCCCAACCCCGCGGCCCACGCCCTGCACGTCACCTGCGTGGAGCTGATGGCTTTGGCCGTGCCAGGAAAAGATGTTGGCAACGCTCTGCTCAACGTGGTGCTGAGGAGGTGCAGTAAACAAACAGAGCACAGATCGTATTCGTAATGATGAAGTTTATCTCGAGCACTTCGCTAGCCGTCTGTTTTTAGTCCTTTTTGGATGTGTGTACTCGTGATGTAAGAGTTTGAGTTATTGATGAGTCACGCCGTGTTCTCTCTTCACCTCTTAGCCAACCTCTAGTTCCCAGAGAGAACATCACAGCTTGGATGAACGCCATCGGGCTCGTGATAACCGCACTTCCTGTAAGAGAAACACTCCACAGTCTTTTTATTATTTCTTGAATTCACACGGAGCTGCTTCACCCTGACCACCTCCACCTCGCGTCTTTCAGGAGCCCTACTGGATCGTTCTCCACGACCGCATCGTGTCTGTGATCGGCTCTCCGGCACTGACGTCGGAGACGGAGTGGGCGGGTTATCCCTTCGCCCTGCTGGACTTCACAGCCTGCCACCAGAGCTACAGTGAAATGAACTGCAGCTACGTGCTAGCACTAGCGCACGCCGTCTGGCATCACTCGTCCATCGGGCAGCTGTCTCTGATTCCCAAGTAAGGGCTCAGTCTTATAGCTCTCCTCTCTCACTCTTCGTGCTGGTTGTCATCGTACATTTGTGTGTCTCTGTAGATTCCTGTCGGAGACGCTGAAGCCCGTCGTCCAGACGGAGTTCCAGTTACTTTACGTGTATCACCTGGTGGGGCCGTTCCTGCAGCGTTTCCAGCAGGAGAGGACACGATGCATGTTGGAGGTACACACCGATGTTTCACCATAAATTATTAGATCACAAATAAATGTTTCCTTTTTAACTTGTGTTTTGTTCCTGTCTTTGTGTTTGTGTATCTCAGATCGGCGTGGCCTTTTATGAGATGCTCCAGGCGGTGGACCAACACTGCCAACACCTCAGCTACATGGACCCCATCTGTGACTTCCTCTATCACATCAAATACATGTACACTGGAGACAGTGTGAAGGAGCAGGTGAGAGTCTGTGTTTTTTTTTTTTTTTAAGTGGGAAATGAATCAGAAATCTGATCATGCAAGGTTTTTTTTTTTAAACATTAGACAATAATTAAACAACAAAATGAACAGATGAAAAACTAACTCTGTCACCTGGACTTTGAGTGAGATGACGTCTAAGAATTCTCAGCTCCTGAGGAGACAGTTTTTTTTTTTTTTTTTTAGTTTGAATCTGTCACCTCCTGTGCCGTGTCCAGACCTGACACCAGAGTTAATTAGAGGAGATGAAACTGTAGCTCCACTTTGTGCTGGAGGTGTAATTCATTTATTAAGAGAAAGCTACGGCGTAAAGTCACAGCATACTGTGACTCAAAACAAGTTACATAAACGAGTGTGGTGCACGTTGACCTGAATCATAATTATTCGACTCTACGGCTCGGTTTAAACACAAACATCACTTACTCATATGTTGTTCGTGCATCTCCATCCTTCCTCTGCGTTCAGGTGGAGAAAATCATCATGACTTTGCGTCCGGCCATGAAGCTGCGACTGCGCTTCATCACCCACAGCAGCAAGATAGAGACCTCGACGTCGGCCGCGACCGCCGCCGCCTCCGCTTCTTCCGCCTCCTCCTCCACCCCGCAGCCCCCCACCTCCTCACTCTCGTCATCCTCTGCCGCTGCCTCACCCTCCTCCGCACAGCACTCGCACACACCTATGTAGGTGGCCTGAGTAAACACAGCAAGCGCAGAGGCGCAATCATGACGGCGGGCCTTCCTCACACATCGCAGTTTTCGAAACATTTTTGCCATCAGTTGTTTTTTTTTCCCGCTCGACATGGATTTTGCTCTAAGTGAGGATTAAAAACGATTATCGTACTTTTATAAGAACCCTCGAGAGCGGACTGTTTTCCCTGGGTTTAAATCTCCATCTTAAGTGCATAAAAACATCCTAATTCCCAAATCTCAATTTGTGACAAACACAGACTGATTTTGCTGTCCATGAAATACTGAATGAGTCACTGTAGAAATCTCTGAGGTGAAGGAAATCCTGCAAAAACTAGATGATGAGACCAGGCATGTCTATGAAACTGTACAGTAACATGCAGCTCTCAGAGAGTACCGTGTTTCTTGTTACTATCATGGCGTCTTTTTATCTTTCTGTTTGTAGTGAATTTTTATATTGTAGATTATTATTATCACTTCAATTAAAAAAAGATTTTGGTAATCCGCATTCAGATTTTTATTGATGATTCACCAGTGGACCACACATGAATTTAGCAAAGGAGGCACAGAATTTCTTTTTTTTTTTTTTTCAGTGGAAGTTGTCTCGACTCGTTTCGTCCTTGCAAAATGCCTTTTTGTTCGGGTTGCCTTGGAGATTGTGGTGTGAGTACTACACTGTCTCCCGCTAGTTGAGTTCACCCTTCGTCTCTCATCTTTTTCTTCAAGAGAGCCTCACTCAGCCGGGTCGTGACCGAGATGATCCCAATTTCTGAGAACATTGCGTTAAGCTGCTGTGTCATAGATAAATACAATGTGATACCATAATAGCCTGACACCAGTAGGGGGAGTTCAACATTTACAGTCACTCTCACAGATAGACCTTATATTATTGGAGTACAGACAGAGGGACATGATAGACCCTGTTGGCCCCGTTAGATTTTCTCCTGTCACTGGGATATCTCTAAAACATCTGAGCAGATATCCATTGGTGGAAAGGCCAGCGCTGAGCCAGGAACAGTTAGGATTTTTTGGCGGTGAGTTAGATCTGGGATTTTTGCCATTTGACAATTGGCAATGATACTAATGTTGAGAGAGAGACTGTATTCCAAATCCCGGGGATATATTTGTTGGGTCAGTAAATCAAATTATAGTTGAAGTAGTGCCTTTGGGTGTTACAGCAAACTGGAGAATTGAGGCTAGAATCATCTCATTCTGCCTTGAATAATCAGTCTTCAGATCTGCTTTGTTATTTATTAAACCTGCTGTAATGTCAGATGTTGTGAATTAAGTAAAGAAACACTTTTGCTCAGGCAAGCAGCAAGAATTAAGCTCTGTGCAGTGAAAAAAAACAACAGCCAGTGTTCATTAGTTCCAAGCTCATTCAAAGATATAAAACACTACTGTAGAAACATGGTGGACTCCACGGAAGAAGACCCACAGTGCCTGTAAAAAGCACTTAATTAAAATAATTCTTATTTTCAGCAAATTATACACTGATAAAAACAGAGTTATGCATGTTATATATTTCCTGCTGTAGTCTGTGAATGTAGCCACCTGAACACAGTGGAATTTTAAATACATTATAGTAGGTTGTGCTGGCTTTCCACAACTTTTTTTCTATTTAGTTTAAATTGTGAAAAAATTCAATTCTAATTTCAACAATACTACAAATTCATGACTATCAGCCCTCCTGTACAGTACGTTGCCTGCAGTGGAGGTTGGCAAATGTTAGCATGCTAATCTATGACTGTCACATGCTACACACTCGCATTTCAATGTCTCTGTGAGCGTGTTAGCATACTGATGTTTGCATTTAGCACAGGGCTGCTAGCACAGTTGTAGACTCTTAGTTTGCTAACAGTGCAGTTGATACTTGGTATTTTGTTTACGTGCTCTAGATGGGACCCTTTATGTTTTTCATGTGTTTAGCACCCGCTATTGGAGAGCGTGAAACAAGGTGCGGCTACAACACAAGATAACCACTAAATCGTACACACTGGTCCCTTTAAACCCGCTGTAATCAACATTTTCAAAGTAATTTATTAAGTACCGTTATGAAAGAGATTGTTTACAGTGATGAACCAACACTGTTCAATGTTACATTTCACATGATTGTTTATTATATGAAATCAATATCTGTGATCAATTAGTCAAAGATGTTTATTATCAAATGATAAAATTAATTGAAATCAAATCGATCGCTTTACAGAGATGTATAGTTTGAGATCCAGACATTTCCCTCAGGCGTTGAGAGAAGACCAAAAATATATTGAATATTGGACTTGCATTCATCAGGTGGCAGAAATATGACTCCAAAATGAATGATAATTTTGCTCCATAACTGCTGCTCTGTCATCGTTAATTAGTGCTACATTCACTGATGTGCAGCAAGTGGTCCCTCTGTGAGCCCCCCATCGTCTCATGTGGAGGTTTTCATTACCCTCAGCACGACACTGGAATCCTGATGGGACTCGGGTGCGGTTTGCGTAAAAGAAAGAAAGACAATAATGTTAGGAGAGATGATCAATCATTCGTACTTATCCGCTCTCGATTGCATTACATCTTCACGGGTCAGCTGTAATTGTATTAAATGAACATTATGCATGCTGCTACTTAAGCACATCAGAGACCTGAAGATCTCTTGTGTTTTCCATCATGATGACACTGCAAATTCAACTCGTCGTCCTTGCTCGTAGCCTCAGAAGGGAGCGGCTCCATCTTAAGAGTGATTTGAGCTTTCTGAACATGAAGTTTGAGATCATTGTTCTTCTTCGTTAAAGTTTCATACACACCAGGTCAACCATAACTTAATCACATCACAGCTAATGCCATGCACTCTGGGCGTTTAATCCCATTCTGCTTTCTTTGCATGTATGAGTCACAACACTGTCTCTGTATAAGGCCCGGCTGAGATGTAGGTCACCTCATGTGCTGTTGGGCCCGTGGCTTACCCATTAAACTCAGTCCCTAAATGTAACGCGGCAACATGAGGGCCCGTGGACGGACGGGGAGCTTTATATCTCAGCATGCTTGAGTACACATAGGCTGTCGTCACATATGTGTGTTTCTGTTTCGGCTCTGCTAGAGTTGCGTGGGATGCCGAGTTTATATATAGCCTAGCTGTATAAAAGGCTCAGGAGCTGTAGATGGACGGCTGTACAGCACGGATCCAGCTTCAGTCACAGAGCTGCTGTGCTGCTTGGCATCGCGTTTTTTTTCACTCTCTCTTTTTTTAAAAAAAATGAGAAACAACCCTCATCCCACCCAGCCATAATAGAAACTACACTCACAGTTAGAGGAAAAGTCTGTAAAAATCTGTTCCAATAAAAGATTACTTCCCACTCACAACCAAAATACTTTGCAAAAAGTATGTGATTCTTTCACAAACTCATCTAGGCTCCTTGCCACACACTGGATAATCCCTCATAAGGAAACATTAGTAATAATAGCAAACAACACAAGCAGACTGCATGTTTGTGGCTTTATCAGTCCACCACTGCTCCAGACTGATTATTAATAGGACGGGAATCATTCATGAACCCTCCTGACTTTGCTGATCCCCTCACTTTTCCTCTACTTCCTCCACGGGGTTCGGTTCAGAGGAAAATTCAAGACTCCTGGTGGATGAATTCGAATTACTCAACTTTTTAGCTGGCGCTGTCATTGTGTCATTCGACTTTGACTTATAGCTTCTGACACTCACGACACACTGCGGGACATGAATCATCATATTTGCTACGTATTTCCGAGTTACACGCAATTTAATGATTCTTAGATTTTGTTTCATGTGGTTTGTTGCAACATTGCAACACAGCTGTGCTCCCACTTGTAAAGTATTTCAAGTTTGCTGGGTCGTATCAGTCGGCAGATGAATATTCATCTTTCTGATGCTTTCAGGTGTGATTCTCTGATGCAAAGCCTCGTTTTACACACTTAACTAGAGCTTTATACTCAAGTTACAGTCATGAAAGGTTCCCCGGTATAAAGAGATATCATCTTTGTCCTCCTTGTGTTTATTTGATCCTCAAAGAGGCACAAAGAGCCACGCGCACGCCGAGTAAACTCAATACCACAGTCACAAACAGTCGGCACGCTCAAGCGTTTCCTCCATCCTTCCCTTCGCATTCAATTATTGCTAAATGGGAAGCTCTGAGCTAAACACCCATAAACAAACACAGACACAGAGCACTCCAACCCTCCACCCCCTCATCTGGCAATCGCCATGGTAACTGGGTGCATTGGGAGGTTGGGGGGGGGGGGGGGGTCCGGTGTGTTGCCTGCCTCTTCCGACTTGAAGCACATCAGCGTGCGAGCACATGTGCTGCTCTCCTAGCCCCGTCAGTCTGAATCCTGACGATGTTTGACAGAGGACAGGATGGGAGGGCGATGAGGAGAGAACAGGTGAGAAGGGAGAAGGGGAGGGAAGCCGAGGGGAGGGGGGGCGACGAGGTCGACGAAAGTGACAGCAGAGGTGTCCGCTTGCTTGTTGTCTGTGAGTGTGAAACGAAAACACCTGTACCATGTGGGAGATTTCACTGAAAGCAGGCTAAGGTGGGATTCATCTTACGGTTACGTGTGTGTGTGTGGTTGGAGAATGCAGTGTGGAGTGTAATGATGCCAGAGGAAGCAATTACAGGCATAATTATCATTAACTGCACAGTAATTAGGATTACAGCGGAGGACAGACAAATGGACGGGGACAAGGAGAGCAGCATCAGGTTGTTTTTACGAGTTGCACTTCAGTCAAATGACACAAATATATTGTACTAATAAAACAACGAGAATACAGCATATATACGACGTAAAGCATCAAATGGAGGAGTCCTGCACCTTCACAGACAGACATAAAAGCATATTAAACCGATAGTCAAACAATAAAGAGGACTGAAAGTATGTAAGTAAGTAAGTACACCCTTCTTTTTTGTTGTTTTGTACATTAAAACCTTGTTTCAAATAACATTAAATATTCACGACGAGTTCCTAAAAAATGATTTATTAAGAGCAGGATTGTGTGGGTTCATCTGACAGTGCAGGCGATAAGGGAAAACAACCCCGCTACTGTCATCATGTTCTGCACAGAGGTACGTGACATCCCCTCAATTCCCCACAGTCCCACCCACAAAAAGGAAATCTCAGAAAGACACACACACAAAAAATCTCTTATGTCAAAACCCCCAAACTGGCAGAATAATTAGTGCTCATGTGAGAACACGTCGCTCTTCGTGAGAAACTGTTGGAGAAAACAGATTTTTCGCACCTCTAAGTGCAAATGAACTCTTTTAGTAATGTTTTAAATTTTCAGTCTTTCTGCACGGCTTACGCGGCACCATTACACATGCTATTTTACTGTGCAAACACGTTGCAAAGCAGTGACAGGAATCTATAATCTACATGCAAATGCACGTTGCAGCTGTATGCAAATGGGAACTGTTGTGTGATCTGCAGGTCGCTGATTGCCGGCGGTCTCCAGCGGATTCGAAAACTTTCAATCCATTTCACAGAGGATGGCTCGAACTAACTGTGCATTTATGAGTGAAGTGACGAAACTGAAAAACAAACAGACATTAAATTAGAAAATCTGAGGGTCTGAACACAGCAGAGTCGAGATTCAAAGAACAAAAGGAAAGATTTATTTTGGTGCTGGACTGACGCAATGGCCGGTGCCTTAATCATCACACACTCCACCGAGCAGATACTAAAAGTGAGTTAAAGGTGTTTTATTTTCAGTGCTGGTGACTAATATCTGTGACTATAAACCATTTTAAATTCACTTTGAGGGAGTCCCACATACTTAGCAGCATGTACGTGCGCGGCCAGATGGTGTGACGGTGAATGGAGTGGACAACATCCTCACCTCCGTTGCTGATGATTAAGGGAGCGCAAAACAACATCCTCCTCCTCCTCCTCCTCCTCACTACACTGTTGCTAGGTGAGTTTTTAAGCTTGAAAAATGTCAAATTGGACACTTTGGAAATTATAAACACTGCTGTGAATAAATAATGATTATTGTGCAGAATGTTCAGAGAAATTCTAAAAACAGACATGCAGATTTAAAAAAAAAAAAGCACCATGAAGTGAAAAATACAGTCTGTGTCTGACCAAATCAAAGCTTCAAACATATTCCACAGCCTGAGCCGGGTCTGTTTGTCTGTCCAGAAGAGGTTTGGGTCTGTTGGAGCCACAGTGCAGCTGGTGTGTGTCTGCGGTGTGAAGCAGCCTGGACTCTGGTAAACACTTTTTTTCTGGGTGCACTCTGCCCATTTTTGGCTTTGGAAGTTTCTCCTGCGCTGTCAACAGTTAGCCAGCAGCTGATACTGGCTGATGCCCGATGCGTGTGTGCTCGCGCTGCGTGGGTGGGAATGTTTGGGTGCATTCGCAAGTGTGTGTCTTGCTAATTGGGGCAAAACCTTCGAGCAGCTTTTAGAAATTTGGAAGTTTTGGTCGCTGTGTTTTTTTTTTTTTTTCCTGATTTAGGCAGCACAGAGAGACTTCTGCTTGTTCGCACATGTATCTCACCCATAGTTGGTAAAAAAAAACACACACACAGGATTTTCAAAGAGCAATTTGCTTGTGTCTTTTCCCCGCAGTGTAAATTGCAGCGGTTATTAACACAGAGTCAACATGAATCTCAGTTTGAGGCCACTAGGACAAGATGAGATTGACAGATGAACCTTCAATAAATCCTCCGCTTCCTCTTTGAATGTCACCATCTCCCTGTTTGTAATGACAGTGTGCATCACATAAATCTGCAATGAACGCACAAACAAACACCACAATAAAATCTCAGGCACAGAAGACACACACAGTTCTTACATGAATTATAAATCACTTGTGTTTCACATTGCTACCGGCCACTTTCCAAAACATAACACAGCCTGGTTGTTTTTTTAGCGTTCCAGTCAGCAGCAGCATGAATATGACCTCGCAAAGCAGCCTTTTAATTGTTCTGTCAGTGTTACATGGACAATGATTTGTCAGTAAATCAGAGCTTTACCGAGAAGTCTTTTCAAAACAACCCCTGCTTTCATAAAGGCAAAAATAAAGGCACTCATACTGTATGTTCACTTTTATGGATTACATCAGCGTCTCGCACAACTTTCAAGTGTCTGTGAGTCGATGTTAATGTGGCACTGCCATGAACTGAAACCAAGGTAGAAAATCAATTGAGTGATGTAAGTAAGTACACACGGCTGACGGCTAAAACAAAAGGAGTCTGGCTTTGCTTACTGTGTTAACATGGTCACTAATTATTCAGTCTAAATTTCACTGAGTAAATACCCCGAGACTCATAACAGAAATGAATTTGAAATGCCATAATCAGTGTAGTTTGTATATAATTTGTACACAGATGTCACTTCTGTGATCCACCCAAAGCCTAACACAATTTATTACCGTTAAGGTCACTCGCGCAAGAAAAGTCATTTTGAAGCACAGTATATTTACAACAATCTGACATTAAAACTATTTCTGCTTCCAAGAGCACAAACAATAACTTTCATTTATAATACTTAAGGTTTCAGTCCAACGCCTCTGGTTCCTGGCGGTAGGAGCAGTTTTATAAACAGGTCTCAGAGTTACGTTCAAGACGACACGTGTGTTGACCACAAGAATGCAACAGAAAGAGGCACCTCATTTGTCTGTTTCCAGTGGAGCCAAACAAATCATGTTACTGGAACCATTGATGCAATAAGAGGACTTAAAAGGACAATGTTCTCTGAGAGGTAATCACTTTTTATGCCTTTGTTTAACAGTCACAACCAATGAGGGGAGAGACAGATATAGGGAATGACATGCTACAAAGGTTGGGTGTAAAACTTTGCAGTCTGTAGTAATAACACTTAGGATTAAAAGACTTTTAATCAAATTCATGCATGCATCGTCCCGTAAATCTCTTGCACGTATGCAATTTGAATCCAAGTGCCAAGAGAAAGGCGGACTCCGCCAGCGACGATGCAAACTCTTAAGGATGATAAATTTAAGGAGTTGGGGAAGCCTATCAGTGCAAATTGATCTGTCTAGCATCCTGCTGACTAAAGAAAGGAAGTGTCATGTGCGTCTTTACAGAAGCCGAACACATAAATCCACATTTATTCATCCACAGAAAACAAATAAGCATCACGCATTTCTTTGTGCGCACAATAACAGTTCACTCAAATAGGCTGTTAACATCCATCGTGTCTTACGAAATCTTTGCAAAGACTTTCGTCAGACAGATAAAGAAACAGTCGAACCCCTCCGTGTGTTAAACAGCTGCCACTGAGAGCATCCTCCTTTATTTACACGACCTGCCTCAAAAAACGTCCCCGGCTGGATGGAAATTCAATTCATTAAAATGAGTGCTGCTTGTCGGTCCTCACGTCGCTTTGACCTCCCCCTGCTGTGTTTTTTATGGCTAATTTATCGTGTTTATACGTATAATGGACTGCTGATGTGTATGATGTGTTTGGACTGGGCCGCTGAGTCTGTGCTGATTACAAGGCTGTACTGAGAGAAAAGTGGACCAGCTGCATCTGCCATCACTAAACCCGGACATCAAATCGTGATGCGGCTCCGGATGTTCGATGTTTACATGAATCCTGGGTGTTGAATTACACTTAAACAACATATTCTGCCGTGGTGGGAAAACCACAAAGAGGTTTGGAGGTGACATGCGCAGAGTTGCTGAATGTTTTCTGTCCAACTACCACTCCTTTTTAGGCTTCCTGGGCCATCGTAGCTCGTGCTAACTACCCAAAACATCACTTAAAGCATGAATTATAAAGCATGAATCAGTGCTGGTGGGCTAGACCCACCTGTCAGCAGGTGTTTATCACGGCAAATTAAGAGAAAATGGCTTTTGGGGTAGTTTAGAAAGTGTCATTACCGTTTGTCAGTCCATTGTTTACAATGGTGTGCAGCACGCGAGGTGACAGAGTAGTTTATCACAGCCGCAGGCTCCGAGGCTAATTGTTCCACTTTAAAACACCTTGTCTGTGGTGACATTTGTTCTAAGCAGAGAGGACAGCACAGTGTTAAAATACTATAGTACAATTCAGTGTCCATTGAGGATTTATATCCTAAGCAGTGCTTCTTGCTTTTGAATGGAACAGTTTGGCATTTATTAATATGCTAATTGCACGAGAAGAGAGATGCCACGCTCAAGTTTGTTTGCTAAATATGCAGCTAGAGGAGCCAGGAGCTGGTTAGCTTTAGCATAATGACTGCAAGCAGGAAGAAACCGCTGTCCTGGCTCCGCGGGAAAGACAGCACCGGTGATTGTTGCTTTTTATGTTTGTGTACGGGTTAAACTATGGTGACAAAACATTTCAATTAGTAAAACCTAACATTGTGTCTCAATACATATTTTGAGTACATAAGTGCGTTCACACTGTGAGTTCTCGACCCGGATGGTCGATTCATAACAGTCAAAACGTTGGATGTGGAACGCTGGACATTTCTCACTCTCAGTGGTAGCCGTAATGGCTGCATAGCAAAAGGGGACAGACCGCCGACATTGTGAAGAAGTCACTGGAGCTGAAGTGGTTGAGGTAACTCCAACAATGTTAAAATATAAATTGCAGATATATATGTTTATATTTTGCCTCTGCCTGGTTGAAATTTGTCGAAGTAAGTGTACAACAACCAAACTTGAACTTGAAATACAACAACATTACTCTGCACTGCACGAGGAAGTATTGTACACAGAGTACTGCATGGAAGTGTTCTAACAGAAGCTAGATGCTGCCAGTCTGAGAGAGCTAGAGCAGAACATTGATGCAAATAAATGATAAATGCAGCGGTGTACAAACAACAGTATTTGGCCCTGAAGTGAAGTTGAACTGCAAAGCAGCATAACGTGGAAATTCTCAAGTACAGCACCTGAGTAAATGTACTCCACTGTCACGCAGTACAGGGAGAAGTTAGGGTAGGTTATGTACCGCTGAATTCATATCCATAACAGGAGCTTTGACCAGACATTAGTGGGTTTTCATTTCATTCTCCATTAGTGTTTACTTCTTAATAAACATCTCTTAAGTGAGGAGCACTCTGATGAATGACTTGAAGCACTTAACTCCAAATAATTCAGCATTTTCTAATTATCGTAATGCACAAGCGGAGTAGCTAAACACACGTCTTCTCTTGAAAATGATGTGGTTTACTGGCGTTTAGAAGAGAAAGAGCTGTAATTGTAACAGACAGAGCGAATCATTCTTCCTAATAGATTCTGTGTATCTGTATGTGGGTGAGCGGAGGGAAAGAGAGAGAGATGGGGGGGCAGCTTGTTCATATTCCAGTCATGTTTGAATCACCTTGCAGCCGAGGCTCTTCTCCACAAAGAATCGCTCTCTCCCTCCGCCTCCCTCTGCCTGCCCTTTAATTTCTTCAAATTATTATTGTGATAATTGCCAACTTTCAGCCCACAGCCTTAGTGCGACGCTTTCTATTTTCACATTTTATTATTATTAGTGTGTGTGTGTGTGTGTGTTGTGTTGTGCAGATTTGGCACTTACGTTAGAAAAAAAAAAGTGAGATCCATGAGGTGATAAGTATAGTAAGCATGGCCAGACACATATAGCCTACCTACTCACTCATGTTGTTTTTCAAACACACTCGCACTCCTTCTCAAACACACACACACACACACACACATGTTCTCATATATTTTCAAATATCTATGTGTTCAGTCGGACAGATGGTGCCATGAGCTGAGACTAAAAATAAGAAGATATAAAAGAGGGTTAAAAGAGGAGAAGGATATTTTGTCTTTTGGAGCCAAAATCAGAGAACAACCCTGTGGGCTTCAAGGAGCACGCACACACACACATTGCACAACACAACAGAGGCACATGGTTGTATACGGACGCCAAGTTTTGATACTTTTCTTGTATTTTTTTCATTGTTTTATTCCAAAAATGTCAAAACTGTTTAAATCGTCGCATTAGTTGGTCTGGATTTTGACAGGAACCCCAAATGTAATCATCCGTCTACTTTCCTCCAAACAGTGTCTGCTTCTCTGCTCTCGTGCCTGATCAGCCATCATGTGAGTGTCTACTTACAAAAAAAAGATTCAATTAAATTATTATTTAAAAGTTAGCTAAATATTTCTTTTATTTATAGACTGAGTGTGTGCTACATGGAGCGCACACTGTACTAGATGATCTACCGTTCTTGTGCCGTCTTAATGTCAGATTGTGTGCAAAGTATAGTAAAAGCCACAACCCCCAACCCCTGGATCCTACACTTCCCGCAATCGGCTCCATTGACATCATGAAGGTAACTTTCTCAAACTCCTCCTGCCTCTTTAACTGCGATCTGACTTCCACATTTTTAGATCATGGTCACACACTAAGCAGCACTTGTGTCTGGACTCAGGCAGAGCAGGCTTTTATGATGCAATATTAAAGGTTAAACCCACAATAAACACCTGAAATGTTCAGGACTTTAGCTTTCTAATGAAGTTTTCCGAAGAAGAAACATATGGTGAATGTCATGAATATGCAGCACAAGTCACATGAATGATTTCACAGCAGGTATGAAGAGCGAACAACTCACATAAGACGCTCTAACTGAATGTTTAGTGTGGTGATTCATATTTTATAGCAAGCAGTTGCAGTGTCGACCATAAAACTGATAGCCTAGAGAGTAATTTCAAAAGTCATAGTCACAAAATACTTTGTGTGATGTAAATGTATTTATAGAGTTGGAATAATGTCTCAGATCAGATAGAAAGAAAACCTCCCGTGACCTTGACTCAAGTCCATGATATTCTCACTATGCCAGAATCTGTATGTTGGCGAGTTCCCAAGTGTTTTTCACATGAAATCTGACTCAATCTTTATGGCTGAAATCTAATATCTGCCATGTGACGTAGAGAGAGATGTGACTCAGAGGAGAGGGAGCTGTAAACGGGCGACGGCGAGAGGGCAAATTCCAAAAGGACGAGCATCAATCTTTCCTCAAGATCGTTTTGATCATGTTGGGCGGGTGATTACATATTTGCCCTCAGCCTGGACTCTGGTTAAATCACGATGCCTTTGACAGTCACAGTTGGCAGGCTGTTAATTATCTACAAGTTCAGATGAATCACGATGAATCCGCACACACTGTGTGGCACTACATCACATACAGGTCAGCCGATGACTAAATCACAGCATTAAGCTGCGTGAAATTACACGATTCAATTGATTCTCACATTATGAGGGGAGCTGTGAGATAAAAGAGCTTGCAGGGGTAACACCTTGATGATCCCATTTCACGCCGGGTGTGTTCAAAAATTTGGGAAGAACGCTCGGGGAATGACACAAAAACAGCAACACTTATGATGATTTCAGTCTCAGTACCGCTAGTGCTACAGGTATGATGAGGCTGCTTTCATCGCTTCTGCTTCAGACCCCCTAAATGTCAGCGGAAGGAAGAGGAAGTCATTATTATCTGTCACATGTCTCATTATGCTGAATGTCGGGCTCCAGTTTATGCCGCTCGCCTGAAACTCTGCTTCATTTCCGTCCACCGCTTAAATTTTTATATGTGAAACATCTCACGGATAAAACCCCCCCCCCAAAAAAAACACTCATTCACTTAGTTATCACTCAATATCCGCCTATCTGCCTCCTCCTGGCCTGTATCAGTCATGACATTGTCTGCAGATGACACACTGCACCAGGATCATTGAATCACCTCCTCCCAGCAATGATGCTTTCTGTGTGGGGAGCTTCATATGACACTGCCCTTGTTTTAGAATTCATGTGAAGCCAATTACCCATAGGGGGAATACAGCTGACAAGTCCTTCTCATCTGTTTTTTTTTTTTGTCACGAGACAAGGTCACAGGACTCCGTGTACCAGTACGGGGTTGTCTTACCCTGACATGTACAACTAAGACAACAGGAGAGTGAGCGAGGTGACAATCAAGCACGGTCAACAAGTCTAATCAGGCAAAGTACCTCAAGGGAGGTGGAGTTACCTGTAACCTACAACAGTTCAGCACCATGTACCAGCACTAAATCCACAGAGTCATGTCGTACTCACCACTCTGCTGCTCCGAGCTTCTCTGCTCAGCAGAGATGCTAATTTAATTCATCAGTTAATTCACACTCTATTCATGTTAAGCTAATGTCAGTGTAACCCACTGACCTCCTGCAGATATTTCACATTAAAAGGGTAAGCATGGGGGAAGTGTTGAGTTTGTGTCAACCAATTAGAAATAGAAGCCTCTCCCAATTAAAGGCCAGGGTCTCTCTTCCACTGTGTCAAAAATTGCAGTTCCTCAAACGGCCACTTGAGGCTGGTTACATAACGAGTCAGTGTCCATAAGCCCCAATAACAAAATGTCCAACTTTACAGCAGAAATAAAGATGTTTACAGCCTGGTACAAAAAACAGTTTTGATCTTTATAGCTAATTTCCATGTTTATGACATCTCAGGGTGAATTTTTATAGAACTCACCTATTCAAATTTTATTAAGGCTTAAAGTTATGCATAATGAACAGCAGAGTCGCTCTGACATTAGGTGGGAGATGGCAGAGGCAGGACTGAGCTTCATATCAGCTCTTGAGAAACCTGTGACCTGTGATTATGCCATGGATATGTTCAATCTTTATACTCTTTATGGTCTGTACACACCTGTAAAGTCCTGAGAGGAGGCAAAATAAGAGGCAAAGACAGTGTATGTCTTTTGGTAAACATTTAAAAGTTTTAAAAGGCATTTTATTGTAAAATAAAGCATGTAGCATTTAGCAATGATGCAGGAATTCTAAAAGGAACGATAAAAAAATACAAATGTTACTTTTCAAAAGGAAGAATGAGTGTGTTATTGAAAATCATGCTAAAAATCTTTGATTAAATTAACTGGCTACTCTTTTATTTGAGTTTTGTTACAAAACAGGATATTCAGAATGTGCAGACAATAAATTTGTTCTTCAAAACACTGCCAGGTGAATTTCCTGCCGCTTTTTCCCCCTAAAATGGAAATGACATTTAGGAAACAAATACCTCGTCAAAAATTCACAGATAACCTATAACTACTGTGAACCACCTACTCTCACACACACACACACACACAGAAATCAGGAGAAGAAGCGAAGGATATTGGTTTTGAATCTCATATCCTGTTTTATTGTTCAAATATGGCAGGACAATATATACAACACAGTACAAACAACACACCCGCACAGTCAGACATACACACGGATAAATGACAAACAGAAAAGACAAATTTGTACAGACGTTCACACACACACAGCTCCGAGTTGTCATGATTGATAGAGACAAGAATTTCTCTGGGGAACCACTGATCAAACATCCTACAGTCTCTCACACACACACACACACACACTTGCTCAGAGACAGATGAACAGACCATACAGGCCAACAGGACAAACTGTGTATTAAAGGGGATTTTAAGGAGATTAAGGATCTGGTGACAATAAAAGATTTAAAACGTTCAGAGTCCACCTTAAGACAGAATTCACCTTTGTTATTGACGTTTCAATGAGCCCACAGTGACAGGACTTAAGTGGATTTCACAGGGATGAGGACACATTTCCCAGCTCGCACCTGTTCACGCTGGAGGGACATAAACCTAACAGGGATAAAAATCTGAGCTGGCAAACTGAGTCTCAGAGAAGACTGACTTACCCTATGACACAGATAACGTGAATCATGTTTCGCGGTGAACGATTTGGACGTTTAACTCAAGAACTCTTTAGCCACAGGTTGACATTTACAGAGACTTTGGCAAATCTCACAGAGAAAATGAGCCTTCGCTGCTCAAATTGGCTAAAAAAAACCTATTGTCACCTTAAGCACTTACAGAAAAACAAAAACATCACATCAATTTGTTGTAGTGACTTAAGGCCACTTTGAACAGGAGGTGATTTGATTTAACAGCATGTATACATGAACCTGCTCGTTAAAACGTGAAATCAAAGACAATTTTTAAAAATCATAATTGTGCTTTTTTTTTTTTTTAAACACAAACTGAAAGTTCTCATTTCAAAATTAAATCTCTTCATTTTGTGACATTAAATCAATTTCTCTAACAGGAAGCCATTCTGCTGCAGCAGCAAAGTTAAAATGGATAAAATAATATTTCATGTCAGAGGGTGCTCATTAGCTGTCTCATCATCTTGCTGTTAGTTGAAAACCTCATCTCCCGTAAGTCAAGTTAAAAAAAAAACAACAAAAAAAACAAGACATTCAGCCAGTTAATCTCCCTCAATTTTGTTTCTGAATGGATTTCATGAGCCGCGGGGTCAAATGCACGGCATGAAAAGGCCGAACTTTTCAAGTTTAACAGAGAAAAATGGACGTAAGACACTGACGTTAAGAGCCGGAGGGTTTTCAGCTGACAGCAGTGATTGTCCGAGTTAACCTCCCTGACTTAAGCGTACGAGCCACTGCTCGTCTGAGTACGGCAATAGAGAATAAAAGGTCCTCGGATCAGCATAAATACTCCGCGTACACACTTGAGCCTCAAACAGCCAGGCTCCAGTCTAGACTTTAACACACACAATTTGTGAATGGATTTTAAGGACAAACTAAATAAATCACACGCACTCTGCTGCTGCTTTAAGTTCATTTCACAGACAAAGTATGAGAACAGAAAACAACAATGACATTTATATATATATATATAGGTTTATATGATCGGGCTGATCAGGAAGCTAAGTTATGAAATGAATGCTTGTGTATAATATAACAATAACATTAATAACAGCCTCACATGAAAATGAGAATGTTTTCACTGAGACAAGCACTCAGATCATTAATGAAGCTTTTGGCATTAATGGAGTAAAATGCATTCTTGGCTACTTGTAGTGTATTCTAGTGTTATTTTACTTTAAGGGTCTCCAATTGGCCTCACATCTTTTGTAAAGTTTGTGCCACTAGTGCAGATTAATTAACGTGACACCAGTCTGTATACTCCCATAGTGTTTGCAGACCCAACACAAGAGAAAAGGCTGGTATCACTTGCAAATTCGGAGCTTATAACTGAATTTAGCTTAAAACTGATGATTGTCTCAGTGCTGCCTTGGCAGGACTCACTTTAATACAATACTTCAAGCATAGCTGGGGCCAGATCACTTTTTCATACAACAACTTAAACAACAGAGACAAAAATGGAGTTTGGTATCTTATGTAAAAAGTGACAGTAAATGCTGGAAGTTCAAACAAGATCAGTTTCCTGAAGTTGAATTAAATTGAAAGTGCTTCGAACCCAAACTCGCTGAAAAATACACAAAAACTTCCAACATACTTTGTTTCACACTGAAGTTTGAAGAATCCAGTTCAGCTCAGACTCCGTCAGACGAACCGGCTCTTCTCATAACATCCTCTTCAGCCACGAAGATGAGCGGATGACTAATGTTTAATCCGTGAAGACAGCACTGATTTGCCAAAAGAAACGTACGCTAAAAGTAAAAGTTAAATTTCCTTCACCTGACATCAAGTTAAGGACAAAGAGGATTTTTTTCCATAGGGAAATTTAGGATATTAAGTCCCATTTTAAAAGCAGGGGAACCAAACTGTCTACAAAACATGATTTATCTTATTCTTAAAAAGGGCAGTTTTTCAGTGACAGGTCAAAGTGAACCCTACATGTGCACGTGTGTCTGTAGAGGAGTGCTTCACATATGTTTTCTGGGTTCGACGTGCAAACACAGACCCACAGCTGAGTGACGGTCGATGACCTTGCTGTTAGATGTAGGACACCAGAGTTAGTGAGTTAACTAACAGGCTTAACCAGTTGACCTGTTGTGACGGTCACCTGGCACTGAACTCAAGCTACATTTTTTTTTTTTCAACTAGTGTCAAGCTAGGTCAGTTGGGCAGGTAGCTAGCATGACTGGCCAGCCGTTGTGGTTGGCTAGCTGGGTTGGCAGGTCAGCAAAACTGGGCTGACTGGTTGGCTGGTTCAGGCTTTGTGCCCAGGGCTTAGTGACTCTTCTCCTGGTTAAGCCAGACCTGGCTGATATTTTCTGGGCAGCTGTTTTTTCAGTCTGTGTACCTCTGTTTGATGACGTCACTTCCTGTTGTCTGTAGTGGAGTTAGCTGTAGTGTCCTTCTTTGTTGCCGTGTCCTCTGTGCTACCGGTGGGCTGCGCTGCCGTGGCATTAGGCCCACCGCCGTTTTGAAATGTTTCCTGCTTGTATTGCTGCAAGGCGCGATTGACAGCATCCTCGACCAATCGCCTGCTGACCCTCAGTAGCTCCGCCTCGTCAGGCTCAGACCGGCGACGCCCACCTGGATACAACAAGTGCAACGCAGCAAAACATTAGTCAGTTTCATTTGTCAGCACTGCCGTGTGCACAGGATACATACATATACAGAGGATTGAAATGAATTCAAAAGACTTCATTATCTTCTTGAGCCCTCCTCATCTCAGAGCCATGACGGTGGACCAAAAAAGTAAAGTTGGTGGACAGTAAAACCAAAACAACGAGCTGAAAGATAGTAAAACGCTCAGCAGAGCTGAGGGAACACCACCGATATTGAAGTCCAAATCAGACTGATGCCACCATAACTGTTGTGTACATATTGTAAAAAGGAATTGCGAGGGGATCTTTCAATAATATAACAATATTAATTTTGAATTTGAAACCCATAATCAAACAGTGGATTTCCCTCCTACTGTTAACGCCATCAGCTGCTGGTCTGCTCCACGGTACGTGACAGGAATGCTACTCTAACATCTTAACTATAGTGACATTTAAAGCCACGAGCTCCACAATGAGTGTGATTGTAACTCTAAACCTCCTGTGGTGTTTTCGTGCCACATGATAAAGGGGCTGATTTCATTCTTATTCCAATATGTTCAAAATGAAAGCAGAATCTGACAAGAACAGATGAGCCTGCACGTTTATCACTGACTGAATCCAGCAACAATAGACTGGATGTAATAACAGCAGATAAGACGTGAGACTAACAGATGAGATGTAACAATCTTCTCTCAGCTCTTCTATACGTACACTTTTAATGAAACCTGCCTCTCGTGGAGCGACTGAAATGAGAATTCATTTAACAAGCAAAGCTCTTTACCACACTGTTGGTTCTGCTTTTGCTACAGACAAAATGGCAGCCTAGAGGACAGTGAAATAGTAGTGGAGTCAGACAGTCATAAATCCAGTTGGGAAAAAAGTAAGATTGGCAGAGAGTCAATAATTCACGATGAAAGACAGTTATGGAGGCAAGCTGAGATAAAAAGCACTAAGCCATTCAGAAAAAAAGAGTAATAGAAAATCGCTCAACCATCCAGACAAAGATGACTGCAGTGGTTCAAAACACACCACAACCACCTCAACATTTGATTCTCGAGGCCAAGAGTGAAATCCCTAAGCTGATCTTCTTTATCGCACAGTCCCAGTGGACGTACAGTAGGAGTCAGACAGCGACTGAGGATGATTGAGGTCAGAATCACATCCATAAAGTGTAATGTCTTCTGCATATTATTGTTGCTCCCTGCAGAGTTTTTAACCATCAGCAGCACAGTGAAGCAATGAGTCGGTGCCAGGTTTGTTTATTTATAGCGTGTTACACAGTGCTGCCAATGCTTTCATCCTTTATACTTACCTACAGGTGTCCACATAGGAATGTGTGAAGCAATATGCAACGCGTTTTGAGTAACACTCACGCAAGTGTTAATGACTGATGATTTTCACCTTGAAGTTGCTCTTTAAACTCTACAGGGCAACTTACTCTGTCAAATTGACTACTAAAAGCTAGCCAGTGTATAGTTTGTCCTTTCTGGGCTGCTGTAGAAACACGGCAGACTCTGTGGGAGTACCTAGCTACTGTATGAATATAATAAGGTGTTCAAATGCTCTGCATGGACCTCGTCCATGACGACTGGCTACACAAGTGTTAATCACTGCTGATTGCTTGATCGTGCATCCATGCTTTTGTCCTACGGATGTTCTGGTGGGTTGAGATATATACGGGCCAATGGACTAAATTACAGTCGCTGTCACGTGCATGTCAGCGCAGCATGTGTACTGTTGACACATTCATTATGTATCCATGGATTATGTGTTATTTATGCCAAATATTCAGCCTAAACAGAAGCCAGGATTCGTCAGAACAGCCGGCATATGTACGCTCTACGCTCATCCAATTATGGCCACGCCGTGCGCTCACATCAGCTTCACTTTCTTATTTTTTTTGGAATTGATTTGGACCCGACATGATGTTTCTGTTGTTGTACATCTAACTCATGTTTTATTGAATCGTGCTCTCTGAGAAGCCCTGCTGCTGCTGCTGTGCTGAGATGCTATTCGATTACCTGCAGCCTGTCTGTCAGTGTGAGTGACTCACACCTCTGACTGCTGTTTGATGAGGTATTTTTGCCCTCAGGACTGCAGTGCACTAAATATATTCCACATCGGCCCTCCTTTGTAAACAGTAGGTGCTCATATGTGGAACCCCTATGATGTTGAACATTTCTAATTAAGTTGAGTCGACCACAGACTGTATACTAAATATTGTGGAGGGAGTTTCCAGGTTTTGAGACTGAATCCATCGCAGAAGTGCCCTAAACCTGCATTCTTATAATGGCCAGCTGGGGGACACTCCACTGGTTGCAAAACAGACATTGCATTTGTATTGACAGCAATGGTAAAATGAGCCAACTACTTATTCTAATTGCCTCAGTAAACAGGTTCCTAATGAGTTTATGGTCTCAGTATCTAGTTTCATGCATTCCTCCATAAAGCATGATATTCATTTATTAAATTATGGTTTAATTTAGAGGAAGATAGATGACAAAACTATATTTAGGGTGTGACTATCTTGTGGGTGACAATGTGCCAGAAGATCAAATTGGAAAGCCAAAGACAGTGCTCATCAAAAACTGCATTGGTTCTCAACTCAAATGTTTTCAGAAACATATTGTATGTACTTTTCAGTTGTTATATGAGAAGGTTTGTGACTAGGAAGCTTGCCAATGTTTCCCGCTGCGGGACAATAAATGTACCCAATCTGTGGGACGTCACCACTTCTGGTCCCAGAACAAACGATGAGGACAACTGCGATGCCAAACTCAAGGTGCTTCTGGCAGAGAGTTTTAGAGACATTTAAATTATAGTCCTGTTTGCACTTGATAACCTGGATACTTTATCTGGATAATGACATCTAATCCTTTGCATTTACATCTGGTATTAACCTCGGGTTCATGTTATCTCCATTCTGCCCACCTTGCAATCAGACATCAATATGCAGATTTGCTAAGCAGGGCTTGAGAATCTGTCTAGTAAGTGTCTAGCAAAGGGAAGCAGTGACATGCATGGTCGATCACTGGCTGTGAGGAAAGGGTTACGGTTACTGTCCAGCCACTGCTACCATGCGGGGGTTTTGTTGTGCACCTCAAGCTAGCAGGCAGAGGTGGCGGCAGGTCACCCTTTAAAATGCCATGCCGACTTTTTTTTTTCTCTTAAGAATGTGATTGCATTGTACGATCACAATGCAAAGCCTGACCACTTCCAAATGTGCTGCTCTGATCTCTTCTCCATCGTGTTCTGCCTGCATTAACGTGTTTTTCCCTTATCCAGACAGGATATGCAGATAAAGACTGCATGCTAATCTTAAGTTTATGTGACTCGACCATTCTAAGTGATTTTTGCATCGGTATTCAAAGTGTTACGCGCGCATCCAAAAACCTCTGCAATTTGGAAATTGTTGGTGGGGACGTCGTCCCAGCATCCACCTCTCTCAATTTTAAAAAGAAAAATTGGTTGTGCAGACTGCGTGCAGTTCATTATTTTTGACTGGCGCCTGCTCTGTGTAACAAACACTTGTAATCAGCAGTGATCCACACAGAACAATTTTCTTTTATCCGAGGAGCACCATTTTGTTTTGATGTCTGCTTTCCCGTAGGCTGCAATTTGAAGGTCCACTGTTAGAAATACTTTAAAGATCAAGATGTATGCTGTTAAATTGCGGCGTGGACTCTTGTTTCAAAACAAACGCACTGTAGTGAACACAGGTTTGATTATGCACACCGGCCTTACCATTTGTTTCTTGAGCGCAATGGGAACTCCCATAAGGAAAGAGAGGGCAGCAGTGCGCTGAACACATTACATGTTAAACAGATGCTAAAAGCCTCAACCCTGTTTGCATGACTTACACGCTATTTGTGCATAACTCGTTGTGTGGTGGAGGAAGTTATTGCAGCATAAATGGAGCAATGCCTGTGATAAAATCTTTATATATATATATTGAAAGATGTGAAAGGTGAATATCGACGAGAAGCATTCATCTAGGGCTGTGGTCACAATGGGTTTAGTTCATACACCAGAGATCAGAGGAGGGCGGGCAGCTACTGAAGAACGCCACTACACTGCCTTGCTCAGGGAAGGCCATTAAAACGCAGGCAGCACACTTAATTGACATTCTCCTTAATCACTTCCTGTCCTGCTTCCAGACAAGACGGCTTTTGCCTCGATCATTTAAATGAATCTGAACTGATGAGGGACGTGAAATGATTATGGACGAGAAATAGGATACCAGCTTCAAGGAAAGGCTGGCAGATTATGACGCGCAGCCCAGGAACACATTAGCTGCAATGGAATTACCTCAATATGAGTAAAAACTGATGATGATTATTCACAGATTCTGGAAAAGAAAATGACTGTGATTACACGTGCTCCAGGCGATCTGAGAAAAAGATTTAGATTATGCAATCAATATAATCACGGTAATCCAGAGGTAGTTGAAAATAATCATTAATCATTCTGAATTTTATTGTTGAGGGATTCAAATTAAGGAGTGTAATTTTAGCCTGTAATCAGACGTGTGATCGGGTTTTAAATGAACCTTCGTGACTCTGATTGTAGACATACGATATGAGGAGGGACACATACTTGAACGTTTGGGATGGAGTGGGTTCTGAACCAAATCTGCAACACAAGCACAAACATCAAATATTAAATAAAGACACATTAAAAAAAAAAAAAAAAAAAAAAAAAAAAAACATTAAAAAAAAAAGATGTTTTGCTGTCTCGTGGGTTTCATACAATCCTGAAGCTGCACCGCACATAAAAGCATCTTTGTCCATTAACACAAGGGAGATACTTCTGGTGCTAGACAGCAGTGATTTTAAAGATTAGACTTGGACCTCCGGGCTTCATGAGAACTAAAAAGGATGCACAAATATTTTGTAGAAATACTGTTATGTGAATCCACTGATTGTCATACCGCCAAAAGCAACAGTGTAAAAATAGGGCGCAGGTGTGCTTTTTTTTTTTTTTTTTTTTTTTTTAGGGGAGAGAACACCAAATGAGGGGAGGATCATTTATAACGGAAAAGTAACTTTACAAAACACGAACAAATGTTTTGAGTGTGTTTCAGCTGAGGCAGCGCTTTAGAAAATGAACCGTTGGATCATTTTAAGAGAAGATTAATAGACATATGAGGGCTAAAGCTCTTATTTTGTCTCCTCTCTCTCTCTCTCTCGAACATGTACCGTTTGCTTGTAATTTCAAACACGGCATGAACAGACTTTGGCTTGTCAAAGGTCTGTAAAGAGGCGTGTGTGCATGAGAAAGAGTTTCTATCTGCCTATTCAATCATGGCCTGACAAATTGAAGGCCTTTATGATGGCAGTAAAGCTGCCCTCTGTACCCATCACACACACACACACACACACACACTGTAACAGATAAGCTATTCTCACTGATTCCACAGCAACAAGGTGGACAGACACACAGATATCTCTTTCTAAACTTATCTCAGTCTCACACACACAAACACACATGCTCAACAGTATCTCATACCCACTTTCTCACAAAGCAGACCCGTGTTTTCCCAAATCTTACATCCTCGAGTCTAAGCTTATACGCTCCCTCGCCTTTATTTTTCCAAATCTCTCTCGCTCTCTTTATCTACTCCCCCCCCGTCTCTCTCTCTCTCTACTTTTTCTGGCTGGCAGTGTTGTCATGGTGACAGGATGAGAACCAGACAGACACTTCAACTTTTAACATCACAGGAGGTTGTACTGACTTCCATCATTTCTTTTTGGCTGGCTTCACTCTTTCTTGTTTTTAAGTGTCCTCTTCTCTCACATCTGTTTGACTTTTCTCTTCTTGCTCAACCTTTTTGAGTCTTTTTTTTCCTGTCTGAATCTGACTTTCTTTCTTCTTGGCCCTGCTGACTTTCTCCTTCCGGCTTATGTTTCTCTTATTTATTGACTCAAGACCTGTTTTCCGATAACACTTTTAATGCCTCTCTCTGTGCACAGACCTCTTTTCTCTCTAAAGACTGTGTAACCTAAGGAAAGGAAAACATAAAAACACAGTGGATCAAACGTTTTGTGCAAGCTGAGAAATGAAATTCATTCAGCAGTTTGTAGATTTAAACTTGCTGAATTATACAATATGCATTCACTTCATCACGACAGCCTGACCCAACCTCTTAGGCCATATCAGGGCTTTCCACAATGCTTCCTCCAGTGTTTTCCCCAAGTAGTCTGTCTCAGGATGTTCCCAGTCTGTGCAATCAACGTGATTCTTAATGTGTGTGGTCATTCATCATTTTATTAATATTTGCCAAACACTGAGGATGACTCTGTGCTCTGTGGCACGACATAACCTCTCAGCTGAGAGAGCGCATTCACAGACAGACAGACAGGCACGCATCTCGTGTACATGCACAGTGAATCAAAACTATTTAATTCAAATCTAAAATGAATACAATAAAGTAGCCAGCTGGACTTGAGTGGAAATGATTTAGCCAGCAGCCTGTGCTTATGGAAAGCTCTGCCATATGGTGCAAACCAAGCCAATTAATAGGTTTTGGTTAAACCTGTAGTGTAAATGAGATTAGTCCGGGATTTGCTGTCTTCTCTCCAACAGGAACACCATGCCAGGTTGTGTTTTTACTGCCGTCTTAGACCGTTTTAGCCAAATTGACTACGACTTTGGTCCAGACTGAAATACTTCAACCAGGGCTGCAGCTAATGATCATTTTATGTACTTCCGAGTTGTTTGGTCTTTAAACACCCCCCACACACACTATTTTCAAATGTCTTGTTTTGTCCAGCCAGGACATTCAATTTACTATGATATAAAACAGAGAAAAGCAGTAAGTAGCTGGAAGCAGAGGATGCTGAAAATCAAGTTAAATGACTGATTAGCTGAAAGTACTGCAGTACTTCAATTACAGCCTGGAAGAGAAGAGAAGCTAGTGTGTCTGCAGACTCTAATATTCAGATTTCTTCTATTTTAAATAGTGCTGAAATGAGTAAATGCATGAACTAGTTAATAATCATAAGTTCCAGCCCAGTTTCCAAATGTTAGCATTCAACTTGGCTGCAAACTTGTTATTTTCTCCTTTGACTTTGTTCCTCTTTCAGACGCTGTTTCTTGTGCCTCTGTCGAGGATTTGGAATCATTCAGCAGGCAAAGAGGTTGAAAGGTTGTTGGTGTGCAGATGCTGTGTTTGGGATTATGACTGTACTGTCAGCGAGCTGTGAATCTGCACAATGTCGAGTGACAACTACTGTGTGTCTGCTTTGTTTTTATTTTATATCCCCGCGTCACCGCTCTGCTCTGCTCTGCTTTGGCTATGCTCTCTTCTCCTGGGCTCTGCTCTGCTGTGATTTATTTTGTTCCACGCAGGAACCTCTTAACACCATTACTTCAAACCGCCCTTAGACGCTTATTTATCTTGTTCTGTACCAACTCTGTCCCTCCAAATAACTAATAGAGTCCACTTCCTGGTTGGATCAGTGCTGATGTTTTGCTCAAGTCTGCCAAAAATGTGTACCACGTCGCTTTAATACTTTGTACTTTCCATGATGGAGGGAGCACTTTACTCCGTTCCAGCTGAGGGTCTTTGTTGATGCTACCCATACACAAGCACTTTCGAAAGGACCCATAATAATCCCATCAAACCCCCGAATCAAATTCACTGTATACAACAGTCTAACTCATTATGTTTGCATCCAGGCTTATAATCTGCTGCTATGACTAATTTCTTTTAAACAAACTGATTTCCTGAAAGCTCAAGCTGGGTTTTAGGAAGAAAATTAAAGCAGCATATCTGGTTACGAGGATAAAGCATATGAGTGAGCAATGGGCAGATGAAGAGGAGGAGAAAGAGGAGGGCTACAGCACAGCATGTATATATGTGAGGAAGAGGAGGGCGGGTTTGCGCAACTTGAAAACCACTTAAATGGAGTTTTGAAGCGGAAAAATAAATAGGGACATGAAAAAATAAGGGAGAGGGTGCATTTGAGGATAGAGGGGAAGGGTTTGGGGGGAGTAGAAAGAGATGAGGAAGAACAGACCTTGAAAATGAAATGAAAGATGTGGACATGGGAATATAAAAGCTGTGCAGCTGGGGTGGGGGGGTTTAAAGAGAACTGATGGTGGAGCGGTTTCCTGAGGAAATACCAGAGACTCTCTTAGACATGAGATATACTGTACTGACAGTAGACTGCAGTTCAACACATTTACATTCACACTGCGTTCCCGATAGCTCAAAGTCAGGTTACAGACCAACTAAGGACAAGCTGTTTATGGATTATGATGAATAAACATTACCAAAGGCACCGACTTCACAGAAAAAACACACATTCAGCACAGTCAGACAAAACTGAACATATTAATGCATATAAACAAAGAAAAACTACTACTACTACAGCGGGAGCTACAAGATAGTATCCGCTCTTTACATTTCCTAAGATGTGGCCTAATTCTTGTTTTGAATTGTACAACAGAGGAAAAAATCATTTCTGACTATCCCTCCATGTGGCAGAACAATGGGATGCCGGGTGTTGGCCAAAAAATGTGCTAGTCTGTTCTCCGCCAGTGCACTGGTCCACAATTTCATGGTTGATGAATTCCTCCGTCGAGGGGCGGTGAGCAACATCAAAGCTCTATTTTCACGCTCATGCCTTCAAAGTGATATGATGAGGATGATGGTGACTTAAGGAGGGGCTGACTGGCTAGAAGTGAAATAGCGTAAGAAGGTAACGTGCCACTTGATAGCGTGTCTCCGTGTAAATACTGGCAACAAACAACAGAGTGAACTGATTTGGCATTGAAATGAAAATAGAGGGTTTAAGATTTATCTTTTGACCTGAACATGACGACACCAGTGTAACACCAATTCAGGAAAAAAGACACAACAACATGCCAGATGTGACGAATAACACACCAACAGGAAGCTTGCATTTGAGCTAAATGCTAAAGTCAGCACACTGACATGCTGATATATAGCAGGTATAATGTTAGGTAGACTGTTCACCATGTTGACCAATTTAGTTTGGTAATTAGCACAAATGGAAGTTCAGCCGAGGCTGATGGGTTTGGGATAAATAAAAGCTTGACATGATGCTACTGTAGGTCAGTTTTCACCAAAGTGAATATGATGCATCCAGAGGAGATCATGAATGTGTGTACCAAATATCACGGCTTACAATTCAATAGTTGTGTTGAGATATTTCACTCTGAACCAAAAAGATCAACCTGACAGCGGTACAGGGGAAGTCAGATTCAGATTCATCCTCTGGGGATCATGAATGTATTTACCATATTGCATGGCAGTTCATCCAACAGTTGTGAAGATATTTCACCAAAAATCAAAAATGTCACGCTCATGGTGGCGCTACAAAAAAGACCGAAGATCTTCCGAGACCGAGTTATTAGGATTCATCCTCTGGGGATCCAGAATGTCAATATAAAACATTAAGCCAGTCCATTAAACAGCTGTTGATTTATTTCAGCTTGGAACAAAGTATAGGACTGATTGAACATTTCCATCCCTCGAGCCACACTGTTTGAACAGCTAAACATAGCTGAAACAGTTCTTTTAATTGAAGACAAACTGTAGCATGGGATCTCTTAACATTTAGCCCTGAGGTCTGAAAGTGTGTGCGGACATTAAAGCTGTGCAGATGTGTTGCCTGTGAACAATGCTTCACCGTGGATCAAACAAACAGCAGATTGGATGTGCTGGACATGATGCTTTTATTTGACATCTTTTGGTCTTCTAGCCTGGTGTCACAGCAAAAGACCACAACCCAATCTGTTAGCCATCTAACAAAAGCATAACAAGGCATGACTTCGCCCCATCAGCCCAGCACAGCCCCACTGTGACTAAATGTATTGTGGTTTCTGAATTGTACGCCCCGTCTTCTTAAGATCTCCTTTATGTCTACTACTCCTTATCTAAGAAACCAAACTGGCTTATTATTATTACTTAATGCTGCCCACTGCAGCTTTATTATGTGCTCGACACCTTTATAAAGAGCAGTGGCTGTGTCTGGCCTCATTCTGAGACGTGTCTAGCTTGTCTGACCAAATAGAGACACTGGCTGTGATCCAGTCAGACCTTGGCACAATCATACGGCGGGGACACAGTGTTGAAGAAGTAAACTTATTGATTGCACCTTAAAAAAAAAGAGCAGACACAGAGCCATTTCCATTTGTCTTCGCCTTCAACAGCGTCATTGGCATAATTTAAAGCCAGCTGTGCCTCTGTGTCGGTACCTGACTCTGGGGCGAAGCAGTCGGTCAGTATTCAGGTTTGTCTTTTTCTGCTCAGTGACCCGAGCTCACTGAGCTGCAGTCAGCTGTCAGACTCACGCTTAATAGAGACATAGGCAGAATGTAGAGCGTGAACAGAGAACGTCAATATTTCAGTGTTTTTACATTTCTTAGAAATAAAGACGGTGCGGTAATGGAAGGAGAAAGAAGAAAACTTGGCATTGAGTGGGAGCACAAAGAGAAGGATGAATTAAGCAGTGCCGCATGCTTCTCTTCCCTTAGCTTTGCTCCCTTCTCCTCTTCCTCCTCCCTGCTCTGTTCTCATCTTTCCCCCCCTCTTCCCCCTCACATGTG
Source organism: Nibea coibor (assembly GCA_023373845.1). Classification (NCBI taxonomy): domain Eukaryota; kingdom Metazoa; phylum Chordata; class Actinopteri; family Sciaenidae; genus Nibea; species Nibea coibor. Next base: position 9,346,550 of record CM041730.1, read on the forward strand.
GTCTCTGCCGTCTTCGCCAGCACTCCCTTTCTTTCTTTGTGCAGCGCTCTCTCCCTCCTGTATGTATGCACATGGACATTTTATTTAAAGGTTTTCGTTTTAGGATAATACAGGTGTGCAAACCTAAAAAAAAAAGAAAACATTCTTCCCATCAGGCCAAGGTCATTTCTGTTGCTGCTACCCTGTAGATGCAGGCGAACAGCTCATGCAGTGGCCAGCTAGAGGCAGAGCCGCCTTTCATTCAGGTTTATTCCTAGCAAGCTGCGTCACCCTGTGAGGGGTACAGCAGCCTTTATATCACTGCTATTAGAAGGTGGAAATACATCATGGTAAGAGTGTGAATAAAGGTTAAGTAAACTAGGGATGCCCCTATCGCTGTATTTTTTGCCTCAGGTACTAATGGCTGATTATCGATGAGGAATATCAGCCAATACTGATCATTTTTTTGTTCTCTTATAGCAGCAGGCAGCTGGTCTTTCAGCATACTATACCAACTCGGACTACAGTCTTTAAAATTAAAGAAAACTGCGTAATGCTGACGCATATTTTAAAATATATTTTATTTTTATTCTGACCACCTTTTGTCTTTTCTCTTAACTCGTCCCCCCGTCTCATTTCTTCCTCACCCTGATGAGACCATTACTGAAAAAGGAAAATTTGAGGGCCGTTTTGTTTATTTTGTCTGATAGTTGGCCGGAAATCTCAAAAAAGGCCATATATTTCTATATTTCAGTTATATTTAAACAGATAGATTTGGATGGAGTTCACACCCCATGTGGTCATTTATAAATTGCTTTGTTTTTCCAAATGACCTAACTCTGCTAAAAAAAAAAAGACAAAAACGTGTCCGGTGGCGTTCCGCCGTCACTGTCCACAAAGTACTTTTCGTCTTGACTCTGTTGCTTGTTATTTTTGCACATATTAAATCAGAGAGATGCTGCGTAATGTCAAGGCATTTAATCAACAGGTGGCGCTACTGAAGTAAGATGAATTCAAATGGCCGTAACTCTGGTTTTGAGTCGTACTCCTCATATTAAGCTTTAATATTCCCAGGATATGAGTATTCTATTACATACTTTTCACATTTACAGTGAAGGTTTAGTGGTTTATGAGGCCTTGAGATAAAAAAATATATTCAGGTTTAATGATGAATGTTCAGATCATATTTTTGTTATGCAAGAAAGAATATCCCTCACAGCTTTTCAAATATCAGTTTCATACAAATGAATTAATTCTTTGTGTGTGTGTGTGCATATCACACACTTGGGAGTATGTTTTCCCACCTACAGCGACTGCAAACACCACTTGTCATGTTGGTCATGGTTGAATTCACACACAGACGCACTGGGCGCACACTGCACACGTCTTCGCTGTGCTCACGAGGGTGACTGTCACCACATCACAGGGGTAGCATCTGACCGACACACTCCCCTTCTTTGTCCACCTCCCTCTCCTCGCCTCCCGCCTTTGTCTCCGCTACCGTTTCTCTTTAAGCTCATTCCCTGCTCTTCCCCTCATTAGTCTTCATTCCCTGCATCACTCCCCCCCCCCCCATCTCTCTCCGCTCAGAAGTAGGGCACAGTGGCTCGACTGTTTATAGCAATGCAGCTGCGAGCGGGGTGGAGGGGTGGGGGGGCACATGGAGGGGGAAACACAGGAGGGGGAAAGAGAAAGCAGGAGCAGGAAGAGAGTGTGCGCACTAATGTGCGTACAGACAGCCCAGTTTAATATTTCTGTCTTTACCACTACAGCGCACATGCACCCACACACACGCGCAATCGCCATTCCAGCCGGTGTCAAAGTCTCCATTTATGACAGCACAATCAGCAGAACCATGATCTTATATCGACAAACACACTGTAGAGGCCACGAATCATCGGATCATTACCTTATATCACCGTTTAATCATTAATCCAACCAACAGATGATATGAAGATACATCAGGCCGTAGTTTGCTTGTTCAGTAACACAAAACGGATAGCCAGCTTTCTATTGGTTTAAGTATCTAAATAAGATCAGTTTCAATTTATTGCACGATCATGGAAACTGGGACAAACGGATGACAAATCCAATTTACTCCACAAAGAGAGAAAACTCTGGCTCCATCGACTGAAGCATTCATCTTCGCGTGGCTAATGGCTAATCTATAGCACACTCTTAAAAAAAAAAAAACTTGTTTCAACTCACAGTCATGTGAAGACAATTAATCAGTGTGTGTGTTTCTTTTTTTTTTTTTTAATGATAATATCAGAGTAGTAAGTAAGTAATAACAGAGTAGGAAGGCTAGTTCCACTCCATCAACGTGAACCAGCACCAAAGCTGAATTGCATGCATCCACCCCAAACCCAAATTAAACTTCACTACGGCTTCTGGAGAACAATGAAGGCGAAATCGCCGCTTAAAGCTGCAATCAAACCGCAAGCTGCATCAGTAATTATCCTCCACAGCTCGTTTCATTCCATATGGGCTGAAGCGGAGGAGCCAGTTTCCACTATCACTGTCCTCTTGTGGAAAATCTGTGTCTTTAATTTGCCCCTTTATTTATCCGTTTTAATCTTTCTTCAATTGACTGCTGATGTTGTGTAACGCCACGTGTTAGATAACGCTCATCCAGAAAAAAAAAAAGACTGTGGATGCAGAGATGTGGAGATATCTGACTAATCTGTGCCACATGGTCGTGTACAAAAGGGAAGTGGTAAGGTAACTCATCAGCAGCTGTTCTGAAAGTCACTTTAAAAGCTCAACTCAAGGATGTGTTTTTGCTTACTGTCACCTCGCGTCCTGTGAGTTTGACACTACGGGGCTGTTTTGGCGTTTTTCTGTGGAAGCATTTGTGACATCACAACTACTTTGGAAGCAAATCATTGTTTAAATTTAAGCGTGATGCGAAAACATGAAACTTCCAGTGTGCATACTAAAGTCTACTTAAGTCTTTAGAGATGTAGGCAACATCTTTTAAACTTTTAAAATGAACAATGGTTGCATATTCCAAGATCCTGTACAGAAAAAAAAAATCATATCAGATACAAAATATTACTGAAAGCATATTGGTTTAATATATTTTAAAACATGTCTGGAAGGAGATCTGAAAGCTTTCAGGCCATTGGAGTGGAAGTGGTTCTCCAATTATGCACAAAAATGTCAATAATGATAAATATAATAAAATTAATAAATATAAGAAATAAGACGATAGAATAAAAAATTAATACTTTATCATACTGTTCATCAGACTAAGGACAATTACATGAACGTGCATAAAAAAAGTTAACTCCTATAGTTTAGTTCAGCTTTGTTTAAAGAACACTGCTGTATGCTTTAAAGGTATCCTGTAGACTTTCTGACCACTAGTGGTGCTGTGGAGTCATCATTTCATGAGTGAATCCCAGTTGTGTTTGTATCCTGCACACCAGGACGCTCATGTTTGCCACTGGTTCCACGGCACTGCACTGATTGACAGTTGTTGCCGGTTCCCACGCAGGTTAGCAAACACAACTATTAAAACCAACAGTGCAGGGTTTCAAATGTTTTCCGAGGAAGGAAATGCACTGAACAGGGTCTGTTACCCCTGAAGGATACAAGGATCATGAAAGAGTATTTAATGTCTGGAGGCAACGAGCAGTCCAAGGTTGAAGAACACATTTTAAATTTAGTGCTGACGGCTGATATTCGCAGGAGGACTGGAAGGAGACTTATCAGTAACTATTTCATCTTGTGGCAGAAGCTCATAAATCATAAGCCAGATAGAGCCTTGGGAGCAATGAGAGATTAATTAAGTGAGCTGGAATGTGATAAATACAAATATACAACGCTGGGCTGCACACGAAGAGGACTGCATGGTCACACACTCTCTCACACAAATGCTCTTTGCCCATCTGTAGGTCACAGACAATCATGGATGCAGACAGCTCACACAAAGCGACACACACACCCACACACTACAGTATATTCCTTCACGACATGCATACAGCCCCTACCAATAGACAGCACCACTAAGTACTGAGTATATCAATCCAATTGGTTTCTCCAACAACACACACCCACGCGTGGAAGACAAGAGCAGGAGACACTTACTGATTTTCTCCTCCGCCTGGGAGAACGGGAAGCAGCACAGTTGACCCATGGCGCCTCCTTCCCTCTCCTCCCGTTCACCTCTCTTTACACCCCTTCCCCTCGTAAGACAGACGGATGGAGCGAGAGTCCAGCTTTTCTCCCACACTCTTTATCTCCTTGTCTCTCCCCTCCTGTGTCACTCTTTCTTCCCTCCTCCCCACTCACTCTCCTCGAAGGACAAACAGACCCGGTGAGGATGGAGGAAACAAAAAAAAGAAGGGAGAGGGGGGGGAAAAAAAAGGAAGACCCTTCCCTTTTCCCCTCTGTGCAGCCAAGAGAAGACCGAGCAAGTCAGACGGTGGAAAAAAAATGAACGAGTGGCTCCCTGCTCTCGCTCCACTTTGCACCGACACGGGGAGGAGGGGTGTGTGTAGAGAGAGAGAGAGAGAGAGACAGAGAGAGACAGAGAGAGAGGAGAGAGTGTGAGTGAGTGTGTGTGTGTGCGGGGTGGGGAAAGCAGAGGAGTGATATGTATAAGAAAGTGTGTGTTTATCTGAAAGGGGACAGAGGAGGGGGTGTGTGTTTTGTGCGCGACAGAGTGAGCACGCTTTACGAGTGTGGCAAGTGTGTGGAAGAGGAAAAGGAGCGTTAGACGCTACTGTGTGTGTGTATGTGTGTGTGCGTGTGTGTGAGAGAGAGTGGGGAGGGGGGCTCCAGGCTCCACCTCCCCTCGTCACCGGAGCTTGAATAATTGTTGTGGAATAGCCGGCAGCTGGCAGCCTGCTACTGCGCGTATCTCTGTGATTTATGAAATGCTATTTTATTTTCCGGGCCAAACATCCCCAAAGAGCGGGAGGAGAATTGATTATATATCTAAAATAGGTCAGTTTTATGGTTAAGTATGGATTACGGCTCAGGTGATGATGTCAGCAGTAGAGACCCTAAGTTGAGGGTCGAGGGATGGGGAGAGAGCGAGCAGGTTCACATTTATATTCAGTTCATTTAATATCATCCTGTATGCTGCAGTCAAAAAAAAAAAAAAAACTGCTGCAGAAGCAATGAATAATAGATACTCCAGTGTGGTATTTACATCGCGAACCTGACAGCCTGGCCTGTTGGTAGCCAGTTGGTACAGGTTGTCATTTCTTCCGTTCCACCAGCCTTGAATGAGCTTTGGTCTCTTTTTACTGCATAATGAGTAATACTCTTCAAACCATGTGACTTGGTTTTTCTCAGCCACAGACTGGAAATGATACTTTATAAGACTGTTATATAAGAAAAGTGCTGTTTTTCTGTTTGCTTTTATATCATTGTAAACTACACTTTGCATCTTTTGGATTTGAACAAAACAAGTGATTTAAAGATGTCACCTTCAGATCATTTTTTATACACACTAGTTGATTAATCATTAGCAATAATAGTTGCTCGCTTGATTATTATTATATGTTTGATTGCCTCTTCTGTCATCTGTTAACAGCCCATCTTTAACGATGTAATGTAGCGTTTTAGAGATTGTTGGTGTATTATTTTTGTTCTGTATGCATAAGAAACATTCAACTTTATAATCTGGGGCAATAAAATGACTGAACTCAACTAGCTGAATCTAGTCTTTCCTTTGACGTCCTAAAATACGCAAGATTCTCAAGATTAACACCAGGATCAGAGAAGCACATGTCAGACACAGGCTGCCTAACCCTGATCAGTTCGACTTGTTTTATTTTATTTTTATCATTATTGCTACGCATCAACGTCGGCCGATGCTTAAACTCGCTGCATAACGCTGCCAGCATCGGCTGGATATTTGCATAGCGAGAGTAGCTGGAGTCATTTTGATGTGATACATATCCCGGTGCCTAAAAAGACAGACGTCCCTGCTCTCTCTCAGCTCAGTATCAGCACTCTGCTCTGATGCAATGGCCTCAAACGAGCGCTCACAGCCGGAGCTCGGTTGAGTCTGGCGGCATGTGTTGTTAGCGCTGATTGAACGCTTTATTCTGACTGAGCAAAGCAAAGCAAAAAAAACAAAAAAAACAAAACAAAAAAAACAATATTGCACTTCATCCTTTAGTCTGCCATCAGTGGAGTAGCAAACTAAGACTCCAAACAGACCATGAAGCTGGTTTGCACTGGTTAAAAATGCAGCAGGAGGAGCGTGGCGAGATGTAGGGGAGTAAAAAAGGAATCGAAAATGTCCTTGAGAAAGAGTGGAAAGTATTGCTGCATTAAACTGTATTCATAAGTACAGTCTATTCAATATAAACGCAAAGCTATTAAACTGTAAACACCTCATTTGCTTTGCTAATTTTAGTGTAGAATTACTGTAGACTGGGAGGGCAGGAAGCCCAGCAAGGACAACCCTGACCCCTTTCACACTTACTCTGCAGAAATTCGCATTTCATTCAAAACTGTGAGCTGAAGCAACTCAAATCTTTTCAGAATCCATGAAATACAAGATCCTTGTTTTGTTGTCCTGTGTAACTCTATCTGAAACGATGAGGACGCAGGTAGAAAGGTGATAAGAGACGCTGTCTTTTCAAACAGATGGCCTCGGTTCAAGCCCTCTCGACGGCCTCCTTCAGCAGCTCTGCTGATGAGCCCTTGAGTGAAACAAATGAATCTCCACCAGCTCCGCTGATGCTTTTTTGGCGCCGCAGCACCACCCTGAAGAGAAGCTTTGGGTTGAAACGCACATCTCCACTCTTCAGGGTTAATAGAGGATTACAAACGAGGGGTAAAGGGGGTGTGAGCGCGAAGAGCGAGCGAGATGCTAAGACAAATAATCGCGGGCGCGCACGTGCACACGCATGCCGCATACATTGTATTGGAGCTCAGCTGTTTGAGCAGACAGTGGAGCCCTGTCTCCAACAGCAGCATTCAACTCACAGCTGCCACTTTGCACACAAACCCTCTCTCCTTCACACACACACACACACACACACACACACACGCATGGTCATGCAGCTGTGATGACTGCTATTTGTAGGCCTTGAGTGTTGTCATTGATGAGGGTGAATTGCCTTTGAGCGTCAGTTATGCCGTTCCCATATGTGTACATGAACACATCACCCCCCACGCACTCACAATATAATTGATTTGTGCTTTTTAATGGCGACAACGCGGCAGGGTATTGTTCTTTCCTGCAAATCCAACTAGAAAACATCCCAAGGATCAACACAGTCAAAGTGTTTGTTGTGCGCACGTTTGAAAGCATCTGTTTAAAAGTCACGCTCAGCCACCCAGGCAGAGCGAGAGGGAGCGCGAACACTGAAGAAACAACGCAACGGTGTTGACTTTGTTCAGCTGAAGGTCGACTTGGGTACCTCACGACACAGTCACAGGACAGGTACACAAAGAGAATAAGACAACTGCTCGCTGCAGATAACGGGGACTTCAGTCAGCGCTGCTGATACGGCTCGCTGTTTACCGTAACGCTAATAATTAACTGTGGGGAACGCGCACGCAGCACGATGTGTAAGCACAAAAACAAAGCGCCTGCGTGTGTGTTGTGGATCACGTTAAGTCTGTGTGTGACATGCCGGCCATTTTAGCACTTCTGTTAGAACTGGAGGAACTGAACAGGTGCAGCCACGCGGTGCTGCATGTCCAGCAATCGCACTCTACCTTTGCAACATGTGATAATTATTTAGCGCTTGAATAAAGACGTGGTGATGTGTTATAGTTCCAAATGTACGTGTTGAAGCTACAGGAAGCCCCCAGGGTTGCTACACCTGCTCCCCCTGTTGTTCCTTTATTTCCGGGTTCAGACGATGTTTCGTCACAGAGGTGCACATTTTCCATATAGGTTAATTGCTGTTGCCAAACGCAGAAGTCTGCCATTTGGCGGGATTCCTCGCCATACAAATTACGGGACACTTAATCCAACTGACAAAGAAAAAGATTATTTATATGCATCGCACAATTCAGCCTGGATTTAACACCAACTGGTCTCTGTGAGCAAACACTGCCGTACGCGATGGGCTTGCTTCCATTGTGGAGCTCAGCAACAGGCGAGTTTTTCCCAATTGAATTATGAATTGGCCCCAATGTCTGCCATTACCTGGATAACTGGAACCCCCATTCATATTTTAATAACAAGCAGTGGCTTCTCTAAATGAACACGTGGCTCTCCGTCTGTGTCCCTCGCACACACAGGCCTCAGTGTGTCGTCGCCGGTTTATTGCGTTAAATCTATTTGGTACTCTACTTGCACATGCACTCGTGCTCTGTCAGCATTCACTCACACGCCTGCAAACATACTGTCCAATCACTTAGTCATTGGGTTGATTGTGACCGCTCTGTGGTATTTTTTTATTTGCCCATCCAGACTGCTGCGGCTGTAGTGTCTCCGGATCGATCATACAGTTTACAGCTGGGGGAATTTTCCGCTCTGGGTTTGTGCTGTACTTCCACGACACGTGTTTGCATTGTTTACACATCCCTCTTCACTCGATTAGTTTAACTGGATCATTTATTTTTAAGGCTTTGGATGTAGTTTGATTTGCGTAGAACTTAACATCGAGACTTCAGGCTGAGTTTCCTCGTACAGCTGGTTACTTTTCAAGTTATGCTGCAGCAAAACAAATTTGTCTCGTCTAAATAAACGCTCAATCTGATCAGCACCAGAATAAACTGTTTAGAGACAGCCAGACAGGGAAACAGATGGAAAAATATTTTAGTGCGCTCCGACTTTTTCTCATCACACCAGACCTGAGGGACTCTTTCGAAACCCTTATCCATTCTTCTTCTGTCTGTCGTCGTACTATGCTATTATTCCTCCCCTTTTCTTTCCATTGCGCTGTCTGAGTCCATCTGTGCTTGACCCATGTCGCCCTCCTTGGTCATCCCTTTAATATCAAACTTGAATTTGCTCGTCTGTTTAATGTCACCTTCGCTCAGACTCTCAATTTTCTCTCGCCGTCTGTCTGGCCATCCTATCTGCTTGTCTCATCCTCGCTATCGGTTTAATTCTGCCGCCTGTGCAAGCAAGCCTATTCTCCTCTCCTGTGTTCCTTTCTTATGCCAATCTCATTAATCATTCTTGTTTAATCTCACTTATTCCTCGCTCTATCCTTTGCAATCTCCAATGTCCTTCCATGTTGCTTCAGTTTCTCCTTTCTCCTTCTTTCTTCTCTACCTGCTTTTTCTTATCTTCCCCGTCCTTTCGTCTCTCATCGTGCTTAATCTCACTCCAGCCCTTCTATCCTCTTAACATCCACTTCTGCAAGCACTAAGTTGCAAGGCACTTATTGTTTGCTGCACTCAAGATAACATACTGCCTACACATAAGCTTTACTGTATGTAAAGCTAATAACTAAAAAGCACAAACAGAGCCTTGTTGCTACCGACATGTATTTAGGACTCTATAGGCTCTGTAGGCAGCTGCTTGAACATAGTTATCCCATGCATCGTGTGACGTGCTGACAAGACTATATGAAATTTGTGTCCTTCAGGACATGGGACTTTTATTGTATAGACACAGCCAAAGAGTGACAGGACTGTGGGGAAAGAGAGAGAGATGGGGTATGACATGCAGCAAAGGGCTGCATATCGAATTTGAACCCTGGGCTGCTACAGCAAGGACTGAGCCTTTGTACATGGGGCGGACGCGCTACCAACTGAGCTAAATGACATCCCACAAATCTGTCATTTTGGGTGGGTAAAGGTGTGTTTCATTTGATCACCTCAATCAATGATATCTTTTTATGTTTGATGTTTTTTTTTTTTGTTTTTTTTTTAACCGGCTCTAGTTGCTATAACTTTGGGGAAAGTGACTAAATATAATGAATAAAACTTTAAACACACTACCTTGTGTGTGGACATGATTTCTACCTAAGTCACATCAGACAGAGAAACAGTGGTGGTTTAATAATGCAGACAACAACTCCCATAATCCCATGCTACCTTGCAACGTCATCTTTTGTTATTGTTTTGATGTGATAGAACCCTAGTGGCAGGAATTACAATGTATGTGTTTAACCAGTAAAAAAAACATTTTCCAAAGGTTTGCTTCCACAACTCAGTGGCTGGTGATTAATAATCTTAACAGTATGACATGAATGTCTGCAGCACGCTCTACATCAGGTCCACTGTGGAAATTTCTTATTGTTGCAATGCACGTTTAATGAAGCCTTTTTATTTCTAACCGACAATAGCTCTCCGACTGTTGGATTACCTTCAATATTCTTCCTCTCAAAGACCACTTTCTTCAGTTGTGTTATTATGCTCCACCATGTTTTTGAAGCTCTGAAATTACTTGATGCTCCAGAGTGTTGCATGCTATGCTTCTACGGGCCGAGATGTATGTAAGCAATACTACAAGAGACAAAGGCCTCATTCAGACGCTCTCTAATGAATTAGGAATTCAGATGCCTTCTCAGTGTAATGAATTAGAGACAAGAGGGAGAGAGCATGAGTGGGAGGGACAGGAAGAGGGAGTTTTAGTCTATTCAATACAATTAATTCTAAGAAAAAGAGCCGGTAGTGATGTGCCAATATTCCATCAGGGATGCCTCAAAGCACTAAGAGTATAAATTTATGCTTCAGGCTGACTGTTCCTACCTCTGGCTGAAAGAGGACAACAAGCGCTGATGTTTACACTAAAAGGTCCTCGTATCACAATGGCAGCTTAGAAAATGCTATTAATACACAAAGTAAGGGGAGGGGGAAAAATGTAAATGAGCTGCTGAGTCCCAAGAAATAATTAACAGTTGCACGACAGTCTTTGATGATAGAAATGGTATTTTTAAAACCTAGAGCAAGTATTCTTGCATAAATACTGCTAAAAAACCCTTAATCTTTCAATATTAGCCGCCATTTCCTGTTCAATATTAATCTTCATAAGGAAACTAGCCTACTTACATTCAAATGAGCAAATTGACTCCACAATGACCTTTTCAGGGGGAAAAAGCAGCCCAGTCTGTACAGAAGTGAGTGACCTTATCTCAATAAAATACCAAAAGGTCACACAGCAACAAATCACCTTCATCTGTCCATGTTTGCATTTGTGATGGTGTGTGTGGGCTCATGCATACATGTATGTAAAGCCGTGGGTGAGTGTGTTATATTGTAAATACCAATAGGCCGTGCCAGGAGCTATACGTCCGTACCAGTCTGCTGAAAGTATTATCTCCACTTTTCAGACTGGAAATGTCACACTAATCATTTATTTGTGTACGCGGGGACACAAACAAGACATTATACAGTTTCTCTCTCTGAGCACGTTCTGGGGCCTTTTAACGAGCCACTTGCTGCAAACAGGCGGCATTTCACGCTGACTGAAGAGTTTTACTCACTTTCTGCACCAAAAAAGAAATCTCTGAGATGACATGATGGGTGATGAAGAGACTTGTCACCGCAGCATGGGCCTATTATCCATCTCACAAAGACGCACTTCTTTAATTAATTCCATTGTTTTGATTACATTAACATCAGATTCCAACAGAGCGGCGTGGAGAAGAAACGCGAGTGTGGGTTTTTGTTCTCATCCATCCATCTAAACAGAAGTCAACTGAGCAAAGCAGTTATTACCTTTAAGTGTAGTAATATAGTAATATAGTGTAATCTATATTTTTAATCATAACAATCTATTAGATAACATGAAAAGAATTTGAAATCTGTCATTTGTAGTAATGAACCTACAGAGAATTACAGTATCGCTCAAGCTGATCGTTTGGCTGTCTGGCAAACAAACATTCTGCTTCACTGTGCTCTCATAGCATCGTTTTCAGATGATGCAGCTGTTTTCAGTGAAAAGGCTCTTTAAAAACACACTATATATGCTACCTGCTAGGCACCAAAAGGGTCGACAGAAAAAGTAAGGTGGTGAACATGGTGGAGCTTTTAGCAGCTAAAGGGACAGAATTTTCCATCAGGAGTGTGTGGAGAACAAAAACGGAGCTAAAAGAGAGTGAACATTGGATTTATATTTGCCAAGTGACCAGAAACACACCTCCAAGTAAATGAAGATGTTGGGCTATGACTGCTACCTGTCAACAGTCCCATTTAACTCCCAATGTCATTGCAGGTTTAAGATTTTCATGAAATCAAACCTTATTTTTTGATTATGGCTGACATTTCTTCTACAGTAATCATTCAACGTGTGAACATTCTGTAATGTCTCTTGTAGTTTTCACCGTTAGTGGTGGAGTCGAGTAGAGATGCTGCAGTGTCCAGAGACACTGTCTGTAATTTTATTTTATTGATATCAGATTTTGACGTTGCTGTGCGTGTTCAGACAAATTCAGTTTGTCTGGCTTCACCGTGCACCAGTTGCTCTTCTGTTCCATTTCCGACAAAGTACACACACACACACACACACACACGAACGCACCCTATTGGGTGGTGTATCACAAGCTCCGTTGTAGATTATGTTGTACTGTGGATTATGGGATTAACATACATACATACACACACACAGACCAGAGAGGCATCCAGTGAGAATCAGTTTAACCAGGACATATAACTTTCTCTGGCGTAACTTACACAGCTTGATGGGGTTATAATGCAGTGGTACAAAACTCAGATGCATCATCTAGACGATACATGAAACTACAAGTCTGTAAGATCTAAAGCATGATCTTATTTTTATTCAATTATTTATGAGTCATTAAGGGATCGGCATTTACTGAAAATGAAAAGAATGCAATAGAGCTGCCCAATTGTGTTTCAATTATTCATGTTATTAGTGAACCTCTCAGTTGAATCTGTTGAATTGTTGGGTAAGGAGTCAATTCTCTATTCCCTGTTGCATCTATGTCTACACTGAGCAGTAAGACTGCTGAGTGCTGGCTGAGTAATAGTTTTCCTGCGGAGGCCACCGAACCAAATGTTGAGTGCAGTGAAGTACTGCTCATCGGGGCTTCGTGCTGCAGAAATCTACAGCTCTGTCATTCAGAAGCCACAGTCTTTACATTGATTAATGAGTTTTCCTACCTTCCATGTAGCCGCTGTTTTCGCTTCGGGGAAAAAAAAAAAAGCCTTCGATCTAAAGAGCACTGTATGCTTTGAGATTATCCTTGCTGGTTTGTTGATTCGTGCAGTCGACATCTACAGTGTGTAACTTGTGCAGTACTTCTGGCTAAACCGGTCACACTGGCACTGCCAGTTTCTCTCTTTAGTTAGGGTGCTAAAAATGTATTTTAGTTATTGTAATGAATTTCCTGTTGGTGAGCCTTTTATATTGACAGACATCATTGGTCCTCTTCCACGGACTCCTCCATGTTGAACCACCATTTTTCTACAGTAACCCACAATGGACAAACCAAACACTGACTTGAGACAGGAGCCTGTGTTTTGCTGCCACTGTAGTTTCTAATTCATGCTTAGGACAAGTAGAGAGGCCACTGGCCATTAAAGGAGCTATTAAAGCTAAAAGAAATAAACCATGACAAAGTTACTTTGGCAAACTTTGGCAACAATATGTATCTAAGGTTGTAAACATTAGTTATCATAAGGTACTGGTAACACCAGACCAAAAAGGTTGTAATGGCAAAACCAGGGAGCTGAGTTAGGTGGGTTTTATTTCTTATGAAGTCAACCTTTTATTTCTAAGAGGACGATTTTATTACGTCTCCTAAAATTCACACAGTGGTGGTTCAAAAACCTTATGTAACTTGTAAGCTTGAGAGAAGCAGACTAATTCCTACCACTTCACTCACAGTGAGCTTTTCCACTCACTACTTAAACTCCCCACACTGCAACGCTGTGATGTGAACGGTGCACTATAATATCAGAGAACTGGATGCAGGGCTCAGTTCTACCTCTCGCGCATTTTAAATATGTATATGCGTTGCTGTGAAAAGCACTTGACAAAAGCACAAGCTTTTTGATGATGAGATGTGTGAGGCAAACATCCCCATCGCTCTGTCTGTCACTCCCACACACACACTGTCGCTCTTTGTCTCTCACAGACAGCCCAGTGATCCACAAAACATTGTGACAGCCTAGTTCCACTCATGCCGACAGCCTCTCTCACACACACATGCACACCAATTAGCGCAGCTCTATCACAGTGGGACTTGGGGAGTCCCTGTCACTCTGTTATACAGTATATAATGTGCATGTCTGCATGTGCTCATGTATGTATGCTTTGATACATTAATCATGTTCAATCAAGCCCATGATAACAAAGCGATACTTAATGTATGTATATGTAGTTACTAGCGATTGGAATTGCAAAAGGGTGGACAATTTCTGGTAAATTTCCAGAAATTTTCCATGTGGTATTAAGCTGAGGAATTTTGGTCTATATAACTATTCCAAATTGGAAAATTTCCATGGGAATTACATAAATTTATGTAAATTAATGGGAATGAACTGGAAATCGGGGGTAATTTAGCATAATTATAGCCTCATAAATGGTCAATGAAATGATGCTAGGTATAGCTTATTTAGCATTTAACTTTAGCATCAGCTAGCTATCTACTGTATGAATGTATTTCCATGTGCTGTTTGCAAGTTAAACATTAATACCATCAAATATATTTATCCCCTAATTTCAACAAAACTTACTTCATTTTATGTAGTCCACAGGCTCAAATGTGTGGCTTCAATAGTCTTGTGCGCTGGGCTCCAAAGTGTGGTCCAGGATTGTAGAAATCATCTGTGCATGTAGGGGGGCGTGGCCTCAATAGGCCTGCAGTAAGCAGTGTGCTTGTGCATGTGATTCATGAATAGCAGATATTCAAGTGTACTTGCATGAAATCTGGTTCTTTTAGTCAAGATTATATTGAAAAATATATTTTCCCCCAACTATATTTAAGCTCTCTGTTAAGGACCAACCATCAATTTGGGAAATTCCTGGTCTATTCCCGTTTATTCCCACGAAAAGCTTCCAACTTTGAAAATTCCCTGGATTTTTACAACCCTATTTGCGATCTAAATGCACTATGAAGTCTTAAAATGAAACATTAAACAGGGGTTTGTTTTTTTGTTTGCATAGCTTATGTCTAAATATTATACAAGTACTCTAATTACAGAATATTAAGCCAATTTTCAGCCATAGAAGGTGCAACGTCGAGCCTCTTTTATCTGGAAGAAAACTAATCTTTCGGTTTGTCGGGTTACAGGGTTCTGATCATCAAAAGGTTGGTACGGATATAACCACAGACCACCGCGGCTAGATAGTTCAAAGCAGGAAACCTCAAAACTGTGTGTTTTTTTTTTTGTGGGGGCAGGATGCAAACACTGATTTCATGTCATTACACTCAATTCAAAAGAGACATTCCTGTTTTTAACATTTTCACAAAAAGCTCCTGCAGAACAAACACTGACAAAGCCGATCTAAATGCACCACGTTACACTACTGCTAAGCTTTTTCAGAAGTAACAGGCTATTTTAATGGGAGCAGAGATTCATCAGGTTTAATTATATTCTGTTGCTGCACACGCATCCCTTTCCCCTGCGTCCATCTTTGAATCACAACAAAGCAGATGAAGTGATTAAATGATATGACAAACAATTATTTTTACATCTTTTCAAGACACTTGGCATTAGGAAACCGACATTGCATTTGCATTACCACTGCCAATCGATCTTGGCTTACAACAGTCACAAAGCTCGACACTTGTTGCGTCTCGGATCTGCTGTGGCAGAGCTGGATGAGATGCTGTGTAACAAAGAGCGGCTGCACAAACTCTGATAAAACAAATGTCTTTTACAAATCTGATGCATTCATAAAATAATCCTCTAAAAGTCTGTTTCCTATTAGAGATAAAATCCTCTGTTCGCTTCAGGCATGCTGTTAAAAGCCTACAGTGTTCAATAGACACTAGGAGCACATCGATACTGCCTGTCTGGCTTCAACCCAAGTCCCACAGTGGTCAACAGTGCCATATGGAGCTACACAGTAACCGGAAATGCTCAATAACAAGCCTTGGCAGCACAGGTGACAAAAAAAAATCTCTTCTTCACATTTTGTATGAACTGTTCTGATTTGTACTCTACTCACATCTACTGTTAAACTTTTTAACCAATTACTGCAACCTCTTTAGGCCCATCAGTGTTGCATTCATTCAGCCCTGCCAGCTTTTGAAAGAACTGGCAGGGTGGTAAGCTGGGCAGCCATGTCAAAAATGGAAATGAGCTGCTGAGTATCCCCATGGTGTTTGATCAGGCCAGTTTGCCTCTCTTCTACCTTCCACAAACATTAAAAACTGACCTCCAAGTCACACCACCGGGACTCCCAGCTTTGTTAAATGGTATAAAAATAGTTACCAGTATCGCCACAGATACTGGTTAAAATTAAACAAACAACAAGTAGAGCAAATATGTCGCTATTAACAAATATTGTCCTGCTGCCACAGCTATAAAAACCAACTTACATGAGAGGCTCATTGAATGCGAGCAGAGGGCTCCCTCTGGTGGCTCAGTACGACACTAACGCAATGAGGCTCTGTTTGTGCGCTCTCGTGTGAACTAACCGAGTTGCAGTGAAGACTCGGTGTGGTAGTACCCATCTTGTTGCTTCTTTTTCAACATGGAACAAAGATCCACTCGCTCAACCGTCTGGTCTCCAAAGAACCTGAGGGTTGCAGCGAGAACAGACAGAGCGACAGTGAGAAAATGGGAGAGTGTTGACGCCCCTGGCAGATATTTAAATTCCAATGTCAGCCATTCTAACCGCTCCATGGGAATGATCACTCAAATTAGACGTGACAATTAAACTCTGCGGTTCGATATACTTCAATCGGTTCAGTATGATGCTGTACAAATAAAACTGAAAATTTTAATGTAAAGTGCAAAGACAATCACAGAGTCTGGAGCTTTTTTAAAACACCAGCGAGTGACAAACTTGACAGTTCATCTTTCTTATTACATATTGCTTTGATATGGATGTCTCACTGCACTTATGGAAGTTCAGTAGTACCTTAAAAAAAATAATAAATAGACTGCCTGGCTGCTTTGTGTGTGATATAAAAAGTGAGCACCTACTTGTTTGTGTAGTTGGAGTAGAGAGCTGGATCCACACGCTTTATACCCTGAGAGACACAGTGAGAAAATGCTGTTCATATGATTTGTGTTGCACTTTTCAGGACTTTCACATCACTCTTTACACAGACACACACATACACACACTGGGGTTAGACAAGAACGCCGCCCAGCAGACGCCAGGCAGGATGAGATGTCATCAGGTGTCAAAGGAGGAAAAAAAAAAAACCTTCCTCTGTCTCTCCTGACCACGGCTTATCTTTCTGTCCTCTCAGCCCTTCACCCCCCATCCCTCCTTTATATCTTCATCCATTTCATACCGATCCCCTCAACCATTCCATTTTCTACCTCCCTTCCCCCCATATACCTCGCTTAATCCTGCATAATTATTGCCCTTTTCTCTCTCTTTTAAAATACCACAGCAGACGTGTTATTCCCACAAGTAGTTTTGGCTGGAGAAATCATTTGGCTATCTCAATTATTGGACGGTTTCATTTTATGACCGCTGAGAGTAGGTGAAGGAATAAAAAGCAGAAACACTGCAGCTGTTTGGCAGTTGCCTCAAAGTCAAAGTTACAGGGAAGTAATAATAGAACATTAAAAAAGAAACCATGCTGTGCTAGAGACACTTTGTTTGTATTCATTTTCTAACTTTTATTTATAATAAACCATTTCATTTGTAGGGTGACCTAATGCCCACAAGGTCTTAGTGTCTTTTCTGGTGTTTTAGTTACAGTTTGGACATCCATAAGAAGATATATTTGTTACTTTAATTTACAAATACCATCTCAGTGTCGTTTTACATCTCCTCTCTCCTCATCTCCTCTCCTCAAAGTTTGCTGCTTGTCATGTTTTTTTTAACCCATAAGAACCCACGGTGACACCAGTGTAACAAGCACATTGAATGTCCGAGACTCTTCTGTATAAAGCTTTATGCCCCTTATTAAGCCCAATGTGACATATATGTAACAACACAGATCTTTGGCTGTTATTCTGAAAAAAAAACTTTAGAAACGTCCACTTGGTCTGTGGACATCATTTTCCTTTATGGATAAATGGGTCTGGGTTCTTATGGGTTAAAATGGATATTGGCTAACATATATGCTAATATATCGTGCATCTCCCACATAGCATGTGTGTATACCTGAGATCGTAGTTTTGATGCTCTGGACAGCTTCATAATGGTGAGGTGGGGTTCAAACCCACGACTGTCTCCTTGCAGAAGACCCTGCTCCACGAAACGGCTCCGCAACAACTCTGCAGTTTGAAAAACAAGCAACCGTTTTGTTAATAGGGCCAAAGAGGGCAGCAGTCAGTCGATGTAATACTGAATGTTAACATATACAGGAAAAAAAATATGTCCACCTATTTCCTCCCTATGAACTGTCTCAAATCCCTTTTATGGACTTAGAGTGAGAATAGAGGACACACATATTACAAACACAGATGGCAGAGAATGTCTGTTAAAAGATGGGAACAGAAGGATTATTATCTGTGCATCGTTTGCAGATAAAAACAGATGAACAAGGGCGTGAGCACATAGACAATCTGCAAAGACGGACACGCACAGACAAAGATGCATACACCAACTGATGAAGTTTAGAGGGAAACCACAGAGGTATTTTTAGAAGAGGCGCGCTACATGGACAGAAAGCTTAGTATATAATCAATAACAGTGTTAGAGGGAGCGGACGAGAGGAAGGGAGAGTCTGACTTCCTGGCTTGTCCTTATTTTGATTTTTCCAACAGTAACAACACAGACTTTCTATTTGGATCTTCTCTTGTCACTGTTTCATTTTTCATGTCACACATATAAATAAAACACTGAAAGAAGGAACCTGGCGCCATTCTTTAGGAGCACACCAGTGTAAACGGTCCACTTGCAAGTCCTATAAAGTCTACAACTGCAGATTTGACCATCTCAAGACCAGCATTTTGGTTGTGGTGCTAATATTAAATCATATCATATCAATAGTTTATATGCTGTACCCCAAAGCAACTACTGTAAGTACCAAAGGAAGCAAGACGTTTCAGATTTCACACTACACCAAATTGCTAATGTTTTTTTATCCCGCTGTTTGTCCGTGTCAAGATTAAATGTGATTTTAAGTGAATTGAACAACACTGTCTCTATTAATACTCACAGTACTCAACACACTTTTACACCTGCAGCAGGACGCACTCACTCACTCAAGTGTTAGGACTGAGGTGAGGATCTGCCTCTTCTTGTGTCAGCGAATAGGCACAGTTAACATGTTATGTTTAAGTAAAGACAATGCCTCCATTAGTACCACACATTATTGGTCATTTGGCATGAAAGTCTCATCACTCTATATTCGGCTTTAGACTGAAAGCAAACTTCTCATGTAACTCCAACGTATGATTTTTTAAAGACAAAATTTCCCATTTATATCAAGCCCTGAGATTAAATGCCTTTTGGGATTTGTCTGAGCCGGGCCACCGCTAATACGCTAAATGTAGTATTTGCTTGGATGCGAGCAGTTAATACACGTGTGTTTACTGCCCTAATCCAAGTAAACAGGGGCAGCTATGAAATCCACACTAAAGCAGAATCCAAACATGTTGTTCCAAATACTGCATATATACACATACATATGAACATCAGCTTGAACAGCTGCAACTCTTCCTGAGCTAGACACAAAGAATGAGCATCTTCTAGGTCACATACAATGTGTATAATAAGCAAAAAATGCATGTGTCTACTTTCAGAAATCACTGCATATATTTGATATTTTAGAGGGGAAATGGACCGTATTAAACATTTAATTTGTGTGTGTGTGTATGAATGTGCGTTGGTGCTGCAGGGGCAGTAGTGGGAGAAATCCTCTTAGAAACATAGGTTTACTGTTGTTGCCAAACGCACAGCACAAAAACATTCTCAGAAATGCTTCTGCACGCACCCCCACACATGTACGCAGACGCAAAAGGACAAATGTAAGCTGACAAATGAAGACATATCAAATGCATAAACCCGGGTACACACACACACACACACAGGCTGCAGTGAACGGGAAAGAAAGAAGAGCACATCACACAAATACATTTAACCATATCCAGTTACACGGGTTTAAGAAAGCAGTGCACGTGTTTGACTGTTCAGGAGCTAGAGCCTACAACCTTTTTTTATTTTTTTGCAGGTCCAAATGACTTTTTATTTTACATGAATATCATTACATCATCACATTTACTGCGTATTGATACTTGTTGTTATTCAAATCTGCTGATTCACCTGCTCCAAAGTTCCCTCCAGGACAAAAGTCAGGCTTAGACCACTTATGACTGAGAGCGAGAGTTAGCCCAGTCAGCTTACAACCCCCCCCAGAATACACCCTTCTATCTCCTAAAGCTGTATAATCTGTGACCTCCCATTACAAAGCTGACACGACAGGAAGCATCCATCCTGTTAAAGTGTCCTTAAGTAAGACAAAAAAAACCCTCCAACCAGCTGCAGGGCACCTCAGATGACCCCCCCCAAGTTCACGTCACTCCACAGGGACACAGAAGAAGAAGGAGGCACTGTATCACATTAACATCCTTCATCCATTTAATGAAATGTATCCCCGAGTGAAATACAGCACGAGAAGCGCGACGTGATGAACAAAAATGGAATTTAATATTTACGGTGACAGGCAAAATGAAAAGATAAACATTTCTCACTGACCTGCCAGACTGTCCAGTGTGTGTCTGTGCTCTCCGGGGGCCAGCCCAACAAACACCACCTCCTTCCTGAAATGACCGATCCCTGAGAAGGGCAGCACCAGATCCCGCCCACCCAGCAGCTCAACCACTGATGGCTCGACCTGAGCCAGCGCAGTAGCTGCCCTGAAAGGAAGTACACACACACAACGCACGCACGCACGCACACCAATTCACAACTTAATCTTCTCTCTCTCATATTACATAATCTAGTGATTACTAATGACAAAATCTTCTGCATGATGTGGATTAAACATCAGTATCGTCACATGACTGCTGCACTTTCCACAGCTGCACTGCTTTGTGGTCATATCTGGCACTTTCTGATGAAATGTCCGGATCTGTTTTTTTGATTTCTTTTCTACAAATTGCGAGTTTGTCCTCGTGATGACACTAGTTTAGTTTACAGCTGGAGGAGTGAGCAGCACAATAACATCATTCACATGATAGATTTTAGGATATTTCAATGGATGAAGTTCATGTCATAATGAGTGGGTTTACTGACGCACTTAAAAGGAGACATTTTATTTTGATTGACGTCTTACTCTGATTATTAATTGGAATTAAAGGCTCAGACTACATTCTGCCCTCAGTCTTTCAGCAGTGTTCTCAAGGCTCATTAATGGAACCTAAATGTAAAATATTTATAGACAGTTTTCCTGGAAGTGCTGAGAGGAAGAGATAAGAGAGAAGACTGTGACATGCTGCGTAATTAGTCCCTGCAGAACACTGCGGCTCTGTCTACAAACTGCAACTTTAGTCTCTACGTTCGTTACTGCAACAAACACAGGCAAGACTTTGTTTGGCTATCTGATCCATCTGATGCTGTGATAACGTCCAGCGTCACAGACCGGATGAGACAGCATCAGAGGATAAGTAAAGTAATTTGAGGGGCACAGAGGAAAATGAAGAAACCAGGACAAAGGAGATTTTATTTTACTGTCCTAAAATCACAGACTGCACAATCGGTCGCCGCAGAAATATGATGCACGATTCGGGTCTGGGTGTGAGCATGTACGTCAAAGAGCTCATCAGTATTCATCTGCATGGATGACGTGTTCATTAGGAGAAGAATAAATCAATATTGCGACACATATAGGGTCTTCTGCAGTCACTTTTATTGATACGTGAGCACTGGTATTGGAAATCGTTTTTGTTTGACCATTTGAACTTTGAACTATTCTGCTTGGTAGCAGCTCAGCCTTTGCTAGTTAACGGGTTGTTTGGCATTCAACAATAATGACGCCTTCATATTGTTATGTTTTGTGTACGGCTCAAATTCTCTACAATCTGCTTCTTGCATGATCCTTACAGGAAACAGATACACAGATATCGAACTACTCGTGTTGTCATGTGCACTAATGTTCTGATGGTATGCATCTATATTCTGTGTGTATGTTTGCATCCACTCACAGGTCCACTTGCTCCTGATTGGCGAGATGGGTGACTAAAAGCGTGATGTGGAGAGTCGGGACGGGAATCAGGGCTTTGGCCAATCGCGGCTCCTGCTGAAGCACCGCCTCTTGGACCTCGATGACGGCTGAGCTGATCTGTCATTGGACAGATTGACTTTCATGAGCGGCTGTCAGTTATGATAAGGCAGATGCTGACGCGTGCAATAACTGTTTGTTCTCTCTCGTCCTTTCACCGCCGCTCCTCTCTTTTCAAGAACCAGCTTGATATGCATGAGCAGAGGAAAGGAGGTGAACTGCAGTTCAACATCACAGATGAGGCATCAATAGATAATGTCAATGGGACAAATCAATGGCCAATCAGAGGAGCTTTTTTGTGTGTGACTGGTGTCAGGAAATTGAATCGTGAAAGTTTTTCCGTAAAAGATTTTCTCCAAGCATAGATCGAGCTACACTGCCCAAGTGTCAAACACTGAATTCATCAACAGTCTAGAGAGAACAGATTAAAGTCTCCTCCATAAAAGGAGAAATCAAAGAGCTTCTGACAGGTTTGTGTATCTCCTCTAACTAATGATTTACTCTTTTCTTAGCATCACAAAAACAAAGAAATCCTTTCATGCTAGAAAATAAGCTGGTTAGGTGAGGATAGCGCCACTCTCACTCCCATCGTCTTGAGGAAAAAAGCTGACAATTCAAATCTTAATTTGCATCATAACAAACTGTCTATGTCCAAAGTACACAAACAATGACTGGTACAGCAATTCCTTACCTGTGTGTTAGTGATGGGGATGGAGACAAAGTAGTTGGGTCTCTGGCTTTCTTTCTTTTTCTTCTTCTTCTCTGCATCCTCTTCACTGTCCACTCGCCCTCCAATGTCTCCCCTCTTCCTCTTTCTCTTCGTCTGGGTTGACTCTGAGCTGAAGACTGCAGAGAAAGTGCGAGCATCTTTTACATTAAGGGGAAAAGAAAAAGCCGGCTTACACAAGTGACCTACTCTCTGCTGACAGTTTGGTAGCTAAAACTAATGCAGTCTACGACAAGACAGAGTTAGGCAGTAAATAGCACAGGTTGGGGCACAACTTCAGTAGTCAGTAAATCTGCGACCTCTAACATTGTACAGGAGAAATAACAATAACAATAATAATAGTAGTAATAATAACAATAGTGTACACACATCCTAACTCTTTCCATGCGGCAGGGCTGGCCAGAGAAAACGGAAGCTCTGACATTAAATTGTCTGAGGTATCAGCTGACGTGAGCTTCTTCTTCATCAGTTTCCTCTTGTCCCTCCTCGTCTTCCTCTTTGTGGTCTTCTGGCTTGACGCAGCTGGAGCTGTGAAGAAAAGAAAAGAATCACGATACAACAAAAAGCGCACATGCTGTACGACGCTGCGTGCATGACACCAAGGCAGAAACAGAGCGCTCGTGCACAACCTGCTCGCTCGTCACTTCACGACGAGGCCTGCGGCTATTCCCTTAAAATATTGATGCGTTAACCAAAGTGTGCGACAGATCCTGCGTCAGCTGTGTAATGTGAGTGTCCCCAGGTCAAAGAGTGAATCCAGTTTTGTCTGAACTCACCTGACGCTCCAGTGTCAGCCTCATGTTGCTGGACGTCCATGCTGACCGTCTGCACCTGTCCTGCTGTTAGCACAGGTTTCTTTGACTCGCTCTCCTGTCCAACCTCACCACCACCACCCTCGTCTTCATCTTCATCATCACCTAAGGCAACCGCAGTGGTCTGTCTGCCATATGAGATAGTGGCTGCTTGCATGTCGCACACTGTTAGCTGACAGAGAGGAAAACACATGACATCTACACGTTTGGTAAACTCAGGCGAGCGCAGCATGTCTTTGTCTTCATTACCTGAAGTGGGAACCGGTGTGCAGGTGGCTTAAGGGCGCTGACGTTATGATAGTGACTGACAGATACGGGACGCAGCCTCCAAACTGATACTTCACCGACACCAAACAACCTCTGCACACAAACTGCTGCTGAGCACGTCGACCTGATCGGGCTTAACAGGACGCGGCCGAGGAGCATGACACACAACGAGTGTGACTAACTCTAGCTAACGTGCAACTAGTTGAACATTACAGCTAACGCAGCCGTGAAAATGAGAATAAATACCCACAGCTCCGGGACAGGTGCAGGTGAGGGGAGAGACGTTACTCCTCTGTAGCCACGTGAACACCTGTTGGAATGAGTCAAACCGCCATGCTGCACGTCAACCGTCGAGGCAGCTAAATGTTAGCTAACTGGCTCTAACGGAGTAGCAAATCAGCAAAACTAGCCGGCTTGTCATTTTTATAACTTGTCGTCGTGTTGTCTTTGTAGAGAGTTGTCATATGTGACAGTTACTGTCAGAAAAAAGTCAAAATAAATAACAGAAAATAACATTTAGCTCCACAGCACGCGCTAACTTGCCGACTGGAAGGAGCTGTTTGTAAACAATGTCAAACTTCCGGCCTGGATTTTCAGAACAAAAGTGTTTTTCTCTTTACAGAATAAAAGCATCACACATTTCAGTTATTCATTGTTTTTTGGTAAATGTAATACATTTACATCTACATCTACACATTAAGTGTGGTTAAGGGCACTATGCCTAGTTCAACAATAATTTAAACCTTTAAATAAATTTTAAACCTTTAAATAGTAGTGTAGTATTATTATTATTAGTAGTAGCAGCTGTAATGAATAATTAATTTCATAATCCAAATACATTCTTTCAATATGTCAGTTGAAAATCTATATGAGGTAGGTTCCTGTGTTTGGTCATATGCCATACTAACTATACTAAGGACCACAGACAATATGATTACCCACATTTGCAGTTTATTGAACATATGTATATTAATTATCAACCTGAGCATTACTTTACACTAAGGCATGCAATATCTTCTGCCCTGGGTAAATCCTATGGCTAGTTACTGGGCTTTATGAACTTGGCACTCTTTGATCATTTAGTGTTTATTCAAGTCTATGTATACACATAATATACACAAAAAGGAATGAAAGTATTTGCCTTAGTAGCAATACATTAACAAAATCATAAAATGACAAAGATTAAACAGTAGCACAGCAGTAAAGGCTGTATGGACTTAACACCACCAGCTAGCTCGTTAATTTTCCTTTCCTTGTTTTCATCACAATGCACAAATCCATTGCACACTATCAAGAGTATAGCGGCATGATGTGTTTGTAGCAGCTGTAGAACTGAACACGGCGTATCTGATTATTGGAATTGTGTTTAATTTGAAGAATGTAATATTTTAATCTACTTTAAACCAACACTCTCCATAAAATCTGAAAGCCTCAATTCAACATATTTTTGATGCTGCCAAACCAAGAGGATCTTGAGGTCCCTGCATATGTCTTGAGGTCACTCTGACCACTTTCAACACCTGCAGCCTGGTAATTTCCACTGGTCTCCATTGGAGTGCTGAACTCCAGTAATTTGTTTTGTATTTCAGAGGCAGCATCTTTATTTTGTTCACATGGGATTAAACCCTTCATTGAATCGTGGAAAAAAACGTTGACATACAACACAACTTGGTGCCGTTTATCAAACTGCTTTGGGAGAAACTTGGACCTGGGCTCACGTTCGTGGTGCATCACTACCAGAATGACAGGTTTATCCTCTGTGGACACAAAAAGAAAGTCAGATCGAGATAGGGAGGAAGGAAAATTGTATCTTAGAGTTTTAAACAAGGTAACTGATTTATAGATTTTTAACAATATTGTTATCTGTAAATTCCAAAATATTATGTTTTACCAATAGATCAATGACTTTGAAGTTAGGTCATAAAGAACATTGTATTTCCCCAGAGCACAGAGTGAGAAGTGAAGCTAAAAACCAAATCGCACACTAATTATTTGCAGTTACCATTTCCAGTCTTTCCCTTACCTCTAACATGATCCAAGGCCGCATCAATATCTGTTCCAATCCGTGAACAGATTGGACAGAAGACAATGGTGATCTGGGGGGTTTCGCAGGTTTCGACAAACTGAAACTGGTTCTGGGCATCCATCAGCACTTTGTTCATCAGCTGTTTATCGGCATCAAAGGTTTTACCACTGACAACCACCTGGCACATCACTGTGGTTATAGAAAGAAGAAGAAACCATCACAGATTTGTACAATGACAAGAGCGGAATGAATCAAACAACAGAATAAAAAGATTCTTTAAAATAATCTTGACGTGTAGTTACTAAAAATCCAAAGGAAAAAAAATGTGACTCCCACCACCTAATTTTTAACTGCTGACTGTCTAATTATCATACACTCACCTTTCCTGTGATATTTCCTTTCCTGTGGACGACTTCCTAATGAAAAAGACATCATTCACTGTGAATTACTTTCCTATATCAGTCAACATAGAATATAGTAAAAAAAAAACATATTTTTTGATTTGTTCAGAAAAGGTCTGGCATATATGGTCACTAAATATTTGAAGCTCAATTCTTTTCGGGTCTTACTAGTGCAAAAGGGAGCTTTTCTTTCAGCTATAATGTGATCTAAAATGACATACACATGACGCCAGGTCCAGTCACACAAATGCAATTCTCAACCACATAAAGTAAAGTCCATTAAAGTGGCTGCTGTTAAACATTAACAAATAAAAAAGTTAGATTTACTTTGCGATTCTTGTGGAGGGCCACCAGTTTGGTGATTAGAGGGCATCACATGACCATAGGCACCTGAGGTTGGTCCCTGACACTGTCCTTGGTTGTAGGTCATCCCCTCACTCTCTCTACTGTAATTCCTGTTCATCTCTTCAACTGGCAGCAGAAAAAAAGACATAGGACATGTTAGGTACAATGGCATAATATAAGTATTGCAAATTGATGAACTTAACATGTATATGTAGGGCATTCCTGAATGCATTAGTGAGAGAAATTTCTATTCTAGCATCTCACATATTACACAGTGTCCAGCATATGTCTTGCGGTCACTGTAAGGATAGCGTTAAATCTTAGATCGTCTATGGATGTGATGACTTCTCTCTCCTTGAGAAGAAGAACAGGTGAAAGAAAAAGCAGAAGGTGTGACTCACCTTGTGCTCTTTGCGGATAGTCAGCAGTTTGTCGATTGCGGTTCACCATTGAACCATGGGTGTCCGAGGAACTTGTGCCTAGCATAGAACCTGTTAGGTACAATGACACAATACAATTACTGACTTCAAGTATTACAAATCGATTGACTTGACATCTATATGTAAGACATTGCAGTTGAATATGGTGGAAAGTTCTGGGAAAAACAAATAGCAGTTGTAGAAAATTGGTCCACAAAATTTTCCCCACCCTTCACTCAAAATGTTCCCTCAAAGAGGCAATTGCCAGGAAAGTCAAGAGTGAGATTGTTTATGCGTATAGTGAAAAATATATTAGTTTGGCATTTGCTGCCTCATTGTTGTTGAGTGTATTTCAAGTATTTCAAGTATCTTGGTTTTTCAAAGTGTACAGATGCACAAAAGGTAAACGTATGTAAAGGTTATACACAACAGCTACCACTGCTTCCCAAGTCAAACCTCTGAATCTTTGATTTATTAGATTGAATTTTTCCTGTGATAATAATTTTTTTGAATGTCTCTTGTGCGCTTCAAATATAATGACAAAACTAAAACAATAACTGCATTGTGACCTTTTCCTTGTTCCTGGTGTAGCTGATCATTGCCCCTTCCTTCCAGAAGATCAATATGAGCATCAATGAAACCCTGAACTTGATTCAGCTGGGTCTTCAAGTCCTTTAGAAAAACCAGGTAATCAGCCATCACTCCATTACCAGTCTGAGCAGCTGTATGGAGAGAATCAAGTTGTGTGTGTTACATACAGTATATTACCTCCAACAACATAGTCCAAACATGATTTAAAACAGCCGTCACATATGAAAGTGAAAGTAGTTCCTGGTAAGGCTGTACATACCCCCAAAATAGTCATCTGGGATGAAAGCTTTCAGTTCATTTATGAGCGCATGAAGTGGCTTCTGAAACAGAAATATTCTGTTAGAGAAAAATATAATATATAAAAAATAATAATAAATAAAAACAGATCATTTGACTTCAGGCTTCAGTTCAAGTTGTTTTTATCTCGATTTAAAAATCTTTCCGTTGAGTCCTTGACATTTCAACTTGTTAGCTCACCGGTTTGTTTATTATTTCAAAGATTGTCCTTCTCTGTCTGAGTCTGTCAGGTCCAGGAAATAGCTCGTGCAGCTCTTCTCGAGTCAGCGACCGGATCTCTGAGTCAGTGCTTAGCCCTGCCTCTGCAACAACAGGTGTGGTGTTGGGAACATAGGGTTGATAATGACAGCAAGATTGAAATGCATCATGGTCATCGTGTTTATAGTGGCGCTGTTCTAATAGAACCACATATCCCTATCCCTGTCAGTTATTATTATTTAGATTAAGAAGAAGGAGAGTGTTCTCAACCCATAAAAAAGATTTAATCCTTCAGTTCATAAGAAAAAAGTCAAATACAAATTCACCAAATCTGATGGTAGGTATGAAAACCGAAAACATCTTATCTGTTGTCTGGTATTATCCGGTATCTGCTAATGTCTGCTAAAGCCACCTACTTTGTAGAACACTGGCTGCTCCTCTTAAATCTGGGTGGGCTTTTATTTTGTTCAGTAAATCTGACATGGCTTCACCTGTAGACAAAGGAGACGCACAAACAGAAAAGGGCAAACTTATCATCCGGATTTAAATGCACATATATGACATTGAATAAGGAGGGAGGAAGGAAAGCGAAAGACAAACCTTTGAAGCGATCAAATACCTCGACAGATGATTGAGTTCAGCTATTTGATGTAAAGAAGCTGCAGCAGCTCTTTACACAACTTAGCCGCCAATTATCGAACCGAATTAAAACAATGATAAAATAACTTCAGGTCGTATGTCTGCTCTGCGTATGTAGACCAGTCCAACGTCCACCGTCACCGTTTACAGTTAACAGAAAGTGAAAGTTAAAAAAGGGGCGGGGGGGCTTTTTCTTTACGTCGTGACGTGGAGGACGCTTCAAACTCTCATTGGTCGCTGCAGCAGCGTGATTGACACACCTGACGTCCTATCTGTTTCACAAGATGGCATAAAGGCACTGACACGTGTATGTAATTTTAAAAAGAGATCCTCAGTTTGACTTATGATGACTCATGATGAAATCTCGAATTGAGTAAGCGTGTCATGAAAGTGTGAAGGGGAAGGAAGTGCCAGTCACCTTGTCCTCCTTGTGGACAGTCAGCAGTTTGGACACTGCAGATCATTATTGGACCAACGGTGTCTGAGGCACATTATTCAAAATATTATAAATCAATTAACTTAACACTGTAAGACTGTAGGACATTCCTGAATGCATAATGAATAGACTAAATTGGTGCGAGGTGGACAGACATTTACCCTGAAACCAGAAGGTCACATCTGCCATGACATATTCTAAACTCAAGCTTCAATGACTAGATTTTTCCAGGGCTTTTGACTGTGTTCACCAGCCCTCTTCTGCAAAGTAAAAGACCTTAGTCATGGTAAGTGCTAGATGGCTAGATGTTCTCACAGCTGTGGGTTTTTCAGATGCAGTGGAATGGATTAAATAGAGATCCAGCATGACATCATGGTGTAAGCAGGGTATGAGACAGAACAGTGAAGTGCATTCAGTGAGCGATTGAGATCATCAATCTCACAGCCTCTGGAGAGAAGCTGTGTCTGAGCCTGGATTTTCTGTACTCAATGCTCCGCAGCCATCATCTTCCTGATGTAGATGTCACCAACTGAAGGAAGACTGCTGCAGGTGATCTTCATCTCAGCAGCAGAGCAGTTCCCATACCAGGATATAAATAAAGGCATTGGCGGGCTTTCTTCAAGATGTTGGAGGTGTTTATGGTCCACTTCAAGACCATAGATCCCCAAGATACTTGAAGCTGTGCATCACTTCCACAGCTGCTCCTCCTGTCGTCCACGACCAGCTCCATCCACATTAAGGCAGAGATTATTCTCTAAACTCCGATTCACATCACAGTTTTAGAGGAAGCACTCATTTTGTCTATTTGTTTATCTCCCTACGTGGTTCAGTCCAGTTCCTTTGACCTCCAGGCTGCTGCTAATTAAAGCTCTGCTTTGTCATTATAGATTCTTCCAGCAGTGAGTCACAGCCTAAAGGTAGCATCATGTTTCAGCAGTCTGGTCATGTATACAGCAGAGCCAGCAGGGTGCAGCACTGTACAGCTTTTATTACCACAATGCAACAAATGCATGTGATTCAGCGTCCGCTCTTTGAGGGTGTATCCGTGTTTTGGATGGCACCAGCAGTCCCCTGTTTCAATAAACGTAACCTGTAATAAGAATCAGACAAACAAAATCAATTGAATTTAGATTTAGATCTACTCTCAGGTCAATAAACTTTCAGCTGGGTTTTGAACTGTAGCTGCCGTTAGCTCAACTTGTTAGCCGGGCTGCCCGGACTGTGAGCTCAAAGCACCAGGGGAGTGTGAGTGTTGGTACACCACAGGCGTTTCGGACCATTGCGATAATGAGGGGACCGCTGATGGGGAGCAGAGCTGGTGACTGGCAGAACCAGAGCTGGGCAGGCAGACAATGTAATCGGACTCAGCAGGCTCTATGGACATAATGGCAGGACAGGACATAGATGGAGGAAGCTAAGAAGAGAAAAGGAGAGAGTGACCGAGCAAGAAGCTGCAGAGCAAGAGTAAATCTAGGACTGACTTTTAGTCGATGGCGAGAGCATCGTAAAATAAAATGTTCAAAGACAGACGGCGAGCTGGGCTGTTGGACTGGAAGTAATATTAGCTGGCTGCTATGCTGCTAAAATTATAAAGATGGTGAGTGCATGAATGACTGAAGTTCGCCTTTTATGTGTAGACCAGAGTCAGCACTGATGACATTTACCTTTCATTATATTTTGTCAGTATAGGCTAACATGTATGATCGAACTCTTCTGAACTTCCATGACTCGCAGTAAACTATGCGATCAGAAAGCCACAACCAGACATTATTTCTACTGCTGCATTAACTTAGCTGTAAGATTTCTTGTCTGTGTAACAAAGTTACGATGTCAGCACAGCACCTTGCCTCTCAGACACTCTTTGTTGCGCATGGTTTTATCTGTTTCTCGCTTGTCTTGTCTGCAACTTTGTACAGCTGAAACCTTGGGCCTTGTGACACTAAGATGTTACTTCAGTTCTCCCCTCAGATGAGCTGTTGTTTTCTTTGTTAAAGTGTGTGTATTTGCGTGTGTGTGTGTGTGTGTTTGTCTGTTGTATCCAATGTCATTCAGCGGTGTGTCTGCAGGTGCTGGAGTCTCATCTTGAAGGTCTGTTGGAAGACACCGTCAGTAGGTGAAGTGTTTTTCTCTCCTGTGTCAGACTTGCTGCAGGGGGCGAGACGGCTCCCGGTGGCTCTGCTTAGTCTCCGTCATGTATGATGGTGGAATAAAAGACAGTTTTGTACGGATCTGACTGTGTAACACAGCACTGTTGGTGTAATGACATGCAGGGGCTGTTGGAGACAGGGAAAGCGTGTGACTACACCTTCAGCAGCTTTAGAGAGGCAGCCAAAATGGTTTTAATGTTAGATTAAGTCTTTTGAAGCCTCTTCAGCTGCATCTTTGAACAGGACACACACATTAATTATGTCAACAGAAGGATTAAAGCATCATCTGCAATGTATACGGCCGAGGTGTTTGGTCTTTTTTATTATATAACTCGGTTTCGGTAGCCTTCACTGTTTTTTGCAAGCAGTGGCAAACTTTGGCCAGAAGATGGTAATCAGGTATCAGAAGTCCATCTGATTCAGCAAATGCAGGACTCTCACCAGAGAAGTTTCAGGGGCTGATTTGGCCTGAAGCCTAACTTTCATATCATGCCAACTCAGTGCAGTGCATCAGCAGATTTAAGGATGGAGCCAGTTAACACAAACAGATGTCTCAGTTTTACTTGCTGCTCTCATTTTAGGACTATCAAGATCATATCAAACGTGTCTGACTCTGAGAACAGTGAGTAATAATCTATTTATAGAGCGCTTTTCAAAACAAAAACGCTTTGCAATGAAAAAGCAGCCAGAACCCCCCAAAAAATCAAGCCAGCAGGATGGTAAGAAACATAAGAACAACAGAACAGTGATAAGAAAAAAAGAAGCCTTTTTTAAAAATTCCATTTAAATAAGATTATCTAATTTAGAGAGAGATAAACTAATCTAAAATTTAAAAGCACTTTTCCAAATCCAAAGGCAACAAACTCCAGTAATGCAAGATAAAGTAAATAAAAATAAAATAAAATAACGATTTGTGTCAAATAAAACAAAACCTATAAGCTCACTGATAAAAAAGTATTGAGTTTTAAGAAGAGGTTTAATCCTTCTTGAGCAGATAAAAGACCTCAAACTGATGTCACACAACATTAAATGTCAGGAACAAGCAGCCACGAAGAGCCGTAAATATCAACTGTTAAACTGAAGGCCAGTGTAAGCAGACAAACGGCTGTGTTGTGGTCACACATCTCGGTTTTGGTTTAAAGCGAGACGGCCGGCTTCTGTGCGCTCTGTAATCGATCGATAGATTCAAACACGCCATAATCAAAGCGTGTTTGAGACTTTAAACAAACCAAACTTCTTTCTATTTTTTTTTTTTTAATATTTCAAAGATTTGCGAAGCTTTATGGTCTGCTGCGCAAAACTTTAATTGCTACAAACACCAAGATGTATGATCTCCTCTTCTTTTTCGAGCTGAGCTCTGTTAACATCCACTCAGACGCTGGTTGGATATACTATATCCTCTGCCTGCTCCATCGTTTACTGTGAAGAGTTGTTGTTTGATGCCGCAACACAAAGGTGAATACAAAGCAAACTGACACCGGCGGAAATGTTTGCGTGTGAGCTTAGAATTTGACTGTATGATCAAAAATATCAGGCTCTTGTTTAGTTTGGATCTAGTCGGGATAACAGGATTATATATATATACTGTGTGCACTTCAGTTAGTCAACAGCAGTGAACTGAAGATGGAAAATATACTAACAGGTGTGGATGTTTTTCCCTGACAGTCCTCGATACAGGCAATACCTCCAGTCTTTTGGCAACACCTACTGAGCTGACAAAGGTGGAGCAGACAAATGTTTACGTTATACCTAATAATATTCCTTCAGGGAGGTGGAACTGAGTTGCAAGACAATAAAACAGCAGCAGCTAAAGGAACAGGGGATAAAATGGACTAGTCATTGAACCGTACCAGTTGCGAGACCGGAAGAAAGTCAAATGTGTGCAAAGAGATTACCTTGCAACTTCACAGAGCTGCCCCAAAAACGAAGACGTGACCCCCCCCCTGGATGTTAGATAGATAGATAGATGAAGTGAAGAAGAAGAAATGTGTGCATATATGCATTGGTGCTTTGATATGAATGGCAGCCAGATAAGAAAAGACGAGGCAACGCTGTGAAACAGAGACCCAATGATGCAACTCACGCTCCTTCACACCAGGAGTCTGATCTCTCCCTCTTAACACGCTCAATTATCGCAAAATGTGATTTTCCCTCATCTCAGCACAAGCAACATGTTAGATTAAAAGTCAGGGCTTTGTAGACACACACACACACACACACACACACAGTCTTGCGCACAGTCACAGACATTGCCCTCAGTTATTATGCATTCATAAATCAAAAGGTTGTGACGGGAATTAATCTAAAACGATGGTGAGTGTAAGTCACCGGATGCAAATATGACAGCTTTATTAGAAAACTAGATTGCTTGAATTTGTCTGAATTAATGTGACACTTTTTTTGATTAAACAGCAACCACCCCACACATACACACACACACACACACACACACACACACACCCTCCCTTTACTTACTGAGTTGGGGTTGAAGGGGGGAGATGAAATAGGCAACAGCAGAAAAATAGAGGCGCCCTGTTTTTCTGCAGCAATACTTTTAAATTATGTTAAAGTATGTTTATATAGAATCAGCAAGGATTTCTGTCTGAATAAATCCAGAAAATCCGCAGAAAACACAAAACTCCTCAGTATTTATCGTACCTTCTCTCTCCTCTGTCTCATTCGCTCTCTCTCTCTCTTTGTTCCACCCGTTCCCTTTGGTGCTCGCTCACCCTGCAGCGCCTCCTCTCAACACAAGTTAAGAGAAACACTCTTTTCTTTCTCTTTATTAAAGTCACCAGGAAAGAAAGATTTCTCTCTTTTTTTTTTTTTTAGATGTAGAGTTAAATGACTTCAGACGTACCTGCCAGGTCAGTTTTCTCTCTTATACAAACAAATCACCCCAAAACACTAAACCCCCTCGCCCGGACGCGTGTGTGTAAAATATGAGAGGCAGGCGGGCAAGGAGGATCAGAGGGGGGGAAGGTGATGTAAGTCAGAGGTGATGTGATATATTTATTGAGGAGACAGGTTTTTGGGTTATGATGGAAAATAGGGAGTGACTCTGCTGATCTGTGTGGAGTAAAGTTATTCCACCTTTAGAGGGGAGGAGGAGGAGGCGGAGGGGGAGGAGGAGGAGGAGGAGGAGGAGGGGAGTGTGAGCGATAACCAGCCTGCCGCAGGGAGAGTAAAGCTAAGTGGCAGCTAACGACAGAATGCAGATCACAGGCCGACGTGCACAACCAGACTGTGGCCTGCCAGTCCGTGCAACAGAGTTTTGTATTCGATACAAACAGCCTTGTGGAGCCAGCGCATGGGACTATGGGACCTGTGTGTGTGTGTGTGTGTGTGTGTGTGTATACACACATATAAATGTGTGTGTGTGTGTGTGTGTTGGGAGGGTGGATTCTGGATGTAAGGGCTAAAGAGTGCTTTGGGAGTCGAGCCAGGAGGGATGTTGCAGCAGCCCAGGCGGGATGACTAAAGCATGAAAGGAGGGCTGGGTACAGTCCCTTGCGAGGGGAGGGAGGGGTGGGGTGTGTGTGTGTGTGTGTGTGTGTGTGTGTGCGTTGGGGGGGGTTCTGATACAGTGGATGGTGTAGACTGCAAACCTGCAGCAGCACATCTGCGATAAAGTGTGGCCCAGCACATCTTTAGAACAGAAAATTGGCCTTGGCGCAGGTAGAAGACATCCATGAAACAACCGCCGACATAAAACCGCCTTCTGTATTCGTCTTTTATTTTCCATGGCTTATGCCTTCAGATCATTCAAATGCCTCTCCGGTGAATAAAATCCCGACTGCCTTCAAAAATCCAGCATTCGTAGAAATGCTGAATTTCTCCAGCTCAAAGCACACTGGAGTCGCAGCATGAGTCACATCTTCATTTGTTTTCAAGTAGAAGAAATTAAAAGCAGCACTAGAATTACAAGTCTTCATGTGGCTGGCAGTAAGTGTGTTATGGTATGCTATTAAATGTGGGATGGTTACAAAAACATCTAAACTCTTAGAAAATAAAATCATTTCTCTGTCTCTCTCTGCAGTCTCAAATGGCGTGGGAGCTTCGACTGATCATTTACTCTCTTGTTGGGTTCTGCTGCGCTGCTGCTTTGAGTATTGGAGTGTGAATGTGTATGTGTGTGTGTGTGTGTGTGTGTGTGTAAGAGAGTGTGTATGTCCGTTCTCACTGCTGTCTTCCCAGCAGGAGCCAATCTTCTTAAAGAAAACACACAACATCAAGCGGCCGCGCGATTTGCTTTGTGTGCGCTCACGTCCTGTAACTCCGCGTGTGTTTGAATGCAGCGTGCACGTTGGCGCGCGCACATGTAAGTCAGGGTGTATCCATGTGTCTGTGTGGGTTGTTGTGTGCGATTGTCATGGGAGTGTGATTCCTTTGATCACTACAGCAGCATGGAGAAACAGATTACCTTTCAGTGCTGCGGTGACAGAAAAGCGCTCTCAGGTTGAAAAACCTCACCAGCAAATTTAATATCCTTCTCATTCCGGCGACATACACCGGCCTACAAGAAGTTGCATGGGGAGATGAATTGAATTTGTTTGTGAATATAATGCTAAATAGTCTGACAATATCTGTCTTATTATTCCATTTCTGGAAAATAGAGAATACGGCTCTGTGCTGCACTGTGCTGGGCTTTTAAAAAGATTGAACCAAGACACTAAATTCAGCTGCGAGAAGATTAAAATGGATCCCCAAACTATTGATATAGCACTAGCACTGTTGGCTGAAAAATTATAATTAACTACAAAGATGCTGGTTATATGATTAAATCAAAGCTTTCGCAGGAGCTGGTTATAACGAAGAAAGTTTTTATGAGAATGTGAAATTGTTCCCTTTTTTTCGCTTCACGGTGTCAGTCCCAGCTGACTTGTGTGAGAGGCAGGTTACACCGACTCATCACAGGGCTGGCAAACAACCAGTTTCATCTTATCTACTGTGTCTTCAGTTATGACTGTGCTGTTTTTTCTTATTCTTTTTTTTTTTTACCAGAAAGTCTCTTCTTGTGGTGAGAGGTATGACCATCGCTCACACACTTACACCATCTAGGTGTCCATCCGAATGTAACCCAAATTTAACCAGATTTCGAGACATTCAGCAAAAGAAAATGAGAATCAATGCACGTTTCCATCCACTACTGTTACGCAGTTATTGGTTTGTTGACAGTAGGTGCCACTAATTTTCCGTCAAATTAGCGCAAACAGTGAAAAAATGTATGGAAATGTGGTATTTATATTAATTTGACATGCCACCACTGTATCTGTAACCTACAGTAAATATAGAGTTGAAGCAAACAGCCAGTTAGCTTAGCTTATCTTAGCTTAGCATAAAGATTTGGTCCAAAGGTAACAACTTACTAGCATGTATGGACTGAACTAATGCTATACAACATGTTAATTTGCGAGCTTTAGAGGTGCTGGTAGGCAGAGTTTGTTCAAACAGAGCTTGACTAGCTGTTGTAAACCTTTTTTCCAGCCTTTAAGCAAAGCTAAGCTAAGCAGTTGTTAGCTCATGTTCTTAAATTAGCATACAAACATCTTGGCAAGAAAGTGAATATGTGCATTTCCCTGAATGTCATTACATTAACGATTGAACAGGATGAAGGTTCAATCCTTAATGTACATTGTTGTGCATTGCATAGAAGCCAAGAAATATATTTGAGGGTTTCATATTTTTCTGCTATCTAGTTTTGAATATCATCCAATAACATGCTGAGAGAGTAATAACAGAAACAGCAGTATCCTACAGCAACGCTGGCCAGTATGTAGACTCCCGCAAACTCATAATCCAGTCATATGTTGGCTTTTGTGCTTAGCGTTTAATTTCTCACTAATATTACAGCTTGAAGAATTATTAAAGATGGGGATCTGAAGATGTGTGTACAGTAAACAGCTTATTGTGACCAGGCGGAGTGCTGTAAGCACCGTCTGTAAACACACTGGACTTTTGTCAACATGAAACTCATCATGGGGTGAGCGTGATCAAAGGTTGGTGGCACCGCTGATCCTGAAATCTGTTTTGGATTTATGTGAAGGATGGGAGAAATCAGACGATAAAAAGACTGCTGTCTCAAATCAAAACATATCTGGAGCCAGAGCCTGACAGGTTTCATGATTAAGTCCTGTCCTGTGTGTAAAATTATTATTGTGTGTAAGTGTTCACAGAGTTCAATGATCACACACACACAAACGTTTCTTTATACAAAACTGATTCCAAAGGCCTCATCAGAAGCTGGCAACCTCTGCCTCATGTAACTCAGCTGTAACAACATTTTGGACCTGGCATCCCAACAAACCCCTCAACAGCTGTTGATGCCGGATCTTGTAGAGGAGGAAGTATTCTGATCTGTCTTTTTGGATCATTAGTGAAGCTTCCATCAGAGTTTTGTAACTTGTTTTTTTTTCACCTGCCAAGTATAATCCTGTCAAACACGTTATGCCCAAAATGTCTTTTGTGCCATGCTATTCATTTTCTACAGTCATTATAAAACACTGAAAAAACTTTGATGTAAATATTGTTGCACACTGAGACAGAGCAGCTGCCATTCTAGTTACAATGTTCCCATTAAGCAACATTGACAACTTTTATGTGTCCTTGTAGACTACATTTTGCTACATCCTACATGCTACATAGCTAAAAACGATTGTAACCATTCAGATAAGAGTCAATCTCCATAAGCCCATAAGATGGGCATGGATGGACATTTCGATAAAATGTCCAAATTCACAGCAGAAATAAGCATGTTTGCAGCATTTTTATATAACTTTTTTATAGAAAAAAAACTTGCCTGTATAAACTATATTATGGATAATTAACAGCGTGGCTGCTTTTAGCTAGGTGCTGTTACAGATGGCTTGTTTGAGCACCCAGGGATCATTCGGTCTACCTCAGGTCCGTTGATGATCCACGTCTCTACTGATTTTCAGATTAGTTGGAGGGTGAAGAGGCAGGACGACCAACATGGCGGTGGCAGCTGTAAGCGAACTCAGGTGTTGCTGCAAAATAATATCTGTTGAATAAACACCCATCCAGAGTGAAACTGAACTTCTGAAGATGATACTGCTTGGAGATTGACGCTTTCGATGGGACGCGGGCAGACTGATGATGACATCTCCACTTCACCGTCATTAAATAGTTAACCCTAATATGTTTCTTTGTGAACGTGCGAAACACACAGATTATCTTTGAGACAGAAGATGCATGAAAGACATGAAAGCAGACGTATCTGTGTATATAATTTTTTCATGTGTGTGTGCATATGTGTGCATGCATCCCTCCCGGTGCTGTTCAGCTCTGTGTAATGCACGTAGCCTGAGGGCCAGGGTTGCCAGGTTGTGTAAATAAATTAAAGCAACAAATTATGTTTAAAAGCTTCTCCCTCAGGCCAGGGAAAACTAAAATCCATTATTCATGGCTTTTACTGCCGGGAATCTAAAGGCAGGTGTGTGTGTGTGTTTTTCCTTTTGTCAATTATTCAAAGATTAACCGCCCTTACCCCATCAAATTATCTTATTGATGAAACTGAATACTATTTACATTCTGATAATGAAAACCACAGGCATGGATGTTGAAGCTCATTTCTTCGTGCTCTAAATGTAGAGATTCTTACTCTCTGAAATCTAGTCCGGGAAACTTTTTGAAAGCTGGCAGCAGTTTCCCTTCTCAATAAGCAGCAGACAGCATTGTTAAAAATGGTTTCTTGCACTGTTATGTTTCGAAAGCTTTGAAAAAAAAATGACGTGCGCTTTCTTTAAAATCTTATTTGAAGATTTTTCCGGAGGGTTAAATGCTCTGCTGAGCAAATATCCCGTATTTGAGGTGAGTAATTGGGGGAGGTGTGAGGACGAGAGCTGCAGCTTTTCCAGGTCACCTGACTTATAATCCTGGTTAGTAC
This sequence comes from Nibea coibor, assembly GCA_023373845.1. NCBI lineage: Eukaryota > Metazoa > Chordata > Actinopteri > Sciaenidae > Nibea > Nibea coibor. The sequence goes on from CM041730.1 coordinate 9,385,945, forward strand.
AAGGATCTCTCTCAGCATGTAGTTAGTACCTCCAGCAGGAACCTTCTTCACACATGACCACACCAACCTGGCTCCCCTCTGCTCCCCTCTGAGTCTACTGTAGCAGATCCATTATTGCAATGAAAATACCGCTACTAGTTATAAGGATCTGTGCATTTAGCCTTTACTGTTGCTGTTTTATTTATGTATTTATTTATTTTACCAAAATTAATAATTAATACAGCTCTCATGTCTGTCAGTTAAAGTAACATTGTGTAGAATTTTTTGCAACTTAGTGCAATACCACTGTCGTAATATGCAAATAAAACATGCATATACAGTAGCTGCCAGCTAATATTATTTACTAGTCAAACAGCAAGAAGCCCAGCTCTCCACAAAGTCAGTCTCAGATTCACTTTTGTCCAGCAGCTTGATGCTCGGTCGGTCGGTCGCTCTCTCCTTTTCTCTTCTTAGCTTCCTTTGTCAATGTCCTCTTCGGTCTTTTTGCCTCTGTCATCATGTGCATTGTTGCTGCTAAGCCTTAGTGCTGTACCTACTTACCTCTGACGTACCCCTACATACCTCTTGCAGATGATCGTACCTGGAGAACAAAGTTAGACAGTGCAGTAACAGACGTACAGGCCCCAGAGCGAGGATGAAACAGACATCATTCACCTGATTGCTGCTAGCGAATTTAGCTTTTGGACAAAGGGAACTGTTTCCACTGCTCCCAGTTTTTGTGCTAAGCTAAGCAAGGCATCATTATGTAATACATTTAAAACAGTTAAATTGATAGTTAATTAAACAAGTTAATAGTTATTATTGGTGGCTGTTATAACTTCTCATCTAAAAAACAAGTTTTGGCATTTCCCACACTGTCAAACTTTTCAGCATACTATACAAGGTCATTACAGGATAATAATGCAGTCCTGTTTTCCCATACTGCATCACTTTGTTTAGTGTTGCTTGTACAATCAAAGCACACAGTTTAATTAAAAATAGATCATCATTTAACCCATCATTCTTCTAAATCATTGTCTGGATGCTGCTCGGCTCCCAAACAAACCATTACCAGAATGAAAGCAGTGTTCATTTGCTGTTCATTTACCTAAACCATGTTTTAAGTGTGTGTTAGAGAGGATCGAGTGTTTGCTCTTACAAATCAAAGGCTCCTTTCATTAACATCTCCACACCGAAAAATAAGCCTGAGTTAAATGATTTTTCTTGAAGAGGTTTTCAGTCGTGTTATCTTACCATTCTGGAAGCTATCAAGACATACAAAGAAAAGCCCAAATGTACTTCTTATAAGGTTGAAATTTTTATTAGTCACCTTTACGTCTTATAAACAGGCCATTATATGATTAGAAATGTCTGATATTATTTATATATCTTGCTGTGAATATATGACGTCTAAAGTAATGTAATTTCCAGAATCAGATTCCAGTACTGTCATCTAGATTTTCCCTGCCACACTGACATGTTCACTAAAGTGTTGCTAAGGCTCCATTAGAGCTGTAATAAAGTTATGATTTCATTATTTTAATTTTGTAACAAATTCATTATGCCAGAAACACAATCCCACAAAACTGATTACAAGCCGACTCACTCTAATTAGACATTAATGTGTCCCATTTACATTTTGTAAATTACACAAATGTTTCCGTTTGACACCGCTGACAATATCAGAAATGAGAAGACAGAGGCAGACGCATTTGTCTGGAAAGTAACTGCATGTACTGTAGTTACATTAAGTCGAATTCTGAGGTTACAATCATTTTATTTTAATCACAGCACGTCATTTCATTTACATTTCCCATCACTGTATTTATTTTCTCTATTCACCTGTTTGTTTTCATATGTAGATTTTACAAACATGTTTTTTAATATACTACAGTATCTGCTTTGCATAGTTAAATGTTGTTGTTTTACTTGTAATGAAGTATTTACTGTACTCTCTGTGTGGACTAGTGTACTCTAAAGTCTAAACTGTGTAGTGACATGGTGGAAGAACTACTTACTCTTTTTGAGTAAAAATAGCAGCATTATAGTATAGAAACAACTTTGTCACAGGTAAAAGTCTAGCAGTCAAAATTACCTGAGTAAAATTACTACAGTATTAGCATCAACATATACTGGAAATACCAAAGTACCTTCTTGCAATAATGCATTGCATAATAATTAATTGTTCGTCACATTCATATTGCAGCTGGTAAAGCTGGCCTCAGTTTTTTTTTTTTTTACTGTGCTGCCGCGTACCTTGTGAATGTCACTAAGGAATCAATTAAGTCTGATATTTAATCATAATAATATATCATAATTTATTAATCGGATTCTGTGAAGTTACTAGTAATTAAATGTATCAAATAAATAAGTGAAGTAAAAAGTAAACTCATCATCTCTGAGATGTAGTGGGAGTGTAGAATAACAGAAAATGGAAATACTCAAGTAAAGTGCCTCAGAATGTGTACGGTGTGCTTTGTTTCCACCACTACGCTATTTTTGTGATAGACCAGCAAATATTTTATTGCGTCTCGATGATTTTTGCTCCGCGCATGTTACAGAAATATCTGAATGATGGATTGTTGTTTTAACATCTGTGAAGGTTCCCAGGCGTCCGGGTCATCTTTCTTTGAGAATGTTATTTTAATATTAAAACAATATGCTTTAAGCAAATATATTTCTACAGGCATATCAACATTTCAGGATGCAGTGGTCTGTTTTTGCCTCTCGTTATGTGAAGTCTTAAAAATATTTGTAATGCCCTGTTTTTGCTCATGCTGAATTACTCAGGTTATTTGAGGCCATGTGAGGCATTCATATATCCTGCTGGTGATCTCATGCTCAGGCTTAAAGTCCATTTGTCTTATTTTCCACCTCCTTTATTCAGTCCTGTTTTCTTCTATCGGTGGGTCATACTGTCCTCTTTATCTCAAGAAGAATTATGAATTTGCAGTTTGCTCTTTTCTCTCTGTCGCCCACCACCATCTACTCCGAATGCTCAAACTGCCTGGTAGAGTCACACAGTCGGATACTGCAGGGGCCAACTGCAGGCAAATTGATCCCTATCTCTTCTATATTATCGTCCTCCTGGCATAACTGTTCATCTCTGCGCCCGGCAGGTTGTTGCCTTACCGTACAGTACCTCATCATTTGCCTGGTGTCAGCTCGGGGGCTTGTTAGTGATTGGTCATTTCCAACTCAGACCACCAGCTGTGCTGACAGATAGGAGAGGGAGAGGAGGGGAAATGAAGGGTCGCCGCAGTGTTTAACAGTGTGCACTACTGTATATTTCTATTAGTGCCCTCGTGGAAAAAGGTGAAACTAAAAACAAAATCATGTGTCAGTTCTGTTTGTATCAAGCTATTAGACCAAAAAATATATAATATGAACAAAACAATAAATATATAGAGAGAGGAACTACTATAAACTATGTTTATGTGTGTGTAATCACCAGGAAATAAGAAATGTGCTTTTATTTACAATGAGGATTTTATACAGACACCGTGGTTCCTCTTTTATGTAATCCTCCATGTTGAACTGCCACGTATCTACAGTCTCCCAGGACGGACAGACTAAACTAAACGCTGGCTCTAAATAGGGCGTTACACATTTTTCACATGTTTCGTGATCTCTGTAGCTTCTCCTACATGCGAGGAAGGAGAGTTGCAAGCCACAACAACATCAACGTTCTTTAACGATTATAGAATTAATGTATCGAAAAAAAACACAAAACACAAAACAAAGAAAAAAAAATCAGAAGTTTAATTTATTAATCTAATCATCTGATCCAAAACTACATTCCATTTGAATTAATTTACTAAATATTGCATTTACCAGTATTACATTTTATCAGTTTTGGGGCTCCATACTAAGATGCCACTTGTAAAAAGTGAGAAAACTTTATAATACAAACTGTTTTTTTTTAAACTACCTTTTAACTTTTATTGTGAAAACAGACAAAGAAATGTGCAGAACACAGATATGGACTATTATAATGTCTTCATTTATTGTCTTAATGACTCACAAAAGAAACAAAAACCAAAGTTTCAGATCGACACTTTTTATCCATCAAATTCCAGATAAGGGCAGACAGACAGACAGAGACATAACCGTGATAAACTGTACATCCTCCTCTTCCTTTTGTTTCTTAACATCCTCTCTTCCTCTTCAGTCAGACTTCACTCTTGTCTTTATGCTTCCTCCTCCTCCCTCCAGCTCTTCATGCTCGTCCATTCTCGTCCTCTCTCGGCACTTCTCTTGTCTAGAGCTCCTCAGAATGGAGAGCTAAAGGACAAGAGGAGAAAATGAGGTGTTCATCCATTCCACTTATTGCAGAAATAAATATTTGGAGGGGAACTAGTTTGCACAGAAAAATGTCTCTTTACGTACAAAAACAAACAAAGCAGCTTTAGTTTCTTGGCCTAGTAAGCAATAAATATTAGACTGTCTGTATAAAGGAATGGTTTCTTTGGCCTTGCACCTCGTCCTCTGTGAATGAACTGCTTCTGTGTTCATGGTGCAATAACTCTGACGAACATTGTTTCTGTCAGTCCAAGAGAGAAAGTGTTGCTGCTCAAGTTAAGTTCAGTTAATTAACAGTATTTTTAATGGGCCGCTGGTTCTAATAATTGGATGAGGAAGATGAGAAGTTTATTTTATGCCTAATGCATTTCCACAGTTTAGCGGGTTAAAGTGAGAATCATATCAATTATAACTCTGTTAGTCAGTGAGTGAGTCTGTTCTGACAGCTCCATCCACTATTGTCTGCTCGAGACAGTTTGAGACAGGATGTATAGTCTGATAAGTCCATATTAAAATGACCCATTCATGAAATGGTGAATAGAAATGTCCTGGATCTGATGTTAAGCATCTTATTCGTGATATTAGTCCATTAACAGTCTCCGTCATTAAATGGTTAAATTAGTGCGAGGTGATGTTTTCTTACATGTGAGGGTTTCAGTTAGCTGGTGAATACCTTCCTCCGTATCATCAGGAGCGACCAGGCTGGCCGCAAAAGTCCAGATCATCTCCAACCAATCAGTGCTCTCCTGAGCTGCGACGCCACCACGCACCGCAGCGGCGCTTGATCTTATTGGACGGACGCCGCCTGAACGAAGACGAGATGAAAAAATTGGAACGACAGAAGAAAATAGAAGAAATATTTTGAAATGTTCATACCTGAGATGTTTTAACAAATACAGCCGAGCTCGAGTAAGTAAACGGGGGGTGGACAAAATATCGGGAACTTTACCCATAAACTCAAAAATGACCGTAAAGTTGAAGTTATTTTACACTTTTCTGACACATTTCTGACAGGAAATGAAGACGATAACACGCCATGCTAGCACACACACACACGCAGTATGATTCATTGTACTGTAAGGCTCAGTCTGGTCACAGCAGGTTGCCAGAGAAAGCAATATCATATAATATTAGATATATTTAAATTTAGCACAAGGAGTGACTGTGAATGTAATATGTATGATGGCTAAGGAGTTTCTGCTTGCCTCTAGCCTTCAAACCTCTCTTGGCGATGGCAGCAGGTGGAGGGAGACCTGAGGGGAGAGACAGCGTGACGTAAAGCGTGAAACACAGGTTGCAGAGACACAAAGGAAATGAGAGGGTGGGCAAACAGACACAAAAGATCACAGAAGAGACGATTCATGAAGAGAACAATGATCAGCGGCCTTCTTCGCACTGCATATTATCAATCGTTCATGCCCACACACAGCTTCAGGCTTACTGTTTTGCCGCTATGATGGCAAACATGATCATACAAAAAAATCATGAAAAATCATCACACACAAAAACAGAACACGTTAGGTATTTAATCCGATGCAGAGCGCATGCTGAGTGAGAACGCAGCAGCAAACAGCAACAAGACAAACACGTTCCTGACAGCATTACACACTTTTGATTCCACGTCACGAGTCTGAAATCTTTAAGACACTTCATAGATAGGTAACAAAACAGAGTCGCCAGGTTTGTGTTTATCCTCCTCTAGCTGGATTCATGCTTTCATGTCACGGAGGCTAAAATCCATTTAACAACAATAAAAAAAAGAAAAATAGCCGAATTATTAGATAATTATACAGTTATACAATCTAATTAAACGGTATGAAACCTGTGATGCTTTTTGGTGACTCATTAGCACTTTTTTTTTTATGTGTGTAACTGAACAATCCCGAGCAGTGTCATCGCTTTTCGAGTGTGGGCGGGGGGTTGAAATGCTGCCCTCTGTGTTTTTATTTTAGAAAATGTCGGCAGGAATTACACACAGCAAATTTAAAGCAGCGAGTCAATTATGCCCAAACTACTATTGTGAAATTATGAATTGTTTTTGTTTTATTTTGGTACACAGACCCATCTCTGCTATTCACAGTGACTTCGCCCCAGCGGCTGCTCTCATTAATTAATCTCTTTAATTTTCCCTCTCCCAGGTGGAAGAAGCGCTCTGCCTGTTGCCCGGTGTGGAGGAGTCATATAATAGATTCTCATAAACAACTGATTAATGCACTGACATTTCTTTGATTGGCACTCCACACACAGTGCAGGAGACACCGGGAATAGAAGGCATTTCCCCCCCGCTAGCTCGTCCTTTGTCGCCCTTTTCTTTCCCTTCTATCCCTTTTTCTTCATCCGATTCGTTCCGTGTCTCTTATTCTTCCCGTTCCTTCCTTCAAGTCTGTTTTCTGTCTTTCTTACGTCCTACTTTCATGTTCTCATCCCGCGTGTCTTCCCCTCTTCTTTTCTGCCTTTTGCTTCTTGGCTTTGTGCAACGGCGTTAGCAGCCACATCAAGATGATAAAACACAAAGAGAAGAGAATAAAAAATACAAATTGTGCTGCAGAGATAAAAAAGCAAGAAACCCAAGAGGCTCTGAACAACCACTTAGAAAGAAAAGAGCATAAAGTAGCTGGAAGAGACGCATCTGAGCAGGATAAGGACGTGACACAGAGATTTGTTTTGTCATTTCTTTTTACTCCTTCCTTCCTTCCTTCAGTTTTTTTTACGTCTTCCCTATCTCCATTCATCCTCCCTTTAATCCTATCATCCTTCCCATCCTTATTGTTCCTCCCCTCATTTGACACTGACCCCACATTCAGAAGAGTAATGTTGCAGACACTTGACATACTTGAGTTTTTACTCGAGTCTAACATCCCATCAGTAACACCGGATGGCCGCAGCATTTCCATCGGTCTCAATCTAAATTGTTTTCCTTTGAAAGAAGAATCGTAAACATTGTTAGTCATTTTTTTGCCTCTCTGTCGGAGAAATAAGGTTTCATGAGGTGACTGATTAAAGGCAGTGCTGCTTTTTCGTCTCTCCTCCTCCACTTTCTCTTCCGTCTGCGCTTTCTTCCCTCTAGCTGTTTTCTACACTCTCTACCTTAATCTCTTCTGAATTACTGTATTTTTCCATACAGTATGTACATGTAGGTGTGCGCGTGTCTCTTGTCTCCCTATTTCTATATCTGTATCATTCTCTGATGCTGCTGTGACTGTTTGTTCTCTCTCTATAAACACACACACACACAAAAATCTCTGCGCTATCTCTGCCTTTTGACGACGGGGGGAATTGCATTTCTTTCTTTTTTTTCCCCCATTGTCCAAAAATGTCTCCTCGCTGTTTCATTTACGCACACTGGCCTTTATTGAAATGTCATGGTGGGAGAAAAGCCTTGTGATTAAAAATGCAGCCCAGCGTTTTGTCATTGTCAGCTTGCAAATATTTGTCTGAGAAAATGGAAGATAACTACGGCATGTATACGCTGCTTTTGGTGCGCATTTTCTCCTCAGCTCCAGACTGTCTGGAGAAGAAGATTTTTTTTGTTGTTGTGCTATTATTGATAGCCGTGTATGAAATGTGGGAGATAAATGGATCAATACCATCCAGTGACTCTGTTTTCCATTTTCTCTGTTTCCTGGATTATCATGTTAGCCGCATCAACTTGAGCATATTTTTCTCAACCTCAGCGGTCACAAGAAAATGAATCTGCAAAATTGAACAAATGATTGTGATCATCGGACATGTGCCTTCTTAGTCAAACACAAACACACGTGCAGGTCCATGCTAGTAACACAGGCACACATGTTGAGCTGTGACTGGTGACAAATGAAAGAAAAAATCTGAATAAATGAGTGAAATGTAACAGATGCAGAGCACAAGGGATCACTGCGTGGTTTGATAAGTATAAAAAATAATGTGAACATACGCTGCGGCCTCCACCAGATCTCAATTAACCCAATTGTATACCTTTGGAAGATTTTGGAGGGACGTGTCAGACAGCACCATCATCAAAACACCAAATGAGGGAATATGTTCAAAAAATTCAAAAAATCTTCAGAGTTTCAGGGATTTGGGAGAATTTGTGACAAGTAGCAGCAAAGTTGTTCTTGTGGTTCGTGCTGATAAAACATCTTTCTAGACTAGATTTTTTCTTTTAATTTGCCACCCATCATCAGCCGAGAGGTTTGATAAAGACAGTTTGCATTTGATAACAGACCAGAACAGCAATACACCCTATTGAACAAGTTAACAAAAGTTTTACATTAGGAAACGATGCTTAAAGGGTAAATTAACTCTGAATCACTTAAGCTAGCACACCAAATCCCAATTAAAATGGAGAAATTCACTCCAATGGAACCTCTGTGATCAGTCGATTCATTGGTAGGGATGAAGTAATCTGCACAAATCTTTAATCAAATTCAACTTTGGTGAACTTTGACATGACACAATAGGGACAGCAGACCAAACGGAGAGCCCAAAATGGAGAAAGCTGATAAGTTTTATTTAACCTTTGTGCATCATCAGGTGACATGTTTGCTTCTTGATAGTCTAGTCTGCCTGACTCACTGATCCTTCACCTGACTGTGAAATGAAGCCAGTGTGGAAGTGCCAAACAGCAGTTCCTTGTATGGCCTGTTGAGCCTGGCTACAGAACAACTCTCCATAAGTCCCCATGTTTAAATCTCCAACTTCACAGCAGAAATAAACATAATGTTTCCAGCCTGGTATGAAAAGTAGTTTTGCTCTCTATAGCTAATTTCTCCATTCATGACGACTGTACTCAGGGTGAATTTTTATATAACCCACCAATTCAAATTACATTAAGCCTTATAAAGTGATGCGTCATTAACAGCGTGGATGCTTTGATTGACAGGTGGGTGCCGTTACAGGCAGCCTGTTTGAGCACCCAGGCTTCATTCAGCTCCACCCACGCTCCACGTGTTTGTCTATTTTTAGATTAGCCAGGGGGAGGCAAAGGCAGGACTGCCAAGGTGGCAGCGGCCAGACCCACCGCACTGTGAGCTTCAGAGCAGCTCTTCAGAAACCTGTGGGTGATGTCACGGATATGACGTCCATTACTGTCTATGGTTAGAGTCCATGTCTCTGAAATAACAGTAGTGTCACGATGCTATCCATGAAGCTGTAGTTCTCCTTTTGGTCCTGCCTGTCTCGTCTTGGATCTATAATATCCTCTAGACTGAAATACTCAATTCTGTACTATATTGTAGCCTATATACCCTGTAGAGTCGTACCTTTGTGATCAAAGGGACAAGCAGCAATATGTAGTCGCAGAAGAGGACCATAGAGACACACTGATGCCTGTAGTATTCCTATAATAATGCTATAATATTCCTATGATCATTCAGTAGCATCTGTGCTGCTAAAAATACATCCCCAGACCCAAAACTTGCCACTTGGCCAACCACCTATTAAAAATCAACAAATCATCAACTAGTTCAAAGACAATATAAAAGATGGTGTGATGAGGGCTCAGGATAACCCAAAGACACTGTTGTAGACAGTCTACCAAAGCCACAAAATATTAAAAACCGCCCACAGTCAATAAGAAAAATATCTGAAAATCTCGGCAAATGTGTGACGTGACCCCTCGGGGCAGAAAACCACCTCTTTGTAACTAGCACAGTGGCTTCAATCATTGTAGGTATCATGGGTCACAGCAGAGGTTTCGGGTTTGACAGCTGGCGCTAAACACTTGCAGGTGGAAAGTTTCAACCAACAGAGAGCTGATCTAGTGTTGATTTACCCTTTGTCACATCGAGAGTCCCACATTTTGAAATACTGGACACACACCAGACAGGCATCATATATATGTTGATTTTCTCTGTCTAGTCTGTCACAGGCAACGCTCTAGTACATGCAGTCAAACTGTTAGTGTTTTTTTTGTTGTTTTTTTGTTTTTACCGGGAGATAAACACACGGGGTCGTCACAGTATGATGTGTACTCTTTGGATGGGATGGCAGGTGATTGACAGCATGAGGATGGAGACGAGGTGAAGGAGGGAGGAGAGTGAGGAGAGGAGTTACAGATGAGTGTGTTGGATGTGTGAGGCAGGTCTATCCTTACACTGTAGGATAGTCCAAATACACGGTGAGGTGTAGTAGTTGTGGGAGTGATAAGGAGCAGATATGAGTAGAATTGACGGAAAGGACATCATCACGGTAAATTAACTGCACACTGTTACAAAATCAAAGGGATTGATTTGATTGGCAGTTTGAGCTTTATGTGCCAGGTACATTTAAAACACTACAGTGCATATGCACACATGGTAAACTTTATTTATGAATAATTTATGCATCATTTCCAAGAAGCGTTCTAAAGCTTTCTTTCTAAATGTGGGGAAACAGAAACGTCCTTGTCCTTGTACAGAACTTCTTTATAGACAAATTTCATATTTTCCTGTTTATCTGACAGGCAATGAATTGGAATCAATTATTTCTGAGTGTACAAATTTAACACTGTCTCTACTTTTCTATAATTAGTGCCAAATAACTGGATTTTCAGGAAACGTTTAGTGAATTGTAATTGTAAAAGGCACGGGGAAAAATACTGAGATGAAACTGCAGCCTGTCATCCCGTACCACAGTTTTAAATAGCCCATATTTAATAATGTTGCCATTAAAAGTAACATGGCTACAGTAGATAAGATTATAATTGTATTCATTTTATAACGGTAGTTTCGACATTAGCGTCAGTGTTCTTTTGTTTAAATGCAATGAACTCATTAGGAGAATGTTAACATGCACACTAACATGTTGATCCTAATTCAATTAAAGCAAAACCTCAATTTGTTGTTGGAGTAGAGCAGAATAGAATAATAGTAAATGGGCACTAAAGCTAAGTTGCCAGTTTTGCTGGATTTGTACAAATTAAGCAAAGATATGACGTCAGCTGGAGCATTATAGTGAAGGAAAGCCAAAAAAAACTCAACTTAAAATGTCCAACTTCACTAAAAACAGGTTGACTGTTTAACTCACCTGTTCAAATTATATTAAGTCATCATAATTAAAAGTATGGGTGCTTAGATTGACAGGAGCTGTTACAGGTGGCTTGTTTGAGGCTCAGCCGACCTCTGCTACATATCTTTTTTGGATTAACTGGCAGAGACAGGACTACCAAGATGGCGGCAGCCAGAGCCACCAAAATGTGAGCTTCACAACAGCTCCTCAGACACCTTTGGTTGACGTCGTGATTATGACGCCTATGTTTCATACTGTCTATCTACCTTTGGACAGGAGTCAGGCTAGCTGATCTTCCTGTTTCCAGTCTTCATGCTAAGCTAAGCTAAGCTAAGCTAACCAACTGCTGGCTAAATTTTAGCCTTACTTTAGTGTAAAGTATTTTTGCAAAATGACAAACTTTTGCTGCGTGTGTAAAGTAAATAGTATGGTCGTTCAGTGTTTTGATTTTCCAATGTAGTTAGCAACCCACACTTTATGTTTACAAAAACAACACGAGTACGTCTCGCTTGCCTTTCTCGATTTCTCCTGTTATGCTGCAAACAGACATTTCTCATTATCTCAAGATATAAATTAATGGGCGTGCGGAGCCTTGTAAGGCTGATCACGGTGCCAGTGAATAGACAGTCTTAAGCAGAACTGAAAATGTTTGAAGAGAGAGTTCTTGACTGCTGCATTTACTTTAATCAATCAGTTACATACTTGTGTTCTCAGGGAAATTAATTTTCTGTTATCTCATGACAATGAAGTAATTAAAGCGTGATCACAGAAAATGAAATATGATCAGGCAAGACAATTAAGTCATGAGCTGGAGATAACAGGATTAGAGATGAGGGGGAAAGATGCTGCCAGTTTCTGTAGTGCAGCGGACAATGTATAGAAGTTGAAAGAAGTTCTCGTAAATCAGAGAAATCACTCCTTTCAAATGATTAAATGCTTTAATAAAGGGTGCATGTTAACACCTGGAAGCGTCCTTTCAATCCATTCTACGAGTGTATGAGTCAAAGTGAAGATGAGACTCCAGCATGTACACAGCTGTATTACTACACTGGTACATAAACTGTCAACTGGTGGACTATTTCATGTTAGAGTCTAAGTAAACGCTTGATTGTGAGAAACCACAGTGTGTTATTTTCAGTACACCTGTCTGTCAAGTGGTGGCGGGGGGGGGATCACACTACGCCCCACGTGTCACTTTAAACAGTGTTAAAGCAGCACAGATGTTGAGACATCTGAGACAGGCGTTGTTATTAATGTCTTGAAAAGAGAAATTAGATGGTGCGTGTCAACTAGCTTGACTCATGGACGTTGTTGAAAATGAGAACATGTCCACTTTTGAAGTCTGCTTCAAAAATGTCTGAAATGTTGTTGAAAGAATGTTTGGATGACATACGGATGTGTGAACAAATGGGTAGAAATTAATTGAAGTAACAGTGTCATAAAGTGTAATAAAACATCACAAGCACATTATAATCACAGTATGATGGAATTATAATCTTTGTTGAATTATTATTAAAAACACATTTTTACTTGAAATAAAGAAAATGTTAAAATATTAAATGAACAATAAAAATCACAGTGACAGTGACTCTTGTTACCTGTCAGAGTCTTATAGTCGAGCAGATCAAAGAGGACGATGGCGACTCCTGACCACGTGAGGATCAGAGCCACAACCAGAAGCCAGGCCATCGGAGAGCTAAAGGTCAAAACGACATCATCCAAAAATGACCTCTGATTGGTCCGAGCCGCAGGGACTGCCGCCCCGCCGTTAGCTTGACTGCTCATTGGTGAAGAGAGCTGGGAACAGATAGAGAGGGAAAGAGAGAGACACAGAAGGGGATAATTACAGAAGAGATTGTAAGAAAATGAACCCACTCGGGTCGAGAGACAGAACAGTGTGGAAGAAAAGCGGAGGAAGCTCAGTCTAAAGTCTTTCACCCAAATGAAAAAATGACAGACAAAAAGCAACATAGATCTTAGATAGATCTTTAAAACATGACAATGAAAAAGAAAAAAGGTTTGACCATCACAAATCACAAAATAGCAAACTAGCTAACTTAGCTAAGAGCTAATTTAAGCAAATTATGTGTTTAAAGCCTCCGGAGATTAAATATTCCTCCATAAAGTATGATTGACAAGAGACAAAAATGGCTGCAGCAGACATTAAAATATATATACTGTATATATTTTCACATTACTTTATATTTCCTACTTTGTAAACTGCAACATGTTTTTTTAAACCCTCCGTGCTTGTGCGGTTTGTTTTTGATATCCGTGTACCCAGTTTTGCTTTCTGCTAATAAATTTCTGCGAGCCCAAGGCGAGATAACACGATGACATCATCATCAGAGTTATTTTCTCAGACCTGACAAAGCTCCTCCACAACCACAGACGACGTTATACGATTGTTTTTTAGAGGCTAGATAAGAACACCCGCATTCAGTGATTTTTTTTTTGTTGTTTTTTTTGTATTATAGTGAAGATAAGTTGTGAACACAACACTGACATTTTAGCGTCTTTTAAGTTGACATGGCGAACTCGTAAAGAGTTGCTCTCAGTTCGCATTCATTTGGCCGCGTATTCCTGCTAAGCTGATTCATGTAAAGTAATATTCACTCTCCTTTTCACACCTTCTGCTCCTGCGGCCCTCTCAAGAGTTGCTCCCCTGCAGCCTCTGAAGAAAATATATGTCTCCTTAGCTCATAAATGCTACACTACGTTCACCAGTCGGTTGTTAACTGTGTCTGTCTGCTGTTTGGTGCTGTGCAGGTAGCGTACAGTAAATTCCCTTTTTTTTTTTTTTTTTGCTGTAACCAGCTGCCTGCTGCATTTTAAAACGGCACTTATGAGAGCAGTGGGAGCTAACCACAACAGCTGTGTGAAGGAAAACCAGTTGAAAGGCACTTAAAAAAAAAAAAGCCACGTAGAGCTGAGGTGAACTGCAGCGTCGGGGGATATTTGTCTGCAGGTTCGTTACTTGGAGCAACACCTTTCACATACGTGTAGTTATTTTAAATTGTCTCCATGAAATATTGATGGAAGCAGCGTGTGTGTGGGGAGTCTGTGTGGGAGTGTGTACCTGAAATCATCTCTTCACAATATGCCCTTTTAACTTTGATGACAACAACATCTGATCCCCGCAGTGTAACCTTTTCTTTGCTGAGACAGGAGTTTCTAATTGCTGATCTCACCATTAAAATCGTCAGTATCTATAAACCCGTATAGATTGTGATGCAATTAGCATCCGCTTTAGAAGATGATTAAAAATGTCTGTCTGGGTGCAGCAACAAATTGCCTGGCTTTCTGGGGTGGATTGGCAGTAGAAAACAAACTTCACAATAAACTATAAAAACCTTGGGAGTATTGTGTGGGTGGAAAGCTCACTTTGCTTTAAGGCCTTTGGTTGAGCGTAACACAGGGTTACAGCGCATGCAGATAGTATGGCGTGATATTGACATCTTCCCACCGTGAATTCACCACAGGGCCCAATTTGTGGTACTTTAATCTGTCAGCCATATGAGTAATATGTACGACAGGCATGCCTGTTGCATTCATGTTAGCATTTCTTTTGATTAATGCGCACAGCAGCTGTTTATTCACATGGATGTCAGTGAGTCATTCAAGTATGTTCTGTTTTTCTTAATGCGAGGATGAGAATGACAGATAGGAGATGGGGAAAGAGTGGGAGAGAGCGACGAGAGGGAGAGAGAGAGAGAGAGAGGAAGAGACAGACAGAAATTGCCCAAGGCGATGAGGAGATTAAATTCCATCTTACTTTGAAAAATCTGCTCTACAAGACAAATTACTTCTCTAAAGAAAGTTTTCATCATTGTATGGTAGTGGGTCGTGTGCCATAACATGATTACGCTCCCACGTTGGGTTGTTTGTGTTCATTATGTGGCATGCCGCGATGAACGCCTCAGATGATTTATATTTCCCTCTGTCTCTCTGCCTGCCTCTCACACAGCTTATCTACAAATATAAAGTGATAGTTACACTGTGGTGGAGATTTGAATTAAAATAGGACTGACTCATTTGGAAGAAATATGCCCTTCTCAAGCTTCTTAATGAGGCCCTGAAGGATGCGGATCCACTTAAGTCCTGCGCTCTGTGCTGGTCCAGCTGAGGCATTTAACACCATTCGTTATGACAGTCTAGTTGACACAATTAGGTGGCGACTTGGACTCTAATGGTTCTCATCTTCACTGTCAATTAATAGAAGCTGAGTGTAAATTGGTGACAATGTTCCCTTGTCTCCTCATTATATCATATATGTACCTCAAGGCACAATTCAGTCTTTTTCTTCAATGTAGAAGCTTCTTCTTGTGAGTTAAACTCCATCACTTGAGTAAAATAGCTATATATTATAGCCTGTGGACCACATGAGCAGAATATAAAATAAATATAAAATAATAAAATAATTAAAACAAGTTCTGAAATAAGATTTTGAAAAATCCAGAAATGGATCAGGCAATAGATTATCGGGTAGAGGTTGATTTTGGTGTCACTCTGCCTTCTTCACGCCGTTAATGATGTTCAGTGATAACGATATAACTGATGCTGGGGAATTGTGCTTTCTTCTGTTAATTTCTGACAAAATTTCACTGCCAGCATTTTCATTCTTCGACTTGCCTTGTTATTATGCCAGTCCATATCGGCAGCAGTAATGACTTTATGCTTTATCAGATGACATAAAGATGATTTAGTAATGGACTTTCATAAAGTTGGGGACTTGTGAGAGGGCAAGACAGAGAGAAAAGAATGGTCAACATTGAAGTAGCAAAGGTCGAGATATCTAGATATTTAATACTGGGTCAAGCTTCAAACATGCTTGATCCTACATTTACCATAATGCAGTTCTCTTTCTTTTCAGTGCTTGCCTGGTTAATGCCTGTTTTAAACACATTACCGAGTGTAATATGATACGATACAATACGATGCAAAAAAGTTCTCTTTGTAAGGTTTCATTTGCTTTATTGACAATCTATCTATCCAGTGTATATGTCGTCCAGGAGCGTTGTATGGTGTGAAGAATTTGTGTGTTTTGATTCAGTAGGTCGTCTCAGGCTGACCTTTCTGTCACTGCATTCAGACAACACACAATGAAATCAACTGAACATGATTCCGCCCACGCGCACTCAAATGTGCATTTTTGTATGCGTGTGTTTCAAGGAAGCAAACCACTGATGATGGTGAACAACAACTGTCGTGTGTGCCATTTCAGATGTTGAGCTGAGAGAGTTGTGTGTGATATAAAAGCTGACCATTGATCTGGTGCCCTGGCAACGGTTGGTAAGGCCAACATATTGATCCGCAGCAGGTAAAACGGTCACGGTGTTACAAAGGCAGCGGGTTGGAGTGCAGGCTGGATGTTTTACAGCAGACAGATCAGAAAAAAAGCTGCACTGTGCAATCATCCACTCCACCGTTCTTCTCCAAACTATGTAATTACAGTGTTGTTCTCCTACAGAGCCCATCTTTTATAGTTATAGAGTCACCAGCCTGCAAATATATTTCCCTTATGTGTATGTGTGTGTCCTCCTTTCAGACCAGATGACCCAGCCCACCTGTTGTTACCACCAAGTGCTGCTGAGCTGAGCTTCACACACAAACAAGGGCACCAACTGCTGCTGCTGCTGCCTTCACACCAAAGGAATGAACAGAATTAGAGCGATGTGCGTGTACGCTACTGACGGTATTTAAGGGCAAATGAAAGGCGACAAAGGCAGCTATGAGAGTCTGAGTCATTAAATGCTTCCCCCTTTTTACCATGACTCAGACCTAGAAAGAAAAATCGACACGGTATCGCTTAGAAAGGAATTCTGATAGGTATTATTTCACTTGGTAGGTAGAGTTTATTCTACTTCAGACTTCTATTTCAACACTCTCCTCTTTGTTTATCTGACAGTTAACGTTTCCGAGTTATATTTCAGGTCAAGATTTTACTTCAAAAATATTTGATAAACTTAAAACAATGCATTTTTAGAGATTAAACCAGTGGTCCCCAATCCAAAAGGTTGTTTGGGGCAACTTTTCATGTTCAGATATGTATAAGTTGTGTATCACAGATACATCCCCCCTCTAAACTTCTCTGTTTCAAGGCCCAAAGCGGGAAACATTTCACACTAACCAAATACTAGAGAAAACATAAATGCATGCATGTTTTGCTCTTCTTTTCTATATAATTAATTGCGTTATGACCTGTTAGATTTATCTTGTGAGCCATTGGAGGTGCCCAATCTCTAGGTTGGACACCATTGGACTAAAATTTCTAGTCAGAGTGGAGTGGTAGCTCCACAAGTTTAGTCCAGAAAACAGTAAAATGATGCTTGTTACACACTGACGCAACAATATTGGTACTTTTCTATAAAGGACACAAATGCTTCTTTGGGCTCTCATCTTTACTTGATGGTACAATATCAACGTGGCATTAACTTCAAACCACTCAAGCACAATACGTTTGATCGAATAGAAAAAGACGACAAAAAAGAATTATTAAGTATATTCTCACATGTAAATGTATTTTATGTGCAATGAAAGTGGTGAGTTGTCAAACACTCCTATTGGTTACATTTTTAGCAATTACATGATGGCACTCTCTGTAGATTTATGCTATAAATGTAACTGATCATTGAATATTTTTAAATGCAGTTGTTCAGCGTGGAGTCCAAAGATGCCTGGACAAATGTCAAAATGACATCAGGAAAAATAAATACACCTCACAAAAGACAGTCGTGTTCATATCTTGCATCTGCACTGAGGGGCCACAATTGGTGTGCGCATTGAGTGAGATTATGCTTCTTCAATATATTTCATACTGACAGTGAGTAAGTGGGAGTTAACTACCTTTCTAACTGCTCCCTTTAAGTGGCGATAGAGCAATAGTGTGGCGTTGAGTGATGAAGAGGAAAATGTGTTCTTTTCTCTCACTTTTACTAATCTTTGTCACAAAATGTGAAAAATAAGTGAATGTGATAGTACACTTGAAAACCCAAGAGTCGAAACGCTTGAACCTTAGCTCACAACTATAACACAAACTCATTATTTTGGGATATTTGGACAAAACATTAAAATTCCACTAATGCCATTAAAGTTAGACTTCTCCACCCTCTAGAGTTTGGAAGCACACCCTGAATAGCAACTAAACTAAAAAAGTACATAAGTGACAATGAGACTGTGTGAACTGTGGACAGACCTCCAGCATTCAGTAACATCAGTATCAGATCATTAGTTCAGCCAGACAAAAAATGGATTTTTACTGCACCTTGGACTTTGAGTTTGCTGGATGTTCAGTGATAACCTTCAGTCCTTCAGCGGCTCGGGAAATGCAGTGTTACCATAGAAACAAGCATGTAACTCCTTCGTTAAATCCTTTTTGGCCCCAGCTGATTGTGAAAGAAAGACGATAGAGGCAACACTCAAATCCGGCAGCAAAAAGCACACAGCAATTGTGCTAAGCTTGGATCACAGCACTTCTAAAAATACACTAAAACCTTCCCCGCAAGAGAAAATGGAAAGAAATCCAGTGAGCAGTTTTTTTTTTTTTATTGTTCCTGTCAAAGTTCTTCTTGAAGGTTTAGTTTGTTTCCAAGAGTTAAACTTGATTCAGCTTTTAGCCGGTTAAATGCTGGAGAGAGTGAGACAGAAAGAGAGAGACAGACAGAGGGAAGCGGGGAAAAGGGGTTGACCTACTGAGAGTCACCCTGCCCCCTCTGAGGGTCCAAAATAGAGAGATAGCGGAAGTAGAGGGAGGGCAGAAGGAGAGGAGGAGGGGATGAGAGGAAGAAATCAGGGTGTATGGGAGCAAAAGATCAAGGGATGGAGAGGAGAGAGGAATAAAGAGACGTAGAGGTCGAGAAGTCTTCTGTGCTCTGTGTCTCCGAAACACCGAGATTATTAATCACGTTTTAATGACGGAGGCAGCCAGAAGCAGCCAACAGCTGATGTTACATCAGTGTTTCCAAACCTTACCTGCCCTGTACTGACCACTGGATCACTGGAAAATATCAGACAATTCCCTTAAAGTCAATGACACAGCATATCACTGACACTCGTGTGCTTTTACATGATTTGGCAATGGCAAATGATTGATGGGTCATGCAGTAAAAGCAGCACCAGTAATTTTAACACATCAGGAGACAAACATCTTCACTTTGTGCCCTTGACAACAACTTAAAAAATACTCAGAGCTTTAAACTTCTAAATCTCTCAACCATTGTTTCACTGCCTCCATGGGGAAACACACCTCCAAAGTGCCCTGCATTGTCAAACGGAGGTCAGCGTTGAAGAGTAAATAAGCGAATAAATATCTAGTCGAGCCCCATGTGAGTTCTTAAGCTCTGTCAGAACCTGTTTTTTGAGGCCCAGTTTAAATGAGCGTGTGTGTGTCTATGCGAGAGAGCAGTGGGAAGGAGTAACCTGACCCCCAGTCTTGCCCTGGGAGCCTGCACTGCAGAGGCTATAATTAGAGATACAGACAGCAGCTGGTGTTAACATTGGACTGGACTGCTTTATATGTAGGGCGCGCTGAGGGCTGGGGGGACACAAACACACACCACATACACACAAAATTCAGGTCCAATCTCCTGTTAGGCTGTACGCAAGACAAAGTTAGGGACTGTATGAAAATTATTAGTGTTGGGAGGGGCTAAACTTTGTGTTTCACTTTAAAAAAAACAATATATATATATATATTTTATCTCATGACGACGGTGAGAGAACATTTCATCTCGCTATATCATGGAACTTCCCCTGTTAGCAGCTAATTTTACATGTGAATATAGAACTTGAATTCTATATGTATTGCAGCATAAAGTGACGGTGGGAAAACTTTCAGTAGAGATTATTTGAAGATAGTGAAATGAAAAACGCTTTTTCCAAGCTTATAATCTTGCATCTCTGTGTTTGTATCTTGCCACATGTTAACTATATCTCAAAACATTTTTGATTACTCATCTAGAAGTTGAGATGTATACATATATGGATGCAGTGCATCATACTGAATGCCATGTGTTATATAAAACCAATTCTCCAGTCTAGCAAAGTGTGGTGGCTCTGTCCACCGCCACTCCTGCCTCTACAGCCTTCCACCGAATCTAGATATGAGTAAAGACGTGGATTATTGGTGCACGTGAGGTAGGCTGAATTACACCTGGGTGGTCAAGCAAGCCTGTTTATTTGTTTATATGTTATATAACATGTTTATTTCTGCTGTTGGACCTTTTAACATGGAGCCTTATGGAGAAAGACTCGCTCTGTAGCCAGCCTCAAGTGGCCATGGAACCCTTAAACAGAGACAGGATGGTTGTCCTCTGCCTTATCATTATCTCCAAAAACATTCAGCCAACTACTTTTCACAGATTCCTTTATGAGACCAGTTTTCTGTCTATATAAGCAAATGGCATGTTTAAGCTACAACCTCCAAGCTACTTCTCGATAAACAATGACAGGACTCCCTGTGATGTAGTTAAACACGGCCACCTAATAAATGTTTACTGTTGGCCTCATTTTGAGTTATTCGTCTGTCATTTCATTTATTTTTTGTCAGATAGCTGCTGCTCACACAAATGCACAAACCCATGAGAGATGTTCTGATGAAACAAACCATCCAAAGTAATTCTGATGAAACTAACAGCAATCAACAAGAACAACGCTCATGTCTGCAGTACAGTGTAGCGACTGCATGTGTGTGTGTGTCTGTGTGTGTGTGTGTGTGTTTGAGAGATACACTGAATAATTCTCCCTTCCATCTGTACCTGAAGATATTAAAAAGGTAACACACAGAAACATCCTTGCAGCTATGAGTCTTTCCTTCTGAGCATCACACTCGAAATTGAAGGATATTTTTGGCTCTTTGAAATTCTCAAGGACGGTGCATGGCGAAGTTGTTCCTCGGGCTCTGGCTGGGGTTCAGAACCTCGGACAGCGGCTGAAGTTTCAGCACCTTTGACGGTGAGCAAGGACAATCGCGCACACCTGTGGCTGCTAGGAGACACATCTGGATCTGATCAGGATCCAACACCCCAAGGAAAACTGCTATCCTAAACCCCCCAAGGCTCTGTATTGTGTGACTCCAACTTCCTATCTCCTTCATGGCTTTCAGCATATTTGAGCTTGAAGGTTCTCGTGTTACATTGGTCCATGTCCATATCTTTCACTGCTGGTGCAGTATGACCTCTGGTCATATCTTTAAGACTCCGATTACTGCTGCGTCCAAAGGTCTGAGTCCACTAAGAATGCAGATACTGGTCTACCACAAGGCGAGGACCAAATGTTCTTTCTGTATGAACCTTCTCGAACTATTAGGTCTGCTGAGTTGAACCTGTTGCCTCTACCCACACAGGGTCAACAAAAAAACAGAGAAGGTATAGACTACACTTGAAATATTATAGTACAGCTGTAGTAGTATTACTGTAGCATAGTGAGTATTTATAGCGACAGAAGAATGTATGTTAGATAGACTGAGCGTAAACAGTGGCTGAGTCTCATGACAAGATGATGTTTCTCAGGCAGGATCATATAATTATAATGTATGTAGAATTTATTATCAGTTCAAATTTCTTGATATTTGGTCTGCCTCTCCTCTCTGAAAAGTTGGCACCCTCTGTAAAATATGCGCATTTTGAATTTTATGCCAGCAACATGGGTTGTGATCTTCGGGCCATCAGCACACAGCACATCTACGATGCCAAACCCTGCACAAGTAAAAACCGCATGGCTCTGTAGTAAAAGTGTCCAGCTGCTAAACTGACCTGTCTGCAGTTCAGATTTGTCAACTATTATATAATGTCTGGCACATTGTGAAACAAAAAAACATGACAAAAGAAACCTTTGAGCAGCACCAAGCGAGGATTGCAGCAATCCGTCTCCTCAGTTCCTAGATGCTTACAAAGAAGATGCGATGAACAGAGTGGTAAATATGACCCTGCCCCAACTTCTTTGAAACGTATTGTTGGTATCAAATTAAAGCTGGTCATATCATTTCACAAAAACAATAAAAACAGAGTGAGGGATAAAGTATTCAGATCTTTTAATTAAGTAAAACGATCATTACCACACTGTGAAAATACTCCACTACAGTCCTACATTCAAAACTATACTACTTATGTGTGTAATTATTATCAGCAAAATATACCAGAAATATGAAAAGTCATTGTGCAGTGATGTTTTTGGATTAATATGCATTAAAGTGTATGTTGCAATTTACTGTACTGCTGTAGATGTTTAAAGCTGAGATCATTTGAACTACTTTATATTCTGTTGAGTAGTTTACAGCAATACATCATGTTTCATCACTACAAAGTTTCCATGGGGGGAAAAAAACAACTAAATGGCCTGTTTTCAGCTTTGTGATGAAGTTTTCTTTTAAATAGATGATTTATCTTTAAGAAGCAGAAGGATTTCTACTCCACCCTTAAAGGAACACTTAATCCTTCAGTTTATCAGAGAAATTCAAATTTATTGGACAGGAAAGGTATGAAAAAAAAGAAATTTGGAAGGTAACTAGTAGCTAAAGCAATCAGACAACTGTATTGAGGTAAAAAGTTATCTTTCTCTTGAATATAAAGTTGCATAAAGAGTAAAAACTCAAGCACAAGTAGTATAAATTTGGAGTGAAGCGCAGTACTTAAGTAAACGCACTTGATCTGACTACCCAACTGTCTTATGAAACACAATAAATACCACCTGCATGGGTTTGCAGATCCTTCAAATGGAACAATACATGAGTGGACAGCTGTCGTTTTCACACTAACATGAGAATGAGGGAATATTTTATATAATTAGGTTTATCCTTAATTATACAGTGAGAAAGATTTGTAATAGCCTGCAGGTACATGAAGAAGTGTCATTTACATGAGTGAGCTCTTTGTCCTCACTTATTAAATTAAGACATATATCACAGAGTGAGCTGTAAAAGATGGCTGAGTTCTGCATGGCTTTAATTACAAACGTGTTTTGGGTACACGGGTTGCCTCATGCTCTGTTCTGTGAACAATGATGGGGCTACAGATGTGTGTCCCGGGCTTACAGACATCTCCGGGTCTTCAACCGGCAGAGGATAGCAAGGACGCCCAGTCTGTGATTAAAACAGAAGCGAAGAACACAAGAGTCACACATCAACCATTCATCTCTGTCCCTCCATAACACTGTTTCTTCATTACTGTCTGACTCCTTCACCTACCAACATGTGTTGGCTTCCTCCCTCCTCCATACATCCCTATGCCTCTCTAACTTTTTGTCCTCCTTTCACCTTCACCTCTTGGTCACCTCCGTCTCCCTCTTTCTTTCCCTTAGTCCCCTTTTCTGCCCTCCTTTCCTTTCTCTTATCCAACCTACTTTCACCTCTTCCCTGCCCTCCCGTCCTGTCCTTCCATCTTACTTTTTCTTTTTCCATCCCCCTCTCGTTCTCTACATCACTTCTTTTTAGTTTTTCTCCCTCCCTAAACACAAACACACACACACACACACACAACTCTTCTTATTAAATTAGTAATAATGTCACCATGCTCCCTCCCAGGAGGGCAGTGTTATTGACTTCATTATGCAAATGTAAACCAGCCCAAAGCTATATTACTGATGGGATAAGACAAACACACACACACACACACATACACACACACACACACACACACACACACACACACACACAGGCACACACACACACACACACACAGTGTTTGTAGGCCGAGCATGCTGGCCAGGAAAATTTTCTTGCTGTTTCAGATAATTATGCCAACCAGTGGAGCTGATGTGTGTATTACCATGAAATCTGCTAAATCGAACAGGCCCATGGCTTATTATGTCTGTCTTGGAGTGACAATGCGTTAGTTAGTGCAGAATAAAATAGAAAATGAATGCTCAAAATTTAGGAAAATACAAAATTTGTATTTTAATCTGCCACGTTTTTTGAGTAGTAATATAAAAATGCCAACTTATAGCACGTTTTGTAATCAAGGTGTCGGTGGTTTGATCGCCGCCTTCCTTTTGTCACATGTCAAAGTGTCCTTGAGCAAAGCACTGAGTGCCAAACTTGTCCCTGATGCCCTTTTAACAAATTTCATTTTTAGCTATCCTAGACTAAAGCCTGTAGAATGTTTTCAGTCATTTCATTCACATATTTTGAGAGTTCCGGCCACCCAAATTTAAAAGGCTCATTTTACACTTGCGTTGGCTCTTCACTTTGATTTCACCTCCAGCTTTGTGAGCAACTCTTCACAGGAAACAGACTGATGGGAACGCAGGTGGATGCACCCAACAGGTACCTGAATGGCCCGTGCGCTTCAGGAGTAATTTTGGCTTTGCGGCTTGGCCAGGATGTGAAATTTGTCTCATCTTAACTCTGATCTGCCGGGCATTTTTTTTTTCCGTCATAATAGCACTCGCTGTTCCCTGCTGCCAAACCATGCTGTGTCTTGATACAAGTTCACAGACCTGGAAACATAACGGAGAGTATACAGTAAACACACATGCACACTCATGCGCACACACTTTCAAACACAGTATTGGCAGAGGCAAGCCAGACAGATGGAAAGACAGCAGAGAGCAGGGAAGAAGTGGAAATTAAAGTCACAGTGTCAGCAAGAGCAATTATAGCTAAGAGACTGATATTACATGTACATTGGCTGACTGAGTATTAACCAGAGTAAACTAGAGGCCAGTTTCAACAATATAATGTAATTTCTGACATATTTATTGAGTTGGTTTGTCCACTATATTTGCCAAGATTGAAATATCTCAACTAAGATATGGATTGGCACAAAATTTCGTACAGACATTCATGCTTTCAAGATGATGAAGCCGAATGACTTTGGTGATCCTCTGACTTTTCATCTAACATTTTCATCAGATAAAGCTTTTCCCTATGCAGTGAAATATCTCTACATCTGCTACATGGATTGGCATAACATTTTGTACTTTATTCTGCCCTACAGCATGTAGCAAGAACTACAGGAAAGCTGGAGCTGATAGAAACTGGTTTAAAGTTTTCAGGCTGACTGGGCATGTGTAAGAGATAATACCTTAATTTCATGTATTTATAGATGGATTATATTACAACAAAAAATAATTCAGGGCAGAGATTGCAAGAGATATAACCTTTGGGAACGTTTCACAGTATTAGCAAATAAAATCTGTTCTTCTGGCTTTCCATAATTACCCTGAATAATTCAATAGAACCTCTTCATTTAAAGTTTAATACACTTAAATAGCCCATGTGATTTAAAAGTAGCTCAACCACATCATGGATTCCACTAGAGTTACTGTTACTCTGTTAAGCTAGGCTAGTTAGCACACCTAGCAGCTTGACTAGCGTAGCTATTTTTAGCTACACTAGTCAAGAACTACATTGTCTAGAGTTGGTTTATTGACATTTGTTCAAAATAGAATTGTCATATTATACTTACAGAAAACGTTAGGTAAATATAGCTTTAGCTACAGCTAGCTTCAACTAAATTTGTTTTGTTTTTAGCTGTCGTCTTTGTAATTAAATGGCATAGCGAATTTATATGTTGATGCAAATTACAAAAAACTTTGAACTGGTCTGAAATAAATTTTGACTAAATATGTAGTAACTGCATTTTGTGTAGTATTGCTGACCTAACTTCTCCATTTTGCACCATTCATTCACTAATACTTTGGTTTGGGACCAAATATGTGCAAAATTAAAGACATTTACGTTAGCTGTGTTAAGTGTTCTCATGTTAGCAAATTTGTGAACATTGTCATATCAGCATGTTAGGATTATGTTTAATTTGTCTTTATAAAAAAGCTGCCATGGCTGTAGCCTCCAAGTTTTGCTTAAACAAAGTTATAACAAGTTTTTTCAGTGAGGAAAATAGAAGATACAGAAGGTCACTGGTTAAAAAAGAGACAGCTCACCCAAAGTTGATGAAGTCAGCGACAATAGCTACATTTCCATTCAAATTTAGTGCAACTGAATATTTTGAAAATGAACAAATAAAACATCACAATACTCAAAATATTGGGAGTTGGTTCATCAAGATTGCACATTACATTTTGCTTTTAATCTATACACTAACTTTTCTAGCTGACAGCAAACATAAAAACCTTTTTTGTGAATTTCTTTTCAGTTTTAATTTGTGTGCATCTGTGTGCATGAAAGCAGATGGGTGGAAATGTGGTGACATAAAGAGCAACGCTGAATGAAACCCAGGAACAAAAACAGAAACCACTGCAGGAGAATGAAGTAATCTGATACTTAAAAGACCCAGCTTACTGACCGACTCACTGACCTGATGTCGCAGAGGACGACAGAACAATCTGTCAGTCCAATCAGTTTCAGTTCTTAGTGCTACTGGAAGGAGCTCTTACCCGCACAGGTACACATCTTTAATCTGTTTCCAGATTCAGTTTCAGTTCATCTGAGGCAGCATCGACAGAGAAGGTAAACACAGGGTTGATATTTTCTTTTCCATTTCATTTCCATTTTCCATTTCGTTTAAGGTTTTGGTGTAACTCATTTATTTAATGCCTATGTTAGAGATTGACACACTAGCTAACCAAATTACTCACTATGTTGTACTTTGCTCATCTGAGTAACTGATAGAAAGTGATATAAAAACAGCTGTTGAGCACAGTTATTCTGGGATGATGCTTTAGCTTCAGACTGTCTGGTCAGAAAGCATTAGAAATGAGGAGCTGTGCACCAGACACCTCATGCATTTTTAACCAATCAATATCCTCTCTTCTACATCTCTTTCTCTATCTCTATCTCTCCATTTTTCTGCCTCTGCCTGTTCTTTGTACCTCTATCTCTATGCTGTTTTATTCAATATACTGTAAGTTTTTTTCCTCTTTCTCTTTTCTCTTCCCTTTTCTCCTTGAACTGCTGCGAACTTTATTAATTTGCCACCCTCATCTCACTCTGTCTAGTCTCTCCGTCCATCTCTGGCCATGATATCTTTCTCATCTCAGTCTGTTGTCCTTTCTCTCTCTCTCTCTCTTGCTCTTTCTTTTGCCTCAATCATCGTGTTCTCTCTGTCTTAATACCACCTGTCTTGTCTACTTTATTACGTCGAAAAAGACTGGGGTTGTAAATGTCCTGCCCCATTTCACTAAGTTTGGAAATTATCTGTCCCGGTTTACTTTGGCTTAATTGGAATAAGAATATAGTCTGTCTGAGCGTCACGGCACAGACCCCTGCATGCAGACATGCAGGGACTGACACAATATCAAGGACATCGATACAAAATAGCAGCTTGTTCCACAAATTGCAAAAAAGGAATGCATATTTTTCTCCCTTTCCTGGTATCTAACCGTGCAGTTTGAGATATTGATAATATTTCTGTGGCCACTGCAACACAAAAGAGGTCAGTGGTATTTTGTTTGTGGTGCTCACAAAGCTTTTGACATGACATTTATATATAGACGTTTTTATAATGGCATTTAAAAACTGTCACAGTAACCTTTCTTAATGTCTTGGGCACGCTAATCCACAAAGGATACGAATGAAAGTTGTTTTCGATTCAATCACAGTATCACCAGGGCCAGGACGACTAACATCAGTGTCCATACTGTGGACTTACTGACGACTATCTGTAGTGTTGATACATTAGTTGTATTCTGATAATGAACAGGCTACTGCTACCAAATAAGTAGTCTGTATGAGAGTTGTTGACGGTGTGTTGTGACGTTTTTTTTGAATGTCGTGGGCACCACAAAGGCAGAAATCGCAAAGCTCCTAAAAAATTGGAATATGAAGCACAAATCTCACAGATGTTTCTCAAAATCCCAACAAAAAAGCTTCCTGCAATCTGGGTGCATGTACCCTTTAAAACATTTACACTTGTTTAAGCACACTGTATGTATGTTTGCACAAATGCATTAAAGTGTGCACACACGAAATAGATCAAATAAATCATCCACTATAAGTCTCAGAGACACAAATACTTTCAGTCAACCTATTAAGGATGGACTTCTTTTCTCAGTGGGAAAACTCCTCAAAGGTGAAACTGCCCTGTGATTTATTGAACTCAAACCAATATCCATTTGGGGTTAATTTAGTGCTTACTATGTATTTACAGGGGAAGTCTTTGTCTAGGAGTTGCTTGATAGGAGTGCTCGTAAAAGTGTTTCTGCTTTGTCTTAAAGTGCAGATACAGGAGGTAATAGATGTAAGAAGGACGACTGTCCTTGAGAATTTTTTCTGTCATTAGATGGGAAAAAAAAGGCACAGAAGCTGCAGAATTAAATGTATGAGGCAGAAATTGAGCCCGGGATGCATTCGATAATGGGACTTAAAGCTTGTTGTGATTTACACTTTACATTTAGCCTCCGCTCTTGATAAAAATGACAAACGCAGTGAATTGTATTGAGCTACCGTGAGCTACTGCTGCAATATCCAGGTCTAATAGCACTTAGAGTTCTGCCTCCAGGCACACACACATACACATGACTGAGTACACACACTCACATGAGCCCTCGCGTACACACAAACACACACACAAATAGTTGAGGCTAGCCTATTAAGAAGGAAAAACGCCTCCTCAGACAAGGAGCACAAATGAAACTGAATTAGTGAGTGATTCATGGCATGAATGGCTGAAAACACACAGCGGCGAAAGAACACACACACTGAGGTTGCCCTTGTTTTTGTATGATAACCTGTAGAAGCATTTCATGTATTTTTTTTGTCTCTCTGTGTGTGTATAGTTGCTAAAGAAGCCCTGTTTGTGATTAAAATTGATTTCTTATGACCGTCTCCACATTCGATGAGTTTAGTGGTGCATGTTTCTTTGTTTTCTGTTGTACTTCCACGTCCTTGCCTTGAACAAGGTAGGCTGAATAAAATGTTGAGGGTCATTATTTAAATGGGGAAAAAATTTTCCGAATCTTTCCGAATTACTGGAAATAGTCACCACTGCAAATGCGATATATTCAGTTGGTGATGACAGACAATAGTGGGGGGCTTAGTGTAATCAGCCTATGCTATAATAATTGTAGGGGTAAAGATACCTTGGTTGGTGGATCGCTCAGGAATACGCTCGAAGGCAAATGAAATAATTCTATAATTGTGAAATTAATGACAGTCATTTCGCGCAGCCTGAAGCATTGCTTCACTGTGATCGTAGATTACATTCCTTAAAATGACACTTTAAATTGGGTGCTAATCAGCTTGCATTATTATTTCAAGATGGGGGGGCGGGATCTGTTCTGTATAGATTCTTTCCCCAACATGAAAGAGTAAAGATGTGCAGCGTGCTGCTCGCATGAAAAATAAAGAAAATTACGCCCCCAAACCGTCACATTTTAGCCTAATTGATCACAGTACTAGCTGCTAGTTCACAGAAATAAATCAAGATGTCATCTATTAACCGTTCGACTCAAATGACAAATCAGCAATAAAGACGAAATAACACTATGCGCAACCAAATCTGGGGCGACACGGTGGTTCAGTGGTTAACACTGTCGCCTCCCTGTGTCTCTGTGCTGGATGCATCCTTTCCAGCTACTCCAGTTTCCTCCAGCTTAAACTGGTGGCTCTAAATTGCCCGTAGGTGTGAATGTGAGTGTGAATGGTTGTTTGTCTCCATGTGTCAGCCCTTCGATGAACCCCCTGTGTACCCGCCTTTCGCCCAGTGTCAGCTGGGATAGGCCTCAGCTCCACGCAAAAATGGATGGGCCGTCAACAAAAGCGCACAGCAACATATATGCAGTCATAATGGTGTGATCAGTTCTTAGCGAATATATATCTAGTTTCAAGGAGAACGTTTACATTTATATGCATTGTCCTTCAAAGTCCTTCAAAGTTGCATAGATTTAAACTTCATTGTGGATTTTATAAATCCACGAGTAAAGTGTCTTTTATACATTGAGGGGTTTTATTTGACCTTGTGATCTACAGTTAGTAGAAAATGTGAATAGAATCGTTAGTGAGTGCTAAATGATCTTTAACCCAAAGAGAATACATGTGAATATATAATACTGTATATTTAAATTAAAAGAAGGCTGTGATGCTGAAAACTGTGTTTTTATGAATCTTGGAGGTGCTGAGCCAGTGGCTAAAAGCTGCTGTGCAGGGTCAGCTTTATATTGATGATAAATATGTATATTGGTGTACAAAACAGTAGAAGAGTGAGCTGGTCACAATTTAAGCTGATCGAATACTCCGCACTTTGTCTTTTGGTCTCAAATCCATGCTGTCAGATCTGTTTAGTACTGTTGATATGAATCTATGAACATTTTTCTGTCTATCCCATCACCACCTCCTCAGCTCGGATGGTGACGGGTGTCTGTAACTTTGTGCTGCCTTGTCAGAGATCTATTTCTTTATCTTTCTGACACTGAGCCATGACTGGTTCAGCTGTACCAGATTTCTTAACTGTGCTTTCTCAAAATGTTGGAGCTGCTGCAACAGGTTACATTTACGTACAACACTTTTTTATTCTGAATGTTAATGACCGGTTTGAGCTGATATTCTGTAATTATGACATCAAAACACGTATGGCTGGATTTTACTTTTGTCCATGGGTGTAAGTCATGAAAATGAATGTAAATCTGTGAGGAAAGGACACCCAGAGGCAAGCAGACTTGTGACTGTAATTGAGCGGCAATATACTTTTTAAGCACGTTCTAAAATTAGTACCTCTATTTTCAGCTAATTTGGTTTCTGCTCAATTATTGTGCTGCTTGTGAAAAGGCAGGAATCACAGACTGGTCTACAATCAGCCCACTTTCATTCAAATTTCATTTTATTTGAAGAGGGACTGGTTGGCATGTTGAAGTAGCCACAGTCAGGACCACTGGACTTTTCACAGCATACAACTGGTATTCAAATTAGCCTGTAAAAGAGTTACACCTGCATTTGCACTTAAATCTGAAATTACAATGTATAAGGTTACAGCGGTCACTTCTGACACTATGAATAAAGTATTTTAGCTTCTTTTAACTCATTGTTTTTCCTATCCACAACTTCACTGTACAGTATCACACAAAATCGACTGCATATCTGAGCTTATGTGTGACGTCACACATGCACTGCCCATTCTATACTACCATTGTGAAAAACCTGCTGTATTCTACCTGCACCAATAGCAGCTATGGCCAACTTTTAGTGAAGCAGCTAAAGAACCCTCTGGAGCTGGTGGAGACCAAAAATAGAGCTAAAACGGGACTGAATGTTTGACTCAAACCTGCCGGGTGACTCCAAACGACTGCTGGATGTGTAAATAAGCAACTGTATGCTAACAAGTCTGCCATATCAAAGGTAGGTAGTATGTCGGTGTTGTTTACAGCGTGTTTCCACTGCCGCCGAGTGGCCAAAAAGACCTTTGGTGCAAGCACATTATTCTCTTGTGGAACCTCGCTGCCCTTCTCTCTGTCTTCTGTTTATCTTCAATTTTTATGTGGCGTAAAAAGTCGGTAACTGATATTCTACATACATATAGGCTATTTTCAACTCTCCGGGTCTACAGTTAGATTGTTTTCAGATAGGACATGGTGTAGGAGGTAGAGCATGTCAGAGTGGCAGAAGGTCTGTGTGTTTTTCTTGTGTGTGTGTGTGTGTGTGTGTGTGTGTGTGGGTTGAGATAGGCTGGCAGCAGCAGGCATCTGGTGACATCTGGTCCCGACAGATAAAGTAATAAACACATACTATCTCACTATCTGGAAAAAAGGTGTAGCCTATCTCTCTTTCTCTCCCTCTCTCTGTCTCTCTCTGTCTCTCTATCTGTCACTTTCTCTCTCCATCAAAATCAGATTCAAATAAGCTTTATTGACATGACAGGAAAGCGGCATATGTTGGTAAAGTAGCAAAGTTTTTCAAATGAGGTAAGAGTCTGCAACCACAGCCTCATGTCAGGTGTACTCCCTTTTCTTTACTTTTAAGCTAACTTGGCTTAACAATTTGGTCTATGAAATATCAAAAAAAATTATGTAAAATGCAAGATCCCAGAACTGAAGGTGACATCTTTAAATGTCTTGTCTTGTCCAAACCAACAGTCTAAAACACAAAGGGATTATGTTTGTCATCACAACGAAAGAAGAAAAACAGAAAATATTAACATTTGAGAGTTTGGAACCAGTGTTTTTATGCTAGTAATACTGAAAAATTTGCCACTAATTGATTAATTCAATTGTTTCAGTCCCTCGTATTATGTCATCAGCTTTCACATCTACTCAAATTCACGCGCACACACAAATAAAATATGTGATATATTCACTCCTGCGCTGACAAACCGACCACCTGAGCCTGCACCATCAGGTGAACCACGGCCAACATCCCACAGTGGTCAGAGGGCCCCTCGGGGCACAGGCCCAATTGGCCCAGTCAGTAACCTTTGTGAAAGAGCAGATGATGTGCGACAAGGAGAAAATTAGGGGAGGGCTGAATTTTTTTGAGTGACTAT
This sequence comes from Nibea coibor, assembly GCA_023373845.1. NCBI lineage: Eukaryota > Metazoa > Chordata > Actinopteri > Sciaenidae > Nibea > Nibea coibor. The sequence continues at coordinate 9,418,557 of CM041730.1, forward strand.
TACAAAGGTCGTGTAAATGACAAGGAAAGGGGGTCGTAAGAAAGAATAGGAGCAGGAAGTGATATAAAAAGAGAGGTGGAGGCATGTTGAAGCGACAGCGGAAGAGTGGTAATATGGGCGGATGGGACGATGGATGGATGAATAAGTAGGTGAGATGATAAATAGAAGAAGCAATGGATGGATGAATGGGTGGATGCTTTGACACATGGCCCCGGGGAATCAGCCATTATACATGCCACTGTCACTCAAGATTAGCGGCATAATTAAACTCCTGTGCTTGTGTGTGTGTGTGCATGCATTTGTTTGCGTGTATCTGAACGCATTTGTGTTGTTTTCCTGGATGTGTGTGTGTGTGTGGGAGGGGTAGACTGTGACAGAGATTGATGATGAGGGGAAAGCAGGCCATTATGTTGTATAGCTAAAGCAGTGATAGCCTCTACACCTCTGTGTCTGTTTAAAGTGCTGGCCATTTTATAGGCGTGGCACAAGTGACCCCCATAACACACACACACACACACACACACACACACACAGGGAGAGAGATTTCCCACCTTTAATTGGGGAGAAATTTCTGGTTTCTTTTTCTTTCTTTTTTTTAATTGTTGTTGCTTAATTTGGCTGCAATGCTTTCACTGAACTGCAGCCACTGTGGGAACAACACAGAGCTACTGAGCTAAATGAAGTGTCATTCATAAATGAGGTAATCCCCTCTCAAGTGTTAACCCAAGGCTCCTTCCAATAACTGATGAATAGTTGTGAGCAATTTTAATATGTTACATTAAATTTTTAAACACTCTGTCCCCCCACCAGTCCCCTTATTTTAAATATTCAGCCTTAATAGCAGGTTGTCAGGAAACCCTTCAGCCTTCAATTAAGTGAATGACAAATGAGGATAAATTGATTATCTTGACAAGTCAGACAGGACTCCCCACTGAGAGAGGGAGAGAGAGAGAGGGGGAGAGAGAGAGAGGGAGAGAGAGAGAGACTCCTTCACAATAATGGTTAAAGGCCATGTTCTTGAGCAGCTGCACGCCGACCAAAGCAACATCTCTCCCTGTCTCTGTTTGTGTGTCTCAGTGAGTGAAAAGAGCCCCGCCGCTCCCCTGCCGAGCGGAACATCAGCCTCATCAAGTGAGCCAGAGGCAGCCACAGCAGGGGCGGAAGTAAGATCCTGCTGCCTTCAAAATAACAGCCTACAAAAAAGTCCAAAAAGATCAAATATTAAAAAGTGTATGAAAAAACTTCATAAATATGGAACAACGAATCTTATCAGTAACAAGGCAGAGCAGACAAAAGTAGAATCAGAGCCTGACATATACTTGATTACGATCACCAGGAACAGTTTGGGCTGAAAGCTTGCAGCAAAGCCTTCTTCAGCCAATTTCAGTTTTTTCATGTTAGGTTCAGTCGATAAAATTTGGTTCAAATATAGTAGTTGTGCTGAGGTGTAATTGGTGTCTGTATCCCCCTATGAAACCTTAAGGCTGGTTTATTTTAGCTACAACTCATCGATGCATAACTCATTTGGGCAGTTCTGCATTAGAGATGCGGGGACAGAAAATGATTCACAGTTCCGACATTGTTAACGTTATCAGAAAAGCCAACTTGAACCAAATGTTTTTGGTAAACCATTTTGGTGTCAGAGTCTGAATTTCTATTTAACTCACCTCTTCAAATTATACTGTAAGGCTTAGAGTTATGCATAATTAAGAGCGTGGCCATTAACAGGTGAGCGCCATTATAGATGGCGTATTAGAGCACCCATGATTTTTAGATTAGCCACAAGGCAGATGAGGGCAGGAGAGCCAACATGGCAGCCGCGTATTTTGAGCTTCAAAACGGCTCTTCAGAAACGCGTGGGTGAACTCACACTTAGCCTGTCCATTTTTTATACTGTCAGACATGCCCCCTACAGACCAATTAGACTTAATAAAGTTTGCACCCCTGCAGAGGTCAGCTAAAGCAAAGAGAACTCAATGGTCCTTACAATTTCACAAAAAAAAATAAGTAACCTACATTTATGTATGTCAGTGCGAAAGTGATTTCACCCGTGACGCCCCCTAGCGGTAGCATCCAAAACACACGGAGAAAATGAAGCTATTGCTTCAATGTCGCACTTCTCCCCCAAGTTAGGACCACAAACATGCTTTTATTTTGAAACTCCCAAGCGGAATAGCCATGTTTTTGCGCGGTGTTTGACTTGACAGATGGCAGGCGAGAGACGCTCCTCTCTCGGCTGTCTCTCTCGGTCCGTTGGTCCATCCCGGTTCCCATTGTCTCCCCCTTTTTCACTCCTTGAAGACAAACCCCCGAGACGACAAACTAAACTTAACCGTTATTTCCGCTCGCACGTTCACGTTTGGAGACTTAGCTCGACCTGAAATTTCACCCTGTCCCTCTCCATCCGAAACGTGGACATGCTTTTTTAAATGCCCTGCTTTCTTTCTTGTTTTTTTTTTTATTCTTCATTTTTCTAGGTTAACGTTGTAGAGAATTATTCGCCCTAACGGAGAGAGAGAGAGAAGCTGTGTGAATTGACCGACCAAACGGCTGACGGTTGGTGACAAACCGGTGGTTGTGTTTGTGGAGCTGATGCTGAGATGAACCGGAGCAGGAGGACTTCTTATTAGCCAAGAGAAGAGACGCCGAAATCGGCTTGACATGTCACAACACCCTTGAAACAATTCTCAGTCGCCAGATTCAGGAGAAAGGGGCAGACGTGCTGGATTATTATCGCGGGTTTCGCCGTTAGGAACGCAGTGTTTGGTTGTTTGTGTTTGGTGTGATTGAACGTTGGAGGATGTTGCCGCTACATGCCCGTTACTTCCCCTGAGACGAGGCGAGAAGACGTGGACCACTTGCGCTTGTTTTCTCTCCACCCTAAAAAACAAATTAGCTGAATCCAACTAGGTCTTATTTGGGATTTTCAAACAAAAGAGCGTTTAATCCGGCGAACACAGCCGTCTAATCTCACCGTTCCTCACAGCTTTTCACAGTCTTTGAACGCCTACTGTACTGTGCTAATTCACTGTTGATGAGGATGCGTTCAATGGACGTGGTCGCTGACCGGACTTTCTAGACCAGCACTGGCGATGACTGGACCTAAGTGGACCCTGTGTGGACGTAACTGAACAGTCGGTTTATTTGTGTCCAGGAGATTTGATTTCATTCAGTTGCCAGTCAGTCAAAATGCACCACACCACCTGATTTGTCAGACCGCCTTCACTTGCAGAGGCTCATCAACAACAATTTGTGGACTTACCCCAAAGACCACCTTCCATCTTTGATCCTTGATCCTTGACCTCCCCTCTGTGTGTGTTAGAAATCCAAGGTTTCCTGACTGTTTACCTGTCAGCAAACACCCCCCACCCCCCTCCTCTATTTGAATGAAGTAGTAGCCTTTTATTCCCCTGAGCTCTAGCGAGTAGCAGGGGCTGCACTCTGTTCTGCGAGGCCGAGCAGGGAGCGCCTCTACCTGGGCTGCCAGCCAGCCAGACGGGCCCTCCGGGGGCTTTTTTTTTTTTTTTTTTTTTTTCCTTTTTTTGGTTTTTTCGAAAGTCCAGCTGGTAGATTTGGGAATTTTACCCAGAGTTTCTTCTCTGAGTGGATCTCTCTGGAGAGAAGGAAGAGGAGGACACCATGGGGTGCTGTAGCGGCAGGTGCACCTTGGCCTTCATCTGTGGCATGCAGCTGGTAAGTGTTAAGATTAGTATTGATCCTGTACGGGGGGGGGGGCAGATCAATCAAGAAAAAGTTGTGTTTTTTTTTTTTTTTTTACAACAAAAAAACAAGTCATGAGAAATCAGAAAAGATGTTTTTGTCTTGGTGACAAGGCACGGAGCGGGGTTTGGCTGGACGGATGGATGGATGGAGGGAAAAAGATGAATGACTGAAAGGTCACGTTTCAAAAGTTAATAGGTGTGTAAAAAGGTCACGATACAAGGTAGGATCTGGTTTGAGGGACAGATTGACGAATAGCTTGATTGAAAGGATGAATAGGTGTAGGTGGGAGCTCTAAGACGGTATTAAGAGTCCATATGGAGCATTGATGGATATGTGGAGTCTGGGAGTGATAAATAGAGGCAGTTGAGGTACAGTAAAGGAGGGATGGATGGCAGATGGATAGATGTATGGAACAGGTCCGTGTGATTTATGGGGAAAAATGTATGGACGGAGGGAAAGGGGGAACAAAGCTGATATAAACTCGTGGAATCAGCTGCTGCCATTCCCTCTGTGTCTGTCTCTTTGTATCTCATTCTCCCATCACCATCTGTGTCAATGGAAACCGGTGCCAGGCAAGACAATGGGGAGGGAGGGATGGGTCTGTAGGCGTGTATGTGTGCATACATGTGAGGATGTGCAAGTAGGAACACAAGCGAAAAAAAAAAAAAAAAGGCAAATCCTTCACATCAAAAAAGAAAATCCCATCTAAAGAAAAATCCTGTCTAACACTCGAACAATAATGGGAAGCAGCAAACACAGAAAAGTCGGTTAGTCCTTTGTGTTTCCCAGAGGAAAATGGCCATTTGATCTTCTGTCAGGTCAAGAATTTCCAGGACAGCTATAGTACAATGGACTTTTACTAGCAGAGACATTTCCATCTGAAACATTCAACAATCATACAGAGAGAAATCCATCAGGAAAGACCAACTTAATACAGTATTCATCCTTTTAACTGCTTAGATGTAGCATAACAAACACTGTCACGGCCTTATGAAGTCCATACGGTGAACGTGTTGAACTCTTTACAGAGAATTAGCAACATTAATGTGAATTTGGAAATGTGTTTGCACGCGCATATAAAGGCGGCACAGTGGTGCGGTGTTCAGCGCTGTTGCTTCACAGCAAGAAGGTTCCTGGTTCGAACCCCGCCTGGGCTTTTTCTGTGTGGAATTAGCATGTTCTTCCCACGTATGTGTGGGGTCTCCCACAGTCCAAACACATGCAGGTTAATTGGTGACTCTAGCGTGAGCTAATGCGAGCGTGAATGGTTGTAAGCTCTACGTGTCGGCCCCGTGATGAACTGGTGACCTCTCGGCCAACGCTAGCTGGGATAGACTCCAGCCTACCATGACCCTGATGAGGAGAAGCGATTAGAGAAAATGGATGGAAGGATGTAACTCCAGAGGGAAATATAGAGCTCTTTAGCTGCTAAATGCTATAATATAGCATTTAGCAGTGGCTAACTTAAAGTGGCTAACTTTGTCTGTCTGTTTGGTGTTCAGCATGTGTAGTGTACAGTGAGTAGAGGGGAACCTCTTCATTGAAAACAGCTGTAACTGGAAGTAGATTGGTAAGAGTTAACCAAATCAATAAAGTTTTGGGCCCTGAAACCAAAACAATGAGCTCATAGATGCTAAAATGCTCCATGAAGCTGGAAAGAAAGATCTCTGTGAGCTTGTCACTACGAGTGACACCCTTCACATCAAACAGTCATTAGAATACATTATTTATATTAAAAGCATTTGTGAGTGCAGCTTTAATTTAAAAACAAAACATTCCGAGCGAGGTGGGTGACTTTCATTTATTACCAGCTGTCAAACGGCGGCTCCTCGTGGCGTCGATTGCTGTCATTATCCAGCTCCTCACTTTGGCTACATGTAACCACAGCAGCACTATTACTGTGCACAGTATCAGCAAAGAATAAATAAATAAAAAATAACAGCTACAGTTGGCAAAATAAGTTCAGGCGAGGCTCTCTGGAGGCCGCCCTGGGAAATAAAGGACATCAGTACCTGAAGTGGAAGCAGAGTCCAGAGGTTTAGGCAAAGTGGTGCCACTTACAAAATAATAAAAAAAAAAACTGCGTTTCTTTAAACAGTATAGATTTATGAAATGCAACAGTGTTTTCTCTGCTCGTGTGGAGACACTGCGACGTAGACACAGGGACATTGTATACACATATGCATAAACATGAGCGCTTGTGCTCTTAGCATTCTCATCTCATGGAGTCATGTACAGTTATGTATGTGCAAACTGAAGACCTATTGTCACGTTGAATGGGACTCTGTTTTTACAGACACGATACCCTATGTACGTATGCCTGCGTGCGTGTGTGTGTTTGTATTCGGTACAAAAGAGCACGATATACGAAAATCACCTAATTTACCGCAGGATATTAATGTGTATGACTCTCATTGTGTGTGTGTGTGTGTGTGTGTGTGTGTGTGTGGTGCTCGTAAAAGGTCTATTGTGCCGTGAAATGGGACATTTCTATGGATATTTTCATTCAAAAAAGGAACAACCGCAGCGTTACTTAACATGTAGCACAATGCCAATGAGATTGCCATGTGCTGTACGTACATACACGAAACACGCCATTGTGCTGTAAATGGGGATGCTGTGTGTATCCGTAGGTGAAAAAAGAGGGAGGGAGGGCTTGTGAGTGTGTGTGTGTGTGTGCGTGCGTGCGTGTGCTTGTGAATGAGATGCTGTCACAGTGATAGTCATTGTGTCTAATGCGGTGGAACTAATGCTATGCCATAGTCAACAACATGTTTTGCTCTGTTAACTGTTGTAATAGCTTAGCCAGCTGATGCCACCACTGGCTGAGCTGGAGGTCTAACTGTATGTTACAGTTTGGCCATGCACAGTTAGCTCTGTTATAGTTGCAGCTATTTAGACAGAGAGTCTCCCGAAATCCACATCTTCATTAGAAAACACCCAGTTCTCCACAGTATGTACAAAGAAGGATAGAGACACTGTGTTTGACGCAGGGTTTAGTAGTAGTTAGCCACAGGAAACCGCACTGCTCGCACTCGTCTTTGCTCAAAGCAACCTAATTGACCACAAATTAAAAGAGAGCCCTTTTTTTCCCCCCTCTGCTTGCTTCTCTGCCCACCCCCCTGCTGGAGGTAATTGTTTTTGCTATGTGAGCTTCCACCTGATAGTTGACCTCAAAGAGTTAGAAAACAATGCCGGTGGTCAGGGTGTCTTATGTAGTGGAACTGATGTCTTGTGTAACTCTTAACAGCAGTTTCTCTCCCGCTTCATTAGCTGGGTTAATTGGCAAGATAGGTGATGTCACCGTAGCTGAGCAGAGATCAATGATCCAGGCTGGAGATATGTCTACTCCACAGCTGACATCACCATGTGTCAAATATAAACAGTCCCACCAGCTCGTCTTAGGGTTCGGGTTAGCTAGTCAGGTCAGGTCTTGCCAGTGTGATCCAAGTTAAAATGTCGCGTGTTGCTGTGTGTGTGCTGGGTTATTAGTTACCTTTATGTGGGTGCCAAACCACAGCGCAGAGGACCACATTAGTGCTGGATAATTTCAAATAATTATTTTCTGCTTTCCTTTCTTTAGATTTGAAAGTCGGGCTGATTAGTGACAGGCACTTCACAATTTTCTAAATCCCAAGGTGACATCCTCAAATTACTTATTGTATCTGACAAACACTTCAGTTTATTATCACGTAAGAGAAAATTGAGAAGCAAATCTTTGCAATGGAGAAGCAGGAATGAGAGAATGCTTGACATTTTCACCACAATGACTGAAACACTTAAAGGACCATTGCAACCCCACGCCTCACCCCATCCTTCCTAAAATGACGGAGAAACTACAGTAGCTGCGAAATGTTGCGAAACATTGGAAACTAGAGTTCTTATTGCTACTGTAGCAACATGGTCCAGGCATCAAAAACAGACTACATGAATGAAAACATTATTATTATTATGCACATTATATTCCATTTCTGCCATAAATCCAGCCACCTAAATTCCTTTAAATCACACATACTGGACCTTTAAAGGTATAATGTGTGACATAGTCCAGTATTTTACTTCAATTTTACTTCAGACCCTGAAGAGGCAACAGCCATGGCATTATGTCAAAGACATCTTGTGTGTCAAGTGTTGTAGGTATTAAATGCATTTACCGTGCCTTATGCTATGCTAAAGCTTCAACCCGAACGTCCCTGTAATACCACTTGCGTCTCAGGAGGTGATAGTGAGTTCTTGTAGCACCTGTCTGCCTTCACTTCACAACCTGAGGACAAAAAAGTAGAGAGCCAGGCGGAGGGCAGAGCTGCTGCTAGCTGACCCGGCCTCTGTAGTCATATGGAGGTAACCTGAGGGCATCTTCTTGAGGAATAAATCACGCCGAATTCAGCTCTGATCTGGGGCTGTTTACCCGCGGGATGACAGCTCAGAGTTTATTTTTTTTAACTTTTGAGATTAAAAAGTGGATTCATCTCCACTCTCGCTTCTCAACCTGTCTGCAGCCGCGGACACCAGTGATGCTACTTCGTATTTATACAGAGACCGGACAACTCAACTCAACAAGCGTTCCACAAGTTTGTCATCTTGCGGACGGAGCTGAGTATTTTCACAAATTCTTAGGTTTGGCATTACTGTTCAAAGGCAAGATTGCAAGTTTGGAAAGTAGTGGACTTGCCAGTCTACATACATTTTGGAGAAATGTAGAGAAGGTTTATTATGCATGTGTAAGTGTGAACACATTTTCAATAATCATCATCAACCAATTTGATTAATCGACTGTCGAGTTTGAGATGACTTTTACAGATTTACAGTGTTTTGAAGACGTTTGATATTTCTTCATTATTATTTAATTAACTTCAGTTCTGCTTAAAGTGTTTTCACATGGCAACAGTAGTCACGGTGCTGCGAGTTTATACAAGCAGAACATGATCAAGAAGATCATTGCAGATCAGATGGCGCTGCTACCAACATCTTTCTCACGCACACACACACGCGCGTGTGGACACAGACACACATATGCCGCGCATGGTGACTCACTTTCTGTGGCGATGGTTGTGGTCCGTGTTGCTATATCAGTTCACACACCCACCAGCTGCTGTCACAAAGATGATGACTAAAATCATCCAATGGCGTGATAGGTAACAGGATGGCAACCGATGGCCCCGCTCCGTTGGCTCGTTCAGCGGCGCTCGTGCAGACGGTTGGTGGGTGTTTATGTTGATGGAACGTTAATTATGTTGCTGGTTTGCGAGTTAATTGAATAGAGTAAATGGTGTAGAATTATAGCTTTGCAATTCAGCGTAGTGTACAATTACAGTGAGATAATTGACGATCCAATAGAATAGATAGATAATTGATCTTTTAGAAATAAAAAAACAAAGCTATCAGAGTCATGACCCAAATCGTTCGCATACATTTATATTTTTACAATAAGACCTCGAGATGAAGACTGCACTGTAACAAGACTGGACATACACAGCAGCCATAGGCTATCTGAGACACTGTTTGTCTGTCTGTGGCACCACATTCCTGTGACATTTCCACCATCGAGGGACGCAATGAATAATTTACCACTTGGAAGCTGCGACATGAATGCAGAAATTGTATCTCTGCATGTGAGCCGTGTGTGTTACCTGATTGCAAAATAGTGACTGTGCAGACATTCAAGCCCAGAAGGCAATACTTATCTGTGATACATTTAAGAAAAACAAGACACAGCTAAATCAGTTTTGACATGCTGAATTTTCTGTGGAATTATGGGAAAGCATTTCCGCAAATTGACATAAAATAGAAGACGCATTGACTTTGGTTTGATAATTGCCATTGAATCGGTTTGCAAAGTGAAATAAACTGTCCATTAAATTTAGATATTACTTCTCAGCCTGATTCTAGTCCAACCACCAAGTAGTTTTGTTGGCAATATTAAGCCATAGTCATTTTGCACTACGCTAGATATATATTTTTTTAGCATTTTGAAGCAACTCCATGCACTGAGTGTGCTTTGAGCTCGAAGTGAATGGACCTGAACGGAGCTCCTGCACTATGGCAACCAACATAATCTTCACGACTTCCTTATTGCTGCAACTCAGTGAGATAAAAGGGCTTTGTACGACGCTGTTTCCAACAAAGGCCGCACACAATCTCAGCTGTGAGTCTATAGATTTAACGCCGCTTTTTTTCCTTTCGCAGTTTCTAATTTGTCATTCTCTTTTCCTACATCTTTCTTGCCTTTTTCATTTCTTTATCTGTCTCCACCTCCTCGCTCGCTCTCTCTCCCCGTCTGTCTGTCGGAGCAATATAGATATCACACCTTGGCCACTGACTTGACTGGCACGGCATTCGATGTGTTTCAATAGAGTCTGTGAACAAGACAAGCTTTCACGACCGGTCCTGTTGAGGATCGTAGGTGAAGCACCGGTCCATTGTAACAAATCAGACCTCCAACCTGGATCAGTCCGAGCTGCATTTATATTGTTGAAGTTGTGTTCCATGATTAAGGGGTATTGTACTTTTCCTGCTTTCAGCTGTCAGTAAAACACAGTGTCTTGAAAAGTGCAGGCTTTTTGAGAAATTGCTGGTGAATGTAGGTGTGTGTGTGTGTAAGTGGCTTAGAGGCAATGGGAACTCGGAATAGTCATTTTCCTGCCTTGTTTGAGCTTCTGTCGAGGAAATCTGTACCTTCTAAAAGCACACTTTTTTTTTTTGCTTGTGGACAAAGGGTCATTACTTTCACACAGATTTAAGCTAGCGACTGTGACGGCAGTTGCTAGCTGCCTAGCTCTAGCTCTAGCAAGCGCTTGGTGGCGGTGACAAGGAAAAACTTCCCTTCAAGAGGCAGTAATCTTTAGCAGAGCCCAGCCTACTGGTGGGCAGCCATGTGCCGTGACCCGTTGAAAAGCCTTTTAAACATGCATTTGATATCTACAGAGAATTCAGTCGAACCATATGTGTGTCCACCTGCAGATTCTTGTACAGACAGGAAAACAACAAGCCAATCAGCCTGTGCCAGGAAACAATGGTTCAATTGTGACCATTTTTTTTTTTTTTTTTTTTTTTTTTTTTTTTTGCAGAAGTAATATTTCTGCAGCAGAAAGTGTACCTGTAGTGGCCGAACTCTCCCAAAACAATTACACTACTATTGACAGTCAACCTCACTGGGGCATGTTCAGTTTATTTCGGGGTGATGCACTGTGGTGCCGCGATATACGTTATCACAGGTCAGACAAATGGATCGGCTCTGTTCGGGCTAAAAGATATTTTTAATTACTCTGTCGGAAACCTCTGCTTTCCTTTAGGACACTCACACAGAATGAAAGTACTTACTCCTTTCTTAGCTCTCAGCATTGATTTTCATCTTTTGCTCTAGCTCTTTACAAATGAACTTAAAATACTTTGCTTCTCCAATGCTAAATTATTTTAAAGTTATATGTTCTACACACCAAATAATGCCAGCACTAAAAAGTAGTAAGTAGCCTTGCTTGACACTGCTGTTGATAGCAGTACACTGCATAATCAGGGTGGTTTGTTGTCATGGTTAACAGTCATCTCAAGCTTTGAAAACTCTGCATGATAAAAAGTGTCTAGGTCCACTACATGTTCCACTAAAAAACTAAATCGAACCATACATAAAAGTATTGACTATAGATCCATCACAGATGTTCTGCTTATTGAACTGAAGCTGTCAGAGAGGAAAAGCTTCAACATCTGGAATGTCTGGGATGTTGTGATAAATAGCAAGCAGACGGCACTGTGTAAGGGGGAAAATCTTGTCTGGTCGACTAATACTGTTTGGTTGTAAATGTGGTCCCATATTTGTTGTGTTGGGGGTGGGGGTAATAGTCCGTCAAAAAGCTGTCAGCAAATAGCACATAATTCTGCACTAGCACTTTTGGAGACTTCAGATTCAATCAATACATTAAGGTTTGGAAAAAGACCAACTTTTGCAAAGGAAAATGTGCAGCAAGGTACATTTTACGCTGGAATGTGTCCAAGGGCTGTGCAGAAGGCTGTTAGAGCCTTCCAGCCAGCCTGGATGTTAGACTGCTGCTACTGATGACAAGCTCTCTTACAATTTAACATCTGGAGGTGACAGTGCTTCTCCTCTCACCGATTGATCTCTGATGGTTTAGATAGAGTAACGGAAGTGTGTAGTTGTCTAGGTATTTGAGCCCTACTCTTAGCTCCTGGTATCATATTTAAGTCAATGAGTTGCTTGTGCCTCAGAGAGTTGTAGACTATCCTCCTGTCTTACCTAGCAAATGCTACATTAGCTTCTGTAATTCATTGTGTTTTCTCATAACGACATTTTCTTACATTAGTTTTTTTTTCTGATAGGCTGTAACATGCTCCTGGCATTTCTGTCCATAACTAAATATACAGTATAGTTAAAGTTAAGTTTAATTGCCACATACAACCATAGGGAATAGATACTACTTTATTGGATAGTATATATAAGAATACAATTTATAACAAGACTACAAGACTGAAGCTATTCTAAGGCAGCTCTGTAAAGAAACAGCTTTGTTTTAAGTGCAATGCTAACATCAGCATTTCCTTAACCTAGTTATAAAACTTCATTTAAACTATTTCCAAAATAAGCAAATGAGCACAAAACAGAAAGTACAGCTGAAGTTGATGAGAATGTCCTTAGTTGGAGGTAATTTTCAAAACACTTCACCAAAAATGACTACAATTCATCCTTTGGAGGACAGCAAATTTCGACTCATCCTGTGGCTGTGTAGACATGTCATACGAATGTGAATCTCATGGTGGCACAAGAAGGCGAAGTCGGGGTGTTGTCAAATGATACACCTTCTGGGGACCATGAATGTAACAAAAATGTCATAGCGTCAATAAAGTATTTTAGTCCCCACCAACATGACTAACCGACTAACAGACTGAATTTTGTTCATTTCCTATTGTCTACTATTTCCTATTGTAATAGCTTAAGCACTTTCATATACGTTAAACAAGATGTTTGCAGATTGGGTCCATAAGAACCCTGAGACAACAAGTCTAGGATGTTTTCATTTGTGTTCAGCCCTCAGTGAAGGACACAGTATTGTTAGTGTCGTTGCAAACTTTAAAAAGTTTTATAAAGATTCTTTTTTTCAAAAGGCCGCCTCGCCAGCACCAGGCTCACTGCAGCGCCACTGTTCTGCCTTTTCTCTTTGGTAAGCTTTCTCATAAACTGCAATTTTCCACCCTGGGTGTTTTTATTGTAAAAACAACTTGAGTTCCTCTCCCAGTTGTGGCATGTCTTGTAAAAGCATTTGGAGGCTCACAGAAAGGGTGCAAAACCATGAGACTGTATCAACTCACACTGTCATCATAAAACAGTCTGTGAAACTGTGGAAGAGGAGAATCAGTAAAAAGTGAAATCCTTGTGTTTGAGTTGGAAAAGCTGACTCAATCTGTATTCTCCCACAGCTCAGTGAAGGCTTTCAATTGAACCTGTACACACTTGGATTATTTGTTCTATAGTCTCAGTGAAACCGACACGCATATGGTGTGAAATCACATCTACTGTGGGGAACACTCTTCTGCCTATATATGTGGCACTACATTGCACTGTAGTACACAATGTTATCTACCAGAAAAGAATGTGAATTATCACTGAATAGTGGGATTGCTATACTTCATGTGTCCGGATATGTTTATAAAACACAGTTGTTACAGTCTCTGGTCAACACGTTTGACTGAAAACTTTTGTTATTTACTGTATGTTTAAAAGTAGGAGAGGCTGCTATTAAGTAGTATTAATATTACTCAGCACGTAGTCACGGTTCTAAACACTACAATACCTCTGAGTCTTGGCTGCTGGTGCTAAGGATAGGATGACAATTGGATGCCTAAGGCCGTATTCAAAACAGAATTCTGCTGTTTTTTCCATTCATTTGAGCAGGGTAGTGTGTTTTGGCGGCGGCAGTGCGGGCTGCAGGGGTCTCTAAAACAAAAAAATGCAGTGACCTGCGGCAGAGAAGTTAAGCCAGATCAAACTTTTGGAAAAACTCGCCCGCCAATACTGCTACCTGTTGTGCTATGGATTTGTTTATTTCATGAACTTACATGAGCTTCTGCGTCTGTGTCTGGTTCACAATTTATTCTGCAAAATTGTGACCCAAAGAGGTTTCCTTTAGTTGGTGTCTGATGAACTGAATTCAGTTAAAGGGATAGTTTGAGTGAAGTAGTGTTGTATGAGGTTTCTGAGGCAGAGGCATGTGCTGCTGTGGACAGGGTTCACACACAAAAGGCCCATTCTCGAAAAAAATCAATATCCGTTTAATACACGTCATTAGTGAGTGCTTTTATAAACCAAAAACTCATCAAGTCATCTTCACTGCATCCCCCTAAATCCTTCAGAAACCTTCCCTCTTCAACTGCTGCTGTGGAGGGCCGCCCCCGACAAAACTGTTGTAGCCAGTCACTTTCGATTTCTTGTTTCTTCAGAGCAATCTGCAGGCCAATTTCAATCTTCCTGCATCATATTCCCCGAGTCCTGACCACATCTTTTGAAAATCGCCGCCGGTATCATATCAACACTCAGCAGGGGTGAGTGAGAGGGAAAGTGAAGCAACGACATGCAACAAAGGTCATGTACTGGATTTGAGGCGGGCGCGTGTGCCTGCTGAGCTGCAGAGATGTGTATCGACGGAGCTGGAAGCTGACCTTGTGCATGACCACTGCTGATGGATGAGCTGAGATGGTGTTTGGCCAAATACTGCCGCCTCAGTATTTACACAGAGGCAGATGGACGGCTTGACATGAAGGGACGGACAGACAGACATACGAACTTCAAACTGTTTTGGCGGTGGCTTTCCATGGCTTGCTGCTCCCATATTGCTATTTACCCCTCAAGGTGAAACACTCCCCTGTTGTTCTCCGAGAACTCATATCCTGTTGATGTAGTTGTTGCTATTGTTGTTGTTGGCGTGAATTCTGATATTCCGCCCGCACAGTGGTTTTGATCTTATTACATGAAAGGAGCACTCGAATCATAATGGCGAGAGACTGCAAAGCAATGCCTCAAGCTTCATTACACATAATTATGAGATGGAGATATGACTGGTGTCAAATGAACACTTCCTATCTGGAGAATAAAACAAAGAATGACACTGATATTTTGTTGATTCTAATGGATTTTGGGGGACTTGGAAAGTTGCTGAGCACAGAAAGAATTACGGAGTTATCAAAACTTGATATTTAGCTGAAAAAGCAGGGGTAAAAAACAAGGTTATAGGTGGGAGTAGTGATAAAATTATTTTGATGTTTTTCATGCTTCTTGCTACAGAAGTAAATTCTATTTCTGCTAACGATCTCACTGCCCTTCCATCAGCAGTAAACATACCCCTGATAAAACATCGTTTATGAAGTTTACCTTATCGTATCCAGTTCCATAAATATGGTTAGAAACCTGCAAATTGCTCTCGTGTCAAATTTTATTCACCATCTTTCCTTCTCTTTTGGCTCCTTATTCTGTAACACCATATTTTTTATATCTCTGTATCATTGTTGCTTTGTAATCTTTTATCTCAGCGTCTCTCAGCCTTTCTCTCATGCTCACTCTTTCTTTTAGTCTCTCCTTTTAGACTCTCCCGGGCCATTTGAGTTGCTCAGGGAGCTGTGAAAACGATGTCTGTGTGTCTTTGCGTCTGCATCCTGTAGGGAGTGCCTTTATGTGTGTGTGTGTTCACGTGCAGGGACAGCAGAGGTGGTGGAGCGTGTTAAATCTTGCCGTAGGAGCCTTTCGACTGGGATAAGGAGCCATGGGAGGAAAGAGGCAGAGAGTCACGGAGGGAAGAATGGATGGATATATTCATAGAGGATAGATGAATGTCTGTGTGTGGATCGATACTGGGATGGAGGGGTTGAGATTTGGATGAATGAATGGAGAGAGGGCCAGCAGAGATGAGTTGGGGAAGCCGGGGAGGGGCGGATGATAACAAGAGGGGATGGGTCGATGATGGATAGATACACAAGATGTATAGACGAACAGATGATTAATGGATGAATGGGTCGTTTAACACTGCAAAGTTATCTGTAACGATATGGCAGACATTGGAGAGAGCCAAATATGTTGGGTGTTGACTTTGTGAAACTAGAGCAAATATTGTGTACATGGTTTAGTCTGACAAGAGATGACGGTAGTTTGGAGCCAAATCGAAGCCAAATTCAACTTTTTGTCTGACTTTCCAGACACCAGTGAGCTAAATAAGACGAGGAATCCAAAGGACCCAAGAGACCCATTAGCAACCACTGGAGGCACAGCCCTTTGCACCCAACCAAACTGGTTTAAACCCATTAAACAACTTAAGGCAGCTTGACTCACAACACAACAACGTGTGAGAACACAACATCACAAGATCGCGCAAGAATCCTTGTTGCCAGGGTGCCTAGCTTACCTGCTAGAGCTTGCCCCTCATGTATCAAGGCTGAAGTCCTTACAGCTGTGACCTGGGTACAATTCAGGTCCAGTCACAGTAGGTACGGACCAATCAGTCTCCTGGCAGCTAAGGCTGTTGGATAACGCTTTGTGCAAGATCGACTGTTTCCTCGAAGACAACAATGGCAGCCTGTAAATGCTCCCGTTGTATCAGTTATATGAGAACTGGAGAGTGTTTAATCAGTGCAAGAAGAGCAAATGTCTCACTGACAAAGATGTTAATCTGAGCAGTTGTAGGTTGCCTGTAATAGACAGTGATAGACACATGGACACTTGATGAAAGTGCCTGTCCAACAGTGATTTCCCAGACAGTTCTGTGTAACAAATCATGGGGCAGTCAGGTTGTTAACCATTACTCCCATGCACGCAAAAGCAAGTGTTGTCTGCCACCAAATGGAAATATTGCTAAAATAATCTAATATGAACCAATATAGTCACATGATCTCTTGCCTTGCAGGTGGCAGGGGGCATCAGA
This sequence comes from Nibea coibor, assembly GCA_023373845.1. Taxonomy (NCBI): domain Eukaryota; kingdom Metazoa; phylum Chordata; class Actinopteri; family Sciaenidae; genus Nibea; species Nibea coibor. Next base: position 9,435,194 of record CM041730.1, read on the forward strand.
GCTAGTACTACTGCTAGCAAGTTTCATCTGCTAGCGCGTTTCCACTTGAATCGTGTCTCCGTCCTCTTCAAATAGCGTTTCGTTGCCCACCGTGGTTAGTGTTAACATGTAAGTTAGTCTTCTTAGTGATACCTCGTTGGGTTTCGGGTAAGAGTGAGGTTAAGAATAACAGTAAATGACTGGTTGGGCTAGAGATATATTTGGGCTTAGGTTAGGGTCAGGGAAAACAGATTTAGACACATCACTAGCGGCCAACAAATCCTCCAGATCAGTCCATACCGTCTAGAACAAAACGTTTTCTGATCTGACACCCTTCCGACAATGCTGCCTTATGAGTTTTTTATTAAAAAATGGTAGAATGGATACATTTCTGCAGGAGCTGATTACTGAAAATGACAGCTGCTGTGTTTTTACCATAGTGGCACTCAGCTGTGTCCCCTTCATTATCTGATATTTCTGCAGTCAGTCATTCTGAACAGAGCTGATGAAAGTCTTTCGCTGGGTTACAGAGCCACACGTTATAGAATCTGAGAAAAAACTGTGTGATAGTTGAACTGCAATAAATTGGAGAGTAATTTATATTGAGGGATAGTTTGTTTTTTCTTATATTAAGGCTCTGCTGTGTCAAAGCTAGAGGTGAAAGAATAAAAGAACACAGCCAGTTAATTAACAAACTTTATCTAATATTTTCTTATGCTGTACAAACTTTACAAAGACAATTATATTATGTGCTTCTTCATTAATTAGCTCGTTATAGTCGGGTGATAAGTAGCCTACCAGCCGTCTCTGCCTCTTAGACAAGTCTCTCATTTGACTCGAAAGTCTCTCTTTTGACATTGAGCCTTTCTTTCGCTTCAGTGTGATTGGCTCACAGTCAAAGGGGGTGGACAGTAGCCAGAAAGTGACAAAGTTTGACAACAGGCCAAAAGCAAAGGTTATTGTCGGAAACAGTGACCGGCCAATAAGGTGCATGACCTTTATTGATTTATCTACTAAAGATTTGCTGTCACTTGGTCAATATAGACTCTTCCTCGGGTTCAGAGGCTCGATTCACACAAAGAAGATAGAACCCAGACTGCATCTATTCATGGCTATTGAAACATAAGGAAACTGCATGCAGTCTGATTTTTCTGTTCTGGCAGCCATGAAAGGACAGTCTGTAGTGGAGCGGATCTTTCTGTTCTTGTGCAAATTAAGTATTAATCATCTCAGGAATTTGAGAGTTTACAGTGAACAAATCTCAGATGACTTTCACAATACTTTTGCCTCAGAGTACAGAGAGGGTGGAGGTGACTACCATGCAGTCTTACAAAATTAAATTCCAGTTTACCGATACTTGTTGCTTAGTTTTTGTGTGTTTCTAGTTTTGCACTTTAGTTAGACGTCAGTGCAGCAGCAAAACAGATGGTGCAACACGCTTCAGCTGCAGTCACAAGGTAGTGTAGTACAATGCCTAATGTGATAATAATCATCTCCTTTTACTTCCTTGCAAATGTTTTTACATTTCTGCTGGCTAATCATGACTTCTGTAATATATGGACAGATTATGTAATGGACAAAGAGATGCGCCGAACACTCACACGTATCCCTACCGTCATCAAATTTTACAAATGTGTGAGCTTTAGCGTATTGCCACTGAAAGCACAATTCTGCCGCTCGACACATCTCTGCCTGTATATCTGCATGACCTTGCAAAATCTTGTCCGAATGACGGAAAGGTGTTTTCATCTTGTTTTATTATCACATTTATGATTCTACACAGTGCAATATTGAAATTCTCAGGTGGCTAACAAAAACAAAACAAGTCCAGCAAATAGGTAACTAAATAAAGATGAATCAAACAATACAATATAAAACATCTAATAGAGAAAGAAATATTTAAAATAGACATATAAAAGTGAACAATGTTGAGTGTGCGTTTCAGCAGGGAAACAAAACAGGATTATAACCAGTATTGAGTTTCAGAAAACTGAAACACAACCAGTGCATAATAATATGTGCAATATAAGGTGACATTAGAATGACAGTGATGTATGGTACTGTAGGTAGGTGGATGTATTATAATTTATGTGTGTTTGTAAAGTCACTGGTTTGACCCGAATGGCTTGAGGGAAGAGACTCCTCGTCTTCCTCTCTGTCTCGGCCTTCAGGCAGCAGTAACGCCTCCCTGACCGCAGCAGAGTGTGTTTTTGGGGGTGATTGACGTCTTTAATGATGCTCTCAGCCCTCGACCTGCTCCTCCTGTTGTAAATGTCTTGTAGAGCTGAGAGACATCTGATGGTGTGTTCAGCTGACTGCACCACCCTCTGCAGGGCCAGACAGTCCCTGTTGGTACTGCTGCCCGTCAGGACGCTCTCTACGGTGCAGGTATAGAAAGTCTTTAGCACCTTGAGGGGCAGCCTGAAGTGTCTTCACCATGATAAGTCCTCTGTGATGCACACACTGAGGTATCTGAGCCTGTCCACCCTCTTCACCACAGATCCTGAGGGGATGGTAATACCTCTCCTGCTTCTTCACAAAGTCCACTGTCAGCTCTATAGTCTTGCTGACATTGAGTTTGTTCTCCTGGCACCGGCTCTCCAGGTGAGTCACTTTCTCTAGGAAGGCCTTTTCTTCATTATCGGCAATCAGTCCCACCGCAACTGTGTCATCTGCAAATTTAATGATGGTGGTGGAGTTAGACGTGGCCACACAGTCGTGTGTTTAGAGTACTGCAGGGCGTTTCTGGACACATGGTGGTGATGGAAACACACATTCATTGGCATTTGCTTTTGCAGATTTTTCTGTAAGTTTGCCCAAAATGGATGTCCCATGTGGATGGAAACCTGGCTAATGTAAGAAATGTTGCAATAAATAGAACTGTGAATTAGATGGCAAATCCGAACTCAAGGTTCAATGTCAGGAAACAAACATGGAAACAAAGAGTTTGGCTGTCTGGACCTGCTGTTGGGCAGGCTCTTTTGTTTCAGCTCATATGAGACCATATTTCTTTCTGAAGCAAGATGATGACAGAGAGATGCCAATAATGGCTCCCTTGATTTATAGTGGTGATTCTCCCCTACGGGTGCAGCAGTGCATTTGACAGCTCTGAAGAAAAGTGGGGTGGAGATCATTTACAGACAGTCCTTTGCTGCCTAATTCGAAAATGTTTAAATCTGGTTTAAGATTGTTTTGCAGTGTAATCAGATTAGTCGTGTGATATTCTCCACGTCTATTAATTTATTTGACAAATGCATTTTCATACATTCTTACTGGACGAAAGGAAAAATTGACATCTTTAAGAATATTGTGAACATTTTGTCAGAGTTTGTTGCCTCTGTCCAGATTTTCTTATTACATAATTAACATTAAAATGTTATACATAGAAACATAATGCACAAAATCAGACTTTATGCTACGTTAACTGTCTTGTACCACTTTTTTGTTACATTGTGCAGCCTGTGCCATAGTCCTAACCCTGTGCTCTGTCATATGTTATGAAATATGCTAAATTGCCTTCTGACTGAAAGTTAGAAGAGCAATACAATATTGTTGTCTGTGATATGTGCTTAGCTTAGCATAAATACACAAAGAGATACATGATAAATTGAAATTTTAAAGTGCTTTCACTGTTTCTTGGTCTCCCGTAGCCAGTGATTTCCCCACCGGTGGGCTTGTTTTTCAGCATGACAGAGCTAGACGGGTTGCTTGCCATTGCTTCTAGTCTTTATGCTAAGCTAAGCTAATCACTTTTTGGCTCTAGCTTCATGTGTAACAGACTGACATGAGAGTGAAAATATTTACTCCATACACCCAAAATGTATAGACAGTTAAAAGGTTTATAAATGTGTGAGTGTTGACATTTTTTTTTGATAAATGATAAAAAATATTAATTGATTAATCAAGCAAGCCACCAAACAAACTTTACATGAATCTCACTTCCAGCTCTGCTTCATGTAGCTATCAGCACATGAATATCAGGCATGTAGATCACTTCCACTTTAGACAGGCACATTTCTGTTTTCAAAACAAAAGATTAAGCACGTCATTTTGCAGCTTTGATACTTGTTAGCCTCTGCGTTTTGGTAGCCCGAAAAAAAAAAAGATGGTATAAAAGCATGTTTTGACAGCCGCTTCCTTATCTGCGATGGGTCACATTTTCCCTGCCGCCTGCCAAGGTCTTCTGTCACTTCTCCAAAAGCTGCCATTATTTTGATCTATAAATATATTACTTCTGTCTTTGTTCTCTTACACACACACACACACACCAATGAACACACAATGCCGTGCAATGCTCAAATTCACATCCATGCACTGCCAGGCGTGTACACACAGACAGTGAGATGCCGCTTTGCTGTTCTTCGCTCTGATGTCGCGCAATATGAATTCAGAGGATCTGCTTTTCCTCACAGGGTCCCTGAAGGCACCACTGAAGAAGAATTTTGTTTCTGTTTTGAATCCCTTTAAGGACTAGAAAAGATATTGGGTGATGTGTGAGAGCCGAAAAAAAAAAAAAAAAAAACCTCAACATTACACTTTCATCTTTACCTGTAATCATTTTTCCTTCACCACTCATCTCTCTGTCATGCCCCCCTCTACTCTCCTGCCTCTTCCTCCCCCTCCCTCTCCCCCTCAGTATGAATTGATTTAGTCTTATTACCTTACACACCTGCCCTCTGGTGTGGCTCCACTCTTAACTCCCTCCCTCTCCCTCTCTCTCTCTCTCTCTCACACACACACACATAGACACTTATACCAACTACTGCCTTCTATTTTTTCCCCCCCTGCTCCCTCGGTCATACTCACACATAGACAAACACACACAGACACAGTAATCAGATCCGCCAATCTCTTGTATTTTTGAATACGGCAGCTAAAGCGAGATACGGATACAGTCTCAGCTTTCAGCCCCGGTTTCCGTATCAGCATATCAGCCAAACTGTAGGCACGTCTTACCAAAATAGAAGCACAGTATGTTTTTGAATGTAGGAGACACGGTGGTGGCAGCGGTGTTCGGTATTTGTGTGTGCGTGTGTGTGTGTGTGTGAGTAGGGGAGCCCATATGTAGTCTTGTGTATAGAGCAACGCTGTGCCTCAGCAGTATGCCTGCGCTGCTATCAGGGTTAGGGCTTTGATCCCCACAGAGCCACCTGTATGGAAACTTGAGGGAAAATATATATACATAAGCTTGTGCGATGTCATGTGTCCTTTTTGTTTGGTTAGACTATACAGCTGTATACAGAGTAGATAACAGTTTCCTTCATAATTCCAACAGAATATCATTTAAATCCAGTATGAGGCTCACACACTAAGTATTAACCTAATGTGAAGAATACAAAATACCATGTTGGATGTGTTTTCTAATAAACAATGTCTACGTTTGGTTCGAGGGCTTTGGTTAGGGAAAGATTGAAACCAGAGGCAGTCACCCACCCATGCCTAACTGTCTGTCTGTCAATCTAGCCGTGTTATGAAAACGCTATGTGCAACTTTACCTCAGAAAGGGCAGTCATGATGGAGTTGTGAAGTGGAGGGTTTATTTTTTTTATGCTTCCAAGGTTGTGAAAGCAAAAGGAAGATCGTTTTCTGCGTGTTGACTGACAGTCGGAGTGCTTCTAATGCTCAGATGGGCATGAAACTGCCCCATGTCGAATCATCATTAGAAAAGGTGAGCAACTGTTAAAAATATCTGGTTGTGCGCCGCCCCGTGATTCAGGGATTGAGATGCTGACCATGACCCACGCTGTCTGTCGGAGATCCCTGGTTTCGAGAATGGCTGGAGACCTATGGTGAATCACTCTCTGCATTATACATGTATGTAAAGTAAATACTCGTGACTCGTGATGTGAAAGAGGGGAAGCGTCAGTTAGGCTCTGTGTCGGCCAGACTCATGGAAATTGTAGGATTCAGGGTGAATGAAAAAATTTGACATCATCCATATGTTTATCTGTAACTGCTTATCCTCATCATCCTCATCAGTCACAGTGGGTGGCCACAACATAAAGTTGTCCTGTGGTTTTGTCTTGAGTTACATTGAGGATTTAATTTAAAGACAAATATGAATTATTAATTGTATTCATTATTAATTCAAATTAAATTTAAAATTAATTTAAGGGTCCAGTGTGTTGGATTTAGTGCCACCTAGCAGTGAAATTTCAGATTGCAACCAAATGAATACTCTCACATGCCTCACCCTCTTCTTCTAAGCATGAAGGAAAAGCTCAGAGTAATTCACATAAAAAGCAAAAGGTTATGTCTAGATCAATCTGCTCAGGGCTACAGTGGACTCCATGGAAGAAGAGCCGCTTTCACTGTAGATATAAATGGCTCATTTTAAAGCAGCAAAAACATAATGATTCTTATTTTGAGGTGAGTATACACTAATGAAAACAATACTTATGAATATTATATTAAGTTCCTGCCAACAGATCCTCCTAAATCTTACACACTGGACCTTTAATATGTTGTACTACATGGCGCAGTAGTAGCTCGGCTTGGAGTGTGTCCAGTTAAAGTCCAGCATGGATCAAAGTACGGAGAGGGTGGACTGGTAGCTGGAGAGGTGCCAGTTCACCTCCTGGGCACTGCTAAGGTGCCCTTGAGCAAAGCACTGAACCCCTAACTGCTCCCTGGGCGCCGCTGTGTGTGCTGTCTCATTGAAGGTAAAATCCAGGGAAAAAAGTGAGTCAAAAAAGAATTTCCCCTAGAGGGATCAGTAGTGTCTATTTTGTTCTGTTCCTACTGTACATGACAAATTTGTTATTGAATGGAGAATTCAATAATAAACAGTATTGTTATATATTAGCATTAATCATATGAGCTGGAGAGACACTGCTTGCATCTAAAAAAGTTTGAACAGAAGAGGAACATAGGAACGATGCTCTATTAGACTGTATTTGCTTATAGATGATCCTCATCAATTTTTAACTAAGTATAGTTATAGTATTCACATTTCCAGCCACCAGACTCATTCACAAGTCCACAATCCCATCAAAATGCTCGAATAAAAGCATTTAAAAATACCTTCCTTCCTCCCTGCTGGCATTTTTTTATCGTGAGGCAACTAAAGTAGCCAGTGACTCAGACACTGATGTCTGAATTGTGTTTTTGTGTGTGTGGACGTGCGTTGGCACTTTCTTAAACTTCTCTTAAACCTCATACTCGCGGCCATGTTTCATTTCGAGGTGACAGAAGAGGTTGCTCGTGTTGCCGCCTCTGGCAGCAACTGATTCCCTGCATAGTCTGCAGATTATTTCAAGTATTACGTCAAAGTTTTTAGAACCAAACCAAGTCTAAGGTGTGTCTGCGTCATGGTCTGTTTTATCTGGGCCAAGAGCCCATCAGCAGCTGCGCTTAGAGGTTCCAACTGTATAGCCGGATTCATACCACATCATGGCGCATCTCTGCTAAGGTACGGCCCGCATCTATCAGAGGCAGCATCTTTGAAAGCTTTAACTGAACAACTCCAAAACACATAACCTGATCAAACATTAACACAAAGCAAGTCTCTCCTCTGAATCCAACATAATCATTCACAGAGTGTGATGAAAGCAAGCCAATATCATTTGGCAATCTTTAGGCCTTTTGCAGTGCGGAGGACATGATTGATTGAAATAAAAGGGGACGATGCGTAATGCCGACAGTGTCAGCTGTCCAATCCCCAGAAAGGATTTTATGATTGATGGCAGGCAGTAGCATTCAGAAGTCTCACACCTCTGCACTGCACTCTCAGCACTCACAGTGATTACATCTGAGAGTGTGTGAGTGAGTGTGTGTGTGTGTGAGAGAGAGACTTGGGAACCACGGGAGTGGTGTTTTGTGTGTGATTCTGCATGTGTGGGGTTGATTACCGTGTCGAGTGTCTGCCTACTTGCATGAATTTGTGTGTGTGTGTGTGTGTAAAGGTGATGGTGCAGTCTGTCCATGTGTGATTTTGTGAATGTGTGTGTGTGTGCTAGTGGCGATAATGTGGGACTAAAGGAGGGAGGGAAGGAATGAAGGGCAAGTGAGGATGTAGCAGAAAGGGATAGATGTAGGGAGGACTAAGTCCGGGATTGAGGGATGCATAGCAAGGATAAGACAAATAAATGTAGACCAGACAAGGTCAGAGGAAGGAGCAGAAGGTGTGGAGGATGGATAGATAGTTAAATAAAGCTCCTGCAGATTGGGACAGAGACAAGGTGGTACGAAGGAGAGGAGAGAGGATGGACACGGACAGAAAAATGTAGCAAAGGGGTGGATTTGAGATGTAGGCAGGTATAGGTAGGATGGAGAGGGACGGAGTGACGTTTAAGCAGAGCAGATATCTCAAAAGGTGGGGATGGAGGAAGAAAGGGGGGAGGAAGGGAAGATGTATCGAGAGGAGTGAAGGGCACATAAAGGTGTGGCAAAGGTGAGACGCGGGGAGGAATGTGCTGATGAGCGGAAAGCTTTAGTGAAGTGTTAACTACTAGTCGTTTGTGCGTGTGTGCGAGTGAGAGAGACTGTCCTCCCAAGGGAAAAAAAAACAGTTTTCCAGTGACAAAGCAGAGGAGGACGTAGTGTGACGTTAGAGGTGGTGGAGTGGATGAATTGGTCAACAAAACTTTGTTCCACCAACAGTCAAGGTTTTAACAAACGTGTCCTGCTGGCATCTGGAAACTTGATAGATCAAGGAGGACGTTGACCTCCAATGCCAAAGACTATTCTTTATTATCTGCCCCCTTTTGTCACATGACTGAAATCCCATCCTGGGGTTGTGGTGTGAATTCATCTAAAAGGCTGATCGCAGTGGAGAACAGTCGTAACACAGGCAACCTGCTGCAGCGGTCCATCCTGTGATCCACTGGTCAGTTAAGTATCACTGAAAGCGTGTGCTATAGGCTATCTGAACTATGATACTCCCCCGGTTGTGTCCTCACTTGGTTTATTTTGAGTACGTCTGTGTCTGGCTCGCAGTCTATGCTGCATAACAGTGATACCACGTAGCTTGCTTTGGTTTGTCTGCCTGTTAGAGAGAGAGAGAGAGAGTGTGCGTGTTTGAGCGACATAGAGGATGAATGGAGAGAGAGCACCACTAATTTAATCACAAATAAACACACCCACACACCGCTGCACAACCCTGCAGCTAATCACCGCAAAGCCTGATTCGGTCTGAAAATGGCCAAACAGCCGAAGTATAAAATAATATCCCTCAATATCCCGTGCCACTTGTTGGCCGCACTTCACAGCTCTGGTCCTTTTGTGTGAAGAAGTGTAGATGCTTTAACACTTAATTCTAATGGCTCAGTGTATCTCTGGTCAAAAAAGTTCATTGTTTTAAATATGACACAATTTGTTCACCCCCACCGACCTAAAAAAAACTGTCTAATACTGAATCTTAATGCACGGGAGACTGTTTTACATATTTAATTATTCAAGGTCCAAATTCTCTCCCATTGTTCTTGCGTGTCATTACAACTGTCTTCTTGAATAATGAGAATGGCAAAATTACTGGGTTGTGTTCTTACAAACACTCAAAAAGTTATTTTAGATTACCAGGCTTCTTTTTTTTAAATGTTCTATTAAAAATGCAGATTGTGACCCTCAAAGATAGCAAGGAATGAATCAACGTCAGGTCTGTGTGTGTGTGTTGTGTGTGTGTGTGTGTGTGTGTGTGTCTGTGTGTGCGCGCAGCATGTTCAGACTGCATTCCTAACTGATGTCACATATTCGGGTTAAAATAAGCAGTATAAATAATCTGCCGCATCCATAATCAATTAAATCTAGCATGCATAACTGTATATTCTTCCTCCTTTATGGTTGCAGGCGTTAGCTCAGTCTCGTGAGGCAGCTTTCACACGCTGCGTGCATCTCGTCCACTTTGTGCTTCCCCAGTAAGGTCACGAAAACCAAATTGTGCCCAGATGTCTGGCTCTCAAAATACCGGTTGTGTTTTTTCTCTCGCTGCTGATCTCTGCCTCACTCCACCATATATCTCCCAATGTGTAAATATAACGCTAGTTAGCCAAAGATGCTCCCGTAGCGTAGCGTTCGTCCATAATCGAATGTATGAGAGCCTACAGTATCTTCACAAATGTATTGTCTAGCTGACGCTGGAAAATATTCCAAATTCTTCATATTGTAAGTAATGCTAATAATAGCTCGGGGCTCAATAAGACTTCTTACAGTTGACCAGTAGCATGGGAAAACAGTGCATTTGCATATTGGGAATAGAAACATTTCACAATCTACTGGTTCTTTTATTATTTACTCTAGCAGCCTCAGTGTGGCACGGCTCGAGCAGCTCCACAGAATTGACTTCACCGGTTTTTAGCTCCCAATTTCCAGGAAAAGAAATTGCATCTTTGAAACTTTCCGAGCACAAAAGAAGAGCCCCCCTCACTGTACCTTAAAATGAAATATCGATACCAGAATTGGCTTTAATGCAGTTTACATTGCTGTGCATAGGCATGTTATTTTGTTATTTTTTAAACATGGATCATCAGTGATTTGGGGACTGTTTCAGCGATGCACTGCAGACTGACAAGAACCATCAGTCTGAGACAAACACTGGACCCATATTTTGCTGTTATGTAAGAGGTAACAAGTCAAACTGAATTATATTCATGTGTCTATCAGGCAGGAGTATCAAGTTAAAGTCACAATACCTGGGATATACAGTCTGCAGTAATTACATTTTATACAGAAAGGGAAATACTATCCCAACAAACAATCTGCTGCCCCTGAGCTTATTATAAGTGTCAGATCCATGTTCTGTGCTCATACCATTTAGTCTTTATGACATTTTCATTTAATAAACGTCCTGCCCAATCCTGAGTGGTATTACACATTAGTGGTCCAGCCTTATTATGACTATTAATAGAGGAAGCCGCACAGTTAATGGGCGCAGTGATCAGTATAATGGCAAAGACAGCGGTGAGAGGTTAACACAGAAGTTGATGCCCCCCCCCAAAGAAAAAATGTAAGAATTTAGATATGAAGGATGAATTTTACTGTAATAATAATCAGTGAAGTTTACCACCACGACATTCCCACAGTTCTCATCCCAAACGGCCACTAAACTGAAGTGCCGACTCCCTTGTCACGCCATTAGGTTAATGAAAAACAAACATGCAGTGACACAAATACACACATGCAGACACACACCGATCCTTTCACTCTTTCTCTTTGTCCGTGCGGAGAGAGGAGAAGGAAAAGAGCTTTTGTTTAGTGTGGGCAAACAATGCTGAAGCTCGGCTCTTTGTTTTTTTTGACGAGTAATATCTTTAAGTAGTGTGACAGTTGGAGTGACTAGTTGGCTTTGGGGGGAAATGGACACAGGCGCAGATGCTGAAACGCACACACACACACACGCGCTAGATGAATTGAAGTGGTTGATAAATCACATTACCGAAGAGCAATTCGAGGACCACACAAACAGTGCTGTACGTAGCAACTCTGGCATCATGCACACAAACACATATACTAATAACTTCAACTGACGGTGACGTGCTTGCCAAAAGTATTAACAAACGATTACTTTTTTAAGTCATTTATTAAGCAAAAATGCCTTTCCGCTGTTCTTTTATTTGTTTTACATCTTTGTTGAGGACGTAAGAGGTGCTATCTTTGTGTCTCGGACTGCTGATAACACAAAACAGGCAATATAAAGACGTCACCGTGGGCTCCAGAGACTGTGATGTTCCACTACTTTGGGACATTTTATAGTTCAATCAAACTATTCAGTTAACCAAACATTGAACAGATTAGTCAATAATGAAAATAATGTCTGGTTTCAGCCCAAGCTTCTGTCTATTGATCAAAGTTCCTATGTATTTATTAGTGCTCCAATTTCTTTTATGACTCAGTAAGCACCTGCAGCCCTAGTTTGTCCTATAAATGAGTCAGTTTCCATGAAGCTATGCCAGCAGCAACGTACAAAACAAATCGCAGGTAAATTAAGGATTCGCAGACATAACCCAGTTTGGAAACCAGGTCAAGTGTGCCAGAAAGCAGAGACTAGGCTAGCCCAGCTTAGAGAGTCTGCTCAGCCTGTAGTAGCAGGCAGGCTGCTGATGGAAAGCCGCAGAGGCCTCCAGATTCATCGCATCATAAAGTGGCTTAAGTGCAATCTGTTTGTGGGCGTTTTTTGTACAGTAAACACACAGGCCAGCCTCCGTGTCCACATGCACCGGGAGCGAGCGCTGCCCGGAATGTGCTCCGCTGACAATAAACGGACGATCAGCAAGGCGACCTCAGCGATAGCAGCAATATCGTGGAAAATATGGCCATATTTTCTCCATAACAGTGTGCAGGAGGGAATAAAGCGGCCGGTGCCCATTGATGCTATGAGCGCTTTGAGCACAATGAAGCTCATTTGAATAAGGTGACAAAGTTGGCCGGCAGTTCATTGTCAGCTGAGACACCACAGGTTCTTTTCATGTCTCCCATTCAGCCCGAGACACAAAGTTAATTCAGTCCTGGCCCGCGACCCAAACACAATAAACCACACTGATGCTATTGTCTTTTGACTTACCCAAGGAGCTGAAACATTTTTAGGGAACAGCTTGTGTTTAGAAAGTCTATCTGGTTGTTTTCATGCTGCTGTCAGGTCTCAGATACAACAAACTAATGTGAATCACACTTTATGAACCTTTTTATTGTTTATAGACAGAAAAATGAGGCAACACACACACACACACACAGACACACACACACACTTCTGCTCCTCTCTTGCACATGTCTATATAAACACACATGCACACACCGCAACCACCAATGATGTGGTTGATTTCATTCATCTCCCATGAGGTTATCCAGAGAGAGAGGGAAGGCAAATGTCTACTTACTATTCTGTGTGTGTGTGTGTGTGTGTGTGTGAGAGAGAGAGAGAGAGAGAGAGAGAGAGAGAGAGAGAGAGAGAGTGTTAATGTGTTTGTGCAGCCTTAATGTTTCTTAGCCCGCTGGGCGTCCATCTGTGGGTTTGTCTGGTGTCATTTCCACTCTACATATCCCGCTACTCCTCTCTCTCTCTCTCTCTCTCTCTCTCTCTCTCTCACACACACACACACACACACACACATAATACACACTTAAAATATCAAACACACTAAACACACACCGCATGCACTGCCATTACGTCGTTCAAGCACACATAAAAATCGGACAAAATCCAGACTTGTACAATGAGACACACAAATGAACACACACATGCACACACAACAAGAGCCCCTGGGTGCGATAGAGGTGCCTCCTAATACATCCTATTTATCATGCAGCAGTTGAACCCCCCCACCACCCCACACACACACACATACACACCACCACCACCACCACTCATTCTATCCACCACACACACATTTTGTCCTCATAAAAGCACTGCCTGCATAGATCGGCCATTAAGATATAAGAGTGTACGAACGGAAAACCACTGGTGGGCTGATAATTCATTTACAAACTGACTGAGGAACGATGGTACTCTGTGTGCGTGTGTGTGTATGGTGAATAGTAACACACAAGCCGATTAAGAGATGGAGGGAAAGATGGAGGCATGGGGGGGAGATAATGGAAGCAGAGGCAAAAAGGAAAGAGAGAGAGAGAAAAGGTGAAAAGGGTAGAGGAGGGAAGGAAATGATTGAGGAGAAAGGAAGGGGGAAAAACAAAGAGAAACTGACAAGCAAACGGCAACGCAGAGGAGAGAGGTGTTTGATAAAGGGAAGAAAAAAGAGCAAGAAGACAGAAAGGGAGAGCCGTTGGGAGGGCTGGAAGATAAAGAAAAAGGCAATAAGCAGAGGAGGTTCGAGCCATTAAGGAGCCAGGCGAGGCAAAGCAAAAGAACAAAACCGTTCACACAAATTGAAAGTTCTGGCCATCTATGGACATACGTGAAATTCTGAATAATGTATCCGAAGTGTAATTTGAAATTTAAAGAAGCGCCTCTCCTCCATCTTTGAATACGTTATCTAATCTGTCTGAGTTTTGTCCAGCTCCTGTTGTCTCCTCCTCTTTTGTGCCATTGTCAAAATCAGTCCAGTTTAGATCAAAGCTGCACGGCAGATAAAACATATCGAGACAAATCCAAGCATTTCACTCTTTCTGCTTCCCTCTGATAATGTCAGCGTTTCTCTCGGTCTGGTCGGATCAGACAGAAAAGAGGAGGAAAAAAAGGCAATCTGACAGACAGAGGAAGGGTAGGCTTTCAAAGGCGGCAGCGGGGAGACAAACAGATGGACACGCTTTCTATCAAAGACATTACATTTGCTACCATGTAGTTTGATTAATAAGGCAAAGATGGAGCATCAAAGAGAAATGTGACCAGGCGAGAGAGACAGACAAAGAAACACAAGAGGTAGAAAAAGGAGACAGACAGGTGCTTTTCTAATAATCAGTTCAGCTCCCATAATCAGTTGGTCAATCATGGTAAATATCTGTAAAGAGCTTCTGCTGCTACCTGCAATTATCAATAATGACACATTCAGTTCAGTATCAGCCCAGGGCCAACACACCCGCCTACACACACACACTGTCATACACACTTAAACATACACACATGTTGTTTGAGGCAGTCTAGTGCTATCTGATTGATAGTCTGCTCACTCCTTCTGTATTTTAAGATGAGGACATGCCATCAGTTGTGCCTCACAGTTTGAGGTTGTGCTAATTTGACTGCACTGGCATTTTTCCTAATATTCTATACTACTATATATTACTACAGCTATATAATCCTATGTCACTGATGTTTGTTTTGACTTGTGCACTTATTTGATCAAAACTGTCAAATTCTTTCTGTTGTAATAGTGACTCGTACATTTTTAGATTCAAATTTTGCTTCTGACCGCTGACAGTATAAAGAATGGACAGCGTATGTTAACACTATGTTGATAGTCCTGTCTCTTTTGGCTCCAGCTAATCTAAAAGTTGGCCAAGACACTGATCATCAGTGTTCCTGGGGTGTGCCAAATGAAGGATGGTTGCTCAAACAAGCCATCGGTAACAGCACCCTGTCTGTGATCTGTCGATCAACTATGTTGTTAATTTTGCATAACTTTAAGCCTTAATATAATTTAAACAGGTGAGTTACTGGAAATTCAGCCTCAGTACAGTTGAATGGGGAAATTAGCTCTAGAAATCAAAACTGTGTTTTGTACCAGGCTGTATGTTACATGTTTATTCCTGCTGTGAAGTTGGACATTTTAATACTCGGGCTGATTTATTCTGCAGCCAGCCTCAAGTGGCCGTTTGAGGAACTGCAGTTTTGAATTGGTTTCACTTTATAGCCACAGAGGTTGCAGCTTGTAAACAATGCATCAGCTGCTACGGGAATTACCTTTCCTGAGACCTGCTTTTTAGACCCAGTTTTCACAAATATGACCCAAAAATGGGGTTTATTTTCTTCTTGAAAAATTGAAGTAGTCACATTTCAGTTTGTGGTCTTCTGTCACCTGTCACACCTCATTCTAAATTATCCAATAGCATTCAGTGTCAAAAACAACTTCCCAAACAGCTAACTTTAACTCTCTAAGAGATAGAGAGAGAGAGAAAGAAAGAAAAGTACTATACTTTACAGTCACAGAAACAGATTTCAAGCGACACTGTTTGTCATTTTTGTTTTGGAGGCAAAAAAGAGAGCAGCATCTAGCTGACAGAAAACAAAAGAGCAACGGCAGAAATAGATAGAGACAGAGGGGTGGACAGTCACAGACAGAGAGGGAAGATCTGTTGAAATACCAAACTGATTAGCTGGTGTTTCTGACATTTAAATGCCACGTTTACATAAAGAAATGTTTCATAGGAATATTAATCACTATAGTTAATTCACACAGAGAAGTGAAATGGATCCATGGTGCTTGTGAGCGGGGAAGGGACAGAGAGGAGAGGCTGACGAACACTGGCATAACATTGTTATTGGTATTAATGGCAACATCACAAAAATAGCAACTTATACTAACTAACTGTTAGTTCAATTGTTATTCTGTTACAAGTCTTACTTTTTTTTCATTATCAGACAAAGATTCTGTTATCTTTGATGTTCAATAAACCATAACAAAACCAGCAATATGTAGGAAATGCCATTTATTTAATGACTTTTATGCAAGGCACCATAAAGTAATAGGGAAATGCATGCATGCAATGCATGTAACATTTTGAGCATGGAATAGGTTGCGTCAGTGTCAAATGAAACCTCTTTTAAGCCAATGGTCCGAACACGACACAGCCCATTGAGTTAATAGGTGAAATCATGTTGTCCGCCTTGAAACATCTTCATCTCGACTGCTAGGCTGAAACAACTTCTCAACATGTGGCACCACGGCGCTCCGATTCAAGTGAGCAAGAACCTTGAATGCATTGCAGCATCGAAGCACTTTGTCAGTGACATTCACAGCTGAGAATAAAAATGGACGAAAGAAGAAGAAGAGAACTAGACACAATAAGAGAAAAAAAGGTAATTCCCTTTGTGGCATTTCTGGTTAGGTAGCAGAAATAAGATTTTTGCTTGTAGTCTGTCTATCTGCCTGTCTTACCGCTGATTTAAGTATGCTGGACGTCCGTGGGACCTAAATCCTAGTTGGAATTGGTTCAGGTGCTGGGGCTTATTATTGCAAATTAGGTGAGAGACTGGATTTTGCCTGTGGGCCAGCAGTTGCTCATCACAGTTCTAAGTAGCCTGTCTAGCGCTGTAGTATAGAGATGAGTGACCACAATGACAGCCTACGAGTGCTCCTCTACAGCACAGCTTTCATTAACACGCTGCCATCTTGATCCATCTCGGTTGTTCCACATGACACATCAGGGTACTTACAGGGTGTTGCTAACTGGCTAACACTGCCTCCATCCTCTTTTTCCATCTGTTGACAGCCATGGCAGCCAGATATATAAAAACTGACATCATGACGGGCCAAGGAAAGTGCAAAACAGATTAATCAAATGCAAGTAATCTGGACAGGGATATATGTGCTGTGACAAGTGACGAGTTAGACTGATTTGTTGGGCCAATATTTTTAATATCAGATATTGGCAACTCAGGCGGTGTACTGTAATTATGACTGATGGTTTTCCTTGACAGCTACATAAAAACAGATTACAGGCACTGCAAAGGACTTTTTTTTATATTCTTACACTTTTTATTACACTCTATGGATTGTTAAATTATGCCTTTATACATTAGGCATGCTTAATGATGTGCCGTAAGGGACATCTAGTGTAAAATAATTTATTAAAGTCTGAATTTCAAGTGCTACATTTTGGTTACATTAACATTGAGGAGCATATACTGTACTACTTAAGTTAATATGGGCAGAAACCACCTGAGGTCTTGAACTTCTTCCAGTGGAAAGAGGTGCATTTGGTTTTCTGATTCTCATTGTTAGCCTTATGATGTGTCTGTTGACTTCACTAGCAAGGAGCACAACATCAACAAACGAAAGATTATGGGTGAAGCGTGAACTCCTGTACTTCATTGAAATTCCTGGTTACTTGAGATAAGAAGGACTGCTCCGAGATCTTGAGATCTGAACGATGAAGGGGTGACCAACCAACCATGATTTGTATTAAGTGTTATGCTATTCTGGGAGGCTGACGTGGCAGCTCAGATTCTGAAGAAGTGACCGGCACAGGAGAGTACATGCAGAAGAGCCGAGTAGCAATTTGTCCAGACTCAGATGGAGTTGGATGAAAAGGATTCAGCGGCAGTTAGACTTTGAAGTAAAGACAAATATACCTAAACCATCCTCTCACCATAGCAACCATTTCCCACAAGACAATATTGTTTGAACTGCGGTCTGTTTTCTCACCCTCACCTCAGCATGTGAAGCCAAAGAGCCACATGATGAAACGCGAGCGCAGAGTAAAACACTGAGCTGTATCTCGCATTAGTCTGATCATCTCCTTCGCCAGCCTAGAAGAGGTGCACCTCAGGGCTCGCAGAGAGCTTAACACAACTCTTCTGCAGACTCATACAAAAGTAACACAACAGCTGAGTCACAGGTATGGTACCAATGTCTGTTCCCATGAAAGCAGTTGTTAGGTTAATGACCGCAGCCTTAAGTATATCAGTCTAATGGGCATCCTGTAATGTTCATTTAAGTGGGACTCGCAGTTGGAGTGTGCAGTCTATCTATAGCCGAGTGACTACGGACGATTACAGATATGACTGAACAGTTGCGATGACAATGAGTGGGCCTGAGAGGGGAAATTGGTTATTTAATGGAGAGATTTTCACCTATGATGATTGTTGTCTCTGTCCATCCCCGCCCTTCCTCTCACTCTTACCTCCCGCACCGTTTGCTCCCACTCCGTCGCCCTGCCTTCCTCTCTCTCTTTCCTCCACATCCTTTTATCTCTTCCCCCGCTCACTTTGCTCGCCCCATCTTCCCTGCCGTCTTTCCTCTCTCTCCGAGCCTTAAGTAGCCACAAATGGTCCCTAATAGTCTCCAATGGAGATGAATTGATCGTTGTGTGAACCGAATCGATAGGAGATTGCTTTTTGCTGTACACAGTGGGATACGGCACAGGCAGGCGGCCTTAATTAAGTTAACAGTAAACCACGATTGCTTCTGAGTTTTATTAGGAGAATAAAGTTTACGACGAATACATAGGCAGAAAAAAATGGTTTCCGAATGAAAGCTGGGAAGAAAACGGCATATATTTACCTCAATGTGTGTCTTGATTTGTTGTTACTCAGTCGTGATGCTCTCTGTCTGACTCATAAAGTGTTTGTTGGGCATTTTCTCACTTCCTCTGCCTGTTTTTCTCTCTCTCTCTCTCTCTCTCTCTCTCTCTCCACGCCACCCCTGCTGCTTTTTCATACCTCCTCTCCTCCACCATCTCTTTCTTTCTCCAGCTTCTTCTCACTCTCAATCTCACCCTACCCGATCTGACCTCATCTCTCTCCCTTTCGCCCGCTCCCCATTTCCCTCCCTCTCTGTCGTCTATAATGGGATGAGCAGCAGAATTTGATCAGCAGTTTTTTAAAGGTCACAGAACCAAGCGAAAACTCTCAGCCAAAGCGCCGAGGGAACGAGGGAGGGAAGGATGAGATGGAGGAAGGGAGGAGGAGGAGGCAAGCTACAGAGAGAGAGAGAGACAGAGAGCGAGAGATAACAGGCCAGCAGAGTGGGGGATATAAGGAGAGCTGGAGAAACGAAATGCTGCATAAAGAGAAGACGGAAGGTGGTGGAGAAGGTAGTGCAGTAATGGAGGAAAGAGATGGAGCAATGGGAGGAAAAGAGGCAAGAGGCAGATGAGGTAATTTGTTGTTCTATGACACATCCGATCTGGTAACAGATGAATCCATATTAAATATGTAGGAGAGGAGAAAAGAGGGAAAAGAGCAGGGGGTGATGAGGAGAAGAGGAAAGAAGAGCGAGGTAAGGAGGAAATGAGAAGATTAGGAGGGAGAAGAAAGAGTGGGCGAGAGAGGGATGAAGGTAAGAATGGAGGAGCCGAGAGACAGAAGATGAGACATGTTCATTTCTCCCTCTTTCCTCAGTGGCTGTCGGATCTTAATCACCTCTCCATCTCTGTGGGCCCTCTCATCAGATCTCTTGGCCCGTCTCTCTGTCCCTCGTCATCTTATTCTCTCTCCTCTCTTCTTCTGGTCTGTCTTCGCTTCTTCTCGTTAAGATAAAAGACACTTTTATCGCTCTGCAGTGTCTCATAATGGTCACACAGTGCAGCTGTCTCCCTGTCTGGAGCAATAATAATTCTTTGATATCATTCTATCATTCATTATCAAATAGACCAAAATCTTTCCCAAACTCTCTGAAGAGTCTCTCTCTCTCTCTCTCTCTCTCTCTGCTTTCTCTCTCTGCCTCTCTCCACTGGCCCTTTCATCACCCTCGATCTATTCCCCAAGCGTTGAGTGTGAGTGTCTTTCTCAGTCACTTCAGCTGCATGTCTGCAGTCTGTATGCTGGATGACACACAAGTATGATTCTCTCATTCACTCTCTGCCTCTCTTTACTCTCTTTAACTTTTATATGCATCCAAAAGACACTTCCCAGGAGGTATCAGGTAAAACTATTTAAAGATATATTCATAGTCGGTGTAGTGAATCTTACCAAACCGAGGGCTCAAAATGTGTCTGATTTATTATCTAAGAATGAAAAAAAACAGCTCTACTTTGGTTGCACCGGTAATAATAATAATACATTTATCTTGTTTCTATGTGAACAGAATTAATTAAAATAATGTCAAATGATGCAGACACTTGTGTTGAGAACAGATCCCTCCAGGGTTTTAAACAATTCAGTAAAAAGTCAGTTTCTATGTAAAGTAGCATCCAAGAGAACAATTGACCAATTCTGCACACATTTATTAAGATTTCAGTGGTACACTTAAACTGCTGGTTACGTTAGCGTTAGCTCGACAAACTGTCACGACAAACTGCCCTGAGTGCTGGAGCTCATGGTTCAGGGCTTTTAAGGTTATAACCTTAAAACAACAACACGGAGTGCGCATTGAAGTGTAGCCAGAGATTTTGCCAAGCACGTCCGCCAGCTGTCTGTCATTTACAGTGAACAAACCTCAGAGCCTGCTAGCTACCTGCTAGCTACCTGTCTGAAATTTGATGTGAAGCAAGACCACTGTCTTTGAACAGCAAAGAGACCCCACTACGGCATTCAAAGAGCGTGTTAGCCACGCGACAGATGAGAATTTCTTTTTTCTTTTTTCTTTCTTTCTTTTTTTTTTGGTACAACGTTAATTAGCGACAGCTGGGTACGTTTGCTGGTGACGGTTGTCAACGTAGCTGGGAAAAAAACAAACTAACGACTAAATCTTTCACCTCGTACAGCGTATTAAAACACTTTTGTGATTTTTGTATGAAAGCAACTAATCTTCCGGCCCTAGCTAAAACCCCAGAGCAACAAATAGATCATTGCAGTAGCATTTGCTATTGCTTACTTTTTTTCCCCAAACTAAACAGTTTAGCCATAGTTTAGCCATAGTTTGGCCAGTGGGACGTGGATAACAGGACAGTGATGGATATCACCTCACTGCTGATTTTGGCAAACTTATGCTAACAGGTGCACAAGCATCAATCTATGCTAACAATACAGTAGGTGGAATAAACATTCTTGTCCCTAAGGGATTTTTGGGCTGCCATTAGATAGATTGACAGAGAGCTGCATATCAACTTGTTTTCCATGTTTTGTGATGCATACACACACGCGCACCCACACACACGCAGAGATACACACCGTGCTGTACAGTACACGTATTCATAGACACGTTAAATATATTCATAGCAGACTTTCTGGCGTTTATTTAGCTCCATAGATAGTTATGCGCAGCCACTGCAGAGCCATATCAGCTTTACGAGAGGACAAACCACAGTCAATACTGCAATTAAGACTAATGTGCTGTGTCCACAGGTGGAAGCACAGTATATGCCTAGATAAACAAGCTGGATGTGAACATGCCCCTGCCCTTGTGCTTCAAGCAGCAGAACTGAAATGAACATCTCTGTCGGCAGCATCAAAGCCTGTCGCAGCAGATCCCAGAGGACCCCGCTAGCCAGCTTGAAGCTCCACCTGTACAGCACCAAAGCTTTCATCAGCTGCACATATCACAAAACTGCCATATCTGCTAACATAGCTGCTGCTAGCGACTGTGCTGTCTACAGCTCTCCATCCTCCACCACCACCACCACCACCACCACCCCACCCCCAGGAGTCACACAGTTGTTGAAAGGCCGAGCGACTTCACACCTTATCTGAAGCTCCTGTCATTTGACACATGCAAAGGATGCTGGGATTACGGCAGCGGGGGGCTATATGCATGCTTTGCCTTTTGTCTGTCAGGAGAAATCAGTGACTTAATTACAAAGAATGATGTACTGAGGCAGCTGAAGTTAGTTGTTTTGCAGCTGAGCCATGTAATGAGAATTTCACATCAAAAGATGAGTGCGGTGCAAGTGAACAGATGGTGTGGTTTTGAATATTGCTCTTTATAGACTTCCATATTAACTCGGGTTAGAACAATGAAACACCAGCAGAAAAATATTCGCTTTTTTTGCTGACTGACCCTTAAGGATGTGTGTTTTAATAACCAAGAGAAATCAATATGGCTGTTGCCTAAATTCTTTATCCCTCATATCACATTTTTTCTCTTGTGTTTGTGTGTGATGTTTTGTGTGTTTCTTAGGGGAGTGTGTGCGTCCCAGCTGGAGTGAAGACTGTTTATATTATTGGTGATGAAAGAGGGGCCCCCAGGGGCCCTCAGTAATGGGCTGGGAGGCCTCTGACTTCTTATAATGGCCTGGTGTGTGTGTGTGTGCATGTGTGTGTTTATGTGTGTGTGTTTGTGTGAGAGAGGCACAATTGCAGCACTATATAATTGTCAATGGGAGGACACACTTTTACAGACTAAAATGAAGCCGATACACAAAGAAGCACAGAGACAGAGAGATGGAGCCTGTCCTGCACATAAAGGCCCAGACACAAAGAAACACAATGTCTCTCTCTCTCTCTCTCTCTCTCTCTCTCTCTCTCTCTCTCTCTCTCTCTCTCTCTCTCTCTCTCTCTCTCACACACACACACACACACACACACACTTGCTCACTCGCTCACTCACTCACTCACATTGTGGTGCCAGCTGAGCCCACTGTGTCCAATAACAGCAGGTGCTGTCAAGTGCAAGCACAGCAGACCTGCCCTGACATGGAAACACACACACACACGCACACACACAGGCACACACACACACACACACACACGGGTGAATGCACATATGACAGCAGAGCACACACTCATTCATACTCCTCACCTTCCTCTTCGTGTAACACTCACATCCAATAAACATTCTCATAGTTAAAATTAATGTCGGATAGTTGTAGTTTATACAAGGTTACAGTTTATGTGTGTGTCATACAGAGTGTGTGTGTGTGTGTGTACCTGGTATTTGGCTGCGGAAGGCTGTAGTGTTGCCATATGGTCTCACATTAGGGCACTCTAAACTCAGTCATCCAGAAGTGAGTGTGCGCGTGCATGTGTTTGTGTGCGTGTGTTGTGCGTGTGGTGTGTGTGTAGGTGTGTGTGTGTGTGAAGTGAGTGAGAATAACAGAAAGTAAAGCATTTTATTTGATATGTTAGCTGTTGGTGTTAAATACTTGTAGTTGATAGTGTTAGAACATTAAACATCAATCTGTGACTTTCTTTCTTTCTTTCTTTCTTTCTTTCTTTCTTTCTTTCTTTCTTTTTTTTCTTTCTTTCTTTCTTTCTTTCTTTAGAACCTCCTCCTTTGTCCTCTTCTACCTCATGCGTCTCTCTCTGTCACCCTGTGTGTGTGTGTTAATATATTTAGCAGTGCCATATCGTACACTGTGCTGACTTCATTAACTATCTCAGCATGAGGCACCAGTGACTGAATGATAATAAACCTACACACACACACACACACACACACACACACACACGCAGCCCTGGGAATCTCACAGTAAAGCAGAGATAACTGATTACAGTTTACTTCATTATGATGAAAGCGCTAATTGTAAATACATTCTCCTTAACCCCACAGACCTTTTATTCTTTCATTGACGACCATTTAAATTCTCATCAAGCTTCTTAAAATCCTGAAGAGGCTGGATGCGAGGTGAAAACGACGCTGTCTTTAGCAGATTATAGCAGTCACACACTCTTTACTCACTTAATTGATCAGTTTTGCTGAAATATACAGTAGAGTTTAATATAGAACGAAGCTCTCCATATTATTGTAATCTAAGTTATGTGAGTCTACATTTCCAATAATGAGTAATGACTGATTCCCCAGACCCTGCGGACCGATTCATCAACTATTGAATTAAGCTCAGTTTAATTCATATAGTGCCGAATCGTAACAGGAGCTATCTAATAACATTTTCATATAGAGCAGACTGTCTAGACTGTACTCTCTATATTATTTACAGAGACCCAACAATTCCCAGACTGAACTTTTCATTTTGATCAACAGTGGAGCCATTGATAATTACAAAATCACATCATAGTAGACCTGCAATTAACAATTTCCAATTATTTCTCCCTGAATTAATGATTTGTTTGTCTCTAAATTGTCAGAAAACTGTAAACAAATGTCACTTTATTTCCCGGAACTGAAGGTGGAGTCGTTGCCAATTACTTTAGGTTGACTGATCATTCCAGCTCCACTCCATAGACACTAATGTTTGACAGCTGTAGTTTCATTAATTGCTGAATTCAAATGTACAAATCATGTTGAAGAGATGGATCAGCACGTTAAAAGCAGTGTGACACTGATGGGTGATTTTTTTTTTTTTCACCTGCTTGTGGTTGCCCCGCCATGACAACCCACAGCTGTCGAATGTATGACTTTGTTGTATCACGACACTTATCTCCTCCTCCTCCTCCTGCCTCCTCTCAGGTCAGTGTGTTGGAGCGTCAGGTGATAGACTTCCTGGGCTACCAGTGGGCTCCGATCCTGACCAACTTCCTCCACATCATCGTCGTCATCCTGGGCCTGTTTGGCACGATTCAGTTCAGGCCGAGATATGTCACTGGGGTGAGTTTTTACACACACACACACACACACACACGCTGGAAACAACCATCTTACATATCTCTTGGCCTAGATTTAGCAACAGTTCAGCTCATAATCAGAAGGATTGAATGTTTTCGTAGTCGGTTTGTAGTTTGTAGGCTGTCATTGTGATGTGTTTACAGAACAGCGCTAAATATAATGTGTTTAACCAGCATTCTTTTATCATACTTTGAAAACAATTCATTGACACCTATAGAGCGGGCTGTAAAAGAGCAAAGCAGCATATATATAGAGCAAAAAATAAGACTCTAATTAATTATTGAAAAAAAATGCCTGCTGGTGCATCCAAGAATGAAGGAAGACAATGTATATAGTAAATAAAAGGTTAGAACGGTGATGTGGAGTGGGAGTAGAAATGACTTGCCAAGTGGTATTATTTGTTTCTCTTTTCTTTCTCTGGCAGCTGTCGATAAAATAATTTATGTCTCAGAAAACTTTCAGCGGCTGTGGGCCTCCACACACCCCTCCCACACACCGCACGAACCACACAACCTCTCTCAAAGACCCACCGCACACGCGCACACATGCAGAAAATTAAGCGAGAATATTCAGATAATGAAAGTTTGATCCGTGCATATAAATTCTGCCTCATCTCCGTCGTTCATTCTTCCCTGCCTATAACTTCCGCACACATGACACGCGCTTATTATCTGTTCTCCCTCCCTCGTCTGGTTTGATTGCGGTGATTGGCTGCACCCTCCGCCGTTGTTTTTGTGCCTCCGCATCTTAACGACATCAAAAGCGAAGAACCCCCCCTCTGTCTTCTCTCTCCATTCTCACTCGAATGCAAGACATGAACATGCTTTTCTAATTCTCCAACAAAGACCTGTCAGATCTTGTCTGCCTCTCACTTTCTTCTCCCTCCCTCTTGTTTCTCCCCCGCAGTACGCGGCCTGGCTGGTCGTCTGGATGACCTGGAATGTTTTCATTATCTGTTTTTACCTGGAGGTTGGAGATCTGTCCAGAGTAAGCAAATATATTTTCATGGATTATTTCTGCATCATTATACATGTCCAGAGTGATAGCCACTGTCTGTTCGCTAACTCTATGACCACAGTATTACACCATTGTTGCATGAAGGATCTCTGGAGCTGGAATGGCTCTCTGAGGCCTCGTTTACAAGTGAATTTTAAGTCTCTCCTCATGAAATTTAGATGCTAGAAAATCGCTGAAGTCAACATATCTCACAAAATGACCAAAAATACAGTAAAAAAAAAAAAAAAGCACCGTCTGCGTAGCCCCAAGTGCACTGTTGCACTGAGCAACATGTTCACTTGTTACCATGAATGTGCAGTTCATCTTGAATCCCTTCTACATGCACCGTCCTCCAGCCATTGACGCTGCAGCAGGCAACATTTGAACACACCCAAAGCAGAACCTTCCACGTCTCGTCTCTGCTGCTCGTATCGCTCTCTTAAGCCCCTCCCACCAAACCGCTGGAGCCGGTTGCCCTGCCAAACCTCGTCCCCTGTAGGGCAGAGCGCCCCAGGCTTCAGAGACAGCTGCGACAACGTCTCACAGGAGGATGAGAGGCTAGTACACCGCATACACACACACACACACAGCACTGCCCCCCTTCAAAAAGTTGTTCCCTCCTGCTTGTCGTCAAGCCTCTTTGCCATTCGTCGATGCGAGCGCCATGGCATGGAACATAATGAGCCCGAAGCTCCGTGTGGAGCCGCGGCATGCTCACACACGTGTTATGTACTACACGCTGTTATTGGCAAAAGAGGGATGGTTGATTTTGTTTCTAAGGCTCCTCCTGAAGCTACACACTGAAGATATTGACTGAGCGAAAGCATGCGCAGGGGAGGAGGGCTGTATAGTGAGTGCACAAGTAGTGATTGACACTATGGTAGCATTTTCTCCTTGGCTGTGATTGGTTGTTGTTGTTCAGGCACGGTGGATTCTTGAAAATGCCATTAGGAGCACCAGGAGGAGCTTTTTTCACAGATTATCTGTCTCATGTGCTACTGTCAGGAATATAGTGACAGTTTCACCAAATATGCCAAAAACTTCTTTTTTATAAAAGTTACTTACTGCAGCTTTAATACGCACTAGTGTGGCCAATGTGTATTAATCTTCAGCTGAAAATAGTCCCTAAAAATGCCCTATTTACTCCTGTTTTAAAGTATGAAACTATATTTTTGTGACCCCCTTTTGTAGGAATGAGTAAGTTTGGGCTTGAGAGCCAAACAATTTGTTAGTTTTGGTCTTTTCATTTCATTTGCTCATACTCGAAAACACTCATTTACAGTCATCTAACTTCAAATCAAAAATCATTTCATCCGTCTAGGTTTTCCCATGCAGCCCTACACCAGTCCAGAGGAGGGAGATAATGCACATGAGGCAGTAGTTGTCTTTTGCTGAGAGCTATCCATAAACTAAGGCCGCATTCAGACACAATCAGAAAATCACTGTTTCATTTTTGCCAACTTTCTCAATGTCGGCGCTCCCTCACTCTCATTCACTGTCCATGTCACTTGACCAGTGCTTGCTCTCTCCCTATCTCCATCTCCAGGCCTGGATAGCCTCAGTTCCAGTGACATTTTAGTCTCACTGTGGAGGGTTTGACCGTTCTGATCGAATGACCTGGCTGAAATGAATGGAAAGATCTGCGCCCGATTGTGTCTGAATGCAGCCTAACAGACCCGTAGATGACTCCTCTGAAAGAACCATGTGCGAGACAAAAGTTGCGTCATCGCGTGCGCTCACTCGCACCACTCTCTCACCGATAGAAATCACCGCTCTCCGAAACTAGACTTGTCTTTTTCATACGCTCTCCGCTCTCCGAGATTGCTGTACTCAGCAAAGAAGTGCCACTGTAGCGTCAAGCTGCGATCATGAGTGCAATGTGTGTTTGTGCGAACATCCTGTTCGATAAAAGGCTGAGAAACGATCTCACCGCTTTGACCAGCAAGTGTTAAAATAAGCTTTCTTGTTCTTGCTTCTAACAGGAAGGGTCACATAATTTCAGCGTTTTTTGGTGTAAATTTAGTTGCCATGATCACAGGGGCAAGACCCTGTCAGTCGCTGCTTCCACAGACTGCTCACACACTGTTGTTCAAGTCTTTGCAGACTAACTTTGCACAGATTTAGCCCCTCTGCTGTAAAATGTGTTGATTTTAAATACAGATTATCAACTTGGACAATTAATTAGGGCCAATCAGCGCCTCTATAAACAGAAGAAATCAGTTGACGGGGGAGTGCTGATTATGGCTGATTACACTCTCCGCTGTGTTGTTGGGGGGGAAAAAAACTGTAGTTTTCCCACCACAATTTGCTCCAAATTACTCGTTCTATTGGACAGTTATGTAACAGGTCTGCTACCAGTTTATAAATCGCACAAAATTGCAGCTACAGCAGCACACATCATCTATCCTAATCCCCATCTTATTGGTATTTCCAGCTTTTCAATCATAATTACTGTTAGTTTGGACTAGAGAGTAATTGGCGCATATTCTTCTGCTAGTTTTCCTGCTCCCACTGGTACTCACTCACTGCTCGATACACTCATCCCCAGTCTGTCTGCTCATCCCACACACACACGCACGGACACACACACCATGAGCCTTGTTAAATTTTGTTACCATCCAAACTATAGACAGAAGTTTAACAGTGAGTCAACAGTTGTATAAAACCCCCCCACCGTCTGTCAAGAATCCTACAGCTTCATTGATCTCTGATTTTAATGATATTTGCACCTCTCACTGTCCCCGAGGCCTAGTTTCTAATAGTTACAACCAACTGCAGCCGGGAGGACAGGGAACTGACGCTTGGGTTTTGTCTTCATCACACTGGAAATGTGGGCCTGTCTGCCTTTTTGGAAGGCTTAGAGAGCAAGTCAGAAACATGCAGAGAAGCTGTATGTTAATGGTTCAAAGGTTAATTAAGTAGAGTAAAATGAATTACCGCCAAATGTATCATTTACATTCGACTGTGAGTCTAATATTTCTCTTTATAAATCTCTTTATTAAAAGGCTTCAGCACCGCTGTGCAAAATCCATCACATCTGGTTTCTAATGAGGGCGAAGCAGCCAGTTAATCTGGGACACCTTTATCAATTACCCGTTGACCAATCAGAGAGAAGCGCGCTCGAACCAGATGCTGAACAGCTTGTTTTTATGACCAGAACAGTTTGCGTGCGCCTCGCTCAAGGGCACATCAACCTTGACCCAGTTACTAAGGCAGAGGGGAGCTACAAATGTACCCCCCCCCACCCCCCCCCCCCCCCCCCCCCCCCCCCCCCCCCCGACTCTGATTCACCAGCTGTTGTATGAGATACGAATCCATCACCTACCCTTCCAAGGCTTGTTTACTGACCTGAGGGCTATTATTACACTGGACCACATGTAAAACAAGTCTGGCTGTGACTGTTGTCACTCAGAACAAAGAACTCTCAAATTTATGCTCTGCTGGGAGCACAAACAAAAAAATGCTGCAGCTAAAAACAATGAGCATCATTTTACTGATGCAAAATAAAAAGTGTGCTCAGGAATATTCACTGAAATGTATTATTCACAATCAAAAGGAAACCTCTGAAAACAAAGCGGCATGTAAAATTCTGTTTTTGACGGACGGTCGCTAGCAGGCCGCGTCAATCCGCACAGGCCAGCTCAAGACGGCTGGAAGTGAGACAGAGAAACGCCGCAGAGAATCCAATCGTTTTTCAAACAGCCGAAAGGGAAACAAATTAACCACGTAGCATATTTAAATATTTAAAAGCACATAAACCGAGGAAAAGTAACCACGTCTGAATTAACAAAGTCTGGCGGGCAAGAACACTTTGAAGTCACATTGAGAACGGACCAAATCGGTGTTGCGGATACGCGACGGAGACATGCCCACTGGGGTTCCGCCGTTAAGCTAACAGCAAGAGCATCGTCTCTTGGAAGAAAAGAATGTCAGAGTTACATGTGTCTATGGTCCCTCGATAACCCCAACAGAGAACAGTATTTCAGCCACGCGACCTGTAACCGCTAAAACTTTAGAAGATTCGACAAGCCTCTGAAATCTTAGCAGACACAAACTAAGGCATGAAAAAAAAGCCCTCAGTGTCTAGAAGAATTTCTTTTTGTTCACTGAAATGTGACTTTTTAACAAAAGAAGATTTAAAAAGATTAAAACACACTAACTAAACAGGTCACAAGTTGAAATCTAATGTCAGCCCAGCTTAAGAGAGTAAATATCATAGTGGCACATTTTTCCTGCTCAGCCTGCTCGCCTCGTTTTTATGTATCCCGCTAACTGAGCGATCTAGATCAGATCATCTCGTTGGTATTTGATAAGGGTAATGATGGTGTGCTTCAAGAATACTGTGATGTAAATGAAAATCTCTTAATCTCCCTCTCTGTTGCTCTCTGATGCTGATTCCCTCTTTCTTGGCCTGCCTCTCTTTCTCTCTCTCTCTCTCTGCCTCCTCCTGTGCCTCGCTCTCTTCATCTCCGTGTAATTCGTCCCTCCTCTCCCTCTGCTCACCCTATAATCAAGTCTTTTTCATGTTGTTTTGAAAAGTGCCATGCGATTCTGTCCCGTGCTCCCCTCTTCCGTCGCTCACCTTCTCTCCTCCTTTTCATTCACTCTCTTCCTCTATATTTTCAATGTCAAGACTTGAGGAAATGTGTCCCTGTCGAGAAAGCGCTTCTATTTGTGTTCAATAGCGGTTCACAGTGAGGGGCTTTATGTATTGGCCAGTTCCAGGTGCCAATTTAATACATTACTTTATACACTCAGGGCATTACTTTGGGGTCACGGGACAGAAATGATCACAACAGTCTCCATTTCTCTTCATTACACAGATCAGACTCTTTCTGTGTATAAAAGAGGTGAAGAATCATCCTCTGCTTTGATTTGTGTCATTTTATCAGTGATTCTTGGGTTTCTATTGTAGCTTTGATGCCATTTGCAGTACTTTATCTATGAATAGACCTAATATGTGCATCCCCCAGTGCCAGTAATGTACCTTTATTAGAACTCTGATCAGACTGTCAGCGATGTAAGTGAATACTTGGAGTAATGGCGTCCCGCTCTAAATGAATGAGATTGAGTTTACATTCATTTGGACGTTGACTCAGAAAATAGTGCAGATGAAGACAGCAAATCCATTTAGTGCTTTTCATGATGACAGACAGATGTTTGTTGTGCAGCGTGTCAGTTAAAGTATACAGGACACTTGCGGATGGCGGATTATCTTCGAGGTTCAGCAGGTGAAGTGTGAATATTCCCGGTGTTACAGTGCAGCAAAGTCAGAAAGATTAGGGCTGAGCGATATGAAATTTGCCAAATCTCCCTGACATTTCTTCACGGTAAGGGAAGTAAATCTCAGACAGTGAGTGAAAAGGTGGGAGAGACAGCGAGGAGGGTAAATGCGTCAGAGTTTGTCAGCTCAGTTTGAGGTCCCGAAAGTCGGGCAGCCAGATGGACTGACGTCGGAGGAACAGACAGATCACCACGATTGAGATAACGGTAAAGTGTCTTCGATGATACATCGTTAGTGTTAGTTCGCAGGACATTGTGGGGACCGTGTTGCATGTCAGTGATGAGTCACTGACATTGTCCCACGCACAGAGTAAGACTCCATCTCAAAGTTGGATGTAACTCAGTTATTTTGAGCTTGACGGTGAAAACAGCAGTTGACAGGACTTAATGTCCACTTACTCTTTCAACCATCAGCAACCAAACCATTTGCTCATTTAACAGTGGAAGTGTTAAAATGGTCTATGATTCGCACCCTTATATATTGGAATGGGACCACTGTGTTGATGCGGAAGGGGTGCAAATGCAAACAAACAAAAAAAACGTCATCTAGAACTGTACGTCTTTAGGCAATCAAACACGTCGAAGAACTTGTTACTCGTGGATTACTTTGTAAAGGGATCGCTACAAAAGATAAAATCATTGTCACTGCGATAAGTTTCAGAGTTAAGCCCGGTGGATTGGATGGATCCGTTTTTCATTACCTCACCGGTACCTGAAGCAACACGCCAATTTCAGTTTGAGCATCCACTCAGTCTTCTCATTCTTGTTGACTTTACAGATTATTCTTGACTTTGGTAAGAAATAAAAGGGCTATTCCAGTCATTTAATGAAAGCTGGAGTGACTGAGGAAGAAGAAGATGAGATATTATTATGGGGACGTTTTCAAATGTTTGGAAAGCTCCAAAAACTGTCCACAGGTTTTCACACGCTGCTACTTGACAGATGCCTCCACACATCACCCCCTACACCTTTGTGACCAGGCAATTTTTGTGCCTTTCTGGAGCCCACAATCCAAAAATCATGCCACTCCAGGCAGCAATTGGTCAGGTGTGTAGAGGTGTGAAAGTAGGCCAGATTTGAGCATCTTTCTCAAGTTGTATTTTATATTTGTGTGCGGACCACAGTGTGTGCAAGCACACCCGAGAATCCCTCATTTGCTTTTGTTTCATTTTACACCTTACATAATGGAAACGTGCAAATATCTGCACCTGTGAACCAGGAAATGTTTGGTATTAAAAGTCTAAAATGGTTTATTACATTTAAAAAGATGCTGATTGATAAATTTCTTTATCAGCAGTCTTGTTATGACATGTTTGCCTTCTCAGTCGTTTGTGTTTGATGGAACTTTCTATCTAACGTGTATCTTTGCCTTCCATAAGGCCCCTGTAGAGCCCCAGAGGCAAGATAAGGTGTACATCCTGTCTTGACAGTAATTTGAGTTTAAGCTTGAGATTCATACCATACATCAGTCTGTCACACTCCCATCCTCCCTGTCACTCGCTACTGCACTATCTAATATAGCAGCAATGCCTTAAAATTAATCTTTAAAAAGATTTCTGATGTGGCATTTCTGACAGATTTGGAGAGGAGCCTGTGGAGAGAGAACTGTCACTTTGTTGCGAACACTCGCACACACTTGCATATATTCAACTCTCTCTCACTCACACACACACACACACGCATACACTCACAGACAGCAAACTGCCAGTAGTCCACTGTGTCATATAAAAGATGCAGCCACCCTCTGGGTGTCAGATGACACACAGATACAGACGCATACGTACACACATACACCACGCTCAGCTGTCAGTCATTTATTGAGGAGGTGGGGTGTTGTGTGGGAAGGTTATCCCACATGCTTTTTTGCATAGCGTGTGTGAAAGAGCGTGTCCATAAGTGTGTGTGTGTGGGTGTGTGCGTGTGCTTGCTGAGAACACCAGGGACACACGCTTACATATGTGCACACACCAAATCCAAACAGTCTCCAAACAGGGCCACTTTTGAAATCCCATATCCATCCATGCGTCCAATTTCAGTCCACAAACTCACGACGGAGACAGAGGCGGTGACGGAGAGAGAGAGGGAGGGAGGAGTGACCGCAGGGAAAGATGAGAGACACGAGCGAAAGATGGAGAGAAACTAAGAGGAACTAAAGGAGACTGAAAGATTGAGGTAAAGAATCAGGGGCAGACAGAGAGACTGAGGGGTGCAGACAGGCAAAGGTACGACATGTGCTACAGAAGATGACGTGCGATGGGGATGAGGCCACATGTGAATCGGTGTCCCTTTCAAGAGAGGAAAGCGAGACAAGGAAGGGGGAAAAAAAGTAGAAACAGAGAAAGTTAGAGCAACAAACCTCTCTGCTGCTCTCGGGATTGTTTATCTAACAGGGAAAAAAAATCAGACATGTGCCTTTGATATCAATATCATATCAACATCAATGGCTGCTGTCAGTGCAGCGTGAGCTCTTTGCTGCAGGACAAATTATAGCAGAAATATGACCGTAAATCAAACTGAAAACGACCCAATTCATCGTCTAAGAAAGTTAAAAAAAAAAAAAGAAAGAAAGAGAAAAAAACAGATTGCTGGGGCCAGTTTGAATGCTAATAGTCGCTTAATTTCACTCCCCTCAGAATTCATTCTACGCCGTCGATTGAGACGATGAATGAGAGGATCCCACACATTTAATCATAGACGTTCTAGTTAAAACATCCACCCTGATTCACTGAGTTAATGCATCAACCCTGGCTGTGTTTGATCAATGGATACATTTGTTGAAATCATGGCATGAAATTGCTTCTTTTTTTTTTTCTTCTTTCCTTTTTTCCCCTCCATCAACACATCTCTGGTGGCACATTCCTACCAGTCAATCTTTTCATTTAAGCCCTGAGCTATTTTTGCCGCTGATTTGATTTGATAATTCATTGTTACTGTATTGTTTCATAACAAGAGTGTGTTTTCAACGAGAACAAGCCGATTAAACGCAGATTGGCTGTACGCCGCAGTAGATAATGGATTTGAGTGACTTTGCCTGACGCAGTCAAACTTGTACCAGACTTAAGATGGTGGCTGGTGTTTATTTCAAGCCTTGATTTTAATGGATACCCTGGCTGTGTTAGCAGTAATGTTTGTTTTATTGCGCATGCTAGAGGAAACTGCTAAACTGCCTATACTTTAAAAGCCCTTTTCTGTAATGTGTAATTCTTGAAGGTTTGGTCAAATGAGCTTTCTCAGTACTGTGTAAGCCCAGAGGAATGTTTTTTAATTCAAACAATAAAGGAAATTTCCAGTGTATTACAACCTATTTTTGTAGCTCCTGCCATCTTCTCTCTTGATTATAATGACATTTCACCCACCACCTTCCCACTTATCAGCAAGAAGTTTGGCAGTAACATTGTTAAATGTTAGGAAGGATGGCCAAAACTATGAAAAATAGATTTTAGTTGTAATAAACCCTAAGTTGATCCTGTATAACATTTTCTTTGTCCAGCATGTAACATCTACAGGGACATAGTGGCAGAATAGTGCAGAAATGGAAAATAATATTCAGCTGTATGTTTTCATTAGTGTATAATCATCTAGAAATAAGAATAATTCTGTTTTTGTTACCTTAGAATGAGCTCCCTCTGCAGAGGGGACGGGCTCTCTTCCATGGAGTCCACCATGTTGCACTGCCTTGTAGCCCAGAACGGACAAACCGAACACTGGCCCTTTGATGTTTTCGTGTTTTTCTTAAATTTCAGGGTGAGGCGAGGGGTATTCAACTGGTTGCAATCTGTAAGTGAACCACTGGATGAGTTTCAGACGCATCCCAGGGACGCACCCTATTTTTCTCCATAGTGCGAACAACAATTCTGTGTTGAAAAAGAAAATCTTTCATTTTCATTCATCTACCTTATCTAAATGCACTGGTTTCATTTCACTGCCTTTGATCTGTTTTTCTGTTGTTCTATTGTCTCTTTTCTTGACACTGTGTGTTTTTCACAGAGGGTAGAAACGATTGACAATATACAATTGGTGAGGACACCGAGCGGAGCAGAGATGGCACAGGTGTCAGTATTTTCTACAAACAGGCTCAGTAGTGAACAACAACGCCAACGTGCTGACGTGTTCAGTATTTTTAGCCGAGCTAGACCGAAGAATATTTGGTTAAACAGACCAGTGATGCTGTTTGGCTCTAATTGTTCTCAAGTTTTCTTACATTGCTTGACAACCATCCTATGGTAGCTTACTTTGACATGCAGTTAATATACAGTACCTGTCTTAATTTTGTTTTAATGAAAACTCAACTTTTCTCCCAATGTTCTTCCCCACTGTTCTGGAAGAAGGAAATATCAGGAGTAAAAGTCTGTAAATAAGTTTGTGCAGTGAAACTAATTTATGCCAAAATAGAATAAGAATAACTGACAAATAGGCAATTTTACATTAGCATGTAGGAAAAGAAACATTGAGAAAGAACTTTGGTGTGGTAGAATGAGAACGATGGGATTCACTCACACCCTGGGATACATTGAAAACCTCAATGAAGCTCAACCATCTATACTGATATATCATCACCTCAGAGGCACAAAACAACATTAGCATTCATTATCATTTCACTCCCCTGTTAGCTCTGTTTTGGTCACCACCAACTCCAGAGTGAAATATCTGGTTCTTTAGCAGCTAAATGCTCCAGAATGTTCACCAAGGCAATCTCAGTGTTTGATAGCTGTCTCCAGTGAACCAACAGGTAACGTTGTGGGCAAAACAATGAGGTGAAAGACACTAAAATCCCTTCATGCAATTGTGGATCCCAACTGTGGTATGGGGCAGTAGCACTATAATTGGCCCACCAATCAGAGAGATCGAAGGGGTTGAAATGGTTATGTTGAGGCATTTGCTTACAGATGGTAATGGGTTTGGAGTGGTTAAGGTCAGGGTTAGTATCTGGGACAGACTTCATCTTAACTCGCCCCCCAGCATATACACACACATACACAGAGAAGCAATTCCCCAACACCCCCAACCAATCTGATAGGAGAGAAGTGCCTGAGGCATTATGGGTTAAGGCCTCATCTAACACCCATGGGAAATCACAGCAAAACAATGTAGGGAGATGCACCGTGACTGATGATATTGGTGTGAAATAACACAGACGGAGTGACATACTGAGAGACAGCAGAAAGAGAAAGAGAGAAAATGATAGAAGAGGGGACAGAGTCACAGATAGAGGTTTGGTTAAATAGAGTGAAAAATTGACTTTAGAGAGAATAAAGCTAATGTTGTTCCCTCCATGATTTTCTGCCCTTTAATCGCTGATTTCTCTAGCTGCATGCTGGACGGACTGGGCTGACTGTTGTGGTCTGTCAGAATGTCAGACTGACTGTTTTATGACTGCCCGAGCTGGTGCTGTATGCGCAGACTATGTAAAAAGGTGTCACAGTATCTGAAAAGGTGTTAAGATTATGTGCCGGTCGGTATGTGTGGCTTTGTGTCCAGGGAGCAGATGCTGAAGCACTGATGGGGAAAAACGGTCACTCCCTCTCTTATGCCCTCTTTCCATTCATCCATCCGTCCACAATATATGTGGGACGGTAAACAATTTAAATAATTTCAGTCAGAGATCCCTTGAACGCTGGTACTTACGGCCTATATTTTGAAAAATGGACTTGACTGTGAGCTGAACACATGAATATCCTGAAAAACAGTGTTAATACAACAAAAATAAACCAGGTTTTGTTTACATCACATCTGCTTTGATCAGAATTGGACACCGTGTTGCTAAATTATTCATCTCCAAGTGTCCCCTTTTCCTTATACCGTCATGGTTTATAGCTGTATTGTATTGCAGGAAACACACAATTTAAGCCAGATTGTCTGTGTGTTTTTTATGTGATTGTAAAACTACGCTCAAATTTAGCTCCAGGTAGCATTAGAAAGTCATTACTCTTCCCTAGTTGCCTATACTCTCAGACTGTCTGAGGAAGAAATACCATTTTCAGTGGTCTTTTCCCCCTCCATCCCTCTATCTCTTGGGAGGGGAAGACAAAGGAAAATCGAGGAGTGGGAAATTGAGGGGAAACAGAGAGAGATAGGGAGAGAGAGAGAGGGAGAGAGAGAGAGAGAGAGAGAGAGAGAGAGCAGGGTGAAGAAGAGGAAGAGGTGGAGAGGAAAGGCAAAGGAAAAACAGATGTGGTTCATTGAAGCGGCACTAGCCCACAGTCAGAGACAAAGACCTGAGAGCATGAGTGCATGATCCTCAACTAGCACACTGGAAATTATAGACTGTGTGTGTGCGTGTGCACGTGTGTGTGTGTGTGAGAGAGAGAAAGAGAGATAGATAGATAGATAGAGAGAGACAGAGAGAGAGAGAGAGAGAGAGAGAGAGAGAGAGATTGGTTTGGGGGGTTACACAAGAAAGAGGTGAGACAGACACAGGGAGGAACTATGTGAGACAAGATGTGGAGAGACTAACAATCAGAAATTATGCTTAGCAAGGAAGTCACATGTAAGCACACCTTCACACACACGCACGCACACACAGAGATAAGAATACGAACTTAGCCAGTATTTTTTTGCTTGAAGTTGCAAGCCAAACAGCCCATTCATCACCAGACAGATTAATATCTCAAGATTATTTTGGAGCCATGGCTTCATTATCCTGGTGGGTTAAATGCTGCATTGGTAAATAAATTCCACTGTATAAAATCAATACATCAATGCCAGCACACGGCCGCAATTTAATTGTTTCGTATTCCTCTACTGAGTATGGAATAATTTGAGTTTTGCCTCCAAATCCTTTGTGCAGGTTGTGAACATAAAAACTGTTCATATTTGGTAATTTGCTCTTACAAAAGCGCTATCTCCAAACACCGGCGCTCTACTTTGGAAAAATAGGCTTAATTTTGTTTTTTTTTTTAATATTCAATTTTTTCCCCATCTCCGTTTGTAGAGACTTGTTGTGTCGGTTCACTGCTGCTGGATGAATAGAATGGAGATAATACCATTTTTTATTATTAGTCCCAGTCTGGTTCCAAGCTATATTACAGACCTGTAACCTCAATGAAGTCATCCAGGCACCGGATCACCACGCACAGCTGAACAAAAACAGAACTCAGAAGTCGTTTTTTTGTTGTTAGTGGTGTGTTCTGTAGTGATGTTGCTAAGCAGAAGCAAAGGCAACATGACATCACGTTGATTTAGCTCCAGTGTAGGCACAAAGAAATTTGAAGCAGCAATTCAACATTTTGGGAAATGTGTTTATTTACTGTCACGCAAGAGTGAGAATAGATGGATACCACTCTTGCTAAATATTAAGCTACACCCAGGAGATGGCTAGCTTAGCATAAACACTAGAAGCAGGGGGAAACAGCTAGCTTAGCTCTGCCCAAAGGTAATTAATTCCTCCTACCAGCACCTCTTAAACGTATAGTACTAATGAACACATTTTATCTGGTATGTTTAATCATTACAAAAATTATGTGTAAAAATAACAGAAGGTGACTGCCCTTGTGAAAATGTAACCAGTACATTACTCTTACTAATGTACATATTGGGCAAACATTATAAATTAGTGAGCTTTAGAGATGCTCTTGGATTTTGTGACCTTTGGACAGAACCGGGCTAGCTGTTTACCCTTTTTTCCGTCTCCTGGCTACAGCTTCACAGCTACCACACAAACAGAGAGTGGTATCGATCTTCTCATCTAAATCTCTGCAAGAAAACGAATAAATGTATCTCCAAAATGTCAAATGGCTCCTTTAAAGTAGACATATTGACTATAAAACCGCAGTGTTTGAACAGCAAAGTGGTTACACTGACTTTTACTATTGTTCTCTCTATTAGTTAATGCTGCTTTCTTTTCCTAAATTGGATGTAGATGTGTGGATGAGGCTGCAGTTTATTTTGCTCCCATATTCCACAAGTAGTCAGCACAACTAACTTTGCCAGAATAACAGCTTGGTCGAGCGTGGACTTTTTTTCCCCCAACTGCCTTCACAAAGTAAAGAGAAAAGTGCAGAATTAGTAACAGCGCGTCCTGTTTTACCTTGATGACATTTTGCCAAATTCAGCTTTTCACTGATAATTACTTTTGTGTTTATGTTTGCGTGTTTGTTCGAGAGGCTCATTAGAAAAGCACTGATAGAGACAGTGCAGAAATAATTATTGCTCCCCCTCCCAACCCTCATTTAACAGAGAGAGAGAGAGAGAGAGAAAGCAGGAGAGAGCAGTAAACCAGAAACAATAGCAAGAAAGAAAAGAAATATAAAAAAGAGAATAAAGAAGATTTGTAGCAAGGCGGTGACAGTAAGAGACAGGCGGAGGAAAGTGATGTCAGAGAGGAAGCAAGTGAGAAATTTAGTGAGATTTTACTCATTAAAAAGAGGAGCACAACAAGGGGAGATGGCATTAATCAGAGCTCCACGCTAATGAGGCATTTACTCATTACACAGAAATAGAGAGAGGCCACAGAAGAAGAAGAAAGGGGGGGGGGGCTGGAGGAGCGAGAGGAAAGAAAGACTACAGTATAAATTAATAGAGAGGAAAAAATTAAGTAAGAAAGAGAGAGAACAATGTGGAGGGAGGTGATGGAGTCAAGTGTGGATGTGGAGGGAGGATAAGTGGTGAGTATGCGGTGTAGATCAGACAGAGTTTACTCAGGTGTTGGTGTATAGGAACTGAATGTCTTTGGGTCTGTTTAAAGAGCTGCCATTTGTATCCGTCACCTGAATAAGTCACATGTAATCCTACCTGTGAGAAAGACTACCGCAACTATTAACGCTACTAACACCCCTTCATTCCATCATGTTGTTGATAAACGGTGAAAACCTTCAGATTTTATGGTTTAATAACACAGCTCATGTTCTAGGACCAAAGGGGGGAAAAAGAAGATCTTTGACAGATGAATACGAGAAAATCAATTCATTCGTAGACATGTTTTTGGTCTTAATAAAAAGCTCTATCACCACAGGGAAAATTAGCAAATGAGGTAAAAGTCATTTTTGCATCCAGCGTGCTTTTAAAGAACATTCAGGCTTTTCATTGAACTAATGCGTGTGTGTAATGTGTGTGTTTGTGTGGTTTGCACGGCTGTCCGTGGAATGATATATGTCTCCCCTTGCTAA
The DNA here is from genome assembly GCA_023373845.1 of Nibea coibor. NCBI lineage: Eukaryota > Metazoa > Chordata > Actinopteri > Sciaenidae > Nibea > Nibea coibor. Next base: position 9,475,044 of record CM041730.1, read on the forward strand.
GTGGAGTCGTTAATATGTGCATTATTTAAACCAAGACGACTATCATAACTGATTTATTGCGCGTCTTTCAGGCTTTTAGAATTAAAAGGATTGGAGAGGAGCCAAAGCAGATACCCTATACTGCAACGGGCTGTTGCTATGTGCTGCTCTGAAGTGAAACTGAAACAACGAGGGGTCAGAAAGCATTTATTCACTTACTTGTTCTCAGTTGTGCTATGCTCTGCAGCTTCTGGCTGTAATTTTATGTTACATCTGCCAGTGCCAACTACTCGCGCTGTTTTGAACAAGCTGAACAAATAAAGAGAAGAAAATGTTTCTATATCTGTTGAGCAATAAGATGGAAGAGTCTACGGCTCTATGTTAAGTCTAAGCTAAATGCTAATGTTAGCATGTTATTGAAATTGTTAACATGCAATTGTTTAGCTGGTAATGTTTACCATGTTCCCATCTTAAGTTAGCATGTTACAACTGGTGTCCTTGAGCAAGATACTGAACCCCAAATTTCTCCTGAAAGCTGCACCGTCGGTGTGTGAACGTGTATGAATGGTTAGCTCCCAAAATTAGGTGAGCAGTTGGCACCTCGCGTGGCAGGCAATCAGAGTATGAATGAATGGCTGAATGAGATATGTAGTGTAAGAGCGCCTTGAGTGGTTGGAAGACTAGAAAGCTGCTTCATCAGTCCATTTAGCATTCAACCGATCCAGAGTTATTAATCATAAAACAAAAGAGCTAACACTGAACACACTGAACTATTTGAGGCTAAAATTACGTGTTCACTTAACTAGAAGGTTTCCCTGATGGATGGATATTGTTCGTTAAGTATACTGTCAACCATGTGCTTTGATATTAAAGATTGAATTTTATACACAAAGTCAAGACAAAGTAAATCTTGTCAAATGTCAGTTACACCCTTCTGGTTCAGCATTTTGCCAATCCATGTTGTCAATGTTAGACATTTAACGTGATGGCTTAAGGTCTTTGACCTGCTGGTGGCGCTAATTGCAGGATCACTAAAGTCCTTACAATTTACGCACCACTGATGCCTGTATCAATTTCATGGCAGTCCACCACAAAACTAAGTAGAACAAACATCAGGAGGTCACCAAAGTCAGTCGGACCCATTCCCTGGGGACTTTCAATGCCTTTACAAAACTTCACGGTAATCCATCGAGTATCTGTCGAGATATTTCAGTCTGGATCAAAGTGATACTGACCGCCCTTGCTATTTGTGGAGGCAAGTTGCAAGTGTGGCTACAAACTCCCTCAGTAATGATGCCACATTCACTTTAATGTGCCTCTCAGTTTTTAATGGCACCCACGGTGTAGGGATTGTCCTGCTTAAGGAGAAATAAATGAGGAGAGCAAATCAGCAGAGTGTTGACTGAAACCGAAACAGCAGCACTGACCCTCCGATGACACTCCAACACAAAGCCGCTTCTCTCTCTCCTACACTGAAAAAAAAAGATCTTTTGGCACATGGAAGAAAACCCAAAAATCAAAGCTTCTCTCAATCTCTAACTTTTTTCCCTCTCTCTTACTTTCTCCCTCTGACCTCCTCACATTCTTCTCTCCCTCTCTCTCCCTTTGTGTCCTTACCATAACCCTGCCTGTGTTTGATTCAGATCTAATCTGAGTGATCCCAGATCATTGGAATTATAAATCTCTGATCTATTTTTAGCTTGAGCCAAACCCTCTCCCCTCTCTCTCTCTGCCTATCTCCCAGCCCTCAGTATGACAAACAGTTTAGTTTTAATTAAAACTTGGTTAAAACCTACCCTGACATTCAGCCTGGTGATCTGCCTCATGTCTGAGGATGTAATTCAACTCTCTCTCTCTCTCTCTCTCTCTCTCTCTCTCTCTCTCTCTCTCTCTCTCTCTCTCTCTCTGTGTGTCTGTCTCTCGCTCTGATTCTTTCTTGCCAGGACTCTGACCTTGTCCTGACGTTCAACCTGTCCATGCATCGCTCCTGGTGGATGGAGAATGGCCCGGGGTGCAGGGTGACACCCATCACTCCTCCTCCCTCCTGGGCGCCCGAGGACCACCGATATATATCTATATCTGGCTGTCTGATGGATTTTCAGTTCATAGAGGTGGCTCACTCCTCACTGCAGATACTCCTGGCTGTAAGTACTTGAGCTAAATAGGTACTTTCTGTTATGCACTGTAATTTCAAACTTGAGTACCTGCATGCAGTTTACACACTGTTACATCTCGGCTTGGGCTTTAAACAGCCTTTTAATAATGAGAGTGACCTGTCGCTCACAATGGGTGTTATTGTAAATAACTAGCAGCTCTAAACAGATATTTGTCTTCATATTTGTATTTCGCTAAATGTTTTTATTTGCTTTCTTTCTGGCACTTTCTTTCCAATAATGGTTGCAGCGGAGCAGAGATGAAGAGTGTTTGTAAATTAGTATTGAGAGAAATATACTAGATTTCAAAGGAGTGCCACTCTGAGCCACTCGCATTTTGCATTGGACAGCTATTATCAGAAAGTGGAATTGATTGTTGGGTAAACTCTTGACCAAAACAATGACTGTTCAAGCATCAGTAACCTTCACAAAGCACAGCAAGACCACTGGATTTGGATAAGTGGTGTGTACTGGGTTCTAGCATAGGCAGTGTAAAACATGGATACTATGCCAAAAATGGGCATCTGTGGACTTGAGGTGGTTCTGAATGATGCCTGGGTGCTCAAACAAGCCACCTATGATGATCTGTTATTCAAAGTGTCCACGCTGTTAATTATGCCTAACTTTAAGCCTTAATATAATTTGAAGAGGGAGTTATAGATTCAGGCCGCATTTGAACATGAACAGAGAAATTAGTTATAGAGACCCAAGCTGTTTTGTACGGGGCTGTAAACATGTTTATTTCTGCAGTGAAGTTGGACATTTTAACATGGGGGCTTATGGAGATTGACGTGTTCTGTAGCCAGCCTCAAGTGGACATTCGAGGAGCTGCAGTTTTTGGTACTTCACAACCATGGCGGTTGCTGCTTGGATTCTAGTGAAATAATAAATATTTAATATATAATATTTTAATCAGCTTTCTAAAGAAATGTCACAGAGTTAGCATTAATTAGCTAGCTATTTATAGATGATAAAGTCATCATGTAACTGCCAAACATGCAAGATAATTGTAGGTCATGTAGATTTTTTTTAAATTTGAGATAGAGCCAGGCTAATTGTGACAGTAAAACTAGCTGTAATACTGACATATTATCATCTTATGAAGAGTTTATGGTGAGTAGGTTAGCAAACAGCAGATGTGATGCAATATTAACATTCAAAACCCAACAAATGTAAGCCCCAGTATTCATACTTCTTTTCTTTTGATCTCCACAAACTCCCAGGTAAAAAAATCTGGCTCTTCAGCTGCTAAATGTTCACCAACTAGTCGGTATATTCTTCAGTCTTATGGCTGATGCTTGGCAAGTAGCTGACAGCTGTTTGTTGAAACAACCAGGACCGAACCAAAACACTAAAGCTGTGATATGTGAAACCAAAGGAGGAGCTGAAAGACGCTAAAATGGGACCTTCAGAACCAAGTTTACCTTCAAGTTTATCATTAATATTCTTATCTTACTCTCAGAATTATAAAAGCATAAGCAGTTTGCCAAAGATTAAACTTGAACTATTCCTTTTAGTTTTTCTGATGTTAATATTATTTTAATCAGTAGGTTCAGAGGAGTAAATAGGCACTAGTTGATTTCTGTGCTTTTTGTGTTTTTTTTTTTTTGTGTGTGTGTGTGACATGATGCTTTGAAATGAATCCAATTATTCAATCGATGGTCTAAACAGTTGCACTAAGTAGTACATTAAGTTTAATTTATGCCAACTTCCTTGTCTTTTGCAATGGGTTTGGGAATTGTGCATCTTTGTGGTAGTATCTGTTTTAAAGAAAAATAAAGCATCTAAGCTCAATTACGTTAATAACTTCATACAAATATTAAGACAGAACGAGCTGGATAAACTGCTCCAGAGACTCTCTCCCTCATTGTTTTCTGTTTACCTCCCTCACATTCTCGCTGTCTTATTTCATTGCTACAAAAACGATTTCCTCCTCTCTATTTCCCTGCCTGTCTCTTACCCTGGCCCTTTGTATTTCTTCCTCTCCTGCACTGTCGAACTGTGATAATTAGCAGGATCAAAAGAGACAGCAGAGGGAGAAATAAAGAGCGGGAATGAGGGAGGCCTGTCGCTTTTCATCTTAGTCTCCTCTGTACTTTGGCTCTGTGCTTTTTTTTTTTTCAGAGTACACGCACGCATATGAATACAGACGCAGTAAACAAACCGCCGCTTTAATGCGACTGCATGCGTCATTACACCACCAGAAAGAGAGAAAGACTTTGGGAGTTTCACTGTTTCTGACTTTTTTTTTTCCTTTTTCATTCTGCATCTCCCTCCCTCACTTAGCATGACTGTCTCTCTCTCTCTCTCTCACCGGCTCTCCTCATGCACACTCTCTGTCAATCGATAGTGGTACTTATAGTGTGGCTGAGTGCCAAGCCACCACACAGCTGTACCACTGTCTCGCTGTAATTGGTGTGTGGAAACACTGTCATGCTCCATGAGCACACACTCAACAGTCTGACTGGTTCACTGGCTGACTGGCTGGCTGCTTCACTGTAATTGGTGGAAACACTGTCAGGGTCCGTAATAACATACGTTCAACCAGTCGAGTGCCTGACTAAGTGAGGGGTTAGGATTGGGTTGGATTGGACTCTAAACTGACTGGTTTTCTGCATGTTTACTGGTATTTACTGGCATGCGTGATGGGCAAGGCTGATGTTTTCCAGAAATAAAGGCACTTTTTGATTAAAAGGATGTAAAAATCTCAGATGAAGATTGTGGAAGTGGGAATAGACACCGAGGCGTTTCAGCTGTTAAGGTCTTCAACAGAGGATGTTTTCGTTTCGGCTCGGTGGTCAGCTGGGCATGTTACAGTTACAAGTTCATCTGTTGAAGAAGTTCAGATATCACCACACACCAAATTGTAGAATAAATTTTCATTCGCACAGGAGATAGTAAAGATATCTCGTAAGAAAATTGCATGTTTCATGCCCGCCTTTTTCAGGCGTTCATATATTTCATATGGATTTTATGTTCAGTTGCTAATTGGTTTTCCAAACTCCAAAACACAGAGGGGTTTCTTTATATTTTGGTGCTTGCGGCTTCTCCAAGGAGACCCAGAGAGTGCTCAGTGAAATGTTGGCTAACACCGTCACTGCCAGACTGTTGCACAGTGGGGGAAAGCACCTGTATGACTTCTATGAATGCAGCTTTTTTTCTTAGCTTTATTATTGATAATTAAATTATATTTTCTGGCTTCCTGCTGGGTCAGTGGTCTAGAGTGCACGTCTGCAGGTAATTTCAGTGATTAGCATAACTTCAAGGAACTAATCAGTGAAATCGTCTACATTTGTTTTGTGTTTTTGTTGGAAAGTCGACCTGCGTACACACAGCCTTGCACGACACACTGCTGAACAACCTTGACTATGAAATGTTCGGGGTTCATGTGATGAAAATGATCTTTTGATATGCCGCTTGCTTGCATTTTATACCTGTTAGCATCACTGCGATGCTATGCTGAGACAATGTGCACAAATTACATCCACTCCACGCTTCATACTGAACAATATCAAATCCCCTTGTCAAACATGTTTTGCTCCAAATTGGCCCCTATACTTGACATATTTCTGGTGTAAAATCCAAACTGTTGAGACTGCTCTGTCAAAATGGCTTATAACCAACAGGCATTATAAACCTTTAAGACAGTGATGACCCTTTGCTCACCCTGCAGCCTTTCAGAGTAAGCTTTTCAGTTGCAGATAATCTTGTGTTCGCCAACGATATGCGTGATACAAACAGACAACAAACAAGCAGCGCTCCCAACGCAGGACCCCGTTATTAGGTCACCGAAGAGACAGGACCAAGAGTCTGCAGTCTGTGAGGCTGTAATCTCTGTACTGACTGCGCTTTCAGCTGAATGCTAATACCGACATGCTAACAACGCACACGTGTACATCATCTGGGGACCATGAACGTTATTAGAATTGAGTTATTAAAAGTTATTAAAATTGATTGACTCGCTCTGTAACAAGCCTCAAGTGGCTGTTTGAGGAACTGCAGTTTGCAGCTGGCGCATATCTGTGACAGTATTCAGGATAGAGGAAAACATAACTGAAACAGTTTTGAGACTTCTTTGTTCATCACTGGGGAGAGAAATCAAGTCATTAGCATTTAAACCCAACAGGCATTAGCATAACTGTTCATTTTTATTTTCATTTTTTATTGACAGTATTGAATGAGACATTGTCATTGTTGGCCAAAGAAAGTGATGTCATGTTCGGGTTAAATTGTATTCATGCAAAGCAGCACTGGGACCAGATTTTGCTTTCATAGCCGTTGTTATTCAAAGATGAGGCAAGAGAAAGAAAAGAGAAAGAACAATGCATGAGAATTGAATGTCAGTCAGCCAAAGCAAGTGCTGTGCTCTACAGCACTAATCCCATATTTGCTGAATAAGTTAAACCTCCCATTTTTGTGTTTGTTTTTTCAAATTATGACAGGTAAAAACTTCCTGAATCAATTTAAGAAAAAAAGCTTACAACGAGGGAAGATAAACAGCAGCTCCCAAACTGTTGCATTTCAAACTTCAAATGTTTCAAGGGGGAGCGAGGTCGAAACTGGATTTCACTTCATTTGTGATTCATTTGTTCTCGCTCTAAGTTGTGTGCAGTTTTACACAAGCACCAAAAGCACAAACAAATTTAGATAAAAGTGATTAGATGTAATTATTGACTGTGGTATTACTGCGATTTTTCAACTCCGCTTTTGCTGGCAGACACAATGTTTTCATCACAAATAATTTACAGACTGCGTGGAGGAAAAAACGGAGCGAAACACTTGTGCGAGTTTAGGCAGGCATCTTGAGCACATAAACAGATTTAATCCAATGAATGTGACACCTTCATCACGGCACAATCTATCTGCAGAATGTAGCATCCGTAATGGATTCCCTCATTTGAGATTAATACGTTTTCATGATAGAGTAATACATCCAACACAAACGAGATTATCGCACAGGCAGACAATTAAGCTTCCTCATCAACAGAGTGAAGGTTGGTGGGTGTAAAGACGCAGGAAATGGGAAAGAATTAATTATGCATCCAAATAACATCATGATCTTCGGAAATGTTGGTCGTACATCAACCTGTTAGCTTCAGTTTTTACAAACCTCCAGGGAGATGATGCAGTGGCGTCAGCCCTTTCCACTGCGATTGTTTTGGTAAAATGCAACCTCACTTTCCTCCTTGGTGGGGGACAAACTGCGTCACTGGGTGACTGACCTATAACTGCCTTCCCCGTGGCATCTGTCCTTGCTTTTCTAAAAGGTCTCCTCCCATGATGCTTCATGTGATTTTTGGTCTCAGGCTATGCAGAACAGTTACTGGAGGTTTTTCCTTCCTTATCAAACAGCTGTTTGACATTCAGCTAATTTCTCCCTGAGCTCCTTTCAAAACTTCCAGGTGTTAGCGTCATCTCTGCTTAGGGAGCATTCTGGACTTGATTATTGTAGCAGAGAATGATGGTTCAGTTATCTTTTGTTAGTTTAATGGCATTTCTTTGCCACATGGCAAATGTAGCCATACTCTTTTATGCGATTCTTTATCATTTTGGGCAATGGAGAGAAAGCATTCACTGTAATACATCCAGTGAAGCCACAATAGCCTGATACTGTGTGCTACCTCACAACTCTGGTTAAAAAAGACCAAGAACCATATATAAATTTTATTTTGCACCGTCAGGATTGACAGTAATTTATTTTCTGTTACAGGTAAAAGTCCAAATAGCCATTGTGTATGACGATCTCATTCCACTGCCATTGTGTGGCTCTATGAATGGCAATATCTGCCTGTGGCTGGTCGTTCCACCTCTTTTCCAGACTGAAATATCCCAACAATTATTGGATAGACTGCCATGAAGGGTGAAAGAGGTTTACCAATTAATTGGTGCGGTCAATTCATTGGCTTATAAACCATCATTAGGTGGAAATTCGTACAGATTGTGTCCGAGCAGGCGGCTCAAAGAATATATATATTCCAAAAACTCTACTAACCAGTGGAAGAAGCCCAGCTTGTCCTGAAAAGACTTATAGTTCACCTGTTCTAGAGAGTCAGATTATTCTTCAGCTTTATCTTCTAAATTCATTATTCCATTGACCCAGCATCAAACTACCATTCCCTGGAGTCATCAGTGGCGACTCAGGAGGTAACAGAGTTCACAGAAAATCACTAAGCTTGTCTGTCAGAGTTGGATTTATTTTCATAGACCAACAGTTGTTGTATTGAGTCTCAAAGTTTTTTTTTCCTTAAATCCCATAGATGAGTCTTTTGTTGAGATGAAAAGTCATTCAATCTTAGTTGAACTGTGGATTTAATCAGCTTATTAATTGGCTGTCTAGTCTTTTATGTTCCAAACAATCCTTCTCATATCAGCCTTTAAAAAAACACTATCGGTCAACCTCTAGTACAGACAGTCATGGTCCCCAGATGATGTATCCTGATGATTTTGCTAATCTTCTGACTTTTCTTCTACAGTAGCAGCAGAATGAGGTTCATATTTATGGTTTTGAACAACATGTCACGCCATTAAATGTGGTACAGGCATCAGTGTTTCCATCAGGATGAATTATATTCACTTTAACGATCCATACTTTAGCTTTCCATGTAGAGCCTTCACCAGGTCAAAGTGCTGTCCAGTATTTTGGTTCATGACTAAATACCTGCAAAACTGTTGGCATTCTCATCGGCCTCAGTTGTGCTTTGCATTTAATGATTATTAGCAAATGTTAGCATGCTAACAGGCTAAACCAAGATGGTTAAAAAAAAATATGGAGGAAAAACTAGAGCGTGTATCTGCAGGCTCTAGTTTTGCAAAGGAAGCCCACTTTGCAGTCATTATCATTGCATTTGTTCAGAACATTCTGTTCAAGCTCTGGAAGAGAAAATGTTACAGTCGACTGTTGTGGAGAAGTAAGAACATTTGACAGTCTAGTACTGATACCATTACTCTTCTCTGTCTTAAGATAATGCCAATAGGTTTGCTGACTCACTCTTGCATAGCTAACTACATTGTTTACGGCAACAAGTTTATGGCAACGAGTACCTGCTACGCAGTATCTTTAAGAAATCAACAGAAACATACTGTACAATTACAATGAATGAAAAAATGACAATGAATTACGATGAATGATAAAATGATTACAGTAGCAGTGGAGCCTGTGATTGAGATAGAGAGACACAGATGCACAGCAGAAGAAGTCATTAATTAATGACTAATTAATTAAGCATCTATATAATATATTTATGTATATATTTATATATACATATATATATATTGGAGAAGCTTTTAGTCCTGAAAACTCCAAATGCTAGATACAGTTAACAAGATAGTCCAAATATAACTGCAGGCACCAAAGATATTCAGACCCACAACTCCAACAATAAACAAGATAAGGCACACACACACACAGCCCGTGGCTAATATTGATGCATCCCCGCTATCTTATTTGGGTTTCTTCACATCTTGAGAAGATATAATCAGACTTATTGTAAACAGGATATTATGTTTACATGCAGCAACACCAAAACCAAATACTCGAGTATCCAGAATATTAACAGGATATTGATGTGCAGAGAAACGCACCCTGTCACAGCTGATCAGATGTTCTCAATTGCACGGTGGGACAGCTCCCCGCGCTCTGTTCAGTGCTACAAACAAAACGGCACCCAGAAGTCATTTTCAGAGGCAATGAGCCTGCAGAAGACAGAACAGGCTCCGGTTTAGCTTTTACTGCATGTGACAGAAAACTCCCCAAAAACTCTTGAAAACCTTTGAAAAAACAGTTTGTCTTTGTAACGTTACAAGTCTCCTTTAAGTGAACACGCCTAATAAATCATTTTCGCTGGAGTAGCGTTGGACAGGAGGTGGGTTGAGGTCATCTTAATCTTTCAAAAAAAAGGTATTCTGCTAAACGGCTGTCAATGCTTGTGACAACTGAGGTTTTGTAGCCAGTAAAGTTTATCAGCAGAGGCAATTTTTCAAGGCACCTCTGATACATAAAGCCTCCTATGTTATCCAAATTTATTTTCTCGTCAGCGATGATCCCCACGCTGATACTGGCAGCGTCGTCTACTTCCAGTATTTGGCTCAGCTTTAAAATAAATTCATCCCCCACTGAGCAAAACACTATATTTCTGTGCCTCATCTAACAGGGCGTGGGGTGGGGAGGGATAAAGAAAGGGAAAAGGAATGATTGTGGTAGGGGGAGAAGGGAAGGAAATACAAGCGGGAAGGAAATGGCGAGAGAGGGAGGAAGTATGAGGAGAGGGGTGCTTTGGGAGCTGAACATTATTTAGACTAAATGAGGTCGAGACCTTGAGATATACACTGAATCTCAAATGTAGTTGCTCACATTTGCAGCTCCCTGTGTGTTTACGTGCGTGTGCCATGTAGTCAATAGAATACCAACCAGGTCAATGTCATTTTTCTTACGCTTAAAGCCTTATTTGAACAATAAGGCATCTCTATTAACAGTAATATGTTAGTTTAAAACCTCCATGTACCTCCATCACTGTCTGTCTGCGTCTACCTCTCTTACCACCACCCCCCCCCGCCCCCCCCCCCTCTCTATCTCTCTTTCCTCCTCTATCATTGTGGGGTAATAAGGTCACTAAAAAGGCGACCTTACATTGAACACACCTCCCTGCATCCTCTCTCCAATGAGCTACCTCTTGCAGGTCGCCTTGGAAACAGACAGCCAATGGGAGAGCAAATCATAGAGCAAAGGTGTTCAGCTCGTGTGGACTGCTATATCACTGTCCAAATCTGCACACACACACACACAGACAGGTTTAATGCTTTCCTGTAACAGTGACAGCACACAAAAACAGAGTGCCGTAGCCCCTTTTTTGATAGTTCAATGTGCAGCCGTTACTGTACTCGGGTTTGTGAATGTGGGTGAAACCGGTGGAGAGCGAGGGAGAACAATGTGAGGTACACCTCTGCGTTTAGCCCCGTCAGGGCGGACGGTGGTGCGTTTATTGCGATGATAGCAACAAATACGGAACTATCTACCTTGACATCGTAATACCAAAGCAATAGAGGGAGCTGAAAATTCAATTTCAGTGATCACAATCTCACTAATGTTCACCCTTAGCGCCATAATGGAGACACATTTGTGACAATACTTTTCTTTGTTTTTATGGCTGTAAGCTTTGAAGATGTGTATTAAAACAGTGTCAGTGCACCTCTGAAGCCATGAAACTTTAGGCTAACCTTGTGGTTGTCATTGAAGATGTCTGACATTCAGTGTGTGCGTGTGTGTGTGTGTGCGTGTGTGTGTGTCCATTGATTCGAGTGCTCTATTTTGGAGCAAAATACCACAGTGCTGTTCTGCTCCACTTACACCAACACCTGTTTTCTCTGTCTGTTCCAACTATTTGCTCAGTATCCATGTTTCCTCTGTTGTTTGTCTATTTATATATATCTCCATCTATCTATCTATCTATCTATCTATCTATCTATCTATCTATCTATCTATCTATCTATCTATCTATCTATCTATCTATCTATCTATCTATCTATAATCCTTCCTCTGTTTCTGCTTCTCTCCTTGTCTCTAGTTGATGGGGTTTATCTACGCCTGCTACGTGGTCAAGCTCATTTCAGAAGAAGAGGATAGCTGTAAGTACAGTCACACACACACACACACAAATGCATGTACACACAATTTTTTACAGCAGACTCCACTCGCGAAAATAGATGTCTGTATTCACCCTGCCATAAAAGTCACAGTTTCTCAATCACTGTTTGCTAAGCTGCCAGGCTTTCCATTAAACACAGGCGGATGTGTTTCACAAGTTTTGCCACAGTAGTTTCCCCTACTCCCTTGGAAGGGCAGGGTAAGGCGAGGGGTATTCAGCCGGTTGCAATCTGAAATCTCACTTCTAGATGCCACTAAATTCTCCTACAGTACACCTTTAAATTTATCTGGCCGGATGCTTCTAAGGGCGCTTTCACACCAGGATTGTCTGAGAGACTTTCACACCTTCATTTGGTTTGGTTCTCTTCAAGCACTGAAGAGAAAAAAAAAGCATGAGCAAGAAGCAAACCCAGCTCACTGATTGACCAGGAAATCCATCCCTTTCAGCCGGCTTGTTCACAACAAAAACAAACAATGGAGCAACACAAAATTTATGCAGGGTTTCTGTTCTAACATTGGCGTCCAAAATTAATTGGTCTTTCACAAGAACTTGCCCAGTATGAGCCCAGTATGAGCCGAGGAAACAAACTCTGGTCTGTCTAAAGCGGACCAAACAGCTCTGGTGTGTGAAGTGAATTCAATCTGTGCCTCTGTTTTCTCTCCATCTCACTTTCTTGACTCGTCTTCATTCTCTTCACCCTGAAGCAGGTATGGCTTGAATGAAGCCATCTTGGCGCCTTCACCAACCTTAGACAGAACTCAAAGTGAAACTTGTAGCCTCCAGCTTTCGCAGCTAGCAACTCATTCATTTACGCTTACACGAGAGGGAAATGAACAAGGGAGAGTGGGTGAAGGGTGAGCAAAACTAGAGAGATTCATGCGGGATCAAAGTTGTCTTTCATTCATGCTCTCTCACACGTACTCCCACCGCTTTCAACCAACGTCACCAAACAAGTGTCAGGAAAGAACAACAAGAGATGTTCACCCCATCCATTCATGGCATAATTTCTCTTTATTAAGTCTTTTATCAGCACATCAGTTCATTAATACAACCATGTTGATTGGGAAGTGTACGGCTTCTACAGTAAAAGGCGACATTGACTACCATTTAGTAAGCATTACTATTATTATGAAGTGTTGTAGCAGGACCAGATGGGGAAAATGAGGCAAATCAACACGGTAATTCCGCAGTTGTTGTATTTTGAATGCACTGCGTGTCAGTGAGCATTAACTTAGATGAGCCCATTTACCTGAGGCCATCAGTTTAGTTATTCCATTAAAGTCATTCTGCAGGAAGATCAATACCCAAGCATGTCTTATTCAACACTGAATCGAGGATGCCGTTTGCTAACACATAAATATTGATGGGTAATAAATGCAGGCTAGATTAGTGGAAATAGTTTGAAGGGCTGAGAGTAGACAAGTAAACCTGCTTTCCCTCCTGCCCACGGCAGATTGGGGATTGAGAAATAATCTCGTCTGTGCTCAATGAGGTCACCGATAAATATTAAATCACTAGATTGTTAAAGTAAAAGAACAGTTAAGAGGGATGCAACACTCAACATTTATCTGACTTTTATGGAGTGTAGTTGAGTTTCAGGGGTTATTTTGAAATTGGATTTTTTTTTTTTTAACACGGCATTGTAATAAGCTTTGTGGCATCAGGAACCCTAAAATGCCACTTGGTCCATGTCTAAATAATTAATGTCCAACAGTTATTATTTGGCCTTTGCTTAACTGTTGTATTTTGGCCCTTGGCTCTCAATGCTGCACATTCCTGCTTGTTTTGCACCCTGAGAGAGAGTTTGTTGGAAATAAATAATAATATCAGATGAGATAAAGCTAGAGCTAACTGCTGTGTACAACATGTACTTGTTAAATTATTCTTATCTTCACTGTAGCAACTGAAAACTTTGGGCAGAAGCACCCTAACTTTAACACCACCAAGAATCACTGTGCTTTTGTTCCCTTAAATGAACCCATTATATCTACAGAGTCCTCTTCCATGGAGTCCACCATGTTGAACCGCCATATTTCTACAGTAGCCCCGAGCAGACAAACAACTGCAACTTCACTGCTAGGTGGCACTAAATCCTACACGCTGCTGTCCATCTATATCCATTCTGGAGCTGGAGCTTAGCATGCGTTGGAGCAAGGCCACCAGTCAACACGTGTACACAAACACATTAAGACTCACACTCGCTTCCAGTTCACATAAATTTCACGTCGTTGGACCGTGGAAGGAAACGAGGAGGAGAAAACATCGAGATAACCACGAACCGCGTCTTCTCAAGGGACAAATGTTATCAGAAGTAATCAGAATTCAAATTGAGGTTTCAGGCCACTATTAAAAAGGCATAATGAATACGTCTGCGACGGCAGCGCCATGTCACATGCATCATTCTCATGTGACAAAAAGATCATTTTCTCCATAATAATTTGGGGATTCATTGTAATCTTCATGTTGCCGAGCCTTAACTCCTGAAAGCATGATGATGCAGTCTGGGCGACTAAACAATAATCAGGGAGCTTTGTTGGGAGATGTGCCTTGGGTGAAGAAGCTAATGCTCATTAAGGACCTATGAAGATTTTGAGTTGCTGAGAAAGCTAATTACTCTGATAATTATTCTGTGCATGTGTGAGCGAGTACGTGTGCACGTGTGCATAGGACGTGTGTCTGTATGGGGGAGATTAATCATCATATTCAGTTATATCAGTGTCACGTATTCGAATGTGTCAGACAAACATGTACACAGATGATTACTGCTGTCTTTGTATGATCAATGATGAATCATTTGACCATAAAAAAATGAGTAAATCTGTTTTTTATTATTATTATTATTATTATTATTATTATCTACAAATCATCCTGCGGTTTCTGGAGAATTGCTCATGTTCCTACATGCTCATTGGACAAACCTGGACCTTATGAATAACATATCTGAATTTTTAAACTGGGCCGCTCCGGCTTGATAGGCAGCACACTGACAAGGTTAGAGGCTCCATTTCCTCTTGTGTTCAAAGGGTCGAGCATGGCAGAAACTCTGCTGAGACTATTTGACTGCAGCATGAATCAGCAGGAAACCCTTACCGTTCACACCAGTCCGTTCCTTCACAAAGGCATCCGCACAAAGAAGGAGCGTGTCAAGCACAGGCAATGGCTCTGCATTGTCTGCGCCGAACAATCATAACGAGGCAAATGATTATGAAATATCACAGTGCTGCAGCGGTTCAGGAAAACTGCTGATAGACAAAGAAGATCATCTGTTGTCCCGTGGTGTGGTGGAATCTAAATTTCACATGAATGCATTAAGAGGATTAAAGGAGACGTGTGAAATCTCACAGCTCAGACGCGGTGATTTATAATGAATCTTACACAATTTCAACAGGCTTAAAAGAACAGGAAAGGCGTGTGAGGACAGATACCTTGACCCATAATCTTGAATGGCTCCAACTCCAAATCATTCATCAGGCTAGTGATATATTGAAATCAATTAATGTCGTAGTTATGCATTTTGTTGCATAGAGAGCAGAGAACAGTGCAACATTTTGGGGAAATATTAACCTTCATGCCAAGAGTTATACTCTAATCTCTCTTCACACGACACTTTTTTGGTCCATCCGAGCAGCTTCAAGCGACTCAGAAGCGTTTTGCCCTCCATATGTTGTTAACTCGCTCAGTTTTGTCATTTTTTTCCTGGTTTATGTGCTTCTACCATAAGTAAATAGGTATGAATTTAAATTATTTCCCTTTGGGCTGTTTTTTAACCATTGAAAGTTTGTACATGGTATCTTATTTTGATAAACCCAGAACACGTTGCATCTGTGCCCAATCGATTTTAGCTGTTAGCCTCTGTTTCTAGTCTTCATGCTAAGATATGCTAACCACCTGCTGGCTGTAGCTCCTAGACATGTGGGACTCACAGCTGGAAATACAGTATATGATTCTATCCCAAACTGTTTCTTTAAAAGGAGTGACAGCATTATATCCACGAAAGATATTAATAGGTAACAGCTCAATGCAGTTTCATTCATTGTGCCGTTTGCTGGATTTTCTTGATATTCATACACAAACAAATCAAAGAAATCAGTGCGTTCGTCGGGAATCAAAGGTTTGATGCTGGCTTCCACATGATATTTGGACTGTTTATCACAGGTTTAAGGTATACTTTCATCTCTGCAGTGACAGCCAAATTCCACATTGTACTTGATGTTATAAAATCATACTGAATAAAGAAGAAAGTATGCTGCTGATCAAGGCAAGGAAGTACCCTTTTATGAGCTCTACAACATCAAAGTGAAAAAAAAGATACCATGGCTTCCTCTCTTCAAAAGTCCAGGCTCTCTGCCTCTGTCTGAGGAAAGCAACCACCTGCTGGCAGCTTCTCAGCCCTTGAATATGTGGAGCTATCCTAGATAATTTAGGAGTTAAGAGTATTCTCAGGGCATAAATATATTGCTGCATAAGTCTTAGTCCTCCTCCTGAAATAGAACCCGATTTGCATCACAGGATTTTCATACAGCCGAGTCCAACTTCTCACTAAAAGCGGTTGCTTACAACCTTGATGAGCTGTAAGAGCAGCAGCGATTGAGGCGGCGGTTCTGGTACAGATTGTCTCGTTGAGATCTCTGTGGGTGTGGGCGGCCTAATGCAGTGAATCATCTGCGGTGGGAGGTTCCCAGCTGATAAGCACAAAGGCAGTCACTTTTCTCTAATTGGTGTTGTTTTTGTGCAGTTGATTTTATAGGAGGGTTCGACTCGTATGGTTACCAGGGCCCCCAGAAGACCTCCCATCTCCAACTACAGCCCATGTACATGTAAGTATCGTGACACTCTGTCCGTGTATGATTATATTGGTGGTGATCAGAAATCCACTTTTCCTTCCCGACAGCGAGAAAACACGCTCATGTCATCAGAACAACCCAGTCATCAACAGCGCACCGTGCTTAGGGTCTAATTTTTGTCTGTGTTGGATATCTTGAGTTCCGCTGTGAGGATGACAAAGGCGCATTCTCGCTGTATCAGCATAAGGGCTTATCATTTATCAGCTCAAGGTCTCATCAGTTATCACTGTTGTAGGGCTTTCATCACTCCTCCTCACAGGTGGCAAATCAAGGTGAGTTATGCGACGAAAGACGCTATATCCCTGTTGTCACTCTGGCTGAAGCTGCGTTTCATAATTAGCTTCTCTTTTTCTTTTTTTTTTTACCCACATTGACTGAAAGGAGCATCCTCCTGAGAATTTTTGTTGTGTTGTGAAGCGTTTGTTTCACATCTCCGCAGGTCGGGTTGTAGTTTATGCGGTGATTTCCCGCGACTGAAACCGTAGATTCCAGTTTCATGGAGACCTTCAGCTATTCTTAGGCCGGAGAGCCAACAGGATAACACAAAATGAGTCTGAGTCGAGGTTTAGACAGCCCCGCATCAATCTCACTGCCTCGCTTTGTCCCGTGGAAAGCGCCGAGCGATCCGGCAAAAGCTACACCACTGTAACAAACAACAATACGCAATAATGGTGATTCCACTGATGTGCGGCAGACAGGTGATCAATAACTGTTTTATTAGAGAAAAGAGCCAGGGCGAATTAGAGAGCGATGCAGACGGACGGAGCGAGAGATGGGGAGAGGGAAACTGAGATCAAGATGGGCGAGAGACCAGCAGATAGAGAGAAAGACAGAGAAAGAGAGAGAGAGAGAGAGAGAGAGGAAGACGAGAGAAGACAAGCAACACAGAGTGATGGATGAAACGTTGGACTAAACAAAGAAGAAAGGCAATAAAGGGCTATTCTGTAGTTTTATAAGTCCCTTGTGGAAGTCATAACACAGATCATAAATCATCGACCCCCAAGATAATGGCCGCAAACAAAACACACACTCTCACACAAGAGCTGGAGCGTGAATATCTATGCACACACACACACACATTCAAACACCTAGACAGTTAATGTGCTGATAGACATCACATTAATGTACACACACACACAGGTATATGCACACGCTCGCGCAAACATCAATATGCTATCATTGTTCCCCAGCTGTTGTCCCTTCACTTTGGTGTTTATTGGCTCTGGCCACAGGGACCAATAAAGAAGCATCAGCTGAACCATCCCAATGGAAATCTCTCCCTCGCTTTGCAAGGCACGCGCTCACACACCCACCCACCCACACGGACACACGAACAACAACAACAATTACCGCCTCCAGAATTTGATAGAAACGTTCACTTCTTTGCATAAGGAAAAGTTTAGCATAACCCCAACACGTCCTCACACCTGAAAATGGACATCTTGATTCATTATTCCCCCCAACAGATGTTTTACTTCTACATCTGTTGTTACAACCTCATAATTAGTGTCTGGGTTGCACTTAGCTAAAGAAAAACATACTATACAAGGGATTGTAACAACACCGGTCCAATGAAATAATGCATCATACAGATGTCTTGAAAACTCTCTCTCCATATATATATATATATATATATATATATATATATATATATATATATATATATATATATATATATATATATATATATATATATATATATATATATATATATATATATATATTTGATGTGATTGTCAAACTCAGCTCAGCTCTCCAGGTACCACCAGTGTAACAGACATTAAAATACAGCAGGCCAACATTATTCAGCGACCGAAGATTGACACAGGAGGAAGGTTCATTCCTAATAGGAAGAATTTTATTGTTGACTGTTGTTGAATCCTGAATTCTGAGTTTGTTCAAGAACCAGAGCTACTTGAGTGGAAGATGGATGCTCCTGATCCACACTTCTCTTCCTTATAGTTCCCGTTTGGAGCCACGATCCCAAACCCTTTGTTTTACCTCCGCTAACTGTCTCCCTGTCACATTTTTAGCTCTATGACTAATGACAGATGACAGAAAACATAACAGGAAAGTTTGATATTAAATACTCCTTTTTAATGACTTCATGACCTAAAATAACAATTTATCATATAACAGAAACACAATAATTACAACAACATGAAACCTTTAGACCTCTAGGACATTTACAAGGATTTATATGGTCTCTGTTCGGGAATCCAGGACACTAAAATAGATCGATTAGGCAGATTTTATCAGTGCTATGCCAGGAAGTTTCATCTCAAAGTCTATTTAGTAAAGTTATGTGAGAGCTGTGCTAATAGGACAGAATATGCAACTTATTCTGAACAGTGGCTACAGCAAGTGACAGTTGTAGGACAACGCAACATCAAGCAACATGTTGTTGTTTGGTTTATTTGCCCGAGTGAATCACTTTATCAAGGACGATACTGAGCAAATGCACCGCTAAGCGTTTCATCATAAGCCTCTTAATCTTTACTGTTCTCGCGTACGCCTCAGCTTCCCCAAGTAGCTTTAAAGTAACGTCTTTTCCACCGCGTGCAGTCTGATGATGTCACGTAGCACTGTATGCGCTTTATGTGGTTATTCCGAGTTCATGCCGCCGCTCGACCTGCCCTCTGTTCATGACTTTTCAGCGGCACTTTAAGAGGTTCACAAACATTTACCTTTAAATCTGCATTAAAGCAATAAAAGGGATTAAGTGTATGTTTTGTGTAACCCCTCTCTTCTCCTCCTCATACAGGTCAAAGTAGAGGAGCGCTGCCTTACCAATCACCACCGCTTAGCATCCTGCTTTTACTACTCCCACTGTCTTTTAATACAACAACGACCAAGGCACAGACAGGATAGAGAAGACACGAAGACATTCTGTGTTTCAACCTACAAATCCCCCCCAGTACTTGGTCAGATTGCCTCCCTCGTCTTCCTGTCTGCTGTTTTTAAATGGAGCTAAGTGTGTTACTGATGAAACACTGGCCTCATGTGGTTGAACATAGTAACTGCAGGACTTGTGTAACCACACCAGTACAGGCAGCTCCGGTAACATCTTGTTTTGTTGTTGTTTTTTTGTCTCTGAGTGAAGCAATCAGGAGCCAATGACTTGCTTCCTCTTGTGCTGTTGGGTATCTGCACCAAAGAGGCCGCGACTCATTGGTGATTCACTGACGCGTCACATCAGGCTTCCAAGGAGAACTCGCGGAGTTTCTGGAGTTACTTCACTCTGTCTCAAATGTTGTGGTATCTAACAGCTCTCCAATGCAGATATTCCTCACCAAAGAGTAAAAAAAAAAACCCAGAGACACGTCATTGTGTACACAATAAAGCCCGTTTGACCGTGTCTGGAACGTTTTGCTCTTTGTGCCTGACAGATTAGACACCAGACTTTCCAGCTGTGCATCTACTAACACGACTACCGATAACAGGAATGTCAGACATCTTTTTTTTTTCTGAGATTACGTTCTTGTTGCAAACAGCGACAGAGAAAAGATGAAAGTCACGGGCCGGACGCACGAGTACAGGCTACACATTTTATTCTGCCGTTTCACCAGAAACGTTGAATGTTATATAACAGTGTGATGTGTAGATTAACATACTTTCTTGTCATATGTGCATGTGTACAGGAAACAGACATACACACACATACACACACACACATAAACAAACACACAACAGATCTATTACCGTTTAACTTTTTTACTACTAATGTGAATCTTAATGTTTACAGTAGAAATTCAGTCTGCCCGGACAGACAGGCTTCACACCCGACGGACAGATGCAACAGGTCGATAGACAGGCAAACTGGGAGACAGACAGGAAACTTTTTAGCTTCAGCATCCCAAAGGTCATGGGGTGTTTTCTGCCATATTACTACAGACGGGACAACGGTTCCCAGTGTCTCTTCCTGTCTAAATATTTTGTCTTCCATCCGAGACAGGCCGGCAGAGGTAGATAGAGACAGAACACGAGAAAGCAAGCGACCACAGAAGAGGGATAGAGTCAGCAGTTTCCCTTCCTCAGACCTTTCGTGGCTCTCAATGCCAAGCTTCTGTTTCTGTCAGCAGGCAAGTCCTTTTTCTGAATTATAAGAAGAAAAAAAAACAGCTGCAGGCCAGATAAAGTGCCCAATCAGCCTAATCTTCAGAATCGACCTCTTCCGAATCGCAGAAATTGTTCAAGAGCAGCCACAATCGTCTGCAGGCATCCCGTTCATGAAAGAGAAGAGACTCGCCCTTTACAGAAATGACAATCACAGTCATAGTGGCCTGAATCTCATCATGGACTTTTTTTTTTTGTACCATTAAAATGTGACAAACAGCTGACAAGAGTCTGTCATCCTTATGCGGGAACAGAGATTATTCGAGTAATTATTTGTTGTTTTGATAACGCCCGGTGTTGGATGACAACAACTGGTGCAAAAAAAGAGAAATGAAAGAACGGAGGCTGAATCTTTGTACGCGTCCGTCCTCGCCTGCAGACTAACGAGGACAAACATTATACCAGAGAGATGCCAGAGACTTAGCGGTCCCTCCCCCCTCTTCACCTCACTACTCGAATTTTAATGTTGAAAGTGCCAACTATATCACCACATGGATATCTGCAGAGCCTGGTTACAGACTGGGACCAAAAATAATGGGTCTCAGGTTCACTTTTCTTGGGTTCCCATGTAAGAAAACTAGCAAGGACATTACAAAAAAGAAAAAAAATCACATTTGCATTCCAGGCAGCCAGCAGGTTTTCTCTTTTATTCCGCTCTGAAAAATCCTTCCTTCTGGAAATGTGACTAAACATGTTGCACTCGTGTTGCAATCACTGGACCAAAATGTTTGAGGCCTTCTCCGTCAACCAAGGAACATTTCTGGGGTGGCAAACGCTGGCTTCTCTTGGCATGAGGATGGACTGAACAGACCATTTCCACTCCACAAACTGATCTCAAAGTCCACCTTCCACCCCCGCCCTCCACCCCCCCCCCCCCCCCCCCCCCCCCCCCCCCCCCCCCCGTCTGCCGGTTATCTTCAGCAGCTCATGTTTTTTGTAATAAAACTCTGTGGGTTACGTTCAGAGTCGCTGCCCCGTGAGGCTGCTGTGACACTCACTCGGGAGGACAGAAACAACATTTTGTGTGTTTGCATGAGTTGTTTCCAAACTGTTGCGTATTTAATCTCATGCTGCGTGTGACTAACTAGCTACTTTAAAAATGGGAACTGTTTGGTTTGTTGAATGCTCCTCAACTCTCTTCAAAGAGTCCTAAATGTGAACTTTGTGATTTTTTCTATAAATAACACAGTCTGAAGTGTCTGCCGAGTAAAGGAGAAAAATAGCTACTACAATGTAAAACGATGAAATGTAACTTTGAACTTCTAGACGTTTTTTAATCACATGTGGCCGTGTTTACTGTTTTTTCTAGTTGACTACTAATGTATGATGTTGTGTACAAGTGGGACTACTATGTTTTATTTCTTCTAATTGTACAGCGTATTTGAAATGGGAGAGTGAGAGGAGAATGGGCGGAAAAAGAACTAGTTGCACTATAGTCTGTGATTCTTTCATTAGCCGTTCTGTCAGGGCTGGAAATTCACTTTCACTTCAGCACATAATTAACTTTACAATATTCATTTATATTTGAATTATCAACCAACAGCACCCATGGCTTTTTAATAAATAAAATGACTGCAGATAAAGTGTCCTTTTTTTTTCAAAATTCAAACACGGAGCTGATGTTGTGAAAAGGGTCACATATCCATTATTTAGAAGCCTAATTGAAAAAGATAGTTGTTCGTGTCATTGTCAAATTAAACTATTTGAACTGAAAGTGAATTCATTTGCTAATTTGTTTTTTTATTTAATTGAGTCAATTGGATATTACCTGAGCAACCTAACGACAGACTGAAGCAATTATTCAATGATTAAAATCAGAAAGAGTTTCAGATATATAATGTGACTCACGTGTGTGTGTGTGTGTGTGTGTGTGTGTGTGTGTGAGAGAGAGAAAGAGAGAGAGAGAGAGAGAGAGAGACTTTGTACTGCAGTACATTGTGCTTTTCTGTGTCATGGTGAACTGATCAACACTTAACCCAGAACCTGCAAAGCCACAACTCTTCCACCCAAATTAAACTGAAGGAAACTCATCGGTGGGCGTTAATGAACAGCAATAACAACAGTAATAATATATTTTAAAGTAATAATGAAGACAGAATATACACAGTTCATGAGTTTATCTTTATCGTCACAGTAGACTTTGGAATAGTCAATAGAGCTTTTTGTCTGTAGATCTAAGAATGCACATTTGTACAGAGAGAGTTGAACGTTTGCAGAAGAAGCTGGAGCTGTTATTTTGTTGAATAGTGTCAATAAACATTCAGTCAATCCGTTGTCTCTCAATCTGACCTCCTCCTTCACAGCTGTGACAAGAGTGTACTGTTATAATATGCTGATGAATAATAGGGAGAGAACTGTGATGTGTTTAAGTCTTTGAGTTCTATTGAACTATTTTGACAAATGGTTTTAAGTATTTTATGTATTCATAAATTCAAAAGTTTCAGGACTGTGTGTGGTTTGACCAGATTTGATTGACAGTGGTCTGGAAGCAAAAGCAAACAAACCCTCTCGGTCCATACATCAATACAGTCCTGCACATGTGCAACTGTCAACAAGATGGCTCACTCATCATCCACATGTGAGACATACATACTAGTTTACATATTTTGGCCCCCAGGGATGCCTGTAAAAGCCGAACAGCCAACAGTGGTATTGGGGTTACGTGATGCCGTGGTGGACGAAAAGACGCCATTTCTCTCCATAGGGAACAATCCCTTACTGATGCATGATAAATATGTGAGCTACATACAGCATATAGCATATATGACCATGTATGTTTCACACACGTGCTTGTAGATGTGATGTACATGCAGTATAAGTCACCATATATACTCATTCCTCATTAGACCGATGAAGTACAGCTGATATAGAAGTAATGAGCCATCTGACTCCCTTCTCACTGCTACTGAAAGTCTCACATGTGCAGTAGATGTTTGGATCAGGTACAGACAAACCCAGCTGTCATCACATTCAGATTCAAACAGTGGTAAATCCTGATTGGTGCACAGACATACATGACATCACCTGTTGTCAACTGAGCCACATCCACTTCAACACAATAAGAAAAGGCACAGGCAGAAAAGTCTCAACTGAAATAACCAAAACTGTTACAGGACATGTTGCGTTCATGTAGATTATATCATTTGTTTAGGAAGGTGATTGAGAAAATACATTTTCAGGGTCTTTAATTATTGGGACTGTTGCTTGAACAATTAATTTAATATGGAAATGTAGCTACAAAGGGTAAGAAAGTGAGAACGTCACACAAGAGAAAAACATGAGACCCAGGGCAGAACCCTGAGGTACTCCACAGCTCAGTGTCAATGCGTCAACACAAGAGAAGAGAGAGTCACTAACTGCCATTGAAAACAGTAGTATCCAAACATTATCTGTGGTTCTGGGTTGATTTGTTAATGTTCACCACTGACTAGAACCATCCGCGTTGGTTTAACTCCTTCCCTTTTCGTAATGATTTCCCTGCAGGTGGCTGACTGTACATAAACTAGACAGTTGGGAATAAAGTAGACAGTGGAAAGGAAAGTCTATATTGTTGTCCTCTGTTCTCTGGCACCTTCCAGACAATATCTGAACTTTCTATGACCTCACATTGTTTAAATCTGCTATATTATGTATAGTGAATTACTAAGTATTCATACTGTGAGTTGTTCCTTTTCAGGTTGAGGTTGTCTTGGTTGAGGTTGTTTCCCAGTATTTCAGCTCGGACTAAACTCCATTTTATAAAAATGATTAAAATGAAGCTAAACCTGTTCAAACGACAGCAAAGGACAACATTCACAACAATCATCGCTTTCTCTTTCAGTTCAGTTCACACATCCCAGCCAGTCATCGAGTACATCCGTATCTCTTTAACTTGCGCACACACAAACACACACACACACACACACACACAGTCATTTCCAGGAAGCACTGTTGTTCATTTGCCTAGGAAATATATACCGGTAATCAGGAGTAGAGTGGGCGGTATTCTTACATCCTCATCAAGCGCTCAATTCAATGTTTAAATCCCTGAGAATAGTGGTGTTAAAGTATAACATGAAACATCAACACAATTAAGACTAAGCATCTCTTGAGTGGGAAACAAAAGCCCTCTTTATGCAGATGCATTAAGCTTGGTTTAGGATCATGGAAATGCTCAAGGTTAGTGGTACTTTAAACATTTATTCGTAGCCTGTAGAGCATCTGCACTTTTTGACCTGTTTAATGTGGAGCAGCACACTCCAGAAAATGTCTGATGGGTTTTGGAGCTTTATGTAATAAGCCCGGACTGGCACTTGTAAAGGCTTTTAAACATTGTTGGCATTCTCCACTAAAACCAATTGGGCACAGCCAGGACAAGCAAACTAATTACTGCGTGGCTTGTGCCCTATGGCATTAATGAGGAATTGTAACAGAGCTAACAACCCATTTTACAGGCGCCCCAGTTAGGTTTATTTGAAAGTCGTGCCAACAGCGTTGAACTAAAAATGTGTCCATCCAAATGAATTTCATTATAACGTGTTCAAGTGTCACTTTGCCAGTTGAAATGAAATTAATTCTGGTTAAAGGGGCGTGGGGGTTGTGAAGATTAGAAATGTGTGTGTGTGATGGAAGGAAAAGTAACCTTTTGAACCATATAGTGTGTGATTACAAGATATAACACTGATATTGATAACAGAGCACAATGATTTCTTTATTACATTCAATTACATTTTTTCTAGTCGATGAAAACTACTCAAGCTGACGGATTCAGTGTCTTTCTTAAGGTCAGTGTCAGGGCAGAGGTGCACATATACGCTCAAGTATACCGCTCTATGTAGTATATGCTTAACAAGCATTGTTTTGTTGATGTGAAGCAGCCATAATCAGGTCCTGTGACTGTGTCAAACAACCCCAGAGCTGCAGTTCTGAAACTCAAAACCTTTTTTTCTCACCGGGACACTTGAAGGAACAGAGCCATCGTTAACAAAATTTGTTTCACTTGTTTTTTTCCTGCTATGACAGGTCAAAATGTCCGCAGTGGAAAAATTGTCACGAAAAGGCAACGAGATCGTGAGTTGAAAGTTTCACGTGAGCAGTGATCACTCAGAGTTCTCTTACTAGATTTCTGTGCAGCTTTCGACCACATCTCACTATCCTAATCAGCAGATGTCATGGTTCAGTTCATGACAACTGTGTAAACCTCGCCTGCTGATAAGCTGTGGTTGAAAGCACCTGGAAAAGTTAGTAAGTGGACCTTGACTTAAGGTTGTTTTGTCAAACGTATACTTTACATTCTAAGTTTCACAGTGTGTACTCACATTGTGTTTGGCCAAAGTAAGCCATTTAACCGCATTTGCATTGTACTATGACCTAGTTCTGTCATTGCTTCTGAATATTCGAAATCATTTATAGAGCTGCTACTTAGTGGAAAAATAGTTAGCAGCGAGGTTCAAACTGTACTGTGCAGCCTTCTCATCCACAATAACATTAATCCCTGTTCCTCACACTCAGTACAGTGTGCACGGTTTTAAAATGCTGCTCCTGGCTTGCATTTTTCTGTGTGATAATTTGAATAATACACCAATGTACGGCTCTCTGAATACCTCTCACACATATCTACGTGGATGAAGGCACAGCTGAACCTCTCGAAAAATGAACTGCTGCTCCTCCCGGCCAAACCTACTGCACACCATGACATCAACATCCCTATGTCTCGGCTCTATCAGGGTAGTGAGGAACTTACAAGTCATAATGGGTGACCACCTAAGCTTCTCTGATCACATCGCCTCGGCCGCCGAACTCCTGATACAGGCTGTAGTCATCTCACAACTCGATTACTGTAATGCCCTCCTGACAGGCCTCCCAGCCTGCATAGTAAAACCTCTTCAGCTGCTGCTGCCTGGTTTTCAATCAACCCAAGCTTTGGTTTTCAATCAACCCATCAAGCTCGCTCATGTTTACCCACAAAGTAATCTCCAGTTCTGCACCCACTTCCTTGGACGCCCTTATACAGACATATGTTCGCACCCCACCACTGCGCTCCGCCAATGATGCCAATGTTCTTCCCCATTGGTGGAACATCTTACCGGTTCAGGGGCTTTCTAGCAACTCAAAATATTTCCCGCCAGCTCTTCAGAGATTACCTCTCCAACTTTGCCAACAACTGGATATGCTAAATCTATCCCCCTCTAGAACTTCACATGTCCTACTCGCCTACCCCTTTTTTTGTAAGTCACTTTGGTAAAAGCGTCAACTTTAAACAAAACTGAAACATTTCAGGTCTAACACACATAAATGGTAATAAGGCACCTCATAATCATGGCCCTGGGGTTAAGTGCAAATAGAGCTTTTTCACCATTACTATTTTGACATTAAAATAGTAGGTAAACACAGCTGTTACCAATGACATTAATTAAGGTCCCATCAGGGTGCTGCTGTGTTGCCTCAGTGGAAAGTCTGTGCTGCACTAAATGGAACTGAACCTTAATTGATATCATGAAATTAACACCTGTGCTGGTGACCCTACTATTTCATGTCAAAATGGCTGCTGTGGTAAAGCTCTGTTGCCCACCGTGTACACCAGCAGCGGTCGTTGATACAGTGTGACTGACATCCATGCCTATGTGTCTGCCAGGGCCGCACTCCGCCGCTAGGCTTCCCATCGGCCTATCGCTGCTCTCCGACGCGCTGACGACGAGACCCGGAAGCAGCGAGCTGCCTGCCTGCCTGCTTTGTTTTGTTTTGGTAGTAGGAGTTGGGAGGCAGACAGGCGGGAGGGTCCGTGCGGGGTGAGAACCGCTCACTTAAATGGGGAGAACCATATCGGGGATGGAAGATGACGGACCGATAGCTGACGCTTGTACAATGCCGAGTTTCATCAGCAGCTTCGAGGAGGGGAGGGTGAAATTGTCCCGCAACCTGCCGACAGAAACTTCCTTCACGGACAGCAAAGTTGAGCGGTCGGTGAGAGATTTGAGCCGCCGTGTCACCGGCTCGAACTCGCGGCTGTCCCTGGACGGCGGCGAGGGGGAGTCGGAGGAGAGGAGCAGCGACGAGGAGAAGGATGCGAAGGGCAACAACAACAACAACTGCAACGGCAGCGGCGGCGGAGGAGGAGGAGGAGGTGGAGGAGAGAGGAGGAGGGCGAGCGCGGTCGAGATTTTGAGGAGGAATTTCGGGGTTTCAAAGTCTCCCTCTCTCCGTCTGAACGCAAGCAGTCGGATGCAGTGCGGCGCCGAGCACGACCACCGCGAAGGGACCGTCAACAGCGACGTTACGAGCGGCTACGAGAGTGAATGTGGCGAATGTAGAAAGTCGGAGCGGGAAACGGGCGACGCGGTGACTGAAAACGAGCCAACCTCGAGCGACCTGACTTCGGATGTACGGGCAGTTGAATTTGCAACCGTTACCGGCCAGCGCCGCCACAGAGGTGACAGTGAAGGCAACGCGGTGACTTTGAACGAGTCTTTTCACGGTAAAGAGCACGTCTACTGCACGGTGTACTGCATCGCTAACGACAGCCACCGGAATGAAATCACGGACGATGACACGGTCACGTCTGACGCACCAGAAATGGACGTGGAGACGGGACAGGACGCGAGCTCGAGTCCCAAACCGCAACTGTACACGCTGGACGACCTGGTGGACCCTTTCGGGGATATGGCCCACGGTTTGTCCATTTTACAGGCCGGCGGCGCAGTGGCAACGGTGCAGAGTTGCCGGGTGTGCCTGGAAGGGAAATCCATCGCACCCCTGCCCTGCTGCATGAAGGCCGTGTGTGATGAGTGTCTGAAACTCTACGTCAGCTCCCAGGTTGGTAGGAGTGGGGGTGGGGGTGGTGGTGGTTGGTGGTGGTTGCACAGTGCAGCAGGGTGTCACAGCAGTGCTGAGGTTGGGCCTGTCCCAGAACCAGGCATTGCTGGGTCAGTCAGCTGTAGGCGGAGGTGTCCTTGAACAGCACACACACACACACACTCTCCTCTGTCACACTTTTTACATGTTGTGTTTGGCATCTTATCTAACCCCAAGGCACGGGCAGGGAGAGGGATTCTGGGAACTGTTAAAAAATACCCAGGCCTTCACCAGATCCAGATCCAGGTCCAGGTCCTGGCATTGGAGTGATCTGACTCCACATCTTGTGGTTAAGGCTCTTCTAAGGGAAACAATTTGTGTAATGATCACTGAGGTGTCACAGGCCAACATCTGCATCTCGTGATAACAAAAGGTTTCCTGTGAATCTGGGTCACAAACACTCACTGCACAAAAATGGGACCCGGTAGATCTGGTTTACAATAGCTCACTTTGTGTACTGTTGGATTTATTCAAATTCCTTCTCTCGGGCTCACCTATCCAAGGAAGACTTCACCCCTAGTTATAATGTACGGCTGTACGTTTGTTTGCAGAGTGTCATGGAGAGAGCAGAACAGCCAAAGTAGGGCACAATCAGGACGCGACATGATGGCGTGATTTCTGAAAGTTGCTGCAAAACAAACAAGTTCAGGAAGAGCTCCTGTTCATTGATTCTGGTGACGATTCACGCTGAGAAATGAAGGAAATTAATAATAGATGGATGAAACATTCACTTCCATTAATTCACTGTAGCTGCCATGGAAATAGGGCCTCAGCAGCAATAAAGACTGATGGCTAGCCGCTCCTCTCTAACAGAGCTAAAGTGTTTCAAGATGGATTTTTTTTCAAGTGCCTTGTTCGTGAACCGGTGCCACAGAAGTTAGTCTTAGCTCCTTGCTACTGTTACTATAATCAGCCTTACTCTGTTTAGATAAAACAGTTTTTTATCAGGTACCCACACTACTTTTTAATCAGCAACTATCTTGCTTTGATAACAGGCGATGAATACAAACACAGAGATAATCAAGACACTCCGATTAGCACGCAGAGAAAGAGATCAGGATCATGTAAACTAAACCGTGTAGGTGAAAGTCTTTTCTGTTGATGTAAACGCACTTTACGTGTTAATCCTCAAAAGAAACAGTAAGCATTGTTCATTTCAGAGAGATCAGAGTACGTGGTCAAAGATGGCCTGGACTGAACTGTTAACTATAATGGTGTGCCAGCAACGTAACTCCTCAAATCAAGGCAAAATGTGCATGCATCCAGAATCTATTCTAACTTAAAGGTGGGATAGGAGATTTCTTCTGGAGCATTTTTTTTACTATATTACTTGAAAACCTCCTCACGACCCCATTGCAGCCAGTAAAACAGAAGGTTTGTCAAAAAAAAACGAAATGTTGTAGTCCAGTCTAGAGGGCGAAATCCTGGGAGAACACCGTCCAATCACGTTGACGGGGCTGCGCATTATGATTGGATCCTGACACGTCCATCAAATTTCAGTCCGCTTCACCCTCCGCCTCTGTGCGTTCACCCATTTGTGAACAAATAGAGACCCTTCCATTACTTTAAAGGCGTGGTTTCGAGGGGAGGTAAAAATATAGCTTGCTGGAACCCAACATCTCCCACCCCACTGAGAAAATTAACTTCTCTACATCATAGCCCAACCATTTTCGTCCATACTTGCTCCTTCATCAGGTGATCTCAACAAGTACCCCTTCATTGGCATGCACACTCATCATATGATCCAATCAGTCTCATGAAAGTTATGTAAACTGGATTTTATTCGACACTGTTGGTTCTATAAAAGTTTAAATATGTCATGACCCATTTGAACTGTCGGTGTTTACGCTTTCTAGTCAGTTTGGCGTTCACACTGTGATCACTGTAGAGGCCGGAAGTTTGAGCCATTTATCTGTTTCAACTGTTTATCCTACTTGTAGCCAGCAGATTGAACTGCTTATTATTATTGTTTGAACTGTTTCAGCTGTTTTCTTTGCTTGTAAGTGTTTCAATCATTTATCCATGACCCATATCAAACTGGTTCAACTGCACCAACCATTTATCCAATACCTAATTGTTTAAACATTACTGTTTAATTATTTATAATTAAACATTACTGTTTAATTATTAAGCAGTAATGTTTAACCATAACTGCATTTACCCATGACCTTTAGCTAACTGTTTCAACCCTTTAGCTAAACATGTCAACTATTTATTCATGACCTTTAGTTAATTGTTTCAACTTCTCTGATCTCTTGCTAGTTCTTGTTTTCAAGCACTCATGCACAGAGGGTGTTTGGGTGTTACAGTTGACTCGGGCTGATAGGTAGCTTACCGGTTACACGGTAAAAACACCATTTTGTAATCCCGTTTGACTGTTTCGTTGTTGTTGTTTTATCATATCACAACGTCTATTGTTAGCTCAGTTTAGCAGTACACCCTAGGTTACAAATAATCCTAATTGGGACTCACTGCTGAGAGGGTTACACCTCAGACATGCCAAAGTATATTGTCATCGTCATACTGAGTATCACTACTCAACACAACTTTGACGCCGCTGTCTGGTGGCAGCCGTATGCCTATTGTAACTGTATCTGTTTTAATCATGCACATTATATGGCTTTATGTTGGCTCATGTTTTATCTGGTGACAGCGAAAATGCAGAGCAAACATTTTAAACAAACCGCACACACCGACATGTGCGAGAGACAGATAGTGGCAGCAGTCCTAACCCGTCCAACCAGTCTGGCAGTGGTCATCACAGCATTAGTGTTGTGGCAACAATACTAACACATCAGCTCTTATGCCTGCAGAGGATACACTTTATAATGCAATGCTTTTATTGTGCGTATGTGTGTGTGTGCGCACGTGCTGCAGGGGATGTTGGGTGTAACACCATCAGAGGCCGATGCCATTGTTCTTTGCTTTCTGTGCCGCTGTCGTTTCACACACACACACTCTCTCACAGACAGACACACACATTGACAAAATGCCTTATCATGTGTCAGCACAGCAGGTCTTGTTGGCCTTGACGGACTGAGAGTGAGGCGCGGAGAGAGAAAGCACATATGAAGCGAGGAAGAGAAAGAGCCAAGGAACTAGAGAAGGAGAGATGCCCTGCGAGGAAATCGAGACAAAAAAAGAGAGTTACATTGAGGAAGGGAAACACGAGAATAAGAGACGAACTTCGCGGTGGAGCTTATTGTCTCTGTAAGCTTCTCGATGACACTTACCGTATCCCAGGACAGATAAGACCTTATATTGCTTTGCTCTTTATTGAAGCCAGGTGCAACCTTCATGACGGAAAATGTGTCTTCTTATGTAACAAAGTGAGATTATGAAATAGTGCACCCTGAAGTGAGAGCATCACTTCTGTCCTGTGTGCACATAATAAAATGTCAGGCCCTGAAGGTTGTGAATGATGCCCGGATGAGCTCCACGTGGCGTAACTGACTGATGAGCACTTGTTCTGGACTACCTAATGTGTCTCTGTGTGCTTTGATACCTATTATCTTCCACTCTCTCTACCGTTAACTCCCTCTACTCTTGGGTAAATTATTAACCATTTCCCATTAGTGATTTGGTACTGATAGTCCACGTAAACGCGCCAAAGTATGATCCGCCGTGCACATACACACTCTGGAGAAGGTGATGTTGCATTAATTAGCTGTCGCTAATGAGACCTCAATGTTTCCCAGGTGCGAGTAGCCAAATCATACATCAGCTGTCCGATCCCGGAGTGCAGCGGCTACCTGGAGGAGGGCGTGGTGATTTCCCATTTAGCCAACGAGGACGTGGCAAAATATCGTTACTTTTTGGAGCTGAGTCAGCTGGACTCCAGCACCAAACCTTGCCCCCAGTGCAGTCACTTCACCTCTCTGAAGGAGCACAACCCCAACCGCTCCGAACACAAATACAAGGTAAGATGACAGTCCCAGCGTACGCGCCTCCGACTGCGTAGTGACATAGTAACCGATGTATACTTTTTTTTTCTGTCCCTCCTGTAGATCCAGTGTAGCAGCTGCCAGTTTGTGTGGTGCTTTAAATGCCACGCGCCGTGGCATAACGGGCTCAAATGTCGCGAATACAGGAAAGGAGACAAGCTGCTACGAAACTGGGCTAGTGTCATAGAGCACGGGCAAAGAAATGCCCAGAAATGTCCTCAGTGTAAGGTAAGAAGCGGGTAATGGGAGGGGATATGAGCTATTATGATACTGTGGTTCGCTGTGGAACGACATGGGCATGTAAGGCCGGGTGTGTGTGCGTGCGTGTGTGTAAATGGAAAGGGGGTTGACTGATGAAGCATGGAATCATTGTAGATAAATAAATCAATGGCGGTTAAGAAAAATGGGAACAAGGACAGATGATGGATGGAGCGCTGTAGAGAACGAGATGAAGGCGCAGATTTAAAGTGCAGAGACAGCGTACATATTGGAAACAAAAACCAATGATGTCTCTGCTGCACAAAACACACTCAGTCAGTCTCACAGTCATAAAACGAGCCTGGTATAAGTTAGTCCGCACGATATCTAATTTGATTGTCGGAAGATGACAAAAAGCAAGACGTACATTAAGCTAATTATCAGTTTATGGGAACTGTTTGCTCACAGCGGCCAACATTTTCCGTCTGTGCTCACTGCGCTGCTGCTCCGCGTCGCTGAATTTCTGCTCTGGACGCAGAAGAGACGATCCCGTTTGACTGCAAAGCCAACAAATTGGTGTCACGCTGTGTTTAGCTGGAAAAGAGGCTGAGAGCTGCTGAACTTAATGCCCAGTTTATAGTAAGCCTGCTCTCTGCTACAGCAGCCAGAAAGCAAGGAGCCATTAAGTGTACCGCTGCATGCGTATTGCAGGTCGGCTTGAGCCTGAAAAAGAAAACATAATGATGATTTTTAAATTGTGTCCTGAGCTAAAAGAACGCCTGACTTTTGTGATCATGCATGTCGCTCTTTATCAGTGTGATAAATAAGTGTAGTATGTGGTTTGCCTCTGTTTCTGCTGTCTGTAGATTCATATCCAGCGCACAGAGGGATGCGACCATATGACTTGTACGCAGTGCAACACTAACTTCTGTTACCGCTGTGGAGAGCGCTACCGACACCTAAGGTTACAATCTTCAATCTCCTTCTCTGACTGCCTGTTCCACTTCTTTCTGTGCACCGATCTGATGTCACTTTCAACGTCCTGTTGTCAGGTTTTTTGGGGACCACACATCCAACCTCAGCGTGTTTGGATGCAAGTATCGCTATCTACCTGACAAACCTCATCTGAGACGGCTAATTAGGGGGTCTGTCTGCGGTAAGTCGGTGTGCGTGTGTCTGTATTTTCCCTCTGTATTAACCCTCTGAATTTTCTTCGAGCTCAAACTTTGACTAACGTTCCCGTTCCTCCCTGCAAAACTAACGACATTCCCATCAGCCACAGCTGCTAATTAGGAAATGACAGCACGCTAACATACTAATGTAAGACGGTGAATGTTGCAAACATCAGCGTGTCATTGTGAGCATGTTAGCAGGGATAGCACTTGGCTTAAAGCAGTGTGCCTAAGTCTCAAAAAAGATCCTAGCACAGCAGCAGACTTTAATAATCCCACATGGGGAAAATTCACTTGTTGCAGCAGAAATTACTAATTACTCATAAATAAGAAATATATAGAAGGAAGTCATGAAGTCATGATGGCGTGTTGGCACTCCTTACATGGTGGGAGTATCGGTCTGTTGCTGAAGAAGCTGTTTGTCATACAGAAATGCTGAGTCACATTAACACAGCTGCATATCCACACTACTGTTACTTCTGTCATCAAGCACAGTGCCAAGTTATTCAGTGATTTTATTTATTTTTTGACTAATATCTAAAGTAATGAACAGTTTACCCGTCTGATGTACCCACGTTCCCTCATCCTGCTTTATTTCCTAAGTGATTTCTTACATCGCCCAGAATAAATCAGCTTTGCCATGTTGCACTCACTGTGGATAATAATGCTAGATTAGTGATAGTGATAGAAATAGCAGTGGAGTGTTTTTGTTGTTGTTGTCTTTTGTCATGCACTGGATAAAAACCTTAAAACGTTGTTGCCTAATGGTCTGTCGAGACTCCCGTTGAGGGCGAAATGCTGCCTCTCATCTGTAAATTTCCCTCCTGTTAGCAACAGTAATGAACACTTCCACATTTAAGGCCACTGAGGAGAGCTTTATAATGAAGCGTGGAAGCTTCACATATCAGATTATGTTAGTTATAATTATCCAGTCACAGTGTGCTCAAATGTATGCACTGGGAAGCCTCCAGGAAGTCAAGCTCCTCTTGTAGATTTGTTTGACTCTGCTCTCCTTGACAGCTACAGCTAGTTATATCAGCAGGGTGCCTGTTGAACTATGAGTTAATTTGTCCCTTAACAAGAACCATTACAGCTCTCATTGGTGTCTTCATGCCGTCGACTGTTAGCGGCTCCGATTTTGCATGTAATAAGGGACATTTAACCGTAGATGGAGTGGACTTTATTAATGTTCCAGTCAAACGGATGCACCGGCGGAAAGACGTCTTAAATATTCCAACACAAATGTAACAAAACAGCACATTCATTTTGAATCGTGCAATCTCTACCCCGTCTGACATTTATTCATTATGAATGATTATTATTCTGCTCCTGTCTCTCTCTCTGCAGCCACCAAGGTGCTGATAGCTCCAGTGGTCATTTTGCTGGTCGTGGTGCTCGGAGCTCTCGCGCTGGTGATAGGTAACATAATTACACGCACGACCACGCATGCACATTAATCAGGCCGAAGCTCCAGAGAGAGCGGTTAACTGATAACACCTAAATGGTTCGACTCAATTACAGATATTTTCCTCCACGCGGCAGAGCAGGTTCACCGACCGCAGAGAAATCACGCCACAAACACACCTGTATACTAGCGTGAATGACACTCTGAGTTATATGCACGAGCATGCTGTGCACGTGCAAAAGAGAAATGTAGAGAAGCTGCACATCCAGATTATCACTCCCTGAGTCACTGGCTTTTATTTCCTGAGGCTACACTTACTAATAGCATCCAACTGCACGCTGCGTGCACTCTGCACAGACAGTACTGTGAACTACTGAGGCCTCGGCTGAACTGTAATTAGTGTTAATCTCTTTCCCGTGTCCGTACGTCTGACAGATGATCCGCTGCAGGCTAACGTGGCGTGATGGCAGATTCATATTTGTTTTTGTCGTTATAAGAATCAGCCGTGTGTCTCTCTCCAGTCCTCTCTTTTTCTGCTCAATTAATTCCACATAGGCCAGATCTGTTTGCAGTGTGCCGTACGACGGGATAATCAAATCAAATCCATATAGAAAACTCATCAGGGCTCTAATAGTCTATAGAAATGATCATTGCTATTATTTAAAAAAAAACAAGCTTTAATCCATTTCTCTGCCTTCATCTCTGCGACCACCCTCCCTCTCCGCAGGTCTGGTAGTTTTCCCGGTCTACTATGTGTGTAAGAGGAGGAAGAAGCAGCGTACACAAGGCTCCGGGCGGTGGATCTGAAAAACCAGCCATGTACGCCCATCTAGACCACACACACACACACATACAGACACACAGACACACACACAGCTTGAAAGACAACGCCCACATCTCCTCAGGGATGAACACGCCAGCCTGAGTCATCGCAAACGTCTGAACAGAACATCGCGAAATTAACACTGGCAATTAGGGAAGTACATAAACCAATAGAGCGATGCCTGGATAATCACACGTCATCACATGGAGAATAATGTATCCCATGGGAGCGCTGCTGTGCAAAAGGAATGCTTTATCAGGATACTCAAGCCGATTTAAGTTGACCTCTGGAGCAACCACTGTCCCGCAAAGTGTTTGAATCCCTTAAATCTCAACTAGATTCCACCTGTTTTAAACTTTCTCGCTGACTGGCTGGAAATTTCAGCAGTGCACACTTTGCAGCTTTTCGCTCTTCTATCAAACAGCCGCTGTCGTTCAGGAGAACAAAAACAGGTAATAGATGGATGCAGTTTTGTTTACACCTACACTGAGAACGTGTTGGAGCCTGATGTGCTGACACACTTCTGTGGATGGAAGGTTTTAAATGTTTGACAGTGTTGCATATTGGAAATCCTGATGGAAGAGCACGAGGAGGATAGGAGGATCTCCAAGAAGAGCGTTGCCGTCCTCTTAAGTTTTCAGATAAAAACTGAATTTGGAACA
Organism: Nibea coibor; assembly: GCA_023373845.1. Taxonomy (NCBI): domain Eukaryota; kingdom Metazoa; phylum Chordata; class Actinopteri; family Sciaenidae; genus Nibea; species Nibea coibor. Next base: position 9,511,811 of record CM041730.1, read on the forward strand.
AGCCATGGTGGAAAGGTGAATTTTCACAGATGCAACAAAGCTGGATGTTTTCTGTTGTCCATCTCACTCTGCTGCAAACTTATTTAGATATTGATTAATTCCCTTTTGGGATTTGAGTGTTTGAGAAGCACACGTAATTGAAAATAATACATACTAAACTTGTAGGGATGGAAGAATGTTGCTCAAGTGTTTTGGACTAACCCGGATAATCTTAATTCTGCCCGATTAAGTTTTTGCGAGAAGATTTGAAAGTTGCGTCGCACGTCTCCGCCCTCAGAGTAGCACCTAGTTTTTAAAGGACACGCCCACGTTAGCTTTTAAAACAGAAATGTGGAATTTCTACAAGCTTCCGTTGTTTTCTGTCGTGGTTTTTCCATCCGGCGCCTTCTTCCGTCTGTCTCTGTCACTTTCCTCTGGTCCCTCCCCTCTGCCCTCCTGCCTGCCTGCCTGACTGGCTGGATGCTGGTTCATACGCCCTCCCTCTCTGCTCTGCTGTGCCCACATACTGTATGCCAGTATCTGCATCAACAACAACAACAACAAAAAGAAAAGGAAAAGCTGCTGTGTGGCAATTGTGCCAAAACAAATTGCTGAATGTGGCAGCACAGATCTGTCCCTTTGTTAGATTTTTTTTTTTGTTTTGTTTTTAGAGGTTGCTGTTGCGGAGGTTTGAATGGTGACGCTGGCAGTGTGTGGTGGAGTCTGCATAATGGACTCTGTCAACTTCCCAAATAACTTCCCAGAAGAAATGACTGAATGTGCTGTTGCAGGAAGATGAACAGAAGTATTTAAGATTTTGTCATGTGGGTGGTGTTTCAGTGCAAGGTGTGTGTGCGTGTGCGAGAGAGAGGTTTGAAATAATCGATGCAGAGAGTTTGGTTTCGGTGATGAGGGGACGTCTGTCTGCTGGAGAGTTTGGATTGTGAGAAAGCGTTAGCTCATTCACACTGGCACATAATGCAAGAAAGCACACAGGTGGAGCGCTGCCTGGAAACGGGAGATTTACAAGAGCTTTAAAGGTCGTCACCTGGCAGCAGTCAGCCTGCTGTCCTTCACTTATCCCTCTATTCTCTCGTCCCTGCTGTCATTGCTGCATTTTGGAAATGGGCGCATGTCTGCCGGAGGTGTGGCTGAACAGAATCCCAACAAACTAGATGTCTTTGAGCCTTTGATATGTGGGAATAACGCAGCATGCACGCTGCAGTTCGTCCCAGCACTTCATTCAGCAGTGTTTTGTTTGTCATATTATGAAAATGTTTTAAAGGCGAGACTAAAACAGGCAGAAAGACGAGGTTAAGCACAATATATCTGCACATAAGGGGGGGCTACAGGGAGAGAAAGACGATATAATGATAAGAAACGGAGGGGAAACGTCTCAGATAATAATCGGTTTGAGTGTTACAGCACATTTCATCACTGAATCAAGGAGGAGTTGAGGAAAAGGTGGATGTTCACGCACGGTGGACATCTTGCAGTGCAATGCCATGAGCTTAGCTTTCATCCCAGGGATCTGAAACATTTTCTACATCTGGGAGTCAATAAATACCAACTGTTCCTGAAGGGCACAGAAAATATATTGTTACACGCCGCTTTCAATAGGTCCTGACTCTGGGTTTTGAATACACTCTCAGGGAGTTTGTTTTCCATTCACTGTACCCAGAGCCCGTCCACGTACACGAGCTGTGCCACCGAAACTGCTGAACAGCACTGCAGAGATAATGCTTCCTGATGCATTTGCCCAGACCTGCTTAGCAACCATATTTAATTCCAAGAAGTAAAAACACTGTAGTGTCAAAAGAGATCCAAATATCTCAGTGATGCAAACACTGTCTGTGTTTCCCCCGCCTGACTCAGCTGTGTTGTGAATGCTGCTTGGGAGGTCCGGGACTTAAAATGGAAACACGTATCAGTAATACAGCACTGGGAAATCATACGTGCAAGTTATGCGCCAAACAAAAGCATTCAGTTATTCACTTGCATCATATGCATACATGTTTTATCTAACTGCTCAGCTAGTACGACACTGACATGTTTAAATGCTGCATTTTTCTGTTTGACTGACATGACTGACAGGCGACAGACACATTTGCCGGCAGGTTTTATAACGTGGTGAAGATTTTCGTGTCATTTCATCGTAAACGTTTCCCTGCAGTTTACTCTGTTACCTCTGCTGAGACACTGAGTCCACCAATTGCAAGAAAATGAACAAATTGCACCATTTGATAATCGGCTAATCATTTACATAATTCATCACGTAATAATACCTAACATTTGGTCGGTCAGTGCGAGCAGCTTCTTAGGAGCACGGGTTTACACTCACGTTTTACTGTCAGACAGTAAGCGTCTGCCTGGTCAGCTAGAGGACGTGTGAATGTTCTCTAACATGGTGATATTTGTCTTGTATCTGCTTTCTATCACTTCTGCACATGTACATGTGTTCATTCACAGTTCTGCATATTGATTCAATGTTAAGATGCCATGTGGAAATGCCATCATTGCTTTTATTTGTTTTGTTTTGTTGTTATGTTCTTACTTGATCACTGACATTTATCTAAACACTGGGTCAAGCTTAACATGCAAAGAATGAGAAAGATTTTGGGCCAATGATTTTTTTTTCTTTGCTGGGGTGTTATTGGCTGGCTGATAAACCCCTGGCCATTATTTTTGTGTTGTTTTACAATCCCAGTGATATTGGCATAAATATGCAATAGTGCCTTCACAGCCATTATAGATCAGGGTTTGCCAACCTGTGGTTGTTCCCCTGCGCGACTCCAAAGATTACAAATGGGAGTAAAATATATCGCGACCTCATCACGTTATGTGTTATATGTTAGAACAGCTAAAGCAAAAGCAGAATATCTCATAATATGTGACACCTAATGTAAAAGTACACTGTTGAATCTCTTATGGATCTGTTACCCTACAGGGCAATGTGCAGTGCAATCAGGCTTTCAATCAACAACAGTCTGCTAAAACTGTTTTTAAAGGGGCAGTGTGTAGGATTGATAGGATTGAGTCGCAGTTGCCGATTGCACCCCCTCGCCTCACCCTGCCCTTTCTAGCCACATAAAAGTTAGTTTATTAGTTCATCCATTCTGGACTAGTGTAGAAACATGGTGACTGTTTTTGTTACCTTTTAAAATGAACTTCAACATCAACAAACTATTCTTATTTTCAGGTGCTTATACATGAATAAAAACATAGTTATGAATATTATGTTCTATTTCTGCCGTGTTCTGTAAATAGAGCCCCCTAAATCTTACACACTGGATCTTTGATAGATTAACGTCTCTCTAAAATAGCTCTAAAATTTGACACAGTACAGGGTTTCAGCTGATGTCCAAATACTCTTGTACATTTGCACAAGTTAAACTGTCACTTTATTTTGGCTCATGCCCATTCACTCTTTGGACCCTGTAGATTAGCACGAGGAAGCAGCAGCTCAGTGAGCCCGCTGGACGAGTGTCGTAAAGCTCAGTGAAGGAAGTGATAATGCCAAAAACAAAAAGATGTGTAGTCATAGTCTACGTAGTAGAGTAACAATACATCATAGGTTCATTTCAACTCAGGAGTCCTGTGGATATTTGTTTTGTGTATTGTCAGTAACATCTGATGGGTTCTCACCATCTGGACATGCAAAGATAATTCCTTTCAACATTTTATGTCTACACACCATTTTGTTTCTATTCAAAGAAATAAACTTAATTACCGTGTTCTGTGTTTTTCACCAAGAACAGATTCTTCCGCCTGCTTCCACTGTTAAAAATACCTGCTGATGATCATTATCATTGCTCACTTGGCCAGCCACAAACTTTGTTTTCATCTGAGGTTCTGATGAAGAATAAACTCAAATGGGTCAAATGCCAAAATGTCCTGGTTTGACTGTTTTATTTGATATTTGCACTAGACTGTTAGACCTTTTTATGTTAGGTTTGCTAATGTTTTTACTGTCTGTTGCTCTGTCAGCCTGTCTGTGGATCAGGCTGTCCTTTTAACAGCAACATCAACCTCTATTTCTGTCTGCGACCACAGTTGTGACGACAGTTTGGTGTCAGCAGGGGTCATGAGTGCACTGCAAGAGACAAATCCACATAACCTTGTTATAAACGATACAAAAGAAGGTGAACAAGGTGGAACAACACAAATGCTGTGTATTACAGGCAGTCAGAGACAAAGGTAATATTACCACCTTAATTAATATTAGCTAGAGGTTAAATTATGAATTAGAGATCATTATTATATTCAAAAAAATATGTTTTTGCACTATTTCATGGCTTTATTTTCCTTTATTACTCAATACATTAATATTGTTGGTATTACTAGTAGTAGTATTAGGCGTATTGGTAGTTCTTGTTCTTGTTAAGAAATGCATGCAACAATTCAAGGAAATACATTTTAAAAGGTAATGAACTTAAGTACAATTTTGAGGTATTTAGTCTTAAATATTTAGATTATTCTGCTACTTTATATCATAACTCTGCTACATTTCAAAGGGAACGTACTCATCTACATTTATATTGGAAGTTCTTTTTACTTTAAGTACGTTTTGGTGGCACTTTTATTCTTTCATCTCAATAAGAAACCCTGAATTTAGGACTTGTAATGGATGGGGTATTTCCATATTGAGTGGTTAATAAAGGATCTGAATATTTCCTCCACTGCCACAGTATTTTGTTGTGTAGTGAAAATATGTCTGCTAAGTAAATCAAGCAAATTATAGCATCGCGAGCTCATTGGCTCGTGCTGCTCGAAGCTCCGCCTATGAACGCTGACCTAGCGCGTGACAGCCAAAGGAAACCCGGGTAACACACACACTGACCCAACGGCGGGTGCTGCGCGTGCTGACGTGCTGCCTTGTGTCCGTCTCTCAGGAGGTTTGTTTGGGAAGTTCACCGGGCTGTCGCTGATGGAGACCAGACAACAAGGTGAGTCAGAGTCGGTTCTTTTTGTTTTTCAGACAGAAAAGAGTTTAAAAAAAAAAGAAGTGGCTATTTGTTTTCTGCTGATCTGATAATAGGCTGAACTTGGATGTAGGCTGCACACGGCTCTGTTTGGAGGGTGAAGGTGGAATAGTTGGAATCAGAAAAGACAGGAAAAATGCAAATATATGTCATGACTACTTAGGAGTGATAAGTTGTGCATGTATAAAAATCCAGCCGGTTCAACTATGACTTCAACACGTTAACAACAAATGGTGAGTCACAAGTTCCCATTGGATGATGAACACTGGGGTTAAACCATTGCTGTAAGCCTGGGGGTAACCACTATTTAACATGCTAACCCTAATGTCCATTAGGTCTATTTTGTGTCAGTGTATATATATATATATATATATATATATATATATATAGTCATAGGAATGAAATAGATTTACTTGGTGGAGTGCTGAGGATGACTTAATCATAATTTTACCACAGCATCAGGATGAATAGTATATTCTAATATGCCCTGCTATCCCCTGCTGGTTATAACTAAGTTAAATTAAAATGCACAAAAAAAAGGAGTTACTGTTCATATTCATATTCATTAAAACTGTCTGTATCCTAAACCTACGGAGGCCCCAAGAAGCGATGCATTCATACATTTTGTTTCCTTCATTTTCTTGTGATAACGAGTAAATTTGATTTGTTTTCTCAGGATAACAAGATAATTTTGTCGAGATCCTGAGATAACAAGACTTTGTTTTCCGGAGATAAGGAAACGGAGGAAATTACATATTATTGCGTGACCCCTCGGGGCTTCCGTATAAACCAACATTGAGCTAGTACAACTTTTTACCCACCCAGCTGGTCATGGTTTTAATGATAGAAAACTAAATTATCTAAAGTGTTACAGCTTAAATGTCGCTGTTGTGTTTGCCGAAGAGCAACGGAGGCAGTTTTATCTCAACGAAAATAAATAAATCATAAAATTCAAAGATTTTATCTTTATAGCCAACACAACACAATGTAGAAAGAGAAGGACAAAGAAATATGAGGATCCTTAGCATGTTAAATAGTGGTAACCCTCAGGCTTACAGAAATGGTTTAAACCTAGTGTTCAACTAATAGGAATGCTCCTCAGTTTAAAGTGGACAAATGCCAATTGGCTCAGAATTATGTTAAATTAATAACGCGTTATTAACATGTTGTTAGCATGTTATCATGTCAAGTCATGCATATTTGAACTGGCTGGCTTTCCATAGTTGCAGCCTATTTGCAGCGTGCGCTCATAAAGTATAGCCCACTGTTTAAACAGTCGTGTGTTATTTCTGTGATGCAGCAATGTTCATAAAATGTTGTTTTTGTGTACAAACCTCACATGCTTCCTTCTTGTCCAGCTCTTTCTGAAGAGGTCTTTGTTGCCGTTGGTGCTTTAGATAAACACATATCCACACATGAAGCTCAGATATACAGTTGGCCAGTGTGCTGCAGGTTTGTGTTACTGTTCATTCAAGACATCATGGAAACTCCAAACCGAATGAAGCCTTGCATCTGGATAATGTTTCCTGGATCGGAGGCTATCTGGTGGTCTAATGCGCGAGCTCTCAGTTATTTCTGGTATTTGCAGAACATCAGCAATTTGCCAGTTTTCTATTGATCTGTGAAATCCGTTTAATCACTCCGGTTTGCGCACGTGGTTTCCGGCACTCGCTTTAAAGATGCAAAACAAACAAGTGAGTGCTATACATGCCTCAGTTAAAAAGTGTGATATATATATGTATGCCCGATTGGCGTATCTGGCTTTAAAGGATACAAAACCCTTTAATGTTGTTGGATTTTGTTCTCCAAAGAAAGTGTAATAGGTGTGCTGTGTTGGTGCTGACAGTGACAGGCATTGAGAATTCACACTGCCGTTTGATTCAGCCGCTGTTTACTGAGGAATGGCAATTTCAGGAGCTAATCAAGCAGGTTCAGTGACTCCCACATCCGTATGAAGGTGTTTGTTTGTACAGGTAGTTAATTGCCTTCATTTGCATTCAAGGTCTGAATGCGCACCTCACTGGGAGTCAGCAGGGCAGAAAGCAATTCTCCCATGAAACTCGATAAACATGATTTGCATCCCTAATGGACAGCTCAGTGTTTTATAATCCACCTAATAGCCGTTTCAACAGATCTACAAAGTGCATGTAAAAAATGTCTTATACAGTATGTACGGTAATGTTGCTGTTCGGCAGGCAACTTCTCCTCCAGTTTAGCTTCAATTGATTATGCGGCCATATGACCATCCCCAGGCCTCTGATTTAGCGTAGCCACATGACCAGTGGGCCAAATGGGAGTCTTGTGACCAAAGGTATTCCACCCCAGGGAAAAGGAAAGGGGGGGAGAGAAACAGAGAAAGGAGAGTGTAACGAAGGACAGTGTTAAAATGTCTGTTAAACGGCAATCCCCACACCCCATGAATTCAACCAAATAACGGCTGCTGTTTTATCGTCATACTTTATCCTGCAGAGTCACCCATCGCCTGCTTAAATGATGCTTCATCAGCAGAAGTGTTGTGATACTTGCAGCTAAATGTGGCCCGGCTGAAATATGACCTCCAGATCTTAAGACAACAAAGGTTCTCTGGAGTCCGTAACACTGTGTTTCTTTGAAATGCTGTAAATTCGATGCTTGACTGATATTGTCATGAAGCTCTTCGCTCTTCATGTTTAGGTTTTCCACTGAAATCTGTGACCTTTTCCTCTAAAAGTCAGTCAGTCAAACCAGAAGGAAATCACTGTGTGTAACACTGCTGGTTCGCTTCTTCTTCCTGGAGTGTGGTGTAATGAGATTTCGTCAGTAACCAGAGAACTCTGATTGCTCAATAAGCTTGGATATCCTCACTGAAATGTTTTTTTAATTATAAAGATCTCATTGTTTGCTCTGCCTGGCACAGATTCGCTCTGCGACATGTCATTTTGAATAGCAGGAATCAAGTATATCCTGTTTAAACGGCCCCAAAAAGTTCAGATCTGGGCCACAAAAGGTGAAAAGTCGTATTTCCTGTTCCTGTGCAAGTGCAGACTCAGATGAGCTGCCTACATCAACTCCTGCAACGAAAAAAAACCTCACTATTATCAAATTATTGACAGGGCCGGGATGGACACTGGAGAATCACCAAATCTCCCAAGACGGGTGACGTGTGTGTGTTTGTGCATGTGTATATAACCCGTTTTCTTATCTCCTCCCGCCTCGCTGCCTTGCTCTGCTGCAGAGTTGTACTCTAGTGTTCTGAGCGATGCAGTGGTGGACTGGGGCAGCATGGGTCCTGGAGAGGAATGGGTAAACTCAGCCACACACGAGGGAGAGCAGGGTAAGACTCAACTCTCCCAGACGGAAAAGAGACATGTAGCATGTAAATCCACACTGAATCACGTGCTGCGCGCATCAAAGGAAGTGACGTCAAATCACAAGCACTTTTCCTGTGACGTCACTTTTGTCTGAAGATGTGCAGCAGCCATTTTCTTACATGTGTGATGCAGTCTGGATTTAGCTAGTGATAGTCAGGAGTGTGGGTGAGCATGATCTGAGTGGGTGTATTTCATTTAGACGACTTGGAGGACGGCAAGGCTGCGATCAGATCAATTATGAATAGAGTGTCGTTCCACTAACCTGAGGGTGTTCAACTAAGATAAATGTTTAATGAAGATTATTTTTTATTGTCTGTTGTTATTAATCATTTCGAGACCGTCTTAGCTTGGTTCTGTAGATCAACTTATTCACTAACCCCTTCAGCTTTAAGCTGTATTCAGACAGAACCAGGCTCTGCAGCGACGTAACCACTGTGAAACAATCAGGAAATAACTTTATTAGGCTGATTAAGTGGCTTTAATGATGCCAGCGCCCGCTCACTCTCATTCACTGTCTGTGTCGCTCGACCAGTGTCTGCTCCCTGTTCATTGGACAGAAAACAAATTCAACTTCCTCTTTTTCGTCATCACTATTTTGCAGTGTAAATTGCGAGCCAGAAACAGATTTAGAAGTGAAATAAACACAGCCAGCACACAACAGGTCGAGTATAGTGTCAGACTGACTGTGGAGGTTTGACCGGTCTAATCGTCTGATTGGCGGCTGCATTTTTCCAAAAGTTGGATCTGGCTAAACTTCTCCGCCACGGGTCACTGCAGTTTGTGGGAACAGCCCTACATACAGCTTGATGTTTGACATTTAAACATATTTTAACTGTGGATTTCAAGTAATAATTTGCATATATGATTAGTTAATGATTAGTCCTATATAATTAGATGCATAAATATGCTGTTTGGGGCAGGGTCCTTCGACTACACAGCCACAGAATTAGCTGATAATCCACAACTAGCCTTAGCTGATATTGTATTTTAGTGGCAGAAGCATGAGATTTTTAATGCCAGATAGAATAAAATTTGCATATTGTAGCTCTGGGAGTTGATAAGATTTTTTTTTCTCAGCTCCAAATGATTCATTCAGTTCTTTGCCAGGAGCTGAGAGTATCTCTTTTAAAACTCACTAACCAGGTGGCACTCTGATCTGTGAACAGAAGCTTCCTGTATGCTGAAATCTCAAGGCCAGTTTCAAATGGCTCATCGTCAGACTTTGCAATTTTTTTTGTCAGTTAAGCTAAAACAATAAAAGCAGACTCATCACTTTCGAAATAAGATGAATCAAGAACTTTCTGCTTTGTCCAAGTCTACTGAAATATATTCAGTTGTTACTGTGCTCAGGTTTGAATCAGGCTGTGCATTTCTATCAGTTAAGAGCAGCTCAAATGTTGAAGACGTGGCTCCAGTGGCCCAAAATGGGGGAAACCTAACAGAATGGGGTAAAGCTTCACCTTCAGGCGACGATCATCAGGGCCAGACATCAGCGTCCCACTGTGACATCTGGGACATGTCCACCACTTGGGACATGCAACTGGACAGCACAGGTGAAGAGGGATGTAGACGAGAGCCCATAGTGTAGACGGTCTTTCACTTTGGTTGAACATATACTTCTCGTCATTATATAACTGACCTCTGCAGCCACACTGAGGTCAAGTCCTTTGTGTTTAATCAGGTAACTTGGAGGTTTTAGCAGCACAGAGGAATTAAATGGGATACTTTGGTAGATTGTAAGCAGATTCAAGTATTGTTTGACTTGATATTTTTAATTTGGACTCCAGGTAGGCCAACCAATAAACAAATACAACTTAGTTTTCCTTCACCAGGATTCTAGTCTTGGCCGTGTGGACTGGGCTTTAACCCGACATGTCAACGTTGCTGGGCCTAAATGAAATGAAAGAACTCAACTGGATAAATAAAAGTAGAGAAATGTCCACATGGAAAACCAATGCATTAATAAATAAGCATGGTTACAGAGAACTAGTACAAGTTGCAGAAATTGGTATTGGTCCATTATGTTAAATGTTTAACCAAAGTGAAACGTTAAACTGTAGTCCTAGACCTAGTCCTAGACCACGATTAGCTTCTACAGGTGATCAGCATCTTTGGAAGCAATGTAGACAACAAATCAATGAAGAATTAGAAGTGTGAGTTTGTTAAGAAGGATTAAAAGCATAAGAGCTGATAATTACTTAGCAGCTTTTGGCCACGTTGCCTGTTCACATTGCTTCAAAATGTTGCATATGTAGCATGACCTGAAAATTGATGACCCACCCTCCCAGTTTAGGACTTTGAGCCGTGTATCAAACCATTTTCATGCTGTAGACTATGACTGGGATCAAATCATTTTCAGCATTCTTCACATTCCAGAGAACTGCCAATGCTACAGCAGTGCATCACAGTACAAATGGTCGACCTCTGAAAGCCAACATAAAACTCATATCTATTGAAAACAGCACTGCACCATCCATTAGTCCATCCATTAGTGTATGTAAGTAAACATACTGTACCTTTTTGTTTCATAATGAACGAACAGACACGTGATTCTCACAAACAGTTTATAGAAACTCCCATAACACCGACACAGTCTGTCATGAAAGAAATAATAACTCGCGTAGCGTGCGAGTATGTGAGATTATACCGTGCAAATTGACTTACTCTAAAACTAAACACTGGTAGAAAATATTTCGTGAAATATTAGTTCTGTCCCTGATGAACTGTCTACCCACTCGGTCTGAGTTCTCCATTCACTTCGCTTTCATGAAAAGCGTCCACCTCAGCCGCAGGGGTCTAAAAAGTCTGATTGTCCGGCCGCTGTGCCATGGAGTCAGAAATAGCTCCCTGCTATAGAAAGGCCTGCCTTGTACTGGCGCATGCTGTGCTCGAGTTTAACGCTGTGAGCTACACTTTAGTGAAGTGTGCGCGTGAGTGTGTTTGCTCTGTGTAGTTTCATTTAGTCTCAGATTTCAAAGCACCGAACTGTTAACAGCTTTGTTAACTGCCTCTGTCCTCACCTGTCTTCTAACGCTGCCACATTAAGAGAGAGGACGCCTCACAGCAGGTACAGTAATCCTTTTTGTCTCTGTTGTCAAAACTGTGTTTGTACTTTTTTTTCGATGTGGTTCTTACGTGAAACTTTCACAGGCCACTACGAACATATTGACATAATCACCTTCATGTATTTGCCTTTGTGTGTTTACCCGGACGTCCTGCTGTTGCCTGGTGCTGCGTGGTACCCGTCTGTCCTGATTTGTCTTCCACAAATGTGTAAATCAATACAAGGCTATTCAGATGGAAAATTGGTTGTATAAGTACTCTGAAACGTGGTAATGGGTTCAGTCTATTTCTGCAGCATATGTAAGAGTCAGCTGATGCCGGTCAGATGACGGCGTGTCTGAAGTTTCATTCAAAGAGACATTTTTCTTTCTTTTAAGTGCATGCAGTGTAGTGTGTGTGTGTGTGTGTGTGTGTCTGTGTGAGGCAGTGTAATTGTAATGTGCTTCACAGTAAGTTTCCAGAAGTAAGTATAGTCTACATGTGGTATAATGAGGTGTGTCTGTGAGGCAATATATTCTAGAGAAGTTTTCTAAATCTGAAGAAAGATCTTTTTTATATAAAACTCCATAACCCGCAAACTTTCAGAAATATTCTTTTATATACGTATACATATATACATATACATAACAGCTAGTTCGGACCGAGTAATCGGATTGGACGAGAGTCGTTCCTTGAGTTCTGATATAGAGCATCACTGGAACTTTTAACTGCATGTACAGTGTCACTCCACTTTACAGCCGTACAACGACAGTTACATTTAACAGCCGTCATCGTCTTAGATCGTAACAAACTTCGCGCGGCAGAGATGAACATAATTCTGCAAGTAGTTTAAACACACACGACGGGCAACCATAAACTGGATCAGATCAACCGTCAGTCATCAGTAACGGACTCTTATTTCACTGGTTGCATACGTGATACAAAGCAGCTGGCCTGTGGTGACATGTAGACCTACACAAAGTCGCTTGCTGAGTTAGAGCCAAATAAATTATTTGATTGACAAAGAAACAAATCATAATCTGTCACTTAATAATATTGACTAATAAATGACACTTTTAGAACTGTTGTGTAATATAAATATTTTACTATGCCAATGATGATCATGAGCTGTCATGCGTTTATTCTCATAAATGTGTCGAGGCAAAACATAATTTAATTATTCTTCAAGACTTAACAATTAAAAGATCTCCCGATTTATTCTCACTGTAACGCACTTCAGTCCAATATTGCAACTTTAAATTCAATCTGGTCTCAGAAACGGCATCTCTGTGTGTGTGTGTGTGTGTGTGTGTGTGTGTGTGGCTGTCCGTCCTCAGAGTTAACGCAAGATAATCCACATCAGTTAATCCAGATTAGAGCGCCACAGGGTGCAGCCACAGATTACATAACTGTCAGACAGACAGATACGTTGACTCAGACATAGAAGTTGGCAGACAGTTCGTAGCACGCAGACAAACAAATCAGTAAAGGTCAGAAGCATTTACTTCCTCCAGAATTCCCCCAGAACGTGCGCGTGCGTGTGTAGTTTGCATTGTTCATTTGTTTAGATCGCACACGTTTGGTGTCGATTGCCTTTACTTCCAGTAATTGGTGCAGGAGGCGTGCTCGTGGTCACACCTTGTTTTTACCTCTGCACTCGGTGGCAGGAATCTGGACAAAGAGGATGGCAGGCTCTGGTATTTTCTGTTGACCGTGTCACTGTGCCTCTCAGCGGCCATTTTAATGGAAAGTTGATAGATTTATTTTGCAGATGATTTTGTACATAACAACACACAATAAGAACTATAAGAAACAAGAACTTCACGACTGATTTCAGGAGCTGCTGCAGATTTTTCAGGGTTTTTTTTTTTTTTTAGCATCTTACTATAACTGATGGAAGAGAGGCCGCGGTCTCTTTTAAATCGAATTACTACTTTCATTCAGAGATACTTCTTTTCTGTTTGTGTGTGTCTGTTTCGTTCAGGGTTTCTGGACTCTGAGCCCCTGAGGGAGGCGGATGAGGACTTTGCGTCTGAAGTCAACTTAAACAACTCCATCATGACTGAAGAGGAGAGAGAGGAGATTCAACGAGAGCTAGTTAAAGTGCGTTCCCGCACGCACGCATGTTCTCAGGCTTGGAAAGTAGCAGTAAAGCAGCTCTATTTGACCTTTTTGTGTGTCGTTTGTCCAGCTGGAAGAGGAGATCAGCACGCTGAAGCAGGTTTTGTCGTCCAAAGAGAAGCAACACGCAGACCTCAAACAGAAACTGGGCATCAGTCCTCTGGGCGAGCTCAGAAACAACTTCAGCAGAGGCTGGTACGACATGCAGACCTCCACGGCGTAAGTTTCAACGGCATGTTAAACTGAGTTAAAGTGAAGGGGAGAAAGTGTGCGTGCGTTTGTGTGCACATGACTGGCTTTCCTGTTTGCTGTCAACATAGATGCCCTTTACAGGATCCACACAGTGAGCAGGTAGTTGTCTTTTTAAGAGCCAACGTCTGATAAAGATATCAGCAACCCAATTAAAAAAAACTCAAAGCTGCGCTCCTGGCTCCAGATCATGTGTGTGCTTGTTATCTTTGTTGTGCTCGGTGTAACAGACATCATAAACCTGATTAAAAACACATCAAATGGCTACTCGATGCTAAAGGCTATCGTCGGCACACGATTAGCCAATCAAATTCAACCTCCTCTAAAATGACCCTGGCAATAATATCTCAAAATATTCCCCGATTTTACAGAGGAAATAACCTGATTTTTGCCGCATTACCGAGAGTGAAATACATCTGCGATGTTCCTCTAAATCAATCAATAATCGACATTTGTGGCGTGCGGAGAAATAACCTAATTTCCTCATCAGCTGTGACCTCTTACCCAAACACCAAGAGACAGAGAAGAGCAAGGGGATCGTCTCCAGAGGCCTCGCTTCTTATCCAGTTACACTTCAACCCGAAGATCACTTTACACACACAGCCGCCGTCCTCATGTATAATGAACCAGTGTGACCACAGGAGAATAAGATCAGAGGGAAACTGGATAACACGGATGTGTTGAAGTTGCAATCCTGTTATGCAAATTGTAAACACCACCGAACATAAATTCAGCTCAAATTTATACTGTCCAAAAAAACAGATCTGGTACTCCAGTTTTCAAGGTTATCAGGAGGATCAAGAGAGTATTTTGCACGGATAAAGTGTTTGTGGCTTTGTTGGGCAGTTCAGTGTCAGCAGATTGTCTGTGCGAAGCGGTTTATCTTAAAGGAAATGAGTGCGTTGTGGAAAATGGTTTAAAAGCCGGCCCGTTAAAAAATGAAACCACCAGACGAAATGCAGTAAGTGATAATTAAGACGAAGCCAAAGGATTTTATTGCCTGTGAAAATTGATATCAACAGTCGGCCAAATCACCCGAAGGCACTAACCCGATGACCCCTGATTTGTTCTCTGCGTTTGTCCCCTTCGAAGCGTTTGCATCCATTGCGCGGGTTTTAATTTAGACGTGAGCGCTCAGTGCACAGATGTGTGTAGTGACCACGTCATGTTGACTTTTTGTGTCTCAGCTTTAAGAAGACGTCAGAGACGCTGTCCACGGCGGGGCAGAAAACCACAGCGGCCTTCAGCACACTGGGGAGCGCCATCAGCAGGAAGTTCGAGGACATGAGGTACACACACAGTACACAGTGACATCACGTTGGATTATTTAGTGCACTTTGACGCCGGGTTCAAACTTTACGCATCTCACCTGCCAACCAGTTGTAAACCAATGTCAACAGTCTGTCCTTTCTGTGTTTATTGATACTATCATGCAAATTCTGCAGTGATGTGTCCATCGTCAACACATTTACATATCCACGGCTGTTATAACCCAGCCTGCCCATTCCTCCACTTTTATCCAGCCCCACTTTATTTGTGCAATCCATCCCCGCGTCTGAGCGAGCGAGAGGAGCTCTGTCTCTTGCTCCGTCCACCTTAGGGAGAAGTTGTGATTATGTAAGCCCACATTAAGCTGCTTTCTGCGTGGGTGGGGTGGGGTGGGAGCTAAAGGGCCCACAGGCAAAGTCTGTCCTCCTCGGTCACTCTTTATTTCTGTCTCTTTGCCTCTCTGTCACCCCTCGCTGCTCTTTGCTCGAGACGCAGAAAGAGTCAACACAAAGCGCGCGAGCCCACATTCTTCCTCGTGTAGATAAATAAAGCGTTTGTGTGTGTGTACCACGACAGGAGAGAGAGCTAAAGAATGTGGGCCCTCAGGTAAGTGCAGGAGAAAACACGAGAAAAGCTTCCCGAGGTCAAGAGACGAAGCTAGTTGGAAGAAACTGCAGATTTAGTGACACCTAACATCGCGTGTATACATATATGCAACACTTTGGCAAAATGTGTTCATTCATAACAAGGCGTAACAGGAAGAACGTTTTAAAAAAATCTCCTGTGGAGACTGTAATGTGTTGACAGTGGCTGCATAGTAAAAACAAATGAGGTGTCGGTGCTTCTGGGCACGCTGCAGCTTATTATATATGTTTGTACAGAGAGGAAACAATGTATTATCTTTGATTATTCCAGCATGGTTGGACTAGAATTACTGTTCCCTCGAAGGTATGTTCCTGTGGTTTAGTGCTCCACATACAGTAAGCATGTTTGTATTTTTTGCTGTGTTCGCCCATGTTTGAGGTGAGTTCTCGCATGCCGTCAGTCAGAAATATTTCAAACTCATGTTCTCTTCTCATATCACAGCTTATATCTGACTCACTGTCTTGTCATGTATGTAGATTTTGTCCTGTAACACTGACTGATAATTTGCCGGGATAACTTTCATTATATGAGCAACAAAGAAACATCCATCCATCCATTTTCCATCCATCCCAGCCCTCATTGGGCAAGAGGCAGGGCTGACACATGGAGTCAAACACTCACGCTTACATTCACACCTATGGCCAGTTTAGAGTCACTAATTAACCTGCATGTCTTTGGACTGCGGCAGCTGACTGGGGGGGGGGGGGTTCAAACCACTGCACCTATCAGGAACAGCACGACAGAAACATGTTATCTATCTAACAAAAATATGCATCACTTTAAAGTAGAAAGGAGCCATCTGTCTGTTACAATATGCAGGACAAGGTAACGGAAAGGCTGATTTTCTTCCTTGAAAAATGAAATTCTGCTTGTGTTTCTCACTTTTCTTTCCTCAAAACAATATTTATTTGTATTTTTGTGCAGTTAAAAATCTCATTTTCCACCCTGTGTGTTTCTTCACCACCACTGTCATATTTCTCTTTTAACAACAAACTCTCCAACTCAAACTTTTTATTCTCATATCAGCTATGCGTGCGTGTGTGATCTCTTGAATATTTGGTTTGTGTACAAAACGTTCGCTAATCACTGCCTAAATTGACTCAGGGTTTCCTTTTGGTGTGTGTGTGGATAAGATTGTGTTTTTGTGTGTTCGTAATGTTTAACTTTAGTGGAACATTTTCATTTTCTTAGCGTGTCTGTGTACACACGAGATAAAGTGTACTTCGGCACCGTCTGTTTCCCACGGTAGCAAACGCCGAAAACAGTTAATTAACTATTTACTAACACAAATCTTCCACTAAAGTGAAACAGTGTGACTGCAAAGGCCTGTCAAAGTATCTTAAAATGTTTTCCCTCTTCCACCATGCTCCCCAAGGTCCAACTCTATAGGGTAAGAACCACACAGCTGATTATGTTACATTAGGCTGCATTCAGACAGGATCATGCCCTGCAGCGAATTGCTGCAGGGTTGTATGGCCGTGTGTAGGTGAATGAGGGAGGTGAGGGGGGTCTGCTGGGGTTGTGTCTATTTATGCTGCACGCAATCGCTGTAAAACAATCAGGAAATAACTTTTTATTTCACTCATTAACGGCTTTCTCAATGCCGGCGCTCCCTCACTCTCATTCACTGTCTATTTCACTCAACCAGGCTCTTTCTCTCTTAAACCATCAGACACAAATCAAATTAAATTTCTTCGTGTCACTGTTTTGCAGCATTAACTGTGAGCCAGACACAGATATAGAAGCTGGTACATGAAATAAACAAAGCCAGATCACAACAGGTAGAGCTTCATAGTTTAGTCCATGAATCCACCTGGACGCTCTCAGTTTGTCCGATCTGAGTGTCTGATTGGCGGCCTCAGTCGTCAAGCTGCGTTTTTCCAAAAGTTGGTAGGTCGCTGCATTTTTTTTTTTGGTCCGACATCCCAAACTCCTAAATGCCTAAATGCGGCCTTAAGCAGTGAGTCTTTAACTCAGATCTCAGTCAGATGAGCTGACAGCACGAACTGGTTGGTACAGTATGGATTGAAAACGGTCAGCTGAGTCTGGTTGAGTAAATGCTGCTGCCGCGCTGGTCTGCAGTCGTCGGTCAAGTGGTTCTCAGAATCCGATCTAATTGATTTTAGTCTCTGATGATAAACAAATCATCTCAATGAATCATGTGAACTAGGGGGCACGAACTGCCCTACGTCTTCCTCGTTCGAAGGAAAATGCTAAAGCTAAGCTAATACACACTGAGAGTGACCATGCAGGCCTTTTTACTGTAGAGCAGTTATTGATTTTATTGAACAGATAAAGATTAAAGATTTGCAGGTCTTTGTGATATCATACCACAGATGTATTATCCCACCCATTAGTCTCCATTTCATCCTCTAAGAGAGACTCTGGGACTCTAAATGAGCAGAATATCAAAAGAAAACATAAAAAATATTTAGGCCACTTCAAATCTTGCTCTGGTGTGTGTGTTTGTGTGTGTGTGTAACCTGTGCTAATTATTAACTCCTCTCTCGCCACGCTATCTGGGAACAGCTACTCTATCAGACACTCTATGAGCATGCCAACCATGAGGTAACCACACTGTGCTTGCTTTCTTTTGTGTGCCAATGTTCTATCTGTCAATGTTTTTGTCACAAAATTCAACCTTATTTTTATTGAAATGAAAGTGTACCGTGTGGGTATGACATAACTCAAACACCAGGCACAGTGCTACTTCAGCGTGTGTGTTTAAAGTGTTTAACGTGTCCTGCTACATTGACATTTACTTAATTAATGGCTGAATGATGATGAGTTCATTACCTCCATTCACCGGAGCACATTTATGTTATTACAGTAAATACCTTTTATTATTAGAATAAATATCTCCCAGAGGATGTAAATGTAATCATTTTAGCCGAGGTGACTTCACCCAGAAAATATTGCAGCAAATCACTTACTGTCTTTCTTTTCCTTACAGAAACTCTCCCAGCTTCAAGTCTTTTGAGGAGAAAGTTGAGAACACAGTGTCTACTATCAAGGTAAACAGCGTGTGTGACAGAGCAAAATAATGTTAGCCTCTAAATTATTCAAGGCAGTAATAATGTCATATAGTGTATTTCGAAAGCAGTTTGTGTCAAAGAAACAGCCTA
Source organism: Nibea coibor (assembly GCA_023373845.1). Lineage (NCBI taxonomy): Eukaryota > Metazoa > Chordata > Actinopteri > Sciaenidae > Nibea > Nibea coibor. The sequence goes on from CM041730.1 coordinate 9,530,573, forward strand.
TATATTAAATATTGACTGTCACACTAATGAATAACATGGAAACTATGTTTTGTTTAGTAGTAAGCTGCGAAAGCCGCGCAGAGAAACTGATCTGAACATTTGAAAATGTCAGCGAGGCAGAGCGAAACCACCAAACACTATAATCTGGGTGTAATTGCTAGCTTACACTCTTGACTCTTACAGCCTGTTGGTTTATTTATATGCACACTGATCCTGATGCAGTCTTAGCAGGAGCACCTCCATCCTTTGCGATAGCCACTGGTAAAGACCACCGTCTGATTAATGCGGCCGTAGAGTGTACGGAGAGGTTCGAAAAAAATGCTAAATTATACTCTCCCTTATACTCTCCTATTTTTTTACTTTCAGTTTTAATATAATTTGAAGGATAACAGGAACTCTAATGGGAATTCAAACACTTCTTCAGTTCAGGAAACCCTCTTCAAACACTAAGACAATTGCTGTAAAAGAGGTTCAAATTAGTAGCTGAAGAGTTCATGTTCAGGCTTTGGTTACCTGTTTTTTTGTACTTATCGCCGCATGTGTCTGATAGGAAAAGTCTGCCACCTTAAGTTTATTCAGCAGCAGTGCAGCGCCCATGTAAAGAATGATCCAGTGATGAGAGCAGAGCATTTTTTCCTACATTTTTTCCGCAGACAAAGGTTGGCAGTTCGGAGACCGGAGGCAGCTTTGAGGACGTCCTCTCCTCGGCAGCGAACGCCAGCTCTCAGGACACGCCCACTAACACCTTGACGGACAGCTCCGAGAGACCGCGTTAGAGCTGCATCCACACCACGAGGCGGGACTTCAACCAGGAACTCTTATCACTGCTGTATCAGAGCGCGTATCTTACTCTAAGGCTCTGACTAAAATGTTACCGATTGCTTTTATTTGATCAAGACGCAAACAATCCCCTGTATGTGATGAAGTCTTCTAACACTTGGGTGGAAGTTTCTGCAACCCCAGATGCTTGATAGAAAATTGCTGCCAATTCTCGTTTGGACCAAATTTAGCCTAAATATTCTAAAGCAGCAGCTGTCTACTTTTATTCTGAAAGATCTGGACAGCCAGCGTCAGTGTTAAACACATGTAGCATGATCTTTTTGTTGGGTGAATCTCCTTCATTGCGGTGGCCTCCAGAGGCCTCCAAACCATGCCGAAGTCGGGTCAGATGGGGTCGAAGTGGTTAAAAAACAATGAAACGAAAGAAGGATGAGCAGATTCCCAGAACCAAAGCCGTTTATTTCTGCCCTGTATTTCTTGTGTAACTCGCGCTGAGGGTCCTGCGGTTTGGCTCATTTACTTTGTCATCATGAGTGGAAAAACACAGCTGGAGTTCGTCACACACACAAAATAAGAGGTTACGACCTCTTTCTTTTGCTATGTAAATTCTACATAAATAGAAACAGCCATGTTGGCATCAAAATAATGCATCACTTATAACTTTCAGACCAAAAAAACCCAGCCACAAAACTACATTTTAGGTTACTGGAAATATGTGTTTCATAAAATAAAACCACAATTTCTGCTACGCTTTCAACGACCCACTACTTTTTACTAAAACCTTTTAAAAAATCCGGGTCAATGTGAACCACACAGACGTCGGGTCATGGTGGCAGCAGGTTTAGCAGGACGTTCCAGTCTTCCCTCTCCAAGGCAAACACTTTATAGCGTCTCCTGGGGGATCCTGAGGCGTTCCCAAGCCAGATGGGCTATATAGTCCCTCCAGTAGGTTCTGTGTCTGCCTTGGGGTCTCCTACCAGTTGGACATGCCTCTAAAGGAAGGCGCCCAGAGGCCCCAGATTAGGATTATCTTTTCAAAAATCGAATTTTCTGCTGCTGACACTTTGGGTTGAGGCCTGTTTGAATGCTGGATACATATTTAGTCTGTGCATTCACACTACAGAACAAGCTAATCTATGAGAAGAAAAAAAAAATCACAGTGCACTGCATTGTACATGTTTAATGTACCGACAGAGTATTTTATTTTTTCATGACTGACACAATCTGATTGGTAACTTGGGACGATGAAGTCTGATGCTGAAGAAACAGCTGCACTGTTTTACCTCAGTAAAGTGCTGAAGGTGAAAACATTTTAACCTGTAGAGATCCAGATTATGCAAACGTGTACCATTTATCAACCTTACCTGCCCTAAAAACATCGGAGTCAATAAAGATAGAAAATCTGATGCTGCTTGTGTGTAACTGATACAGCATATATAACATCAATATAACATCACTCTGTAGCTGGATCATAGCTGTAATACAACTCCTGACTGTAATGTGACCCTGAAATCCAAGACATGCCGTTAGTTTACAGATCTGATTTTTAACACCCTTTTGCAGAACTAACCTGTTTAAATGCTGAAAGAAAAGCGTGGAATTCATTTTTACTACTTATCTATGAAAAGGTTGGTGCCACAAAAGATTAAAAATCCGATTTTATGTTTTTAACTTTTCAGATACAGTCTCCGTGGCCACTGCATCACTTTGCCATCAAAGTAATGTTTGGTTTTTATTCTGTAATCTATTTTGTGTTTCATTTTTCTCATCTTGTCTTTTTATTTTCTTTGGTTTGAGAAGATGCCTCTGGATCATTCCGTGTTCGGTTCAGTCTGTCCGTGAAATGTATTTATTAAAATCCACATCATCCATCAAGTACTAAAAGAAAAGACATATCACCAAACAACAGAGGTAATGCATGTTCTGTTGCTGGAATTACAGTCTAGATTTTACATTTGTATGTTGTGTTAGGTTGAAATCAAACTGAACTCTGCACAAGTTAAAAGAGCTTTTTACAAACCTCTATAACACTCAAAGACATAACTGTGACGTTCATATAACATTGTGTTTAACGTATCCATCTGTATTCATACAATTAATCACACAGCATTTAAATAACTGTTTTTATGACTGATGTATCGATATTAAAGATTGTTTAAACCAAAATAAATATCACAGATGGCTGTTTTTACAACGCTGAAAACTTTGACTGAACCTAAGAAACCGTAATAAATGTAACAATGTGCAACTGAATGCAACACGCTGAGAATAACACTGAATTCCTGAGGAAATCTACCGTGTATTAACTAAAACATTCTGCATATCGTACATCAGAAAATAAACATTTTTCTGATGGTTGCAGCATCTGTTTCATTCCTTAATGGATGGCCTTGTAATGTAACACCTGCCAGATAATATATCTTAAAATGGAATAAAAATCTATTTATCAATGGCGTGCAAACAAACAAATAGCTGACATACTTTATAGTTCCTCTCCACATAAGCAGTTTAATAAACAGTATCCATAAAGGGGACAAACACATTGATTTTGCACTTGCACATTATCTGGCCGTTTTTACATTAGTAGCTTTGATACCAGAAACAATAAAATATCCACCCAAAAAAAAAAGTCAGGAAATGTCGAAGTTAAAACTCCCAAAATACAGTTTTCCACACTCGCTCACATGATCCTGTTTCATGTTTGTGCATCCTCACACTTCATACAATAGTCCAGTATCTGTGTTTGTCACAGTCAGGAGGAGGTGTGTGTAGTCGTACTTGCTGCACCGGTCGTCTGTGAGCTCCCAGAATCCTTTGTCTCGTCAGTTTTAGTCATGTGATATCTTCTCTCTTCATTTAAAGAGCTGACGAGCTGGAGCACGTCTGGGTGCTGGAAACGACCTGACAAAGAACGATGCGAGTGCTTCAAATTATTTGTCTTGACACACACAATTCAAATAAATGTCTACACAACATGTCCATATTAGTTTTATATAACTTGAGACCTAAAATAACACAAAACACAGCTTGCAGACGTACCGTTGGTAGAGTCAAAGAACTCCTGCAGTCTTCCCGGCGTTCCCTCCAACTCCTCATACTCATGAGCCTGCAGGATCATCTCCAGGAGGTCAAACTGTTTCACCATCCTGGCCTCAGCACTGCTCTGGGTCTCATATTCCTGCACATAAGACAATAACACAATAAGTTTGTCTGCTATCGGATCACTTTCATTCATTAGCTACAAATGTGGCAGATGCACTTTATACCTCCCACAGTCCATAAATCTCCTGTTTGAGTCCCTCCGGCAGAAGACCTGAGAGATGTCTCATCGCTTCCTGAGAGGGAGAAACTACATGAACCATCATCACCATCATCATCATCAGATCAATTTAACGTGTCAGGAAGCCTTAACAGACTGTGTTGTGAGCACCACACTGGTCACTTGCCTCTTCTCGCCTGTGTTTCTCCGCTTTACTGATGTTGTCCGATGGAGCAATATCTCCCACAATGCACTCTGCCATGTCATGAACCAGTGCCAGCTTTATACATCTAAAGACAGAGAGGTAGAGAATCTATGAGCAGCACTGTGTGAGCACTGCATTGTTTTTAGGTCTGCGTACCGGTACCTGTCTTTGTCCACTGTGGGGTCAGTGATGGTCAGAGACATCATGGCCATGCGGTACATGTGATCTGATACGCTCTCTGGTTTCTTCACGTTCCTGTACACCCAGCCGGTCCTCGGGACCCTCTAACGTCAAACAACACAACATATAACTCATCAGTGTCACAGAATATAGACAGTTAGGGAGACAGTTTGTGTTGGTAGAGACTGACTTCACTTGAAACAATGATTAAATCATACTTGTTTGACAATTTGATCTTGTAATACATTAAATGAAGATGTTTTACTTCATGGCAGAACAAAACATTTGAAAATGTCATTATAAGGTCTGGGAACTTGTGTAGACTCTATTTTGTATCGCAAACAATTAATCACTTAATTAGTAAATGGATTATTCGATGATCAATAAAGAAAATATGCATTGGTTGGAGTATTAGAGGGAAACACTGAAACTGTTAGGCAACACTGTGACATTAAAATCATCATTCATCGTTTTCATTTTATCCTACATCAAGTTTAATTCATAATATAAAGAGCCAACGCAGTAAGCATACAATAAATAATAGAGAGATCCACCTAATGAACAGTGAGTACAACAGTCCAGTCAACAACAGCCCACAGACTGACACAGTCCCGCAGAAATCTGTTGTTTATTTTCGGACAGAGAGTAAATCACCAGAGAAGTAGTCAGAGTCTCGGGAGAAGTCTTACTTTAAGCTGCCCGATAAGTTTCATAAACTGCAGCATTTTACTCATGCCAGCTGCTGACTCCATGGTGGCCGCCATTGTTGCCCGGTGTTTCGGTTTAAGCAGCGACCCCGTTAACCCGAGAGCGTCAGCGGAATGAGTCTGTGGTCGTCGTAGATACGACAACTGTTGAAACTGTTGTTGTCAAAACAAGACACGAATCAGACGAGTCGGGTAGTTTTTGATATTCTAACCTTAATGAAAAAATAGCTCCGTATCTTCCTGTTTTCTGCTGCCAGCTGTAACTAGGACAACCACAGACGTACTCGGCTAATTGTCACCAGTTGACACGGTCGCTGGTTAAACCGAAACACCGGTAACCCGGATACAGAAAGATGTATTTTACTGATGTAGTAGCCCAAAGCAGCCGCTGGGGGTCAGCAGATACAGCCCAACGAGCCTGTGAAACGAGATACTAAATCTGCTGTTAGTGGATTAATTAGATTAATGGTGGCTTTTTGGCTTTTTAATGTTTGCATCTAATAAATGTTTCGCTGTAAAATATTATGCAATCGCTTTGAACAAGGTATCTCAGATGTTTTGCTGAAAGTACGGACATTAACAAACTGTAGGTGGCAGTAAGGCAACAAGCGACAGTGTAAATCACACGAAGAAGAAGCTGTCGCACCGGAAGTTGGTGAGGCGGGAGATTCGAAGACGTAAACAAACTTTCTGTCGGTGTGTTGTTTGTTTGTTTGTCTTGATTCACATCGGCCAGCTACAGAAATGCTCAACAAGGCGCCCAGACTGAAACAAACGGTGAAAACGAAGATGAAGAGTAATACAAACGTGAGGCCGGCGTCAGAAGCAATGGTAAGTAGACGGTGTTATCGCCTTTTAAAGAGCTAACGTTTGTTTGTGGCTAACGTTAACTAGCCTCTTTTACTTGTTGTTCTCAGATTGAGCTCCTGACCCTGCTGTTTCTGAACAGTCTGGCTGATGAGGCCAAGGCCAGAGCGTTTGAAGACAAATCTGCAACTATTAGAGCTCAACATCTCAAAGCGGTCTCCAAGGTTAGTTCAGACAGGACCCAAGTCATGGACTCGCGAAGGTTATTTAATGTTAAGGCCGTAATACTAACATATCTTACATTTACATTTAGTCCAAAGCGACTTACAGGGAGCAATTTGATGTTCAGTGTCTTGCCCAAGGACACTTCGACATGCAGTCTGGAGGAGCCTGGGGACGACCCCTTAATATCTTATTTTCCAAATTTAATTTGTTAAATTAGTAATACACAGACAACAAAACTTAATTTCAATACCCCATTACATTATTAAGTGCTGATTAAGACAAGTTTCAGGATAAAAAGGAAAATGTACATATACTAAAATAGAATATGAAAACCATGTATGTGTTCTATACTTGTGTACAAGTATTGAGAAGTGTCGATGTATAACTGGTTATGAGCATGCTATATAAATATATACAACAATAATACCAGTGTTATCAATGATGCTAATTTAGGTCCCGTTCCATTCAGCTCAGACAGAGTCAGGGTGCTGCTGTGGCGTATTGAAGCTCACTGTCTCTGCTACAATACATGGAACTGAACCTTAATTAGTATCATTGGAAACACCTACTGATCCTACTGTTTCACGTCAACATGGCTGCAGTGCTGTGCTGTGCTGTGCTGTGCTGTGCTGTGCTGTGCTGTGCTGTGCTGTGCTGTGCTGTGCTGTGCAAGGGTCTGATGTTTACTTGATTACGAGGGCAATAAAATGCCCATCACCACTTCTAGAACCCAAATGCAGTTACAAATCCGTGAGATTCAGTCTGCTATTGCAGACTAAAGACCTTGTAGCACATATTCACATTTGAGAGGTAAAAAGACACTGAAATCTGCGGCAATTATAATAATAATTTATTAGCAAAATAGTTGATTCATTTCCTGTCAAGTGGTGTTGTAAATATGTTTTGCTTTTACAGTTACATGTCTTGACAGCAGTAGGCCACGATTTTGTAAAAATCCTTTTTAAATTCAGCAAATGTAGATATCTCTGTATTATTCAAGGTTTTGTAGATTCCGATCTGAGTCAGAATCATGTTTGTTTAAAATGTATTTAACTAGTTAAGTTATAGTTCAGCATGTTGTCTGGTAGAGGTGCTCAATAAACATCATCACTCGGAAAACAATTTAATTGTGACTCATTTTAAATGAATAAGTCCTAAACATTTTCTCCCTTAGAATTTGTGATTATTACTATAATAATAATATAATTACTACTACCAATAATTATGTTTTGATGTTTTTTTCCTTATAGAAAGTCCTGAAAAAAGCCAGAGGGTGAAGAGAGTGAAGTTCATCATCATCATTCATCATTTTGTTTTGTTGTTGAGCATTGTTGTTAAATCTTATTACGAATGACAGTAGCAATATTTTTGCTTTTTTATTATACATATTTTTTCTTCTGAATTTTTTTTTTGTGTTTTTTATTCTGCCCTGTGTAAATAAATGTTTTCCTGTCAGTTTTTTGTTCTTCATTCATTTTTTAAACTTATTCATACTGCAGACCTCAAAGTCCCAAAATACTAAACGCAATGACTTTCTCATATCAAATAAATAAACCAGACTTATTTACTTATACGTTGAGTATATTAAGCTTTAATGTGAAATGTGGACAGCTCAGAGTAGGTTAGTACTCCCAGCCCTCGGCTCGCTCTCCTATCATCCGTCACTGTCAGTGTTTTTAACTGCATGCTTTACGGCCTCCTCGCTGAGCGTGGGCTCAGCCTCCTCCCAAATTCCTCACTTCTTCACGCTACATAGTTAATCTTGAATGCTGAGATGTTATCCAGCTGATTTCTTATCACCGCAGGGTTCCCCACGGTGAGACTTTTGCCTTCTCAGGTGCGTGAGTGGTGGAAGGTCCTCTTGTTAAATTGTTTCATTGTGCAGTCTCTGCTAAATATTTATTTGAAACGATGGGTTGTCACATTTTCAGCTTCAGCGGGTGGTAGCAGTAAAGATGTATCACAGTGTATGTACAGTATGATGTAGCGCAGAAGTCCATCTTCAGTCCATGTGTTTGAATTCTACTGTAGGTGTCTTAATGTGAACACGATTACAGGTATACGTACATATGGTTTAAATTTATCACAAGCGTTATTATTCACTTGGCTCTCTGTCTTTCTCTCTCTCTCTCCCCTTTGCGTGGTGTCCTCCATCTTTATCATCTTACATCTCCCCGTCTTTCTTTTTGGCAGTTAAGACATTCCTTGGCCTCTGATGGTTATTTTCTTCAAGAATCTGATCTGGCACCCCAGCGTGCATAGTCATGTCATGTTTATGTTCCCTGTCAGGTTGAGGAGGTGTTACAGGGTTTGTGGAGTCCCACCCTCCTGACCTTTGAACCCCTGGCACCTCTCAGTGCACTGCTATTCCCTCCTTGAATCTTGCATTCTCATCACGGCCGCTCTAACGTTGACATTTGCATATTTTTCACTATATCATGTCCTCCCTAACTTTCCCGGCCTTGTTTGTGGCGATAGAGTTAAACTTCTTCGTTCTCCTGTTGGCGATGTGTACTTTACAAACACAGCCTAATCTGTAAATCTACTGCACGCAGATTGATGGACGACGTTGCTCTGCAGCAGCTGGCCACACATCCAAAGGCTCCATTGAGGTGTTATTTTATCTCATCTCATCATGCCTCCTCTCTAGGTTTGCTCTTGTTCTTAAGGGATTTGAGAAACACACTCTTTTTTTTTCTCCCTCTGTCAAAATAAAGAAGTAACAGACTCTGGTCCGGTGCATGTTCTGGTCTGAGCACCTGTTGACAATTTAAGCCAGCAGCCCTGTCCAGCTCCTCTATCTGGCTGTTTGTACTTTTTAACTCTGTCTCTCTCAGATAAATCAGCTGCAGTGTAAAATCCCACTGCAAAGCTCCTGCTGATTTTCTTGACAAGCCAAAAAAGCACGGCAGTCCATTTTGGCAGGGATGTTGTTATGATAACTTGCTGCGCCTTTCTTAATAAGGAGCACATGGTTTGACAGGTTTCAAGTGTGTCATTGTTTCTGTTCACATCTCTGCTTTGAGGGGGAAAAGTAATTTTAGTAACAATAATATGATATTTAATATCACCAAATTTGGCTCATTAGCAAATCTGGGGATTTTTGATTGTATAAGATTTGACAGGCATGGCAGTGGGTCATGAATTGTAGAGGGAAACACATACCAGGAAGAAGAAAATCTGCTTTGGAGAAGCGGTGAAGAACCACAGAGTTCCCAAAACAGGAGATAATGCACACAGGGGTGCCAAACAACAAATCCTCCAGAGGACTTGAGGCTTTCATCACCTTCCAGCCTTTTTGTGGGAATCATACATCGTCTCTGACACCTCCAGCTCTATAGTTTTGTTTTGTCATTGGGAGGTAGTCAAATCACTCTGTGTTTTGGGTTGTTATTCCCAGAATCCTGTCGTCATGGGAAACATGCACAAGTGCAATCATGGCTCAAGTTGAACTAAATCTAAAAAGTGTGGTTAATATAATTGTTTTTTTTTTTTCCTGTAGTTTATAGATACTTTTTTTTTATTTTATTTTTTTTTACTATCTTCTATAACTGACTCCGTCCAGCATGTGTGAGAAGCCTTTGAAAAGTTGGTGTTGATATTGTGGTGACATGCTTCATAAAAAACACAGTCATGCCTGACTGACTTAAATGAAACCAAGAAAATAATGATTTTGTTGTCATGGTAACACGCTCACCATATTCACTTTTAGACTCTGAGGAGAGCGTATGATTTATTGTGTGATGTGAGTAAAAGAGAGGTTTTTGTTCCTCTAAACAAGCTCTCTGATCCAAACTACTGCAGTGCACAATTTATAGCAGTTTCACATCTTTAAGTCTTGTACGGTAACGCTATGGCCACCGACAGTGTAAAGAATGGATGTATGCATATGTTATGCATGACATCACTTGTAGGTTTCTAATGAGTTGCTTTGAAGCTCACAGTGTGGTGACTCTGGCCAACGCCATGTTCGCAGCCCTGCCTTTTCCGCCTCCCGGACAATCTAAAAATTCATGGATCATCAGTAGAACTTCATACATCTGGGTGCTCAAAGAAACCACCTGTAACAGCACCCACCTGTCTATCAAAGCAGCCACGTGGTTAAGGCTTAATATAATTTGAACAGGTGAGTTAAAAAAAAATCAACCTCACTACAGTTGTCAAGAATGGTGAAATTAACTATAGAGACTAAAACAGTTTTTTGTACCAGGCTGTAAACGTGTTTATTTCTGCTGTGAAGTTGGACATTTCGACATGGGGTCTTATGGAGACTGACTTGTTCTGGAGCCAGCCTCAAGTGGATGTTAGAGGAACTGCGGTTTTTGGTACTTCAGCATTGGCTTCACTTCACAGACACAAAGAGTGTCGGTGTAGTTGACTAAATAATGGAGATAAAATCATTAATCTGCTCAAATAATATTTTAATCATATGTTGTATTGTAAAGAATATTAATGTAGCTTTGAGCTACAGTTAATTGTCTAACAAATATTAAAACATGCTCTGACTTAACGTGTACAATTCTGATTAAAAGGTTTTTAATCATGTTTTTGTTGTATTAAAAATCTCCTTCATGTGAATATGATTCAAATATCAGACACAAAATGTCTCCTTGACATAACTGAAAAATTCTTTCTAATCATAGGCGCACTGGAAAAATCAAGTTTTCTAAATCATACCGATGTAAGGTGCTTATTGGACCACGGTTTGCAACCAGTCATGAAGACTCACTCATAGACACCGTAAACTCCGACAGTACATAGACACCGTAAACTCTGATTCAGTGTGTAGACTGGACCTGCAGACTGAAGGTCAAAGATCCAGGTGAAGTAACAATACGCAAAACATAATTTTGAGTAGATCAGTCCTTAAAAAGACACACATTGTAAAGCTTTAGTTCAGGTAGAATGAGTATGTGACTAATAAGTTCAATAATCGTGTAGAAATCTCACTATTTATACCATTTCTGTGACGAGACTGATCATAGATCAGAAGGAGGGTCGTAAAGGAAGCGTATCACAGGAGGAGGTTGGGTGTGTGTGTGTGTGTGTGTGTGTGTGAGAGACTGTGTGGGGAAACAGGGACAACCTCACAGCAGCTTGACCAAACTTATATTAGATCTGTGTTGCGACTATCATATGATGGATGCCTCTTCATTTTGCATTATTCATGGCGTTCTGTCGACTTGAGTAATCGCGTGGAATGCACGTGGGGTTTTTCCTTCAAGAAAACATTTAGCTCAACTCTGCACTCGTCTGCTCTCTTTACACCAGACCGGAGTCTCTACACGAGTCCACTTGAAGGAATTCACAGACTTTTTTTTTTTTTTTTTTTTTAAAGATGTGAGGGCAAGGTGTCATTGCTGAGTGGATCAATGCCGTGCTGAAGGAAGAAGGAAAATGCGGATACCCTCTTTAATTTGGATTCTGCACTTTATGAATCTTACAAAAGGCCTTGATAACGCAAAGGTTCTGCGCAACAGACGTGAGTATTCAAGATTCAAGAGGATGACTTATCAACCACACCTCTCCAACGCTCATGTGAAATGTTTCTTATCTTCTCCCCATTGTTCCAGTAAAAAGTAGACAGACACTACATATGGAGACAATAAGATTGTTCTTTCAGCTCTCAGGAAACAATGTGGTCAAAGCGGTCATATTCCATTGGTTTTACCCTCTTGAATGGTATGAATTTGAAAGCTTGGCTCCGTTTATTAGCTCTGATCTCATCAAAGCACAATGTCTGCAAAGGCTAAAACTCACTTGGCTCCCCCTCCACACACACACACATGCACATCCTTATATCCTTTTATGGTTTATCTACAGGTAGCACCCCCATGAGCAGACCCTGTCCGGCAGGTTGTGTCACATGCTCGTCCCTGAATGGCTGCCTGTCATGTAAACCTCGCCTCTTCTTCCATTTGGAGCTGGATGGGATGCGGCAGAGGGGCACCTGTCTGTCCTCCTGCCCCCGGGGTCACTATGGCATGCGCTCTCCACACATCAGCACCTGCGCCAGTAGGTACCAATGAACATATGCAAGGTGTGGCGAACAGATGTTTAATCCTATCTTATTTAATTTTCTGGACGAGACTAGAGGCTTTACAGGATTTTTTTGCTGTTACTTTTACTGTTTCATTGTTTTCAGCTGAACAACAACTCACTGTGAAATACTCACTGTGTAACTGCGTATAATACAAACTGATTTAAAGTCGGTGTTGACAGAATGAAATAAACAAGAACATATTTTGGCACCATTTCCGCTGGCCTGCAGGGTGCAAGGAGGACTGCGCTTCCTGCTTCAGTGAAAATTTCTGCACACATTGTCACCCGGGTCACTTCCTGTTCCAGGGTAAATGTGAAAACAACTGCCCGAACGGGCTGACCGCAAACGCAGCGCTGAGAGAATGCACAGGTGAGGCGCGTTATTCATGAAGGCAGCGCGCAAAATATGCATGGAGAGTTTTTCATGGACGTACAGTGCAATCTAAGATGTTTGTGCGTGTCTCAGAGTGCTCTACAGGCTGTGAGATGTGTGTCAGGAGGAACATGTGTGTGAGGTGTAAAGCAGACCTGTACTTTCACCAAGGCCAGTGTCACCTCACCTGTCCAAGGGGATTTGAGCCTGATGTTCAGCTTCTGCAATGCAACCCCCAAGGTGAGAGAAACTCCCTTTGGCCAACTTTTACTGAGATGTCAAACAAACAAGAACAATACACAATATCTGTACAGAAGTTTCTGCACACTTCTTGCTACCTGTGAGTATCTGTCTCTTCACCTCTCTGCTCATAGTGCACTGCGAGGTTGGGGAATGGACAGATTGGGGTCCATGCGTTCGGAGACGGAGCACGCGGACCTACAGGAGGGGGGAGGAGATGCGCACGCGGAAAGTGCTACGGTCCCCAAGTGTCTACGGTGACCCCTGTCCACACGTGTCCGAGATCAAGAAGTGTGTCATCAAAAAGAGATCAAAGAGCCCAAGCAGGCTGTAGTAAGATGAACAGCAGCCCCTCATGAACAGAGACATTCAACTTGTTTTGCACCTTCTACATTTGGCTGATAGCAAAGAAAAAGTATACATACGTTCAGTTCAAATAAAACAGATGTTTCTTCCATTGTATCTATAAATTCAACATCTTTACTGCATTGCTTAGCCTTATCCAGGCTCAGGCATTTCATGTGAAAAACAGTCATGTGCTAAATTGATGCCACTTGTGTTTTCTTTTACAAACCGATTTTCTAACTCGACTGTCTTATTGCAACTTTTTGAGGACACCTGCACATCGTCTTCTTACTTGCAATAAAATGTATGAAGAAAACATGTTTTGGTTTTGTGTTAAAAACAGACTGTACCGCCAACACTTACTCAATCCGCTTTGACATATCAGACAAGACAAGGCACAGTTGTAAATAATAATATTAACAATGCATGAAGTACTTTTAGCTGCTTTGGTGTCATTGTGGTATTATGCACGCTGGCTCACTATCACACTGTCACACTGTCATGTCGCACTGGGACACTTGATAGAACACACAGCCATTGTTATGTTATTAATAACACTTGTGCTTTTCTTACTAAAACAAGTCAAATGTCTGCTGGGGAAAAGGCCTGTTACCAGTACCACATCCCATATTACTTAGCAAAAGAAGGCAAAAATACATAGTCAGCAAATGACCAAGAATAGTATGCAGTAATGTCATATACATCTGAACATTTAGCAACAGTAAGACCTACTAAATTTCATGAAATAAAAAATGCTAAAAACATAACAAACAAACAATTATGCATTAAAGTAAGATTTAGCGGGCTCTATTTACACATTATAATAATATAATATAAATATAATATAACAAAACATTATAATAATATAAATATTCACAACATGTATATGTTATGATAATATTCATATATATATATATATATATATATATATATATATATATATATATATATATATATATATATACACACACACACACACACACACACACACACACACGCATACATATATATAGTCTTGTATGTATATATAGATATAAAAGTAGATAAGTAATAAATAATATAATAGGTAAATAAATGCTATGGTACGTACGGTGCGCAGCTACAGCAGATGCACACAGCATGTGGACTGGCACTGTTAACGCCGTGAGGCCCATCCAGGAGAACTGAAGTCAGTTGGGCTTGGCCGGAGCGATGGTCCAACAGTAACGCAGTCGTAATAACATCTATGCTAACCGCACGTAACTTTATGACCAAACATAAATGCAGCCTCACGAAGGTCTCCACCTGCTCTTCTGCCGAGGACGCTTCTAGAAGTATCTCAATGTTCAGGTGAGTGTATAAACAGAGGCGTTTAGTAGCCAAGAAGCACTCTGACAGCTAATATGCTAACTGCATGTGCTATAGCAGCTGTCAGGTTAACGTTAGCTTGACGTTAACTTTACAGTATCTTAGTTACAGTATCTTAGTGACAGTATCTTAGTGACCGTGTTGCTTCACTACAATTAGACGAGGCTGTAGCATTATTGCTAGCAGTGTGAGCTCTTTAAATGCAATGCAGTTAGCTTAGCAGTAGTTGTGCATGTAGGTGTGTGGTGTTAGCTCTGTCTGACAGCTAAAAGAAGGCCTGTCATATAACTCGCTGTGTCCAAAGTCTTGCAAATTCAGGGATACTAAAACATACTTAAATTTCCTAAACTAGCATTTTTATTTCACCATTGTTCACTAGCAGAAATCATAACTTTATGTCGTGTGTGTGTGTACGAGAACTATCAGCCAAATAGCGCCTGACAGGTGGGGGAGCCACGCACGCCTGTTTAATACGATTTAAAGTAGTTAGAGCTATGTATGTATGTCTATGTCTATGTAACAGCACACAGGGCAGATAGATATGCTGTGACGGTGCTGTGTTTCTCTCTGTAGTATGGCAGGCTGTGGAGAAGGGGACTGTTCAGTGAATGCCCCGGCTCCCACCAAGCTTATAGAGGAGGGAGGAGACACTTGTGCTACAGACCCCTCCACCCCGGAGTGTGCCATCTGCCTGCAGAGCTGCATCCACCCCGTATGCCTCCCGTGCTGCCACGTCTTCTGTTTCCTGTGCGTGAAAGGCGCCTCCTGGCACAGCAAGCGGTGCGCTCTCTGCCGACAAGAAATCCCAGAGGACTTCTTGGAGCGGCCGGTCCTGCTCTCACCTGAAGAACTGAAGGCGGCAGCGGCCGGGGTGAGCCGAAGTGTCGGGACAGGCGGCGGTTCCCTCGGAGACTTTGCATGGTACTACGAGGGGCGCAATGGTTGGTGGCAGTATGATGAGAGGACCAGCCGTGAGCTGGAGGAAGCCTTCTCCAAGGGCAGGAAGAGCACAGAGATGCTGATTGCAGGGTTTCTTTATGTAGCTGACCTGGAGAACATGGTGCAGTATCGCAGGAATGAACATAGCCGCAGACGTAAGATGAAGCGCGATGTTGTGGACATCCCTAAAAAGGGAGTTGCAGGACTGAGGTTAGATCCTGATCCTGAACCGGCCCCTATTCCTGCTTTACCAGTTGTCACCCCAGCTGCCACGGACCGCATCAGCTCAGCTGACGGATCAGACGCTGCAGGCCAATCACAGTCTTCATCTTTCGGGATTATGGCGTCTCTTCCCCCTGTTAGACCTCCAACACTTCTGGGGCGCCATCTTACCAGTTCTCTATCTTCCTCACGCTCAACCCTGGAAGAGTCTTTCTCACAGCTTCTAATCAGCCAGCCGGAGGGTGAAGAGGTGGAAGGGGACGACGAGGTACAGACGTACGATTACGCATCCGGCAGCAGTGAGAGTGAGGAGGAACGTGAGAGAGCAGAATCGATGCCACGGAGAAGACATAGGCAAAGGCCGCTAAGAGAGAGCCAGCCAGCTAGAATGCCTCCAAGGGGAGGGCCCTCCAGCTCTGCGGTCTGTCTCCGCTCACGTAGTCCTGATGGACAGTGCACTGTGACGGAAGTGTGACTGCGACTCTGCGGCTCTTAAACTTTATCAGTTCGGCAAAAAAGTCCAATAACCAGTATGCATCTTTAAAGGTCCAGTGAAATGGAAAATACATTTATGGTGTTGTTACTTGCGTCATCTATCACGTGCCAAATATGATCCTAACATGCAATTTACCTAATTTTATATCCAAATATTCTTGGATCAAGGAAATTGTAATGTCATTTTAGTTTCGTGGGGGATCCGGTCAACCCTGCAGGTCTACAGAGTTAACTAGAAGTAGCAGCAATGACATGTTAGTCTGCAAAAACATAATTTACTGCTCTCGCTAACATTTCTTTAAAGGTCCAGTGTGTAGGATTATGACAGTAAGGTTTGCAACCAAATGAATACCCCTCACCTCATCTTCCTCTTCCAAGCATGTAGAAGAGCCTGTAAAACGCACAAGGCCCTACCTAAAGCCAGTAGTTAATTTGTCTGGTCTGAGCTGCTGAAGAATGGCAAACCCTGTGGAAGAGGATCTGCTCCCTCCCTCTGCAAAAGTTCATTAGTTCATTATACTCTAAGAAAAACCTATTTATGAATATTATATTCCATTTCTGCCACATTCTGACAATGCATCACCCTAAATCTTACACACTGGATCTTTGAGACCTGTTGCTGTCCTCCATACAATGTCGTGTTTCATGTTGAAATCGCCTAAAACCATCAAAAACATTAAAGCCATTTCAAGGGACCTTTAACACATGAATTAAAGCCTTTCGTTAAAGACTTCAAAAGCTATTTTCAGCCAGCAATATTCTGTATTTGTGTGTGTGTGTACACTGGTAGTCATGCATTGCATAAGAAGTCCGGGAACTTCTTGGTCAGTGTTGTCTAAAAAAAAAACTACACCTGTCACTGCCTTTACATCAGTTTGTGACATAGCAATACAACCTCTTTGAAATTAAACTACGCCTTCTTCGTTCTCTAATCCTTAGAGCTCGCGGTTTACATATTTTTGCGTGATTTTTTTTTCTTTCCTCTCTTTCAGAGTGTCGGTGTGAAAATCGAGCTTAAATGTAGCACCTTACGTACGAGTTCACGGATGGTTAAATCTGCTTTTCCCTGTTTTGCTGAGGTGAGGTTAAGAAGTTTAGATCAGGATCTAATGATTATTTAAACTGGTGTGTAAGTGCGTGTGTGTGTGTGTGTGTCTAAGCGTGTGAGGGGGAGACAGACTTTATTCCCTCTATTTTATTGTGAAATTCTTGGTTTAATAATGGCGCGCTGTATTGTTGTGGCGGTGTTGAGTGCTGAAAAGCTACTGGCAGAACCACTGGAAAGTAATGGGCTATATATGTCGAGACACATTTGGATTTCTAATTCTTGCCATAGTACTCTCGATAGGACTGCTGTCAGAGCACTGGCAGCGACATGTACTTGGACGAACGAGCTGACCTCATGCTCTTTTCTCTCTCTCTCACTTTTTTGCTCCAGATGCTTTTATTTTATTTTCACTGTTCGTGTCTTACTATCTGAATCACCTTAAAACAATCGTCCGTCTGTGTGCTGTAGCCCCTGTGGTGTTTTGTCAAGTCATTAAAGGTGTTTTCTCAGTCACTTAAATCTCGTATGTCGGCTGCTTTATTTGTTAATGGTTGAATACATCACGGATTTACGGGAAAACTGCAGAAACAGAAGTGGCACTGATCCATACGCCTGTTCGCAATGTGGTGTCCTTGTTTTATTCCAAATGCAGCATACCTGAAGAGTCCACAGGATGGAGCTGTTGCACAAATGAAGTCCCTCTTCACCCCACCTGATATTTAGGACCATTTCACAGGATCCTGACAGGCGAGATGAGATTACTCGCTTTATTGCTGAAGTTAGTTGCAAAGTTCAGCAAGAACACAAATAAGCCTGTTTCCAAAAATATCAAACTATTCCTCTGAATTCTTACACACTATGTTGTCGCTTGCATGTATTTTTAGATTTTTTCTTAGAGAGAAATCTGTTTAAAGTACTGGATCTGTAGCGATAAAAGTAAAAAAAAAATAATTGAAGGTTCAAAGCCTGAGCTGTTTTTAATCATTTACAACTAACCTATAACATATAAGGCTGCACGTGCTTGATTATTTTATTTGATTCTGAAGTGTGCCTACCATTTGTCAGCTAAATAAGTGTCTGACAGGTATATTTATGTTAAACATTACATGCAAGTGTTTGTGGGAGGCACCTAAAATATTTATGTTCAACTTTGTTTTATTTTATTATAGTTTTAAGTATATTTATAGTAAAACCTGAAGCTCAGCACCAGTGTCTCACTTATAAATTGTGTTGAGTAACCTGATAACACGTAGTAATTTATCTTCTTAACATTTTACGGCCTTGTGGTCTCGACTGCCAAGATGATCTGCGATTACCTGCTGCAGAGTTACTGGCGCTAAAGTTTGGGCCTCTGAATGTACAGGTTTGTTTACAAGTCTGTAAGAAGATGAGGCTCCTGCCACCAGTGAAGCTGAGCTGCAGCGTTTGCCAGCTGAAGAAAAGCACAGGCCCAGTGTGTGCAGTTTGGAGTGTGACTTGAATGAGAAACACGGCTTAATGAGCCAGACTTTGACTAGCGTCTTCACAGTGCTTCCATAGAACTCTGTGTACTCGGTGACTTTAACGAAAAGGGGGATAAAATGTTCCTGCTTTTTGATACTTTGTGCATAATTTACATCTGCAGGCTATAAAAATGTGATTTAGCCCCCTCCATAAACATCATAAACATCATTACTGCATATTTAAATGGGTTTGCTTGTCATTAAGCTTTAATTTCTCAGTGCAAATAAGAGTCAGTACTTTCATGTTGGCTCCAGATGGGTTATGATAATTGTGTAATTATGGAAAATGCCCAAAGTTAACTCAATATGGCAACCTAATTTAACCTATGGTAGACAATAGTCATTCTGCTTAGGGAGCATTTGTTACTTATAGCCACTTGTAGACACTCAGAGGAACATATACAGAGGCTATGGACACATTTATAAGACACATCACTAACTTGCTGTATGTGACCCTCATGTGGACATGACTGTGATGTTTCACAGCTTCTAGTGTCACTTGGACTGGTAGTTGAGCACTCCAACAAGCTGTGAGGCTGTTCTTGAGCCAGAAAGGGTGCGCTTAGTAACAGTAAGGACAACTCATTTCCATTGAGTGACAGCAAACAGCACACACAGAGTGAAACGCAGCATTAATTCACCTGTGAGTTTCCCCGCTACTATCTGCTGCTATGTGCACACAGTCCTATAGCACATAACATTAAGTATAACGTAACGTAATAATGCGTATGTCAATGTCACGTATTTTAGTATTGTATTAGATTGTATTGTATTGTATAGTATTGGACAAGATACTGTTTGACATTCATTCAGTTTGATTTCACTAGATGGAAAAGTAAGTGGAACACGAATCTCTGTACCAGGATGTAATGGTATCCAGGAATTGTCACGACATTTAATCCTGAACCGCTTAACGTGGCTAGACATTCATTCACCGAGTGAACAACAGACACGTTTGTTGAGTGTCTTTGCTCTTCAGGAGGGACTGACAGGCTGGAATGAGACACAGAGCTAATAGAGAAGGTGCAACTTTTACCCCCCCCCCCCCCCTTCACACTGCCCTTCTTCAGTACGTAGAAACTCAGATGGACCACGTGGAGGTTGTTGGTGTTCCAAAACATTTGGTGTTGATGTGTCCGGCTAAGCTTCTGTTGATTTCACACCGGTGATTCAAGGTGACAATGAGCATGATGATACTATTGGAATTACTTAAACCGACTTATCATAAAAGCAGTCCATCACACAGCTACACTACACTCAGTTGCCAATTTGAATATTGAAAATTGGTAAACGCACGTACAGAATTTCATGGTGAGCCATCCAATACTTATATATCCCCTGAACCACATGGAAACCTTGTCTTGGTGCTGGAGGTAAAGTCAGTGAACCACCAGATGTTTCGTTGCCTGCTGATCATAAACGCCTGTAATGAATTTCATGGTAAACAATCCAATATTTGCTGCAATATGCATGACTAAAAATCACTCGCTGACAGAGTTTGGAAAAGCTTAACATCGTACAATATAGGACACACGTCATGTAATATATATTACATATTATGCGGGGCATCACCTTAATATGCCATGAGAAACTGACAGATTAATGTGACGGTGACTGTATTTAGATTGAACATGTGAGGAGCAGCATCTGATGAGGGACGAGTAGAGACACGAGACATGTGGTGCCAACGTGAAGGACAACAAAACAATTACAGCACATACTGTAGATGATGTTCACAAAGGAGCTATTGCTAATCTCTTAGCACATGTGACACAAGGCCAGTGTCTGGTCTGGTCACTCGCTATAAGATAGGGCCATTCATAGTTACCCAGCCGAACACAGACAGACAGACAGACAGACAGTCAGGAGACAACACTACTATATGTTTTCAGACACATGCCTGCCCTTTAACGCCCTCATACATGCTATCATATCCTTGTCAAATACCTTCTGTAGCCTCCGTCTTCACACTACAGAAAATACACACACTGTCTCCAATCCCTCCACAAATAGTCCAGTCACCCCGACATCTTTCGCCACTGAGAGGCCCACAGTAGAGCATTGTTGTTGTGCGGATTATTTATGACCTTGTTTTTGCTGAACAAAGTCAACCGGTCTTGTGTCAAAAGAAATATCCTGTGTCCGTACAATTGTGCTGTTACCATATTGTTACGATAACTTTGAATCTTTTTGCTCTGTCCTGCAGCTGTGCATGTCGTGCCTGTACATTTATGTGCAGTATGTCATCAGTATTTGCAACCATAATGCTTAGATTCACAGACAGGGTCTCTCACTCCTGCAGGAGCCAGAAATGACCTCACCCCTACTGTAACCATCATCGACCTAACACCATTAGAGCCTATCAGGTGACACGCCTCGCTAAGCCCGGTGCTACTGAACCATTTATAACAGTGATGCGTCACGTCATTACTATGATGACTTCTAAAATCATAAAGTTTATATTATGGGGTATACTCCATTTCTAAATAAAGCGCCATATGACTGCACGGTCCATTTTTGGTTCGCATGCAATCATTTCTGCTATCTAAACAAGACTGTGACAGGTGAGATATAAATATGTGTGTGGGGGGGGGGGTTCCAATATTAAGGATGTAATAGGGGACCAACGACCATTAAACCATTAAAAAATTGCCAATACAGCTGCATAAATACAAGGCTGCACTGTTGGTAACCCTCATGTAATTGTCAGCCTCTGCTAGTACTGATCAATGTGTAGTAATTTGGTAGGTGGATTTTACACTAGCTGTGTCCCTTTGTTTCAGTCTTTACTCTAACATAAACTAATTGCCCATTAGCTCTTGCTTCATACTTAGTGTACAGATACATTGATATAACAACAAGTAACTGGTAAATCTTTAGATAGCTGACCAACAAACATGAAAATGAGAATGAGACTAAGTTATTTTGTTTTCAGGACCCCTGCAGACTTCTGCGGTCTCATCTTTCCCTTTTCAGACAGTGTAGTCACGTATGCCTCGTAAACTTTCTTCCTCTCTTGCAGACAAACAACCTAAATATTGGAATATGGCAGCTCCATCTGCGATTTATGCTATAATTTGAATACAAAATAATATTGCAAAAGAATCGTCCATTGCAGAACTAGAACTTTCATGAATTTAGGATTAATTGTTGGACTGTTGTAGTTTTAGCATGAATATTGTTGAAATGTGTTGTATTGTTGAGGTCTGATGGACTGCTTTTATGATAAGTGGGCTCATTAGTGTAATTAGTCATCGTCACTTTAAATCACCACAAAAGCTTAATCAGTCACATCACCACCACATACTTCAGCTCATTTATCAACAGACTCCACGGGCTCTGTTGGAGTTTCTACGTATTTGGGTTAAAGATGTGAAAGTTGCATCTTCTCCATTAGCTCTGGGTTTCATTTCAGCCACTCAGTCCCTCCTGCAAACATCTGTGGTAATCTCTATTAACAGATACCTGCATATGAATGCTAAATCTTTGTCAGATGGTAGCCAGTGGCATCTGTGTCTTTTGTTCCACCAGTCTGCCCTGTCGAAGGCAAATCACTGACTGCAGCTTACGTTAAACTTGTATTGTGCATCTGGTCTGCCTCATTATTGTCCAGCCAATGAAAGACAATAAAATACAGAAGTATGGATGTGTGTGTTTCCATCAGGATTCACTGCAGTGACCCTCTGACATTCCATCTGGTACTATAATCAGGTCAAAAACTCAGCCTATCCAACACTTTTGGGTTATGACCAAATATCTGTCAGGACATTCCTATCAGCGTCAGCTGCACTTCCTGTTCAGTGCTAATTAGCAAATGTTGGCATGCTAACAAGCTAAATTAGGATGGCAAACATTATACCTGCTAAACTAGGCCTACAGCATGTTAACGTTGCACATGTTAGCACACTGATATTAGCAATCAGCTAACATTAATATAGCCTCAGGCTGTAGTTTATTCCTCTGTGCTAAATGTGTGCGTGCTTATGCATTTGCATGAGGTGAACATGTTTGTGTGGGACACAGGCCAGACGGCGGACCATGTAGTCACTCCCTGCTGACCGCTCCGCTGAAACCGAATTATAATTGGTCATTCGTCACCCGATAAATAGACCACTATAGTCACCTCTGCCGGGCAACACCAGCTAATCCCACGAGAGCACCCCGCTCTTGTTTTGAAAGGCGAGCCACATGGGTTGTCTTTCAAAGTGGAGATATTTGGGCCCCATTCTATTTTAATGGCGAGGTCTGAAATTCTCAAGAACCCTTTAGAGTCCTCCCGGCTGTCCTTGATGGTCCCACCTCTCGTACTGCCACACTCATCGTCCTGCATTTGAGATGGTCATTTCAATGGACGGATGCGGTCACACTGACAGTTCAGACGTGTGGACGAAGATAGAGCGGACTGGATCGTGACACTAGCTACAGTCAAACAGATGGGACGTTTTGTACTTTGTAGATAAATTGGGTGAAAATGGAAGTGTAGAGTGGTGGGCTTTAAACATACACCTACGGTCTAACAGGGTTGACCTGTAAATTCATAATTCAAGCTGTCAGCACTCCCAGTAGATGAAAAACACCTTAGAAAATCCATGTTGTGCACATTACAGAGACGAGAGAATTAGGCCGAGCAACCATTGCAGCTATACTTGAGAGGGTGGTAACTTTATTTAATTATATTCACTATCAAATCTTAGGTATTATTCAATACAACGCAGTCCTTATATCTGTTAGACAAAAGTTTTGTCTTCTGAGAGAGCATACAACAGTGACAACACTGTGTTAAGGCTGCCAAACAGGTGTCCATCCTCCCAGCTTGTTTGTGAAGCCATGCACTCACATGTCCGATGCAGGTGGATGCCACTGAGGGAACATCCTTTTAGAGGAGGAGAAAAATGCAAACACCGTAGAAGCTGAAAGTACTAAAACGCATGTTGTTTGAAACATGCAAACGCCACCTTGGACTCTTAAGTTTTAACAACAGGAAATGTTCCATATAATGTAAATAGAAGGACCCGAGAACCCTGTAAACCAGCTGTAAAACAGCTCAGTTTTCGGGGTTGTCCGGTTTGCTTTCATGTTTAACCTCTTGAACAGGGTGGTCCTGTCGATCTTCTGTTCACATTTTTGTGAGAGACACACACGCGCACACACACACAGACACACACAAGTGGCAGTTAACCATCTATTTTGAGGCTGTCGCAGTAGCAACTGACACATACTGAGGATTTCACTGCAGACCCCCTAGAGCTGCTCCAGTGAATAAGAGGCTTGTCAGGACAGAGATGCAGCCTGAGGGGCAGAGGGCACAGGGCAAGGGACAGGTGGAGGCAAGAGGAGTTTAAGACTCACACGTGCCTCTGATCACCAAGAAGACATTATGTCAGCCACCAGGGGCTTATTCAAACAGATGTACCGCTCATAATCACGCATGTATAGAAGACCAATCGAGCTTGTCATGAATAGAGTCTGCCTAGTAACCAGTGTAGACAGCCTGTCTCTGAAACTTAGCTATGGTGTATATGTTTCAAATCCAATCTCATTTATTAGACATATATATTATAAATAACTGATATTGTTCTTTGTTTAGATACCTGGTTATCCAAAAAAAGAAAAAATACAGTTAAAGATCAAAAGTTAATGTAATGTAACATAATGTTAATTATTTTGCAATAAAAACACATCCCTACGAAACAATTTATTTTAAGTTAATCAATCAATCAATAATATCAACAGACTTGTTATGTTGGGAAAACAACAACTCATTTTTACAAGAAAACAAAAGGTTTCCTTGAATATGATGAATTTCAAATCTCTGAATAAGATATCGAGCTAATCCAGTTGCACCGTCAGTATCAAATCTAAAATACAATAACGCAATGTGATCAACTCAGAAAAGTGTTACTGCTTTGCTATTATGTCACTGAAAGCTAATCAATGAACATTTCATCAGCAGGTTTACAACTGACCTAATGTTAAAGGTCTGGTCATATACACAAAAGGCCTGTATGTTTCTCCAGCTCATCGATGGTTTCAAATCCACATATTCAACAAACAGAAGGTGGTCTAAAAACTTTCAACTTACTGACTTGACTCACTGTAGGAAAAAAAACACAGGTGTGACTAATAATATTAACAAGTGTCCCAGTCTTCCATTCAAGCCATTAGTCCTTTTTCTGCTGTTGCATGTCAATATATCTGCGATGAAAAAGCTCTATTTATAACATTCATACCCCAGTGTTTCCTGGCATATAGTAGGCCTATCTCTACTTACATGTGGCTAATATTAACTACAAATCAACTCTATATTTGGTTTCTGTAAAATAAAGACTAAAAGCTATTATAGTTTTAACAGCGGTTAAAGCAGTTAGAACACCGGCATGCACACACACAAAACTTAATTATAATAATGATAACTATATACATTATGGGGATTTGTGTTTTGTCCCCAAAAGGAAGGCGAGTCCCCACAATCTAACTGTGTATACAGATTTATGTCCCCACAACATGAGTTATACGTACACACACACACACACACACACACACACACACACACACACACTGTAGTAACTCATTCAAAAGGGCAGATCGGCACAGTTATCATGATCAAAGCCATGACAACAGATGCTGCTTGTTCCCAGATATCATAAATAAGGCTCTGGAGCAGTATACAGATGGTGGTACATCTTCATGAATGTGTGTGTTTGTGCTGGATTGCTGTACATTGCGGGCACCTGCACACATATTACAAAAGTTGTGTAACCCAGTAGAGATAATCCTAGAAGTCATCCTGCTGTGATGTAAAACTATTTTTTGATGGGTGTTACCTCCTCCGGGGGTCAGAGTGGGTGTGATAACTTTGTCTGCTGACGTCAGGGGAGCCATGACTACAGTTCAGCTGTCTGTTCTTGTGTTTCCTTTCTTTCTCTCTCTGTCATCTGTCTGTCTCCGCTCTCATGAATAACTCGTCCAGCGGAGAACATGCTGTGCCAAGCTCTGCCATGCTGTGTGTCACTGTCACAGAGTGTCCCCAGTCAGGCAAGCGGGGTGCAGGGGAAAGTATACACCAAAGAATTTATCTGCTGGAGACTTTATACTGCAGATCTCCTGTTGAAGTTAGTTCATGCAGGCAGCAGCTCATCAAGAGTTAGCAGGGGGCCTGATGAGGGAAGAGGAGTGATGGCCAACAGGACGCCTTGTTAAAATACCCTCATGTAGCCCAAGTAGGTGCCAACCTGTAAGATAGGCTCTCATTTACACACACACACAAGATGAGAATACAGACAGGAAGAGGCAAGAGAAAAGAATAAGAGGCGGTGGCAGAGATGCAAATAGTGGAAAGAGTGCTGTCTTAAAACCAATGTGATAAAAATAAGACAAAAATCATTATGTGACTGAAAGAAGTGTAGGACATTTACTAATGGATAGAGGTGAGAACAAGGCCGACTTTAACCCTAAATGAGCAGGCTAAATCCCCAATCTGTCGACATTTGTTAGATGTTACGTGTTTGATGTTTCGTTGGGAGGCAGAAATAGCGATGGGCAAGATGAAAGAAAAAGAGCTAGGGAGACAGAGAGAGGAACCCCGCCTCCCACTCTTTATTTATACCCCCAAAGACAGCAGGGTAAGATTTCTGGCACCAAAACACACGTCACGCTTGCTATTTCTGTCTGAGGTGCCACATAGCACCGAGAGGTTGGGTGACAGGACTGAGGCATCATGGGGCCAAAGGACTTCCGTACACCCACCCCAGCCTTTACATGACATTTCACACTTTGGCCCCCTCTGCCAGAAGAGTGTGTATGCATGCATGGATGTGTGCGGCAGAGCATGTTGCTTATCTGTACAGAAAATGTTCACTTGGTAAGAAAACTGCAAGACGTGTATGCTTGTGTAACTGCTTTTTTTGCAGAGTGTTTCCGCAGCTTCCACAAAGCAGGCGGTGTCCAGAGGTTGTTGATGCAGTCTTCTGAGGCGAGAAACACACGGCATGAAAGCTGATCCCTGCTTATAGAGACTCAGTATCTGTGCTGCGCACCGGATATCACGGGATGACAGCAGATAACAACTGCTCTCGTAAAGCATAAATTTCACAGCATATCCAGTGTGATTTCATAAATATATTTAATCCAAGTGCAGCGTATATGCATATATGCATATATGAGCCTCAAAAATCTGTCTTTAGATGACAATCATATTTTAGTTTTTCATCAGGTTTGTTTGAACCAGCTGACCAGTTGCAACGGCAACTGATACTGCTTGAGCTGCTGTTGCGCTGGCACGCAGAGAACTGCCAGTGTCGGATATCCATATGCTTGACATGCAGTAAATCATCAACACTCTGCAATATGACCCATCATTAATGGAACAATACAGTGCTGCAATAGAGAGTGAGAGACAGAGTCTTTATGTCAAAGCACTGTCATATTTATTACCAAGAAAAAAAAATACATTAAAGGCATATCATAGTCTTTTGTCACAGCTGTTATTTGAACATCTTAAATATATTACTTTGACAGTTTGATACAGTAAAACACAGTTGTTGACAGTTAGCAGATTGCTGCTGGGAGCACAGTTGTGACTTAATCTACTCCTACTGGTGGCCAGGTTGGATTTAATTCAACGTGGCAACCATGAGGATCGAACACATGAGCATGCACCCTCGAACTAGGGCTGCATGCAAAATCTCAGTATACAGAAAACACCTGAAATTCAATACAAAAAGAAGAGAGAGAGTGGATAAGGGGGGAACTGCAACAAAGCAACACGTTGACATGTCGGCAAAGGGTTCGGCACAGAAGAAGCAAAAAGCCACAGCAACACTGGAGAATGTCGTGGATGTGTTTTTTCTATCTCAATGAAATTAAGCATTTCTTTGCAACTCTCTTGTTTTGTTTAACAGAAAAGTCCTTACTATTTACACGGGGAAGAGTTTTCCTGGAGGAAGGGAACAAGCTTTATTGAAATGGAAAGGTATCACATAATGACAGTCTCAGTCTGAAGAGAATAGGAAATGAGAGGCCGGTGCTTCAGGGCGGGACTTGGGGTTCTGGTCATGGGGCTAGGGGGGCGAGTAAGAGGGCTTGGGGGGCGGTACATTGGGCCTGATGGGGCGGTGATCCTGGCAGTAGGAGTGCGGCCGGCCCATCTGGATGGAGGTCGCTGGTTGGCTGGCCGCGCAGGGCGAGAGAAACTCTTGTTAACTTTGGCTGTGGACAACTCGGCTGGGTTTACCTGAACACACACATAACGAGAGACATGTTTTATTTGGTTGCTCTTGCAGAACTGATGCTGCTGCTGAACGTAATCACACAAAGAAGCTGAAAATATCCTACCTGCTGTGGATCCTGTCTGTAAGCTGTGTGTCCTGTTCTGGGACTGGAGCTGTACTCATGCTGAATCTCCAGCATGTCCAGCAGCTCAATAAGTCCTTCATCCCTCACTCTGCCACAACCTGGCAATTCCTGTCCCATTGACCCTCCCCTCTGGATCTTCTGAGCTCCAGGTGAAGCACTTGAGACCCTGTAGTCCATTTTGGGCTCCGCATGTTGGGGTGCAGGCTTCCTCCCTCTCTCCCCTTGAGCCAGTCCTCCATCTCTGTCCGCCCCACTGTTAGCCCTGGGTCGAACCTTTGGACTCCCCGCCACCTGTGATCTCCTCTGGGACTGCTGAGGACTCCGCTGGGACCCTTTAGAACTACTGTACCCTCCTCTGTGATCCTTGTGGTTCTGTCTACCAGAGTCTGATACTAACCCCCATTCTTGGCCGGGCTCTATCTCTGCTGTCAGCACCTCGGAATCTGCTTGGCATTTCTGGGTAGGCACGCGCATGGGCGCCCTGCCGGCGACTGCAGTGGCTCCCAGAGCTCTGCGCTGACAGCCAGGGGTGGGGCACTTTGGCTCTTGAGCCGGTCCCTGATGGGTCACAACCCCTGATTCAGTCAGCGTTTTCCCCTCGTTTTCCTGAAGCATGGCTCCAAACTTCCTGAGAACAGAGGGGCTGCTGCACTTCCTATCTCCTAGCATGCTAGGACTGAACTTCCTGTCCAGAGCTGGAGATTCAGCTGCTGTGACTGGGAGCTGGGAGCGTTGCTGTGACTGAGCAGCAGAAGCATCCCTTTGTCCAAGAGGGGGCTTGGCACCTGTGTTTTCTTTGTTGGGAGAGCTCTTCATGTTGGACACTTGGTTCTTCCTGTTTTCAGTCTCCTCGAAACTTCCCAAAAACTGCTCTTGACCAAGCCTGAACCAGAACAAACAAAACTAAGATTAACATGTGTTTATCAGGTGTTTCACCTCACGGCATTCAACAAAATGTTCACGAATCGAGTGCAAACTTTCTTACCTTTCATTTCCAGAACTTCTTCTGATCTCATCCTGGTATGCAGGGATGTCCGGGCTCACCTTGATTGTGTCACTGAAGCGCTGAGAGAGATGGGAAAATATATATTTTTAAAAACATCCATATTAATCGCCGCTCAGCATTTAAGAGGTTTAAATAAGGATCTGCTACTTCAGGATCGTTGGCAAGCTTCCGTTTACTGTACCTTACCAAAACTGAACCTCAGCTGACCCTTGATCATCACTCGATATAGCACTGCTAGAAACTATTCTGATCTACTGTACTTCAATGTTCAAAGTGCACGTGGCTTTTCATGTGGACCGGGAAACAGTTTAACGTGTTCAGGACAGTGATGAAACCATCTGAAACTAACTCCTATCTGGTAATCTGTGTGTGTAAGCAGACTTGAAGGAACCAGCTAACTGTAATCAATATGCTCCTGACTGAACCCCAGCTTTGACTCATATCATGTCCACCTATCTGGTTTCCTCAGATGTGCAGATGCACACAGAATGAGGCAAAGGCAGGGAAATGATAAGAATTTTCTTTTACTTACCACATGGCGAGCTCCATTGTTCTTCCGACTCATTTGCTTCCCCTGCCCCAAATAATCCTGCAATAAGTCTCCGATCTCTGAAACTCCATTGGTGTGGCAGTAACCGTAGCCATTCTGATGACTCACTGGGTAGCTGTACCCGGTGGGGCTATAGTTACAGCCGTTACTATAGTGATGTGGCACAGTTATAGCTCCAGTGTGATTCTTGCTGTGATGGTCGGGCGCAAAAAGACCATTGCCATGGTGCCCTCGGCCACACTCCAGCTCGCCGCCATTTTTCTGGTTGTCAGTGGTGATATCGTTTGCTCCTCTGCGGGCCTGAACTTCATTGTACAACTGGAAATTGAAAGCAGAAGAAAACATTAACAACTTCCTGCTGATTTCCTTTTAATTGGATGTCTTCTTAAAATAATTGGCACATACTGTACACAACTACGTGCAGCACAACCGGGGCTGTGTTTACACAACAAACAAGTCTTAAAATGATCACAAAATCATTGCACAAGCTAACCTATATTTATGATAAGCACATGTTATTCCAGCAAGCATCTGTTTCCTTTAGTATCCGCTTTCAGACTATGTGCGTGTGTGTGTGTGTGCGTGTGTGTGCGTGCAAGAGAGAAAGAGAGAGAGAGAGAGAGAGAGAGAGAGAGAGAGAGAGAGTGTTCAGCCTGTCTGTCAGTACATCACAGTTTAATTAGCTTGTTAACATTTGTCTGTATCACTGCTCCAACAAGGCCGTGAGGTTGTGTCAGTCGGTGAGTTGCCAACAGTTTATTACAGTGCACAGGCACACACACACACACACATGCACACATACACACACACACGTACATTACACCAATTAACACACACTCTAGGGGTTACGGAAGCACTTCATAACCTGGAAACAAAATCATTAACATGTTCACACATTCCAGTGTCACATCTAAGTGAAAACGCTGTCATATTCAAGTCA
Organism: Nibea coibor; assembly: GCA_023373845.1. Taxonomy (NCBI): domain Eukaryota; kingdom Metazoa; phylum Chordata; class Actinopteri; family Sciaenidae; genus Nibea; species Nibea coibor. Next base: position 9,561,139 of record CM041730.1, read on the forward strand.
GCTGCAACCACATTTGGATGATTGTTAAACCCCAAACTCTTAATCTGAGTGACTCTATGCAGCCGAATTTATACTTTTACCTACAGTTAAAGCTGGAACATGAGCAGCTTCACTATAATGTCTATATTTCTACATCATTACGTGTAGTGTTGTACAGTACTAATCAAGAGGGGAATGGGAAAAAATACGATTTATGGCACTAGGTTGCTCCTCAAATCTTTCACACATTATAAGTCAAATTTCCATCCACTGGCCCAAACTGTCCACAGTCCCAGCTGTGTGTTTGTGATAAGATGTGTCTTTTCAGCAGTCTGCAATCATATTTTTGCAAATTAACTGTAAAATCTCTGTTATTCAGAACCTTACCTCTTCGATTTTTTTCTGTATGTCCTGCAGCTGGTCCTCCCACTCCTGCATCTCCGAGTCAAAGTTGTCCATCAGCTCTGGCCTCTCTTTTCCCCAACCCCGGCCGCTGTGTTCCAGCCCACGCTCCAGATCGATGGCTGCCATGGTGCAGGCGGCTCGATATCCAGGGGCCTTTTTAAATAGCAATTTCCTCTTTTCTCCTGTTTCACTTTCCTGTCACAGATCACCGTCGGGCTGATGGTGGTTGAGGGACGGAGGGATTGATGACCTGGAAACACTATAAAAGACACAAGGGAGAAAAGAAGATTGGCATAGTTCTGTCATTCAGTCCCAAATCTGGGTGTGAGTCAACATTTTGACACTTGACACTTGTCTCCGTTGCTTAAATGACTCGTTATGTTGGACACTTTCTGTCCTCGCAAAGGTATCCATGGCCTTCTCCTTTCACATTCTTGTCCAAAAAATTCACAGGCATGTAAGCCTACCTACGCAGCACGTGTGGACAAGAGTGTTGCATGACAGCACTGCGTGTCTTTAGACTCCTGGTCACTTTGACCTCCAGCATGCCTCAGCGCACCTTGTGACATGGCAAGAGAAACTCAACTTCAATGTTCCAAATGAGGGCTTCGACATCAAGATGTACGACCAAACCAACTATAACCTTGTCAACATTCATCACTTGCATGGTGAAGTTGTGTCCCCACTGGGGGTACTAATCATCTAAATACTGTCCTATCAAATAAACTAAAGCAGCCGGGGTTTGTTGTTGTTGTTGCCGTCATTAAATATGACAAGTATCCTGGTCAAAAGTGTCCGAATGTACCAGCCACCTCCCTCCCAACTGTGATGTAAGAGTAGAGATATTAATAATCCTGTAACTATGCATAGTAAACTAGCTGCATGGTTTGTGCTCATGGGAGAGGAACAGAGAGTGATGCATGTCAGAGACAAAGACAGAGAAAATCTAACAAATTAGACTTAAATAGATAAATAAACAGAGTAAAAATAAATCAAAGAAAATGTCTAAAAAATAAAGTCAAAATAAGTATAAACATGACCACATTGGAATTTAGATTTTGACATCCCTGCTGTCTAAATTAAACATTTTAACCCTCTGTACAATAAATGCAGAATTATATATGGCACTAAACCATTATTAAAGAGGACATTTATGCCTCATTAATACACAGCTGCTCTTACCTTGCTCCACAAACAAGGGATTGTTTGTCGCTTTCTTATTATCTGCCCTCCAGTAAAAATCCTCTGCCTGCTCTAGTTCCGTGCGCCGTGCGCTCTGTGCGCTCTGGCCTCTCCAACAGATTCACTTCCCTCGTCGCCAAATTGTCAAGTCTCCTCTCTCCCGTGCGCCCCTCTCTCCTTTTCCTCCTCTGTGTTACGTAAAACCCCGCGGACTGGATTTAAAGGGGCCCCCTTCTCCTATATACACACATGGGTGTCGGAGTTAAAGTCCGGATGGTTGAGCTAAAGGGTAAACAACTTCTGTTCCAGCCGGGTTACCCAGCCTTTATACCGCTCCCCACTGTTTACGTGGGCGCGCCATTGGAGCCGGGATCAAATGTCATAATGTCAAATTTATTCCAGCATTTGAAGTCTCGATGGGACAACTGTCGTCACCATCATCCTGGCTATAATTACTGGGGTGGCTCACGGAGAGAGGGAAAGTGTTTACATAGCTATTTCAGCTGCTGCGGCCTCTCAGCCAATAGGCTTCTCTGTTGCTACTCTGCTTTAGGATGCTTGGGCAGATTTCGTCTTGTGACCATGCCCCACTGCAAATCATTTTTTCCGAAGGATGCCAAATGGGCGTGAGTGACACAGTGAGTAATAATTTGTCACAGTCAATAATATCTTTATTGAAGGTAGTCACGGAAAGGAAACAGCATGATGGATGGCTGGCATGTTTGGCAAAATTTCAGTTTTCTGAAAAGTAGTTTTTTTGTTTTTTGTTTGTTTTGTTTTGTTTGTTTTTTTTACAGATTTTCAATGTCAAACTTCACATGCTATCAGAACTTTTCATGTTTAATATGTTCTGCCATGTTTTTATAACATACACGTAGCACAGGTTTCACATTCTGCATGTTTCAAATTGTGCTAAAGAGCAAAATGTGTGAAATCTCATACAATGTCCTGGAGTAACCGGAACCTGTGACTGTGTTCTTGACTCATCCTGCTGCAGTGACGTATGAAGACAGTTGCTTCTGTTCATCTGCCACACCATCAATTACTAAAGCCTGCCTCTGATCAGGGGTCCTGTTGGGAATTTTGGGGGGCCACCCCTTCAGACAAAATCCGATAGTTAGCACTTGGCATGATCGTCAGAATTCCTTCCAGTTTGAAGCCCCGGGATCATCAGAGTTATTCCTCCACCTGTTGTGTTCACTATGACAAATCCTTCGGAAGTTAAGAAGAGGGATGAAAACAAACTTTATCCTTACTTTACCTTGAGGCAACAACAGCAGGATTGTAGATCAAGCGTGGTCCTGAAAAACAAAGAGGAGAGGACGGCTGTCATAACCTGTTACAAGAGAAAATATATTTAGAAACAAGGTTAAACCAGGACGTAAAGCAACACAGTGATTTTTACAGTCTCGTGACCTTAAAGCTCAATGTAAGCAATGTTAAACTCCATGTACATCCACTTCCTGTTGGTTTAAGAAGAAGATTTACTTTTTTAATCGCTCAACTTTTACATCTAGAGGCCCAGAATACAACCACACACAAAGAGCTTATAGATTTTTGGTGTTCTTCAGCTACTTATACTGTGTTTCCCCATGCTAAGTCCCTACAGACTGAGCCTACTGCTGTCCCAAAGAATTTGTTTGATTAATAGGGAAATAAGTTGATTCACCTTCTTGCCATGATTGATAGATACCACCCTTTTGTATGGTAAAGGTGAAGCTAGAGCCAGCAGCATCTAACTAGCTAGCTAGCTTACCATAAAGTCTGGAAGTAGTGGGGAAACAATTATCTGTCCAAAGGTAAAACATGTGGCTGGAACACTGACAGTATAAAGAATAGACAGTGCATGTGTGACGTCATCCATAGATTTCTGAACTGCAGTTTGAAGCTCAAAATCTGCAGCTCTGGCTGCCGCCATGTTGGAAGTCCTGCCCCTTCCACCTCCCACCAAATAATTAGCAAAGACATGGATCATTGGTGATCCTGAGGTGGACTGAATGATGCCTGGGTGTTCAAACAAGACATCTGTAGTGCCACCCACCTGTCAATCAAAGCAGCCACACTGTTAATTATGCATAACTTTAAGGCTTAATATAATTTGAACAGGTGAGTTCTATAAAAATTCTAAAAAAGTACAGCTGTCAGGAACGGGGAAATTAGCAACAGAGACCAAAACATGTTTATTTCTGCTGTGAAGTCCACATTTTAACATGGACCCTTATGGAGATTGACTCCATCTATAGCCAGCCTCAAGTGGCCATTCAAGGAACTGCAGTTTTGGCACCTCTGCATCAGCTTCACTTTACAGCCTTGGAGTTTGCTGCTTGGCTTAGAGGTCCTATAAGTGCTCCATAGACCTGAGAGTTGAAATTATTATTATACACTTCTATTATAAACTTCTGAGAGATCCAGAGCAATGATGTATCCTGTAAAGACTAAACATGGTCCAATATATTAAATTCCCATTTTTATTTTCATTATTTATGTGTTATTGTTATTGTTCACTCTGCTGAGCTATACACCTGATCTGTGACACATCGATAGGACAACAACAGTATCAGCTACAGCGTTAACCTGTTCCTCCCTCTCAAAGCTCACTGTAACTCACCGTCTTGAGGGACTGTGGTGGACAGTGACGTGTTATTGAAAATCTGGGCTCCAGTGTTGAATCTAGCCACACTTTCTCGAATGTGACTGCAGCGATGGGAAGCGCTGAGCTTTTCCTGTGCTTTTGGTTACCTTGGCAACAAAGGATGCGGGGAGGAGGGGGACAAAAAACAACAAAACAAAACAGCAAAAAACAAAGAAGGGATGATGTGAATTAAGGGAGGGCATGTATCACAGGACAAAGAAAAGAGTAAAAAGAAAGACTAGTTTAAAGATGGTGGCGTAGGAGAGGGATGAGAATAACACAAGTATGAGGATGAGCAAAATGATAGGCTGGAACATCTGGGCAGAGGACGAGTTGAGTGACAAGAGGTTGGATTAGACGAGAGAAAGGAAGAAACAGAATCAGCATTAATTTCTTTGAGGCTTTTCACATGCAGACATGAAACCCATTTTGAATCTTTGTCTCACCGACAGTGGCTCCTCCGCCTCCCTGTCTTCGAGCCTTGGCACTTCCAGTCTGTCTATGAAGGCCTGCAGTTCTTTCCTGAAGGCCTTCATCTGAGCGTTAATGCGATACAGCAGCTCGTGCTCCCTGATCCTGCCCCCATCATCCTCTCCACCCTCCTCCCCCCCTCTCCCAAACATCAGGTCGCCGTTTGAGACGTAGACCCTCGCCTCTGAGATGACAGTGGCCGTGTCAGCGATGAGGCGGTCAATGGTCCGAACAAGCCTCTCCGCTTCTACACGGATGTCGATCATTTGCTGCCTGTCACGCAGGCTGCACCGGCCACCAGGCAGGAAGCGGGCCAAGGCGGAGGAGGCGGCGCCCTCTGGCCCCGTGGGGGTGTAGAGACCCCGTGTGGGTGTCAGGCAACGGCTACTGCCGTTATTGTTTCTGACCTCATCTGAATCGCTTTCCCCACCCACGGGGCCCTCACGTTTGCGGTGCGGTGGGAGGAGGCGGGATGAGGTGGAGTCTTCATCACTCTCGCGACGACCACTTGTCGCACCGCCGGCATCGCTCTCTGCATCGCTGTCCCGTGGGCTGGGCCGCAGGGAGAGGTGGGAAGCCAGGTCATAGCGCTGCATGTTGGAGAGGAGCACGCGGTTCTCGTACTGCAGCTGCATTACCTGAATCAAGACAGAGAGACACAGTGAGGAAAGGTTTTAAAACGAGGTCTAACAGGACACTTTTCAGCCACGTTAGTGGATGGAGACGTCTGTCAACACTTCAGCATCTTTATAGCCTGGTCCCTGTATCTTCTTCATTCATGTAAAGGGGATGATTTCTGGTTATCCATAATTAAGAGAGTGGCTGCTTTGATGCCTCAGCTCATCCCACGCTCCATTTCTTTGCCTGTTTTTTTGATAAGCATGGAGCCAGCGGAGTCAGACACTGCCAAGACGGTGACAAGCCAGAGACATCACCGTGAGCTTGAGAATCAGAAACCATTGGCCGATGTCATGGATCTATAATCTATAGTTAAACATTGTACCTGCTGAGCTTCAGCATTTTAGCATTAACATAGTGAGCATGTCATTTTTCATGAGTCAGTTTCATTTTATTACTATCATACATTAAAAGCATTTATTATTATATAGAATATTTTATATAATTAAAACAAAATGATCAAATTACTGTAAATCGATCAACTTGTAATACCTTGCCACTTAGATCGTTGATCTGTAGCCTTGCTGCCTTTAACTCCTCCTGCAGGGCTTCTGCCTTGGCAACATCCATCCCTGCGCCTCCCGCTCCTCCCCCATGCCTGGTGCCTCCCTCGTGGGTGCCAGCTTTGAATCGTAATTTGTTCAGCTCGCCAGTCACTCTCTTGTTTTGTTCTTCGGCATCAGCTAGGTTCCTCCTCAGCAGCTCTGCCTCGTCCTCCACCAACTGCAGCTGCTGTCGGAGCTCCGTCAGATCATCGGCGAGGCCTCGCCCTGCACCTGGCCCGCCCATCGCTCCGCACCCAGAGCTTCCAGCACCCTCTCCTTCACCACGGAGATCATCGAGCTCGGCCCTCAGGCCACGGTTTTCAACCTGTGGACAAGGAAAAGCTCAATACCCATACAACATGCACTTGAGTGTTATTACCTTAATAGCCATTTATCATTGTCAGCTCCTACCTCCAGTTCAACAATTTTCCTCCCCAGGATGTTGGCCTCCTCCTCCACTAGGCGGAGCCGCAGCTTCAGTTCTGACTCACGGGTGGTTGGCGGGCCTCCAGCTTCTCCTTTAGGATGGGTGCTGTCCAGTTCACCATAGAAGGAACGGTACTTCTGCAGCTCTTGCTCTAGACGGTCCTTCTCTTTGTCAATTTTGGCTGTTTTCTTTCTCATAAGCACTGCTTCCTCTTTGATGAAAGCTAGCTGGCACTTAAGGTCCTCATTGTCGTCCTGGAGCATAGAGACAGCACCGACTGTGAAGTAAATACTAGTGCCTTTAAGCAGAAATGGTAGCAACCTAATCCTGAAGTTCACGAGGTTGGTCTCCGCAGTAAGACGTAAAGATGGAAGGACTTACAGATTAAAGAGAGGATTTGATGTCTACTAAGTCTAAAGTAATTGATGGAGCTCTGCAAACTCTCAGCTTTCATTTAAATGTACTTTTAATGATTGGACTCTTAACGTTTGACTTGAGAGCACTGCATGAGGATCCAAGCATAAACCTGCACAATCTACAATCTGCATTCTCTTATTCTCGGTATATATTCTCTTATTAGTCCTATTAATGTATGGAAACATATATATTCATGACAATACTTGCAAGGGAGATCACACACTATCGAAAGTGATATAAGATAGCAGATGTTCTTTAAGAATATACTTCCTGATGATTCTCTCCCTGATTTTGGCCAGTGCAATTGAAAAAAAGCAAAGCAAAGTGGGAAAAGTATTTATTTGTAAAAGCCTCTCACCTCTGTAGGAGTCTGTGCTGATTTCCTGTCTGTCTTCTGGATGTCCTTGCTTCCTCTTCTCTTTTGAGACTGTTGACGGACAGTAAATTGAGAAATTCCTGGTTGAATTTCTATGTATGCGTCCCGTCTCTCGTTTGTGATGTTTTACAGCTAAAGTTGTGCTCTAATTTAACAGTTTTTCCGTGTTGAATTACATTCAAGCTTCCCTGTTGTAATATGAAACAACATATTTCCAGTTTATATTAAAGTGCACTATACATAAACACAAAGATCCCAGGCAGAATCTGCTGAGCTTCTGTCGAACATTAAAATGAATTATCTTGTGCTCGTTAATGTAACCGTGTTTCTTTACCTCTTTGGTTTTATCTAGTTCATTCTGCAGGGCTTGTTTGGTCACCTCCACCTCTATGAGTTTCTGCCTCAGTTTTTCATTCTCCTCCTCTGTCTTTGTGCGTTTCTCCTCCACCTTTTCCAGCTCATGGTGCAGCCTCACAGACACATCCTTCGCTACCTGCAGTGGATAATTGTAAATTTGTTAATTTTCATGATTTACCTGTACTTTTAATAATGTCTAACAATCTTTAGGCTGTTTATAAATCAGTAAGATGCATAAGAATCAGTGGCAACTATTTCAGAAATACAATGTTTCACCTCTACGCTGTGTAACCTGCACATATCCTGACATAAACAACGCGAACATCCTGAAAACTGCACCCAGACGGAGCATCTCTCCCTCTGCTCTGTACCTTCAGGTCCTGCTCCAGACTCCTGAGCAGCTCCTCATCGATCTCTCCCGTCTGGGCGTAGCGCAGCCTCTTCCTCTCCGCCTTCCTCAGACGATACTGCAGGATCCGGCAGTTCTTATTGGCCCTCTCTAGCTCACGTCTCATCTCCTGCAGCTGGCAAGTGTCCTCTTCGTAGAAAGTGTCTCGCATCTCGTCCATCTCGGTCCTCATCTCCTCAATTTCACACTGGCAGGCGCACAGTAAAGTGTCACAGTTAGGAGATGGTTAAGATTAAGCCCCACGGTGGCTAATCTCTGCTGTTTGTAGTTTTTTAGAAGCTGATTTTTGACTCCACAGATGGAGTAATGGATGCTTTGGACTTGAGTCAAATAACTTCAGATAAGTGCACGCGATAGAAGACACAGTTATCTGGATTTCTATTTCATGTTCCGTGGCTGGATGCAAATTTAATCGTTACATTTTTTGACTATGTCTTCTGTGCTGCAGATATTTCCTGCAACTGCCAACATGACACTCACACAAATATGCAAAACCCAGCTCGTTGACTCCTGTGGTTGTCCCTCATTTTAAAAACAAGATATCATCGATCTTGCCAGATCAATACCAGCGTGATCAATAACCAATTAGTGTCTGCAGCCAGTGTGTTTTCAGTTTAGGTCTTAGCTTTATGTTCTGTGAAGACGTGGAGGATGCTCAACAGACTAATCGATTGATGTTTATTATTCCTTGAGGCAGGAAATGAGCTGCAGACAGCAGATTCAGTCCACGTATGTGACTCTAAATACAAACTTGCATTTTCTGTCCTAATATGAAAAAAAAAACAAATGTGGCCTACCGTCCTGCTGAGGTGCCACGTTGTATTTTTGCCCATCATATCTTAAATCACTACACGGAGATGACACATTACCAGCATACATTAAAAAAAACATATATCAAACCTTGAGATCTTCATTTTCCTCAATCAGTCTCTCCATCTCGTCTTCTAGGGCCTGGTCCTGCTGTGTCACGGACCCCGCCTCTGTCGCCTCCGCAGCCGGCTCCGGCTCTCCCAGGGCGGCCTCCTCTGCGCCCATGTTGTCGGCCTTTGCTTGCATCTTCGCACCGCTTCTTCTCAGTCTCTTCTGCAGATGAAACTGGATCAGTTCAGCCTGTAAGCATCCTCCCCTCCACAAACCCAAACCGAGGCCCGCGCCGCAGCCCACAGACACGCCGCCTGCTCCTTCTCCTCCTCCTCCTCCTCTTACTCCGCCGCCGGGTTTCTTCCCTTTCTCCTCCACGGATAAGGAAGACGGGGCTCTACCGGGCAACAAACGCCGAGGGGAGTCACCTTTAAGGCAGGGCAGGCGTAAAGCGGAGCGACGGACCCGTGCTGATGAATCTGTCCGATCTTCATCGACAGCATCCGCCCTGTTTGGTCTGACTACATCAGCTTCAGCACCATCCGGGTGAACAGCTGCCCCGCTGCGGCTCTCGGGCTCCCTCTCCCTTCCGTCAGCGGACCTCAAACTGTCGCTCACCCAGATGTTTCTACTCTTTCCTGCTGCAGGAGGAGGCCTGGGCCTGCCTGGGGGTCTCGGTGCTCGCTTGGTTGCACCGTCTTGGGCTCTGGCCGGCGAGGGAGCCCGGTGCTGCCTCCTCCTCCTCCTCCTCCCTGCGCTATTCTCCGCTGATGATGTTGTTGATGATGATGATGATGATGATGGAGGAGGATCTGCAGCGCCGCTGGCGGCAGGCTGCATTTTCTGATAATAAACTGCAAAGTTAGACTGTCATGACAAGGTAGTCTGTTTACCATGAGTACATAATACAAACATCACTGCCCAGAAGATGCTCATTTATTTAATAACCTATTTTTTTTAAACTATATTATAACATTCACACAACTACAAAGTTAGAAGATGCCTCCCATAAGCAAGCCACTAGATGCCGCTTTTCTCATCTGCTCATCCTGACCCACAGTCTAACTTTACAAGGGAGGTGTAAGGCCTACTTGTTTTTGTCAGAGACCACTCAAAGATGGACCGCAGCCTCCACAGACGACCTCTGCCGACCGACAGACTTATGCAAAGAGTCCAGACTGATGCATTTTCACTGACAGCTGCGCAGGATGGGTGAAATCTTACCGCAGGGGCACTGTGGAGAGTCGCTGACACGGGGGAACCACCAGGCACTGCAGGGGCACTGACCATATGACGTAAGGATGTACGTCAAACCAGGAAGCGAACAGCCAGCCCTTTCTTTCTCTTCCCAGATTCAAATGAGGGCATACCCGTGACTGAGTACAGCAGGCTGCACAAGTTGTACAGACTTAAGAATAAGATCATAACTCTGCTTTTCCTGACACATTCTCACTCGAATACATAAAATATGACAGTTTTTACTGTCTACACAGAGCTGCCTGACTGGATTAATCAATTTTTACCCCTCTTTACTTAAAGGGGCACTCACTCTTTGAACTTAAATGTATTTAGAAGTATGTACCATGTGGATGTAAGATAAAATAATATTATAATATTAGCAATTTGGCTCAAAGTGAAGCACTGCAATAATACAAGTGTCACCTTGAGGCCTTTGTCATTTCAATTTATACTCATTTAATGGTCCATATAGCACAAGTGAACAAATAATTAAGTTAGAAATCTACTACAAACTGATGGCCACGTGAGAACCTGCAGCACATGACATGTTTCTACAACAACATTGCTGTCTCCCTCTCTCCGGAGAGGTTTGTGTCTCACACACTCTCAGGTTTTGTGCCTGCCCTCTCATCTGTTCCTGACCCACAGATGTAATGTAACTAAACGCAGTCCCAGCAGGGGGTGCCCTGTTCACACAAGACCGAGTCAGCACAAGCTCTGAAGGCAATCTGTCCCACATAGACAGAGAGCCAGTAAAACGCTGACTGTTTCCAGTCTGTTAGGCTACAATGATCTCCTTAGTCATATAATTGCTAATGAGATGAGTGAGTGATGGGTCGGGTTTTGCGGAGATTTAACTCCTGCAAACTGACCCTTCACCCTCCAACAGACTGGCCTTAGGTGGGTCAGTCAACTGTCAGTCAGCTAATGAAATCATAGGTCTATATGTTTGCCAGCAGTTTGTTTTAGACTGAAATGGAAGGGAATCGCAAAGGGATTCAAGTATCTACATAATAGTGCACTTGCAGTACACCTGTGCTAATTAATTAGTAAATTCGTATATGTGTGCATACAGGTATGTGTGAGCATGTTCCTGCAGAGGCCTGGATGCAGGTTATAGTGACCTGTGCTAAATGCCTTTGATAGAAAAGCCTTGGGCCTTCTGCAATCCTCTTAGTCCCTGGCTTAGATCCCTCTGTGTCCCCATGGAGGACAAGTACGGCTCCTCTTACTCATCCAGTCTATCATTCACATCTACGTGCCTTCCACCTCCACCCCGATGCCATGGGTGCGAAAAGACAGGTGGTGGTGCACCAGGATAAGATGGAAGACTTTCAAAGTGGAGCAGAGTGTACAGCGGGTTCAGGGAGAGGAGGCTGTGGGAAAAGTGGCTAAACAGGAGGCGTGAGGTGTAGCAGAATGTGGGGGGGGGGGGGATGAATAATTTAATAGATGCCATTAGTGAATCCACAATGTGGTGAAAGAGGGATGGGATATAGCGTTTGTCACGGGCAAATGGATGGTGGATGTGTGGAAAAATATGTGGCCAGAGAGCAATAAAGTCCTGAAATGAACCAGGATATTAAATTCACTGGTGTCACTTGGTTGCTTCTTGTAATTAAAAAAAAATCACATATTTTTTACTATCTACTGCTAGAGCATGCAGGCGTCTTATCATACACTTGTCGTGCACATCTTATATAGTTGTTGGCACAAGAAATTAACGCTAGATCCCAATTTTAACTAATAAAGACACAGTTTGAGACACCAGCAACCTCATGGCAGATTAGTGAAGGCTTCTCTTCCAGTGACCTGGTTTCCTGGGTAACTCGTGGAGTGACGTAGAAATAAGCTCTTTGGAGCTAAAGCCAATTTAACCCCAAAGATTAGGGCAGATCTGTCTGGACAGGCCTCTGCCTCTCACACATACTGACAAGAGGCCTGTCCATGCTGCAGATTCTGGGACGGCAGAGAGAGAGATGAAGGAGGTAGAGGAATGAGGAGATGAGGTGGGAACATGGGGGATGGGGAGGCTTCAGCATCAGATTAGGTTCCTAATGGGTTACTTCCTGATCCTATATGTTGAGTATGACATGAAGTAAAGTGAACTAACACAAAGACGCACAGACACAAGCTATGGGGTGCTGACATTGTCTTTATTTCAGTTATATGTGCAGCCAGTCTGCCTTGCCACTTTCATTTTTAATAAGACAATGAAATAACCATTTGTTTTCTTTAAAAAAAAAAAGAAGAAGCTCTTTTCAGGATGAGTTTCCCTTCAGTCCTACATGGCAGTGAGAATATATCGAGCTCAACTTCAATCTCTTATTCTTGCACCTCAGCTACATCGCACAGCAAAAAGAAATAAATCATGAGGACCCACATAAAAATATTATAACAAAGATACCCACAAATTTTCATAAATACTAAAAGAAACTACAGTCCCCCTCCCAACGTGTTTTAAACCAGGTTTTTTTAATTCACAAAGAACACAAAGAAAATATCCTTCTGTACAGTTATGCCAGTTTGAGACAGTAGAGAAATGTAAAGTCCATGACATGTTGTATTGGTAGATGGTGTAGATGAATGAAAAGTAGTTAAATACAGTAAATGGCAGTCGCAAGAACGTCATACTGTGATTTTTTTTTTTTCTAACTTTCTTTCCACAACTCTAAGTATTTGTAAACAACCCCCCCTGAACCAAGAGGAAAACCTTTGGTATAAACTTCTGCATGTTGGTAATAGTTAAATTCATTAAAACTCTTTCAGAGCACTATAAAATAAATTAGCATATTAAAGACTACTTAAGCTTTCAAAACAATACTGGAATCCAGAGTACAAAAGTTGGAGGTGAATTTTGGTTGATAAGTTAATGGATGCTGAGCAGTTCGTAGGTCCTTTTAATATTTTGGTCCTTTTACGGTCCAAAACATAGTTGGACAGAAGAGTGCGGAGCCTACATGATCAGCATTTTGCTTTTCTTGGTTAATAAAAAAAACTGTATGGAGACAACACCCCTCTCAAATTCAGAAACCCTTACAGACACATCCACAAACACACATTGCTACTCTTTCACCTGTCCAAGTTGGTCACAAATCGCCTCCTTCTACATTATCTGCAGGAATGATGAAGCTGGCCTGGTTTGAACTGGTTTTATCACTTCCCTCCCCTCCCCTCCTTCTCTGGCCTGGTCCTCTTTCTGTTAATCGGCAAACTAGCCTCTCTTCCTCCTTTACTCCCTTTTCGCTCTTCCTTTCTTTTGCCTCTTCCCGTTATCCTCCACCTCCTCCACTTTGCTATGACCGTTAGTTACCATAGAGGTGCCGTTCACCACGGGCTTGCCACCCTTCTGCGTGGAGGAAGGTTTGCGTCGGTAAGCGTGGTAGTAGAAGTTGGCGAAGAGGATGATGAAGGTGACAGCGTAGCCAATAAGAGCCCACTGCATCCAGGCGGGGAATGGGCAGCCCGTGTAGAGGGAGTGGCCGGCGTGGCCGATTGTCACATGGAACTGGATCTATTGAAAACACAAAATATAGACGCATTAAAAGCAGCCTGAAACACAGTAAATGTAATGTAATACATTTATAGATTATGAATGTGGGACACTGCTTCTAAATATGGCAGGTTTGTGACATAATGTCTAACTTGTCTTTTTCTAGTGCTTCCAAATTTTTCAGTGAAGTTAACGAGCATACCAGTTTTATCAGTGCTAATAAAATTGTTATTTTAAGGAGGATAGTTTCACCAAATGTTTTAACATCTGCACCGATTTCAAAGTGAAAGTGTGTTTTGGGTTGGAGCATGAGAGCCAAAGCACATGTCTGCAATTTTTTTTTTTTTTTTACAACACCCAAAAATATAGGCCGAAAGTAATACACACCATCTGAATAATGGTGAGGTATTTCTTCCACCAGAGGTACTTCTGCATCTGAGGTCCCAAAGCTGCCAGGCCGTAGTAACCATACATAAGGACGTGGATTGAAGAGTTGATGGTTGCACCAAAAAATGCTGAGGGAAGAAGATAAAAGAGTTGTCGTAAGTCGTGTGATTTATAAGTGGCTAGCATGCCACTGAATGCCAGTCAGCGAGAAGTGAAGTGAAGTGAGAAGCACAGTTCAGCAGCCGGATGTCTCTCACTCACATTGTCCGCCGGGGACCCATTTGATGCCAATCCACCAGAGGATGAACATGGTGCAGTGGTGATAGACGTGGAGGAAGCTGACCTGGTTGAACTTCTTCCTCATGATGAAAAAGACTGTGTCCAGGAACTCCACTCCTTTGGAGATGTAGTACCACCAGAGAGCAGATGCTATCTAAAAAAAAAAAAGTAGAACAGGGTGGAGTGAATTATTGCTGCTGACTGCGATTGATCTTAGACACTAATGTCTCTCTGTGTGACAGCATCTTTGATAGATAACAGCGTCGGACTGTGAATACAATGCACAGACATTGCAGCAGGCTCTTCTACAACTAATTTCAGTCACTTAAGGACCTAATTAATCAGCTCTTTAAAGCCTCCACCTGACTCCAGTCATGTGGGACAGTTGAGTGAAGAATTACTAATACTTACAACTAAAGAGAGCAGATTTTATTATATTTGGAAATGTAAAGAATGAGCCTTAAAACACAAAGTAAATCACAGATCACGGTATAAACTTGGTCACTCAGATATCATATGTTAAAAATAACTGTATGATGTACAGAATATTGCCATTTGTAGTTGTGTTCTTAAGTGTAATTGTATTAATGATGCAAATATCTTGCCTGAAATCAATATTTTAGTTGTATAGTTGTAAAACAGGACAGCATAACAGGAGTGCGATTATTATTTTTTCACACAAAGAGACACTGCAGATGTAGTTACTATTAGTCCTGTCACTCTGTGTGCGTGCTCTCATTTAACTCTTCATTCCCGCAGCCTGAAACACACATGCACATAGTACACATGGCTGCGCTTTAAGCCACAGTGGCCTGGCGTGGCATCATGCCATCATGACATCATGAAAGAGCAAGGCTGGACATGAAAGAGCAAGGCTGGAAGGAAGGTGGAGACAGGAGTGGAGAGTTTGCGGTGGTGAGATCAATTACTCCCTGCAGGCCACACCCTGTTTGTCCTGAAATCACTAGAGATATACACTCTTATCTTGCTCTGTTTCTTTCCTCCTTTAACCCGAGCAAAACTAAATGCTAGGTTTGGTACCCGCGCGGCCGCGCTGCGTGAATCCAAATGTGTGTGTCGGCAGGAGCTTACCCTGACTTCATTGACATCATTGGAGTAGTTGACAGGCTGACAGAGGTAGCTGTACCCGGCTGCTCTAGAGCCTAGTAGGAGCTGATGGGAAGAAAGAAACCAAATAAAGTCAGAAAGATGCTGACTAATCCCGACTGTGATATGGAGGAACTATTGCACTGAAGTGATCCCTGTTGACACTAAAGGATGCTCTGGCGTGAGAGTTAAATATCCCTCTTGTTTCGTAGGAATTTCATGCTTTGCCAAGCAAGTTTTGAGTTTCTTATAAACACCAGTGGATTATTGAAAACATCTGAGAGCTATCAGACGTTTAAGGGATTTGAGTTCATAGCTACAGAACAACCCATCCTCTCTGCTCTGCCCTGCATATCGCAGAAACTGCTGCGGCTTTTTCTAGGCTCTGTTTCTATATTATATACTTTGTGCTTAGCTGTGATAAAATGCAGACTTAACTTAATATTCAACCATTCAAAAGGCACATTTGACTGTGTGTTATTCTCTTGTCTGTTTATACGAAGAAGTGCACCATCCTTATTGTCTTTTCTTTAAAAAAGCATATGCGTTCTGTGAGTGTCACTGCTAACAACATGTATAACGCAAAATAAAACTTGCAACAAGCATGCATTACTGGTGGCAGCTCGACTGTGATCTTAGTTAGTTTATGTGTGCAATGTCTCTCCAAAGCCGGTAGCGACTATCACACAGAGCCCTTGGGTAAAGCCATTTGGTGACACTTGATTTGGATGAAGTTGAACATCCTGTCTGTCAGTCATGTGTTCTGCTGTGATACATGAAGTAATCTAAGTGTCCTTCCTGACCTCTTTGGCGATGTAGAAATTGAGGACCACCATGCTGAAGTTGTAGACTATGAGGGTCTTCCTGAGCGTAAAGGGCTGGCGGTCCTGCATGTATCTAGGCCCCGCCCACAGGAAGAGCAGGTACAGGCAGCTGATGGCCAGAGTGGGGAGGGGAGATGACATCATTGGCCAGTTCTCCACCCTCTTGTCTGGAAGAAAGAGGAGGGAAAATGTGATGTTTAGCGGTAAAGTTAACGCACATAATGCATCCGATATCAACCTTACTGACTAAAGGACAAATTCAAGTCAAATCTAGTGCTTTTATAACACAGTTTTTCTTTCTGTTGACATAATTCTAATAGGTAACCATAACAATTTAGATACCGGCCTCAAGTAAGTCCCCAGTGTGACTGTATTATCTAAAGAACATGTGAATGTTCAAGTTATTCCAGAGATTATCTGCGGCTGCTTCCTTCCTCATTTTCTGATGCAATGAATAATCATACACGTGCACATGTCAAGTATCCTGACTTTTGGCAATATATTTAGAAACACAACATGCAGTCAAACATAGCACTTCTTATCATTTATTTCCTGTGCACACCCCTATCTCTAAAGCTAAGCCGGTGACTAACATCTTATCGTAACCCACAGGATTTATCTCATCATTTTTTTTGACAGTGATAACAACAATTGTCATGCATCTGGAGTGGCACACTGCTCCTGTGTGATGTCAAAACAAGTGACTGTAAAGATTCTTACCTGCTATAGTAAGGCCCCATTTGTAAAATTCTACAGTGTCATTCACAAAATGTGTTACAGCCTCCATGGCTCTGCCTTTGGTCTTGATTATACTGTGGCAGGAAGAGAGAGAGAGAGAGAGAGGGAGAGAAAGTCCAAGTCAGTGAGAGACACTTAAATTAAATCAAAGGCCATGCGTATCCTATCAGCATAACTAGTAGCATGAGATGCACAATGTAATCTTTTTGTGCTCTTTGTACGTGTCACTCTCTACAAATAAACTACTGAAACATGTATCGGCCATGGCAAGCTTGATCAACACTTGATGTGCACATATTTAACAGGCCAAAGATAACACTTTGCAGCATCCTATTAAACACTGACTTCTCTTCAGAGTGCTGCGATCTTACTAATAACATGTGATAACATGTGAGAAGTGAAGGCCTTTCAGTCAGGGATTTGTGCTATGCTGTGTACGTCAAACGTATGGATAAAGTTCTTCCATTATACTTATTTGGGGATTGCTGTGAACGCCCTAAAACACAGCATTTAGCCTCTCTCCACTTGCCCTTATTTGAAACAGTATGGTAACATTATCCTCCACGAGATGCTAATGCACTGTCCTCCATTGATTCTTGTGACTGCTGGTCAGTCATAACAGTTTGAGATAATTATAGGAAATAGGACGGAGGATGCTGGGTAATTCATCTCTCTCACATACATGCATATAGATAGATAGATAGATAGATAGATAGATTAAACTCATAATTTAATAACTAACAGGACAAATCTAGTTAAAAGTTTGGAATAATGGCACACCAGGGTGCCACATCATTGACTTTAATTAAGCAGCATTACATAACAAACAGTTCTTATCCACCTGAAAGCAGGTGTCTCTATATTAATCTATAATTAATCCGATGCGTCAGATCAGCTGCCCTATAAATAATTAATTACTCTGTACGTGGCGACTACTGTCCACCAATTAGTGTCGCACATGGGTGTGTGAGCACTACGTAATGTGCAGAATGGACCATTTCTCGGTTTGTGTTTTTGCAGGACTTCATATGATAACATACCCACTCGGGGTTTTAGTTTAGTTTAGTGGGCAGCGGAGGGAAATGAGATAGAGAGCGTTAACCGTATTTGTGCGCACACAAAAAGACAGGGGCGCATGTGTCAGCAGGTTTCGCTCGGACCGCTCAAGAGGCTTAAATTCAATTGATCAACGAGCTTAGATGTAAGGCCTGTAAGTGCAAATGCCCAACGACCCACAAGCCTGTTTGGTTTGATGGTTATCTGCTTACATGTGGCATACACACACAAAGCCATGAGGAAAATAGAGAATAAAACTTCCACAGTGAACATGACTTTGCAATAATAAAACAACCTCACGGATGGGCGTATTTATTTTAAAAGAGGTGCACAGGCAGTAAAAAATCGTTTACACTAGTTTTATCGTATGCATTTAGTCTTGCTCAAATTTAGGTTTAACAGGTGGGTGCATGGAAAATGGCGAATAACAACAGAGTAAGGTTCTTATTATAAAAATGAAACGAAAAGTGCAGAAATACTTGATATGTCATGAACAAAGGGCTCGGCTCTTTTGCAGCAAGGGTATTTAATTACGCCCTGAAATAAGGCTCAAAACCGGGAGTTTTACGGTAAATGACGGGAAAGCGTTCAGGATACTCAAACCCAATTTACGACAACACGCACAAACACACATTTACACACACACAATGTTTTTTAAAAAAAGACAATGCAATTACTTACGTCCTCGATATTTAAGAGCGTGTAATAACATCCGGTGCAATTTGATGCCCAACTCCCTCTCAGTTACTGCTTCACTGTTCTTCTCCTGACGTTACTGCTCATCAGTTTCCACACCGGTTACACTTCGACATTAAACAGCAACAATTTGGCAAGAAACTGGACAAGGCAAGTGAAAATCTATGACTAAGATAGGCCAATTATGCATTCAGACCGCGCCGGCAGCTCAGCCGCATCATCTTCTCCCAATCTCCTAGACGCCGAGAAGCCAGATGGCATTGCGCATGCGGGAATTCATCCTCGTGTCTCGCTCGCGCGCGTGTGTGTGTGTAAGTGGGGAAAGGGTGCGCGCGCGGCAGACGTTAGCAGCAGCTCATGGCCGTCTGACTTGAGTGACAAAAACAGCTACTTTCTATTCGATATTCACCCGCACTGTACGACCAAATAACCTTTCAGCTAACTAAGTAACAACAAACGAGTCATATAGACGTTTTTAAATGTGAAATTAAGCACACGTTTCTACATTTTAAACGTTAAACCGTCTACTCTGACTACGCAGGTAACAACATGGTGGCTCTGCCACCGCAAGATGGCGCTGTCAATCCACCGTCCTCTCTGCCTTCACCTGCCCTCTCTGTCGTGTCACTGGGCGCCACAGGAGAGATGAGGTTTCTTTGAAGGAGGCTGACTTACAGTAAGTAAACAATGAAGTTCATTTTGTCGCCGTAGTCCGCTCAGACATCGTGTTAAAACATCTTAGTTAGTCATTCGGCTCAAATTGCAGCTAAGTCACTAAGCTTACAAGTCACAAACTGCACACTCATCACCACACAAATACCCCACCTCAGGTGAATTTACCAAACCGTCTGAGTGAAGTTTAGTTGTCACTGAATGGATTCATTCACCGAGGCATTGACCGTGCCATCTTTTTGAGCACCTGGTTCATTTAGAAAGGCTTCATTGCCCTTTCCTTTTCCCCGTGTCATTCATGAGTTTGGTTTTCCATGAGCTACAGTGACAGATCCAGCTGGACTGTGCTAACCTGGACCAAAGACTAAAGAGCTGCTAGTATCCAAAACAGTAAAGCAATGGAGTGTATGTACGTGGAGGAAACAGTGTGTCCTCATAAAACTATTTGCTGGTGATTCAGACAAATACATGTCTGTTATTTCCCCACAAATCTGAGGCATATGTCTATTTATTGATTCCTGCTGAGGACCAAAACACGCACAAACTGCATAAATATGATTTTGCAAAATAGATAAAATTGGTATATATAGGGTGGGGACACTTGCTCTTGAGTGCAGCATGGTTAATGGCGTTAACATATCAGCTTCTGACAGGTTTGAACAGGCAAGTCCTATAAAAATTCAGACTCAGTACAGATGTCAAGAATGGGGAAATTAGCTATAGAGACCAAAACTGTTTTTTGTACTGCATTGGCTTCACTTCACAGTCACGGAGGTTCACGTGATATCAACACCTTAAAAAAGATGTAGATTATATAGTAAGTATACAACTGTCTTCTACTATGGTTTTACGTATCACTGACAGCCGTGACCGAAGCTTTGACATTAATCTAGAAAAGAGCGACAGTACGCTTAATTCGGCATGAATGATAATATGCGAAAGAAATTGTAAATTATGTATGCACACTACAAAGAATGGAAGAGATTGTTTCTCCTGGCACAATTTATTCCACATTTGCCTCGATGGCTCAGTTCATGACTGCAATTGCAGTGTGATTATAGTGGTTGCAGTTATTTGCTCAAGCAAACACAAACCCTCTCATTTCTAAAATTGACAATCTTAAGAGCGGCCTCCCGATCTTTGCCCGGGGATGAGCAAGAAAGCGGTTTTGTTTTTGGAGTATAAGTTTGGTGTTGGAAAAATGTGTCATTCAAATTTGTTTGTAGGTTAATATTTTTTTTTAGCTTACAAAAGCAAAATGGATTCACTTTATTGAATTAAATTCAATAAATCTACAGGCTAACTGCAGCCTTTATACTCTTTTTTTTCTGCTGGTCACTCAATACAGTGGTATTTACTGTAATTCTACACCTGCAGCTTAAACTGCTGCTGGTATCACTTTTAGGCTGGCATGTGTAGAACTTGTCTGACAATGACCGAACAGATCTCCTATTAGCAGCTTGTCTGATGTGAAGATCGTGAGTTTGTGAGTGAGATACACCTTAGGTTTTATGATTTAAAAAAAAAACAGAGCTTTCATCCGTTGGTTTTTGTCAGATTCACCTGCCTGCCTGCACACTTTTGGTCCCCCCCACACACACACGCATTCATATCTGTGTGGTCCTTGTACCAATTTAGTTTGGCGTACATGCAGAGTGCGGTAAAGGCAGAATCTGAAGGAGGCACGTCGGCGGTCCTATAATCAGAAATGTCATGACTGCTACTCTGTAGTTCCACCAACCACATCAGGGCAACCTGGAAGGTCGGGTTGGCTGTAGATTGTGGGGTGAATAAATACACTTAATATTAGCTGAATGACGCCCTAACAACTCTTGGCTGTATTACAGTAAGGCAGTTTCTGTGTGAAGTGGTATGGCTCATGTGGCGTCTGGGAAGGGGGTCCCGTTGAGTTGTGGTCGCTCAGTTTTGTGCTGTTTAAAATTGCTACATAAAGAATCAATTTAAGATTAACTGGCGTACTATATCAAATCAAGTCGAGCCAAATAATTAAATAAGACTAAAATATTGCTTTTTTGTGATTAAATATAACAGAAAATAGTGTGAGAGTTAAAAAAGAAGGCTATTTTACCACAACAGGACAATAAGAAGTTCACCAAACAACATGGAAACAAACATACATTCTTTAACATTGACAACATAGTGGCATCATTAAAAAAAAGAGTGTGCCAGAGTACTTTTTACCTTATGATTCTATTTAAAATTTGCAAAGGTTGTAAGGCTTCATGAGTTTTCAATATTGTCATTAGGGAAGCATGCTGTATTACCACAGAGCTTTAATTTTCATCTTGGAAAGTACCAGTAAACGTTTAGAGACCTTATAAAGTGGTGGTTACAACAAAGCAATCTAATGCTTCTTAAAAAAAACTTTATCTAAGTGTGTTCTTTGTGCGTGTGTGTCAAAGTGGCAGTGTAGTAACGTCATGTGTTACTGAGTGAACTTCCTGTTTTCACCCTTCCTATTTTCCTCCTCTTGTTCTGTCTTTTCTTTTTCATTCGTGTCCTGTTTGCTCTTTCTTTCGTATCGTGTTTTTCACGGCTTGTAAACCCCTGCGTCTGTTAATCTCACGCCCTCTTTATCACCCTTTATGGGCTTTCATATTTCATTTTACATCTGGCACTGTCATTTTCAAAAGGGTAAACATTTCACAATTTCCAATCCAGCAAATTAATAGCGTAGCCATCTCTTTTTAGCCCCCACAGCATCCATCAGTGATATATTAGCTTCTGATTTATGCTGGAACACACTGTGCACAGCCCACCAAAATGTCTGTAGGGAAAATTTCTTCTGTAGGGCACATTCACAGCCAACCACCTGGGACGAACCATTTTCCACATACCTCTGGAGCAGTGCACTGCTGTAAAAAGCCTTTTGGGAAATACCACTTTTTCCAAAACATTCTTCGGGTAAGAGGGTAATTTCTTTCACACAGGCCTCCTGCAATTGGGATAGGTGGGAGGTCAACATCTTGAAACACGAGGGATATGTTTGCACATGCAGAAAACTTATAAAACGGTGCAGGACACATCAATACGTTGCCGTCATCACCTCTCTGGCAGAGATTTGGCCGGGTTCTGATGATGCCTGAGAGGAGTAGCGCAGATAGGAATAACGCAGTCAAGATGTATTCTCGAGCGCTGTCTCTGTTTCAGCACGTGCGGCCAGGAAATTACAGGCTGAAGAAGATTTAGCTCGTAGAGCGTGTATATATACTTTTCTCAATGGTTTCTCTGTGCGTTTGTACTGTAGGTGAGTATGTGTGTGAATCCATGCATGAAATCTCTGTTACTTTATAGCTGCGTCTGAACAATGCAGACACTCCTTCTATTTGACTGTAAAGTGTTTAGGTTAAACCAAGTGGATTATATCATTCTCATATGTGCAGCAATTCCCTTAAAAGGCTGAATTCATGCTCCTTTAATTAGTGCTCCTGCCCCAACTATAATCTCCAATTGCATCTAATTGCAGTGGATCGTTTTCTTTCACAGTTTCTGTGTCATCTGGATCAGGTCCGTTCCATTAGAGTCTTTTCATATGGTTTTAATTTGAAAGGCATATGCATCAGGCTGAGATTTAACTGGCTTCATTCAGTAGCTTATCCCTCTCTTGTCTATAGTGGCTGACTAGATGTGGCATTAGGTCACAGCCTGTGCCATTTTGAGGATAACTGGTCTCCTTTTACTGCTTCCCATAAAAACAGGATTTGAGCAGCACACATATATATGTACTCTACACGTGCACACACTCTGTGTCTTGTCCTCATTTGGCCTCTGTGTAACGGGAACCCTCCCCTGTTGTAGTGTGTGGCCAGAAGTGCCCAGGGCCCACATGCAGAAAGTACCTCAACACAGGATCGATGAGAGAGCACCAATTTTCCAGTTATACTGTTGCTGTGAGACTTTTTTCCTCCCTTGTTGTAGTCGTGTGTTAGTTAGTTCTTCCTGTCTTTCTTTCTTGTGTTTTTTTTCTGCTTTAATTTATTTACTTTACCTCCCTAGCCAAAAGTTCATTTTCCAGTCATTTTACCGTTTGTGTTTATTCTGTTTTTCACCCATTCACTGTGTTATGCTTCCAGTCACTCACGTCTCAGCCATTTTCATTCATCATCGTTTTTCAGAGGTAGTTTCCCTTCTGTTTTCCATTTAATTTTCTTCCACGTCACATGTCTATCCACACTCTGTAGCCTGCTCTTGCGTGCACGCACACAGTCCTTTTTTAACCTTTATTTATACAGGCTAGATTGGCTAAGCATGCAGCACCGCCCTGAAAATTAAACACAAACAGAATATAACAATAAACAAACAGAAAGACTTACAGTTACAGGGGTGATTATTTTAAATTGTCTTAAAATTACAGAAATGCTTTAATTTTTTAGGTGGCTTTGGAAATAAGTAAAAGTAACCTTTACTAAATCACTTCTGATAAATTGTTCAGCGCTGTGCAGCAAGTTCAGTGTACCACAGTTCCAGAGAAATAAAAGATGATATACTGAGTAAGATGGCCCCTTTCTGATAAGGGTTCCTTAAAATAAAATATCCTAGTAATTATTACATCTTGCGTGCAGGCAAGGCCAACCAAACATATTATTTAAAATGGTCAGTATTATAATTATCTCCAGTAGTGAATCTCAGGGCTGAATGGTTAACTCAATCTGGGTTTAAGTGTGGTGGCAGGACTAACTGCTTCAACAATCCTCTTTCTACAACTCAAAGATAAGTCAAGATACAGTTTCAAATTGTTGTTATCTTCATATTTATTGTGATATTTCTTTCTGAGCGGCATACCAAGTTATATAAAGTACATATTGTCCGTCAAGTATTCTAATATTTCAGCGTCTAACAGGACAGAATAATAAACGGTACATTTTTATATATTTTATAAAATATATGCTTCACAAAGGAGCCAATATCTTTTCTATAAATGATGAACTGGGAACACCCAAAATAAATCCCTGTGGCACACCCTATTAACTCGATGTAATGTAATCGTTTTCACACACTCATATTGGCTGTTTTGGTTCTCTTTCGCAGCTCTCTTGCGTCACAGTTGTTTTCAGCGAAGTTCCACATATCAACTTATAGAGCAAGTGTTGAATCAAGTGCATAACTTGTTTCTGTTCCTCAGTAACCAACAAAACAATTATTTCAGGTTTTGCAGCTTTGCTGACTTGTTTAAGCAGTAGACAATGTAATGATTTAACATGGTTCTGAAGTGAGCTTTGGTAAGTGGCAAGGTCATTACTGCAGATAGCACAAAAAAAGTCTTTAATAGACTATAGGGTCTGCTATAATATTTTTATTACCTGTAGTACAACCTGTCAGTCATAGATGAGTGCAAACCACAGACATGATACAGAAGGCGGGAGGGGGGGGGCTGCGTTGGACTGCTTGGCTTGCTCTCTTGCTCTGAAATTTGAGTCTTGGCTCTAAGCTGCAGCCTCTGTTAATAAGGAATGACATTCTTTGCCCTGGCTTTGGCCATACCGTAACCTATGCAGTGATCCTAAAAAACTGTTGTTTCATGCGCTTAATGAAAACCGAGTTTGAATGATAACTGCTGAACATTCCAGTTAATATTATGAAGATTGATTTTCACATGAAATAGTTCTCAAGGTTGCCTGAAGTGTTTAATCTGTTTGTCACTGTTTGTCACCGTCGTTAGTTAATATAGGCTCTGTAACCCCGTGAGAACGTCATCATGATTCGTTCACGGCACATTTAATTACGCCGCAAACACAGCAGCAAATGGACCCCAGTAACCTCTATGTCTAAACTCCACTTATTTTTACATGTGCATTGTTAAAAGCTCCTCATTAACCGCTTTATGGGCTCTTACATAGGGATGAATGTGAGTCCTTGATGTGAACAGCATTGCTGTAAGAGTATGATAATATTTTGAAGGAAAATATTTCTCCTTAGACTTAAGCTAGCTGGAAGCACTTTGTTCACTGACCTGGCATTACTACAGGAAACCTGATTCCCAGGATTCTTCCCCCCGCTGGCACCCACTGTAGCCACTTATTTTGACTGCGTTGAACAGAATTTGTCATAACGCACGGTGGACGGTGTAATGTAAATCCATGAAAAACAAGTACTGCTACACCAAAACAAGAGTTATTATATCAGTTTTAGTATTACAAGAAGTTTGGGGTGTAGCCAGTTGAAAGGGTCTGCGACTGTGGCCTGGAAAGCAGGAGTTAACAGGAGGCACTTCCAGCACAATGCGGCCACTAATTATATTTACAGCTGGTTCAGGACCAGCTCTGCCAATAAGTCTGTAATGGGGACATGGTTAATGGGCAGATTGATTTAAATTTGCTTGAGTTTTCTTTTCTGGCCTGTTTTTTTTTCTTCCAACAAACCTTTCAGTCACACTCAGTGAAGAAATGAGAAAAAGGGAAATCATTAATGAAAAATTTATCAAATGTAATATACAAACTTGAAAATATAATGAAGATCATGCTGCTGTTGAGTGAAGTTTATAGATAAACTGTATGGTTTTGAATAAGTAGAGCACAAACCTAATGATATCCTAAGACCAATTCAAATTCAGCTCACCCAAATCTGATATGTTAATGACGTTACGCTATTTTATTGACTTTTTATTGCTTGCTTCTATGTGACATGGCATTGTGGTGCGGTAGATGCGGTTATCTCATCATACTCCAATGTTTTCTGTGGCTCCTCAGACATTATACAGCTGTTTTCACAGGCTGAGAACACTCAGTAAAATCAGTAGAGTGCCCTTTTCTCAACACAAACAAAGCAAACTCTTTCCCCAAAGATTTAATATTTTCTTTTCCTTCTTTTTCACTGATGTTCCTGTAGCTGAATCAACTTGAAATCTGCATCGGTGAGTAGCTCCATCATCGCTAAATGGTGACACAGTCCCAATCCAGAAAATTCTGAATATACACTGACAGCTGAGTATACTTTAATTTTGACATTTCCCAGAGTGACTTTGAGTGCTTTAAACCCCCCTATATATTCATATGTAGTTTGGAATTGGGACAGCATTAGTTGTAGGTAGGCGCTGCAGGTATAGCAGTCGGTAGTTAATCCTCTGCCCCAGAGAGCTCAAAGCCTCTCAGCACTGTCACGTTCTGTTACTGTTAATCTGAACTGGATGCACTGCCAAGGGGTTGACCCACTGCCTGCGACCCTGCTACAGCTCAGGTCAATGTCTGACGTCACACTGAGCTGTGCCAGTGTGCTGCACTGTGAGATTTACCTGGGTCTAAAATAGCAACCACCTTTGGTAGCATTTTGAAATGTGTTATTTGGTGTATAAGTTAATATTTCAAATTCAATAAATATATTCCACATTACAAAGGCATATAAATAAAGGAAAGGAGTATATGACTTACTTACTCACAAACAGAAACAAAACTTCAAAAAGGAATTTAAGTTTGATAGAACCATCGAGGTGAGTTATTAATTAAGAGAAGAGGGAAGGCAGATGTGTGCAGCTCACTCCTGATGATGGACAGTCAGGCTGAATCAGGCTGATGCATTATGTAGGCAAATTTAAAACAGTTGCTTTCTGGAAGGAATTGACTTGTTTTCAGTTTTTCCTTTTAAAAACATTACTGTCGCACCGAATTTTCAGGCTCACAGTATAGACCATGTGTACACAGAATAGACAAGGCATGTCAGTAATTACTAGCTCTACGTGCCACTGGATATCCATGCCACTTTTGCCACTTCACTCTGTGCATTAACTATGTAGTAACTCAGAGTTATGGCTTTAATTAAGGCTGACTTTTAGTGTCAGTGTTAGTGTTTTTTAGTGTCATGGTAGGAGCCTCAGAGAGAATGAACAAGGGGTTGTTATGACAAATGATAAGACTATGGGGCCCAATGTGGGGTGACGCTTGTGTGAAATAGAACAAAGGTTATGTAACTGTCATAGGCTTTGTGGATCGTGGATTGGGTCACTTTATAAATAGGGCTGATATCATGGAAAAAGACAAGACACAGCTTCTCATGTGTAAATTATATTGTATTTCAAGGCACAGAATATAATAAATTTTTTTTCAAGCTCTATTTTCGATAGAGACAGGTGAAGAGTGACAGGAATGTGGGGAGAAAGAGATGGGGAATGACATGTGGGAAAGAGCCACAGGTCAGATTTGAACCCTGGGCTGCGACGGCAAGGACTGAGTCTTCGTACATGCTGCGGTTGGTCCACCAACTGAGCTAAAAGACACCCCAGTGTTTTATTTTTTAAAGATATTATTTGGGCTTTTTGAAAAAAGAATGACCGCTGCAGCAAAGAATGACCGCTGCAGCAAAGACTGAGCTCTGGTACATGGGGTGCACACACGACGTGTTTAATGTATCTGAAATATCCTATATATGTATATATTACCTGGTATGTGAATCCCCATCACTGAAGCCAATGAGATACACATCTTGATACATTACAAGTGATCCAGTACACTGAGAATACATATGAAGCAAGTATCAATTGAATCGATTTGATACAATATGATTCACCTGTATTGCGATGCAGTGCCATGTGACATGATTTGATTCAGCGTGATGCAATATGTTACAGATGGTTTAATTTCATATCTTTTGTTCCTCTTATACAGACAGCCACTAAAAATCTCATTTATGCTGTTTCTTTTTGACTTCTAAGAAACATTCTGCCCTTTCACGAACTGGCCTTCTCGTAAGTCCTTTGTACAATGAGAAGAAAATATGTCTCTTACAAAAGATGAAATAAAACCAGGCCAGGTTGTTGCCATAAACCAGTCCTACTTTTCTTTGTGTCCAGTTACACTTTTATAACTCCTCACACAGTTCAACAAACTTCAGATACTCATGATTAACAATCATCATGCAATATTACAGAATATTGCACAATGATTGGTCCATCCTTGCACCAACTCAAGCCAGTATAATAATCTTTGCAGTATCCTTGACATCCCTGGGTTCTTGATGTTCCAATCACTGCAGACGTCCTGGAGTGAAACTGATTATTCCCTGGGTGAGCCTTGTTGAACACTCTGGCCTGTAGAGCGTCCTCTTGTCATTGATGTAGTGTGTCTGTGTGACCGTAACATATGAGTCAGTGGCGCAAGACTTCCAGCCATCAGATGTTATTGCAATTCTTTGGGCATTGCTCAGCGACTTCACTATCTCTCTCCTTACAGAATAGGGATTTGTTTTCTGGTGAATAGCTTCCTGTTTGATAAGTACTACCTTGACTTGAAAGCCATTTCATTTTCCGTAACACTGTACGGCTGGATGTCTTCATTAATAATGACGGTGATGGCTTTAGAACAAGTAGAACTGTTTGACAGTGGTGTAGGAAAAAAACATTGCAATTCTTCGCAGTCTTGCAAGTGTTACAGCTAGATCAGCTGAATCTGAGGGGGTGGCACTTTGTAGCAGCATGGCATAATTGTAATTATTCTGTCAATTTTTATGTCTCTTAAAAATTCAGAAGTGTTGCTAAACATTTCAATTCTGTTAATACAGTGGAACGTGTAGCTCTTCATCCTCCATGATAATCTTTGATGTGACTTGCATGGACATGCCTCAGACTCCAAGACGTGTATTAAGCCTCCGACAGTGAGAAATATAAAGAAACAGTTTAGAGAGGAGGAATTAATCTAAAATAATCATTGGTCAGATTTCTAAATAATAAAGGCATAGATCCTGTAATAATTATAAATACATTAAATCAGACTTCACTGATGCAAAGATATTAAAAACAATGTGTCCAATGAGTTTAGCCCATATTGTATCTGGTGCACACTTTTTAAATCATGAAATATACGCTGGTACTGATGTGAATCAGTCAGTTTTACCATCCCTACTGCCTGGGTCCTGCCAAGTGAAGACAGAACTATTCATCTGGACCAGCTAACTGAGCAATTACACTTTCTGGGGTTTACCAAAATTGTCGTAAAACTGACATGAGTCCCAAAAGTGCCTGTGTCTTGTCATTGCAGGACCAGGCTAAACAACATTTGTCATATTCATCATCATTACTTGCCATTCAAAAGAGAATACAAAAGAAGCACGAGAAAAAAAAAAACTCTACTGCAATGTCAGGGGAATTAATTTCTATTTTACAGTATTAAATAAATCCCATTTATATAGATATTTGTTTGGGAAATATTCCCTTTTATTTCTTGCTAAAGAGAGGTCAGATAAGTGTACTATTGGGTGCATTCCAGTTAGGCATGCCTGTTCCAGGCCTTGGTACAAAGTGTTCTGGCTCATTATCTTACTGGCATACCTAAATGGAACAGAGCCATATTTCATGTTATTTGTTACACCTGTGTTTCAAATTCTATTGTTTGATTTTTTTTTCTTTTCATGTTACCGATTGCTAAACGTCTGAGAGGATATCTTTCTTTGGCTGCAGCTCTTCTCTTAAGCCTGCGCTGTCTGTACTCACTCATCACAAACCACACCTTCAAAACACACCTGGAAACTTACTACATTACACATGCACTCCTTAAATTGGATGTGACAGTATTTGTACTTCAGTGTTGTTTTGTGTACTTGTTTGTGTGGGTTTTTATGTGTTGGTGGTTAAGGTGAGCACTCATCTCCATTTTGAATATTTCATCAAACAGTGTGTCCAAGCTCTGTAACTTTGCAGAATATACACAATGCTTTAGAGGTCCACTTTGTAGGATTTAATGCCATGAGATGGGGGAGTTAGAGATTACAACCAACTGAATATGTCTCTGGCCTCGCCCTCCCTCCAAAACATGTAGGACGCCCCGACTACGGTGACCACAAAATGCCTGAAAACATGAAATGTGCTATCTAGAGCCAGTGTTTACACCTCTTTGCAAGAGTACCAACTTCCTCTGTAGATATAAATGCTTATTGTTAGGTAAAGGAAAGACAATACATTACATTACTATACATTAATATTTATGTATATTGAGACATATTCTTCTACTAAATCCCCCTAAATCTTACACACTATAATTACTGTAAAGCCACAAAAAACTGTTTATACATGTGTAATAATGGATAACAAGATCAGGTTACACAAGTACATGACTCTAAAATGCTAAATCCCATATTGGCAAATTTACTGCGTTGGCTTGAAAACAGCTACAGAAATTGAGCCTAAAACATCCAAGGTTGAAAAGTGTGCATGAGACAATTATTTTGAAACCCCAGCAGATTTCCCCAAACAGAGATTGCTTTGGAAAAGAAAAATCCCCAAACTTTCCCCTTGTAGGTTTCGACCTTAGACAGTTTTGGAACCATCTAACATGTCTACAGCTGCATAGCAAGCATCAGATTTGAGACATTTGTTTTCAGTTAGAAAGATGCCAAATATACATTATTAGAGCAGACAGCTTTTTGCATTTAATTCCTGTGTCTCTTTATCTAGATATTGATCCGACGAATGTGAATAGAGTGAAGCTAGAAATACAATCTAAGTCTAAGTCACATTTTATGTAGAAATGATTCATCAACACAGGCAGTAAGTCATTAGTGCAATGATCAGTCTTTGGCCTTTCAGCTTCCTGCTAAAAGTTAAATGTGCAGCTCAAAGTGTAAAACTAGTTCTAAATTTGCTGCTTTTGCATACCAAGACTTTGTTGTTTGTGGCTGATGATGTAATTTAAAAGCTTCACATTGAAGCAGCATCATTAGGGTTTTGTCTTTAAAACAGACTTTAATTTGTTTATTCTCTAACCAGGGTTTAATTTTTTGTTGTTTGTGTAGTCATATCCAGTTGTCCTCGGGCGTATTGGATGTTACACAAACACATTTGCATTGTTAGTTTGATGTGTCACATTATTTTTGTTCTTGCAGTTACACTTATGGCAAAGAAAAGTGTATTTTCTTTTCTGGTGTGCACAAAGGAAAAAGTGACAGGCAGAAAGTTAGGGAGTGAGTATGCATGCGCTTGTTCGTGTGCAATTGGATTTGTTGTATGAAAAAATGTCAAACTGTTGCATATTTTCTAGCATGTTTCCAGCTCACTGATTAACCACACTCTACCATAACTCTTACCTACATAATCTGTCTTGTAATACTTAATGACAGACTAAGTAATGCCCAAATTGCTCATTTGAATTAGACCAGATATGTATGCTAATTGATCCTTTCCTGACCAGTTTTACCAAAACCCTTGTTAGGGTTGTGTGATTGTGGCTGGGGAAAAACATGATCAGCATTCTTTTAGAGGATTGAGACTCATGGGTTTTATTTAGTGACAAAAAAGGAGATCCACATAGGGGACCCAGTACTACAAAAAGAAACAAAGGAAAAGTTACATCTTGGAAAATATACTTAGCTGCTTTCTTGCTTAGAAGATCAATGCCACTCTCATGTTTATTCACTCAATATGGAGATACACCCAGCAGCCTATTAGTTTAGCAAAACAGCTTAAAACGGGGAGGAAACATGCCAAGCAAACTAGCCTGGCTTTGTCCAAAGGTAAAAAAATGGCTGTACACAAGTTCTAGGGGTGCTGATAGGCAGATTTTGTTGTCTTTGGACAGCCAGACCAGCAGTATCACCCTGTTTCCAGTCTTTGCACTAAGCTAACTGGCTTCAGGCTGCTTCATATTCAGTGTACACAATTGGTATTGAGTGAGTGATATTGATCTTATATTCTAGCTCTTGGCAAGAAAGCAAATAAAGCTATTAGCTCTATAGCTAGTAGCTATTTACAAACAACCATTTATGGAAACGCCTTAAAACTTTGATACTAAACTTTCCCTATTTATGCATGCAGTCTTTGTATATTTTAGTCACAAGATCTTTGATCATTAACTTAGAATCATTGATGCATAATGCATGTATATATAGGATAATAATTACTTAGTGAGTAGAATAATAGAATATTCACACAATGTATTTTGCAGAAACACGGGAGCTAAAGATATCTTATCCTTGAAAATCTAAGACGTGAGCTTTTGTTGTGAGAACCATGTGTGGATGAAAATCAATCCAAGTTCTCGGAAGAAAGTAATGAGGATGTGAAACCTTCTTGGGCAGACAGAGCATGTTTCCTCTGGGAAAGGGCTGATTTTGATTTTCAAGAGATATTTTCAAAATGACACACAGTAGATTATATCCTTCATCCAAGGACCCTATAAAGCAACGACCGCAATTCAAACTCCTTCTTCTTTTTTTTTTTTTTTTTTACAAAACAACAGAATGTTTCATGTTAAAGACTAATGAAGACAATATCATGTCTTTATTAAAACCTGTGCTTCTAAAGATTTTGGCACAAAAACAAAACTGAAAACAGCGTGTGTGTCATTCTTTGTTACAGAAACTAAATCAGGCTGTCACAACATTAGCCAGTACTGTTCCTGATGAATTATTGATTAGGTACAAAACCTCTGCAGCAGGACACAGCTGTTATTAGAGTGGTTGGTGTTGTGGAACAAATATTCTTGCTCGAGGATTTAGGAAAAGAGAAAAACTTGCATAGATAGGCAGAAAAGATATTTGGAAGATTTGACTGCTTTTCTTGAAGTGATTTGCTCATTTTAATCCCAGTGAAATGTCTTCTCTCTGAATTCTAGAAAACAAAAATGCTGGGTTTAGTTGTTTTTTAAATGGGTATTGTGTAAAATGGCAGAACATTTTAGGCAGACAACAAAGATTAATACTTTTAACGAGAAATAGTTGGCAGTGCCATGGACTATTTCCCTCCCTCAGTGAAATTTCACAAATACCAAGATTCAGACGATTCCACCGGTGACACAGAACGCCTCTAAGGTCTCTTCTCAAAACATCAAGAGCACAGAGGAGGTTACAGAGGAGGACACAAAAACCACATGCCCACATACCCAAACACACACACAGACACAGATGCACACCATCCAGACACCCCTTTGTGCTTCCTTGGGGTATGAATCATCCAGGGTCTGATGTGGTTAA
Source organism: Nibea coibor (assembly GCA_023373845.1). Taxonomy (NCBI): domain Eukaryota; kingdom Metazoa; phylum Chordata; class Actinopteri; family Sciaenidae; genus Nibea; species Nibea coibor. Next base: position 9,594,277 of record CM041730.1, read on the forward strand.
CAACGACCAGTGTTTCCGTGTTTGCTCAGTTTCCGCCCTCACAGCCACATGGGACTTGATAGGTTGAGAAGCTGCGAATAGCTGAGTCATCACTAAGTTTCCTTCATTCCCACGATTTTTCATGTGGTTCCTTACTCGATAAAAGAAGGCATCTTTCTTCGCAGAAACAATCCAACAGACTTCTAGATGTCATACTTCATGTTAGAATAAATTTATAATGACTCAGCAGTTGGATCACCTGGATACAGGTCTGGTCTATAGTGCTGTAACAGAGCAAAGAGCAGCACAGCCGTTCCGCAACGCTTATGTCCCGGGTGGAAATCCCCAGTAAATGTTTCCAAATGAAACAGAACCGAAGTCCACTGTTGGTCCACTGAGCGGAGCTGACACAATGTAAGACATAAAATAATGTAAACATGTTCATTAACACTAGGAAGAACATACAGCAATATTTATAATAGCAAGAGTTATGCTGTCTGTAACTTTAGCTCCAGGAAATAAAATAAAATGCTGTTAATTTAATCCACTGCTCAGTGTTGGCCCAACACACACACAAACATACAAATTATTAAAAAAAATATGTAAATTAATTTTATTTACATATTTGGGTAAATTAAAATAAACAATTTCTCTCTGCAAATTGCTTAGCCCTTTAATACACGCACTGTAGCACCACATTATGCAATAATGCTGCATTATGTAATACATTTTCATCTCATTATGTAATAACGCTGCATTATAATCTGTCACATTTTGTAATAAAATTCTTGAACGTAATATGTAATAAACTTTTCTGAATGTTATAATAAGTTCTTACATATTGCATCAGTTATTACAAAATGCGTGTGTAAATGAGTGTTACTGGCACGAGCATTATCGGTGCACTGAAATGATGGAACACATACACACATGCAATCTGGATAATGTCATGCAAATATTATACACGACAGAAAGCAGACAAAACACAAAAACAAATATGGAATAGAAAAAAACTTTATTCCAGCTCCATTTCTTTAATGCAACATAGATGTCCTTGGATAAAAAGTGGATAAAAAAAATGACCATCAAAACTAAATCAACTAAAAACAGTTGTAAATCTTTGTAAATCTTTCACAAAAAAATTTACTTTAGACTTGATGAAAACTTCTTTGTGGCAACAGTAGAAATTTTTCCCTTCAACATAAACTTCTCTTTCTTTCCTTCTTCTATCTTTCTTTTTTTTTCAAGTCGCAAAACATGAGTTACTATTTTTTCCAAAAAATGTCCTTGATTGTGAAATGTCCGTAGGCCATGTGCCTCAACACAACCCAGGCCCTCATCCACTTGCTGTTCTTTCCAAATAGCTCCATTAGTATCAGTGAGAGACTATTCCCACGTACAGCTAATTTATATGTCCTCATAATACTAATGACATTGTCATGGTCATGTTCCAGCTGAAGGCTGTCAGCGAAAGACTCCCTGATGAAAATTTGCAGACGAAATTGTGACGCAAGGTCCTGAAATGGCTTAGAAACTCTGTTGAATATGCCAACCATTGACATGTCAGCATTTAGTGTCAACTGAATAATATATGACAGCAATTCTGTCGGCAGGTTGGGCATTTCAGAATTTCCACCATCATATTGAAGGGCATCATCATGGCAAATATCCAGGGGGTCATGATGGCGCTGACCCAGGGTACATTAATCGGGTTTATTGAGCAAATGGTGATGGTTTACATTGAACGAAGCATCATGGCACTCATTCGGGGTATCAGAGGCTTCAAAAGGGGCATCATCATGGGGTTTATCGAGAGTGCAGTCATTGGGTACAGGAAATGGTGATCGTTTTTCGTCAAATGTAGCATCATGGCATTCATTCAGGGTACCATCTGGTTCAGCATCTTCTTGGTTTGATTCACACCCATATCCAGACAGTCATGTCTGGAACTTTTTTAGTCTTTCTGATAATTTACCAGTGGTGGGGTGTGCACGTCTTTCTTTATACAAACATGTCTGAAAGCGTCAAGACTGTGACCTTTGCACCAATAAACTCAAGCATGTGGAGGGAAATGCATGCGTGTTTCACATGTTTCATCGTCAAATATGAAAAAAAAAAAAAAAACATGAAAGAACATAAGTAGAGATTAGCCTGCTCTTTGTTTGATCAGTTGGTGCCCAGGCAGTAATTTGGGGCCTGTTAAAACAGTTTAGTCTAAAATGCATGAGAAGTTATGCAGTCGTCTTCTATTTAGCATGACATGTAAGAGATTGCACGTTAGATCAATCAGCACTCTTTCCACATGGGTAACATTGATAAGCACTTTAAATTTGACCTCATAACAATTTTTTGTGAGCTTGCGCAGAGCCACGATAATGACACACCAGTCATGCTAGCTTCACATATTTTGTACTATATGATAAACAGCCACATGAAACAGGTCCAGGCTCCTCCAGCGATGCCAGGACAAGAGTTAAGCTGCATCAATCACTCATCTCTAAATGAGTACCAGGTGAAACATACTGAGCAAATAAACTAGGCTGGAACACCATAATTTGTTATTATATGTAGATCTTGTGTGTTGTGGTAAAATGGCTCACCAAAGTAGTGACAGATTTGTGGTGGTTCTTGGTGTACCTAAGCCAGTCTTTCTCTGTAACTCCCAGCTAGAAACATCTAAAACAAGTAGTCAAAGTGGTTCTTATTCTGTATTACAGTTTTATTGATCACTGTCAGCTTTTCAGCCATAAAACACCTGTCTGCACAAAGAATGCAGATTGAATTTTATTTGGTGATAAAATATTCATGTTATACTGTCAGATGACAGTACAAACGGGCTGAGTGAAGGTTAGGGCTGTAATTTGGGAGAGGAAAGGACTGCTATACTTTTATGGCTATACACTGTTGCTATCACCATGTTATTTATGACTCTGTCGTGCAGGGTAGTACAGGGTACATGGGAGGGGCTGGAGTATTTTTGTCAGGGAAGTAAAACTCTGGAAATGTAACAAGAAGGAATGATATGGTTCGTTGTTTATCGCAATCTGGAGCAAGAGAGAAAAATAAAGTAACAAAAAGTACAGGAAACAGTTAAAGGGGATGTTTCTTAATGTCAACAGATTAAATAGAAATAGAGGAGACCAAAATGAATTATGTGTTAGTCTATCTCTCTGTTTTGCTTACCTACTCTCTGTCTCAGCTCTAATCCTCTTTCCTTCCTAGTGAGGATGTAAATCTTTGATAATAACTCACAAATATGTGAGAGACAAATATATAATTTATTTTTTGCTTTTACTGAGTATTTTTTTGAATAACCATTGTAGTTTTTGGCAAATGATGGAGCATTGTGGCATGAAAAATAAGATATCAGACAATTGGTTGTTGGTTTTTCGTCTTTTCATGGAATTTTTTGACAGAATATACATACAATTAACTCTGGATGTATTGTATGTATGATACTGTAGATGATAAATCTACTGCAATCTACTTTTATCAGAATCTACATATATTTCACTTTTTTTGGTTCCTTTATTTACCAAAGCCAATCAAATACACAGAATCCATTTCTTTATTTTGTTTCCTTATTATTTTTTAAATGTACTTATTTTATTTCATGTGCATTCCTCTTTGGGTATCTTGATGGAAAGATAGCTGTAATACGTTGCATTTTTAGATCAAACGTCAGTTAAATTTACACACATTTTGATAATTTCTTTTTTTTTAGATTATTTTTTGGCCTTTTCAAGCTTTATTTTGATAGAGACATCTGAAGAGTGGCAGGAATGTGGGGAGAGAGGGACGGGAAATGACATGCGGGAAAGATCCACATTTGAACCCTGGGCTTCCGCAGCAATGACTGAGCCTTTGCACATGGGGCGGCTGTATTACCAACTAAGCTAAACACCGCCCCACATTTTGATCATTTCTGTCTGTTACTCAGGTCAGACAGACTGAAAGTTTCCTTTCATGCAGATAAAATCATTTTTTGTTTATTTTTTGATTATAGTGCTCATTTATAATGAGACTGAAACCATGGTTGAGTGTTGCATACATTAACTTGTACAGATCATATTCTAGATACTGTAAGCAAGCTATTAAATATCAGAAGTATGTCGTATGGGTGACTGCATTTCATGACCATTTAGGGTGAAAGTAAAGAAACAAAAGACGGAGTTTCCAAAAAGACTTTAAAATGTCCTGCTGTTTTCAATAAACAGTTTGATAGACATAAAAATGTCAGTGCAAATTGACATTTATATTCATCTTAATCTTCTAGTTGTAACTTTATGGGCCCTTGTGTTTTGAGGACAATTTTATTTTATTTCTAATGGTCATGTCCCATAAAAGTAAATGACTGTAAACAAGAACTAAATAAGAGTATTGTGCTGCAGGACTGTACTGTAAACAAGGATTTCTTTCATCGTGACGTACTTTTTATTGTCTGCATTTTTCACAGCACGTCTTTGCAAGAGGAAAATGGTTTAGCAATGATGGTTCAGCTGCTTCATGTTTCCGATACTGTTTGTTTTTACTCCCTCAAACATTAAAATGGAAAAGTTGTCTCTGCCTTTCCAAACCATGAATCATCCTTTATGTGTTTTTTTTTTTCTTTTTCTATTTCTGATAAAACGATGCCGTCATTGCTGGGAGGTAAAGACCGATCGTCTTCCTCGCTGTTCTCTGGTGACCTCTTCATCCTTCCCTCCTGCTACAGTAATCAGTTAACTTGAAAGATAAGAGCTCATTTGCCTCTATTTCCATCTTCTAAAAGAAACTTTTAATCCTTTTCACGTCTTTTTATTGGATCTCAGTGTGACGTTTTCCATGCGCAGACTAAATCTATGGCCAGGTGTGCTTACCTGTGTAGTGTGACATCATTAAGAAAGTGTTTAGAACGGTGGAGGTGTACTGACTTTTGATCGAGGCCTTTGCCAGACTTAGTGTCCATGAGAAATTGTTGTTGAGGAAATGGGTCACAGCCAGTGCTTTTATTCTTCAATTGAAATAACATGCACATAAACAGAACTGAAAAAAAAAGGGTGGAACGATCTGTAGAATGTGAGAAAAACAAATAAATGTAGCTCCAAAATAAGTACACAATGAGAAAAATATGTAATTATATTAGCGATAAAACAAAAAAATAATAAGCAAGTTGCGGAGGAAGCTTTCATCTCACTCTAGAAAGGAACACACACTGTCAAACATTTCCTAATCTTGCTAGCATGCTTCAACTCTAACATCTATATTGTTCCTCTATATTCAGTCTGTCTCACCCTGAATTACCTTTGTCCTCGTTGTCAACCCCGCTCTATTCCTCTCTCCGTCTAACTCTCTTTGTCCCTCTCTTTTCCTTTCTTTCTTTTCTTTCCTTCTTGCCCCAGATGTCTGCACCCCAGCTGCGCTCAGATGTCTGAGCGGAGGAGACGGGATGGGTTTTTATAGAGCGTGCAAGCACACAAACACCCACACGGACACGCACGCCAAGGTACATGCACAGAGTATCACAGAGTGACCTCTTACAGCAGGGGATCCAGGACCTTTGTCCCAGAGTTTGAAGATTTCTCTCTGTTTTCATTTTTCCACATCTTTTCACTGTCTATGACCACATCAATATGAAACAGATGCCCCTCACATGTGACTGCAGACAAACATGGGGTATGGTCAGAGAAGGTTAGGAATTTGGCTATTTCTCTGCACTAATCGGATTACTGTTTCTTTTTGTGTGTGTGTGTGTGTGTGTGTGTGTGACTAATATGAAAGTGATTAGACTGCAGCTTTTGGCTCGGATAATGAGAAAAGTTTGTGGTAAAAACAGGATTAGTTAAATAACCTTTATTAATGTTAACTTAGTTGGTCTCCATGTGTAGAACTGGATATGATTTATTCCAAAGCCTTTAAGGAATACATAGCCATTAATGCATTTTTAAAGCTTCCTCAGTCTTTTAATCGCTATGTTTTCGCTGTAATAATGTAGCAGAGGGTCTTAACATCGCAGCCACCTCTTTCTTCCTAAATCTCTTATAAGTCTGTTTTCCCAGAACTGCACAGTTAATTTACTGACAGCTGATTGTTCACTAGCTTGAGCACCAGTGTTTTTGGCAAATGTTATCTCAGATAACAGGTTTGGCAAGGGTTGAGTTTAAACTTCCCCAAATCCAATAAAGAGCAGAACAAATCCACCGTACTAGTCTTCTACAAAGGGTGAAAATTCAACACAGTGAATGTTCTGTGAACTAATCTGTAACCCCACAAAGTACGATGTGCTCCTTGGTCTTGGATGTAACGCTGGTTTAGGTTACCCCTGTAAATAGTAAGCTACTTAGCCAGACATGCAAAGCTTAAAGACATCACTTAATTAGTTTTAAAGCTAAAATCCAGAACCCATCACAGCTCTTTATATATGAGGTATTGCTCATACTGCTGCCACTTCAGCATGTGGAGAAACTTGAAGATTAGTCTGGCTTACAGAAAGTAGGCTGTGGGTTTAAACCTGTTATTGGCTGGCTATTTCATCTGGAATTCTCCTCTCCCATTACGCTATCTTCCGACACTATTTTGCAAAGGTACCATCATGGCATCGTTGGCTGACTTGCCTAGTTACCGTTGCTAATCTATGATTGGACAATCAATGTTCAGGGGAGGAGTTCAGCTAGCTGTCAATTGGCTTCACTTCTCACAATTTACTGCTAAAATGGCCATCTGTGTATTCAGTCTGTGTTGTTCCCATGGTGACAGGAAGGCCAATGCGATGCCAGACCCTCTGACCTTGGGTAAACTGTGACCAGACCCTCTGCTGGGTTTCAATCTGATAACCGTTTCATGGTGACGTTACAGCTGGGGTCATTCTCTTGACCTCCCAGCAGAGTATGTGTATTTGTGTGTGTGTGTGCTGAGTAGGCAGGAAGGGGGTAAAGGAGGGGTTGAAGGGAAGGAAAGAAAGGTGAAAGTAGGGTCATGGGGCAGATGGATTGAACAGGTTTCAGAGGATGTGAAAGACTATGGGCCTCATGAGTAAACATAACTCTGGTGTGAGATGAGAGAATACTTCAAAGTGTGTGCGCGAGTGTGTGTCTATACACATCAGGATTACTTTCCCATAGTACTTCAGTCAAGCTCCTCCTCACCATCCCCCTGGATTTCCCAACTTTGAGATGATAAATAATCGTCTTAGATCATCAATCAGGACATGAGAGGGTTCCAGGCATGAAAGGATAAAGTGTTTGCTCAGATCTACATCTTTTTGCTGACACTTTGCTCTCTGCTTCACGCCCTCGTCTCAGCAGTCTGTCTCCCTTTTTGTTCTACCCTCACCACTGACCTTTGACCTGAAAGTCCTTGCCAGGGTCATTTGAGAGCCCATAGTGGACGCTCATAAAACTGTCAAGCTGGGGTCTGAACCTTCTCTGACATCAGACTTTAAACACCGGGAAAGAATAAATGACAATATGTGTTATGAAAAGGATAATTGTGATTAATTGTTGGATTTGCTCTTAAGGATCTTGGACTTTGCAGAAAGCTTTCACCATCGCTGGCAGAACCCCCTCAGTTAGAAGACAGAAAAGCTGATTCTCTCTTTTTCTTTTAACATTCTGTTTACGCACAAACAATTTGCAATTCAAGTCAACTAAATGATCTAGCTAATTATACGTATAATCTGTCCCTGGGCTTTACAGTCCTTCATCAACAACATTTCCAGACTCAGAACTCTCTATTAACACAAGGAACCAAAAAAACACAAAAAAAAGAAAAGAGACAATGCTAACATGCTAACACTTCTTTGGTCTAACAAACTCAGAACACTTATTTATTTTTATTCTACACAGACTTTAACAAGGAAAAATGTTTAGCCTGTTTACCATCTTAGTTTTAGCATGCTAAAAAAACTACTAATTTGGCCATAAACTAAAGTATTGGACAAATAAAAATTCTTGAAACACACAAAAACATGTACAATATCATACATTAAGGCAAGCACTGGAGTAATTTAGGCAAAATTTACAAGTCCTTGTTAGAATCCACATTGTGGTATTTTGAACAGAGAGATGTTCATATGCTTTGTGTTGGTGCACAAACCCTAAGTAAAAAAAAACCCAAATAACAATTCCTGTTAAATCTCTGTAGCAATTTTAGCTTCAACCCAATAGCTCTTGAAATTTTATCTTCCAACAAGTACCACGAAACATACTTTCCTCTTTGCACATCAAGCAAGCCAATGTTCAGAAGGGAACACTTGAACACAACAAACACAAATAGTTCTTTCTCTCTGAGATATTCATGACCCAACCAAACCAAACCAAACCAAACCAAGCCAAGCCAAGCCAGACCAAAACAAAAGCAAAAAAAAAAATCTCCATCTTCCCTTGATTAGCTATAAACAACCATTAAATGATGACAGGAATGCTGAGAAAAATATAAACCCCAATGAGTGAAATATAGGAGAAAAGTGGGAAACAGACGAGAAAAAGGGTAAAACATGGCAGAGTTGAGAAAATAGACAATTTTACAGTCTGAGTAACTTGTAACATGTTGGTGAACTCGGTTTGAAGACCACGGTTGAATGGATGTCATCTGAGCATTGCGGCCATGCCATGGCTATGGTTTACATGACTGCAATTAAAATACACATTTCTGTGCAATTAGATATTCTGGTTTTCAAAAGATTTTGCTTTTGTAAATGATCTGCAAACAACTAACTACATCTGTTTTCCAAATTGGGCCAGGAATGGGACAAAATACAGGCGTCTGAGCTGACAAATGGAAAAGTAACAAAGTAACATTTGTGCAGATTGGTAACGGTTGGATTGGAATCATTGATTTGTCTGGCCACTCACAATGGGATTGGCACTCTAACCTTGTGTAACAAGATTAACAGTCTTAAAAACGTCATAAATATAGACTCAATAATTGTTTTGGAATGATATCTACCAAAGAATGAAGGAAAAAAGAAAGACACTGATATACTGAGTCTACTGGGACAGACATAGATTGTTTCACTCTTGACTTATAGCTATTAGTGTCACTGAAAGTGACTGCACTGCAGGGGACTGTACTCTTTCATCTTAACACTGTACACCTCAGACTTTCAGCACCACTTGGAGTCCTGTCATCTGCAGAAGTTCTCAGATGACTGTGCGGTTGTGGAGTATATCCTGGGTGGGGAGGTGGAGGTGGTACTTGGGTGTGCACCTGGATAACAGACTTGGACTGGAGATGCAACACTGAGGTTGTCTACAGGAAAGGACAGTGCAGACTCTACTTCCTGAGGAAGCTCCGGTCTTTTAATGTGTCCAGCAAGATGTTGCAGATGTTCCACCAGTCTGCTGCTGCGAGTGCAGTCTTCTTTGCAGTCATCTGCTGGGGAAGCAGCATCAGAGCCAGCGACACAAAAAAAATGAACAATCTGATCGAGAAGGCTGGCTCTGTGCTGGGGACTGCTCTGGAGCCCCTGCAGCTGGTTGTGGAAAAAAAGATGCTCCACAAACTGCTCAGTATTATGGACAACAACTCCCATCCACTACATGACCTCCTGCTTAACAGAGTGGAGTTTGAGTCGGAGACTCTTGCAGCTCCACTGTAAAAAAGGCAGCTAATGGAGGTCATTCCTACCAACTGTTATATCTTTGTACAATGACTCCCTCTGTGCAGAGTGAGTTGGGCAGTTGGCCTGATGGACATAATAAGGGGTGCACATTTGCACAAGTTATTGCACATATGTATATTTTGTTATGTATATTTTTTTAGAGGGTGAACCATATGTTCTTCCTCTTTAGAGTTTATTTGATTCTATATACTGTGCCATTTTTACTGCATGCATGTGTATATGCAGTAGTGCTCTGTGTTAGTGTGTTTCTTGTTATGCTGCTACAATGAAAGAATTTCCCTTTTGGGATCAATAAAGTACTATCTATCATGTTCAGTTAGTTAGTGTGCATAATAGGAATATCTCTGCTGACTAATTTTGGTGATTAATCACTTTGTTTGTCATGCAAACATGCGCACGCAGTGGCAGTGAAATGTGCAAACACTGCTCACAATAACACACAGACGTGGTCATGCATGCTGCATGCTTTCTATGTATGCTTGGGCTTGCAAAAGACCAGGAAATGGGAGGTACATCAACCTCTGGTCTCTGAAGGAAAAGTCTTCTCTTCTCTTCTCTTCTCTTCTCTTCTCTTCTCTTCTCTTCTCTTTAGAGAATTAGCTTGTCACTTTCTTTCTTATTGATGGCCATGAGAATGGGTCATACACTTAACTAATCAACTCGCAGCAGTTGGATTGAAATATGATTCTTTTAGCTGATTTTGGCTGCTCCTGAAGTGATGAGTGTCTGCACAATAAGTCATCTCCCAGTATTAGTTTGTTAGTGACAGATACACTCCCTCAAACACTAACATACATTCATGACAAAAAAAGGAAACTCAGCCAAAGAGGCTTAAGACGATCCAAACTCTTTTTGTCTTTGTGATTGATAGAGTTCAAAGTTCATGAGGCACGCAGTGAAGTTCCCACGTGCTAGGTATCTGTCAAAAGTAGTACTTTGGTACATCAGTCATCAGTTTGACTATGGATAACCAAGGGAAAGTGTGAGCTTTATTAGGGCCACCATAAACAATATTTAAAGCTGTATCCATAGTGTTTTTAATCAGAAAATCTTCTTTTCTGTCCTTTCTATCTATCTCTGTGTTGTAGAGCTTTATGTGAACTGCAAACTGCCACATACTTGAGGGTTGCATTTCTCCTAGTTGCTGTCTGCTCATTACAGCAATAACAGCATTTGTCCGATTAAAAAATCCTTATTTTCCATTAGGAGACAGTGTAAAATGATCTTTGAACTAGTCAAAACACAGAGTCCAGATAGAATAACTAGATAAAGAGTCTACAGTCAGTCTGTGAGGCTAAAATGAGGCACAGTGTGCTTTGAGCTAAATGATAAATGCTAACATCAAATGCTGACCACAGTGACGATGCGAACATGCTTATGTTAACCATGATCACCATCGAACATACAAAGTACAACTAAGGCTGATGAGAATGTCATTTGTTTTTTAGGTATCCAAAGTCATTGGGGTTCATCCTCTGTGGACCATGACTTTGTCATAGGAATTCATCCAGGAGTTTTATTTCAGTGGTAAACTGTAAGACTGACTGACACTCCAAGAGCTGTGCAGCTAGCGTGACTAAAAAGCATTTGGAAAAATGAAGCCTGGTTTGTCCAGACCCTTAAAATGGTTTATGTTTATGTTGTCCTGACAAGCGACCTTTTGTGGTCGTCCGATCAGCGACTGTCACAAGCAGAGGCATAAGTAGCTCGACATCATTATAGAGCTGCAAAACCTCTGGATGGGTATACAAAAGTGTCTGACTTTGATGCTAGGGACTGTGGTTTGTACACTAAACCTGTCTTTTTCCAGTCAAAATTGTCTTCTTTTTAACCATGACCAGGATCATTCCCTGACTTTAAGCAAGCCATTTTAGTTGCCAAACCAAACCCTAACCATAGGGGTGGCAGATTGGAAAATGCTAATTTGGATCATTTTTGTGATGGTCATTGGACGACACTGACCAATGTTATCCATTCAGGCTTGAAAATTAATCCCTAGCAGCAGACTTTGCTGAGTGGGTAAAGTTTTCCAGTGCCTGTTGGGGGTAATTGTTAGACTTCGATGCAAAGACTCAGAGAAAAGTTACAGATTTAAACTTTAAATCTAAAATAAATATGAGATTGATCTGATATGGGACATTGGTGCATTTTTAGACCGCACCCGGCCAAAAGGCCTTTCACATCACAGACACACACGTAAAGATTGGTTAGCATGATAGCCTCTATGGTTTTATTTTACAGCCCTCAAGACTCATGTATATACACATTTCACAGGTTAATACAAAAAGATTCTTGGATAATTCACACCCTATTATACTGTATTATAAGTGGCTGGAATTTTGTTTCTGTGTGTCTTATGTCATTTTGATGAAAAATAAGCCAATGTGTCAAACTGTGGTGTTTGTTTTGGTTTTATCTGGCCAGGAACATTGCTGTGAAACTGAAACCAACAATCCGAGAGCCTGCAGACTTAGCAAAGTCTGCCCGTGTTTTTCTGACCAGCAGCACTAATAATGCATAACTCCTCGAGAACATTTGTCTGAGTTGCTGTTTGGAGACAAGCTGTTGTTGACAGCTTCTGTGATTAATTACTAAAGAGTCCTGCATCACACAGAAAAGCCTCTAAAGCATTTTTTCCCTTTTTAAAGACTTTTTCCACTATGGAGGAAGAGAAAAGCATTTTAGAGCGCCTCTCGGAAGTGATAAGACATAAATTATCAGTGACCTACAGATATATACATCTAATGATACATAACATGATACATGCCCACAGTCATTTCTACAGGCCAGTTATAACTTTCCGTTTCCCTATATAGCTACAAAGCTATACTTAACCACATACAGGTGTGTTTTTGGCACAGGCAGCGAGCTGGCAGGTGTGTTTGCTATTACAATGTGATAATAACTATCATTACATCCCAGGTAAGAAGAGGTGTGTGTGAGCAGGAGGCAGGGACGGAGGCAAGAGGAAAGCATTAACACTTTTACCAGGATGTGACGGTGCACAACTGGCATTTGAGAACCATAAACACACATTTATATGGAGATAGACAAGCTCATCACAACGAAAGAGATACACAAACAGAAACTCACACAAATTAGCACCTTGGTGATCTAAATTTAGATCCAAATGAACCCTTTCGAGGGGATCCATGCTGAAAATAAATGGCCATTACAGATTACTGTTATTTCATTGAAGGAGGAAAGTGCGAGTCAGTGTTTCAGACCGTAGCTGCTCATAGATAACTCAAGTCAGAAAACCAGTTCACATTTAACATTATATTAAAATGCACTTCCACGAAACAAATTAATTGTTTATTATAAATTTATTATTTCAACCTCTGTTACAGTAAATCACCAATATGTATAAAACTAGAAGATGTAGTCCACAGCACAGCATTTTTACATGGATTAACCTGTAATTCTCAATCCCCACAGCGCACGCACACACACAGACATATATCCAGGTAATTATAGTAAGGAAACAAGCTGATATTTTCTCAGACTTGTTCTTTATTTCTGCTGCCTCACCATCTGGCCCGAATCCATCACTGCTTTTCAGTACCTCCTTGGGTGCTGTAAACAGTAAGAGGCAGATGTGTGCAAATGTGCACATGTGCAAATAAAAATACACTTCTTTCAGTCATTATACTTATTCACTGACTATGTTGACTCTACTTCAGGATCAGCTTTAACTCTCAACCCTAATTCCCAGTCTTCATTGAGTCCTATATCTAAGTCCTAACATAACGCCAGCCTTTGAGGCTGTAAGGTTCAGCAAAATGTCGTAATGGTTCCTCGGTTTTCTATGATTGCAAGCACATTTATTTTTCAGAACTTTAAAAACACATTTGCACATTCACTTTAAGACCCACATATTCTGCAGTCAGATGGAGGGAAAAGCGCCAAAGAAAGTATTATTTTCTAGTGTTTAAAATGTTTTAATGACCGGACCCTGGGTCCAAGGCAAATGGTATAAAACGATAAGCAGTGACTGCAAAGTGTTTGATTTTAACATTATCTTGTGGTAATGATGATGATAATTGCAGCGATTTTAACCCTGATTGGTTCGGTATGTGTATCTGGAGTGTGTCTTATTGCTGACTCTTTGCCCTCTTTTTGCAGCTTGTTATTGCTTTGCTAAGTGATCATGCACTTAAATGGTGATACATCTGATGTGATGCTTTCACACCGAATGTGACAATTCAACAGTTCGTCCCATCTTTGTGCTTTCATCATGCTCTGTCTTTTCTTGGCTTCTCACTTGGACTGTGTGCTAGCTAAGTGCTACTTTAGTGGGTTTGTGTGAGAGAGAGAGATACCAGATGTTATTTTGCAGGAGAGAAGAGACCAGCCTCTCATGGCTTGTAGTAAAAAAGAGAATTGTTATGACACTGGTGTGGTAACATATAACTATATCTCTAAGACTAGAGCAGTCACGGATAGTCTAATTTAAAAACTGCTACCACCTTCTCATAAGATACCCTTTATGAAGGGTTTATTAGTTTTAATTCTGGCTGTGTTAATGGTAAATAAACTATTTACTTTATGTTTTATATTAGCACTAACTATTAACACTAACTATTAATAAGCCCAACTTTATATAGCTTGTGTGTGTAGATTTGTTGAATCATTATAGGAAACATTTATTAATAATTCATTTTTTAATGCTTGGCACAACAGATGGTTTTAATAATAGTTTTTAAAAAATAATCTACAATTGCTTAATTATTAGAAGGTGAGAAGCCCATGAGTATATTTAGGACTATACATTCATTGGTGAGTTATAACCAAGCAGAAAAAAGGGATATTTCACAACTTAGCAACCGTAAATTTCTTTTCATGTTTGTTATATTATCCATCAAAAGCCATCGACTACAACTCGTTTTCCATGGATGACAATGCCAATCGTTCGGTCCACCACTTCGGTCCAGCCTGAGATATGTAAACAGCTACAATACTAGATGGATTATTTTATGCTAAATGTGCTACAGACGCTCCTAGATGTTAATTCGTACTGACTTTTATGATCCCCTGCCGCATCGTCTAGTCACCATGTGATTGACACTTGTGGTCTGGAGTGAAATTTGTCAACAACTGTTGCGTAGATTTCCAGGAAACTTTGTACAATCATTCATACCCTCCTCAGGATGAAATGTAATCAAGTTATAACTTTTTTTTAGCAATAATGAATCTAAAAAAGGTTTACGTATTTAGTGAGTTCTCTACTTTCGGTGTTCAAGCCCAGGCAAATCTGTTATTTTATTGAAGATAACACTGTGTCGTATTCCCTTTACTCCCTTTAGTTACTACTTCCAGAGAAACGGGATCAGTGACTCATAATTATTATTATTTTTTTAAAGATTATTTTTTTGGCCGTTTTATGCCTTTAATGATAGTGCAGCTGAAGATGGACAGGAAACAGGGGGCAGAGAGAGGGGGAGTGACACGCAGTAAATGGGCGTCCGATGCGGGAGTCGAACCGGAGCCGCTGCGGCGAGGACTGCAGCCTCCATACATGGGGCGGTCGCTTAACCCGCTACGCCACGGGCCGCCCTGTGACTCATAATTAAATGTAATGTGAATAACACTTGATGAATTATTTTCATCAACCACAACCAGTTGTTCAAAAATGAAGACAACAGTTCCCATAATCCCATGCTGACATCAAGTTATTGTTTTGATCCTTACTTGCAGAAATAATCGTTAGCGTCGGCTGTACTTTGTGTTTGTTGCAAACCAGCTAATGTTAGCATGCTAACATGCTCAACTGCTACGTGATAAACATATCTGCTTAACATTAGCATATTAGCACACTGATTTTAGCATATTAGCTGAAGCCCATTCCATTCATTTAGTTCAAAGCTCCTTTGGCTATAGACGTTTCCTTACAGGTCACATGCATGCGTAATAATGTACAGACAAATAATAGTTGTTATCCACTATAAACTCCTGTCCTTATTGGAAACACAAATAGCTGCTGTGCGTCAAAATGCTGATCTCTTTCCTCTCCTGTCTCGTCTCTCTGTTAGCAGCTGGTTTTTGCAATGTGACAAATCTGTATTCCAGTGTCAGCCGCCGTCCAGCTGGCTAAACTATTTACACTACCAGGCATGAACCCATTTTTTGTTTGGTGTTTTTTTTTTACTGCAGCTAGCTAGTTGTTTGGCATTTGATGTCACCAAAAACGTGTTCCACAAGTATGAATTATTATTATTCTCTTGGCTAATAATCAAGAGGATAAAGTGTTTCTTATGGCTGCTATTCATAATCTCCAAAAGCAACATCATCCACAGATATCCCACACAGAAACCTAGACGCTCTCTCAAGTTTTTCCTGTAGCACAAATACACAGACAGCACAAATACACAAAAGCAGACATGAATGCCCACACACACTCTATCCATCTCACTCTATTGCTTTTGCTCTCTTCCACGCAGACAGACAGACACACATGGTTGGTTGTTTCTCACAGTCTCGTCTTGCTGTTGTTTGATTTACTTGGTGGCCTCTGACCCTGGCTGGGCTGAGCTGGATGGACTCTTGGCCTTGCTGCTGCTCCAACTGGTTCATCTCCAACATAACCCCACTGGATCTGAGTCTGTGTCTGAGTGTGTTTTCATGTCTTGATACACATCTTCACGCGTGATCAATTGCTGTGTCACTCTGAGGTCTAAAAAAGCACAAGTACTCTGGGTAATACTTTTCTGTTGTTGTACAAAAGATGCTATTATACTGATATATACTCTGTTGTGTTTTTTGTATTAAAAGCTACCCAGTACTTTTAAATGAGAGTTAAACGTCTTCACGTACAAATGAAAAGCCCTTGTCAGCACTACACCCATAATTCCACTCTTTTACAAGCTGCACCAAGCTACGAGCTGACCTGAGTCTGAGTCTGAGACAGTGAGAAAGTAATTCAGTTCACTATTTAAATCATTTTACAAGGACCTTACACAGAGTGAATATCGCAACAAACTATTTAATGTGATTAAACAACAATATGATTCTGTTTAACAAGAAACTGAAGAAAAAGTGACTTCAGAATTTGACTGAGCTTCCTTTGTGGTCCACTTTGACACTTTAGCTCACTTGTTTTTCATTTTACAACTCCTTCAGCTCTCAGGCCCCATCTGTGCCATGTTAGTGCCGTGCTTCTCCATGGTGGCCCTCACGAATGTGATCATCGCATCATTAAGAAAATCACATCCGATGAGGATTTTAACTTCACTCGACAGATCCCTCTGCACAGTGCGGATATCTATTGTAGTGTCTACCTACCGGTGTCTGCATTGTGAATCAGTACCTGGAAAGCTAAAACAAAAGTGTGGTATTAGATATAAAATCCTCCTGGATTATAAGAAGGAACTAAATCTGTAGTCAATAAATCTGTCAACGCTTATTTAAACAGATAAATCACAAAGGAATCTTTTATCTTCATATTTCTTTGATGGGTCTTATTAAAGCCACAGCTGTGGTATTTTTTTAAACATAAGTTTCATCTTTGAAGGCGGTCCACGAGTTTTTAAACAGATGTGGGATTCCCACTGTTTTCTGCCTCATAGTCACAGATAAATACTGAACTAATAAGGACACCCACTGTGGGTTACAACTTCTTAAAGTAATTGACACTTTGGGAAATACGCTTTAACTTTGTTTTTTGCCTAGACCGTACCACTTTTTGTTTGTATAGTCTTTAGGTTAGCTTAGCTTAGCTTAGCTTAGCTTAGCATGCAGACTGGACACGGGGAAACGGCTAACCTGGTAATGCATCACAAAAACTCGCAAACAGCGAGATATAGGACAAACGAAAGAGATTTAATGTGTTACTTAGTGAGCCGGAGGTGCTGGTGGGCGGACTTTTATTTACCTTAAAGATCGAGGCACACTACCGCCTGCAGCTTCACACTCAGTACATAGTGCAGCGTTGATTTTCTCATCTGTCTTTGTGCAAGAAAGTGATTTCTTCTACATTAGTAGGTAAACAGCATTTCAAACAAACTGCTGTTGCGTTTGTGAGGACAATATTGCACTTTCCAAGTACGAAACCAAGAGGCAACCTCAGTTACTGGGAAATTAAGCTAATGCTTCCAATGTTTACAGCCTGGTTCAGACAACTGTTTTAGTCTATTGCTAATTTCCCCGTTCACTTTTTTAAATTATTATTATTTACCTGTTCAGATGATATTAACTGCGTGGTCACTTCATTCATGCAACCTGCCACTATTTCCACGCCACTATTTAGATTAACCGGGAGGCCGAATAAGCAGTGCGTCCAACACAGCGCTGCATATTTTCAGCTTCAAAATGGCATCACGTAGGCTCTGTCCATTCTTTATACTGTCATTGGACAAAACCCAGGATGTCATGAGTTGCCTGTAGGTTGAATTAATACTGAAAAGTGTTATTTTAAGATAAACATGTAATTGTAACCATATCACCCTTTTCCATATCTTTGACCCCAAAAACTGCATGACACACTTCCTTGGCTTGGTCCACCTGTCAAGACACTGCACTCCTTAAAAGAACCATAGTAACAGGCTTCCTAAGCTGCCTGTGTTATTGGGTTAGCTCTTTTTTGTTGTTGTGCAACACACTAAACGCCTCAATCCCTTGTTCTCAGTTCCCTTTAAGCCCTTGATAAGGAAGTGGACTGAATTTTTTTTTGTCCTTTCCAGCGAGAGTGACCTAAAAGACTGCGGGAGATGGGGGAAGGTATGTGTTACAGTACAATAGCCGGTAAATCTCTCCACAGTAACCACACCAGAGCACTGAGCACATGCTTATAGAGCTAATCAGCTTTCTGCAGATGGGCTAATGTCCTTACTGTGGCTGAGAGGGGGGCCTATATTTAGTGTCCACTCTCTCCATCTTAACAGGGGATAACACTGTTCTCCTCTCCCTCTCTGTCTCTATAGCTCATCTCTGTCTGTGTGAATTCATCAGAGATGTTCATGCAGGCAGAGATGGGAAAGGGAAATGAGACAAGAACAAAAAATAAATCAAAAAATAAACAGAGGGTAAAGACGGTATAAAGCAAACAGGCCGACCAGATGCAAGACGCTTGGACACAGCGGCTTGTTAAAAAAGAAAAAAAAAAAACAGTGGACAAAATGAGGTGAAAGTTGAAGCTTATAGAAGAGAGAGAGAAGCAGATAAGAAAATATCAAACGGGACATGAAAGGGAGACTTAAGTTCAATATTTTCTCTGAGTGTCAGCAGGGAAAGTGACATCTGGAGGCTGAGGCCCTCCAGGCATTTGTGAGACGCAGACCCGGAGCCAATCTACTCAGTCAGTCACCATGTGTCTCTGGAGACCAAGGCTCTGCTGGTAGTTCTGTAAGGTCTGCTATACATGACATCTCCCTGCTGTTGCAAATACACTAACAGCTAATGAGGCCTGGCAAACGGTTTTATGACGGGTGCTGACGCTCATCGTGACGTCTCTCGCAGGGAAAATCCGTCACGTTCAGCTGTCACTCGCTGGCAGCAGCAGAGGTGCCCACTGGGATTGTGCGGGCACCTCCAGACATTGACCTGCTAAAGACTCCTCTGTCAGGGCACAGGCACTAAATCCTGGACGCCTAGCTACCTGTCTCACCAATCTGAATCAGTGTCTGAAAAGCTTAAAACAAAAGTGTGGTATTAGATATAAAATCCTTCTGGATTATAAGAAGGAACTAAATCTGTAGTCCATAAATCTGTCAGCATTTATTTGAACAGATAAATCAAAAAGGGATTTCTTGTCTTCACATTTCTTTCTTAAAGTTATAGCTGTGGTGTTTTTCTAAACATAAGTTTTATCTTTGAAGGCGGTCCACGGCTCTGAGTTTTTAAACAGATGTGGGGTTCCCACTGTTTTCTGCCTCACGTGTTCAGTTCCAAAGTATTGAGTTAATTCACTGTGGGACTCTCACGGTGGGTTACAACTTCTTAAAGTAAAACGCTTTAGCTGTTTTTTGCCCAGTAAGGTGAGATGATTGTTGCCACTTTTTGTTTGTATGGTAAATTTGAAGCTACAAGCTAGCTTGAATCTAGCATGAAACTAGCTTCAAGCTAGCTTAGCTTAGCATAAAACCTGGAATATAGGGAGAAACAGTTATCCTTGAGCCTATAAGGGTTGTTGATGTTCGATATGTCAACAGCCGATACAGTCTCATAAGGAAAAATCTCATGCAGATTGTTATTGTAGCTAGTAGTGTGTGTGTGTGTGTGTGTGTGTGTGTGTGATGTGATGAAAACTGAACTGCACAACTCATGTCTGATGTTGTTTTTTTTTCCTTTTTAATTCTCAAGTCGGTCAACTTGAACACAATTATCAGATCATTATTTTCTTGTCCAGACAGGACGGCAGTTTAAAAACAACACGTAGAACGAGTGAAACAATCTCTTTAGAGCAACAGAAACCCATATGAAACAGCTCGGAGCACACATACATTTAACACGAGTTATAAATCTGCATCTCAGCGTAGCCACTGCATCCACCTGCGTTACTCTTCATCGGCCAAAACGAAACACAAAATTTGCACGCACCACAAAATAGACTCAATGACACAGCTTAGAATCTGCCTGCTACATCAGCCAAACACAAACTGTACAAAAATAAAGATCGATAGAAAAATAGGAGATCTGACATGTTTGAGAGAATATGCTGAGTCGCTTGCACTCTTAGAGCTGAAAATGTACACCTGTCCATGGTAATCGCAAATAAACTCTCTCGTCTCTTATTGCCAATCAAATATCCATGTGGTCGTCTTATCTGTCCTATTAGTTTACACTGTTTGGTGACAGCTGTCATCTGCTCATTTAGAGCAAATGTCCACACATCCCAAACTGATTCTTTTCCATAAAAGAGAAAATTAAATATATGTTGGCCAGTCTCTGCTTGACCCTACCAGCAGTATGCCTCCATTCAAAAGTTGCTCTGCTGCTACGTACACCCCTGCATACACAATCCAACCTCCACCCTTCTGACAAACACAGTTTGTTGTATCACTGTGTGAGCTGCAGATATTTGCACAAGTTGCACATGGAAAGGAAATATTTATTTTGCAGTGCATACAGCACGTCAAATTAATTTTGATTACGTTGAGTAATGTAAAAAAAAATCTTTTTATAGAGGAGGAAGATATAAATATATATAAATATATTTATATATAATATATTTATATATAATTAATAAATAAACCTTTCCAGTGTGGTTTGAGAAAACTGGTCCATGTTTCAAAATGCATTTCACACCGTTTGCATATCTGCTCTTAAACTTAAAGGTACCCTGTAGAGATTTCGACCACTGATAGCGCTATGGAGCAATGTTTTTACAAGCAGACGCCTGTTTTGCTTGCATTGTGCATGCACGCGTGCAACCATATAGGCAGGGTAAATTTATATCCTTCAGCTCGTTACACTTGTCGCATGGTTTACTGATACACACAAAGATGCGTACTAAAGAGCGCCAAAAAGAAGAACCAAAAATAGAAGCCCGCAAGCTAGCAAACGTGGATGTAAACAAGACACGGTTTAAAATAATGCAAAATAACCGGCTTTACAGACGTTTAAGAAAGAAGGATCTCACACAGACGCACAGTGTGTAAGCTAAATGTAAACATAGCTTTTGTTTGCTTACACTAAAACTCCACAGGGCACCTTTAAGGAAGTTGTAAGACAGTTACAGGATTACTTTAGCATGTAGCTTAAATGCATTTTGATATCGGATCACAAGTCATGAATCTGTATTTTTTAAATGCATTATAAAACGTGTACATATCCAAATACATTTTTCTTTGCAGCATTTTATTGTCCAGAGATTAGATGATCTCCCTTCTGTGATAAATAGTTTTTTGGTTGTCAAGCTGTGCACTGGTCTATTTTATTTTTTTAATGAAACTGCAGATAAGAGCAGCACTTCTCTCATTTTCTCTCTCGCTGTCAGACTTCTTTCTTTCTCTGTACATTTCTCTCGAAAACGACCATCTATTCGCCTCTTATAAGCATTTTTGATCTGATTTCCCCCTCCCCCTCTCTGTACAGATGATCAGATTATGTTGTTACTTCCCCTTTGGTAATCAGGATGTGTACTCATCCAGCAGGGTGGCAGATAAGAGCAGAGTGTTCAACTAAACATTGTCAAAAAAAAAAAAAGACACAAAAATGAGTTGGTCCAAAACCCCTAACCCTTATTCACTCTAAGAGACCTTACTCAGCAGACTGTAGGTAAACTCTCTGTTCCACAGTACATTCATTATCACCTGGAAAATGTCAATTAGACAACTCAACAGTTCTCTATGATAAAAAAAAATCACAAAAATATCTCTTCCCTTTAGGCTTTATCTAGGCACTTAATATTATTCCTGGTCAGAAATAAAGCATGCATTGTTTTGTTGTTTCTTTTTTTTCTCTGAATTTAGATAAAGT
This sequence comes from Nibea coibor, assembly GCA_023373845.1. NCBI lineage: Eukaryota > Metazoa > Chordata > Actinopteri > Sciaenidae > Nibea > Nibea coibor. The sequence continues at coordinate 9,616,271 of CM041730.1, forward strand.
TGAGTATCAAAGTTAATCTTTGGATTTGTAAACAAGTATCCAGTTCCTCATTTTGCATTGTCTGTGAAAAGGAGTCCCAACACACACACACACACACACACACACACACACACACACACACACACACACACTTTCATGCACATACACACATGCTCATGCACACACACACTGTGCACATAGAAAGGGTCAGGATGGTGCAATTATTTGACCCTCAGTATCTTCAGCGAATCGCGCGTGTCCTCTGTCCTCTCTGTGGCTGTGTGCGAGTCTGTTTTGCTTCTTCTTCTCCTTTTTTTCTGTGAATATTATACACGTTCATCATTTGAAATGAGTTCCTGTGAGCGCTAACTCACAACAGACAAAGAGAAATATCATCGTATCCTTGGTCACTCTGAGGCTCAGCTGTGGTTTGGTCCATAATCAATCTTAGCTGATGACAGAACCCCTGAAAGTGATGGGTCAGCCTCTCTCACTGGCATCTCTCCCTGTGTGCTCAGCTCCTCCTGCTGTGGCATCCTACCATAGGGAAAAAAAACATTCGCTGGCCCACTGTCTTGATCCAAGTTCCTTGTCCTCATTTCGCCTCCTTCCTTTATTCTCTTCTTTTATCTGCACTTTTGTCTCCTGCTTTTCCTTCTCCCATGTCCCTCAACTTCCTATCTCAAGAAAGAGATTTTTTTTAAAAAAAGAAGATGATCATTTATCCCTTTCAAAGAGGTATGAGTTCCACCAGTTATGTAAAAGTGCATGAAAGTACACAAGTTTAATTACAGGGCAACCAGGTGGCGTACATGGGATGTTGTGGCTGAGAAAGGTAATGCTGAGGAGGCGAGGGAGGACAGGGGTAGACAGGCTGAACCTGTGCTACATAATAGTTGCTGAAGTTGCCATCTGAGACATAAGGAGCCGGCTGGTAGAAGCAGGTGACATTGGCCGCGTTGGGGATGGCGTTCTGCTCGGCCAAGACCCGCAGTGCCAGAGAGGAGATGAGGCTGAGTGTCTGACGTCTCTCGTGGCCCATCAGGCACACCGTGCTCTCCTGCACCACATCGTAAAGCGTGGCCAGATAGTCGTATTTCCTGTCCTCCAGGTCCACAAAGTGGTTCTGCAGATATGACTCCAGCTTCCTCCTCTGCTCGTTCACGTCGGGAAAGTCTATGAAAAAGCGCGAGCACATGTAGCGCTGCAGCAGCTTCATCTCGCTGTTGGAAGCTGCGCGGAAACCCCGCACCAGCAGGTGGCAGTACTTCAGCAAACCCCCGCCTCGAATTTCCTCAGGGCTCCTCGTGCAGATGAGGCGCCTGCGCAGGTGATCGAGGGCGGTGGGGAAGTCCCCGTAGACGCTCTCCCCGAGAATTGTCGGGTGGAAAGTGGCGGCCATTGGATGCTCTGAGCACTCGTAGAAGAGGAGGAGCGAGTCCAGGCGGATCTGGAAGGAGTCCACGCTGAACTCAAACTGCCGTCGAAGAGAGTCCACGAACTTGAGCTCCACGTTCTTCCCGTGGTTGTTGGAGAGGGAGATGAGACTCCAGCGGTCTGAGTCATTGCACACCTTCACCATCTTTTGCACGTAGGCCTCCTAAAAAAAAATACAAACATGAAACATTAGTTGTCATCTCAGACTGAGTTTGACTAAAGTAACTAACGCATTTCATGTTTACTATGATGAAAACCATAGGCAAGAAACTGAGTCAACAGATACATGTGAGTAGATTTAACGACTATATCCAACACACACATACACACACATTTAATCCAACATACGCTACATACAAAGAGCAATTTCACTTTTGGCTGTTTTCTATATTTAAGATGTAAAATCCACTGACGTCATCAAAAACATAATAATAGGCTGCAGACACTTTTTTAAGAACGTGCAAATCTTTTTTTTTTCTGTCACTACTGTCTGTCAGCTAACCCCTCCTCCTCTTGTTTCCTCATTTCACAGATATATTACAGTGCAAGTTTTTGCACCAGTGCACCATTTCTTTCACTTCTGAAAAACAGACAGCTATCAGTCACGTTGTGGGTCCTATTGTGGTCAAAAAAGGTTGGGGTTTGAGGCTTGCTTCGACAAACAGAAATGCTGTATGTCGAATGCTTTTTGCACCAGATAAAAGTCTTGGTTTGGTCTGTTAGTCGTGATGTTTTGCATATCACATCTGTTAGTGGGCCATTAGTAGCCTGGGTAGCCCTTGGTATCCAGGTAACTGAGGGCCGACTTATTAATGTGGATCCGACTCCAATTGGATTAGACAGAATCCTCTTTGAATTGGAAACCAACCTTTTGACTATTTAAGGACTTATACCTCTGCAAAAGGAGGTCATTCTTGCTTTGGTGAGGTTCATTTACGTTTAATTCAAGGTGCATTTGCAAACAGAGAACGTGCGACTTGACTGGAAACTGCGTATAAACTCAGCACCGTGCGGCGCGTAATGAAGTGGGAATAATCTAAAGAGGAAACATCAGGTTCTGTGGCGTGAAAAGTGTGAGACAAAATAACAAATTCTGCACTGCAAATGATCTAGAAAAGTGTGTTTTAAATTCATACCACCTTTAAGGTCATTGGTGTGATCTTTTCTTTATTCACTCCCTCGGGCAAGAAGTCCAGAAGAGAGTCCAGAACGATATCTTTCACTATCTGAAACTCCATCTCTCCTTTCAGCTCGGCGCAGAATATTAAGTCCAGATCTTTCCATCCTAGACCGCTGTCCTCGTGCAGGACGTAGCTGGCCGCAGAACCGTTCAGTCGCACCTCCCGGACATGTATCCGCTTCTCCTCCATGCGGCTCCGGACCACCTTGACGATATCCCGTGGCTTCACCTCCAAAGTGGGGAAGCTCCAGCGGCCGTGGATAGGGATAGAGCCGGTGAGGATGGTGTCCAGCCGCTGCACTTGCTCCCAGTTGAGCACGCTGAGGTTGATGCTCTCCCCGTCCGAGCAGCTGTCAGCCGCAGCAGACTCAACACTCTCGTCCATGTTGAGAAGAGGTAGTCAGAAGGATGTAAACGACGAAACTTTCCACTAACTCCTGCTGGAGTAGTGGCATGAGCTAGCTGCAACTTTCTGGAGAAGCGAAGGTTCAGTGCTGATGTCTGTCATAACAACGAGAGGCTAGGCGACAACGCGTCTCTGCGTATTACGGAAAGAACTAGTTGGGCGGTGTAAAGCTTGTCCTACTTCTTACATAAAGTCTGCAGTCGAGACAAATTCAATTCATGAGCTTTCCAGCCGTAAGGCTTAGTCACTGTCCAGCATCTGCTGCCCGGCTGCGCGCTCTGCTCCGCTCCGCTCCGACGCTGTCCACAAACTTTGGAAAAGCAGACACTCACTGTAATAACGTCGAAATGATTGTTCCTCTCACTGTCAGCTTTTCATGACGTCCCAAACACTCACTGATGCATCCATCGTATCCGAGCAAACGTTTCACCCACAGCAGGAGTTTTACTTCTGTCCGCTCGGTCTCACTTTTACGCACGGATTATTGCGGGTCCTTGATGCGTAACAGCAACTTTACGCATCGTTTTCAAGACGGCCACACTTTTCCACTGCACACCTACTTTGAGAAAGAGGTGTATTGCTGCTTTTCCCTTACATCTTGGACGTTTCTTGCTCGTCGATACTGCGCGATGCCACAGAAGTCCCACTCCACAGCTGCTGGAGAAGTTGTGATCAGTGTGCTTCCCGTCTGAGAAGCGTCTGGGCGGGTCGGTATGATTGACAGCCCACACCTACTAATAGCCGCCTACGCTTCCTTTAGTGACTTTGAGTGGCTGCGAGCTCTCAGACTGAGGCGTGTCTGAAGGATGGGCGTTACGAGGAAAGAAGAAGATCTAACGATGACCCTTGACCAAAACTCTTCCTTTGCAGCTTTGAGTCGTTTTTTTCCTGTTCTGCTTTTTGCGTTATTGATTACAATTCTGTTCATTGATGAATTCCATCATTGCAGTGACGATGAACACAACATCACAAATAGTTTTCAGTATATTTGAACTGATGTAGCAACTTCTAGCTGCTACAACTCTGGTCAAAAGTGATGCTTTGGCTCCTGCGCAATGACTCCTTTCCCTTCATTTCATAGTATAAAATCACCAAAAATGAGCAGTTAGTTTAGTGTCTTCACTCTGGAGAACAGCATCACAAATGTAAATCATTTGACATTTATATTCCAGTTACTCAGCAGTCTCATCATTCACAGGTGAGGCTGGGAATGCACATACACCCAACGCCCTCTAGGGGTGGGCTTTAGGCCATCACCATTCGGACCTGCAGTCGTTCTTCAGTCTAGTGACTTCACAAACTTGAAGCAACGATGCTGAAAACTAGTGCAAGCGCATCACCTGTATCTATGTCTAGTGTAATATATATTTTATTTCTCATTTTAAAAGACAGATCTGCTTGGGATGAACCTCCCTGATCCGCACGGTGCAAAGCTGTCTGTCGGTATGTAGAGTATAGGCCACATAGTCTCTAGCAGGTTAGTTGTCATGGAGAATCTATCAGTGCAGAGCTTGGCGCGTATATCTGCGTCACTACAGACGAGCCCATAAACCAGCTTAGTGCAGATTACCCTGTATGTGCACTGACACACACCGCCACACAGACACACATGCATGCACACTCCGACCTCTGCAGATAATGCAAAGCTAATGCCACGCTAAAGTATTATTACTTTATTACTACTAGTGCATGCTCTGTGCATGCTCGGATCATAAAAAAAAACAGTAGTTTGTGAGCATTTATTAGAAATATTTGTAGTTGGGATAACTGAGCTGCACAATAAGCAAACTGACACATTTTCACATTTAAAAACTTTCATATCTGGATACTCGTTTGAATATAAACTGTATCTGATTACACTTTATCTGTCAAGCTATAAAGGCATTCCCACTGTGGTACCTCACCATGCAATATGAGGCCTTAGGTTAGGTTTAACGAAACTAAACACAGAGCGTTGCTGGCATTTGTATATTTCATTGAAGTGTGTGGAAACTTTTTCACTTCTTGGTACTGCTTCTTTTGTTATCTTATACTGTCCACAGCAGCAGCTACTAGTGTGTGATAAGGTCACATTAAGTAAAAATGAAACTAACAATACATTGTAGTGGAATCCAGAACCTGAAACTTCATTCAAGACAGTTTTGCTTCAACATTTCCAGGTTAAAGACAATGTAGCTCTGTAGGCTGAGATGCGACAGCAGGCCGGATACACTCTCTCCATTCACCATTGGGCTCAATGTCAGGCTTAGTGCAGGGGATGCTTACCATGAAGCAGCTACTTACCTGACCTCTGACTTGTCAAGTGGATGACACCGGCTTGGTTTCCAATGTCTGACGACATCAGAGGATTGACGAGGGGATTTTCAGACAGACCCCATGTCAGGCTGCCAAACCGATCGCCACATTTGGAAACAAATTTGTGTGTACGTGCGCCTTCACATGCGTGTATTGTGTCTGTAAATGTTTATACTGTCAAGCTAATGTTTGTGTGTCCCAGTTGTCTTCTTTGTGTAATTATTATTGTGCAATTCTTTTGTGCATGCCACTGTGTGTGTGTGTGTGTGTGTCTCTGTTAGTTTTTTGTGAATCACATGAGATGAATGTGCAGACATCCCTCTTTATACCCAGACATGTGATAGTAAATGAAACCCAGAGCTTCATTCAAAGAGTCAGACATGTCAGGTAAACACATCCTCTTCCCGATCGACAGCTGTTGGTTTTCTCGTCACGGCCAAAGTATCTTCTTTTCTCACCTTCACCCTGTGCACTCCAGTCTTTTGCTATCCTTTTCCCCCTCCCTCCATCCAACCCCTGCTTCCTCTGTTTTGCTCATCCTCTTTTCCATCCCCTTTTTCACCATTCCTGCACGTGGAAGTTCATTAAGAGATTACAGTGAGCCCGTTAGATGAACATGCCTCCGCTGTCTTCCTCCTTCCCATTCCCACCTAACTCCCTTAACACCGCCTACTATTTTTATTCTTTCGTCTGGCTTTCCATTAGCACAGGGGTAAAAAACATGCACTCTTTACTCAGTCGATCTAATGAATACTTAACGTTTTCTACCTTTTCTTCATATTGATAGAGTAGGGGTGCCCAAACTTCTTTTGAAGGGGGCCAGATTTGACCATGTGAAGATACATTTAAAAAGACCAATAAAAGTTACAAACAAATGCACTGTTCCATAACAATTTTGTTTTCATTGTCACAATTATCTTTTTTTTCTTTTTTTATGGCAATGTAACCAAATCTAAGCCAATCAGGCGTTAACAAATCTAAAAACCAGTTCTTCCTTTCTTTCACATCTGGAGTCATATAAAAAAGAATAAATTGTATGGAACACGTTAACGTCACATGAAGTTGATATAAATATTAAGGTCATGTTCTTTCAATAACGACTTCAGGCCATAAATAATATATTATAAAAATGAAGCTGCGGGCCACATGAAATCTGACTGTGGGCCCTTTGGACACCCCTGTGATAGAGGCTGCCCTGGTGTTATACATACAGTGTAATTCCTAGTATAAATACATTTTGGTAGAGATATTATCTCTTACTGTGCAGCATCATGTTGCAACAATCAAGTCTTTAACATGGCTAACCTTGGTTGACTTAAGTTAATGTTACCTGTCATTCAGTACGTTAGCAGCAAAGGGCATGAACAGTGAGATTTTTATTTTCAGGCAAGAGGATAGCCACCGTATGGAGAAAAGATGTCTTCACGGGTAGCTGTTGCCTTGTAAACAACGCAGTTAGCTAGCATCAATAGCACTTTTGGTTTGTAGCGGAGTTCCTTAAACTTGGAGGACGTGCAGTTTTGACAGTAGTAAAACTAGAGTCTAGCTGTTTTTTCTAACTATTTTAGAAAAGGCTGAACACTGAACAGTACCCTGGTTCACAAGATATCCTCAACAAAGGACTTAATACCCCATTTTTCCTCTCGGTTCTACCTCACTCTCCCATATCTACCTCATTCAATGAAAAATAATGAACTACCTGCTTCGCTGCCATTTTCTTGCATGCCTATATAAGTCACCGTATTTTATTGACATGGTATGATAATTATTTAACTTGTGTGTGTGGCATTTCCATGTCCATTGGGCTCGTAGAAATAATTGCACTCCCACTGATTCATCCTGGTTGTCCGACAACAACAGTTGCAGTTGTTAACTTATACTTTAGCACAAGTAATCATTCATCTGTAAGCAATTAGAGGCCTTCCTATTCCTGCTGCTGTGCAGGAACTTCACATTCTCAGTGTCCAGCCCATTGGATAAGTGCATAAAGCTAGTGTAGGTAATGACAGGCAAAGATAAACTTCAGTATTACCTACAGTATTTCTACTCATTCAATCATCCAATCTTAAACCCTGACCTCAGCAAGAGACGTTTGACCCCAGTCAACCTTGAAGAACACATTCAGTAGTGTAAGCCCCCACTAAACTCTTCCACAGCCACTAATGAGATTCGCTGACATGCCCCGCACTGTAAGCCATGCTGCAGCGCTCCTATAAGGTGCTCCGTGTGGTAGTATGCACACCGTAAGAATGCTGTGTCGAAAAGATGAGGCATTGCAAATAAGTTACAGGGACACGCACACTTTTGCGAAAGTCTCTAAGTCTTTGAGTTTCACTTGCGCAAGAGGGTTTTTTTTTTTTCAAAATTTATTTGTAATCACCAAAGATAACTGTCTGGTCAATCATGACACAATCTGCTAAGGCATGTATTGCTGTAGAATGCTTTTAGCAGTCTCACATTGCAAACTGCCTAAAATAAAGAAGTTTACAATTCCTCTATCATTTAATAATCTCGCAGCGGATATTATTTGTACAATAACAGCCTGTGAACTGAACTGAACTCATTATTTTAATGCCGCCCCAGAGATTCATGCAATCCTCCTGCCTTCCAAGTCAGTATTTTTTTAACAGATCCTCATGTTTTTTTTCCTGGTCATGTCTCAGGGCAGAAAACTGCTGCGACAAAATAAACAGGAAGTGAATTGCTCTATCTGTGACTCAGTTTCCTGTATGATACTGTGGTCTGAGATGTCAAGATCGCGTTGATGTTGTGTGATCATCTGTGTCTGATATAAATAGACACCCATGCACATGCACATACATGCATGTTGAACTGATACTTTGGGTTTGTGCAGTTTTTAAATGCGAAGTTGGTTAAAGAGTTCAGCAATCATCAGCCCATTAACAGTCAGAGAAACTGATAAATCAGTGGTTTCAAATAAACAAGTATTATTATATTATATTATTCACTGGAAACAAAAGCTGATTATTTTCTCTTTCATTTGTTTTTCACTTCATGATTACTTCATAATTTCAGATATTATAATTAGGGACTTAAGAATCCTAGGACCTGAGATATATACTGATCTGTATCAATGTTTTATATGGGTCTGCACCACATTAAAGCAATACCTGAGTGGATCCCAGAAGACCTGACAATGATCAGTCATTGCTGATGTTGCAACATTAAGATAAGAAAGAGCAGGCCAAGGTGAAGAAAGAAAAAAAAAACTCGGTGTGGTGTGGTGTTGCATCTGTGGCCACATGGTGTTAACAAATGATCTGTGTGAGCAAGAGTCACCACTCTGGGACAAGCAGGTCTTATTTCAGCTCAAAAGAGTAAACAGCTGATGTTATTTTCATTCTTTCATTCTTTTATTGTTATCTTTTCTCCGAACGTGATATAGCAAAACTTGCATTAATTAAATGAATTCCTTTCTTTACTGTTATTGTGAAACATTTGCAAGAATGTGTAATACAAAACTTGTATTTATACTTGTAAACTTGTAACTGCTGTGGATTCTAGCTACTGCTAGCTAATGCTAGCTAATGTCGGACATAGACCTCAGTGCGCTGGGCGGGGTGTTCGTGCCACAGGTATTTTGGACCACCTGGAAGAGGAAGTTTTCAGGCCCAAGACGTGGGCAAATGCTAACGAGGAGCGGAGCTGGTGTCATGCTAGAACAGGAGTTCAAACTCAGCAGCTTCTGTGGACATGATGACAGAGACAAAAAGACATAAGGAGATGCTGACGGAGGAAGCTAACGAGAGGGACTTACTTTTAGTTGTTGTGAAGACAGGCAGCAAGCTGGGCTTCTTGCTGTTGCTCTAGTAAGTAATGTTAGCTTACTGCTATGTCTGGTATTGTTGCACTTGATGTTTGGTTGTTAGCAAAGTTGTTGACTTGCTAGTTTTTGATCGTAAGTAATATAATCATAACAATGTACAACTGCTCATATTTATCCATATATCCAGTCTGCAAAAATTACCATTTCTATGCTTTAATTTCAAACAAGTAACAGTCCAACCCTCCTGGTTACAGCAGGTACACGGTATATTCGGGGTGGCAAGTAGACTGTCAGCAAAAGAACTGTAAACAGTGCACAGATGGTAGGAGACACAGGAGGTTACTGGGGTCAGTAGTTCCTTTTACCCTGATGCCCCCAAGCGAGTTAATGGCCACACATACAGTACATGCAAACTAAAAGATTAATACAGTACGTGTGCATGTAGCATGTTTTCTGCCTCACTGAGAATTCTCAGAAATCAAATGGCATGCAAAGTTTGACATCTCCCTTTTCATACGTCATACTTCCAGTTTCAAGGAGAAACTGGAAAACCCCTGAATCCTCTCAACAACACTCACTCACACGCAGCATAAAGGTGCTACAGTGCCATCTGCTGGACTTCAGCAAACAAACCAAGTGGCACCGAGTTGACTGGAGACACGCTGACTCTTTTAAAGCTTCCTCTGATGTCTCACTAGGTGGTACTCTTCTCATTCTGCTGAAACAGTAGTTAATTAAATGCACACTCTTCATCTTTCCTCCTCCTCGTTCTCGCTTTCCCACACTGCAGACTGCACTGAAATGTTAAGCACATGTATTTATACAGCTGTGTTGGGTAAATAGTGTCATGCAAGAGCCAAGTTAGGTCATTTTATTCTTTAATGCAGTGTATTATGATCTGGTATTAAAAGTTGAATGAGTGAAGTGCAGTAATGAAACACATGCAAGTATGAAACATAATCCAATTTAGTTATCAATCTTTCAAATCACCTCTGTCGTGTATCACTGAAGATTTATTTAGCGTGAGACACAGCTCCGACATTCAGAGATATCGCATGTATCTGCTGTGGGAAAGTCTCTGACTCATTGATTGATCTAACCGCACAAACTCTAAGGACTTAAACATTTTTATTCTTTTTCTGCAGTCTTTTTGTTGAGACCTGTGTCAGCATTATTATGTAGCCACGGCAACAGCTCACAACTTTGTCTGTTCCTTGTCTGTGGGACGGGATGACTCACATGACTGGTTGCATGTGCATCAGAGCCAATGCTTAGGCTCAGCTTTGTTTTGACTCCGCAGAATGATTTATGGCCGCACAACAATGCAAAAATTAGAAACTGCACTTGAGGCATTGGCCAGAGTGAGTGCACGTGAGCGATTACCGATTATTGACACAATACGGCCCATATCTTCTGCATCTGCACATGTAAACAGGGTGAAATATGACATTTCCACCGTGCTTCCTCATCTGCAACCTGTTAGGAAAACATATTCTCCAGCTTCAGTCATACGGTATGTTGAAACGGCTCCGAGAATAAAAGCGCAACATGTGCAGTCACACCCTCCCAGTGGCGGTAATCAATCTGCTCACAGGATCAACATATGACAGTTTACAGCACAGATTAGGTTAAGACTGGGTTTTATGGACATGTGTAGGGCTCCAGAGGGACAAAGAGGATCTTAGTGGTAAGATCTTGAAGGAAATCCACCCGTACTCGGTTTGGTGAAGCCCGCGGGTGCTGCAGCTGCAGGTGATGTGGCAGTAATTTGGTGCTGCGCGGTCAGTGATTTGGCACTTTGCTCTATCATGAAAGGTTCAGGGTGGAGCTTCCCTCCTCTGTTCGTCTGTCTCGACGTCTGCGAGAGTACGACCTCGGTGAGCGGTGATTTAGGGTGAGGTGCTCTTCTCTCCCTCCCACCAAGCAGAACAGTGGTGGGTGATGGGTGGGAACAGGACAGCGAACGAAAGATTAAAAGAGCAAAAGTGTCTCTGGTGTATAATTGAGGTCTTGGATGAAGACACAGAAGAGTGAAATAGGGAGTTAAATAAAGCAAAGGCTGCATGCAGTGGTGATAAATTGGACGTCAGGGAAGGGTGGGGAAGATGGAGGGGGTTGGGAAGCGTAAACAAAACATTAGGAATAGAGGTGGATAGATAACGGAGAGCCTGAAATAAAATTGCTAACTCAAGTCCCAGTGGACCACGTCACCACCTCGCATGCAGCATCCAGCCAGCTGGGTCCATCCAAGCCTGATGTCACATACCGCAGCTTTCTCTGCCTCACATGAGTTTCTCACACCAGCCCATTCTTCCTCTTGACATTTTGAGCTGTCTCCACTTTTTTCTCCTCATGCTGAGGAACTTTTGTTTTTTTAAGCTCCTGCCTGCACGTCCTCCCTTTGTTTACGTCTTTTATTTAACCGTAAAGGTATTTATTGAAGGAGTAAGTACCGTTGTTGAAGGAAGATCCAAAACATCTGGGATTTAATGCAGGTTTAACAGACTGCATCGCACACATATGGCATGTTAACTTCATTTTGATCCCCAGGTATTGATTTTCTTTAAAGTATACGCCCTGTAAGCTCTGAAAATACAAGTTCTGTTCTGAAGGTAAAAATTTTCTGTACTAGTTTCTCAAAGTGTGACTGTATTTCCCACCCGACATCCACATATTAATTATATGTCCTATATGTCCTCCAGGAATATTAGATTTTATTAGTTGCATCAATATAGATTCGGATAGTGATGATCAATCACCACCAGTTTGCAGCACAGGTTAATATCAGCGTTATAAATATGTAATGCTAGCAAAAGTTCATAGATTTCTGCTACTGCACAAGTTAATAGCGCAGAACCTCTTTCATTCTGATTATTGTGTTCATACTGTAACATTAACATGTATGAAAAGCCTGCTTTTTCCACAAAATATGCCAGACCCTGGAAATTTGCATTAACAGGATATAATTAGGGGATAGAGCTTCTAGATCTGAGAAGTGAAGCCAATGAGGAAGTAGCTTCAACCTGCATTTTCCTTTTTTATAGTTCATTGGTTAGAAACCAGAAGAAGAAGTGTGTCTGTATGATGGTAACAGAAAAATGAATCCCAACTTCTCTTGTGACTCTTTGCCTCAGTAAACAGTTTCCAATGAATGAACGGTCTCAGTCATTAGTTTCAACTCTTCTTTCACACAACGTGATGTCGAAAAACGGGGTGTGATTTTGGGATTCTCGGTCCAGCGCAATGCACAAAACTCAGATTAAGTTCTCAGACAAGGCAGTGCTGATCAAATATGAAAAGGTTTTGTTGCTGGGTCGCCTATTTGTCACCTCAGATGTTTTCGGAAACATATTTTAGTGTGTAATACGAGAAAGTGTACAGACGAACCCAACTCGCAGCAAGTCATCACTTCTGCAGTTTTTATTTTAATGTTTGTGTTTTGTTTTTGTTTTAAAAAAAAAAAAAACAGTTTTACATTTAAATCTGTACCAAAATTTAGCTTGGCCATCCGAACAGATCAACAGATTTCAGCGATCATTTCAACTCCTCAGCTATTTGTATTGTTCCTGGACTGTGTTTCGTGAAAAGTATTTATTGGGCTGGATTTTTTGCTGTTGCCTCATAAATAATTGCTGTGTGTTTATAATCAGAGCCTTTCTTGTTTGGAAGGGAGAGGGAAGGACACTTAAAGTTGATTGTGGCCAGAGAAAAGCGTGTCTCTGTGCATTAGTGTCTTTGAATGTGTGTGGTGGGTAAGTAATGGCAAGCCTTACAGCAGAGGGAATATCTTTCATTAAAAATAATAAATGACTTTGTCATGTAGCCTGTACATGCTGAGTTGGGCCAATAACTTTTTGTTCCAACAGCTGACTTAAATATAACAAACTGATGGATGCTGTTATTTCACACAATTAGGCCATCACACCTTTATCCGCCTAGTTAAAGCAATGGACATATTGATGTGTTGCATATCAACATTTAAAAATGAAATCAGTCACATTTCCCGCCAGTTGGCTGATAGAGGTTTTGTGAAACCCGATCATGGGAATGTGCAAACCATTCGTATGTGAACAGCCAGATTAAGATCAACAGCTGCATGTTATTTCATTTCATTATTATTCTTCCTAAAGCGCCCCTGCCAGCTCCAGTTCAAATATCTGTGTCGGTGTAAAGAATATGGTGTTTTGTTCTTTCATACTTTTCTTTTTTTCCAATCAAGACCAAGCTTTTTCCTTTATATCAGTCCGTGCACTTATTTTCCAGTCACTTTGTGTTATTCACCCCTGCAGGGCAATTGTTTGTGCAGAAGTTAAACAGATACACAAGATCACGGCACAAAGCACATGATGCGAAGTGAATGGGTTGCACGCAAGTAAAAAGAATAAGTTTGAATAAAAATGTAAGAAGGTTCCTGGTTCGAACACCAGCTGGAGTTTGCATGTTTTCCACCTTGTATGAGTGGGTTCTCTCCGCTTACGCCTTTTTTGCACAGTCCAAAGACTAAATAAAATGACTTAGATTGTAAAGAAAGTAGTTAAAAATGATTTTAAATTCACTAAAAAAAGGTTGCAAAGCTTAATTTTCTATCCAAACGAGGACTTCAATATTTAAAAAGGATCTAAACATGTGACCTGCCCGTTGTTTGAGTTGCTGGCGCACTCCAACCTGTTCAACTCAGCTCGCCTACGCATGTAAAAGGATCCGTTTTTAAGAAAGGAACTACATTAATTAGAGAAGTTTGCACCAAACTAGGCGTCTACGTCTGTGTGTGGCCTGGATGACCTCCTTCAGTGTTTGATCAACAGAACTGTGTCGAATATCTGCAGCGTCATGTTGGTACCTCCGGCCTACAGGAGTTTGGTGACCATCAGTAATAATAATAAACTGATTGAGAGAATGAGGGAAGAAAATATCATGCAAAGGTCATACAGGGACAGAGAAATTTCAAATAAAAAATCACAACTGTAAATCCACTTGTTTGCGTTCTGTGCAACTTGGCAACAAAACTCTAACCTAACTATCATTTCCACACAGATAGGTCCAGACAGAGACGATAAAAACATACAGTAGAGAGGTGAGATTTAACCATGTGTCATTATGTATTCAGAAGTCTTCATCCTGCCAAACTCTCCCGCTACATGAAATTTCCCAAAACAAAGAAGCCCTCTACTTAAAGAAGCTGGAAGGATGTCAGTGATCAAAACAACTGGGATAACTGCCAAAAGAAAGTCAATACAGACTAAATCTGATTACATAAACAGCTTTTATCATGTCATATTTCACGCCAGATAGACTGCACGCATGTGCTTTTTTATTATTTTGAGGCTTGACCATGGAGATTGTAGTTGCCAGCAGCCAAACTCTTTGTTTAGTCAGAGCCACGGATTCAACATGCACAGGCTGTATGCTGGTAAACACAACCCATAGTAACTGCTAGATGTGCCAACCTGGTTTAAAAGCAGGCATTGTCAACGGAAACGCGTGGCACTGGTTTAAACCTTTAAATTCAATCTGATCTGCAAACCTTCCCCAGATGTCGTCCGAACTTGCCGTCCACCGCCAGCTGCTGCGTTTATCACATTTTACTTGTTGGATCTGAGACGGGAGGAGCGCGCTCTGTAAATATGGACGCGTGTGTGTGTCTTCTGCTAAAATCACAATCTGAGAGCTTTGCCAACTAGAGGGCGTCGTGTCTGAGCCGAGATTACCGTGCAGCAAAATTGCCCTTGAATTACGCTTATGCAAACTCGGCATTGAGTGGATGATAAGGGGGAGAGTCACTTTTCAATGTACTAAATCCTCATAATCGTGCTATAGCACATGTGTTATTTAGCGCCGCACCCTGTGACAAAACTGTAGTTCAGCAGAAGTCTCTCTTATGCACAGTAGACCTCCAAGAACAATATTGACCTGTATCTCGTGTCCAAAAAGAGAATCAAAAGTCATTTTCATCCAAGCTTAGTTTCTAAGGAAAGCGCTGTTTTTTTCTTTTTCCTCTCAAAATTCAACTCATGGCATAACTTTAGCACATGTGCTATTAATATAATGCACTGAATGTATTTTCCAAGATGTTAGAAGTTGTAATTATACCAAGACTATGACTCCCCAGCTGATGATTTTTAGATACAGACAAATACGGATTCAATTAACTTCCCATTTTAACAGGGAAAAGAGTGAGTAAATTGCCCATGACTGCAGTCCACATTTATTACAGTGATGAGGGCTCAATCAACTTTTTCACCTTTTAGCAAACGTGCACAAGATGGGTATACACTACCATGGCCAAAAGTATGTGGACATCTGAATATAATACCCACATCTGATCGTTTAACGAATCATTCCAAAACTATGAGCGGTTTATGAGCCTCCAGTTTTCTGAGACAGCTTTCCACCAGATTTGAGCTCCAGTCCAGCCTCAAGAGCCTTGCTGAGGTCAGTCGCAGACACTGGGTGATAAGGCTCAAAGGTGTTGGACGGGGTTTAGATCAGGGTTCTTGGCATTCCAGTGAAGTTCTTCTGCACCAAAGTGGGGAAAAATAGTTTCTGAATAGACCTGGCTTTGTGCACCGGCCTGTTGTTGAAGCAGGAAATGGGCTTTCCCAAACTGCTGCTGCAAAGCTGGAAACACACAGATCATCTGAAGTACCTTTATATGCTGGATTAAGATTTTCCGTACCTGGAATTACCCATGTGTAACATCAGGTATATGGTCATACAGTGAACACTGTTATTTTTGCAGTCTCGTGATCCCCTGAAATGATCCTTTCTTTTTTGTTTCTCCTCTCTTCAGGTCAAACGGATCAAAGCTCAGGTCAGCCTGCCCCTGGAGCTGGAGAGAATGGAGGATGCAGCACAGTGGATGCTTGCCGTTTCCTTGTTTGTTTACTTTATACAGATAAATGTCAGAATCAGAATATGATCATCCATCCATTTTCTGTACTTGTTTATCCTCGTCAGTGTCTAGAATGGGGCTGAAGCTGATGCCAAACGTTAGGAGAGAGGTGGACAAGTCGCCAGCTCATCACAGCGTTCATAGAAACATTCACTCCTACAGGTAATATTGAGTCACAAATTATCCGACTAAATGCATGTCTTTGGACTGTGAGAGGGAGCCAGAGTACCAAAAGAGAATCCACACAGACACAGGGGAAACATGCAAAGACCACCGCCTTGAACGTGATATTGGGTTTATTTGTTTTTTTTTTTTTTTTTTGCTCTTATTGATATTCAACTTGACAGGAAACATGGAGAGTGTAGCTGCGCTTACTGTATATTGTTCAATCCGACTTTGCAATCCGTCTAATCATCTAAAACACATAAACATTTGGGGGTTTCTGTTGAGAACCATCTGCTACATAACATTCAGCTTCTTTCTTGTGAAATGATGAAGAGTTTTACCTTGTAATGTGCCGGTTAGAAGACATTCTTTTGTGTCATGCCTCTGTAAACCTCTGAACTCTAACCCTCCTCTAACCGTGGTGGCTTGTTGCTCGTTCATGGACATTTTCTTGCTGACACGAGGCCCTTAACCTGCTTTTTTCTGGGACATCACTGACCTGTCTTGCCCCGCATCCATGTCCAGTTTTATTTGTGGATTACATGTCTTCAGATGTGGCCAGCTGGTAAACATGTGGTAGTCAGACTTGAATGAGTGATAGAGGGGAGTAGATGCAACAACAGCATAAACAAGTGACCCTTATCATGGCAGAGAGACTATAAACAGAAACTATGGACCACACACACTTGTGCCTGAACAGACAGATAGAAACACACACACACACACACACACACACACACACCAGCAAACATACCAACAGCTGTATGGACGTCCAAGTCCCACAAACAGACTCATACATCTGTTTTGATTTAGAATAATAGAACAACCTCCTCCTGTTGGAGTGATAACATGACAGTCAGCACACACGTCAGCTTGTTTATCAGCACTTCACTTATTGTAGCACAAAGCCCTGAGAACAATAAGCGACGGGAAAGCTGCGCAGATGTTTTCTGAATGAGATGACATCATGTTTCGATGGACGATGAGTTTCAGTGGACCCCAAATCAACCTGAAGCCAGAACAGCAAATATGCAAAAAGACAACTGCTCTACTTAGAGTAATAATAACTCAACATTTAATTATCTTTTACAGCCAAGGTCTTGAAAATGCACTTGATCCTGTAAACATCCTTTAAAGTGACTTCCTAGAGAGGGAAACAAGATTCATTGAATCAAAGCTACATCCTTGAGTGACCAAACTTTTAAGTAATTAATCACAATTGCAGCAAAGTGAATCAGCTGGATAGATTTCCAACAGGATATCCAACTAGTATATATCTGGCACCCATATGAAGAGCTGAAGATGCCACCAAATATGTGCTTTTTTTATTTTATTGTGTGTTCTACGTGCCATTGATGGTAGCACCCCATGCTAGCTCTAGGCCAAATCTAAAATCCCTCTCGAAGCTACTAACTAATATTTTTATATTCAAAGATGTCTCATGTAGTGACAAATTCACAGAGAATGTCGGCTGAACTGTGATTTCCTCTCTCCTGTTTTAACATCTTATAATTGATTGTTTTGGTTGGTTATTTAGTTCACGCTCAGCACTCTCGTCAGCAGCAGCTGTAGATCCATCACCAAAATGGAGACAAAGTTAGCGACTACGTTGCCAGTGAACATTTAGGAGACGAAGAGCCAGACATTCTGACAGACTCGGGTTGGTGGACACCAAAAAATGGAGCAAAAAATTTGTTGGACTTAATTCAACTCTAGACAATTGCAGCTGTTTACTAACATGTATCATATCAACTTCATAGTTAGTCAGTAAATCAGATTTTGTCTAACCATAGTTATTGAAAATAATTTGGATTTCTGGTGGACTTGTCATACTTTACAACATTAAAACCTCCTACCACCCCTGAAGACTGGTATAATTAAAAAGCAGCACATCACTCATCATGTTGACGTCTAAATAACCAGTTGAAATGATGTCTACTCAGCATGGCATCGACTCATGGAATACTTGGTCTATCTAGTGGTCAATGAATAAAACATTTAAATAATTAAAACACATAAATAACTTTTGTGTGTTTTCCAATCCCATGACGATTACTTTTTAATTGCCATATAATTAGATTTCGAGACATACTTTTTTTTATCTGTAATCTGTTAGTGGCATTAGTCATTGTTCACCCTTGTGCGCTGACTTGTTTAACCCTTTGTTAAGAGAGTTTACAGTGTCTGTATCCTCCATAGTTCAGTCCACAGCACAAGTGTGTTCTGTTAGCTGGAAACTACACCAGCAAAGGAAGTATACACCTGTGTCCACACAACAGCCTTTCCTTTGCAATATAAATCTTCCACTGAGGGCGCAATGGGCCAGAAAACACAGTGAGCTCAAATTGTGCATAACATCCATGTTCTCAGGTCGTTTCAAAGCTGTGAGTGATTTGTTCAACTCTCTCTATAAAGATGAAGGCATCTATAAACAGCTGTGAGCAACTTCCTGTTGTAAGATATCTTTGAACTCGAGCTGAATGTCCCTGAACTGAGGTTTCAGAAACGTCACATCTGATTCACATGAAACTAAAAGTTTCTGGAAACTTTCTCTTTGTTACATTCCTCTGTTCAAGTTGTCTGGATCATTTCAGGATAATGCATGTTCACTTTTCTTCCAGGACTTTTTCGACTTTCTTTGTATCAGCCAGCCAGCCTGTGAATATAAAACGAATCATGGTTACTCAGTTAATTCGTGCTTGAGTGTTACACCTTCAGTCAACTTGATTGCTCATCAAAGACTGTATTTGAGTTACTGGGTGGCGCCTAGCTTAATCTCTTTCATAAAACCAACAAAAGCAGGTATTCATCATGCCTGAAGTCTGTGCTTTGAAAAAGTGAATTCACAGCTGCAATGGACGACGGTTTCGATCTGCACTGAAAATGTCTTTCAGTGTAATGGCATCTGGATTCACATGTGCATTCTGTGTTGTCTGCATCCAGTTTGTTTTCTATTAATTTTTCAATGACTCTAGGTCCAAATTCATGTTTGCAGTGTGGTGTCATCGTGCATCTATTTCCTGTCACCATTCCTCCGGTCACATTCATTGGCACCTGCATGAGGCCACGTCTGCTGCACTGATGAGCGCTTCAACACATGCACGCATTATGTCCTGTGGAAGAATGTAACTAAGTATATTTACTGAAGTACTAAGTACAAATTTGATGAGCTTGAGTGAGTCTTCGCTATATTTCACATGGAAATATTGCACTTTTACAATTATTTGAGTTTATTTGACAGTTTTAGTTACTAGTTACTTTACAAATGAATATTTTATGTATATTTTATATATTTATTCATACAAAGTTTTTAAATTTTAATTATTTGAATTTATTTTTGATCATTTTAAGGTTGGGGCTAAAGGTGTCACCAAAACAATCCATCAATTAATCAAGAAAATAATCAGCAGATGAATTAATTGCTTAATCTTGTTATAATAACAGAACATAGATATGTAATAATGATGTAATTGTGTTTCAACCAATATTCTGGTGCATTCTGTTATTTGAGGTATAAGTAGCTTTCAGTGCACGCACCTCTAATACTGCAGTCTCTATGACTCTTACGCTAATTGTTTGGAATGTCCCGTCTGTATAAAACTCACCCAACAAACATGTATGCACACGAAGAATTAATCAAACACTCATACACACCCACACAGACATCCCAAGATTTTTTTTCAAATGGTTTCATCTCACACACTTTTTATCCCCAAACAAGCTTAGAGGTGTTTCGGTTGCCGATAAACAGGGCCGATTTACAACAAGTCGCTGTATTTACATAGTTTTGTTGATTTATACTTGCAGCTGGAGATATCAGAGCCTCCCAAAGCCACGTTATCAAAAATATCACAACCCTGACTCAGCAGGTCACACCGAGCCCGAATATTCTAATTAGGCTGGTGATGAGGGGGAAACTTTCCACTTAGCTGCACAATCCAACTAAAACTAAGAATTATGGTTGGACAGGAACCAGTAAAGCTCCATTACAAGACCCAGGGAGGTGTGGAGAGCCAAGATAAACCAGCTTCTCATCTCTTCCCTGCTTTCTTCTCACTCATATATTTCTCTCTGCACCTGGCTTCTTTGAGAAATCTGCCAGCTGGAAGAAACCTGGAGGAGTACGGAAAGGCAGGGGGAAAGGAAAGACACACTTGACATCTTTTAATACCCGATATAGAAAGAAACTAGAGTGAACGAAAGGGCAGGACGGGACAGGATAGATTAACAAGTGAAGGATGAGTAGAGGGGAAAAGGACAGCAAATCCTAGCTGCGTGAGAAGAGAGGAATGAAGAGGCAACGATGAGTCATCTACCATCCCAGGGCAATATCTGTTATCGTTAGTCCTCCACAGACCTGACCCAACTTACTTAAACAACACACATTACGTCACAGTGTCAGGTCCTTTCTCACAGCTTGCTTCTCACATTCTCAGTTATTTAATTATCTAAGATAAGACGACTGAAATAAAAGCTATAATTAAAATCAGAACCAGTTATTTTCCACAGACACGTGAATAGAGAGTTATTCGACATTTAGAGAAA
This sequence comes from Nibea coibor, assembly GCA_023373845.1. NCBI lineage: Eukaryota > Metazoa > Chordata > Actinopteri > Sciaenidae > Nibea > Nibea coibor. The sequence goes on from CM041730.1 coordinate 9,636,957, forward strand.
TGCTTTTATTCAGTCGCTTGCCGAGTTAGATGATATGATTAATACCACATGCACGTATGGTAAATATGAAACCTTCCTGCAAGGAGACAGTTAGCATAGCTTAGCATAAAGACTGGAAAGGGAGGGAAACAGCTAGCCTGGCTCTGTTATGTATAGAGTATATCTCTGCTATGTTTCAGTTTGCATACTTCCACACTAAAACTCGCTATTTTGAGTACATGAGCGTTCACTCATAACTGTCAAAATGTTGCACGTGACACTTCTCGCCCTTAATGGTCGCCATTTTGGCTACATAGTGGAAGGAGAGGGAGCAAAATGGCGGCTAAGGAAACTGCTGAAGCTGAAGCAGTCGCAGGGAATAATGCGATATACAAATATAAATTGCACCTATGTTAAAGCTTTATATTTTGGCGGTCAAATGCTAGTGCTAATGCTCTGCTTGCAATTCCTGTTGCACTTTGGCAAAGAAGAAAAAACTGTAAAATACTGCGATTGTCATCTCCCGTAAAACTCAAATCAAGACGACACTACCTGGCTGAAATTAACGCATGTATGTGTGTATACATGTATTGTGTATGTGTGACAATGGAAGTATATGACTTAAAACGGCATTAGTCTCTTCGTTAAGCTAACTTTCTAGCTAAAGCTTCACGTTGACCTCACCGACACAAGAGCGATGTCGACCTTCTCGTCCAACTCTTGGCAAGACAGCAAATATGGGTGTTTCCCCAAAATTTAGAGCTATTAATTTAACATCAGACTGTTGAGCAAAAACAGATATAAGCCTCATGTTATTGTAAATACTCCACTGATTGGATGGATTTAGCAGTCGGTTGAGATTTATCATGGTGTAAACTATGCGACTAAAATCACAGCACTGAATGTGATTTATAGGCATCATAACCATAATTATATCATCATTTATGCTTTGCATAAAGAAACACTGCTTCTTCTCACCAGGCTGCATGCATGAACAGAGACAAATGAAACAAACATAATTTGCCTAGAGGTTGATTTGAATTTGTGTTTATGCTCACACACAGGAAAAACAAGCCACCATACAAGGCTTTCATGCATGGATATACACTTAAAAAGGACTCTGTCTTAGACGCTTTCTTCCTTTGGCTGACAAAGGTCAAGAAAACCCCCTTCTGATGACCAAAACCGTGTGTTACACATCATGAAAACTGCAAGCAAGCATCTTGGCAGCAGTACATATGCTGAATTTAGAGGATAAGTCATCTTGCATGGGAAAGGGATGCTTGCTCCGTTGAGAACTAGCCAGAGAAAACCCATCCTGGGTCCAAAGGAGCAGCTGGGGGGAAATACTGCATCACAAACAGCACATATACAAAGTTGTCTCCCACAGCAGCCCTTACCCTTTAGTTGGACTTTTTTATTAACTGTAGCGTCTAGACAGAGTTCAGCACAAAATGGGTTGACCCAGACTGCTGTCCACACAGCCTGAAGCCAGAACATAAATGATGGCGCTTCCTCAGACTCCGAGGGCATGACCAGAAGTCGTAGTTACTCCAGGAAAAAGCACTGCATCTCAGCTACACACACAGGGGAAGACCCCCTGGAACCTCTTAGTTCGCCAAACATATCGAAGCGTCTGTTCAAGTCCTGGCGGAAATTAAAGAAAATACAGAAGGTGAAGGCTGGAGAGAGTGTAAAGAAAATGAGAAGAAAAGATGCAGTGATGGATGTAACTATCTATCATGAGGACACATCAGTGCAAAAACAATACAGGGCTTTATTGTTATTACAGAATTATTTGTAGAGTTACAAAGTAAAGCCACAGAGGCCATAAATAAAACGGAGTGAAACCCTTAACAATAACACAGGCGTTCTCTAAAAGTTATCTTTGCAAACACAACTGCAACTGTGCTGGGAGATTGTACCTTAAGAAAACAATTACCAACTTAACTCGAGCAGACAAACAGACACAGAAAGAGGCGTGGGGTGTACCAAAGCACTGTGCATAAGAATAAACATGATATTTTTATTTTACTTGAGTATGCAACTTAACACTTCACCTCCACTTCAGTTAAGATAATAACAAGATTAGACAACAAGACTTTGAAGGGTTGTGACCAAGTCAAGACCAAGACCAGACAGTTTGACCTAGGTAGCTGCTATTTACAGAATTTCAAAAGTGATATGGGGGTTAAGATATTTCTGAATCCTCCCAGTGACTTTCTTGGAGTGTGTGTGAACGGCGGAAATGAACACGTTTACAGCCCGATACAAACGTCAGCGTACAACGTTTTACAACGACTGTACGAGGGTGTGAATTTGTAGACAACTCAACCGTCATGATATAATTATAGTGAGGCTCAAAGTTGATTGACTGAGGTTGCAGTCACGAGTAACCAGGCTTCACTCAGCCCGGCCTCAGCTCCGCCAACGCCCCGCTTCTTTGCCCCTTTTTGGATGAGCTAGCTGGGATCCAGCAGAGTCAAGCGCTATCAAGCTAGCGAAGGATGGAGCTGACCAAACTCTGAGCTTCACTACGGTTAGTTTAGTTTGACTGTTTTTACAGTGCATTATTGCTAAAATGTAAAATGTATGAAGAACATGCAACGTTAGAACTGAAAATCTGCCCAGATACCAGAGGTCATAGCCAAGTGAAAGAATGAATGAGCTTATACATACACATATACATACATACGGTATATGAATAAGTTCGTACATCTGCTCATATGATCAGTACTGCACATTCTCTCTGTCTTTATCCTTCCTGTCACTGTCTATACGTTTCTTGCTAAACAATGAAAAGAAAAAGTAGCCTTTCCTCCTCGCTGGATGCACTCCAACACAAACATTTATCCATTTTGCTGGATCCCTCCCATAAAAGCTAAAATGTTTATATATACAATGTCAGTATGAGTGTAAAACATTAGTTATTGCACACATACAGTACACACACACGTGCAGTATGTTGAGATTTTAACTGATAGTTCATCAGAAATGAAATGTGCGAACAGGAAACAAGAAATCAATTCAATACAATCATTTTCTATGTTGATTTTTAACTTGATTCATTCAAAGATCTGATATGTTTTTTTGCAGCTCTGGCTGAGGACCAGTTATAATCAGCATGTATCTGATGTTGCTTAACCTCTAAATTCATCATTAAACCACAAATCATCCACAGCTCTCTCTCTGACAAATGAGACGACCACACCCTCCAACTGTATCCGCAGGAGGGAAGAGATGTTTTTCCTGAGAAACAACTACTAATCCTCTTTGTGGTTCTTCGCTCGCTGCTGATAACTGGTGGCTTCTCATCGATCACACTACAGCAAATGATTAGGAGAGGCGAACTTCTGCATTCACGACATGCTTTTTTTGGCACGGGGCGCACTTGTTCCTCGAAGCGAATGCATAAAGGAGTGGATTCAGGCAGCTATTCACAAATGTCAGCGCTCCAGTGATATTCCAGCTGTCCACACAGAACTTCAACAGGCCCTCGTTTTTTGCTGTAATAGCTGCAACACCGAGCACATTTATGATAAGATACGGCATCCACAGGACGAAAAAGGACATGATGACGCTCGTTACCAGCCAGGTCGTCCGTGGGTTGTTGAAAAAAGCTGTCTGGTGCACTTTTCTGTGGAGCTGGATGTATGCAAACGCCACGACCGAAAATGATATAAATCCCAGCAGGGACTCTGACAGAAGCACAGCTATCTGTTGGGCTGGGGAAGAGAAATGAGGTCTACAGTGTGTCCAGTACTGATCTTCCAACACCTGTCGAGTCACTAAAGCAGGGGTGGACAGGATCATTGCAACCAGCCACAGCAGAACCAGCAGCCTCCTCTTTCCCGTCTGATATAAACACCTCTGCAGGTACACCACCTGTACGTAGCGTTGGACACTCAGCGCTGTCACAGTCAGCAGGCTACCATAAAGGCTGCAGTACACAAGATACGTCAGAAGCTTACAGGCCACCAGGCCGAGGGTCCAGGTGTACAGAAAGGTGTAAATCCACAGGGGCAGGGTGAGCAGGCAGAGCAGGTCTGACATGGCCAAATTTAACATCAACATCTGGCTCAGGTTTGACAGGTGCTCCCTGTTTGGTCTGATTATGATCACGGCGATGTTTCCAGGAACTCCCAGCACGAAGCAGAAGGACAACACCACCGCAGTGGCTAGTTCACTGAAGTCCCACGAAGCAGGATGTGGTTGTCCAGGAGAGGAGACGTTAGAAGTAGAGTTGAGCTCTTCCATGCTGCTGCCAGCAAAGCTGAATGTTGAGCACTGAGCAGGTGATAATGGTAACTGGGGAACAACATGTTCCCCTTTGACGTGTTCAAAGAGGAAGAAATATAATAGCAACAGATATTTTTTATTCAAATAAATGTAAATCCACTTTTCATCATGCCACCGTTATCGTAGTATGTGTCCAGTACAGCAAACAGCTTCCCATGACCGCTTCAGGGAAGGAAAAATTTCCATACCTAGATATGCTGCTCAAGTAGGATGACAGTATTTGTCAATCAAGATCTCAAAGTAAGTCTTTTTCATACAATAATCCCAATTTATCAGCTAATTGTTGAAGTAGGCTTAATGGTATAAAGGTATATTAATAAATACAATAAAAACATCAATATTTTGACATAAAAAGAAGAAAGAAGGAACTATTTAGTAGCTGTAACATTTTGACAGATGACGTCCACTCGTTTGTATATCAAGCATACAGATACCTGGTATGAACACCGCCTGTCTGTATGCTCTCACCAACAACACACTGAGCTGGTCGGACATCCTGTACATGGAGAGCCCGCTCTGGAGTGTGCGGGAAAAACTTTCTGTGACACTGTGGTGGCATCTGAATTATTCAAGTCGTCTCATCTCTCAGTCGTCTGCTGAGAGAGACAGGAAAAGTCGACACAAACTGGTCCACAGGAAGCCTTGTCTGTGAGCGCTTTCAGGACTTCCTGTTGCATGTAGTTCATTCTTGACCCTGGGAACAGCAGTTAATGCTAAAGTGCCTCAGAAAAAAAAAACACCAAGTGACAAAGTGCATCTGCTGCAAAGACCCAGAAAGATGTTTCTAAAACCAAGAATGAACTTTAAAGGTCCGGTGTGTAAGATTTACAGAGCTCTATTTACATAATACTATCTAATAACTATCTTTTTATTAGCATGTAATGACCTGAAGATAAAATTTGTTATCACTATGTTAGAAGTCCCTTTATATTTACAGATCACCGGTGTACGTGTACGATGAGGCAGTGGGGTTGCAGTCGGCAACTATTAAATCCTCCGCACTGGCCCTTTAAATGAATTTCAACTTCAATATTTTGTTTGCAACAAATCCTGTCATCCCAGTACACAAACATCTGTCTGTGTGATATCAGTAATAACTGAGGCTTTTATTAATGTGTGTGCGTGTGTGTGCGTGCGTGTTGTTAAAACATCTAATCAAGGAGAAAGGAGGAGTTCCTGCTCTGAATGAACTCTTGTTGCACCAAACTGAGACACTTGTCCAAACAAACCAACAGGGTTAAAATAGAGGTTCGCCAGATCTGAGAGGTGCAGCCTTGTGTGTGTGTGTGTGTGTCTCAGGTGTGTGTGTGTTTCTGGACACACTTCAAAAGTCACCTGACATATATCAAAACTTACATTTTTGACCGCAGAAGCACCGGATAAACACGCGCTCAAAGGCAACATTTTTGCCGGCAGATCTGTGCGTAAACAGCTTTGCGTCTGCGTGTCTGTCTCCTGAAAGCGCGGCTGTTCCGCGCGTCTTCCCCACGCAATAAATATGCAATAATAATAAATAATTTGCGGAATAGCCCGGGTTTTTCTCCACGTGGTTCCATTTTCTCACCTGAAATGTAATGTCATCACATGATCAAAAAACTTCATTCATGCGTTCATCCACTACCTCCACACCACACCCCCACCCCATCAGCACCATCACGGCTTCCTCCGGACTTGACTCCCCCACGTCTGCCTGTTTGCTCGTCATTTTTTTTTCTGCATCAGAGTGGGATGCAGATTCTTAGGAGGATCTCAGCTCACAGCTTCTCCTTCACGCTTCAGTTTTTTTTTTGTTTTTGTTTTTTCAGCTCAGGAAATGATGATGATGGGACCCAGTCTGCTGGAAGCCGTTTGGTCAGAGAGGATTTTTTATTAATGAGAAAGAGATCCCTTGCTGGAAGTTTCCGAGGGTGTTTATTTGAATGTTTGCAGGTAGGAAAGTTTGTTCTTTTCAAAATAAAATTATATGACTGTCCTCCCTCTTTTGCAAAAGCTGTTTTCTCTGCATTTTAAATTAATTAATTAATTATTTTTCCCATTATTTTGTCTTGATCATCTTAGATCTTAGACTTCTTAACTTCTTTTCTGACATGCATCCACTCTTTACTTCAATTTAATATCAGAAACTTTTAAATACTAACCTTAAATGTGTTTTTTGGCATTAAAAGTGGACTGTTACATGCAAGAAGGAAACACCACGTGCATTTTCAAAAATAAATAAATAAAATAGAATAAATATGATTTTGATTGAGTTGTAGACACATTAAAGTAATATATCTCATCTCTTCTACTTCGCTGCTCAGGGGGTTATTCTTTTGAAATTGCGCCCTCTGCTGACCATATGTATGAAAGCAACGTGAGTGCTGCTAATCGGAGCACTGGATTTGTCTTTGTGTTGCTGGTCCTGAGGTTTGGTGCCATGTATTTCTCTCTAACATCTTTAATCATCTCTATCTCTGCCTCTGTTTCTTTTCAGTGGGATGGGACACTTCCTGTGTTTGCTGCTCTGTGCAGCTGCCCTCACAGCTTCTGGACTTTCTGGTCACGATGAGAGCCACAAGGCGTACAGCTGGACCAGGCAGAGCCTCCCGGTGCTGCTGGACGCACACACAGAGCCTTTAAGCACTCCATCGTTCAGAGGGCAGGAGGAGGATGAGGGGAGAGGAGGGACAAAGACACTCTGTGGAATAGAGTGTCAAGGCAGCCGACCGCCTATGGAGAAGACTGAGCAAGAGAGGATTCTGGGATATGAGACACTGTATGAGAATGGCACCCGCACGCATACAGATGTTAGTTTGCAGGGCTTTAACAAGACATCTGCGGGAACGCCAGCCAGCTCACCAGCCCGTACCCGCACGAAACGTCAGGTCTACGGAACCGATGGACGCTTTGTGATCTCTGACTCCCATTTCATCACCAACTACCCTTTTTCTACCGCTGTCCGTCTCTCCACAGGCTGCTCTGGAGTCCTGATATCCCCAAAACATGTGCTGACAGCAGCACACTGCATCCATGACGGGAAGGACTACCTGGAGAGTGCGAGAAAGGTTAGAGTAGGGGTGTTACAGCTCAAGAGTAAAAGAAGAAGAGGGGGCAGGAGGAGGGGAGGACGGAGGAGGGGCGGGAGGAGAGGTGAGGAGCAGGTGGTGGAGGAAGATGAGGAGCAGAATAGTCTAGATGGGGGTGTAGTGAGGGGAAGGAGGGGAGGCAAAGGCAGGAGGCGCAGGGGAAGAAAAGAGGGTGAGGAGGGAAGGGCTGATGGGAATATAGTAGAGTCAGAGAGAGGAGGGAAACTTCTCAACCGTATTCGTCGTAGCGCTGAACCCAAGAAGCCTGTCTTTCGTTGGGCGCGGGTTAAACAAACCAAAATCCCTCAAGGGTGGATCCAAACCAAGAGCTCCACCAACCCAGTGTCCACTGACTATGACTACGCTGTTCTGGAGCTGAAACGACCCCTCAAGCAAAAGTACATGGACCTCGGGGTAGCGCCCTCAGCTTCCCCACCAGGACTTATCCACTTCTCAGGCTATGACACTGACAAAAGTGTGCCGGAGGAGCATGGACAAGAGAAGGTGGTTTACCGCTTTTGTTCAGTGGCAAACGAGTCCAAGGACTTGATGTACCAGTACTGTGACGCACAGGCGGGCGCTACCGGTGCAGGTATTTACATCCGTCTGAGGCAGGAAGTGGGAAATACAGGCAGGAAAGGGAAGTGGCAGCGGAGGGTGATCGGGGTGTTTTTAGGCCATCGGTGGGTGGAGATGGAGGGAGGTGAGCAGAGCGACTTTAATGTGGCAGTGAGGATTACTCCAGCCAAATACGCTCAGATATGTCACTGGATCCATGGAGATCCACGTCTCTGTAAAGAGGTTTGACTGCAGCGTGATGGACGAACCTGCAAGAGATAAACATCCATGATCACTTTGAAAGAGACTCAAAGTTCTGGGCCTGTATGTATAAAACCTCTAAAAAATGTCTTAAGAATGGTCCTGAACTTTGACTCATGAGTTGAAATTTTTTTGTTGGATGCAGAAGCTGTCTACAAAGACAAAGTCCAAAACAGACTGCAGTGGACTACAATCATGTCTACCCCAAAATGCCTTTGTTTAATCACTTAAACAGCCAATAGCAGGCCTCCAAAGGTTACGTGTCATGGTTGTGTTACAGCTTCATGCACATTTTGCTGTGATTAGGCCTTCCTGTCAGTCATTTTGTCAAACATTATTAATGCATCATTGCAAGCCAAGAAGAAAGGTTATAGAAGATACTTGCCCTACAATCACAATACTCATAAATGCCATCTGGGCTCTGTTCAAAGTAATAGACACGTAGACATTTTTGTCCCAGAACAAATAGGAGAAGATAAAACATTTACTTTTATGTTGCTGTAACTTTGACTCAATGCAGAACCAGAAATATCGTATTTTTCTTTACTCCACATGTTCTTCTTCCGCCCGAGAGCAAGTCTTAACACTTAGTAATGTTTATGCATGGCACTTACATGTAAGATTAAGAGAGAAATTATGTGTAATGTTTGTAATTTCTGATGCATTTAAGACCAAAGATTCACTCAGTTTTATACATACCAGTCCAGAAATTATGACCTGAGACCAGCTCACCTCTTCAAGTGACAGTTTCTCAGGCACACGTGTCCTTCGGTTTCACAATCTCATTTAGAGATTGTGGGAGATCACATGCAACGCTAAAAATATGACAATATTTCAATTTGACATGAACCTTTTTTAAACGCCACTGTTGTTTGTCTGTGTCTGAAACACTTAATTTATGTATCTCTGTAATGTAAAGGAAGAGGCAATGCCTGATGATCTTCCTGCGTTGCTCAATGTAAACATTTTACTTTTGTATGGAAGCATATGTAAGTCAAACTGGTGCTAGCCTGTTAAAGGAAATGCCGTGTCTGCACAACATACGTGTACGTGTATTTTCCCAGGGTTTAAAAGCGACTCACTTCGTCTGGTGCTGAATTTAATTTTCATGCCACAAACGCGTCTTCTCGTCAACAGAACGATTCATGCCCGGGCACAAAATAAAAAAAAAAACCACAAGCCGACAGAAGCAGAACAGAGATAAGTGATGAGCCGTGAGGGTAGTTTGGATCAGTGTCTTTGTCTTTTATTGCATCTCATTTGGACTCACATGCAGGTGGGGTCGAGGGAGGGAGGACGATGCCATCCATAATAACCCAAAAGAAAAACAACACAGCCTTCATATGAATACTTAGCAAACATTATTTATCCACATTCTTTTTGTTTTTATGTGTCATATTCATCTTTATTTTTCTTTCAACACGTTGTTAATGCCACAATGGATTAAGATACAGTCACTTTTTTGGAAATAAACAACACACAGAACATCCAGCGTATACTTGAGTGCTTTACAGTGAGAGTCCTCAAGACTTCCAGTGACAGTACACGAAGAAATGTACTGGCCGCTGCTGCGTCACAAACGACCCAAAGAAGACTGAGGCCACATTCCAATCACATACACAAATGCTTCCTTGTCTCTTGGATTTCCACCCTAATATTAAATCATCTTGTGTGTGTAGAGATTGAGACAAGGAAAGGAGCTCTCTGAGAGAATGCATCCCAGATAGACCTGTGTCGCATGCTACGATGCAGTATCACTCCACACCAGCAGGGGGCGAAACAGTAAACACTCAGGGCAAAGTTTCCGTTCAATACTGCCTCTGATTACAGATTGAGAGGTATGTACAAAGAAGGCGGGAAAGTTTTTAAGTCTACTTGCCTTTTTTTTTTTTGTTTTTTTTTTGCAACCATAGAATTTGACGTAACTAAAAATATATGATACATTTTTGTCTTTCAAAATAAAGATTAAAGAAAATATGTATAATCTATCATTTAAAATAGTCTAAAATGCATATGTCAATTCGAACACAGTTCACATTTTTTTTTTGCATGTTTCATACAATCCCTAAAAAAGAAAAAAAAAGATAAAGTAAAAATGAAAGTGAACACAGTTTGGTGTGTTCGATGATACGTCCAGATTTGCAGTGCAAGTTTTTCTCAGGTACATTTTGATGAAGAATTGCTCTCCAAAAACTTGAAGTAGACAGGTGGGAGGATGGATGGCTGAGCAGATATAGGTACAACCAAGTTTTTAATAACATAAACATAGCTCAGTATTAGTTTGGACAACAGGAGTGGGAGTGGGGCTTGGCCAGTGAAGTTACACACACCGAACACAGTCCACATTTAACAACATAGTCCTCGTCTGGGAGATGCGCAAAGAAACCAACATATATCCACCATTCCAAGTCAGCTGATACGCGGAAATCCAGAATGAATCTAAATACACATTTATTATTACTTTTTTTTGTTCATTTTTCCATAGTATATTAAGTAAAGGTTAACACTGAATTACACGCACACCCACACACACATAAACAGAATTTTGTTTTTCTGTATCTAGGGTTCACATTCACAGTTGTGCTACAACATTAGATAAGGAGGGCAGAGGGGTTTTTTAGAGGGGGGTGGGGGGGTTTGCAGCTGGTAGGAGGTCACAGGGTAAAGATTGAAGATGTAATGGCTGGTTGGCTGAAGGGGCTGGGGCATGACTGAGGGGAAGGCAGTGGGGAAGTGCAGACATCCACATCCACAGAGCTCCAGACACAATGACAAACCTACAGAGGAGAGAGAAAGTGTCAAGTCTAATTATACATGATATGCTCTATATACAGACAAATCTAACTTCTAATAAAGTAAGTAAGTAAGTGTAAGTGAAATCAACTTAATCACTGACCACACTAATGCAGTGTTTCCGGACTTTTTTGGTTAGAGATCTCTTAAACGGACACCAGGTGATTTATTCTTAAACTTCCATTCAATTAGGGGAAGGGAAACTGAAGTCAGTAGTGTGGGTCAAGATAGATCCTCTATTTACCATAATCTTATCTTGTTCCTGGACCCTCCCAGTCTGTCCTCATGTCTAATTCATAACACAGGCTTGCTGACATAATTTTATAATCTCCAAGATAACCCTGGCAGGTTATTCACTCAGACATGACAAAGCTCCCTGCAAAACCACAGAAGAACATTATATAACTGTTTCTACAGATTGAGCAGTACTCCTTATGATGGTTGTCTTGTCACAGCTTGTGGCGGTAGTCCAACTAAAAAGTAATTTTTTCTTCTCAGATTGTGTCATTTTTAGTATTTTTAAAGGCCTGAAAAGGTGAAAGAATCCATTGTTTCACTAGAAAGTCAAGTCAAGTTAGTAAAGTTAGCTTACAGCTTATTAGTTCTACATACCTTGGGGGTTTACAGGTCAGTCAGTCTACATGAAGTCCTTAATGTTGAGGTCATCCAGGGCGTTCCTTGGTGGTGGAGGCTTTCTGGGACTCTGGGCCACTCCAGGAGACATCTGCAGACACACTTTTGTCAGAGCAGCTGTAACCTGTCATCAGTGTTTGTATAATCCCTTTAAAAGTGTGAACGTTACCGGTGCTCCGGGGGTCGCTCCCGTGGCAGGGAAGCCTGGCCTCACCATGGGCATCATCGGAGCTCCCGGTGCTCCGGGCTTACACAGAGACAGACGGAAGGAAAAAGAGACAGTGAGACACAATGTCGGCCGTCTGATGGGTGTGAGGGCCACCAAAAGGGTTCACTGTCCATCAATGTCCAGTAATGTCCAAACTGGTTCAAGGACATTACTAGACCGTACTGGACTGGTGGTCTTACCATGCTGTAGGTGGGGTAAGTCCCCATAAAAGGAGGGACACCCATGGGTACGGTCTAAAGGTGTGGAGGGGAGGGAGAGGAGGAGTTGGGATGTTACTACACTACATGTATGACACACACACACACGCACACACACACACTGCAAACACACATTACAAAAAAAAAATCACACAATGCGTAAAAAGATTTCTAGCGACACATGAAAGTGACACACCAAATCCTGGACAAACGACAAATGAAGACACAACCACGACACAACAAAAGCCCTAACTTATCCTGATAATTCATGTCTGATTCACACATGCGCGAGGATTTGGAGAGAGCAAAGGGGAAGCTTTTTGCAGGTAGCCTTCAGATGAGAGTGTCATTTCTGTTGTTGCCAAAAAAGACAACTGAAGCATCCATAAGAAGCAAATGTGTCAATGAAGGTGCGAGTTCAGCTATGAGGGGGAGAACCAGGTGGTTTACCTGGACTCGGGGCGTTAAAGAAAACTTAAGAGGAGAAGAAGAAGAAGAAGAAAAGAAGAAGAAGCTGTTTCCAAGCAACAGCTTCTTAATTTGGCACTATCATTTGCCACTTCATCACTCTCCAGTTGATATTCCAGAAATATAAAAAGTCTTTTGAGCTAGATTGCATGTCAAAATCTACCATAAGATTTCCCCCCATTTTGGACTATTTGCTACCAGTGTGTGTGTGTGCACTATTAGAGGTGTTATGAGATGTGTCACTAGTTAGCAATAAGTCTGGTTTCCTGTCTTCACTGCCATGCTTCTCAGTGTCCTAGGTGTACAATTGGACCTGAAACCTGGAGAGCCAGATGAAGGCAATGCTTGTGATTGCTGCTATTCCCTGTCTGTTGCTGCCATGCGGCTCCACTCCATGCTATAAGACACAGACAACATTTACCATGGGAGCACCCCAACAGGGGGGAGCTACCTGAGGGGCCGCTGAGGTTCCCATTGTGAGATCTGAGATAAAGAGAGAAAGAAAGGGTACTGCAAAATCACTGTTTTCATTTACTGACCACTGAGTTATGCCTAAGTAATGTGCGTTACAAAAGAGGATGAATTAAAACAACAGCGAGAAAGATCTTTGATATCATGTTAGCGGTGACATATGCAGCTGGAGCCAGGAAGTGATTAGCTTAGTTTAAAGGCTGGAAACAGCTAACAGCTAATTAGCACATTATATCCCAATGTTCTTCATGTGTGCAATAACAGAACCATATAAACACCCACATGTGGTTTATAGTGTTGCAACTATGTTGTGCTAACTTTGGACAGGGCCAGGCTAGCTGTTTCTTTATGCTAAGCTAAGCGAATCACCTCCTGTTTCCATAGCCCGGTACTCTACGGAACAGTTTGGGAAATATGCTTATTTAACCACATTTATACCTGTCTCATCTGTCTGTTAAACATAAGTCTACAGCCAGCAATTGTTTGGCCTAACTTAGGATAAGGCAGGACTCAGAGGGGAAACATAACATACTCAGTAAAGCTCTTCTATTAAAGCTCAATATTTAACACATTATATCTAATTTCTTTAAATTAAAAAACACTGAATATCAAAATGGCAACAACAGGTTATTTGTAGACAATCTCTTGGTTCTGAGCAATTGCCAGTTTAGAGATTTACGCTACGTTAAGCTTGATCTACCTCTTGCCAGAGAGCGACTTAAAAGAACGGTGGCTTAAAATAACAGACATGAGGGTGGCATCGATCTCATCTAACTCGAATAAGCATATTTCCCCAGACATTGTCCTTTAAATCAATATGTATGACTATAGCTTAATCTAAATGACTACTTACTACTTGCCATGTTAGCCATGGAGGTGTCAACATCACCCGCCTGAGGGGTCAGAGTGGGCTTCATTACTCCTAAATCTCCTAGTCCATCAAATACTACACAAGGGATGCAAGGGTGGGATCGGGGGTGGTAAGGGGGCAAGGATGGAGAAGAGGAGAGAGGAAGGAGGGAGGTATTAGCATCCTTAACGCAAGCAATCCTCACACTCTACCAGAAGTCAGTAGCAGCCCTCCTTACTACTGGGGATTACCATGACAACCAATAGATGTCTCCATGACAACAGAGAGAAGAGAGGAGCATTGGATTGTGAACTAGAGAGCAGTTTAATGTCACAAAATAAGAAATTAAATGCTATCTAGGGTAGTGAAATAGATAGTTTGAGTCTATTTAAGATCATGATTAATCATCTAACGTAGTTGCATCTGTCACAGGAGACATCTCTCAGGTCAGCTGACTATGGTAATTTTCAATATGGGCAGCTTTAAAGAATACCTATATGAGATAAACACCAGAATTTGTGTTTTGCATTTTCAGTGCTTGTTGCTTGTTCAGTCTTGTAAATGTCGAGTTTTTTTTACTGTATGTGTGCGACTGCTGTGAAGTTGTGATGAGGGCAAAAGCACTGCAGCAAGAGTGACGTGAGGCTAACCGCTAAACAGGCACGCTACAATACTGCTAATACTTCACACACTCTTTGTAACCGTCAAGCATCTGGTGGCGGAAGGGACAGTGCAGTTGAGCTCGCCTTGCACCACTGCAATGCAGCAGTGCACTGTGGGAAATTAGCGTGTTAAAGAGCAAGGAAACTCACCCAATCAAATGGCGGGAAGCAAGCAATGAGCCAGCCCAAGAGGCAGATGGAGAGAGTGAGTGAGGAAAAGAGAGAGAAAGAGAGAAAGAGAGAGAGGGGAAAGTAAAAGAAGCACAGATGCCAGAGAGAGGAAAAAAAATGCAATGAAGTTTTAAAGGAGTGGGTGACAATGAAACCATTAGATTTATTGCATGAGTGATAGAAAGAGAGGGGGAAGAAAGAGTTAAGCCTTCAAGCAGTAGTATTGCAGACCATCAGTTATATAACATGAAGACAAGTGGCACAAATGACGAGGAACCAGGTGAGCAAGCCCCCACGTTCCCACAGTAACGGTTACCACAGTTACCACGGTCATGAAAGGTGAAGACGATCGGAGGAATTCCCCGATGACTAATGACCACAGTCATACTATGCAAATGAGGCGATGACGATGTTAGCACGGCCATATATGGACACAGTTTGAATCCAAAGGACTTTACTTAAACACTGAACCAACGACAAGCAGACACCACCTGCGTAACTATTTAATATTCAGTCTGACAATGAGCAAATAAATAAATCAAATATGTAGATTAGCTAACAGCAAACTATTTCATTAACCATTACCAAAGTTAATAGAAACAGTGACTGATACATCTACAGATAAAACAACCACTTAGCCAGGCAAACACTGTAAACAACTGAAAAGAAGATGTCAAAGTACACAACATTATAACCACGATAACAAGGCATCGTGCAGCTACCAATAAATCAACAATAGATGTAGTCATGGATGGATTATTAGGCCTCTGACCACAGCGATGTAACAGCTCCACATAGGACATAGGAAGGAAGATATCCGCAATGAAAGAGACACAAAAAGACAACAAATACTGCTAGGTAATAACATTAGGAGCATTATTGGGGCATATTTGGGGCCTCTGAACCTGTATTTGACAAAGACGGCTGAAGAGTGACAGGAAGGTATGGGGGGTTGGTGTGCATAAAAGGCCCACGGGGTGGAATCAAACCCTGGGCTGCTGCGGTGAGGACTGAGCCCACATCTCCACCTAGACACTCCTATAAATGCCCTCTGCACCACTCCCACCCACCCACTGTATTCTCCAATTTCTTCCTCTCCGTAAGGTCCTGACAGGGTCTGTTATGTCTGGGTGCTACGGCAGATTTCAAAACTTCTCCAAAATGCAGCAACAGACCAAAGAAGTACAAGAGTTCATGCTTCACTCACAGCCTTTTCATTTTGTTCTTGTTGATGGTGTGGTCTTTACTAGTGAAAGAGTTTAAATAGCTTTACCAATGTGAAATGTAGCCTCAGTGTGCTGTGCAGCTCCAACATGAAGCAAACAAACTCTATGAAAAGACATAAAATAACCCAGGAGCCCCCTGATCTCTTGGCCTGTGTCCGATAAGCCTGTTAAATAATCCATCCATGGCTACAGCTCAGTGGGTTTCACTGAAATGTCATTTCTGTAAAACGTCTGCGACACGTTGATATTCCCTCCACTGTACACACTACGCATGCAGGGTCACATTTTAGGAGTTTTACCTGACATGAGCTCCGCACCGGGGGCAGCAGGAGCAGCAGGAGCAGCAGCAGCAGCAGGAGCAGCGGCAGCAGCAGCAGGAGCAGCTGTGGCGTCTCCTCCTCCTGTGGACTCTGGCAGGTCAACCCAAAAAAGATATACCAAACCGTACCATGCCAGGACAAAGTAGGTTGAGCCATTCCCATTGCAGCATGAGGGCAAAGAAGGGGTAATAGTCAGCCTTCGGCTTCACGCTGGTAATGCCAAACAAAGTGTTTAGAGTTAGACAGGGTTTATATATTTATATATATATGTATATATATGTATGTATATTCAAATAATCCAGGAAACAGTGCTTGTAAATTTAAAGCACACTCACACATGCACACATACACTCATCTGTGCTAATGATACGTTGAATAAAGACACTGAGGCCAGCAAAAAAAGAAAGTAAAAAGCCCACACAAAATTCATAGCTTGCAGCTCATAAATAATTCATCTATTTCAACATGACCAAGCTTCATCTCAGGTGTCTGCTTGTGATACTTCCATGATCGATCCACACAAGATATCTATCAGTCCTGACAACACAAAATCATGAAACTTATACAACATTAGTTGTTCGAGTCGATGCTTCTACTCGTCTTCGCTGACGCTGCGTTCACGAACAGGGGGGGAGACAGAGAGAGAGAGGACAGGCAGTCATGTGAGTTACCCACCACCAAACAGGTTCATGATGGCTCCCGTGTCAATTTTGGGTGGGGGTGCGGAGGAGAGGACGGGGGCAGGGGAGCTGAACACATCCGCTGGGGAGGGCAAGGTTGGAGATGGTGTTTAGAGACCGAACACACTCACGCACAAATACACGCAAACTGTGATTCATCATAACACACATTTATCAATTGCCGTTGCAGCGCACGCAGTGCATGCTGGAATGGGAAAGGAGGTAAGGGTGATTCAGAAAACAGCTCAATAGGCTTTTAGCTGACCCCCACGAGAGAGCAGTCTCATTTCCTTTCTTGTTCTTCTCCGATCAAAGCCAAGGACAAAGCTGAACAACACACACAGCAAGACAGGATATGAGAGCGAGAGCGCACGAGAGATAGCAGAGTGGTTGCGATAGTAGGGTACCTGCTGTAAACAAGTCAGCGCTGGGAGCAGGGTCTGCTGCTGTGGTGAAGCTCGTGTCTGGCATGGAATCAAAGAGATCTACAAACACACATGCGCAACCAGAGGGAGCTGTGTATTAAAATGCACTTCAGAAACGGTGAGCGTGCTCACATACGGCAGCCAAGTTCAACTAAAGAGCCCCTTAATATATGCACATTTAGGATGATGAAATCAATGGAGAAGAATAAAAGAGCATCGGACAGGGGATTCAGAAGGACGCTAATCAATATGAATAAGAGCACAAGACATTAATATGAATACCGGACCACACACATCTCTAACGTTTACCGCTGAAAAGGTCAGTCGAAGGGTTGGCGGCGCTGGGGGCTATGGGAGCTGAAATGGTTGCAGTGGTGGTGATGGTGCTAGAAGCAGAGGTGAGGAGCGGTGACGGGGAAGGGGAGGGGGACGGCTGGGGCGCCACAGAGCTAAAACAGGCATCCAGCGAGCTACCCGGGTTATTATTCTCCGCTGTCGTCATGCCGAAAAGGTCTAGACCTGGAGATGCTGCCGCGTTGGTGCTACCTTCCGAGGGACCAAAGGGGTCTTTGGGGGGGAAGAAGTGGGGGTGGGAAGGTGGAGGAGGAAGAAATGCAACACATGGAGAGTGAAGGGGAATGTTAGACAACAATGACTTCAGTACAAAACAGAATAAATATCAGGTTTCATGTGATGATGACTGGAAACAATGCCATAAACATGAAAGTGAGGAGAAAGAATCTGAAAGGAAGGATAGGAGAGAATTTGCAGAGCTCCAACACACTCCTGTTGTCAGTGGATACCAATACAGCTAAAATTGCATCTGTGATAGAAAAACTGTAAATGAAACAATATGTGACGCCCTCACAGTCTATAAACCAAAGCAACAAACCACAACTAAAACCAGGCCACTGCCACAGACGTCCTTCTCCTCAAGAGAAAATGCACAAAGCTTCTGGTGCCAAAACACGAGAGCTAGAGTGCTGTCTTTGATCGCCATGGTAACAACAATGGCACTGTCCAGACCCCAGCGGTAAAGAAAAACAAATCTGTACGCCTACTGTCCGCGCCTCGAGATGAAACTCACATTGCGACTTGAGACCAACGAGAACTGCACACATACACAAACAGGTTTGTGGGTTATCACATATCTTTTCATTCACTCCACTCAAACCAGTGGTGGAAAAAACTCACTGCACCTCTCGACCTCACTGAAAAACATTTTCTATCTTATTTGTTTAGTTATATAAAAACTAAAGTTTTCCAGCTTTTGTCCTGAGCGAACTGTCTACTGGTGCTACCTTCATATTTATTGTCCATACAGATTAAAAAGTCTTTACACCACTTTGCTTTTCTTACTGTGACATGTGTCTGCAAAGAGGCCTAGTGGAGTATTATTACCATCAGTATTGCTGATTTAAATACTATGTAGCAAGCATCAAGGCTGGTCTTAATTTTAAAGATCCAGTGTGTAGGATTTAGGGGGCTCTTTGAAAATAATATGAACATAATATATTCATAACTACATTTTAATTTGTGTATAATCAGCTGAACGTATGAATATATATGTTTTTATTATGTTAGAATGAGCATTTAAATTCTACAGATGCTGCTGGTCCACCATATTGGACTGCCATGTTTCTACAGTAGCCCAGAATGGACAAACTAAACACAAGCTTTAGATACGGTCTTACTCATTTTTGGCATGTTTTGCCGCCCCCTTATTTTCTCCTCCTTTGTTTTAACCAGTAACTACACTGCTAGATGCCACTAAATCCTGCACACTGGTCCTTTAACGAGCTGTCTATTTTGGTTGAAACATATCTTAGAATATAGTTAGATAAATGTAGGAGAACAAAAAATGATATTGTGGTGGAGTGTAAACTATCTTAGTAACTGTGGCTGTGCCTGCGAAGCTTTTTGCTTTCACACAGCATGCAGTTTACAATAATGGAGAAAATTCACTACTTTCAGCCGGGTGCTACTATAACAGGTGACAACAATAATTTCATGGTGAAATTAAGACATCAAACGTGTGGATCATGTATCAAATCTAGCCTGTCTAACCTTTTTTAAGTTTATGATGAGCACAGGATGGTGAAGAATGGCATGCATGCTGATATCTTTATTAAAGTCAATTAGTGATTAATGAATCGTATACCATTTCCACATTAAAGTCTATCTCATCTCTTAATAGCCTAATAATTTACACCTGATCCATGATGATGGAGATGGAGAAGGAAAATAGAAATACATGGCAAAAATAGCATATTGTCAATATTTGGAACAAAAATAGAGAACCCAAATTTAATGAATCAGGTTTTCAGGTTTTTCAGTTCTCATGTAGTTTGTACTCTTCCACCACTGACTCACACATATTCACACAAACAGACACACAGACAGACTTTCAGTCACCCACCAGCTCCAGCGTTGGCGGCTGGGGCAGACGTAGCGGCAGCCCCGCCTTCAGCTGCAGCTGCAGAGGCCTCAGTGGCAGGAGCAGGTGTTGCAAAGGCATCTGAGGTTCACACAAACCCCAGCAGAGACAGAGGTGTCCAGAGGGAGAGACAGAGATAGAGATGAAGAAATAAAGATGAAAAAAGAAAATAAGGAAACATGAGGAGAAAAGAGAAGATCAGGAGAAAGTAAGGTAAACTTTGAGCGTTTGTGTAGAAATCACTTAATATTACGTAAAGAAAGCCATAGCTTGCAGCATTAATATCAAACATTCATGACTGACAGGTGAGTGGACAAATGGGAATACAGACAGGAGGCAGTACAGCTCGGATTAATCTACGGCACAAAGAGCAGAATAAGCTTGAACTCTACAAGTGTTACAGCTGCCATCTGTAGCTGTAGCAATGTGACAGAGTTTGATAGAACTGCTTTTCACTGAGGTCAAAGAAAAGCATGTCTGCCTATCAAACAAGTGTGGAGAATGAGTGTAGCAGTATGTTTATGTGCAGGCCGAAGGTGAGTGTGTGGCTGGCTGGCTGTACATAATTACATAATGCAGAAATGACTGAGTGTGTCTGTGTGTGTGCAAGAGAGAATATTATCTATTTTGTTTGGAGCCGCAAAACGGTCATTAATTAAATAACTATAAGATTAATAATCACTAATAAAAAAATCATTAATAAATTGCATGAAACGTATAAATGAACCAATAGTTTGTGAAATATATGTCAAATAAAATAAGTGATTAAATCTGTTTTCATAATTTATTGGAGGTCATATAATGCACTTTTTTTTTTTTTCATAATGGTGTTTCTCCATTGACACTTTGATTTCATGTGTATTTTATTTTACTTTTATTTCACAATGTCACATTGCCACTTGAGGCTGGCTACAGAACGAGTTTCTATAAGTCCCTATGTTAAAATGTCCAACTTCACAGCAGAAATAAACACGTTTACAGCCTGGTACGAAAACAGTTTTGGTAGTTAATTTCTCCGATCATGACAACTGTACTGATATTAAATATTAAGCCGTAAAGAGATGCATCATTAATGGCATGGCTGCTTTGACTGGCAGGCGGGTGCTATTACAGATGGCTTGTTTGTGTACCCAGGCTTCAGTCACCACACTATGAGCTTCACTGTGGCTTTTCAGAAACCTTTGACATCACAGATGCAACGTCCATGTTTTTTATACTGTCTCAAGACTTGCAGCGTCACTTTATTTTGATGCTGAGTAATAATAATCTAAACTCATAGCCCAGCCACATAGGTAGCATGTTGCAGCAAAAGACTTGTGTTTGTTGATTCAGAATAACTTTAGCATTGTTGTCATTCTAGCTACATGAGCTAACTGGCTCATTATGGAGCTGTAAGGTCATTGGCTGAGAGATCATGGGCAGAAGAGATTGAATAAAATGTGACACAAAAGTTGTGTGTGTTATAAAAGTGTTATTGGAGGAACAACATTATGAAACAAACATTTATATAATTATATAAATTATTTATATAATTATTATAAAAAAAATTAAGTGAATAAAATACCATTTTAAAATGAGTTCTTCATTTTCAAACTATTTCAAATTATTTTGCAATGTATTGGTTCATGTATTTATTTTGCACAATGTATTCACATGATTATATTTTTCAGAATTATTTATTTATTTAATATTGTATACTTTTCGAGGCATACTAGCTAGCTGATATCTGAAAATGATGGTGGTGTGCATCATTAAGTTATGCGTTTGATGATGCAACTTCATTAGCAGAGTACAGGCAATAAATCAATAAAGTTCCGTCTACATACTGTATGTGTTTGAGCATGCAGTCGTCTTTGTGTTATCATATTGTGTGATGGTTTTAGGGTTGAGCTTCCCAGAGTGATTCTTTCGTAGAGAATTTTCTGGAAGCCCACTGACCTCCCAACAGATCCATATTGGCGGCGCCAGGGGAGGTGGCGGCTGCTGTGCTAGTGGGAGGAGCTAGAGAGACTCCGGGTTCTGCCGCTGCAGGAGTGGGCGTTGCTGCTGCAGAGGAAGGGGCGGGCTCTGCCGTGAGGGTGGGTTCAGATAGCAAGGAATCGCCCATTTCTGCGAGTACCAACGGGGTGTTCGAAATCCCCAAAGAAAGGTACCAAAATAAACCCCAAAAGAGCAACCAAAATAACCAGTTGAGTCACCGATACAACGGTGAACAAAAGGAAGCCAAATTCAAATCAAGCCCAATTAGGAAATTTTGGAGTTTTGCAAAGCAAAATCCAAATTTTAACCAAATTAAAGTTGTAAACCATCCAGTCATAACCAACAAATAAAAAAAACAACAAACCAAAAAAGCCCCCGTTGTAAACCAAAAACAGACAATGGAGTATGTGGAGGGAAGGGAGAGAGAAGGCAGAGAGAAACAGAGAGACTACTCAGACTAAAGAGAACAGCTTGAGGAGACAAACAGGGAGGTAACCATGTGATATTTATACAGTATAGTGTAGAGATTCAAATCTAAATTTATATGGTTTACCAGGTTATCTCAATATCAGATTAGAGTTTGCTCAGAGAGAAAGTCAGTGATATTGAGGTATCCTGGAGGATTTTTAAGACTACACTAGTCTAAGACTAAAGGCTGGAGGTGAAGTGAAGAGTGAAGTGACACTAACCTGATCCGAGAAGATCTATGAAAGCAGAAAACAAGGGAAAAGTCATGTTAGTTACAGCCAAAGCTAAACAGTTTGTGAGAGTTCCTGTAGATTCAATTAGTATTACGCAAGTAAAATAATACCTTATTTTCTTGCCATTGTGGTTTAGTATACTGTAAATGCTAGGAAGTGGATTTGCATTTTTTCAGATGAATCAGCAGCTGATTTGACAGGAATGAGAGAGACTTACCTCCCCAAGACGTGGGGGCAGCTGATGGTGCTGAGGGACCCGAGGAGGACAGTGGATCCAGGTCCAACAAGGAACTGGAGAATGAGGCAGAACCACACAGACATTCAATTCACCTCCATCCTGTGCAGAAGCTAATAAACCTGTACGGCTGATGCTAATGGGAATGGCAAAAGCTAGATTTTCAGTGAGGACTAAAGTGTTGTTGACCAACAGGCCCTTACTCTTCAGCTGGTTCAGGAGCAGCGGCGGTGGCGGCGGCGGCAGCCTCCCCCGGAGGAGGCTGCAGTGTGGGAACAGCGTTTGAAGATTTGGCTGGAGTCGATGTCGGAGACACGTTGTTTGTCGGAGACCCCTAGAAGATCAACAGAGAAGCTCTTTATTAGTGCTTCAGGCTGGAAGAGCTCAACAAAAATACAAGACTGCTCTGAAACGTGCGTCTCACCTTTGTTGGAGACCTAAAAGAGTGAAGATGGAAGAACTGTTAGTGCTTTTGACTGAAATAGACAGATCTGCAGGACACAGGCTGGATATTATTTAATGTCTCTAATTTTTTAAGGTCTAAACTCAATAAATCAAACAAATATACAAGACAGATTGCATCATATGTGATCATATGAGTGAATTTCCAAAGCACCAAAAAAAAGAAGCAATCTTTGGTGCATCCAATTGTTTCAAACACTGTCAGTTTTGTGCTGATAACCAATTTAACTCTGGAAAATAAACTCATATACCGATTCACATTGCATGTCAGGATGTGGCAATACACATGAGGTGACTTACTGTCTCCCAAAACATGTGTATATCTCAGTGTTCGCACATGTAATCACACCAAAACACACATTTCCACATGTAAACCTAGTTATAGCTTTGGTGCATAATGGTACTCATGTTTCTATTCACATGGAGGTCACCTACATATTGTAATTCACATGTGAATAACGTGCGAGTTTACCTGTGGGGAGGAACGACAGTAAAATAAAACTACATAGTTTTCTAAGCGGTTAGTAAACTACAAACAGAACACAGTATATGCTCACCCTTCACTGGTGATTCCAAATGAACATAAAGGGGGATAAAAGAGAGGAAGGGTTAAAGGAAATTATAGAAATAAAGCCTTTTTTTGCCAACATTTCTCTTGGTTACGTATGTTTTTCTCATGGAGGTTCTTAGATCTCTTCTTATGTGATCTAAATTCATCAAATTTGGCCTCATAGTGAGAATGAGAAGCACCCAAACTGACATTCAAAGACTTCTCTCTTACCCCTTCTTTCCACCCTTTGCATCTTCCAGACCGTTCATGTGTGTTTCCAGACTCTCCAGGATACTGCTGGGAGCCTGACAAATACATCAAAAATAGAGTAATCAATAAATAATCCTTTCCTCTTGTCTCTTTCGTTGGCATTGTCACGCTGTGCATCATGTCCGCCAGAGCGACTTTAGAAAATCTCACTTCAAAACCCTCATGCATGTTAAAACACACGCAAACAAACACGAGTTTGCGCGTCTGAGATTAAACTAGGATCAACATGCCGACACTCCATCCTGTCAACAGGCACTCAGCCAGGGCACCCTGTGTTACTGTGGTTACCGGGTCCTCGAGTGGTTGAAAAGGACAGTCTTCGTCATCTGAGTCTGCTAGATCCACCACTACCCCCGGGTGGAGACACTGGGCGGGGAGATTATGGTGGGTGAGTCATGGGTGTGTGTTTGTGTGTGTGTGTGTCAGGTGGGATGGATGGTATTCATATGCTTTACATTCTTAGCCGCAATCCTTCCCAGGGAAAAAACTTAAAAAAATATGAAAGACATTATGTGTAAACTTACGTAGTTGATGTCAGGAATGTCGTTTTTGTCGACTCCAACTGTCTGTTAACGGAAAAGGAGTTTAAAATCAACATCAACCACGACATATACGTGATTATGAAGGTTTAAAGAGTGTTTGTTGTCCCTTACCTCAGCCAGCTTCATGAATTCCCCAATCTTTGTCACTCTGGTCAGGAACCTCTTGTAGATCTCCAAAGCGTCCTTACAGTCACTCTTCTTCATCTTGAAGTATTTCTCTATGAAAACAAGTCCAAGTCAAACAAATCCACTGTGATCCATGTTTACATCTTTGAGCTGTCAAGCAAGAACTTCTCGTGGACTATTCACCTAATAGGTTGATGATTCCGTCATTGTAGGATGCAAACAGTTTGACCAGGTCCTTGAAGAGAAGCAGAAATGCAGCATTGATGATCCCATTGTTCAGTTCCTTGGGGTGAACCTGAGATGGAAAAAGAGAAGAGGAGCCTTATGATGCTGCATCATCCTGTCAAATAAGCGCACAAATCAAGTCAAAGTGTGACTCACATCAAACTCCAACAGTGTGTCAATCTGAGTCTGCAGGACAGGCATGCCTTTCAACAGCTTCTCAGTGGTCATGGTCCTCATCACGCCCTCAGCGCTGAACAAATACGACAGGGCATTAGACGGTTCACAGGGATAAGAGCAGCCATTGAATGTAGCACAAAAAATAAATGAGTCAAAGAGCTGAAAGGATGAAATGTTTGACCTTTTGTCTCCGAACACCGTGTTCAACATACCCTTTCTTGACTCTGGTGAAATCAAAAGCCATCTGGCGGTAGGCGAAGGCTTTCTCGTTCAGGTATCGTCCATACCGTCTGATGAATGTAGACATGTCGTAGCCTAAACAGAACATTTGTGTTAGAAAGAAGGCTAGCCTCAATACTTCAACTACAAAAGAAACTTGTTTTCTATAGACCCGGTTGGCCAGTGCTCTCTTGCAGCAAAATGCAGTAAAATCCACCTTCAACTGCTCTTCAACAATCTGACTATTGTATACAATCTGAAATTCAGCTGTAATTCTTGGGGACAACAGATTTGGCATGCAACCATTGTTACATTAATAAATCATTTGCAGGTGTTGGGCAACAATTATTTGCACAAACTACTGGGAAAATAACCACACACTGCTGTCTTGTTAACAAGCTATTCATTTACCCTACATGTCATATATACATGACAAAATGTTGACCACACATTTTGGGGATAAATCAAAAAATCAAAATTATATTTGTCTAAGCATGCTTACAAATGTGTCTAAGTAAGAAGACAAGGCAACCCAATACGGCTGCGTTGGGTAAATAAACATGGAGTAATAAAAAGTTTGAATATGAGAGCGTAACTGCACGAGACATTCGAGACAGAAATACCAGCATGCGTGTGTGTTCGTGTATGAGTGTGTGTACGATCACATGTCCAGTCCCTCCTATTTGCCAGATAGCTCTCTTTGTGTATCTCTTTCCCATTTGCATTGCCAGATACTCACCGTGGGAGCCTGTTTTGTCGATAAAATTGCTGAGGTTGAACAGGGAGGTCCTGGAAGCCAAGTACTGAATGAACCTCTGAGGAAGAGAAAGGAAACACAACAAGCAGTCATTACAGCAGTCAAGGGCAGTGGAGGAAAACATTAGGTTACAACACAAACACTTTAATACCTGTAATTAGACATTTCTCTCCCTGCATTCTGCACATGACTGCTCACCCAGTGCAGTGAACCCACAGGACTCATTTCATTTATTTGCAGAATTGTGGTAAAAGCATTTAGTAATCCATGAAACCATTCGTTCTCCTCAGCACCACACGCGACAATCACAGCACAAAAATAAACAGCGCTCTCCCTCATATTTATCATCACTGAACCGAACCAGGACTGACTGCTATTTCTGGGCCTCACACACTAACCTCGTTGCCGTGGACACACATGTGATGAGTGGTGACGAGTGCCTTGAAGACGACCACCCAGCTGGCATTGGTGGCTCGCTCAAACAGCGTGTCAGCCATCTGAGGGATGTTCACGTTGGTGGTATTGGTGGCTGACACCAGGTCTGCAACGCAGCCACAAAGAAACATTATTTACGGACTTCTTCCATCGTTCTGTCAAAACTTGGAGCACTGATTTTTCACACAAGGTGGCATGTCGGAGGAGTCACGCGGTTAGTTTAGCATTAGACAAACACCTACATAATTTGAGCTGCTCTAATGAAACTTTGATTAAGTGAGCTCATGAGAATAATAAGTCAGGAGGAAGACCTGATGTACATACAAATAATATTAGTGCACAAGCTCACACACATATGCAGGCGCGCGCACACACACACACTGACAGTGCAGAAAACCAGAATAATGCTTCGTCAGCTCTCCTTCCCTCGGTGCCAGTTCAGACACTCCGACAGACAGAGAGGTCTCTAACAGTAAGTGTGCAGACCGTTGCGTCAGCATGAGGTGGAATATAAGGAGTGCATGAGCAAGAGGACGGGCGGATAAATTCATCTGGGTTACACTACTTTGGCATTCATAGTAACACAGACAAATATGTGTACGTCTACTATATCTCTATCTCTGAGCCAAAAAAGTGCTTGCTACTAACTACTATACCCTACTTTTGTATGGCTAACATACTCTACTTTATTAGGACATTCATCTGACAAAGGTCATTTTAATTGGTCTAAAATAGTGAAAACTCCCAACACACACACAAAGATTGAATATCTGACTAATTGTTTCTGTTTTATTCTAGCAGATATACAGATCTGTGTACCTGGGGTTGGTTTTACCAAATTTGCTACACGCCAGCTGCTGTTTGCAGCATGAAATCATTTCCTCTCGATCTTTTTGACACATTTCACAAATCAAAAGAAATGTCACACCATCCATTTATCAAACATTTGCGATCGACAGCCCTTTGCGGAAAACACCGCTGTCACCGTTTGAAAGATCGCTTTTAGGTAAAACAGCTGTAACACCCGGCAATCATCAAGCACTTTTTTAAAAAAATAAATAATAAGTATATCTAACATTTTATTTATTCTTTGTCTGATGTGGGCCTTTCTTGTTAGATACTGGGCTTATTTGTTCAGAGAGAGAGAGATAAAGAGAGAGAGAGAGAGACAGAGAGAGAGAGAGAGAGAGAGAGAGAGAGAGAGAGAGAGAGAGAGAGACAGCTGGCAGCAGAAACATCATACAATTATAAAGAGAGTGAGAGGATTTGCTCAGCCAGACAAAGTAAGACTTTGATAAAGGAAAGATCATATTAAATATGTTGCACTATGGTTGACCCAACAACATATTCCACATACATGACATAAGGGCACAGTTGTGGCAGAATAACAGGTTCTTTGAGTCCCACTGACATTGACAGCTGAGCAACAAGGGCAGGACTGAGTGTATCCATACAGAGTGCCAAAGAGGAATGAAGCAAATATTGGCAGATACCTCTGGTAATGGATGGAGAGGAAGGCCATTATATTGAACAGGCCTTGCCTTGAGTAGGTGGATACCAGACTGATGACCAGACCAAAAATACAGCAAGGCGAGGAGAAAGAGAGGGGCAGGAAGAAGGAGAAACACCAAGAGGGAGTCTGTTAAGAAGCACGAACACAGATGTGAACGTGTATGAGACATGAAAGTTAAAGCAGTGAGGCTGTTCAAGGTCATAACAGGGTGGCAGCCTGGACAGAGGGGTTGGGGGTTAGGGTGGTTGTGGGGGTTGTAAACAGATTATAACTAATCACTGATCCTGCTCTTTCTATGGTGGCTGCCTCATTGCCCATCCCCCCCGTGCAGCACACATACAGTACGTACACACCTGTTTTGACACCACCTGTTTCACACTAACACGCCAACACGTTTCTGTTATAAGCTTTTTGTCACCAGTGCTTTTGCTGTCAGTTTATTATCTACAATCAGCAGCTCTATAGCTTAGATTGGCCGGGCCACTGGTTTTTGGGTGATCCAGTGTGCGTGTGTGTGACCGTACGTGGTCGCAGCCATTTGTCTGCAATGTCGGCAGACTTAGTTTCACAGGTCTTCCTCTGATCTTTGCATTACTAATTACGCTCCAATCCATCTGTACAGCTTGACCAGATGGTGACAGCCACACTGTGACATGTTTAATAATGTTTAATGTTTTAATGTTTAATGGAAGCTGCAGCGACATCAGTCACTTTCCCCACTATGGCTCCTGCCTGTGTTTAGATATTTTGGAGTGTTTTCTGCAACACCTTCTGCAGGCGTCTTTTTTCCTGTTCCTCACTTTGCCTTATTTCTCTGTGAAATGGCTGAAGACTACAGTCCCCTGCAGCCCTTTCAAACACACACAGAGAGTGACGGTCGACAATGGCTGAAATGTGATTATGTAATATTATCATGTCACTGGCAGAGCTACAGGTTAATATTCATAATAATATTCACGGTGCTATCCAAAGCCATTCTCAGACTTTCAGCTCATTAATACTGAACACTAACTCTGTATGTAAATATTTATGTTATTATATTGGTGTAATGTCATGTACGCCCTATCATAGGATATAATCCATGCTTTCTGTTCTGGTGTCATTATCTGATACAAACACACACTGACATACAAGTGTGTCTCTAATGAGGATTGGCTGAGCTAAATAAAGACTCTTACGGTAATCCACAGCCCACAGGAGTGTTCTAATAATGAACCGTCAGGCCTCATACTGTGCGAATGTATATTTGTGTGTGACAGTGTCTGTCTAAGTTTGTCTGTGTTTTGAGTCGTCTTTATAGTTACACCACAAGCTACTCTAGTAGTAGCCAGAATCTTCCAGATAAAATTAGACATTAGCGTTAGCATAGCCACTGTGTTTCTGTGCAGAAGTTTATGTTTGCCCATTTTGGGCAAAGACGTGGATTAGCATGGAGCCGGCGGATGCAAGGCTGCCAAGAAATCGATGGCCAGAGCCACCACACTCACTACGGGTGATGTCACGGACACATTGTCCACGTATTATACAGTCTATGATTTCACCCCACCACCACCCCAGCAGAACTGATGTCACTCTTGTGCGAGTGGTGAAACATCTTAAAGCAACAGTATTACATTTTGGGAAATACATTTACTTGCTTGCTTGCTGAACGTTGGCTTAGAAGATCAATAACATTCCAAATATAAGGTTACAGCTAGCAGCCAGTTAGCTTAGCCTAAGCAAAAACGCTGGAATCTGGGAGTAAACAGCTAGTCGGCTCTGTCCAAAGGTAACAAAATCCACCAACCAGCACCTCTGAAGCTCACAAACTAACACGTTATATCCACAGTGATGACAAGACTTCACTGCTCCCTGCCAAGTCAGGCACATGACCATCTGTAAAACAGCAACTTGATGTTTTTACACTTCAGTTTTCATTGGGATCAAATGAAAGACATACAACATTAGTGAGCTTTAGAGATACTGGTAGATTTTGTTACCTTCAGACAGAGCCAGGCCAGGTTTTTCCACTTGTTTCCAGTCTTTATTCTAGGCTAAGCTAACCAGCTGCAGGCTATATATTTACTCTCATTTACATGTGGCCATCAGCTTCCTGCTCAGGTCAGTACATTGATTCCATTTTTCATATTTTGAGCGTGACCTCAGATAAATTTAAACCTATTGCCTTTGGTGTTTAACTGACCTTGCATGGACCACATGTTCTCTACAAATTTGTAACACAAGCCTTCTAATGTTCTTTTCACTCTCTACCGTGTCTGTACACAGTACACGACTAAATAAACAGGAATATGAGTGTGTTTTACAGCCAATGGTGAGAAACAACACACATCTGACACCTGCACCGTCTGCCGCAATTTGCAAAAAAATCAAACGCACCATTGCAATTTTTATTTTGTAGCTGAATCAGGAATTAAAAGGCTCTTCTGACACACACGTGCTCCCACTTCCGGCCGTTGTTCATCTTTTATATTTTGCCAATCGGAAGACAGTAATGGCCACTTGTTAGAACCTGCACTGCTACATTCATACACACTCATCCATCTGTGTATTTAGCTGTCCCTGCACTCCCAAGATGACGGGCCTGTCATTTGTCTTCTTCCTTCTCACAATCTCCCGCTGCCCTTACGGTTGCCATCCCCTGACACTCTCAATCTGTTGCCATGGAAACTGCACTGCACCACCACCACCACTAACAACGCACACCCACATCCACCCCAAGGGTCACAGGCTGTGTCACTGTGACAAAGGAAAGAATATGACCTATTATATCTACCTATCATCGAATACTGTAGACGCGCTGAAAGAATATTTATGCGCTTACTTCCTGAATTTGACTTCCTGTTTTCAGCCTAAACTATATCCAGTGAGTATGTTGTGAACTCTATGAAAGTCTTTCAGATCTGGGTGGAAATGGTTTTTAGTCTTTTGAGGTTAGGAATTTCCTTCCAGCCAAGATACACATGCAAGAGAAGCACAGTGGCCTACATACAAGTGGCTCGTTGAAGTGCCCTAGAAAGGGATACAGTCTAAGACTAGACATAGACTAGACTAGAAACCTTAATGGAAGACAATGTCTTTACATGTGGATACTATTTTATGTTGGAACATCTTATAAATAAAAAGTGTCCGTGGTTGGTAAGTGATCCCTTGTAGTCGGAGAAAAAGGTCACGAGGTCACGCACCTGTAACAGTTTGCCCAGCGGCTACACAAGTCTGAATCTGTACATTTAATAGTAAAAGACACGCAGAAAACGCACACGGGGACACAGCAAAAAGTGAAGAAGCAACGGTCTCTGTCACATTCTAGCATCAGCATTGTCACCTTTGGCTGTGTAAATAATGCAAGGCAGTCATTGGCTGATTATTAAATTATTCAGCAGGGGAGCGGATCACAAGATATAAGGTCCTAGCCCAAGACACACCGGGGCCAAACCTACCCAGCGACCACATGCAGACACAGACAGACAGCAGACAGAGATAAAAAAAAAAAATGCATGCAGAGCCTATCAGACCACCCGTCATCTGTATGCAGCGTGCCACTGCCTTGGTCTGACTCAGTATTTGTGGCAGTGATTAATCCCGATTTCTCATAAAGTATCCCCTGCTGTCATACATAGCTGTGATGTGTTAATAAAGCTGTGAGGCTTGATAAGTGTATTCAGCTGTGACTTTATGGCCTTGCCTAACCTCACTCTCACTCAAACAGATCCCTTTGCATGTTGTTCGGACATTATCCAAGCTTCTCATTCACATTTCTATCTAGAATACGTGGGCACGAAACATAAACTTCCATTAATATTCAGACATGCAGGCCTTCGGCATTTCTGTGCCACAGTAAAGCTGAAATGTGGAGTGAAGGAAAGTAGCTTTTGCAGGAGCACAGAAAAGGGAAAGTAAATGTTCTCTGAGGATGATTTGTCAGTTGCCTACCTTAAAATATGACCTTTCCTCCCTCCCTCTCCCTTTCTACTCCCTCTCTCTCTCTATCTCACTGGGTTTCCATCAACTTTACTGGAGGGCTGACACGAAGGGTCACCAGAGGGGTCATCACCAGTAGCCACATCAATTCATTATGGCCACCACACCCTTTTAAGCTAAGGCTATTAAAGAAATGACTGGTCATGATGGTGTGAGTGCACTGATGGCATCTGTGTGTAGCATGCTAGCCTAGGTAGGCCCCTGTAAAGCCGGCCCGTGCAGTGGGAGAGATGGAAGAAGGGCTACACTTACACTCCAGGTGCTTTTTCTTGGGCGCCATCACTTCATGAGTGGTGGCTTTGCAGACAGCCCGGGCCATATCTGATCCCGTTAGCTGGTATTGCGCAGCGGCAATGCGATCCGTGAGCGTTTGCCCCGACATTTTCTCTCCGTTGAATCAACCAGCTACAGGAATGTATTTCACCACAGATGATGATGGAGGGGGGTGGAAAAAAGATGACTATAACCCAGCTGCTTCCCGGTGGTTCAGCGAGAGGCGCTTTTTCCTCTTCCCCCGATTGATAGGCCTGTGACCTTCTGTGTGGGCGGAGAAAAAGCGCACAAAATGAGCTCAAAGCACCACACAAATGTTATTTTTCGCATCAAATAACGTGGTCACGTTGACAATATGCGCGGTGACATGATTAGACTTACGCAAGGTTGTGAATTCCCCCTCGGCTCGTCCCGTTATAGTCCTCCGACCGTTCACTTCAGCACCTCGGACAGCTAATGCCACTCGGTTATGTAACACTCAAGCGGCGATGAAAAGCCGTGCTCTCACCCCGCAGCAACGATTTAAAAAGAAATAAGACGATATAAAATGTTATGCACGATTTGGTTGTCCCAAAAAAAATATATTCTTGGAAAACGTGGGAAATGTAAAATCAACACTCCGCAGGTTGGTCAAATATCCCGTTTGGAGCGCGCATCAGGTTTGGATGTCTTTCCTCCTGCAATAATAATAATAAAAAAGCTTTCAATAAGACAAGAACCCGCAATGTCCTCTTCGGATGTCAGATTGCGGTCTCTGATCAGCTCTGAAGAGCCTCTTCAGATGCTTCCCCCCCTTCAGATGGACAGAAAATGCGCACCGCTCCCCGGTGGTGTCGCCAACACTGCGCAGCGCGAGATGCTCGGGAAGAGGAAAAAGGCAGACAGGAATTTCCTTTTCTCCTTCCTCCTCTGGTCGTTTGTTTATTTATTTAGCCGTATCTATATGTCCATCTTAGACTCTCCTCCCCCCAGCGGGTGCTCGGACTGGGTTGGATGACACACGTCGCATCCCACGTCTCTTAAAGGGGAGTGGACAAGGAGCGAAGGAGGGGGGGGGGTCACTGCGCGGAAACTGGTATCCACTATGCGCCAAAGGGTTAATACACGAGCGTGACTGTGGCTTATGTGCCACTGCATGCAGGGTATGTGCATCACACGGGTTTGCACGCACGGCAGCATGCAGAGTCAGAGCTGATGAAGGTGAAGCATTTTAGACAAGCAGACCTTAATATGCAACGACATGTTTTTTTTTTTTTTTGGTTATATGTTGGCCCACTGAATGTGTCCAGCCTCCAACTGTGCCGCTACACAAGCTGTAATACCTGCCCATCCTGTAAATACTGTATGTATCTCGTAACATAATTCATATTTATACACTATTTATACATCTCTATACATATGTGCACACTCTGCACCTCGCTGCCTTGTAGGTGCTAAACTGCATTTCGTTTTCTCAGTACTTGCACTTTGTCTGAAAGGAAGTAGTAATGTATTCATTTTGAACTGATAAGCACGTAAGCGTGTTTGCGTCACCTGACGTACCCGAAACTGAAGCCACCTTGGTGGCAGCGGGGAGGGCACTCTGGTAGATGAGCGGTAAAATACAAACCGGAAAATGAGAGATTAGGATTGAATTTAACGGGTTTCTCGACACTGTCATCAGAGTACGGGTTGGATTAGGTAGACGGCAGGAGTTAGGTGGTAGAGGCATCGGTTGACGGTCTGTATAAGACCGGTAAGAAAGCGAAAGGATAGTTTTGAAGGGTTAGGAGACGGTAACTTGCTAATTTAACATAGATAATCAAGTAGTAAGCCAAGAAAGATACTGAGTGTAGGAAAAACGAGGAACACCAAGAAATGTTGTATGAAATACTGTTTAAAAAACAAAGAAATAGTATTCGTGTGGACGCCAGTGTTTCGGTTTAAAGAGCGACCGTGTTAACTGGCGACCTTCAATGAAATGCGTCTGGTGTTGTCGTAGTTACGAAAGCCGTTGAAACACGACGTAAATGCGTAGCTGTCAACCAGGACACGAAAGGCTTTACAGTGTAAACAAACCCAACAAAGAGCCATTCATTGAGACAGCCACGTATCTTCCTGTTTTGAACGGACGCCAGTTAACAGGGTCGCTCGTTGAGCCGAAACACCTGCACGTTTAGGAATCTAAGGGAACGTGGACAAGGCTGCAAAGGAGGCAGTTAGGAAAGATGAGATTAATATCAAAAGTGTTTGAGGTCTAATGAGGGGAGAAGGTGTATTCATCGGCTTTTGGTGGACCTGGGAACAGAGAAGGAGTGAAGACCAGTAGGTGGCAGTAAACGCAACAATGAGGAAGCGAACTGCCGGAAAAAAAGGAGAAAAAGGAGAGGAGGAAGATGAACGTGGCACGTCACAACAGTACACGGAGTGAACGAGACGAGGAGGAGAAGGAGGAAGTGAACTTCTAATCCAGAAAACAGCACAGCAAGTGAGTAAGGAAAGCTGCGAGGAGCCGCGTGTTTTGGCCCCGAAATGTCACTTTGTTCAGGGTGTAATTGTTGCTAATGTCAGTAAGTTCAGTCATTCAAATGACGTGTTTCAGTTCATCTCTTCAGTCAGGTAAGGCCGGTCACAGCACCCGGAGCTGTAAGTTTTTCCATTCATAACAGTGGAGGGTCGTCCCCCTCTCTTCATCAGAGACAGAGCTGGAGACAACACGCTTCACTGCAGCACGGATGATCACATCAGCACAAAAACACAAACTCGCAGAGTTATTGTTATTGTAGATTATTATTTTATTATTGATGGTATAATACACGCTACATGTCACATGATGCGCACAGAGACACACACACTTGACATATTTCCCTTTCCTGTTACTTTTAATATTAAAATCTCTATTTTATTATACTTAATGCATTGCACACTATCTAATTGCTTTATTTGGGATGCTTTGGCAGTATTGTTTACGTCACTTTCATGCCAGTAAAGCACTGTTGAACTGTTGAATTGAACTGACATAGAGAGAGGGAGAATGAAGGTGTTTAATCAGCCGCACGCTAACTGCTGCAAACTTTGCCCTCCTCTCGTCCTTTGGCATGTTATATTAAAGCCTGGGCGTTGCTGTCCTCAGGTGCCAGATAAAGGACTTGCACATTTAGTTTGAATTAATGTGTATGTTTAAAATATATCACAATATATTTTTTTATGTAAAATTATTGAAATCCATCCAGCTTCGGCCAGCTGCAGCATTTCAATGCGACTTACACGACTGTGACATAATTATGGTAGGGAATAATAAACCTCTAACGTGATCATCTAGGGGCCACTGTGCTGCAGAGTGCATAGTGCTGCAGGTACATTACGAGTCTATCTTGTTATTGTAATTAGATAACACTTGTGGACTGTGAATAAGATCAAATTTCACCGGCCTGTCTGTTATGTATTCATAATGTGTTTCAGTGATGGCCCACTTTCAGGATGTATCAAAGCAGTCCAGCCTGCACCCTAAGCCCGCAGAGCTGGTTTCGCAGTATGGCACCGCTGGATTCAGGGCCAACGCCAAACTACTGGATCATATCATGTTCAGGATGGGACTGCTGGCCGTTCTCCGCTCCAAAAAGACCAAAGCCACCATCGGAGTTATGGTCACTGCATCACACAACCCAGAGGTAAGAAGGGGATTCCTGTCATAGATCCACAGATAGATAGTTTTAGTTTGACATTTAAGGTTTCATTATCTTGTTGATTTGACCCCTTCTTTTCATTTTATCATCAAAAAATGGTTTATTCCTTAATGCTCCCCCTCAGTGTCCTCCTGCCTCTCTCTTTACCTCTGAACTCGTGTAGGAAGACAACGGGGTGAAGCTGATTGACCCCATGGGAGAGATGCTGCTACAGACATGGGAGAGCTACGCCACCCAGCTGGCCAACGCTGAGCAGGACGATCTGCTCACTGCTCTGAAGGAGGTTATCGAGAAGGAGGCCATAAACATGAGCCAGGAGGCTAACGTGTTTGTGGGCAAAGACACTAGGTATGTGAGCTGATTCATTCTTAGTGTGGCAGCAATTAAATACAGGTAAAAAAAAAAAAAAAAAAACACCTGTGTCCTCTAACTGTAGAAGCAGCAGTTCCAGCCTTTCACAGGCAGTACTGGACGGAGTATCTGCACTTGGTGGTCACAGCAAAGGTAATATAATACTCGTTTATACCCTCATATTACATTTTTTTGTTGACTTGCTTGTATTTATTCATTTGTGTACTTTTCTTCTCGTCTTGCTCGTCAGACTATGGTTTGGTGACCACGCCACAACTCCACTACGTGGTTCGCTGTCAGAACACACAGGGTAAATACGGAGAAGTCACAGTGGAAGGATACTATAAGAAACTCTGCCAAGCTTTTATTCAGCTCATAAAGAACGTAAGAAAACAGGGTGTGACGTGTGTTCCTCTCTCCAATTGGGTGTATTTGTAGGTTTTTTTTTTTTTTTGCAGTTCATCCATCCATGTTGTCTGTTTTTATTTCTCCAGAAGGCGTCTAATTGTACTGATGACCAGAAGCACCTCTCTGTGGATGGTGCTAATGGTATCGGGGCTCTAAAGGTGCATGAGATGGAGAGTCACCTGAAGAAGGAGCTGCTTATATCGCTGTTCAATGATGGCAGTAAAGGAAAGCTCAATTACCAGTGTGGGGCTGACTTTGTCAAAGTGCAGCAAAAACCTCCGACAGGTGCGACTGTGCTTTCCAGACGCTTTGTATTGCAACGAGACAGTAGATATGACGTGCTGTTTCTGTGGTTTATTTCATATGAAATCACTGATGCGATGTTTGACCACAAGATGGATACTGTCAATCAGCTAATATTTGTTCTTTGTCAGTTTTCATGACATCTGCCTTTATAATTTGAGCGTTGATGAGGTTTGCATCTAGACTAATGTACACTGAGCTGAAATGTTACATTTCTACGTCCACATAAATGTAGCTTTTGTTAGTGTAGTGCCTTGTGTGACCACGAAAACTCATCTCTGTCTCTGCCTCTCTCTCTCTCTCTCCTCTTCTCTCCGTGAAGGCATTGAGATTAACCCAGGGGAGCGTGGCTGTTCCTTTGACGGCGATGCTGACCGAATCGTTTACTACTACACTGACTCTGACGGACGGTTTCACCTGCTGGATGGAGACAAAATCGCGACTCTCATCAGCACCTTCCTCAAGGAGCTGCTCACGCAGGTATGCTCTCAGATGCAGCGATTCAAACGATGAACAGGCACATGTTAACAAACTCTCAGTGACAGTTTTTGTTTCTGTTCACACAGGCCGGTTTAGACTTGAAGATAGCAGTGGTGCAAACTGCTTACGCTAACGGGAGCTCAACACAATACCTGGAAAACACTATGAAGGTGAGAAAACACAAAAAGTGCAAATTCCTTTTTTTGATATGATGAAGTTCACACGTTTTTTATGTGATTTTAGGTAACAGTCAGGTGTACCAAAACTGGAGTGAAGCACCTTCATCATGCAGCGCAGGAGTTTGATATCGGCGTGTACTTCGAGGCCAATGGTCATGGAACTGTGAGTCGATCAGACACGTGCTCACGCAAAGCTCAATGTTGTGGCACGTCTGGTGTTATTAACGAATTAGTACCACAAGTCCTTACATTGTGTGCCTGTGTTGTGGTCAGGTGTTGTTCAGCGAGGCGGCTGAAGAGAAAATCCAGCAGCTAGCGGAGAACCCGAGCACGGACGACGAGAGGAAGAGAGCGGCTCTGCTGCTGCGGAACACTGTGAATGTCATCAACCAGGTGGATACACAGCCATTAAAGCCAAACAACGTGATTATACTGATTATTACTACACTCACTCATAGTCCTGGCGTGTTTCTTTGTGTTTTTTATCTTTTAAAGACTGTAGGTGACGCCATTTCTGACATGCTGCTGATTGAAGCCATATTAGCCATCAAGGGTATGACTATCCAGCAGTGGGACGCCATGTACACCGATCTGCCGAACAGGCAGCTCAAAGTCAAGGTGCTCATTCATTACCGTTTTATAATGTGCAATATTACTGATCAAAGTGCAGGAGCTGCTCGAAATCGGCACACCTCAGGGTGTGTGCGTGTGTCATGAAGAGCTGCTTCACTCTATAACAGCAGCTTCATTGTGATTTCTTGACTTAACAGGTTCATAAGCAAAAAGTTAGGCCTCTAGTGCAAACATGACCCCAAGAAGCTTGCTAACCTGTGTGCATTTACCTCGTTTGCTGTTTTGCACACGCTACTTTCACACAAATATTGGTGCATGAGTCGTTACGGATAGCTGTATTTGTTCCTTCTGTAGGTGTCAGACCGCAGGGTGATAGACACAACAGATGCGGAGAGACGGGCGGTGAGCCCAGCTGGACTTCAGGAGGCCATTGACAGTTTAGTGAAGAAGTACAGACAGGCTCGCTCCTTCGTGAGGCCCTCCGGCACAGAGGATGTGGTGAGAGTTTACGCTGAGGCAGAAACACAGGTGAGATTTTTGTCTTCTTTTTTGATTTCATCCATATTTGGGACATTTTCCCGTCCTTGTTTTATCCTCTGATACAGAGACTGTGTTTGTGTTTCAGGAGAGCACTGATGCCCTGGCTCATGAAGTTAGCCTGGCAGTTTACCGTCTTGCCGGGGGAGTGGGCGATGAACCCAAACCATTGCACTAGGAACAAAAAAAAACACTCAACACTGCAGTCAAGTTGCCAAATTATTTCATGTGGTTAATTGCACTTGGTACTGCACTCTAGTTCTCTATTTCTTTGTCTTTGTCTGTCATTGTGATGGTATGTGGCCCCCTGGGAGATTTTATGCTACTTATGGTACTCGCCTTGTTATTGTACCTCAAACAAGCGACCATGACTGGAATTATGGGATTCTTTCTAATCTATAAACTACTTCTGCTAATCAGTACACTTGTATATATGCCATAATTAATCAGTTGCCTTCTCACACGATGATGATTTTAACGACAGGTTCATTAATGGTTATTATGTAACTTCCTACTAAAGAGAATCTTTTTGGATTTGTAATTTCTAAACTTTTTGAAACTGTGAAATCAAAAGTTTACATGACGGGGTTGCAGCAATTGTACTTCCTTTTGATTATCGGTTTAAATAAATAATGGTAAAAAAGCTGCGTGTGTTTCAGGGTTCCTGCTCACACCGACGACTCTTAAATGAACACCACATCTCTGATTGCTTGCTGTTTATTTAGTTACTTTCAAAAGACACGTTCCTGACACACAGGAGGATTAAAAGAGCAGAGAGGCAGGGAGAGTTAGGAGCAGAGCAGAGCAGAGCGATGGGACACAGTGTGCATCTCTCTCGATGCCAAGTCTCCAGCGAAGACAAACACAATCCTTGAGTAGGAAATTCTCTTACTGCTGTGCAGTGTGTTTTCTCTTCAGTGTTGAAATCTAGGATTTTCAAATGTTGGCATACAGCTAATTGTTAGGAAGGGTCGCCCGGTGAGACTTGCGGGAGATAAACGGCCTATTCTTCTTCTTCTGTGTCATCCGCTGCTCCAGAAATGATGATGGTGCGCTCCTGCGTGTCGCTCTCGTAAGTGTCCTCGTCTGTCTTAACTGTTCTGGGGAAAAAGGGCAACAGGCGGAGAAATAAGATTAAGAAATTTTACTGCTCTCAGGCGACTATCCGTAAGAGATTACAAGAGAACGATTACAAATGTCAGCCTCTACCTGATGAGGACAGTCTTCCTCTCGGACATCTCAGTTGCCTGATCTAAGTCTGTCTGGGTGTCTGATGAGGCAACCTCCACTTTAGGTCGTTCAGCACTGGGAGCTTTCTCAGCCCCGCTACCGGTCTTGTCACTGGGGCCTCCATCTGGCTTTGAAGTGGCTGTGGGAGCTGAGCTATCCGAGGCTGAGACAGACGGTGACGCCGCACACATGCTAGAGCTGGAAGTGAGATGCAGCCCTCCGGTCAGGGACAAGTTTCCGACCATGGTGCTCAGACGGAGGTCTTCCCCTTCAATCAGCTTCCTAAGAAGAGAGTGCAACACAAGGTTCATGCTAGTCATTGCCCATCTTATATTTTCTCAGGTTTACACGGTGAGCTGCTTCAAACACAAGGGTGTGTTTTGTTCACCTGTAGGTGGTGATCTCAATCTCCAGAGACATCTTTACATTTAGCAGGTCCTGGTATTCCCGCAGCAGCAGAGCAATCTTCTCTTTGGTGATCTTTAGGTCCAGTTTAATCGCCTCTATACGCTCCTGTCGCAAGAGATATATTTACTTCAAGGAGTTTCAGGCCAATGGGTGACTAGAAAATGTCATATGCATGCTACTGTGTTGATATTAAAAAAAATGCACTGGCACATCATGTCAGTTACCTGTAAGTCCTCCTCCTTCTTCTTGTATTTTTCCACTCCATCACGAATCTGAGCCTCCAAGTACTCGTTCCTCGTCTTCAGCGCGTCCAGCTCACGTTCCTTGCTGAGAATCTAAACACACACACAGCGGTGTAGTAGAGGTACTAGTAATCATAGAATAATAAAAAAATAAATAAATGAATCATACTCACGTCCTTCTTATAGCCTGTTATTTCCTCTCTCACACTTCGAACATTTTGAACATGTTTGCTGGAGGCGCTGGTCAGATCTTGAAACTTTGTTCCGTACCAAGCGTTCATTTCCTGCAAGAGAACATTAACAGCGTTTTGATAGATTACCCCTACTTTCTATAGCTGTAAAACATTATTTCTTATATGCTCCACGTGTGCGTTGTTAACATCATCATCATCCCCACCTGTAGATTTTTGGCTGCAATGCTGTCGTACTGCGACTGAATCTGCCTCAGAGCAGAGGAGAGGTCTGGGAGGCCAAAGGTCACGTCAACCCTGGCAGTGGCTGAATAAATCTTCTGCATCAGCTCCTCAATTTCCTTTCAGTGCATCACAAACAAGTGAGAATAGAGTTAGAATAATTGCAATAAATGCAGCACTAAATAGAAAAAAGGTTGGTTCACTTGCACCACGGGTTAGTCACAGCTTTGCCCTTTAGCTTCCTGTGAGCTCCTCACATCATGCTGATAATTGCCATGTTTACGGTCTTACTCACTCCATCCATCACGAGGACTCGGTTTAAATATAACCTGTCATAGCAACAATTACCAGCCAATTAAACCTTTAATGATAAAATGAAAGGCATGCCAGCTCCCAGCCGCTGACTCACATACGCGGTATGCTGCAGACGGACAAACAAACATGCGTTACCTCCTTGTGAACTCTCTGCAGGAAGGCCAGCTCAGACTCCAGTTGTTCCAGGTGTTTCTCCAGCGCAATCCTTCCCGAGGTTGCTCTGTCCACATCCTAGAACATTGAACCACATCAGGTTTGAATGATTTGGTGAAATAAAAGCCAAGTATTTTATTACCTTAGCTGCTTTGATTTCTTAATAAATTCCACGTTCAAAGACTTTCCACTCTTTCTCACCGGACGGAGATTCTCAATGTCATGCTCAGTCTTCCTCCGGGCATCCACAGCCTCATCATATTTGGCCTTCAGTGCGTCCAGCTGGCCCAACATCGCTGCCTTGGCTGCCAAAGACAAATCCTGCCCAGAGCAGATATTTGATAATTAAACAGTTAAATGGAAAAATGCAGAAGGTAATGGGGTTTAAAGGAGCACCAGTGTTAACACGCCTGGTTTCCGTACTAGCCACAACATTTATGATCTAAACATGTTGCGGTCATGAGATATGACCGCTCTCACCCTCTGGATTCTCATTTGCTCTGCGACCCTGTTGAGATCCTTCAGCTGAGACTCGTACAGCTGCCTGAGGCCCGATGGTCTGACATGGCGGCCCTTCAGAGCCTCAATCTCAGCCTCCAGCAGCTTGTTTTGTGACTCCAGGTTTCGCACCTATAAGAAGAAATCCAGGAGACAGAGACATACCTGATGATTACAAGTTAAAAGCTAAACACAAAGTGATTACAGTATATTAGTTTATACATGTATTGCTTTAGTTATAATGCTTTATTTATGCAGGAATAATTGAAAAATCCAAAAGATGATTCAGGGTGGAAAAATAAGTCATAAGATCTGATGTCAAGAGATAAAAAATGATGCTGATTCAGTGAGTGGTACATGAACAAGTCTGTGTCTGTGTGGTTGGTCCTCTTACCTTTTCAATATACACAGCCAGGCGGTCGTTGAGAGCTACCATCTCCTCCCTCTCATTGGTTCGAGTCGTCATAAAGGCCTGGTTCTCTGCTGCAGCCGCATCCAGGTCCAGTTTCGGCCCGAGACCCATAGACATACCAAAGCAGAGCGCTCCCATACTCACACTGCTGCAGACGAGACCAGAAAAGAGTTTCCAGAAGATGAATCATAGTTTAGATATTTATGGATGTTGAACAGGGTTTATCCATCTATTAGGTACTTCAAAATAACTCAGCTGAGATCCATGTGCCTTGCTCAAAGGTGAGAATTGCCCCTGAACAGTCTGATTAAAACAATCTAGTATACATTTAAAAATTACTATACTAATACTAATATATGATCTCTGTGAATTAAAGTCAGTACAACATCATGTGTCTCACCTGGTCATGCGAGGTTTATTGGTGATGGCCCTGCGCCCCATCGTCCCTCCACTCCTGGTGTAGCTGGCAGACCGGTGGCGGGTGTCCCTGCGGGTGGGAGAGGGGCTGGACACCCGGAGCTGGTAGGCCGGAGGGGCGGCAATGGCGCACTCGAAGTGCCGGCGGTATGAAGACATCCTCTCTGGACTGCGGCTCATGTTGACACTCCTGTAACTTCTGCGACTCGAAACTGGTCACTCACACTTTGCAGTCTG
Source organism: Nibea coibor (assembly GCA_023373845.1). Lineage (NCBI taxonomy): Eukaryota > Metazoa > Chordata > Actinopteri > Sciaenidae > Nibea > Nibea coibor. The sequence continues at coordinate 9,679,945 of CM041730.1, forward strand.
TGCTGGGCTCTTTATATCTTCAGCTCAGCCCTTCCCTGAACACTGCAGAGGAATGTTGAGCCTTCCCAACCCAAGGATGAATGTCCCTCCAAACATCTATCAAGGTGATGTCAATTAACTTATTATAGGCTGCTGAAAGAATCTTAATTTTATAATTACACAATTCTCTGCTGAATTACCTCTTTAAATATAGTGCGGATATCCACATTAAATGCACATACTGCTGTATATTTATTCATAATGTTGCATTAATTCAAGTGTTTTGTTCATGTGGTGTATGTAATTTAGTACCACATCCATCAATCTGTCAACACACACATAGTATATGAATATGTTACAGAATATATACATTTCTTTCTTTCTTTTTAACCTAAAAAAAAGTTCTTTTTTAGCTTATTTTACCCTTAGATCTCTCCTCTCGTCCAACACATTTCATTGTATTGCTGACCCTGTGTTAACCCGCATGACAAATAAACCTGAAACACGTGAAGCTTCTCTTTTAAACGTTTGTGTAAAGGCGGAACTATCCCGCTGAGCTCTCTATCATTCTCCGGAAGCTTTTTAACGTTACACCAGTGTCCGCCTAGCGTTACTACTTTAGCCTGTGCTGTTGACTTGTTTGTAGCAAAGTGAGATTAATTTAAGGTGTGCCTCTCTACCTCAGCTGCTGCGACATGGCGGGGAATTTCTGGCAAAGTTCTCATTAGTAAGTTCCCGTTGAAGTTTTGACGCGTTACGTCTTTATTCAGTAAACCAGCGTCTGTGCTGTGAGGCCTAGCCGCTCCGGCTAGCCAGGCTAACAGTTTCTCCTGAACTGTTGCTACGATACAAAACGTTTATTTGGACAAAGACGGACATGAAACACGTTTAAAATGAAGGCTGATATAAAAGCTTGATTACACTCACTTCTCTTTATATTTTTCATGCTTGGCGACAGTCATATAAATGGTTAACACAGTGTTAATGTTGGTGCTACCCGCTAGCTCGTTTGATGAGAAAAAACTGTGAGTTTGTTTAAACTCCGTTTTTTATATTTTGCTCTTTAAAGTCTGCAGTGGGTTCTGGACAAACAGGACCTGATGAAGGAGAGACAGAAGGATCTGAAGTTTCTGTCAGAGGAGGAGTACTGGAAGCTGCAGATCTTCTTTGCCAATGGTAATCGTTGTATTTGTGTGAAGTGCCTCAAAACCTGTTGACTTCTGAACGCAGCATAATCTGTTTGCTGCTAAATACAGGCTAACTGAGTATTTTAAAGCCTGTGTTATTATCACTCACAACCCAAGAAGTATTTCTTAATTATATAATGAAGTCAGGCAATTTTACTTTAAGTTGTTCTGGTGTTTAACTCCTTTGCAGTGATCCAGGCTTTGGGGGAACACCTGAAGCTGCGGCAGCAGGTCATCGCCACTGCAACTGTCTACTTTAAACGCTTCTATGCAAGGTAAACAAGACTTAAAGTGGCCGCTTGTTGCAGACAGGTCAAGTGACTTTTATTTGATTCAGCGTAAACAAAAGCCTGCGGTGGTTTGCAGAGCATCTAAAGGATATATTATACATATTACATATTATAACTTGCGTCACAGGTGAAGGTTTTTTTTCTCCAGCGGCTGTTGATGTTGGGCGTACACCCCTTGCCCCTCTCACTTGGTCACCAAGAATGAGCTGACCATTTGTTTTGTCCTAATAAGGGACCTCTCTGTTGACTGTTTGCTTGTCTTCAAACTGAACTTTGTATTCACACTGCTGGTGCGGACAGACAGACAGACAGTCATCAGTCATAATTCAGATGATCATTTATCATGGATAAATTGCACGTCCACACATAAATCTCACACCACAAGCTGCGCTATGTTAGACTTTATTGAACATTTGAATGGGTATAGGCGAATAACTGTCTGCTTGGCCACATTAATTATATTTTTTACCCGGAAACATGTCACCCGCTTATAGTTTGGATCAGAATATCATATAAATGAACTATTATTGTCCAGCATGCCATGTTATTGCAGTAATGGCACAGAAACTTTCGGGTTCATGCATGCTTTTTCTTTTTCCCTTGATGCACCTCACATTTGACCTCACATATTGTAGCCCAACAACAGCTTGTGTCTAACAGATATTTACACACAAGGTTAAATAAGTACACCTGCAATATAGTAAAAACTGTTTGTGTAGTTATTTTATTTTATTTTTTTCAATTTGCTTCCTGGCCCCTCGGGCAACAGACAAATGGTGTCAGAACTGGGCTACCCACCATGAACTGGCACCACCATTGCCTCCTTTTTGTGCCTAAATCCTACCTGTCCATAGCTGATAAACCTTTGTCTCTTCTTGTGTGCAGGTATTCCCTGAAAAGTATAGATCCAGTGCTCATGGCTCCTACCTGTGTTTTCCTGGCTTCTAAAGTCGAGGTATGGAAGTTTCTGCACTGCTGCAGCACATCTTCATTGTCTCAGCTCATTGTTAATAATGAGCGCAGTACTGTGCTTCAAGTTTTCATTTCTTGCTCCTTCATTCTGTCGTATCTGTGCACTATCCATCTGGTCTGAGCTCAAACATTCATGTCCTTTTAGGAATTTGGAGTCGTGTCCAATACCAGGCTGATCTCTGCAGCAACATCTGTTTGTAAGTGTCCACATTCAACAAGCTATTCCTTTAATTTGAAAGTCTCAGTTTTTTCTGCAGTGGAGAAATGTAATCGCGTTTATTTTTCTCAAACAGTGAAAACTAGATTTTCCTACGCCTTTCCAAAGGAGTTCCCTTACAGAATGAATCATGTAAGTAAAATGTCTGTGTGAGAATTCAAATTTTTGTCTTTTAGTAGCTGTTATGCAGAGCATCTGTAAAAAGTAGCATTAGAAATAACATTCAGTGAACTGTAAATGCAGCAACTTAATGATTTGTGTCTAATAAATCAAATTAGCGTCCTTTAATGTGCGCTTGTGTTTAAGGGATGCACATGATACTCTCAGAGTTTGAGTTGTGACCACACTTGAAAGGAGCGCTTGAGGTCAGGGGGCAGAGCAGAGCTGAACAGGATATGTTTCAGCCTAAAACTGAAAACAGATGATCAGTAGTTCAAACTGACGTGCTTAAAAAGGGAATGAAACGATGTAATAATTCACCAGTTTAAACCACTCCAATAACCATATGCTGGCAGTTTGGCTCTGCTATGAATCAACCACATAATTGTTTTCCTGCTTCCTCTGCAGAGTTATTTATGCACTGGCGTGCTACATTACAGCATACCAAGAATCCCTAACACTGTCTCACAGTGTTGCCATGTGAGCCTCTACCAATACGTGAGATTCCACAACTAATGTTCGCAATCCTCCGATAAAAATCTTGTAGCTCCGGGAGATAGCTTCGAGCACGCGCGCATTCATTCCGCATTTCTCACCGTGGTGTCGAGCGACGATCAACGCCAGCATTTTATTCGTCCAGCATTTCCACCGAGTTGCCAGGGCGTCACCGGGGCTGTTCTGACACGCTGCCTGTCCGGAAAGCTGTGTAAACCATTATTTATAGAGAGCCACCGCGGTGCGATAAAAGGAGGGAGTGGTTCACACAGTAGAGAATGAGTTAGCGGGGTGCTGCAACTAAACATACATTTTCAAGTCCAGCCTGCGGACATATTAACAGAGATGGCGGCCTGGGGACAAAGTGTTTGCTTGAAAGGTCAGATGATCTCCTGATGGTCTTGGTGACCAAGAAAAACTTTGTGTGTTTATCGTTACTACTTTATCTTCCAATGTAAAAAAAAATATACATTTGACTCAACATAAATATTTGATAAGATGATTGTGAGGGAATTTAAGCTTTGAAGAGCCTGAGAAGGGTGCATATTTGCATTTCTTTTTGTCGTTTGACCCTGCAAAGAATTTCCATCTGTGTCTTTGAAACATCGTAAAACAGCTGGTCTGATATGTTGAAATGAATTGTGTGTCTCTACAGATATTAGAATGTGAGTTCTACCTTCTGGAGTTGATGGTGAGTGGAGATTGTTTTTGTACTGTAGGCTATGTTTTGCTTGGTTGGATTACTTACTGTTTATACTTATTTTATTTTCCAGGACTGCTGCCTGATAGTGTACCACCCCTACAGACCGCTGCTGCAGTATGTGCAGGATATGGGACAGGAGGACATGCTGCTGCCACTGGCCTGGTATGATACTGTCTGTGTACATTCATCTGAAAATCATCCAGCGCCGTGACAAATCACAAAATACCAGAAGTGTCAGTTGTTAGTATGCTCACTCAGTGTCTCCGTCTGCACCAGGCGAATAGTGAACGACACGTACAGGACAGATCTGTGTCTGCTCTACCCTCCCTTCATGATCGCCTTGGGTAAGACTGACGACGTCCATCGCTCATCGCAGCTATTTAACGTGGTTACTGACTTCAAATAAGATTTGTCAGATGTAATGTGATCATCTGTTCTTGATTTCCTCCCACAGCCTGTTTGCATGTTGCCTGTGTGGTGCAGCAGAAAGATGCCAGGCAGTGGTTCGCAGAGCTCTCGGTTGACATGGACAAAGTAAGCCTTTGTTTTTAAGGTTGAGACACATTCACGCGAAACGTTTCTCACAATGTGACATTTTTTCTCGTTTAAAAGAAATAAACACCCAGAATAAAACACGCCACTCTACCAGTTTTAAGAGGAAACAGAATTGCTCAGAGAAAAGGCAGAGCAGTGATGTGTTAATCATCTCCTAGAGTCCCACTTGATGTTTTTACAACTAACATCCCAAAAGTCACCACAGCTGTCGTAAAAGCAGATGATGAATGCAGGCCGTCTGTCTTTGGATGTAATGGGGTTATACATTCAGCCTCTCTAGTGCTCTTTGTTTCACATTGTCTGTATTTTGTGGCCACAGACTGTCTGACTGCTGTCTCTGCTCTGTGTTTGTCAGAACACAGACAGCGGGGCCACAAAAACACTTAATTGTGTAAGCCCATAGATCACACAAAAATAAATAAAATGACACACTCAGTGGGAATTTAGAAGCCGCCTGACTGTTTGACCTGTTTGTAGTCCAACTGAAGGGGCTTGGTATTTTCAATAAGTAGGCTCATTGTATTGCTTTGATTCAATAATATTATTTATATATCTCTACCTTAAACATTTTAGATCATATAAAAATAGTCTGGATTTTAATTGAGATGTATTTTTTTTATTTTAAGACGATGTTGAAAGTGACTTAGCAACTGTGATTTTGGGACATGGAATGACAGTAGTAGTTGTGTAATCATTGTGTGACGTGCAGGAAGGAAACCCATTTTCACTTTTTGTGTTGAGCAGCTGTGGAGCAGCATGAGTTGACTTCAGTCTCTGTTTGTTTTCTGTCAAGATCCTGGAGATTATCCGCGTCATTCTGAAGCTCTATGACCAGTGGAAAAACTTTGACGACAGAAAGGAGATCGCTGCTGTGCTAAACAAGATGCCTAAGCCCAAACCTCCGCCTAACAGGTAAACCTGACATGATTTGGCGTGTAAAACTTGCTCTCGCATACAGCTCATGCATATTTTATTTGCTAAAAGTCTGTCTTTTTCATGTAAAATGAACAGTAAATGGTTTGAGGCATACATTAACATCATGAAGCTGCATTTACCAGCATCATAGTCAATAAAAACCTTTCTGAGGAAACAATGGAGTCACCTTCTAAAGGTGATCGATCTCGAGTACTACAACAGCGGCCGTGTGTAATTGTTTTCTCCATCTGTCTCTGTGTTGTCCACAGTGAGGGTGACCAGAGCTCCAATGGGAACCAAAGCAACTCCTACAGCCAGTCTTAGCGTAGCTTCTGTATTTCCGTTGGGTGCACAACCTTTGTGGTGTCAGCACAAATCACATTTCAGCCGACCAAGATGTCCTTCGTCGACTGACACCCCCCCTCCCCCAAAAAAAAAACTCACGAGAGCCACGTCTTCACTTTCTCCGTCTCTGATCATTATGGGTTTATGGATTGAGCGAGCGGCGCTGAAAGGCCCGCGGTGACAGAAACAGGTTTTGTATCACCTCGACGAGGCTCTCGACTCCAGACTTGAAATGAACTAAAACTGAGGAACATTTTGGGGAGGGAGGGGGGGGAAGAGGGGGGATGTAGTGAAAACTGATGGGAGAACAGATGTGATGGTTTAGTAGAAAACCTGTTGTAATGTCATTGTGATGATCCTGACATCCTTGAACAGCCCAGAGGAGCGAGTCCTTTCATGTGGAGCTCCGCGGGATTCGAGAAAACTTGATCACAAGTGTGAGTGCGTGCGTGAGTGTGGCCAGTTTGGCTGTGTTTTCATTCCTCAGGGACTGTAGTAGTCTTCTCTGTAAAACTATTTGATCCTGTGCTGTTATGAGAGTGAATCTGATTGGATCTCACCGCGTGTGACTGTGACGTGATTGGACGCCCCGTGAGGTCTTTGCTGGTTGATCATGAAGACCTTGGCAGGAGGTTTACCTTGAGAGAGGCTCCTCTTTACGGTAGAAATGAACTCTTCGACTACACGAATTTACTGTTTTGAATCATGACACCTCTTTCCTCCCATTCCCTCTTCCCTTTGTGTAAATAGCCTTATTCTATTCATTTATTTTTATCTTTAATGTTTTTGCTTAATTTGATTAAACTTAAATGGAAATCATGAGCAGGTTTTGCTTCGTACTCGCGCTTCAGATTAAAGTGCCCCCCGTTTGTTTCACTGTCATGTTTGCCTGCTGCAAAGCTTAATCTTCATTTTATTGTGATTATATTTTCATTTATTTTGGTTTAGTTGTACAGTCATGTTTCGTGTAAAGAATTGTTTTTTTTATTTGTCGAGGAAAGGAGTTTCCGGAGTAAACGAATCACACCTTTTGTCCTAGATTTGGTTGTACATTCTTCTTTTTTTTTAAAAAACACCACCTGCCATCTATTTAATCACTGAATTGTGGCAATATATGTGTGCATATACCTGTAGATGTCTCTATAATTTTGTGATGTAATACAGTGGGAGCTGTGTGCGGTCGAAACAAGGTGCTCGAAAGCCTTATAAAATAAAAGCTGCTGGTAACAGAAAACTCTTCATAGAAGCACGTTGTCCCGTTCAGGCTGACTGTAAAATGTGTTGTAGGGGTGGATTTTGTTGTGGATGCATCTTCAAACGTTTCCCTCAGTGGCTTCCTTTACATTTCATCTTTGTCACTTGGTAAAACATTACGTCGTAGGCCACTTGCATGGCACATTATCATCCTAAATGAGAAGAGACAGAAGTGACACAGAGAAGCCTTTGAGGCGAGTTGGACGCATCCTCGCTCTGCTCTTCTGGTGTTTTCCTCCCCTGCAGCAGACTCCATCTGTGACAGTCCACATGAAAGGGCGTGAAAATAAAAGGGCTTCACCCATCACATAAATATTCCTGCTAGTTTTTGTTCACATTTCCCAAAGTTGTTTTTTTTTTTAATTACTTGAAAGTCTGTTTATCATTTATGGTAAAATAAAATGTATGGTGTGCAAAACAAAGTGGTTCCCTGTTATTCAAGCTCTTCTGTTCACATAGTATGTTCAGCCCCTTTACTGACTTCAATGTCACTTCATTACAATGACTGTGGTAGGACCCCTAGTGGCCTATACAGAGAATATGTAACATTACATATCAGCTTCCCATAGAAAGATCTGTGCTTTAAAAGCAGAGAGCTTTGAGTTTAAGTAACATTAAACATAAAAAAATCTACATTTTTCTCCTGTTTGTTCAAGGAAACATAAATTAACCTTCTGAATACTATCAGAGGCTGCATTAGCTTGTAGTTACCTCTAGGAGTTTTACCATGGGGTACGGTCAGTACCCGTGACGTCACTTCAGCTGCATGAAGTCAGAGGAAAAAAACAATGCATGCTGCAGCGTGTCTCCTTCAAAATAAAAGCCCTTAAGAACTAGCAGACTGATGAGATTAAATAAGTCGAACAGTGAGATGAATCAGTGAGTCTTATAAATGGATGACATGTTGTCATATTGCACAGGTTTAAATAGTATACCTTGTTAGAACAGAGACAGCTCTATAACCAAGTCCAGTTGTGCCAGAAAGATGACCTGGACGACTGAGAACTTTCACAGACTTCATGTGTTGTTGAAGTCATTGTTATTATTAGTCGTCATAGCAGCATTATTAGTCTGTACTGGTGTTATCATGATCCACCCCCGAAGAGCCCTGGGCTTCTACATCTGCATCTCTTAGGGCAGATCAAACAGGATTACTTTGACTTGTGGCTCGTGTGGTGTCTGGTGCACCTCAAGCAGTCCATGATCAGTTTGTTAATAGGGAATTCAGCCATGTCCATTTCTTATACAAACGCAGCAATCAAGTGTACATTTTGATGCATTACTTGCAACACCTAAACCGCAAACCTTTATTTTGAAAGGCACAACCGGAAGCGTTGCTGTTTATTTGTCTGGCTTGACAGCGACTGGAGGGAGACTGCAACCAGCGAGCTCCGAGCGGGCTGCGGAGGATGTCGACCCCGCTGCGGGGACAAGCTCCGGGCGGGACGCTTGTGTCCAGTCGGCTGTTCCTCGCCCAGTCGCCCCGCACCTGGAGCCCCCTGCATCCATGAAGCCCCCGCTGATGAAGCCCCGAGCTGCCAAAGTGAGGCGGAAAGTGGCCGGAGACAGAGAGCATGTACTGGCGCGTCGGGTTTGCCTGGACGCGGTCGTGTGTGGTTGATCTTGGCCAGAACCAGAGCTTCTCCTCCGGCCTGCTGGGCTCCGATGAGCAGCTCTCGTTTTATGGGTACATCATCGCCTACCCACTGCAGGACTACGGCGGGATAATGTCAGCTTTGGGCTCGGACTCGTGGTGGCGGAAAACGCTGTATTTGACTGGAGGGGCTCTGCTCGCCGCAGCCGCGTATCTGCTGCACGAATTGCTGGCCATCAGGTACCAATAAACACAGAGGCTGCCAGGGAAGCTGCAGAGCTCATCACTTTCCCACACAGCGAGGCCTCTTGGGCCAGAGAGTAATCCATTTGAAAAGACACAGCTGAGCTTATTCTCATCATATTGTGTCCGCATGTCTCCCAGCTCTGCTGTATTTTCACTGTTTTTTTTTTTTTTTTAAATATATTACTTAATCTGGTCGGGTTGGGCGGGGTGGGAGCGGAGTCAGAGTCGTGAGTGGGTGGATTGTGATGTAACGGAGCCCCCCCAACACCCTTCCTCATAAACACACACATTAAGACCTTCATTGGCTTGTTGTTGCTGTGGATTAATGACACAGGCGACCTCCGAGAAAATGGTCACATCTTATAATTTGATTTATTCATTCATTCAAAAAAAAAAAACGATTACATAATGGATTTTTAATGTTTGTTGCTGGTGGTCTGCAGGCCTGTTTCTAACAGATCTCAGATGAAGTCACATCATAGGGTCACTTTGATGTGTCTGTATTCAAGGGCAAGGTTCATTGTGACCCTCGCTGCTGCACACACACACGACCCAAAAACACTGCAATTACCGAGAGAAAACACATCTAATATTTCCAGGTTTTTTACAACTGGCAGTTGTAAAGGATTATATTTGTGTTCATTAGTATGGATCATTCATCGGTTTGACTGATGGAGTCTGCTGTCCTCAAAGAAGCTCAGGTTACCTGCAGTCCGGGCCCACAGGCCTCCTCCTACAGCACAGTTAACACAACACAGGAAAAGTCATACGCTCAATATTTCTCTCCATTTTTAGCCTCATTAGGGACGTGAAGTGATTTTAGCTCAGATGGAAACAAGGCCCTGCACGCCTGCATGCATTATTCCTGTGCACTCAGGGCTCAGCTGTGATGCAGGCTCCATTTTTCATACCAAAATACAGGCTGCTCGTTGGATGGAGTTCATCCCGAGACGTGTTTTTCCTCCTTCAGCGTGACGTTAAATGTTGCAGCTCCCTGTCTCTGCTTGCATGCTGGGCTTCATTGCACCTTCATATCAAACAGGAATGAGCTCTTATTGCACCAAAAGCGTGAGTGAGCGTGTATTTCAGCACCGCGCAGAAACAGACAGCTCCTCTCCTCACACAGTGGACGGCTCCCTTTAATTCTGCACGTGAATGTCCTCGTCCGCCCGTCCGTGAAGTAGCCTCCATGTGAGTGCACCGCAACGTTTCACAAGGGCATGCTTCAATTATTTTGACATTGCAGTTTTCCCTAGGCTTGTTGTAAAGCGGCCTAGGCTTGAAAATCATCCAGGGCCAGTTAAAAGGTCTTGGTCTGCAGATCATTTGATTTATTCACTCAATCAGATGATAGCCTGACCCACACATACACGTGCGGTTAATGAACCACACTTGGGTTAGTTTAGCAGAAAGAAACAGCTAGCCTTGCTCTGTCCAAAGGCATGAGTGTGTGTCGGCGTCAGAGATGTTTGCATTGATGTTTATGTTAGCACCGTCCCCTCACAGTGAGGAGGTCCCCGGTTCAAACCTCAGCTGTGTGGAGCTTGCTTGTTCTTGGCCTGCGTGGGTTTTCTCCGGGTACTCCGGGTTCCTCCCACAGTCCAAAGACATGCATATAACAGATTATAGAGGTAGCTGTTCTAGCTCTTGTTTCCAGCCCTGTTGCTAAGCTAAGCTAGCCAACAGACAGATCCTTTAAGTCCAGTACAGCTGGTAAAACTTAATTTGTGTTAGCCTGTTGTCATTTGAATAAATAACTTTATCTAGGAATATGCTCCGGATGAGATCAACATAAAGGGAGATAATAAATATGAAAACTAGATTTTGTCTTTCTCTGTAAGACGGGGCCACAGAATGAATGAATAATGCAGAGCCTCCTTAAGTTTATGTTGTTTACTTATTTACTGTGAATTTTGGGGTCCCTCAGCGTCTGGTTGGTAATCCAGCCTTGCCTAATTTTACACATAAGTAGAGATGGAATGAGAAAACAAATCTGCAACATTGTGCCAAATGTCAATTTCAGTAAAATACTAGTTACAGCTTCTGTTCTAGTTGCAAATGTGAATCTTTGCTGGTTGTCTGAGTTCTCTGTGGTAGTTAACTGAATATCTTTGGTGTTTTGTTTCGCAACATTCTAAGATGGTATTTTTTCATCCAAATAATCAAGAAAATAGCTGGAACACTATCCGATGATAGATATAGAACATTACCACTTGATACTTAACCTGAAACATAGTACTAATTATGTATAAAATACAAATATACACACACACACACTCTGTTTTTTTCTGCGTGGTCTGCAGCTCTGTCATTCTTTCCTCCCCACAGAAAGGAGGAAGAGCTGGACTCTAAAGATGCCATCATACTCCACCAGTTCTCCAGGCCCAAAACTGGTGCCCCGTCCCTGTCCCCTTTCTGCCTTAAGTTGGAGACCTACCTCCGTATGGTTGACCTGCCCTACCAGGTATGTCTGTGGTTATATGTGTCTGTTTTTCCTTTCTTCTTCTAAGGCGACTGACTGTTAGTCAGTGCATGTCTCATTTTGGCAAAATCCTTCGATTGTTCTTTTGTTATGATGAATTATTGCTGAACTCTCAGTCTCCTCTGCTACACTCACTCAATTTCCTGCAAGGCATGATTACAGTTTCATTGCGATGTTTTGTTTTGATCCAAATCCAATTTCATTCACTAAATACCAATCACTTTCCCCGTTCTTCTCCTGCAGAACTACTTTGACGGGAAGCTTTCACCACAGGGAAAGATGCCATGGATCGAATACAACCAGGAGCAGGTGTGCGGCACCGAGTTCATCATCGACTTCCTGGAGGAGAGGCTGGGAGCGAGCCTCAACAAGAGCCTGACGCCGCAGGAGAAGGCTATGTCTCGTGCCATCACCAAAATGGTGGAGGAGCATTTCTACTGGTGAGCGAGCAGTGAAGTTCAAACTGCGTTTTTTTAATTATTGTTATTGAACAGTTAAGTTTACTAAGGAGGAGCAGGATGGGGAAGAGGGAAAAGGGGCAGAGAAAGCAGAGGAAGGTAGAGTTTTGGAAGTTTTAGTTAAGGCTACAGAGCTTTTTTTATGTTTGTTTTCTAAAATTTATCATTAAAAATTATGTTTAGACTCTATTGACACCTCAAAACAACACGTTTACCCTAGTTGCGTGAGTGTTGTGAAATTGAGCACAGTATTAATATTATGCTCAATATCTTATTGTTTGTGTTGCAGGACCATAGCTTACTGTCAGTGGGTGGACAACCTGGAAGAAACCCAGAAGATGCTGTCAGTGAGCGGACCGCTGAGCGACCTGCTCAAGTGGATCCTGAGTCACTTGACCGGCGGGATTGTCAAGAGGGAGATGTACGGGCACGGGATCGGACGCTTCTCGAAAGAGGAAGTTTACGCCCTGATGGAGAAGGACATGCGCACCCTGGCCACTCTATTAGGTGACAAATTATTTTTAAATCTAGAAATAATGATGCTCATCATTTCAGGGATTAACATCTATTATAATGTGTTTGTAGTAGTTACTGAGGGTTGGAGGACCAGTGTGTAGTATTAAGTGGCATCTAGTGGTGTATTTGTGAAACTGCAACCTTCTTGTTTCAACCATCTGCTTCCTAGCGTGAAGGACAAACTATGGAGGCTGTGAAAACCTGGCTACTGTGGATGCTGTTGGAGAAGACCCACAGCATCTGTAGATATAAAAGGTTCATTCTAAGCTAACAAATACGAAACAATTCTTATTTTCATGTGATTATAAACTAATAATGTCCTAAATCGCACACACTGGACCTTTTAAATTTGTCCCTCAGTACATTTATGAGTGTATCCAAAGCAATTTAAAAGGGTCTTTTTGTAATTGGGAATATGTGTCACAATTTGTGTTGTGCGTGTATTCACACAGTTTACCCTGGAGGCAGATCAGAAGGTTTATTGGGAAAGTGAAACCACCGCAATGTCTTTTTAATGTGTGCCCTGAGAACTATAACCAGCGACATCAAGTTTGTGCTTGTTTGTTAAGAGACAGCAGTGCCCCCCTCCCAGACCCCCCCAAAAGATGTGAGGATAAGACAACACTGACCACCTGTGGTTAAAATCTATCATTGCAGTCTATAATAACAGGAGTCTATGGTTGGAGATGGCAGATCTGACAGCATGCAAGTGGTGGGAAGTGTTGTGTGGCTGTTTCAAACAGTGCAGGTTGAAAATGGACAGAAATAAAGCATATTTTGCCTCGCTACACCTGCTCATTGCAGAAAACAGGAGGAAGGAGGATCAAAGAAATAGCTGTTTGTTAAAAATGAAGCTTCGGCCAGATGATGGCTGTCGGAACACAGGAAGTTAATGCAGGAAATAGTCCAGCGTATAACCTGAAACCACACCTTGACTTTATGCTTCAGTTATGTATATATTAAACATAGGAGATAATTTAGTTAAATTTGTGGGCTTGTGTGGTGCTGGTAGATTGGATTTTTTAACCATTTGAACTGAGCCCAGCTAGCTCTTTCTCACTGTTTGACGTTCATGCTAAGCTAAGCTAACCAGTATGTTTGAGATACGGTATGAGAGAAGTATCAGTCCTCTTGCCTGAATTTCAAAAGTAAATAAGTTCATTTTCGTTAGAGGTCGACTCTTTCTGACGCTCTTTGACTTCTTCTGTCTCAGGTGATAAGAAGTATCTTATGGGGTCTAAGCTTTCGACAGTAGACGCTGCAGTGTTCAGTCACCTGGCCCCTGCTATGTGGACGCTACCAGGAACACGGCCGGAGCAGCTAATCAAAGGTGAGTTCACTAAAATGCAAATATACAACATAATTCCAGCCATTCACCCACAGTAAAGAAACTGATTTGAGAACGTTTTTCTGCAGAAAGACAAACAGATGAATTGACAAATCATTTCAGCTCAAATGTCTAACACATCTTACTCCCTCGGTCCCGTCCAGGAGAGCTCATCAACCTGGCCATGTACTGCGAGCGCATCCGCCGGCGATTCTGGCCCGAGTGGTTCGTGGACCTGGAAGACTTCTGCTACAACGACACCACAGAGGGCAGCGACTCGGGCTCTAAACTCCCCGACCTGGGCCTGTACTCCCGCTCGAACACATCCCAGGACCACACACACACGCACACTTCAAGCATGCACACACCACAGGACCCGCCATCACCCGACAGTGACCCTACGGGCCACTCACTGTATGACTCTGACATGGACACAGAGTGCTCTGAAATCGACCAGCTCAAGTGTTGACAAAACACACCAAATACAATGACACCACATGCGATATGCACACCACAGGAGGGAGCTGCATCCCTCCTGCACACGTGCCCCCCTACCTCTTTCAACAGAAAACAACAGGGGAGTATTTCTGTGTCAGCGGAGAAGTTGAGGACATAGAGGTTTAACTTGCACACAGTAGTGGAGGAATAACTGCAGCAGAATGGAAAAAAAAACAAATGGAGAGAAACAGAAAGAAGTTGCAGTGGAGGGAGGAAGGTTAAAAATAAGAACCAGAAGTAGAGAAACCAGGAGTAAATGACGCCACTGCTGAGAAACTCCTCCACGTGGTCGACGTCATCTGTGGTCACTCGCCCTGTCGTAACCATGGCAACTACGTGTGTGTGACCCCCCCCCCCCCTCGCAGTCCCTTGTAGCATTTCGTACCACCCGGCCTTGTGTGTGTCTCGACTAACTGAACCCTTAACGCCTTGTATTGATCTGACATCGACACGTAGGGAAGTGTACAGGATTTATGTGAATGAATCACGACCGAGTGTAAATATATAAATGGATCTGACTTCAGATTCAATAGATAGAATATTTGATTATATATGGATATAAATAGTATAGATAGCCTGCAAATAGAGAACCACCCCTTTATCATATGGTGTGAATATGTAGGTGTTTCTCTTCTGAAATCCCTTCTGTGTTGGACACAGTGACCAATGACGCCCATGTGACTTCCTGTACTCTGTATCTGTCTACACAACTGGGATTTTACAGTAATGCCTGCCGCCCATACTTAAATACTGCAGTAAGAATTCTTGGAAGATGATGGATAGTAAACTACGATCTGCCACAAGCACTTTGAAACTATCTTTTGTCTTATTAAGACAATTATTGTTTTGCCCAGGTTAGAAGCATAATATGACAACGTGCAAGGTCAGGCGCATGTGTTGTTTGGGTTGTCAGTGAGGACAGTAGCTTTAGGTCAAATAGACGTTTTACATCCAAGCATCGAGAGCGAGTCGAACAATCATGTAGAGCTAGATGAAATAGATCTATATCCTCTGAATGAAAGTGCATGGCTGGTACGTGCCGACGAAAATCTCCCTTTACTCTTCGCGTTTCTTCGCTGGCTTATCCGTTAAGTTTGATCTTTGTTTGTCGGCGCCTCCGGCCAAATCGAATCAACCACACGAAGACGAAGATTTTTCCTCTTTTCAGCAGAATCAGTCGAACCCGTGATTCTAAATGATAGATGTTATTATGTAAAGCAATAACGGTCCGTTCAGTTTTGACGTTATGTTAGGCTGCGTTGTATTTGGGGTGTGTGTGATGGTCGGGTGCAGGTTTTTATGTGTGTTTGTCACTCAGCAAATGCACGTACCAACATTAATATGTGCTAAGGTTAATAATACAGATGCAAGAAGGGGGATAACAGTAACGGTGTGTAATTCTTCTGTGTATGTTGAGTCACCCACTGTGCACCAACGATGACACACTGGTGACGTTTCAAAGCTGAGCCTTTCCTTAACACATGCACGCACGCACACACACAAGTGTCATGATTTCAGTATTGTTCAGTCTGGTGGTAGACGATGGTTCTCTGAGTAGTGTGGTGGTTACATTGATCATGCTGCTGCTTCTTATTCATTCTTATTCAAACTGTGTTCATGTTAGGAACGAGGGGGAATCTTCACAGAGCTTGTAATAAATTGGCCCTTCCAGTATATCAGCTTATATTAGCTCGAAGGCAGTAAATGTACATTAATCTGTGTGAAATCTAGGAGCTCGGTGACGTGGTGGCAGGGCTAGTTGGTGAACTGCTGTAGCCGGTGAGCTAAGTGCTAACAGCCGGGCTGTTGCTGTCAGTCAGAGAGCAAAGTCACTCGCTTAGCTCTGTCGCTAACAGGACAAGTTCATGTAGTCTGTTCAAAAGATTTAATACCATCGACTCCTTTCTCATGACCGTCTGCAAACAGTCCGCTGTTGTGGAGCAGTAAAGAGAAAATTCACCAAAGTTGAGCTGCGATGCTAAAAATGTACTTTGCAAGCCAATCCATTGGAATTTATTCAATGCTAATGCTAAATGACCAGGCCTTAATGCAGATACACAGTATTTGTATTGGAATAATATGCTGAGAGACAGATGTCAAGAGAGTGCAGTACAAAAATGTATCATTATCAATCACATCATTTGTCCACCGCACTGACAAGTTCATGGTTCAATTCGCCATCTTAGTCACAATACTTAGATAACATAATTACAGGATCGAAAATCAAATCAAAAATGTTTATGCATTTAAAAAAATGAATATCGGCCAGTAAAAGACTTTCAAATATCGACAGCTGTCCTCAAAAAGCATCAGTCAGAATAAAGATTCTGCACAAAAATCTAACGATGTAGCATGAATATGTAGCAGTGTATTCTGACATAAGAAGTAACAATATGATGTCATAAATAGACTAACACTTAGCAAAGGGTTAGCTGTGTAAAGTTAAGACGTCATTATGAATCTGGTGTTCAGCACCACGATGTCGATGATGGTTTTGGTAAATGATGACTGCAAAGTTCAGAAGCTTTCCTCCGTGTGGCATTCTGGGTTCTCTGCTTAACAAAATAATGTCCGAAACGTCACTAAGTTGAGCTCTGAATCGAAGCCTCAACTTTTAGCCTTTAGCAAGGAGACGGCCTTTATGTTTGTGTGCTGCAGATTAATTTCAGTACAGTAATATAAAAAAATGAATTGGAAAAATTTTGTTCTGTGTCTTAAAACCCCTCGCCTGCATGTTCTTGCCTTCTCTCATTAGTCAGATTTAGCCTTATGGAAACTGACTCCTGAAGCTGTTTACTTTATATCAGTGCCAGCATATGACTTGTGTTTTTATATGTCATATTAATTTACTTATTTATTTATTTATGCTGTTTATATTTATTGATTTTTGATGGTGGCTGTGTTTTGAATTTAAGAAACTATGATGTTGTTCATCATTTTGCACTTTTCTTCTTGTGTTTTCTTATTTATCAATCAAACGTATCGCTCCGTGGGTGTGACCTGTGACTTCCGTTGACACTGAACAAACATATTTTCACGTTGCCAGTCATCGCTGTAATTGCATGTATGTCCATGTTTTGAGATGTCATTTGATAAATGTTGAAATCCATAGCGGCATCATTGTGTTAAAATATTACAGTCCCTCATCTGCTGCAAATTTTACTGTCATGAAAAAAAAAACAGATTTACTCTGCAGAGCTTCATGTCCAGTTAAAAAAACAACAACTATTGACCAGTTCAGATCTGCATGGTGAGGTCAGTCATCCGGCTGATCGGCTGATCAGTGTCTCCAATCTTTCTTGTAAAACTGCAGAAGTCCTCCCAGATCTGTGGTCAACCTCATCCGTCTCAGTGTTCCTCAGCAGTTAAAGGTCAGGGGTCAGGGGGTTCAACCCCGTCGTGTGTGTCGCTCTCCCATCAAGATCTCTGCTTGTAGACTGTAGAAGCCATATTTGTCTTGTGGTTTTTTGTGTGTGTGTGTGTGTGTGCGTGTGTGTGTGTGTGTGTGTGTGTGTGTGTGTGTGTGTGTGTGCTGAGACACCTGTGGAATCTCATCAAACTGTAAATAAAATTTAAAAAATCGAACTAAATATGTGAACATGAGCTAAAAGAAAATGCTCTGTAACATAAAAAAAAAAGATTCTTATGAATGTATCATACCTAGAGATAAAAAGCTGTATGACAATGGATTACTCTTAATATTTCATTAAATATAGCTGTGGTATTTTTCTCTTGTTTTGTTTGAGTTATTGTGTGCACTGTTTACTGTTGAAATGTGCATGAAAAGGAAGTCTATTTATTTATTTATTTATTTATTGCAAAAACTGCTCTGTATCAACAGTTTTTAGAGGTGGCTGGCATATATCTGTCTCGTAATCCCACTCCCTCTGTGCTTGCTACCATATGACAATACTAAGCCCCCCGAACAATGCTGAAGAATTAGCTCTCTGCCCTTTTCTTTGTGCTTGTGCTGAAGCTCCGGAGAAACAGAGAGAAAAGGAGGGCAGACAGAGAGAGAGAGAGAGAGAGAGAGAGAGCTCCACGGCAGAGACCGAGTGCAGGGTTTGGGTGAGAAAAGGGAAAAAAGAGACAAACAGTCGTGAACAGATGAATGATATTTGATTACTTTGGCTGGTCGCATTTCTGCGGCCATTGTGTTGAATCCCTGGGAGATCCCTTCCACACAAGACAGAGGAGACAATTCAGAGCTGACAATGACACCAGCGTATAAATCATCTCTGGTGAGTCAGAGATGGTGTACAGTGTCAGAAGCAGCAGCTGTGTGCAGTGTGTGTGTGTGTGTGTGTGTGTGTGAGGCTGGCTGTCTAACACGTGGCTGTATGCATGATGTGTGAGGTGGGATGCTGTTTGCAGAGAGGAGTGAATGTGCCTTTGTGTGTGTGTGTGTCCATGTGTGTAAAAATATGAATAATGCAGAGGATGCCTGCACGAGCGAGAGGGCCGGGAGGAGGGCAGATGGTCGCCTGCTGATAGGACAGAATCCAGGCAACAGGGTCCTCCAGAGAGCTGGGTTTAGACCTGGCTTAACACACACGCGCGCACACACACAGATTTACATACGCACATACAATCCTAACCCACAAGTATTCAGCCTTTTTCCCTTTTCTTTCTCATGTCTCCCCTTATAGCCCTAAAATTGCACAGACTGGCTGAGATTTCAAAATAAAAGCACCTATATTACAAGTAAAGAGAGAGAGAGAATTTGAGCTCTGCTATTGCCTGATTTTTTTTTCTAGTTGTTTAGAAATTGGATTGGAAATCAATTAAAAACATAAAAAGGAAAAGCTTTTCATGTCGTCTTCTTTATATTGTTTGCTCTCATTGCCAGTTATTCTTATTTTTTCTTTTATTGTGATTATTATTATTATTATGTACAAATAGAGTTAGCCATTTGTGATGCTCCATTTGAGATGTTATATGTATAAATAAAAGTGACTTAAAAGTGTCTTAACTTAAATCAGTCATAAGCAGAGTCTTAGCCAGGATTTTAGAAATACTGAGGTCATAGGTTGTATAAATAATTAATATATTTAATAATAACATATTTGTTTCTTTCTAAGAAATGCTGCATATAAACACAACCCACCTAACTAAACTCTTATTTCCAAGGAACTTTATTTTCTTGGAATTATATAATAATCAGTTAGAAATGCTTAAAGTTTCAAAGCCCTGTACAGGCAGCTAAGAATGAAAGTGTTGTGGAAAAATACAGGAACTGGCATGAAACGTGTGCATGTTTTTAACTGTCCTGACTGATAAAACCCATGAACAAAGGAAGAAGACCTGGAGTCAGACTCAGTGTGCTGAATGGTGACTGGGGTTCTGGTTTAAAGTTATAATTTAGAAAATAAATACATACATTCACTGTTTATGAAGCCTCTCAATCCACCTAAGCCTGCCTGTAATCTGCTAATAGCCACTAGGTGGCAGCAGCAGACTGTTTCTGATTTGAGCGTCGCTCAGCCAAAACATGAAACAGGAAATATTAAATAGAAAGTGAAAAAAAAAAAAAACACAAAACAAAATCACGAAGGGGCAGAGGATATGAGAAGCATCTGTAACAGGTGAAATCAGATATAAAACCTCGTGAAACAAAATCCTCAGAAAACGCCTGAAAACGAGAGAGAGGTTCAACAGTCATGTTTTTAAACGCACACTGCTGTCACAGGCTCCTCAGCTCTCCCATTGAAAAAAAAGAAGAAAATAAAAATGGGGATTGTTTTAAAAATTCTCACAGTATGTCAGTGCCATGTGTGTCTGCACACGTGTCAAGCAGTGCTACAATTATTCAAATGATTTCTGAAGACATAAAAATGACAAAGCAGAATTATTTGACCACGTGTAATGAAGGCAGCTAGGCCAGATTACACATAACAGGCTAATAAATATAGTTTATAATGCATCATCTTGTCCTACACCTGCGGTAATAAGCTTGCAGTTTATAGCCCACACCTTTTTTTTTTTTTTTTTTTACAAACAGGCCTGCAGAGATACTTTAATTGTTTTCATAATTTCAATTATGTCATAATTGTCAGATAGCTCTCATATTTATCCTGATTTTTTTTTTTTTAAATATTAATTAACGCTAGGGTGTGTTTCAATTTCAGGCCATTGACCGGCTGTCTGAGCATCTTCACGGGTATCTCCGCACACAACGGTATCAGTGCACATCAGCGGTAGTAAACACTTTACCGAAACAGCTGAAGGACAATTTGAAGCAACCGAGACGGATTGATAAAATCCATAATTATAATGCAAGGTCGCGTGCAACAAGAGGAAGGAATAACAGGAGAGGAAGCTTGATGTCTGACTTTTTTTTTTCTCTCCCACCCCTGGAGCGCAATAAACGTGCAGAGACTGCAGTGTTATAGAAAACAAATACGATTTAATGACAAAAAGCATATAGAAATTGTGCAATCATTGATTTCTTTTCCCTCTTCGTTTGATCACAGATTTCAGGTCAATGCTATTTTGTTTTGGTTTGTTGATTTTTTTTTTTTTTTTTACCCCCACCCTCAAAAACTCAAATTCAGCTGAAGGATTACTTGTGATGAATTACAATAGAAATATAAGGCCTTATTCAAATTATTACGTAATATACACTTAAATAAGAACAATCCCCACGTGGGCTTATTACCAAACATTACATGAAATATCGTTAGGCGTGTTTTGGTGACTGGCGATGAAATCATTTTTTTAAAAAGTTTCATTATACTTTGATATTGGGCCTAACATATTCAGAAAGTTATTGAAATGCAAAACGCCTCACAGAAATGGCCTCAAATGAATCTGTTCATCTATTTAAATATTATATTTCCCCCTCCGCGCGCCTGCATCCTTCAGCTGAATTTGAGTTTCTGAATTCCTGTATTTTCTTTGAGATTTCCAGTCAGAGAATGAATCTCCAGCTGGATTTTTCTCCCCACTCGATAACCTCTCCTTCCACCACCATCACGTCAGGTTATTAATCACAGGATTTAAGTGGCACAAGAACACGTGTCTGTGTTTGTGCTTTGGCACAGACTGACAGAGAAGAACTGAACAAACAAACAAACAAACGAAGCCATACAAAAAAAAAAAAAAAGAATTGAGATACATCCCACAAATAGTCTTCTCAGTGAGTGAATGAGTCATACAGTAGTAGTAGAGCCACTGCGGCCAGAGCTGGTACCAGGATATATTCAGTTTTGTTTTGTTTTGTTTTTTTTTGTTCGTTTTTCTTCTTAGGAAAGGAAGGCAAAATGGACTGGATTGCTTTGAGTGTTCCAGCCGGACAGTCTCGGTCTTTCTTCATCACAGCATTTTGGAAAAGTACAGAAATAACAAACAGCAAAAACACACTGTAAACAGGCGCACAGAGATGTCTGCACAGAAAGGAAAGCATTAAAGTGAACTCTCTTCTTCATGGTAACACTATTATAATTATTATTATTTTTATTATTATTATTAAGCTGTGCATTATCTAAATTCTGAATAGAAATTTAAAATGTAAATAAATTATAGATACAGCTGGCACCACGTTACATTTAGTTTAATCCTCTAATAATAATAATAATAATAATAATAATAATAATAATAATAATACAAGCAGCTGGCTGGTATTGGCTTTAATTTTGAACATTGTACAGCAGGAGTCTGCCATTTCAGCCCTGTCTTTCTTGCTACAAGCTGCGAAGAACCCCTGTTGCTTTTGTTATGATGGAAAGATGGCGTTTATTTACCCACACCGACCGACCGACCGACTGACTGACTGCGACTTATCATCGAGCCCCCGACGCTCGCCTTTACGTTGTCCCACTCTTTCTTTAATGACACATTACATAATGACATAACGGCGCCTCGGTTGACGGTATAGAAAAGCGTTTCGTATCAATGTCGCTGATTTTTTTTTTTTTTTTTTGTTAATTTTTTTCTTTCTTTCTTTTTTTTTTTTTTTTTTTTTTTTGGTTAGCACACACCAGCCGGATCTCAGTATGCTTAGGCAGTTCCGAAACCTCTCCATACAGCTTTCTACTATGCGTATTTTTAGTGCTTCGGTGCCACTGTATATCCCCACCGTGTGTGTCCGTGGGTCCAACATTTTTAACTGGCTCATGTCCACTTCCGAGCGGGTCCAGCACAGCACAGAGAATCAAACAAATGAGGAGGCTTTATTCCTCCTTAAGGGGTCCGTGTTTTGCTCACAATATAACGGGGACCGTGGGTCACTGCACAGGAGTTTGTCCTCCGTGATGAGGAGGGGTGTCCCCGTACATGTCCTCTCCTCCTGGTATCTGTCCCCCAGCGGGTGTCATCCTCTTCTCCTTCTGCCGCCTGTTACAAAACCAAACCCTCACCACCTCCTTCTCCAGCTGCAGGCTGTCCGCTAGGGAGTTGATCTCCGCTGCTCCTGGTTTTGGACATTTGAGAAAATGGCTCTCCAGAGCCCCTTTGACGCCGACCTCGATGGAGGTCCTCTTTTTCCTTTTCCTTCCCTGTGCCGCGATTTTATCCAGGCTCGTTGGACTCCCCGAGGTGGAGTCCGCCTCCTCCAGCCACTTGTTCAACAAGGGCTTGAGTTTACACATGTTTTTGAAGCTCAGCTGAAGCGCCTCGAACCTGCAAATGGTGGTCTGAGAAAAGACGTTTCCATACAGCGTCCCAAGAGCAAGTCCCACATCCGCCTGGGTGAAGCCCAGCTTGATGCGTCGCTGTTTGAACTGCTTGGCAAACTGCTCCAACTCGTCGGAGGTCGGTGTGTCCTCGTCTGACTGGTCCTGATGGCCCCCGTGCTGGTGATGGTGTGAGAGAGACTGCTGGTGGGCCCCTGGGCCGCCTCCATGTTCACTGAGATGCGGGCTGTGGCTGTGGTGGTCCTCATCCCGCAGGGGGTGGTGGTGCATCCCCCCTTGCTCTCCCCCCGGCATCAGAGTGAAGCCGGACTGGGAATACACCAGGCTCTGGCCCTCAGATGTCGCCATACCGGGGATGTGCGTGGTGGCTGTGCTGGTTCGCCATGATCTGGCGTCGTGATGCGCCTGCTGGTGCGCTAGGTGAGGGTGTCGCTGTTGCTGCTGCTGCTGCTGCTGTTGCTGCAGACTGCTGGAGTTCTGCAGCTCCTCTCGGTCACTGTCGTGAAGCACGGGCTTCACGTCCTGTTCTCCGAGGGGACTAGATGGCCAGGGCGCCCCGCCGTCACCGTGAGACAGCGCCGTTATCCACTGGTGCGCGTGGCTGAGCGGATGTCCACCGCCCGGTAACGTGCTGTAGTCGTTCTGGAGCAGGGTGTGCGCGTCCCTGTACGCTGCCGCCTGCTGCATGCTCCCGGACTCCGAGTGCGGCGGCGGCGCGCTGCTGGGGGTGGTGAGGACGCTGTAGTGGTTGGACGTTGCGGTCGCCATAACTATCGCAGCCAGAGTGATAGCTGGAGTTAAAAGGAGGCTGCCTTTGACAGTAACTCTTTTGCGCCACGGGGCAGCTAGGCGTCTCTCTCCAGCATCTCCCGGGCGCTGTGCCAAGGGGACGCAGAGGCGCGCACCTGTGGTCCGCCTCGCTCCGCTCTTTATTGGCCAAGAACGGTTGACAGATGTGGTTACCCCTGACAGCACCCCGCTCATTGGTCACGGGAGATTGTACTGAAACCCCAATCACTCTGCCCAACAATACTAGCAGTCCTGCAGCATGCTCGAATACAAAGTGGAGGGAGAAATGCGGAGTGTAAACACAGAAAAGGCTGAAGACGCTCAGCTATAAGAGGGCGAGAAAAACACATTTCTTAATGCTGAAAGTAGTTTATTCACACGGATTTGGGTCAGTGGGTCACATTTGTTTGCTTCGTGCGTCAAAACGGTGCGTAAAAGTTGCATACGGTGCACTTTTATGCGCTCTGGAGAATGACTTTAAGCATGCAAACCCTTAAAACTGCAGAACGCTTCATTTATTGCGGCTTTCCTGCATATCTTTGCGCCATGAAACAGTAAGCAGTGATCACGGAGGAGAAACTTCCAGCTGCCTCTCTGCCCTCAGGACGCTGTCCAGAGAGAGGGGCTGCGTGCTTCCAGGGCCTCTGCCCCGTTGCCATGGCGAACGCGGTGAATGGAACAACGCCCACGTCACAGCTGCAACCCGCTCCTTCTTTTCGTTCCGTTCCAAAGGGCTCATTGGGGCCGCGCGCTCGGCCGTCGGGACAAATAATGGGGGGCGAGCGGAGAGGGCATTTCGGGGCCAAAGAGAGGAGGGCTGCAAGAATGGATCCTTCAGCCTGCTCTGCGCCCATCGTGCAACCTTCCACCTGCTTGTTGGGTAAACTTTGAGATGTATGCACCCACAGTGGCACGCGAGGCTTGGGGTTTTCCCAAAACCTCCTGGAAAGAAAGGGGGGGGGGGGGGGAATTCACAAGATTTTGACGAAGAATATTAAAATCTATATTTATTTCACACCCTTCTGCATAATAAGTATTTCATATCAAATTACACTTTTACTTAAATAAGATTTTACATGAATTCTTCTTCTTACACCTAGTTACCTTTTCACCTGCAGTTGCTGCTGCCAAGCTGTAAATATTCTGTAACATATTCATATTTATCTGCGATGAGCTGGCGACAAGGTGTACCCTGCCTTTTGCCCAGAGATAGCTGGGATAGGCTCCAGCCCAACCACCACCCTGATGAGAATAAGCGGTTACAGATAATGGATGGATATTCATATTTATACCTGCATTGTATTTATATAACCTGTTCATATGTACATACTCACTGCACTTCTGCTTAGACGCTAAACTGCCATTCGTTGTTACTTTGTGCAACGACAAAGGTGAATCTAATCTGATCCATAAAATCAGAGCCTAAACTCTCGGCTAATAATCTGTTTTGTCCTCTCTTGGCCATGTTCGTAAGAATTACTGAGACAAATTTCATCAAAGCTCTAATTTTTCCACTATCTGCTGGTCCAATCTTTAAACCAATGCAATGATATTGAAATCAAACTAATCCTCATTCTTCTGAGCCCCCCTGAAACCCCTTTTAGACCCCTGGGGGGTCCCTGGACCTACTTTGATAACTACTGGTATTTAGGAGATGTGATTTTATTGGCTCAAAGTGGGACACCAGCTGTAAAACATAACAGCTATTAAGAGGTTAAAGGATCCACGAAGGACAAAAAATATGCAAGTTTCACCTTCAGACAGAGGTGCCACGCGACATCATGGGCACCAGTGAAAATATTTTTTTTTTGCTAATTTAACGTCATAGTTATACCCATGGCACGAAAAGACAATACGATTTCCCTTATATTGTTAATTAAAGACCATAGCAACATAAAATTCCACATAGGATAGTGATAGGCTAATTGATAAATACTGTGAATCTAATCAAGCTGTGGATGCGCAGACATAAACTGACGCACATTGAATTATGGGGATCGAAAGAACACTGGCTTATGATTACGGTGTAATTCTGAGAATTACCAAATGTGTCGCCAGGGGCTCTGGCAAGCCGTGTGTTGAGAGAGGCAAAACATATTACCCTAATCGACTAATATGCAAACTACTGGCTGCCCAATTACAGGACTTAATAACGCATAAACGATGCGAATCCTGTTCTTACAAGACGAAGAGGTCGCTGTTAATTCAGTCAAAGGGCTGGGTATGCTGTCAACACATGCTGCGGTTGCACACACATACTGTCTGTGTTTCCGTGTCCCTCGTTCTGTATTCAAGAGTGGGAGTTAATGATGGAGAATCTGAGCGTTAAATTAACAGTAATTATATGGCCCCAGTGCTGTAAAGATTCAATTTCTTCACAAGTCTAATGGGCCTAAGTGTCCCTATGCGCAGGCAGAAGTCTCTATGAGATATTTATGATTGAAACGCACACAGATGGAACAAAAACAAACACACACGCTCATTCCATACACCTGTAAGATAAAGGCAAATTCAAAGTGTGATTTGTTTCTCTGACATAGAAGTGCAGCACTAAAATTGCATTCAAGGCCACCACTCTTCATATCCAGGTGTGAAAAGCCGCTTTTTTTTTTCTTTTTTTTTAGCTCTTGTGTAAATAGTGCCACCCGCTCTGCCACATTAGTTTAAGAAAGAGTGGTTCAAGTGCGAGGTGAAGCCATTTATGTGAGTGAATGTTTGCAAGCCGGGCCAGTATTCTGGTTGCTTTCACTTTCTCCAGACCAGTGTGTGACCGGCCCATGTCCCTCCCCCTGTGGGAACTCTAACGCAGGGGTAACTGGGGCAGGGGGGACTTCTTTATACTGCCGGACACAGGGAGATAATGGCCATTCCTCCACAGCTGGCCCACACAATCAAAGGGAGAGGGGGCTCGAAGGATTCCAGCTTTAACCAGGCCATTGTCTGGGCTAATTACATCTGAATGAAAGACCCCAAGAACTCACCTCCCCCCTGAGCAAAAACCTGCACAGAATACCCCAAACAACCCTTCAGGGATGAGGCAGAGTGCACACACACCCACACACAGAAATATATAAACCCTGGACTCCTTCATTACCTCTAAATGTAAGCACACAAGCATACACACACTCACACTGTGGACTCGTTCAGTTCTCATACACACTCACATCCCCAGCAGGCTCTCATCAAAGTGTTGTGTCTCTCTCACAAACACACTCACATGTGGCACTCGGCATTAGATCAGATCTCAGCTTGCTGCTCTCAGAAGAGATGAGGAGGTCTTAGAGGACTTAGGTTGAATAGAAAACACACTGTAGTGCCTTTTCCCCAATGCACCCCCATAATCCCAATCTATACACTCCCTCTGCCCGCCCTCCCCAACCACCGGTGCTCGGCTCCATCTGCAGCCTGAGCTGTGTAACCTCGGCTCGGTACAGTGCGGTTTGTGTCTGTAAAAACTGCAAACTGCAGAGTGATGTCAGGACGCGCTGTTTTGGTGCTACGTCTTCCGGAGTCTCAAAATACATACAGCTTGTTTCCTCACACTTGCTGATACATTGATTTCCTCCAGCATGATGAGCACTGCGGCGCGTTTGCTGCTGTGCGTGTTTGAGCTGTGCGAGACAATCATATTCCTAATATTTGTGAGCTGACACTAAAAATATGTGACACGGTCAGTGGGTTAAAATGTCCATTGTTTGCATCTGAGATGCTGAAGAGGAGTTCCAGTTTAAGTTGAAGCACTTAAAGCAGTTGAAGTGCGGGCTGGTGCTGAAGCATTGAAAGGGTTTAATGTGTCTGTTTGAAGTTGAAATAATTTGAAATGCTAATTTTAACATAGCGGTGAAAGCAGTTGAACTGTCAGTGGACGTGTGAAAGATGAAAGTAGTTAAAAAGTTAAAGTTATTATGCCGGAGGTAGAGTGCACTGTAATTAGTTGAAGTGTCAGTTGATGCGTGGATGCTAAAATTGTAATTTCATGTTTAAGCATTGAAAGGAGTCAAATTAATGCGAGGGATGAGCAGTGAAAGCAGATAAACTGTCAGATGAAGTGTGAAAGATAAAAGTAGTCACACTGTCATTATAAGAGAAAGAGATGGAAGCAGTTGAAACGCCAGTGTCTATACAAGTAGTTGAACTAACATTTGAAGAATGAGCAGTGAAAGCAGTTGAACCGTCATTTACAAAGTAAGATGTAGGCAGTTGAACTATCAGCTGTGTTGTAAATGATGAAAGCAGATGAGATTCCGGCTGAAGTTGCGCTTTACGTACATACACTGCAAATTCTTCAAGTGTCAGTCGGTATGCAAGAACTAAAAGCAGCCGAACTGAGTACGAGTAAATAATAAGTATTTAAGCTGTCAGTTAATATATAAATATATAGATAGTTTGAAGTGTCAGATGAGGCTGAAAGTGATTGAAGGTGCTAGAAGCTGTTGAATTTTATGAGAGTGCAGGCACTGAAAGAATGAGCAGTGAAAGAAGTTGACCCGTGAAATGTCATTTAAAGAAACACTATGCAGAATTTGGCGTTTTTGCACTATCTTAGCATCCCCCATTTCAGACTGCAACACCACTGTCGTAAAACAGCTGCATATGTGAATTATGATTATATCACAAGTCAACAACTTTGCATCAAGTGCAACAACACATGACATAGCAATGAGCTAATATTACTTACTAGTCCAACAGCAAGAATCCCAGCTCGGCGTCCATCAACTTCTTGTTATGTCACTTTGCTTTTTGCTCTCCTTCACTTCCTCCGTCAGCATCACCTTCAGTGTTTTCATCTGTGTCATTATGTCCACAGAAGCTGCTGAGCCTGGTTACAGTGCTGGCTTGCCCAGCTCCAGTTCTGGCATGACACCAGCATCACCCATTCACCCATGCACCAGACCTAAAAATCTCCCCTTTCCGGTGCTCTCACAGTCCAGGCAGCTCGGCTAACAAACTGAGCTAACATTAGCTAACAGCAGCCAAATCAGCAAAAGTTGAAGTGGAGCAGCCCGAGGACATCGGAGGGAAAAGCCGAAAACATTTTCTCTTTAAAATCTGACCCAGTTTCACCAAAATCAGTCAAATAGTTTGTGGTGCAGGTCTACAGGGCACAGAGTGAGAATGATAGAGACACCATTCACCTGATTACAAGTCAGTGTAACATCAAAATAATGTGTTATTTATTTTTATTTTATTGCTTCAAAGAGTAAGATATAGTTGAAGTGTCCGTAAGTTCAAGAAGTGAAGAGTATGGTGATGTCATCCACTTTAGTGTACTACCTACCTAGCCACACCCTTTTTCTCTCCTCCCTTTGCTTATGTGTGTGTGAGTTAAGGTGTGTATGGACATACGGACAACATTTTCCCTGGACATGTTTCACATTGTGAACGTGTGTGTGTATGTGTGTGTGTGTGTGTGACAGTTTCAGGGTTAGGAGGTCTCACTGGTGCTCAGTTTAGCATTGATTTATTCTCTTTCTCCAATTTATTTCCCCTTCGCCTGATCTGCCTCTGGGAGGACAAATGGAGGAGAAACGCCAAGCGCAGTAACCATCCCTCACACACACACACACACACACACACACAAGCGCGCACACACACAGCACACACAGTGACAAATGTTTCCACAAGCAGAAATGCACTCAAATTTGTATTTCTGCAAGGGGCTGGCAAGGAAACACACACCACACACCACACACCCACCCACACACACTCCAATACTTTTAAAGCTCAGGTTCTCCATTTCCAGCATTACTGTGCCGGACCAATCAGAGTGGTGACCATTCTGTAGGACTATAAATTCACAACACTCCGCAAGTCCCAAGGCACCAGGGCTCCTATAAGACTTCCCATGTTGTCCCATATAACTGTCTTCAGAGGACCCATAAAGACATAAAGGGACGCTCCTACCTCTAGGTGAGTGGTCATAACTCACCAGCAGGTATTTTTACCGTGACATTGCTGTCGAGGTGCACAGATTCATCTCGTCTGCTGCTTTATAATGTCCAACACAAACTCCAGATAGGAAAAGCATGAGTGCAGTCATATTTTACGGGCAGCTTGCTGTCACATCCTACTGTAATGGTGTGTTGGAAGAGGAGTGTGCGGGCTCGTGGGTACAAGCTTAACACCTCACGTCACATCTGCTTTGGGGTGTAATAACAAACCTCTCCCTTTCCTTCCAAAGTAGAAAAAGAGGGCGGGAGGAGGGGCAGGTAGGTCGTTAAACCCACTTGAAAGCTCAGCGCCCTGATCGATAGTCTTGGGCCAAGCAGGGATTAAAATCAGGCTAAGTCTGTTTCAATCAATACTGATGGCTAACCCTGGGGTTAAAACAGGAGTAAATCTCCATACATGTCCATACACAAGTCTGCACTATGGCCTACAGTACAGATAAATCTACAGCTATCCATGCAAATGGACACACAATGGGTTACCGTGCAAGTGTAGTCGATATGAATGAGTGCTGTACAGGCCCTTCAGCGGTGACATAGTTTGTATCTATGCATGTGGACGCACACTCTGTCTAGTTAGGAGATTGAGGCAGTAAATTTGGACTCGTCGATGGGGATGAGCAGACTGAATAAAGCTGTCATAAATGTGTCCGCGGCGGCGCAGCATGAGTATTTGTGTGAACGAGTGAGAAACAAACAGTGATGCGTCTGCGGTTATACAGCACAGCAATAATGGAGGGGCGAATGACTTATAGACAGAGGGCTGACATGCATGATTGACTATTTCACACACCCTAATGGAGGACGAACATCACTGCTCAGATTGATCTTACAAGCACAGGTCTGCGTATCAATTACCGATACTGATCAATGTAGTGACGGACAGACAACAGCAAGGAATAACTGTTGCATGTCTATATTGTGATCAGCTAATTCTACCGATGCAGAGGTTTATGTCTGATTCTTTAATGGTCTTCCAACCCCCCTAATCATCGGGGGCAGATCTCTGAGCACAAAACAGTCCTCAGCTCGGGGCTTGCATACAATTGATAATGTCGACATTTTGGGGAAATACACTCATTTGCTTCTTGCCGAAAGTTAGATGAGAAGATCAATACCACTCTCATGCCTGTGCGTTGAATATGAAGCTACAGCCAGCAGCTGGTTAACTTAGCACAAAGACTGGGAACAAGGGGAAACAGCTAGCCTAGCCTAAAGCCACAACTTTTTAAAACTTCATTAAAGATATAATGAATAATGATATATTGAATGAATTATGCTGGTAGGCACATTTTGTTACTTTTAAACAGAGCTTTGCTAGTTGTTTCTAGTCTTTGTGCTCAGCTAAGCTAATCTTACATTAGACATCAGAGTGGTCTTCATCGTCTCATCTAAAACTCCCAGCAAGAAGGCTAATGTTGCTGAAATATTATAAAAATGTGATTAACATCAACAGTGATTTCTCACACTTTGAGTATATTTAAAAGACAACGAGCCGGTTGTCTTACAAGTTTTTTAATACATTTCCTGTCTGAACTGTTTACATGCTAACACTTAAACCCGCAACACAATGACAAAAACCTGACGCCTCTCTCCCAAACCCTTGAAACCAGCTCCCCAAAAATACAAGCACATTTTCCGCTTTTCACTCAGATGGAAACTCTAAATTCAAACATTTTATTTTTTCCTCCCCATATCCGCTGCACACGATTCTGCACAATCTTCATAACTGAAGTCTGTTGTGTTCGTGTTGACAGCGTTGTCCTTCAAAACACTGAAGCGAAATGATCAATTGGCCACACTGATGACTCACAGGTGCAAACACTAGTTACTAAATTGGTCAATTACGCATCAGAGCAGGGGGCCGAAGGTGAGCTCTCCTGTTCTGTAGATGAACGGATGACAGCGATGCGGAGAGATACGGAGGGAGTGGATATCCAGGGTGAGAGGAGGGGGATGGCAGAAAAAGAGGGAGTCTTGGGTGAGGTCTGGGCCACTGCAGTCGATCTGGAGCTGGACACTGGAGCTGCAAGTGAGCAACTCTCTACACACTATGTAAAATACTTCATGTATTTAATAAGTGGGATTGTTGGGATTTGGGAAACTGGGTATTTCTTTTGGTGTTGATAGAAATGTTTAAGAATCAACATTTTCTGTAGTTCTTGTGTGCACTGGCATTTAAAAATCAAGATTAAGTAATGAAATCTGCAATATCAAAGCTAAAATTGATGTATAGACCTTTTTCAGATGAATAAATAGGTGGACTTATTTAAGTTATCCAGGTTGTTTCTGTCATGACAACAGGAGATGGTCAAAGATGTGTCTTAGTCGCCTGCTAAACCGACTTTGCGATGTGCTCAGCACGTGTTTATTTACATCAATCACACTTTTTGCAGCTTGATCTCCGTGCCCTCACCAGAGATCCCAGCTGTCCCTCCATCAGTCTGCGTCCTCCATCTCTCCTACAAACTGGGGGGCAGGGCGTAGGCAGGCCTATTCAACGGACCTCTTACTTTTGTGTTGCCTTTTTAAACATGCTCCCAAGCACACAGACCCCCCCTTCCTCCTCCACTGCAAAATGCAGCACCAACGGCAAGCCCGAATGCAAAAGCTGGAGTTTGGAGAAGTAAGTCATGCTCTTCTGAATTTATAGGCAAACTAAAATAGTGATTTTCATCTCATTACCTGCGAATATATGCAGAGTGAAAAGTGAAAAGCGCCTTGCACTACTTGCTGTGTACCACATTGCATTATTCTAAGTCAGACTGACTCGAGCACCCCATCTGTGCGCCCGAAATTTCTTTTTCTAAGGTCAAAATGTGAGATACAACGAGTCCTACCTAATAGTGATGGTGTGACTTAAACCACAACTACATTTAAAGATCCTGAAACTGAGCCAAGATGTATGTCCAGGGATCGAACCAAGATGGATAGGGGAGAGACCTCGGGGAGCAATAATGGTTGTTCTCAGTGTGGTAATCAAACTAATCTCTGTCTCTTTCTCTTAGTTGTTTTCTATCTCTAACACACACACAAATGGAGTATCTCTCTTTCTTATCAAGATTTTCTTTTTTTTTTGTTCTCCTGCCTTACCTTCTCTAAATATTTACTTAGCAGTGACAGTTTTCAGGGAATCAGAGTGTATTTCCTGGCTCTAGTTACCATAGGATACAGATTTGTTCAAGTTCATTACAGTGTCTCTCAGCATGTGGAATTTGTGTGATTCCTAATGAACATACGAATACAGAGTCAGAGCAGTGCAGTAGGTCTAACGTTTCCCTCTGGGGTTTATTTTGTACATTCAAAGCTGTACTCCTATGTCATTAGCCTGTATGTTCAGAATTACACATGTACAACAGTATAATCCCCACTCTCATTATATGACTGGCAGATGCACAAACGTGAAGGAATGAAAGCAAACATTGCTTTTGTGCAGGAACACTGCTTTACACGCTTTTTTCCCCATGCATATCAAATGCGTTTCGGCAATTGGAAAACATAATTCAGGGTGGAGGAAAAACAGAGGAGCTACTCTTGGAGGCAACCTAGCCAATTAATTTGCAGCTCAGATCTCAAAGCCTCACTGGAGAGGTGCTAGGCTACATACCACTAAGCTAATTTGTGTAGCAGGTCCGTATTAAATATATGCATGAGGCTAATTCAGTTAGTGTCGTAGCCCTGTAGCTGTGGTGAGTGCGGCGCTAGCTCCCATTAGCGATGTTTCTGCCTCCAGTGGAAATCAACAGAAGTCGAGGCAGACGCTGCTTTTTTGCATAAAGCAAACAAAATTAAATTTACTTCGCTAAATCAAAGTGTAGTGCCAAATGTGGGCATCTCTCTCTCTCTCTCTGTCCGCCTGTCTCTCTGAGGGATAAATTACTCCAGAATCATAAAAGAGTAAAAAAAATAAATAAATAAAAAATAAAAAAAAAATACAGAGAAAGAGAGAGAGAAAAAGAGAGATTTTAGTCAAGTGGGATTCCCCCTCTCAAACAATCCCAGCGTGCTATGCTTACTGAGATGTTATGATGCTTATGTGTCTCCAGTGTGTTGTGAGTGTTTCTCTGATTTCGTCTGTCTGTCGGTGCATGTTTCCCTCCGTGCATTTACCGCATTTGTGTGTTTCTATCAGGCCGACCTCGCAGGAAAATGCACTTGTTTGCAGAAAAATAAATGTCATGTTTCATCTCTGATGTCGGCCTAGAGAAACAGAAGCGTGTGAGCGTAACCAGGTTTTTTTTTTTTTTTTGTTTTTTTTTTAACTCTTACGTAAGTGAAATCTTCTCCAGACTCAACCTGGACGACACTAACCATGTGTTTTTCTTAGACTTGTTTGGTACTGAAGGTGTTAAAATTAGAGATGATGGATGCTTGAGCATGTCACTCAGTCACACAGCGACGTGAGCTCATTTATTTTGTGTATTGTTTTATTGTCAAATTCAGGTTGCCATGGTCTGTGGGTGTAAAAAGAAAAGAGAGAGTGTGTATGTATTGCATTACACACTGTGTGTGTGTGTGTGTGTGTGTGAAAGAAAGAGAGAGAGAGAGCTCCTTGCAGTATACCGCAGAGCTAGTCTGTAAAAAAATGGGCCGCTTGGCTGTTCCTATTGAACTTGACCTGCGGGCCAGATCAATGTGTGTGTTTGTGTGTGTGGGAGACGACCCGTGTGTGTGTTTGTGTGTGTGGGAGACGACCCGTGTGTGTGTGTGTGTAGGTGCGTGTCCACAAGCGTGAGTGCGCACTGCCAGATCAATGTGTCTCCGTGTGCCACGGAATGAGAGAGCACACTGATTACCCAGGGGTGGCGGGAGGGAGGGGAGGTGGAGGACGAGGAGGAGGAGGAGGGGTGAGAGGAGGGAGGAGGAGGATGATGATGATACAGAGGGGAAGGAGGAAGGGAGGGGAAGAGGTGGTGGTGGGGTGATGAGATTGAGCAGAGGACAGAGCTGAGACCAGGATCAGGAGAGAAGCTCAGATCATTTCATTTTCATTTTCCCTTCATTTCACTGCGAGCTGAGCCGTGTGCCGAGGCATTCCACATGGATGAGGTGCCAAAATTTAGATCCGTGGCCAGATGGCATAGATCAGTCGGGAAATAGCAACACAATCTGAATGGAATGGGATGGTTGGGGGGTCAGTGATCCATGCCCCTGTCTTTCTTCCTCCCTGTTTTGCCTTCTCTTTCTCTGTAAAAGCACCTGCACATTTATAAACCCCCCAAACTCACACGACCAGAGAGATGTGCTTCAGGTTTACAAGGCACACATAAAACCTCCCCAACCTCAAGGCTATTGATAGTATTTCTTTATGTGTGTATCAAGATGTTTGTTGTCTGTGTCCTTGCCTGTGTGTCTCGTCTAGTTTTTCTATGTTTTCATCAATAGGAGTATGAAGGACTGTGGCCCAATCCTTCAGCACTGCGGGGGCTTCTCTCATCTCTCTCTCTCCGTGTAGTTCCTGTCACTAGCAGTTCTGTTTGCAAACCCCTGCCCGTGCCCAATCAGCACGTAGCCAGTGTAAAGTGTATCTGTGGATGTGTGTGTAAGAGAGAGCAAGAAGGGCTTTTCAGTAGAGGTGGTCTACATCTTTTTGAAGGGCTATATTTCATCTTTGATGTATTTTGTATGTGAATGCAAAACCCATGAGACTCACCCACATCCCATGTGTGGAAGAATGTAATGGTGTGTGTGTGTGTGTGTGTGTGTGTGTGTGTGTGCATGAATAAAAGAGCCCAGGGGACAATTAGAAAATGTTCTGTTGTACATATCATGAAGTCCCTTGTAGCAAATTTGTCAATTTGGGGTGTATAAATAAGAAAATGAAAAAAGGATAACACCCCCTACCAAAGACTCCCTACCTTATCATGGTGGTTGGGTTTATGTGTCTCCGTGATCCTGGGAGCTGTGTTGTCTGGGTCAATAGCACCTGGTAAGGTCTCACAAGGCAAATTGGTCCCAGCGGAGAGATCACGCTAAGAGCGATTCACAGACTTTGATGAATCGGCTGAGAAGGTGCTGCAGCACCTTGCAAAAAAAGATAAACTGGGGCTCCATCCTGGAGCTGGGCCTTGACTCATGTGAGTCAACCAGACAAAGCCCAAAAAGAACTAGATGGAGCTGACACCCACCACACGCAGGGATAGGAATAGGGGTTGTGTGCTTTGCAAATTGACTAGCAGGCAAAGACCTAGGCATGCTGACTCTTGGCATTGCAGACGGGTCCTGGGAATGTGAAACATTGGCATACTGGCAGGGACAGAGGCACCAGGGAGTTGTGGGGATACTCACGAGCCCCCGACTGAGCACCACTGCGGTGGGGTTCTCTCCAGGGACCGAAAGGGTCACCTCTATGCGACTCCGAGTTGCTGCGCTGCAGAGCTGTTAACTGATCACCACCCGGTGGTGAGTTGGATCAAATAGAGGGCGAGGTTGCTGGACTGGAAGAGCTGCAGCTTTGGCAGTCGCTGAAGCTAAAACCTGGGAGAGTGGAGAGTTTGGGGATGCCATGGAGAAGGACTTTCAGTTGGCATCAAGTTTGGCAAACTGTGCAGTGACACACAAAGGGAAAGCAAGACTTGACTCAGGTTGTGTTCAGCGAGGGTCGAGACCTGCTGATCTGGACTGGGGATATTGTCAAGTGGTGGAAAGAATCCCTGAAACCAATGAGAATATGACAGGATCTCAAGGCACACTGTGGAGTGTCCGATTTGAGAACCTCTGAATGGCATCTCTCCTTTTGGCATCTGACATCATCCAGTTGGCTGCATCAGATCATGAACTTCAGCTCGCACTGGGGTGGTTTGCAGGCCAGCGTGAAGTGGCTCATTGGCGTGAAAATGAGCTGGCTGAGGTGGTACAGGCATCTGATAAGTATGCTTCTTCAGTGCCTATCTTTGGAGGTGTTCCACGTCCAACTGGCAGGAGACCCTGGGACAGACCCTAAACTTGCTGGAGGGACTATATATGTATATGTGACCTGGAAATATCTCAGGATTCCCCAGAAAGAGCTGGAATGTGTTGTTGGGGAGAGGGATGTCTGGAACACCGTGCTAAACCTACTACCACAATCCGACCCTGGATAATTGGAAGAAAGTGATTGATGAATGAACTCTGAATTCGATGATATGAATTCTTTGAGCCCAGGTATTCTTGGTCATTCATTTGACATATAGTACATCTCCAGTACTGAATGTATATTCTCAGCAGGTATGTGAGTACTCATATTTATCTGTCTGGTTTGTTTTTCAACCTGTAAACTGTATCAAGGCTCACCTGGTGATGCTGCATTGAAAAGATAAAGATGAAGTTGATCAAAACTATTTATGAACTCAAATGTAGTACCGTAGTACTGTTTTAATGCATTTATTGATTTCCCAGCAAGGACAAATGATGAGATCATGTTGATGATCTCTCGTGCAGCCTACTTAAAATGACATCATATCGATAAGCAAATAAGCAACCGTGTAAGCTACTTTGTGAAACTGGAACAACGACAGCACTCTGCTATGGCCTTAATCACTAAAAGCTCAAAAAGAAGCTTTAATCTAAATAATGAAACTCTTTTAACAGAGTATGAAAAACACAGTCAGCATTATTCCTTATTTGTGTTTTATCTGAGGTAATATGATGGTCCATGTTGCAACTGTACCTAGTTTACCACGTGTGCATGTGTGAGTATATGTTTTCAGTATTTTGCACACACACCCACACCCACACAGCCTTCCTCCCTCTCCTCTAACCCCTGTCTGTTCAGCTCTACCTCAGGAGGAAATTGAATTGGAGAGTTGACCCTCCCTGACACAAGGCAAGCACCATTGATTTTTATTGAAACATGAGCCATCGATACTGGAATAGCTTTTGATTCACGGCGCTATCTGCTTCCATGAGTCTGCTTCCTCAGTTAACAGTACGACCTGGATTCGGCTGTCATTTCAGCCATCTTCTTTTCAAATTATGAGTTGTGCCACATTTAATTGCAAATAAACCTCACAACTTACTGTTGAAGCCTGAAAGACTCTTGAATTCATGTTTTATATCAAAATAAAATTTTAATGTTTTAAAATAAATGAATGGTTCATTTAATAGATATTCTGGGGTTTTCAGTCACATCACATGATCTTCATCACCAGATGGAATTTGCTTTGTCTAATCTAATTGTAAATTGTAGATGTTTAAATCTGTATCATTTTGAATCGGTTTGATATTAAAGTGCTCAGAAAGAAATCTAAATGTGAACGTCTACTGAGCAAATTCCATCCGCTGATGAAGAACATGTAGTCACATGCTTGAGAACAGCCACTAAATGCACCATGGGGTGAAGTCATTAAATACAAGCCCATTATGTCGACTGAAGACTCACACTCATGCTTGTGTATTCCCTTCAACAGCTCACCCAAAGATTTATTTTTTTGTTTACTGTTTCATCACATAGCGGAAATATTTTTTGTCTTGATGTTGAACTTGGTCACCTGTTGGTCAAACACCTGCTTTTGATCATTTGAACTTGAGGTATGTAACATATGATTATGTGGGATGATTAATAGGATGCGTCCCACATTGCACGTGTTTGTGAGTTAAACTTTTAAATCCTCTCAGATTGTTACGTTTTTCATCATTTTTAGAGGACCTCCAAGAAATACAAATTCTTCCTTGCAGTCCCATTAATTATCCCGCTCAGATTTATCTTGCAACTCTTTGGAAGACCCCCAACCCCTAGATTGGGAACCTCTGATTTAATACTATCATGACTCTCGATGAAGAACTTCACTTTGCCCCCTTTAAGAATGGAGAGTTGATGGTCTCTATACAAACACACATGCAGCTGCATAGGCACAAACACACACACAGCTTGCTTTTACATAAAATAATTACAGACACACAGCTCAGGTACTTAATACCACACACAAACACAGACACATACACGCTCAACTGATGAAATCCAGTGCAGAGAGGCTGTGGTGGTGCATATTGATGCCCAGCCAAGAGCTCCCTGCTGGGCTTAGCTTGATCCCGATGCGCCCCTGGATGGCTTTGCAACTCTGGAAACCAACTCTGTGGTTAACCTGCAACAAATATACACACATAAATACACATGTGCACACACACACACGTCTAAAAGAACCCTGCAAAGCTTCAACTCTGGTATGTTTTATGAGTCTGAATTTGGCTCCCAGCGCACAGCCACAGTTCACTGTTACTAGAGAACAAAGCTGAGCGACCTGTGTATGTGTGTGTGTATAACCCCACATGTACTGTATGTAAGTGTGTGTGAAGCTGTCAGTGCTGCTCGTAGCTGGGACTCTTTCCCTCTCTAACACATGCTGATAGACACTCATATTTCCTGTGGTAACAAGCGTGAAAATGGCCTCATAAATCCAAAGTGGTTTTACAGAGACCACATCAGGGCCTAAAGAAGACGTATTATGTAAATAAAACAACACGCCATCAGTAATGCTGGCTTGTTGCCGCCACCAGATCATAATGACTCAGTGGGAGACTTTTAGCGGAATATAGCAACAGTTCGATTAGGTGTGTTGTTGTACATATATGTCTGTGTGTGCGCGCGTGTGTGTGTGTGCGTGCTCGCACACAAGGCCCCACGCAGACACACTCCTCTGCTACATAATTTGATATTTCATCATAAGTCTCTATCACAGCATGGTGTGGCTCTTTGCAGCCTGCCATGGTCCAACGATCTGTCAGCAGAGCACAGGGAAGGCAGGGCCAATCCACTTCCTTGGTGTAACACACACACACACACAGGCACACACACAGAAAGGTGTGTGTGTGCGTGCGTGCGTTTGTGTGTGTAAAAGCTTGCGTACAAACATAGAATGGACTTGTGCACAGCCGGATGTTCAGTGCGCTACAGTGATACTTTGATGCACAAACACAACCGAGACTCACGTATTCAGTCCCTCACACCACACGCACACATGCACACACACACGCCCTAACGGCTCGCCTAGCTCCGACCCTTGATGGATTGGCTGCACTCCTGCCGTGACAGACGAGCGATGGATGGAGAGCTGAGAAGATGAAGGGAAGAAAGGAACGGAGGGGGGAGTGTGTGCGCGCGTGTGTGTGTGAGGGTGTTGGAGGAGCGAAAAGAGCTGAGTGCAGTGGTCTCGGTGCCAGGGAGGATCTTACATGGGGCCAAGCAGATCATTTCCTCCTCGGCAGCACGTGTCATTTCCTCTAAACAAACAGCCCTTCTGTGGACAGGAGAGAGGCTGGAGGCCTGCCCTGTCAATCTCTCTCTCTCCTCTACTCCTCCTCCTCCTCTGTCCTCCTCTATCTCCTCTGTGTGTGGAGGAAGATGTGTGTATGTTTTTGTGCCTAGGAGCCAGTGCAGTACGGACCTTTAGGCCTACAAGCATTGTTTATTTGCTCTACAGTGGATGCTGAAATCTCAAACACTTATTTGATTGGTTAATAGACAGAAAATACTTTTTTTACTTTCATTTATTAAATAGCCACTCCACCAAGTCACATGAAGATCAGTTTACTCATCAAGTGCTGTAATACTCAGCCTGTTAAAACAGCTGTAAAACAACCCTGAGAACATCATCAGGGTTGTTTTTGTGCAAGCTTGTAACAGAAAATCTGCGTAACTTACTACTGTAGGTGCAAGAATTGGGCATTTACCTGGCATGGGGTGTGTGTAATGTAATATGCTATGGAGTTGCATTATGGGAAATGTGATATCTTAGCCTCTGCATGTCATTTTCTTCTGTTTTTTAACGTTTCAGGCAACTCTCCCAACTTTTAGGGAGAGCAACACTAAATCACTAGCAATTGTCTCAATTGTGTAGTAATTGTCTAACACCACTTTGGATTTATGAGGCTATTTATCGCAACGGGGGCTGCACAGATGGCTTCAGAAAAAAACAAAAACATGCTATATTTACTGGCAAAAAAAAAAAAAGTTAAACCTGGCTCGGCTTTCGCAGCAACATAATGTAGCATCGTCCTGAAACCCACTGCACTGGCAAATCACATACTGTACATGCACATGCACATTCCTGACAGATTACTCTGTACCACGGGCTGTTTACCTTATGATCACTGCGGATGACTGCTATCGACGTAACTTCCCAGTTTGTTTTTTTTTTTTTTTTTTCGGCCTTTCTGGATCACATTTCATCATCTCACTGGTACCTGTAACAAAAACGCCGCGATCAAAGCAGCTGTTCTCAGTCTGAATATCAAGGAAGACATTTATCAAGCAAAAATACCGCACGTTCACTGGATCCAGCTTCTCAGTGGGATGATTTGCTGCTTTTCTTTGTTTTATATCATTGTAAATTGAACATGTTTTGGTATTGGACTGTGTGCTGGAGAAAGCTATTTGAAGATGGAAGATATATCACGCCTTCTGACATTTCAGAAAATAATTGGTCAATCGAAAAAAATATTGACACTTGGGGAGTCCTGGTAGTTAAAGCTAATATCAGATAACTCCAGGATCCCTGTTTTGGACCATTGTTGCGTATCATACATCTTTTTTTCCCCTCACTTTTCTTGTCTGTGTCAACACGGCCAGCTATTAAATACATGCAGTTTATTTGATAATTAAAATAGTCTTGCAGTCCTAGTTAAATACAAAGTACTGCATGATGTGTATGCGCCTATAGTACTCGACGGTGCTGCAGTAAATAGCGACATTTTAGGCATTGTGTCAGACGTGATTTGTGTTTTGCAGCCAGGAGTGTGTTGTATGTGCAAACCACCAATTGCATTTGCTCATAATTGCACACTTAAAGACGTAATTAGGCCTGCCTGTTCCATTGCTACACAAAGAGATATGACACAGTACAACGAGGTGTGTGTGGAGGTTCACACACAAGCAAGCAAGCACGCACCAACGTGTTTTAATTAACATGTTAATCGCGCACACTTAACATATATGGAGACCAAGTTGGAAACAAATATAATGGCTTGTTAGTGGCTATATAGTACACCACGAGACGAGTTTTTACAGATGGCGAGAGTGCTCAGTGCACTGTGTTGAAGAAGACACATGCCAACGAATGAAAAGGAAAATGTTCATTCCTTTGACCACGTACTGTATGTCACATTCTAAACAATAAATTAATAAAACATGAGCAAATTAAGAAATGCAATCACATGAGTGACAACAGCACGAACAAACACTCTGCAAATACAGAAAAGGCAAAAACACCAGCATGCTTTTCGTAGTGTCCCTCAGGAACGTGTGTTGTAGGCTCATTTCACTAATTTCCGTGACTTGCATTGCAAATTCTTTTTTTACCGAATGTATGTGTGTGCCAGGGTAAAAAAGATTTTTTTTTCATTCATTAC
The DNA here is from genome assembly GCA_023373845.1 of Nibea coibor. NCBI lineage: Eukaryota > Metazoa > Chordata > Actinopteri > Sciaenidae > Nibea > Nibea coibor. Next base: position 9,721,831 of record CM041730.1, read on the forward strand.
GGTCATTATTTGTTTGTTTGTTTTGCTGTTTTTGCCATTTGGTTGCATCCGCATCCAACAGAGCAACATTAGTATGAAGTGAAAGTCCAATATTCTCTCCTCTCCACTCTTGTTTTAGCTTTGCTTTTGGTCACCACCAATCAGCTGCTAAATGCTCCAACTAGTTACTTGCAGGGTTCTGTCTTTGTTTGGTGCTGGCCTTTTGAGCTTTTTATTTTTTTTTACTCAGAATGGGCTGCCTGCTGCATCTGTAGAGGATGTGCGCAGAGAGTGTCAGAGTTAAACAAACGACTAACCAAAAACAATGAGCTGAAGGGCTCTAAAATGCTCTGTAGAGCTGAGAGGTATGGCAGGTCTCTTGGTCACCTTTGATTTCTATCACCAGTCAGGATGCTCTTAGTGCGCTCAGCGTCCTCCTTCTTCATCCTGTCTAAACTGCATTATCTAATAAAAACATCACCTCCTTAAAAAAAAACCCCAAACAAACACACGGCATAAACAACCCTAAAAAGTCAATAAATGTGATCAAGCTAGAGATATGACACCCTGAAAAATCACAGACAGAAGCGTGCAAACACCTAATCGTTACCTCAACAAGCATGCCGGGGCATCCAAGGCACTGAGCTACAAGAGGAATGAGGCACGATCCTTCGTCTGAACCTTGAGATATGAGCGGTGTGTGTGTGTGTGTGTGTGTGCGCGTGTGGGTGAGTGTATTTAGCAGCCCTCACTCTCTAGCTGGCTGCTTAAGAATCCAGTCACATCTCTTGCTAGCAGGCAGGCAGTAAGGCGCTTTCACGCTCACAGGTTTGCTTTGGTTGGGTCTAATACCCCTTTCTCTCTCTGTATGTGTGTGTATGTATATATGTGTGTGTGTGTGCGTGTGTGTGTACGTACATGAGCATATGCCTAAATCTGCCTGTATGTGTGTCTTACTCCATACTTCTTTGTTTCTTTACTTTCTGTTTATGTGCGACAGTTGTGCGTTCACGTTTATGTGAGCGTGCGTATCCGTGTGTGTGTGTGTGTGTGTTGGCTCTCGGCAGCACTGATAAACCCACTTAGACTCTCCCCTGATCTGTTCGCTCTGGGCTGGCAGCCCCCTGCCTTGGCTGACACACACACACACACACACACACACACACACACTCACAGAGCCCTCTGCTTTAGCTGCTAGCTGATCTGTGACGGCCTGCCACTCAAACGCAGCTCCGTTGAGACACTGCACAAAGGAGGAGAGGAGGCTGGGAGTGGAGGGAGGAAGGGAGGAGGTGGTTGTGGGGCGGAGAGAGAGAGTGAGAAAGAGGGGGGGAGAGAGAGAGAGAGGGTAGGGGTATCAGTGTCTTTCTTTTGGGTGCCTGCTAGCTCCCACTCTCTGGCTGTCTCCTTATCTCTCTACTCCTCACTCTCCTCCACCTGACTGGCTTTGGCAGCTGCTCTTCACTCCCCAACTCCCCTCCCCTTTTTTCCTCTCTCCCCTTCTCTCTATTCTCCCCTCTTTCTCTCCCTCCATCTCTATTTCCTGTCTTCATTCTGCTACCCGAGCGAACGCCAGTTCATCTTGCCCACATTTACTTCTCGAGATGGGAAGACTTAGCAAAAGATGAAAGGGGGGAGAGAGAGAAACAGCCACGGTGCGCAAAGGCAAATAAATAAATAACTCACTGTATGCAACAGAGAAAAACATGTTTGTCAAAGAGGAACACTGATATACAGCGAGGGAAACAGTAGGAAGAGCAGGTGCGCACACAGGAAACCTGTACAGTTTTTCGTGCGCTTCGTGCGTATCACAGGAATGCAGCTAACATACAGTAAGCAGTGACCAGCAGCTCAAGACTCGCCGCGCTGTGCAGCTACCAGTGATTTTCTACCGCAGCCTCATACACCTAACTCCCTCACCATACACCACATTAATGGACGTCCGTGGCTCAGGTGGTGGAGGAGGTTGTCTCATAATCAGAGGGGTTTTTTTTACAACAAGTGTCATAAACGCGTTGAGTGGTTGGTAGATCAGGAAGGGACTAAGTACAAGTATCCATTTATGATAAATAACTGAAGGATTTAACAAAAACAAAACATACTCTATGTTCAAACTCGTACGGTTCTGGTGTTCTTTGTGCAGGTTTTAAGCATTAAGTCCTCAAAATTTAATTTGTTCAAGAGGTATTATCTGATTGGACGCTCCTTAACAGGATGACATCATTTGTATGTGCTTTCCAAAGCCATCGCAGATTACTGTTGGTGAAATACATGTGATGTGACAATGCTCTGGTGTTTCCTACATTTAGGCACACTAGGTTAGGTCAAACTTAGTGCTTTATTAAGGGTTGGAGAGCTACTCTGTCATTGCTACTATATATACTTCACTCTGCATGAGCACGGCATGGCTCAGTTTATGAAACAAATCTTACATGGATGAACAAACTCAAAGCTTTCTTCTTTTGTCTTTTATTAATGTTACTCTGCATGCCAGCGCCATTATTTAGATATATTATATATCACTTTTGCTTGTTCCCAAGTTTAATATAAAATTGTGACAATTTCTATTTCCTTCTTCAGTGAACATGCTTTTTTTCTCTCTCGTATTTCCAAAGTCTTTGATAATTTCTACTTTAAAGAACTCCAACACTGACTGCCAAAGGAAAACGGGGAACAATGTCTCCAAAGTCAAAGTCTGATGTTTTATTGATCCATTCATCCATCCTGACCTCTGCCATATCCTGACTCTTCAATTACCTGACTGACTCCTTTGTTTCCGTAATAATTACTACGAGCACTAAAGGGCTTTGTCACGAGAACGTGAAAATATGTTGTTCTGACACACTCATAGAACTGACGCTGCTGTTATTCATGGGAGAACAGTTGTCATTTTTAAGAGATCTACCTCTGCTTCCAACAAGAAAATAGTGGAGGTGAACAGAATTTCATTTGTGGTGTCACAAAACATCAACAGCAACTACATCTGTGACTGAAAGTTTTAATGAAATCTTTGATTTATTTAGTGTGAATGAAATGGCATTCACTTCCACTGTATTGTAGTGATGCTAGACTATATTTGCTGCATGTAATGTGAAAGTGTCTGTAAAGTTCCTTTTTTTAGTGTCTTTCAGCTCATTGTTTTGTTTTTTACAGCCATACTTACTTACTGTTTTGGTCCCCTCTCACAGCAGGTGACTGCCAAAAAGTGGGACACTATCTATCCAGCACCAAACAGCATACAGCAGACAAACAAAGTAAGCGACTAGTCTGTGAACGTGATTAAGCATTTAGCGGCTAAAGAGTTTGGTAACATGTTAGCTATAATGTGACCTGTTGTGCTGCCTCAAAATGGCCAAACAAATAAATTAGTGCAGGTTGAAGGGAATAAAAAAAAAGGTAGTTCTGAAAAATCTAATAGGAGTAGGGATTTCCTCGTCAGCATGTGGCTGGGAAACCAACACTACAGCAGCTTCTGCCAACCGTGTTTCATTAAGGTGAAGATTGTGTGGAAGTGAGAAAACAGTGCGTGACAAAACAATCCTGATAGCAGAAGCTTCTATACGTGCCGGACCAGCGGGAGAAAGATAAAGGGGAGACACATTGGGGTAGAGCAAGAAAGCAAAGGACAAATAGAAATTGAAAAAGAGAAAAACAAGGCCGCGATCCCCAACAAGCCGAGACGAATGACAGCATCCAAAGTTGGCGATAAGATTGAGGTGGAGAAAAGAGACAAAGGAAGGAGTTTGTGGTAGAAGAGAAAGAGCATGCTCAGCAATATAGATCCATAGCCCTGGGTTAGCGAAGACAGAAAGAACTCTTCATCAGCACCTCGACTGCTGCCGATATTGCTGAATCATCATCGCCCGATACACAGCTGCAGGATAAGAAAAAAAAAAAGGCCTCTGACACATCATCACCTCCATTATCACTCATTGGCCTCATCATTGTCATAACACGGGATAAAAGCCATCGTGTGCATCATTCGCTATAAGAGAAAGACAAAATATTGACTTGTAATTCACTTTCTAAATGAATCAAACTGTTGGTGGAGTTCATCCCTTTAACTATTCTTCCCAAAGCCTAGTGGGAGACGCCTGGAGCTATTGGGCATCTTTCCCGGTGCCAGCCTCGCACCTGCCCCTGGCAAAAACAAAATAACTATGCAAAACTCTCTTTCGCTCTTGCAGGCTCCCCTCTTCCTAGTTTCCTCTTTTCCTCTTTCAGTTTTTAATTAAACTGAAGCAGAGGGCTGCGAAAACCTGCTACTAATTACACAGCCGCTGCCTCTCTCTCTCTCTCTCTCTCTCTCTCTCTCTCTCTCTCTTTCTCCTCTGTTTGCTTGTTTCTCCTCTCCTCTCCCTTCTCTTGCCTCCTCTCTGAGCTGAGCTGGAGCTCCGCCAACAGCCTGTGGAATCACTTACCAGCTACCACAACGGGGGAGAGAACGTACACATGTCGGCGCGTACACACACGCGCGCGCGCACAAACACACACGTTGGCACAAAAATGCGTGTGAGCGGACAAACCCAGTTCACAAGTTGAAATGTGCAAAATGCAGAACACACACGCAGGTCGCACTCAAGACATCCCGACGCGCTCGTGCTTACCCGTTTTGCGGCTTTGCTTGTATGTGTGTGTGTGTGTGTGTGTGTGTGTGCGTGTGTGTGTGTGTCACAGGCACAAGGGTGATCAGCTCCCTAATGAGAGAGAACACTAATCATATTTCACACTGACACAAACACAATCGCAACATCTGTATCCACTGTGGCCCGCCCTCTCACTCCTCTCCCTCCTTGCCTCTGATGCACAGTACCTTCTCTCCCCACTCCTCTCCCCTTGCATCTTTCACCTCAATCCCCTGCTCCCCCTTCCATCATATTCTCCATCTTTCCATCACTTCCCTTTCCTCCTCTGCCCTCTTCACAGGCGCCGAATACACAGAGGTAGAAAGCTTGAGAATGACACCCTCCTGTCACCCTGCTCACCTTTGCTTCATCTCTCCCTCCGTCTCCCTTCATCAAACTATGCATCTCTTCTCTTCTCTTTGACTCTCTCCCCTTTCCATCTTAATACAGTACGCTCTTATTTAAGCTTGTGCTTTGAGGGGGGATGGTGGCGGCGACACTGTAATTTAACAACGGGTCGTCCAATCCATCACGCAGACAATGTACACACACCGCTGCCATGCATTACCTGCAGGCGAGTGTGTGCGCTTGGGGCTGTGGTGCATCTGAGTGAGAGAAGGAGAGCGAGCAAAAGAGTGAATCAGTGAGAAGGAAAAGGGGCAAAGGAGAGAAACGGGAGGGGATAAAGGGGAGGAAACAACGGCAGAGATAACACAGAGTGTAATATAAAGACACCTCCACGGAGGACACACACAATAATGGCTCTGAGCAGTGTTGGGCAGAGGAGGGAGTGATAAAAACAGGAGTGGTAGCTTGATGATAGGAGATAGAGGGAGCAGATAGAGAGATGCAGCTTTAGCTAAAGTAGCTGGACAGCAGGAGTGGGCGGGACACAGAAGCCCCCTCTGCCGCAATCAAGCCTCTGTCACCATCTGGACGCCATTTTAAAACCATCAGCTCTGGCTCCCCATGTAAACAAGGGCACGACCCCAAACATGCTCCCCTCACTAAATGGGCTCTTTCTGGCAGCTGCAGACCCCAAAATGGCTGACTTTGTGGGGTGAGAATTGGAGCCAGAATGGCTGGCTGACTGTGTGTTACAGGGGAGGGCGTTCTGTTCGTCATTACTGCAGCATTTCTGACTGTGTACACAAGATGTTAGGTTGTCATTTCTCCAAAATCAGTTAGTGGTAGTGAGTTCGGCATTCCAACACCCCCCCCCCCCCCAGAATGGATGACTTTGAGGAAAATGGGATGCATGGTGTCTGGTTCAGTTGATCCAAACTGGAGACAGGTAGACAAGGAAAGGAAAGATATGACTGATTACCAGGACAATCACAGATTTGTTTATACACAGAACCAAGTAGCAATTTATTTGCATGAACCTAATAATCATGAAAATTACATGAACATGATTTAAAAGTGGAATCTAATCTCAGCCTGAATCCAAATGATGGTCCAACCCTCTCCGTTTCTAACAGTCCACGCTGCAGCTAACAATTTCTTTCATTATAATCGGATTTTTGTTGTTTAGTCAATAATCATTTGGCCTATTAAATGCCAAAAACTAGTGAGAAATGTCCATCAAAATCACAATTTCACAAACAAGCTGACATCTTCAATACACCTGTCCAAACAGGAGTTCAAAATCCAGATATTTAATTTACATTCATAAAGGACTGAGAAAACCAGCAGATATTCATATTTGAGAAGCCGGAATCAACTCGTGATTTTGCTTTAAAAAAAGATTCAAACGATTAATTGCTCAATAAAATAGCTTTTTATTCAATTCCCCATCAATTTATCGATTAATCGACTAACAACTTCAGCTCAATTTCAGCTTATTTTAGTGGCCTGCAGTTATATCGCGAAGCAGCAAAAATGACTGTAAAAATGAAAGGTCAACAAAACAGGTCCACCTCGTTCTCTAAAATAAGCGCTGGGTATTGCTGCTGTTCCATGAACAGGTTAACTTTAATTGGCATTTAGATTAACACAAACAAATAAACAAACAAGCGTCATGAATGGCAGATTATTGAGAATTATGATGTGCTTACATGGGTGTGGGACAGAGATAGAGAGATAGAGTCTATGACAGTGAAAAACAGAGGGAGCATGTCAGGGGGCTGTGTGTATTCCTATGGGGGATTGTGTCTGCGTGTGCGCGTGTGTGTGTGTGTGCTTGTGTGTGTGAACATGTGTGTTTGTAAGCAACACAAAGGGGAACAGTTGAAGATCTGATGCAAAGTTCAGACACACGCACACGGGCGTGCACGCACAAACACAGGCCCGTATCTCAGGGAGAAGTATGATAATGACATGGAAATGATATGGTAATGATATGGTAATCTGGCAACATTATTCTGCCCACCAGAGACTAGGAGGGAGAAGAACCTGCCACAAACTGCACACATGCACACACCCACATGCACACACGCAGGGACGAGGTGAAATCTATGGACTGGCATGACTACGGAGAGTCAGGGGGGAAGGTGTGTGTCGTCCAAAATACTGAAGAGAGGAAGTCTCTTTGGTTGATTACACACAAAAATTTTTAGCTGTAAAGTGCAACACTTTACAAAACTCACAAATGAAAATCAGTTCTGTGCTACACAACAGGGATTGTACATATTAAGAGTATGACAAAAAAAACAACTTATGGTTGAGTTACAAGATTTCTTTTAGCTTCTCAGCTCAATCACTGCGGATGACAACTGAGCCAACACAATCCACTGATGAACTGTCACAAGGTAATCTCCAGAAGAAGACTAGTAAGAGGACTTTTTTTTTTTTTACCATCTTCTTCTTTTTCCAAGGTCAAGAATGGAACTTTATGCTCAAATATATTTATATCTATATTTATAAATATATAGAGAGTTTATATAATGCAGTAGATATCCGAAATAAACCTAAAAAAAAGACCTACAGCATCAAAATAGAGCCACTGACCATAAAGCGTGGACTATTAATAGACCTTTTATTACTCAGGCTGCAACTTTTACATTGAATACAACACTGCCACCCTCTGGATACACACTTACACTGCAGTGTTTATAATGTACAATATATAGGCCTACAATATACTGATCATGTGGAATAATTGCAACTGCAAAGTGTTATTTAAGATTCTGTGAGTCATAACAACATGAACATCATACAATAATGTTACTATGTATATACCCCTCACACTACTAGTTTATATTATCTACTATTATTCAGATGACTTAACTTTTTTCAGTTTTTCAAATCTACTGGATTGCAGTATCAGGTACAAGCACCTACATAATATAGAAGTAGATTAAGAGAAAGGAAAATGACATTTTGTAAACAAAAAATTGAGCATGAAAAGCCAGTCCACATTCTGGCTCCTTTACCTGAACTTTCATCTCAGTATGTATCTGGTATGTGTACTGTTTACTGAGAAAACTATCAGTTGAGGGAGACCATAAGCTTTCTAGAAAAAGGTAGTAAGTGGACATTGAGTGAGCATTCGTTTTAATGTGAACTAATAAAGCTAAAGGCAAACTGCTGATAAAAGAACAACATCGCCATTGCTTATTTCCTTTCCTTCTTACCTTTCTCTCTGTCTCTTCCTCCCTGGTTGTCAGTGTTTCCCTCGCTGCTTCCGTTTAAGTGGCTGTGATTGACAGGTGGGCTATATCCATGCAATATCACCCAGCGCACGTTCCTATTCCCTCCTGGAGCCTTCATCCACCGGTCAAATTAACCTTCTGTGCCAACGGGAGGGGGCCCTGCGTGGGCCAATCAGCAGGTGATTAGGCCGGGGGTGGGAGGGGTGAGGGGTCACTGCGATGGGGCCATCGCAAGCCTGATTGGTTTCAATCAGCAGCCAGCCGCAAGGACAGCTGGGAGCTGAGCCGCAGTGAGCGCTAATCAACGCGTCCCACAGTGAGGCATGAACAGTCACCACACACACACGTACACACATACACACAGGTGGATTGATGTTGGTGTGTACACACTGACAACACGGACATCTCTGTGTGTAGACATTCACACAGAGACAAGAAACACACACAAATACACACAGCAAGACACGGGAAGCAGAAATGAACAGTCAAGACCACAACAGATAAACAGAAAATCCCATAATGGAAAAAAAAAAAACAGAGAAAAGAGACAGAGTGAGAGAGAGACAGACCGAGAGAGAGAGAGACATACCCAGAGCCACCACAGAAACTCACAGTAAATTGAATGACTAATTGCATTGGATTCGTTAATTTGACCACTGGCACATCTGATAGGGGCCCGTGACATTGATTAGCAATGCTCTGTCCTACAAACCACAACAACACCTCCTCTGTGATGTCTCAAATGTGGAACAATTTGGATTCTCTCCGCAGTGTCTGATGTTATGCTAATTCTTGTTCAAACCTCAGTAAAGCGCAGCGTTGACCAGCCACTGATCAGATGAGAAGAAAGAAGTCACAAAGAGTTTACTATACGGCTCCTCTTTGGTGGGTTGAAAGCGGAGAAGACACAGTGGTCTCCTCTGGTTTCTATTTATGACGGTCAGCGTCACTGATCGTTGAGAGGAATGTCTGCAGAGCAACAGGAGGAAAATCTCCTCCAGTGTGCGATGCATCCCATGTTCACATTTTAGCAATGAGTTTCTAGAAATGTAAAATCATCTGTTGCGCCAGTGCCACCAGCTTTCAATGTTTGACCTTTTACATGTATATTCTCTCATAAAACATCAGGCCATATTTTTTTTCACTTTCCTTTTCTTACCTTTTTATTCTACAAGAAATCAACAGTCTTCTTCTGCCACCTACTGAGACAAAATAGGGAGATCTAGAAAAGCAGGTATTTTTAAGATATGCAAAATAAGAGAGAGAACCATTTTTTTTTTATCTGTGTAGCACCATGAGTCATCACCAGTTTCATTGTTAGAGACTTAAACATTGTCAAACAAGAGCTTCTTAGTTTGAACACTAAATATAGGTTATGAGTAATAGTTATTTTTTTGCCTTTACTAAGTAATTATAGTATCAGAACACATCTTAATCACTCCATAGTTTAGTATGGAGTGATTAAGATTAGTATATTAGTATATATATTCTCCAATGATAATCAAACCCTGTGTTACTAAAAATCTGGTCTAGTAAAACCATGGCAAAGATGTAGATGATGGTCTTCATTTGTTCTTTTAGTTAGCTCAAGTCTCAAAACTCTGATTCAATTCTCACTTGTGTACGTCTCTCCAGTAGTGCTGCGGAAGACAGGACTGCCAACAAACTCCTTATCTTTTTCAGGAGCTGTCACTTAGAGAAATGTGGAATGTAAAAAAAAAAAGGTGGCTTTCTTCCTGGCACTAAAATCACTGGCTACTGTCTACTGGATGATTCAGCAGAAGGTTGGATGTAAATTGCTTGAATTAATTGGCCAGTTGTTGCTGTTGTTTAATGATGCAAGTCCTGTCCCACTTTGTGGAAAGATTTTGATGTCAGTTTAGTGGAACCACAGTTGATGGCAGCAGTGACATATAATACCAACATCTCATTAAACTTGGCAAGAAGACAAAGCAAGTTGTTTCCCCCGTAAGAAAGGAAGCCTGCTCCGAGAATATGACCAACTATTGTGTGACACATTGTTTACATTAGTGTTGTTACTGTTTAATAGGCTACTGGAAAATGCATTTCCATGTTTCTCTTGACTCATTTCCTAACTTTCTTGTTCTAATAAAACATAAGTAAAAATCAAGCTTCAACGGGTAGTCTATTACAAAACAACAATACGTCTACTTTAAGTCAATGCAGTCATTCTTTTATGTAATTTCAATAACACATTCATGAAAACATGTTGTGTTCTGTGTATGCTAAAATAATATTTCTTATAGCAATAAATGATCTATAACTTAAGAGTTACTGATACAGCTGTGAACTCAGAGCAGAGTGTCCTCCCAGTGTGGAGGAGTGTTAGTGTTTGTACTATAGGTGTTTTTTTGGACCACCTGGGATGCAGGTAAATGCTGACAGGCAGCCGTCAGCATTGATGGGGAGTCGCTGTCGTGACAGATTCAGAGCTGGTGGGCAAGGGGCAATATAAAACTGCGCTCAGCACCCCCTATGAACATAATGCCAGAGGTGAAAGGACCGAAGTGGATGTTGACAGAAGAAACCAAGAAGAGAAAATGAGAGTGACTGAGCATGAGACCGCCAGACAAGAGTAAATCTTAGACTGACTTTTAATCACTGCCAGGAGCTTCATGAAATAAAAGGCTGAAAGACAGATGGCTTGCTGCTATGTCTTGTGTCGTCACACTTAGTTGACTTTTGGCTGTTAGCAAAGTTGTCGACTCACTAGTTTTTGGTCATAATAAATGTAATCATCAACAATCAACAAATGCATGCGTACAGCTGTCCATATTTACAACAGTGGGAGAACACTGAAACGGGGGGTGCTAAATCACAAAAAATACCGACACAACGGTGCTTCAATAGTAAATGAAGTAGTTAAAATGAGCACCAACACAAGCAGCTGAACCATTAAAATGCTGCTTACAAAGTCATGCATCAGTAATAATAACTACATTCTACATAACTGACTGTGACACTTCATCTACATTTTGCTTTTGTCCGTCCATCCATTATCTGTAACCACTGTGATCTTCATCGGGGTCACGGTGGGGCTGCAGCCTATCTCAGCTGACTTTGGGTGATAGGTAAGTCCCCAGATTGATTTTGCTTTTGTAAATAAGTTAAAATTATAACTAAAAGAATCTTATTATCTAGCCTATGGTGCATTTTTATTGTGCAGTATTGCTATTTTTACTTTTTTACTTCTGTACTTGCTTGTAAACCTATCCTTTAATTGTAGTAGACTATTACCACTTTAAGGGAAGGAACCTAGCTCTTCTCCTTTAGTGTTGCATTACAGTCCTTTGCCATTGTTCCCTCTTTCTGTTCCCATTAGTAAAAAACTCTATATTACACCTTAAACTTGTGCAAGAGTAAAAAAGTACCCATGAGAAATAATAGGTTACATCCGAAGTCTCACGGATTGGAACCGTGAGCACACTCTTGCAGGATTTCTTCTCTCTTTCCCTGAAATATATTTCCAATAGTAGATGATGCAGATTTTGATAAATAGGCGAGGTTACATCCGGAGTCTCAAGGATTGGAACAGTGAGCACACTGTTGCAGCGTCTGCGCATGCGCGGAACATAAAGGAGAAGGGGACGCGGAGACGTGTTTACAGCAGAAAGAAGTGTTTACCATGGCGGGATAAAAGCTGGAAACACAGGTAAGACAGCCGGCATGACGCATACCTACACCGGTCACATGGAAGCGCGGTTCGTCGTGTTTTCAGGCAAGTAAAAAATAAGTTATATTGACATGGTAACATTAGCAAACTTTTCGGGGCTCACTGCTTTTGGTTAGCCTGTTTGACACATCACAGTGACGCCTTCGTTTAACTTGGTGAGTCTGTGAGGCAGTTCATGATAACAGTATCCGGTTGTCACAGCGTGTGTTCAGCCAAAATGTCAGCAAACAGCTGTCAGGGAAAGAAGAGCTTTCTCTTTGTACTGTGGAGAGAGATAGCAGCAGTTTAAGCGCGTACACATCCTGCTAGATGTCTGCTGAGCTGTGGTGTTTGTTCGTGTTGTATTTTTTTTGGTTTGTTGTTGTTGTTTCAGACAAAAGTACGCGGTCACATCATAAACATAACTTCTAACCGCGTCCGCGTGACCCCATTTGTTTCAGCCACGGTGGGGCGCGAGACCTCACACACTTGAGTCAAGTGACTTGACATGACTCGAGCCACACGGCTGCTGACAGATGTTTTAGCTCCGCTTCCGGCAGAGTCATGTTTCACCATGACCGAGCCACCCAATTCCGGTTGAATCTCGTACACATTAAACATTTAAACATTTACAGGAATCAGGATGCGGCGCTTCATTTCTAAATTGACTGAATTGAACAAGCAGCTGGCATGCTGGCACTGTACTGAAGTGCTAAAAGCCTTTTCACTTTAGTTACTTTGTACTTGAAACTACCCAACTTTACATAACTTCAGCTACAGATACAGATACAAAAAGGTGCTCGTGCAGTAATGCACCTGTGAAAATAATCCATGGGTGTGTATTAAAATCACATCAGAGAGGCACAAAACACACCATCGCTTACTGGTTCTCAAACCATATAACCATATATATATTTAAATGAAAATTATATATATATATAAAATGTGAAGTAAGTTCTAAAACTCTCCAAACATGCCTGTATATATTCATATTATAAAGTAAAGTGCAGATCAGGAGCACTCCTCTCTGGCTCTTGAACTGGTTTCATTTAGGATTTAAAAACACCTGAGCTGGGTACAAAAAGTTTGAGGGACACAGATTAAGAATGCAGACATCTCACTTAAAGCAGAGTATTGATACACTGTAATTTTGCTACTTTTGCTTCAGTAAAAGGTCAGAAACTCATCCCACCACTGATTCTCACACTTCCTCCTGGTTTGAAGTATCTGGATCACATCCTCTGATTTAATATTTAGTTCCAGAAATGAAATTTTTTGTTTCTTTTTAGTCTTTATATGTATTGCTTAGTTGTTGGGATGAAAATCTGTATTTTCTCTTGTGGCATATTGTGTGGCTCACCTCTGATAGGGCAAACATTTATTAATTTATTCATTAACATCTATTACAGCTGATTAACCAGTTAGTGGATTAATAGAAAATGCTGATAACTGATTCCCAAATCAATATTATCAACATTTGAAGCTTCTCATATATGACAATTAGCTTTTTTTTCAGTTTTATGTCATTCTAAGTTATTCTTTTCTGCAGCTGATGACATTCACGTGAGCTCTGAAAAAATGTGGCGCGCACAATAAATCAACGCCGTGACCGAGCTATTCATTGATGATGTAAGACAAGTAATTAAGTGCACATCATTGAGGTGCAAGGCTATCAGAAAACAGCACCGATGATAAAAAGGTAACGCCTGCACACTTCATGCTCCGTGGCACAAAAGCAAAATATTGACAGCGTTTTGATCTTACTTGAGCCTGACAGGGAACCGCATCAATATTTATAAATTATCCACATCATCACACTGACAAGCTGTATGCTGGCAGGTGTGGTTCATCATCCCCGCCAGGGTGATAATCGTTCAACAATAATAATGACTAATAATAATAAAATAATAATGAGTACACAGAGAAAGGTAGAGAGATAAATAATTCACTAAATGTACATGAATTTATGTGGATTGTATTGAACTGATTATTGATTGTACTTGAATTCATGTAGATTTTGATACATGTAATAATGTATTTGATATAATGTGTATAAAAATATTTTACAGCTCTTTTGTAATTTATCTGTACACCTTTTTTTTTTTTAATTGTAATGTTGTTTTTGGATGTTTATCGCCCTGGTTGGCTTGTCAGCCTAACGATATTACTGCACACACATGGGTGTGGATCCCATTCCTTCAGAACATTCTGTAATCCTGTAATCATTGTTAGACTTTTGTGGCTTGGAGTGGCTCGGGATCATACTGCCTGTGCGGGCGTTACCTTTACTAAATGATGATTGGCAGTTTCATTCCTGCTGCATTTCTACATTTCCTAACACGCACTATAATTAATCTTTGCAGGTGAGCTGCTGGTTGCACTCCAGTGATGTCTTCCATCTGGTGGGACCAGTGGTCCCTGCTGGACGGGAATGGTAGTACATCAGTTTCTTCGACGGAAAACTCCACTTGCTTCAATTCCGGACAGCAGACTGTCATTCTGGGAAGTAAATTTGGAGGAGTGCCAGTTGTGCTTCTGCTCAATTTCATCGTCTTTCTGGTATGTGTTTGTCAGCCTGCCTGTGACGAAGACTGAAAGTCTTGTGATGCCAATTTTGTTTTTGCATGTCTGTTTTTTAGCATCTGCCAAAAATTGCACAATAATGTTTTTCCCCCATTGCCAATATTAAACAATACAATATTTTTTTTACCAGCCACTGCTTTATTCATGTCAAGGCGTCAGTATATATGTTTTATTTAATGTCATGAGGTGAAAACTGATTAGTTCCAGCTCTCCTTCCACCTGCAGGTGTTGCTGATCATCTTCTCTATTATCAGGAGGACATTCTGGGACTACGGGCGTCTGGCATTGGTTGCAGATCAGGGAGGGTCAGTTCATGATCACATACGTCACATACGTCAGATTTCATTGTTTCCGTGATAGGCGAGCAGTACCAGTCAGATATTTGCCGTGGACATTTTTCAGATGCAAAATACTGACCAGAAGAGGGAGATGCCCTTTTTTTCCCCATCAGTTTTCAATTTAGTCCTTGACACTGAACTTTGTGTATCAGGTTTACTGACTCAACACACCATCAGTATGGAAGGTCATTCTCCAGCGTGGATGACCCGGAGTATGAAATGGTATGTTAAAAATAGTCTTCGTCATGGTTTCAGCCTTAAAATCAGTATTCATAAAGCATAAAAGAAAAGTCCAACTAACTGGGATGAGTCAATAGTTAAATAGAACAATAAAGAACTTAATATTAATTGTATGTTCATGTAGTAAAAATGTCTCTTTCTGCTCAGGGATGCTGCTCATGGCTGCCTTACATCCTCAGAATGGAGTGAGTAGTTTGTAGTTTGTTTTTTTGTCCCGCAATTCATGGCTCAAACAAAGTTTTATCATGTTGTGCATACAAGTCGTATGTTGATTCCTTCTAATCAGTTTGCGTGTGTGTTTCAGCGAGGAAAAAATAAAAGCCAGATGTGGCATGGATGCTGTTCACTACCTGTCCTTCCAGCGCCATCTGATCATCCTGTTGGTGATCGTAAATGTTGCCTCACTCGGGATCATACTGCCTGTTAATCTGTCTGGAGACCTGCTGAGTGGTTGGTATATAATTATGACAACCAGCCAGTGTGTGTTAACGGATAAAACCACAGTTAGCTTACAGTATTTAAAGCTGTACAGATAATGGGTTAGGGTTAAATGTGAATCAAGCAATCGAATTTAGCAATTGCACTTCATAATAACAGTAAAAATAATAATAGCAATAATAATAACAATAATGGTAGGTGACTTTTTTCATATCTGATTTTGAGCCATTAAAACTTATTTTTGTAAAATCAGTTAAGTTTCTTGTATTCTGGTCTTTTTCTTACTTATATTTCTACTTACACTTTTTAAAATGCTATTAATTTTTTTCAGATGCTGATCCGGAGAATTTTGGAAGGACAACTATTTGGAATCTTCAAACTGGGTAACTACTGTATAAAATATATTAACACATGTTTCTATTATAAAACCGTTTTGTGGTTTGGTTGTGACAAAATGCATCTCGATGTCTTTCATTTTACTTCTAGAAACAATCTGTTATGGCTGCATACAGTGTTTGCAGTTCTGTACCTGATCCTGACAGTATTTCTGCTGCGCCGTTACACGTCACAACTCAAAGACATGAGCAGAGAGACAGTGAGTCTCTGACTAGAAGAGTGAATGTTATTAAAGCTATGAGCACCCACACCTGTTCTGAATGTCTCCCACAAATGTCGTAGCCAGATTACAGTGTTTAATTATACTAATTAGATGCTGAATGTCACTCACCTGTGCTGGTACCTGAATGATCTGTGATTCTGTCTTTCTGTTTGTAGACCAGAAACTCTTTGTTTGTGTGTTCAGTACCTAAAAAAGCAACTGCTGAAGCTGTGATGACCCATTTTAAGTGAGTAGAATGACGTAAAAAGATTCACTGTTTCCCGTTAAGTCAAATTTTGGTTTGATGTACCGTAGTGTACATGCTTGTTACCACAAACAGTGGCCACCTTCTCCATTCCTCAATGTCAGTGGTGTTTTTATATAGAGAGGCATACCCTTCCTGTAAAGTGTCTGCTGTGACCTTGGGATATGACGTCGCCAAGCTCATGTACCTTGATAAGGAAAGGTAAGAAGTCAAAGAAACAGTAGATAAAAACCATGTGATCATTGCACTCTGTGCCACTTAGGTCATGCCATAGCATGTCACAAAAAAGAAAAGCGGTCACAAAGTCGAGGCCTATAGAGCCACCATTCAGTGTTGATGGTTTTTTGGTGTGTGCTACTAATAAATATTTTTCATTTTAACAATACACAGCAACAAACCCACAGAGATAACTGTCATATATCTTGTAGATTATTTTAAATTTAAGGTCCCCAAACAATACAGTATGATTCTTACTCACTACAATATTTAAATGCTTTCGGATGTTATCCACACGTCCGCAGGGGGAATGGCAGCATGTAAATCAAGTGATGAGATATTTAATTTTTTTCTTTCTTTTTTCCAAAAGTTGAACCGACATGTGTTTTTCTGTTTGTTCGTTCACTCCAGGGTGCGAGCCGGAAAAAACCTGCGCTACTATGAGCGTGTCCTGGACACCACAGGGAAGAGTGAGCTGATTAACCCTCGTTTGTGTGGTCACCTCTGTTGCTGCGCCAGCTGCAACAAGGTGAGGTGGACCAGACGATAGTGCAGTTTTGTGCAGGATGTATTTTGTTTCTTTATGTAACAATTTAGGTCAAGAAACGTAAAAGCATATTAGGCTGCTACACATAGGTTTATTATGGGTGCGATAAAATAAAGCATTTTGTTGTTATATGTCTTTAGGTTGATGCCATAGAGTACTACAAAACGAAAGAAAAAGACCTGCTGGAAGAGGTGAGGACGCAGGTTGAAGAGGTGCCAAAACACCCCCTGGGGATTGCCTTCGTCACCTTGCAGACCGAGTCCATGGCCAAGTAGTGAGTACCAATAAAGGTGTCTTTGCTGGAAGGAAATAGGATATGATTGGTTGGCCTACAGAAAGTGCCATTGTCTGGTGTCATACAAACAGCTCTCTTATGTCAGCTGACTTCTTGATTCTGCTCTGTACTGATCACAGGACAGTGACCTCTGAATTTTATTGCCACCATGTGGCTTTTTTTTCTGGCCTTTGGGCAGCCATAATAGTTAGAAACCGGTTAATGATTATCACTAACAGCTGCCATTTACTCGTTTCAGCATTCTGAAAGACTTCAATGCGCTCGAGTGTGGTGGCACGTCCTGCTGTTGTGGGAGGCAGCGCCAGCCTTCATCTGAAAGTGAAAATCTGAAAGTGCACAAGTGGAGGGTCAGCTTTGCACCCCATCCCAAAAATGTGTATTGGTAAGGTCTGAAATACAAACCTTTCAGACAGTATGTGCTCCATGCAGATCAGATGACTTGTCCTGAATAGTGCCAGTAATTCAATAATATCAGAACTTTAAGTGGAATCAAATGGCGTTATTGTTTGATAGCCAACTTAAGTTAATGTTTTTTAAATTGAAAAAAAATGTTTTTTAAAGTTTTGTTTTGTTTGTTATGGCAATATTGGTTGCATGAAAATATTATTTTGTAATATTGTAAACAATGACTAGCACCCAAACTATTCACGCAGGAATGTACAGGGAGAATGTGACATCTCAAAGTGACGTGAAGCGATCCACTATAGAGAAGCCGCGTCACTCTGTTGGACTACAAAAACTGTTTGCTCGCGGTCGCACAGTCTTTCCAAATAAAAGAAGAGAGATAACAGCTTTATTAATGTCGAAGCTAAACAGATCTGTGTATTACGCCCATCTGGGTGTCAGAACAGAGTCAGTCACTGGTGCCATCGAGTCATTTTTCACACTCACACACTAATTCTTACTTGCATATGGGGCCAAGAACTCTTAGTGTGCAGTCTGGAAGGAGAACAGCACAGCAACATTAGCAGGTCACAGTGCACAGACCAGATATCGATACTTGGGACTGACTTGGGGCATCCCTATACTGCGGAAAATGTCCTAAAAATTATGTCGTGTTTTATGGCCAGCGTCCACTTTGCCTCTGAAGCATACTGTCCCGTTGTGACCGTTTCCTCGTCCCACAGGGAAAATCTGTCAGTGCGGGGTTTTAAGTGGTTCGCACGCTATGTGATGCTCAACCTCTGCCTCTTCGTCCTGCTCACCTTCCTCACAACTCCCACCATCATCATCAACACCATGGACAAGTTCAACGTGACTAAGCCCATCCAGTATCTCAATGTAAGGCTTACACATGCAGACACTTGTCACAATTCCGCTTTCAAAATTATGTAACTATAGTTTGTTTGTTTTTTCACCCCAGAGCCCCATCGTCAGTCAGTTCTTCCCCACCCTCCTGCTGTGGTCTTTCTCTGCATTGCTGCCCACTATAGTCTACTATTCTACTCTCGGAGAGGCACACTGGAGCAGGTATTGCACCACATATATTCACACGTATTGACAGGGTAGTTATTGATTTATCTTGGCAGACTAAAATGCTTTGAATTAAATACATTTTTTGTGTCCCAGGTCCAGTGAGCAGCTGAGCATGATGCGGAAGCTGTATTTCTTCCTGCTCTTCATGGTGCTTATCCTCCCCTCGCTTGGACTCACCAGGTAATTTTTTATTACCACAAGCTTGAGGAACGTTTTGCCCAGCAGCTAGACTAATTGTTGTAGTTTACTGTGGCAATCTGTGTACAATAATGTCAGGTACAGTAATAAAGGAAGACTCATTGGTTTATGCAGTAAAAAAACACATTGAGAAATGAAAGGGGCTCCTCTGGGCTAATTTTTTGTTTGTTTCTCTCTGTTAGTCTTGCAGTGTTTTTCCGCTGGCTGTTTGATAAAAGGTTTCTGGCAACTGCGAAAGTGCGATTTGAGTAAGTATTCCCTCTTTTTTTTTTCTTCTCATCAAGCTGTACTAACAGATCAGTTTGAATAAAGGGCTTTCAGACTATTTCGTGCTTTGAGGTTGATAATAGGTGTATATATAGAGAGAAAAGTCAAATTTCTAAGCTACTTCAGTTTTAACGTGAGCACACATCATCAAATTCAGCTGTATTCCAACCACTCAAGGTGCTTTTACACCACACATCACATTTACCCATTTATACACTGATGAGTGGCTCCATGGCAAAATGCCAGCTGCTCATTGGAAAGTAACTAATAATATCCACACACTCACACACCTTCAGGAGCAATTTGTGTTAGTATCTTGCCCAAGGACACTGGGCATCAGTAATCTTTTGACTCATTGTATGTCCTGAACCACAGCGCTCGCAATGTTTTAACTTTCAATTAGTAGTAGTAGTAGTAGTGTTGTAGTCACTCAAAACTGTGTTGGTTTACAATCTAGCTTCATATTTTATTTGTTTAAGTTTCTAAAGTTACATTAGAGTTTTTGAGAAACCCTTTGATAACTGTGGATGGAATAATATTTTCGTAAAATTGACTACTACTTTTCTTTCATCAACACCAGGTGTGTGTTCTTACCTGACCAAGGGGCGTTTTTTGTCAACTATGTGATCGCAGCGGCTCTCGTGGGCTCTGCGATGGAGTTGCTCCGGTTGCCAGGGTTACTGCTTTACACCATTCGCATGGCGTCTGCTCACTCAGCTGCTGAAAGGAAATATGTCAAACAGGTTTGTAATGACATTTTCCATCAAAGGAGCGCTACACCTAAAAACCGTCACTAGATTTTGTAACGTTATCTTGCATAGCTTGGAAAGGAGAACTAGAACCCACTTGTGCATTGAGTTGTAGAACCGGTTTTTCATTGGCCCAGAGTAATGCTCAGTTACAAATTCTTACTGACCTTTTTTTTTTTTTTATTGAAAATGCATGTTTTGAAACAATTCAATTGTGAAATATTTAGTGTTTTTGTCGAGAAAATGTACGGAAGCCCTGAGAGACAAATGAGGAGAAAACAATTCTGATCCATTTTCTGAGTCTGATATAAATTCTTTGCTTTATCTGTGAAACAGGTGTGTGCCAAAAATAAATCCACTTTTATGGACTACACTATAAACCTATTCATCAAGTCAAAGAAAAGTTAAAGAGGAAGAAGAAAATCATTTGTTTGATTTATTATCAGCTTCACCTCACATCTACATCTATGTTAACTACTGTTTGTTTTTTTTTACTTCTGCTTACAGAACCAGGCCTATGAGTTTGAATATGGAGCCATGTATGGCTGGACCCTGTGTGTGTTCACTGTCATTATGGCTTACAGCATCATCTGTCCCATTATTACACCTTTTGGTGAGTAGTTATGAGGCCCACACAAAACCATGTGCTCACACACACTCAATAAATCATCAGTGGATGTATTTCTCTTTATGACTTCACTCTGTCAGCCTTTACCACTTCCGCTGTGAGGTTTTTAAAGAGTGTCTTGTGTGTCTACAGGTCTCCTGTACATGCTGCTGAAGTGTCTGGTGGACAAACACAACCTGTACTTTGCCTATCTGCCAACTCGCCTGGACCACCGGGTCCACCTCGGCGCTGTCAATCAAGCTCTGTCCGCACCCATCATCTGTCTAATATGGCTGTACTTCTTTTCTGTCCTCAAGACAGGTTAGAAACCAGCGTGAGCTCAACCTGGTAAAAGTTAACATGAGTAAAGTCACCCCAGAGTCACTAACGACAATTAAGCGCTTGATCAAAGCTAGTGATACTGTAAACGTGTGCGTTTCTTGTATGTGGTCATATTATCAATGTTTCCACTTTTTAATATATAATTATATCACACTATGTCTGTGGTGTTTCAGGTTTTGTGACTCCTACATCTCTCTTCACACTGGTGGTCCTGTGCATGACCGTCTTCATATGCATCAGCTACACCTGCTTTGGCCATTTCAAGTACCTGAGTCCGCACAACTATGAGGTGAGCGTTGTGCGCTTTGTTGCGTGTGCACATGCTGTCATTTCTTTGTGACCTTTCATGCTGAGCCCTCGTACTGTTTGTGTTGTCTGCAGGCGGAAGAGGAGGAAGCAGAAGAGGGAGTGGAAGAAAACACCATGGTACTGTATTTGTTCCATAGTACCGAGCAGCAAGATCAAACATGCTTAGGACAAACCTGTTCTTAAATAAACTGACCTGAACTATGCTGTAAATTGTATCACCCTATCTGTCATCCTCCTGTCCAGCCTGCTATTCATTAACAATCTAAAATATCAGAGCTTTTAAAAGGGAATCACGTCAGAACAACAGGTTACGTGTTTTAAAAACTACAAAGCATTGAAAGGGAAGAATACCAGCTCAGTGTTTTTATCCTTGTTTACTGAACAGCATGCTAAAGAGCTGTTTATGGCGAGCTGTTCTTGCAGTGAACTTTGGTTGCCAGTCATTCTCGGAGGCCAAGCTCATTTTGAAAGCGCCTTTGTTTGCCTCATAAATTTTCAGGATCTTTCACATTCTTTGCGTCAAAGTCAGATTTTGGCCTTAATGTAGTGTTGCATCACACACACCAGGGAGGATAAAAGAACACACAAAACATAAATATGTTTTATATTCTGTGTTTTTCAGCACTCATCTGTTTGTTTCTTTATTATGTAATTACAGGTCTACCTTCCCAGAGTGCTTAATCCCAAATCACCCGCCAGCCCTCCAGATGGGTCTAAGATTGAGCAGTCTTACGGCTCAACAGAGGCCAGCGCGGCCTGCAGTCCAGTGGAAGGAAGCATGTCAGACGATTGAATCAGTGTATTTCAACAGTACGAACTCTGGAGGCAGGATCCTCATGACTCCTGATTGTATATCTGCTTATTTCACAATGATTCCAGTATTGACGTCAGAGTTTGAATTCAGCTCCATCCTTCTGCTTAGTCAGGCACACCCTGACCGACTGAGAGAAAACCTCCAGATGGTAGAAGAGAAGAAGGTAACAATAGATTCCAAAGACCAATAGTAGTCCAACTTCCTAACCTTCATTGTACAACAGTTGAATTTTACATTCACTTGATCAGCGCTATGCTAACACGTCCATAGTCTTTTGTTTTAATTGTATCGTCATAAAGCAGACTTGCATTTTTGTGTACAAGGCCTCTCTGATAATGACCAATTCCCCAAGGAACGTTTCCCCAAAAACTGCCTTTTCAGACAAGCCATAATGTTTTGTGAAAAAACACTGGAATGGATTCCTTGCACATACCAAAGCTAATTATGTAAGCATTACCAGAAACGGATAATCAAGTCAGCACCTGATGCCAAAAAGACGAACAAGCACAGTTTGTTGATTTTAGATTTTTTCGTGGCACCGTTGTTGGTATCTGCCAAGGGAATAACTTATTGCCTAATATGAATCATTTTTATATTAAGAGGTCTGTCTTGTGTTAACTAATAAGGGCTTAATATTATTTTTGTAACTAGACAAAAGAACAAACATTTGTATCAGTATTTCAGTGGGTTTGGAACCATGGTTTTATGGTACTTTTATTAAACAGGTCGCATGGGTTGTATTTTTACATGTACTGCAAAGTTATGTATCTGAAGCTTTATAACCAGCTAAACCTGTAGCTGTTCAGCAGCTTGTAATATGCATTGAATGTAGACATAAATTGTCTGCACACTGCACATGTTTTCTGCCTTAGCTTTGTATATAGTGACAAATTTCAATATTAAACCACCGCATACAATTTTAAAATACAGAGACTGTGGTGAGCGTGTGTCGTCATTGGGGGGCACTGTTGAGCTGCAGTGGGGGACGCTTAACCTCTTAAATATTCATACATCAGTGACAAAGGACAACTGCACAGTGTTGCATTGAGGAGTTCTAACTTATTCTGACATTGGTATGAGTATGAGCCAGTTTACTGGGCGACAGTTCCAGCCGCTCCACCTCCTCACCTGATCTTTCCGTATTGTCTCCCTTTCGGCTCCCTTTATTTTTGTTCCCCGTTTCCCCTTTCTCCACAGTACCTGCCTCTGCTGAGAAAGCCCCCTTTTGTCACTGGAGGGATTTTAATGCGCTGTTGTGATTAACGCTGTTGTTAAATATGGGTAATGAGGTGCTAAGCTGAATACATATGTAGGTTATTAGCTAGGGTGAGGGCTTTGGACTATTGGACAAGGATCACTGTACACTAATGGAGCCGCAAGGTAGTTCTCCAAATGAACAAAAATCAGGAGCAGTAGCTACTCAAGTGGGTCTTAACAGCTTAACACACTTCTTATTTAGGTTTTGTTCGTTGTTTTAAAGATTTCTGAATTTTCACTTACAAGAAACTTTAAACCCATCACACCAGCTGCTGCTAATAACTGCATATTTAGTCAGTCAGCGGTCACAAAGTTTATAAAGAAACTTTGAAACAGGGATATAAATTTTGTAAGACCTGAGTGCACAAAGGTTATTGACTGCTCTTTACCCCTAATGTCGGACAAAGATTCAGCATTACAAAACAATCTCTCACTTGTTTACTCTTTCTCAAGTATTATTTCATTGTGTGTGTGTGTGTGTTTAAGCAATAAAGACTGCTCTCAGTGGTGAATGATCTCCAGTATGCTGAAATGGATAATAAAACCCACAATATAACCTGGTTTTTGATGAAAATCTAATAATCACACAAACATGCACTGCATGACTCCCATGCAAAGAGACTTGGAGACAAATTTAAACAGACATACTTCAACAAAGTCACATGAGAAAGCTGTGCAGGGTCAGGATGTGGGGGCACTAATAACTTGCAGATATTCTCATGTGGCGCCAAGTTGGGAAAGAGATGAGTGTTTGATATTAGACACCTGAAGTACTGTCTGCGTGTCGGTGTGTTGTGTGTATGAAATGTGTGTTAAATGCACTTGCTGCTGTCTTCTGCGAGCTCGGTAGAGCAGGAGCAATGTGGATGTTAAGGCTGCAGGAGCCTGGGAAGCAGCTAAATCCAGCAGCAGCAGCCAAAACTACAGTGTACAGCTTTCCAACAACCACACACCAAAATTTGACCTAATGTTAAACACACCACAGACTCCCTGGCTGAGTTTCGGCCCACGTGGTTCTGGGCTGCTAGTAATGGGTGTGTGAAAGTCTGAACTGAAGTTTGATCCAATTGCATGGGAGCGGTTTGTAGCATCTCGTGTTCAGACAGCTCACACAGACATATTTGTGATTAGTGTTGCACAAATGTTCATACAATGCTCAACCTTTGATCGCCCAATTCCTCTAATTCTGATACTTAAAGGGATGAAAAAAAAGATAAAGATCAAAATAGTTTACCTGACCGTCCCTCAAGATCCAAAAATGCTGAATCCTACATTTCCCACAATACAACTCAAAAGCATCTGTTCTTTCTTACTGCCTGGCAAGAGTCCAAAACAGCATCAGGGTTTTGTAAGACTAATCTCAATCAATCAATCAATGGTGGTATTTGAAAGTGACAAAAATCAGATAGAGTATTCATTTTTCACTTGAACACATAGCATGTCGAGTGTAATTTACTTTTGTGTGATGACTCTTGATTTGACAGGTCTGTAATTTTCTATTTTGCCGATAATTTCCAAGAAGGAAACTAAAACTATGTCATTTGGTTCAAATTATAGGGGATGTCTTTGCCAGAGACGCTCCGTGTAAAAGCGAGCAGATACTAAATCATAATTAATTTACTATTTGAATATGAATTGAATATGAAGTGTTGAATTGTCTGCTTGTCTGTGCACACATTTCACTTGTTGCATGTTCAGCTGGCCTGTTTTACACCAGAAGTAACTCTCAAAGTCGTTAATTTGCCTGTAATTTGTACCAAATCGTGGTGCAAACAATATGCTAGTTTTGGAGGAGCTAGTCAAATGGATTTTGTTACTGTCAAACAGAATCAGGCTAAATGCTTTCGGTTTATGCTACGCTAAGCTAACTGGATGCTGTCAGCGGCTTCATATATAACTTACAGACACAAGAGTGGCCTCAATCGTCTTATCTAACTCTCTGCAAGAAAGCAAACAAGCGTGTTTCAAATTATGTCAAACTATTTCCTTACAGAGTTGTGACCAAGCTGTGTGAGCTAGTTGACGACATGTCAGTTCACTGCGGTGCACAAAAGATTTGTACACTCTCAAACAACAATCTCAAATCTCTCTCCTGTGGTGGAATTTCTTGTTACTTACCGACTGACATATATGTTGAAACATTGTGTTAGCCTATATATTTATCTATATATCTATTTATCTATATATTTGTCTATTTCTAATCTAATCTGAACTAGAAGGCAGTGTGGATACTAAACAGGTTTAGAAAATGCAAAGAGAAGTAAAGGAGAAGAGTGTTAAGGTGAAATAATAACCTGTGACGTTTGAGGGAAAATGGATTAATGATGATGGTAACTATTGGTAAACAGTTTGGTCAAATGTGGTTTAGCGTGCAGGGTATTACTAGTTTATACAGCACGCCCTTCTCTGGATCAAAATATTTATCCAGTGTTAATCCAAAACCTTTCTGACTGTGTTTAGGTGTGCAGCCCACTGAACTCAGTGCCCTTAATGCCGTATTATTCTCGTCTGTGCTTTTGTATATCACAGACACTATTATTTAGTCACTTGAATCCCTCTCTCTCCGTATTCACTTAATTCTGCACTCCCAGGCCACTGAACTTAAGAAAGAGCCGCTGTGTTTGTGTGTGTGTGTGTGTATCAAACTTGAATTAAACCCATTTAGGGTTCTGAGGTTTTGGGGGTCAGGTTTCCTTCATGTCACCACCAAGATCGATGGATGTGACCTCTGACTGCCCCAATTTGTATATAAACATGGCTCTGGCCAATCACAGCATCGCGTGGGATGGTGCCAACCAATGAGAGCGTCTGGCAGTATCGTGCTCTGTGGCACTCCCATCTTTTGTCCGTCAGGATTAGTGCCGTGGCAACGCTGGTCGCCTGGGAGGTGAGTTTCCCAGAGCAGCAGGACCAGGACAGAAACAGACCGCTTCATTCCAAGTATTACTTCCTTCCCGGCCAATTGGGAAACAGAAGTGGAGTGGTGTGTCTGTGTGTGTCACTCTATGGCTTCCAACTCCAAAACTTCCACCCAGACTGCCAACTCTAATGAGGTGCCACCCTGAGCCACAAGCTCAAAGTGTGTTTGTCTGTGTGTGTGAGTGGGTGGGTTGGTGAGGGGCTGTCCTTATGTGCTCTCTTCTGTGTGGAGTACTCTGTAGAAAAGTCACCCCACTATCCCTCCCTTTTCTGTTGGTGGACTACATTAGCCAGAAGGGCGGAGGGACGGACAGCTGAAATCACCGCTGCCGATGAAGCATGTGACTCCAGACCGAGGCCCTTTTGTTTGGACAATTGCAGCCAACACACAGAGCCCTGTAAATGCAGTCTGTCATGGGAATAGGCAAGCATGGGAATGAATGGACATTAGGACTAATTTAAACCTGCTTTGGTGTTCTTGAGAGAAATGGTTCTTGCCCTTTCATGAAATCAGACCACATTTTTGATACTACTTAGAATCGGAATTTTATCTTCAACAGCCAATCACATCTTAAATTGCCTCTTTAGATAGTAGTTTTCATTGTTACTGGCGGAGTCCGCCACTCTTGTGGTGGTGTTTAAATTGCCTTCACATGCTCAAAGGTTTCAAGAAGTGACAAGGAAACCACATTTCCTACTCGCTGCTGCTTCAAATTAAATTGGCTGGTTGACTCGCGGCTACAACTGATACACTGAGTGAGTAGTAGTGAGGCTGATGTCAGTTAGATGAAACAAATTACAAATAATAACCCTGGATTACACACATGGCTCATTTCACCTGTGCACGTAAGGTAAAGGAAAAAGAGAAAAATGCCAAATAAATATCAAAAACAAAGCTTGATTTCATGAATATTATAAAGGTTTTAACTTGAAGTGTTGAGGACATGAGGTTAAGAATAAGACAAGGACCATGAATGATGAGGCTCTGTTTTTGTTGCTACAGTTGCAGAACCCCCGCTTGGATTTCAGGGGCATTTAAGTCCTACAGTATGGCTCAAATCCATACAGTGGAAGCCAACACTGTCAAGCAAGGTGACCAAAAATAGGATCACCAAGTACAAGATTAGCCCAACACTGGCAGACTGTCTAAAATCATTTGATGGACAGTATCCGATCATGTTTTTCCTAAGTGTAACTTAAGCCAGCTTCACACTGCTTGTGTAGCTTACACTGGCTAAGGCTGCTGGGTCTGAGCCAGGATAAATCAAACAACCAATGTTCATTTAGTGATTTGCTCCAAACACTGCCCAGAAAAAACAGCGATTTCCATCACATTCAGTGTCTGTATATTCAGCGCAGACCAGAGTTCAGACAGTTACATCACTACAGTTAGCACCTGGTAATGAATAAGGATGCTTGTGCAAAAATAAAAGGACAACTGAGAAACGTTTTTGGCAGTTTGAGTACATTAATATTAATAAAATGCAGGTTCATGGAGAAGAGGATTCACCTTTGGACGTGGAGCAGGTGCAAGATAAATCTCTGTTTGAATCTGATTGAAATTTGTGAATGAAAGGAGCTTTCAACAGAGGAAATGAATGAAATACTGGAAATTTATGAATGAAAGACAGTCTGACCAACAGGAAGGGGTAGAAAGCAAACCGATGTGTCACACTCATAGTTACCAAAGTTTGGCAATACCTTTCCACAAACACCTGACCTCTTTATAAACGTGATCTCTAGAAATCTCCAACTCTGCCATACAGGGATTTATTCAAGTCACAATAAGGTAATAAATCAATAAAACCTCTTTGCTGCGTCACCTTTTAAAAGCAAACAGAATTGGCTGTGAAATACAGATAAGACGTCCAACTGCAAATATTCAACGCATTGACAAAATCACACAGCACACACGGACATGAACCCCTCCTCCTTTCTCCTCCTCCCCCATGCTAGATTACATTTCAGCTATTTCAACTGCAGGCCGGTTCGCTTCTATAGCCTCAACCCTAAAAGAGACACACACACTGCACCCGGTGTCCTCTCGTTTTCCGGCTCTAAATCCTATTCATGAAACTGCAATAAGCCAAAAGGAGTGCATGTCACGGGCTAGTCAGTTACCTTGAATTATTGCCATGGGAGAACTCACCACAATATCTCATCTTTAACAACACAGGTGTGTTGTTTGTTACCTACTCTGAAGAATACATACACTCAGAGAGAAACACACTGACAGTGACTGTGTGTACACAGCGAAAGCACCCTAAGATGATTTCCTAGCACTGTTCACGCCTATTCCCATGTGCCATGCAAGCATGTTTGAGGGAACTATGCATCCTGCCAGCTGTGCAAAGGGCTTAACCGATTTTGTCTTCCAGACACTTTGGAAGATTTCTTTCTCTGGCAGTTTTTCAACCAGTCTTACTGGTTCTAAGAAAGCCACAAGATTGTTCCGCAGACTGCATCAAATACTCTAATAATCACATAGTATATGTGTAAAGCTCAGGAAAATATACGCCTGTCTCTGCCGCCGCTTTCTCTGACACTGTGCAGTACATGTTGGCTCTATATGGTTCTCAATGTGTTTTATGGAAGAATGCAACATGAACACTAAAGCAGCATAACCGAGGGCAGGAAAATGTGAACAGATTAATGTCATCACTTAAAAAGCAACAAGCAAGCATTACCTGAGCCAGAGTGAGCTCTTCACAGAATACCTTCTCTCCCAGCACTACATGACAAACCTCCTCCTTAAGAATTGTCACAAGCACTTATTGCAGCACTAAGGCTTCTTATCGCACTATACCTTGATTGTTCCCTTCTCTGTAAGTCGCTTTGGATAAAAGCGTCTGCTAAATGACTAAATGTAAATGATAAATAAAACAATTAGTTAAGGATGGCTGCATTCCATTCAGGTGTTCCCTGCTTTCAATGCATTATCTACTATGTATCCTCACTGCTACAGCTCTCTCGGACACAAAAATGGAATGAAGCCATCTTTAATGCTATTACCTGGTACAATAAATGGAACTGGACCTTAATTAGTATCACTGGAAACACCTGTGTTGACCCTACTAGTTCATGTCAAAATGGCTGGTGTGACTAGGCCGACTGTTCTACCTAAGTGCAATGATAGTACAATACTGTTAGTGAAGTAATGAGCACCATGGCTTTAGTGAGAGTTGATTTATCATGCTACAGAACTGATCAGAATAAGAAACAAGTAATGATTGTACCAGAAGTATGGGAATGATTGTAACACAAACTTCTTCTTCTCATGTTATAAAACTTATAAAGTTTTTAGAAAAATAGAGTAAAATCTATGACATAATGGTGTAATAAAATAGTAATAGTATTTTTTAAAAACAAACAAACATATAACTAAAGAAAGCTAGGGTTTAATGGTGTAATTTAGTAAAAAGTATAGTAAAAAATAGATGTCTCGGCCCGGCCTGTGAGTTTACTGATAAGCAGACACAGGCCCAGCTGTGCAAAATGTCCAAACAAAATGGGGATACACGATTAAATTTGAATGAAAACCTGGCATGAGATTACACCATTATGTCATAGGTGAATAAAAGTTGAACGGTGGGCAGGACTTGAAGACATGAAGAGTATAAAAGGAGATGCTCTGAGACAGGAAAACAATCTTTCCAAAAGCTCTATCTGCTGCCAGCTTTGATGAATCCTCATGCTATTCCTTTCACCCGAAGAGTAACACTATTTGACCTCATTTGGATTTAATAATCTGACATGTTGGATACAGTCCTCTGATTGAGACAGCTGTTTTGACTGAGAACCTAAACACCTAACCGCCGGCGGCCTATGGGATGAGACTGAAAGCTGTGATTACTTTCTCTCCAAGCGACAAATTAAACTAAATACAGCCATTTTTATGCAGTCTGTCTGCTTCCACTTTCAGGCACGCACACACACACACACACACACACACACACACACACTTGAAAAGGTTGGCCATGACGTCAGACCAGAATCGCCGCGCATGGAGCTGGTTTGTATAAACACCATGAACAAACACACCCAAAATGAGACCTTAACAATTTTGTTTTGTTTCTGTGTTGACAGTGAGGTTTAGTGGCGGCACGACACATTTAAAAAAAAAAAAAAAAGAGAAAGAAAGAAGGAAAAAGTAGTATATGTGCAGGGTTGCTATGACAACCAGCGCAACACGGTTTGTTGTCATTAGCAACCAAACTGGCGTTGGGACCTGAAGGCTCTGGTTAGCTGTTATGCTAGCTAACAAGTAGTTTAAAACGGCCAATAACGTCGACGTAGCCCGCATAATATCTACCTTAAAGTCATTTATTACACGAATAATGGACTCCAGTGCGTTATCTTACTCTCTGGAGTTTGTCGCCGGTAGTGGACATACTTTAAACGTTGAACAAAAAACCGCTCTGCAGACCTCCTTACTGATCCTGAAGAAAAACTACAAGTTCAACCGAGTGTTGTTCTGGGGCAAAATACTGGGCTTAAAGGAGGATTATTTCATCGCCCAGGGAAGAGGAGAAGATGAGATGCAGGATAAAAAGAATCTCTACAGGTAGGATAGCTTCAACTGGGATGCTCTGTCTACCTTTAACGGTGTGAAACAGCTACCTGTCTGCGTGTCATCTCCAGCTTCAACTGCATGGACTGGTTCCTGCTCCCCCCCGTTACAGACTCCATGGTGGAGGAAGTGTCCACTGCTGCCAAGGGTCGCTTCATAGGAGACCCCTCTTATGTGTATGAGTTCGACAAGCGAGGGGAGGCGGATGAGGTGGACGTGATGGTGAGTACGATCAATATTGCGCAGCTGTAAATGGAGCGGTGAAAATACTGAGCTGCCACATAAAACTCAAGACCATGTGATTCCAAGTTAGATGGACCATTTGTTATTGTGGTGCTGCATTAGAGCAAGATAAGTGCTGAACTGTCAATATACAATATAATCCACCCATACTGTTATCCAAAGGAAAATGTTCTCGCAGAGCACTATGCAGTAAAACTATGACTAAAGGCTAAATAAGGATGGATGTGCGACCCAAAATGAACATACAGTAAATAAAGCAAAAACAAAACCGCAGAGGAGACAATGTCCTACTTTTACTTGAGGCTTACATCATCTCAAGTCTGCTCCACAAACAAGAAAAACTGAGCCGAACTTTTACAGTGACTTATTTTTTCTGTCTGATAACAACACTATTTGTAAAGTCGTGACTTTCCAGCTCAGTGATGGACTGCTCTTGGTTTCAGACCAAAGTCAACGAGGAGAGCAGACTGGCAGTGACAGTTCATCAGATCGATGAAGAAGCGTCTGTGATACCACGTGGCGCCTTCGTCAAGAGTCCACATGGCCTTGTTCAGGTTAACCGCAGCTTTGGTGGTAAATATGCATCACTTCGCCACACAGGGTGTGCGACTGTCTCATTTGCCGCTGCGTGCGAATGATCCTGAAGTGTTTCTAAAAGCATGGTTCAAATGTGGTGTTTATTTGAATTGGACAGATATGATACATATCCAGCCTGTGTGTATTTTGACATCATTGTGGCGACACACTTTATGACATGCCAATGTGCACTGCTCCTCAGGCCTGTCTCACTCAGAAGCAGGGAAGCTTGACAACTACCTTCACTTCAGTGAACCAAAGAGGCTGAAGATGAAATCCATCCTGGAAATGGGTGATCTAAACCCAGCTATCGACTTCCTGGATGAACTGAGTGATGACATTCCTAAAGGTGAAACCGCAGTTCAGTCAACGTCACATTATGATGCGTCAGCAGCCATTGTAGAATATAAACCGGATACACACATCTTCAGCTCTAAGAGGTTTTATAACGAAAACTACAGTCATCCTATGATCTGGCCTTTATGGTAAAAGTCTTTAAAAGGCTTTTCTTCTTTACCGCATTGCAATTCCAAAACTACATTAGAACTAAATGAGGTGTTGTTTTAGCAAGAAACATTAAGCTGATTCAACTGACTGAAAGGCAAGAGGGGTTTCTTCCAAGTGAAACAACTGAATCATGTTGACAGTAAAATGATTCATGATTAATTGCAACGCCTGATACCACTTACCTACCAGTGAGAATAAGTTTTCTGGGAATATGGTGGGAAAATTCTCCTTTAACTTTGGCCATCATTGATGAGCCTGAGTGTAGCTGAAGTGAGGCTCTGGACATGCAAGAGTATGTGTGTGAAAGAAAGAAAGAAAAAAAAAAAAAAGTTTATCACCAATGACCAAACATGCAACAGATGTCTCACTGAAGAGGACCTCCACATGTGTATATGTTTGCGTGTGTCCTTTGAGTTGCTACGGATGTCAGCAGTGTCATCACTGCAGCAGACGTTACACAGCTGTCTCAGTGCCACACTCGCTGCAGACAGCCTCACAGCACATAGCATGTGTTGGCTGAAAAGGAGAAAGAGTTCTGGGGGTTCTGCATGATGTATCTCCACCAAAAGACAGGTGCTTTCCCCTATGTTGGACTCCCTCCTTCCCCCTCTTTTCCGCAACAATCCTGCAAACTGTTCCCACCTCCTGATTTATGGCTTTTTTTTTATCCTCTTTCATCTGTATGCTTATAACCTGAACAGGATGTTGCATATTGCACCAAACTTCGTCATTTTTACTTTTAAATATTAATTTGCCAAGTAAGTTTATCGACAAAATGTTGCAACAACTGTAATTTATCAGCATCCTCTCCCTTTTGTCCAAACTAATCAATCAACCCGGTTTTATGTTTGCATAGCAGCAGATCC
Source organism: Nibea coibor (assembly GCA_023373845.1). Lineage (NCBI taxonomy): Eukaryota > Metazoa > Chordata > Actinopteri > Sciaenidae > Nibea > Nibea coibor. Next base: position 9,754,921 of record CM041730.1, read on the forward strand.
GCTGCTTGTTCTTGAGTTCATAGTTACAGCAAAACAAGTTAGACCGCAGATATCAAGAGCATAAAGGCTTGATTTATTTGGAGTATTATTTGGCCGCCTCAAGCATTTGAAGAGCATAATTTTCTTGGACTGAAAGGAAAGATTACAGCAGCCTATTTCAATTCAGCTCAATGGAGCAGTCAGAGAGAATGACGTGGCAATCTGCTGCGTTTATTGTCAACTGTAAAAAAAAAAGTGTTCCTTGTTTGTGCGTAGGATCATGGAGTCTCCAGTTTGAATGCGCAAGCAACGTGTGTGTGCTTCGCAGCCTGCTTTGGCTCGGCCTGACCTCCTACCATGTTCCAATGACACCGCAGCATGGATACATCTATATTGGTAATGGGATCAAGAATTTGGACCTTCCCTTCATGCTATAAAGAGACATCTTATACCTATATCAATCTACAAATCCCTTATGCTCCCCTGTTGTTCACATACACCTGTAAGATGTATTAAATGTAAAATATGGCAAGACTTTTTGTTAAAAGAAATAAACTAAAGAGGCTCAGTTTAGTTTTTGTCTCATGCATTGCAGCCATTCCTATACAATAAACACGATTTATTTGCACATCTGCGTTGCCTTATGTATACACAGTCAACATACCACCTACTTTGAAACTGTTACACTGGCCCAGCTGATGCTCACATTAAGTTGTCAGAGAGTTCACTTCAAGGGCTTATTGGAAAACAACAAAGACAGAATGGATTGTTTCTGGGTGGGGCTGAGCATGATTCATTAAAAGTGTGACGCAGCTTAATAAACAAAAGGTTTTACAAATACAGATGGATGAAGCTTTTAGGCCTTTTCCCAGGCCAGGAGGACAAGTCAATCCACTTGGAACTGCACCCCTTGGATAAAAAAGGGCCCACCCACTCTTGTGCAGTTGTTGAGGCGATTCGTCAGGCTTTCTGTCCTTCAGTGTTTTATGTAAACGGGCCTGAAGCCGTAACGCACATTGTTCTTGAGTGCCGGGTGGCCAACATCCATGCGCTTCTTACACCACTTTAGTCCAGTTTTATAGATGGGTTTCACTGACTTAACGGACCAGCGGGTCAGGTATCTGTACAATAAACAGCACATGTAGATGACGCAGTTATTGCTGGCTTCATTTGCACTGGGAAAATACAAACAAGTAGACACACATCCATACACTACCTGTTAAGTTTGGGCTTGGGCTTTGGGACACGGCCCTCTGGAAGTTTGGGTCTGTGGTCAGGCAGCAGACCTTGAACATAAAGAAAAACAAATGTTATGTTTATGTGCTTAATTTAAAGACAGTCAAAACAGAAAGATTTAATGGATTCTACTGATGCAATAAATAAGATTAAAATTTACATTCAACCATTAGCAATGTAACAAACTCTAAACAACCAAATTAAAATCGGCTGAAAGGAAACAAATCTGATGAGTTTATGCCAAATTCTCAAATGTGGTGATTTGTTACATTTCTCCGTCAATACCTTTGTCTGCAATAAATGTTATTTGAGATTTTTAGCTGAGCTGGTACAGCTTCTCACCATTGTGACAGCATTGCATTCAATACCCAGTTAATGAGTGGGTTAGGGTCATTTGAATTCAGGCAGCATTAAGATTTAAATACACAAACAAGCAAGGGGCAGGCAGCAACACTGACCTGCTCTGTGGGCCATCTGGACACAGACGGTAATCTTGCGATGCTCTTCTCCACAGAGACCAGTGATTCTCCTTGGCAACATCCCTCCATCAGACCTGATGAACTGACTGAGCAACAAGACATCCTGGACAGGGTTTCAACCAAAAATGAGAAAGAAAATCAGCCACATTAAATACACTTTCCATGGCGTCTGATTTGGTCGTTACATGCCTGTGGATGCATTTACCGTGTAGTTGTATTTGTTCTGGAGGTTCCATCTGTAGATAGGACACTTGGCCGCAGGGTTTGGAGGCTGCGGTCCTGCTGGAATGTCCAATATTTTTCCTTCAATCTGGCAGATGATTAATATGACTACTGTTAGGGTTAAATGAATATTTCCATGTGCAGAAGGAGAAAGTTTTTTTTAATATTACAAGCAGGTCAAAAATAATTGCCTATAATAAACAAATTATAATCCCTTGTTGCATCTCCTCACATCTAACAGAGCCTCTACTTTAGAAAACAAGGTGAAACTTGTTCTGTGTTGCTCTCATGGTTGCAATGACCCTAAACTGACAACACTTTTTTAGACTGAGGAAAAAAAAATATACTTCTATATAGATAAAGATTGCAGTTAAGATGTGTGCAGACAGTGCAAAACATGTTTTCTACATGAACACTAATATAGAATACAGGAATAATAATATACCTCGCTTATACTCATATCCTTTACGACAGAAAAGTTGGTTCTGTAATACATAAATGATTCTTACAATGGATGATGGATCACTGTCGAATTTTGTTTGTTTCTTTTTCCATGTAAAGAAACATTCACTAACACCTTATTAATGCTATTACATAAAGCTGCATCACAGCCTGGTCTTACATACCGTTGTTGTTTTACCCTCTTCCTTCTCCACCACTGTAAAAACAGACATTACGCGATGTTAGGTCTCAATCATAAATACGTTTCTTCACTGCCTTACTAGTATTTGAAAGATGTTTAAAGTGATTTCGGTGCCAAATGATACAATAATTACACACAATTAGTTTGAAGGTCAGTAAATTAGTTTTATTAAGACGCCATCTCTGGCATACTTTTTCAGTCTGTATGTATTTTAATGTGCCTTTTTTTACAGCAGTCATTTTGACATGAAATAGCAGGTAAACACAGGTGTTGCCAATGATACTAATTAAGGTCCCGTTCCGTTCAGCTCAAACAGAGTCAGGGTGCCGCTGTGGTGCGTGTTAGCTCATTGCAAAGTCTCTGCTGCACTAAATGGAACTGAACCTTAATTAGTATCATTGCTAACACCTGTGTTCACCTATTTTTTCATGTCAACATGGCTGCTGTGAGAAATGAGAAGTCTGTGGACACATGGCTTCTCACCAATGACATGTCACCGCTTCCGACAAACAGCTATTCACTGAAATTAATGCTTCTTTTCACACTTGTCGTCGCGTCTGTGAACAAGGTGAGACAGTAGTCCCCTGGGTGCACATGGTGTGCGCAGGTCTTCATGACCGAGGAGCCTCTTATCACTGTCAGGCACGTTAGCATGCCAGCTAGGTACCGTTAGCTCTCCTACCGGCGGTGTTAACGTTTGCAGACTAGTCTCACCTTGGCGGATCCCTCGGCTCTGAATGGTTAAAGCCGACAGCTGGGGGGCATTTATCCTCTGCTGAAGCTTCACGTTGGTACCCGTGGCACCTAATTTTAAGCCCGCAAATGAGGTCCAAACAGACCTCAACATGCTGCGGGTTGCCATGTTTTCGTTCTTGACCTTCTCCTTCGTCTCTTCCTGTCTCGCGCAATCTCGCGAGAATGAAAAGAGCGACACGCCCGGTGAAGCCCTCTTATTGCATCGACCGTGGTAAATGCCAGTCCAAGCAGAAAGTAGGTTACACGAGTGAATAAATGAACTTAGATAGCCCTCATGACCGTGAACGACACTTGTTTGTGTTTAATGGAATAGCTTGATAAGAACTGTTGCATGGCCAGGAGGATTTTTTTTTTTTACTTCAGATAAATGCTCGGCTTTATGGGCATTTATCAAAAGCTTTGCCTCAAAGGACAAACATATTATGAGCCAAGATCTAAATCTAAGTCATCAAAGAGTCACAAAAGAAACTGCAGCACTGTACGGACTTAAACACGAGGGGGGAAAGTAATGAAGACATGGCGTGTTGGATACAAAGTCTCTAGGCTAAGGAAAAATGTGACATCCTGATCACAGAACTAGAGAGATTCTTTAAAAGCCCACATGAATCAGTGTAAAACTAAAATGTGTTTGTTTACAAGGGAGATTTAAAACTAACATGCCAGTGCAGGGGAAAATAAATCCTGCACTCTGCATGATGAACTGCAGCATGTGTCTTTGACTCCTCCGGATTAATCCTTCTGTTGCTTTTGTTCAGATGTTCAGAGTTCATGACAACAGTTCGCTGTTCATACCTCTATTCATACCACGCTCGTCAGATGAAAGTATGAGAGGCACCTAGAGGAGCAGTGTAGGAACATGCCAAAACTTTTGTTGCAGAGTACAAGATACAGGTAGATCCTTCATGCCAAAGTAAAGAGACTCCGAGAAGATAAGGGGTTTGATGTTTGATAGTCTTATCACGAGAACACTATGCTATTGTCTAGTTGTCATGTTTTTGTTTACTTCTTTGCAGGATTTATCGCATGGCTTCATCTGTTTTCAAAAACAACGCTTTTAGAACGCCAAGGCAGGCTGCAGCAACAGAAAACTGTAGAAAAGGCCTTTCTTAAATACAGCAAACTACAGAATTTAATAGTGCAACTTACAGCTGTACGATACACTGAAGCATAGCTACCATGAAACATAACTTTCTTTTCCAGGAGTCGCCTACAATTGTCAAGTAAAGATTATTACATTTTGTCCTCACCGGAGGTAACATTCTCTTTATTAATACACCCTTTGTGCTCAGTCATATAAATGTAAAGCTTCCTCTATCTAAAGAGATCAAAATAACACAATGACAAATTGATGATAGAAAGTAGATGAAAGTAAAGGTACCCTGTAGGGTTTTTGACCCCTAGTATTGCTATGTTTTGGCTCCTGTTTTGTTTGTATCTTCCATGTGCTCGAGGATTCACAGGAATGAGTGCCAGTGCACGGACGTTGCAATACACATTCCTGCCAACATATTCCACAACACAAGAAACAACACCAACAAAGGGAAGTAAAGAAGAAAGTATACAAAGAGGTCAGCAATTCATGAGTGTAAGTGCTTAAAGCCAGCTTGCAAATGTCTTATGAGGAAGGAAATGCACTCAACAAGTGTCCATGCAGTGTGTTTGTGGTTGGAAACACTTAATGGAAACAGAAACTTCTGTTATATATCACAAGAAAAATCAGATATTGTTTTTGATATTGTACTTTTCAGCTGTTTATGAACTTTGTAACTTTGTTTTGTGCTGTATAAATAAAGCTTATTATTATTACTTTCAGAAATCAAATGACGATAGTTGTGATTTCTCCGATCCATGCTACTGATGTCCTCATAAAGACTTCAATGACTTCAATAATGTAGAGAACGAATTTAATGTGACACACAACAAAGTTGTTCTCCTAACAACTCTCCGAGTGCCATCTTGTGCAGTTGAGCAAGAATTTAACATCACTTCAACAGTTGGTTCAGCGTGATTTAGTAATTTAATGGTTAATGTTGACCATCGTGGCTGTTTGGTTTCATGGTCAAAAATGTGAACAATTTCTCAAATGCCATCTAAACTGTGAAGTCCAAATGAGCTGCACACTGAGATGCAAATGGACATCTGTGTTCATCTTGTCTACGGAGCAGAGAGTAGATAGATAGAGATTACCATCACCCTGCTGCCTCAAAGAAAGCATTGTCCCAGTGATCAGGTCCTTTCTTCAAGGACACTTACGCAGTCACATTCCTTGAGAGAAGCCCAAAAAATAGCATTTAAAGTGTCTGGCCACCTCCTCACAGGCTTTGATATTCAAATGAAACATGGCCCTGTACAAACAGGCGCCTCAGCTGAGGAAGAGGGGGGAGAGTAAATCAGATAGGATTTCCCTCAGATGAAAAGAGCTCGTCTGACATTTTCACAGCGAGCGCTGAGGGACACTGAAGCAATGTTGGTTCGATGTCATGGTGGGAAGTTATTGCTATGTGGAAAAGGTTAGCGTTTTCACCCCCGCTTCCCTGGATAAACTGCTAAAACGCAGCATGGAATGAGCAGAAGAGCTGAGACTGGAGCGAAGATGAGTGGGCACGTCACATCACACAAAAACAAATCCAACCCACACCACCGCATTCCCCATTTATTGTCACACTGGTCAGTTTGTTTTGCCTTTAGTGTTTTGGTGAAGACTGAAGGGCCCCTGGTGATAGCTTCTGCTGAAGAGTCAAAACACACAAAAAAAAAAAATCTACAAGAAGGTCATCCCATCAACACCATGGGATCTGGGGAGCTGAATTTGGGGTTGTACCTTTAATCAAAATCACTGAATTACACAACCTGACTGTTGAAGTTTTTCTCTCAGTGAGAACCGAAAGTTTTTCGACAGAACGTCTCATTCCCATGCAGATGGAATGTGTGGATTTGCTGCCATCCAAATTGATGGGCACAGTCTGGTATGCAATTAAGGCATAGCTGTCACTAAGAGGCTTTCCTGGGTGATTAACTTGTAAGGGCTGTTGCATCCAAGGAAGTCAACTGAACACAATTAGCCTATTTCAAGGGAATGAGTATAGTTAAAACCCCCCACTGCTTGTAAAATGAGGTGAGAAGGAAGAAGCTTGCCAAAGCAGACAACTGGAAAGCGAGGCGTAGGTTTTATCGACCAGAGTGGAGCTCAAGGTTAAGAGTGACATCCAGTGTGCGTTTATTGCTCTGATGTCGGGTAAAGCTTTCTCGCAAGTGACATGAATCTTCATCCATCTAAGTATCAACGAGTCCACTAACCCCCCCCCCCCCCCAACCCTTACCCCACCTCATCTGTTTCTCAGCCCTCTCACTCACTTATTTGGGTCTACGTGCTAAATCGCACTAGCTTCTTCAACAAATTCACCGCTCTTTGAAGAGGCTCTTATCCGCATTTCTCCTCCGCTTGGCCCTCTGACAATGCCAGCTTCTATCCTCCTCTCACACACACATACGCACACATACTCAGGATGCCCGCAAATACACGTACGCACACAAACACACGTCCCCACTGCATCTGTCGCTCTCATATACACACTATGTATGACAAGCAGCCGCCAGAGTCTTTATTCTCGTTAGGGATGTCGTTTTTTGTCTTAGTTTGGAACTGATGGTGCACCTCCTGAGGTCCAGTCTTCTTTGGTTGACCTTTTAAAGGGTCATCAACAGTGGCTAGGAACAAGGAAGTCAATTAAAGCAGAGGGGGTCTGAGCAAAATGAGAGAACCAACAACCAAAGGTCTGACCTGGGATTCTTTTCACTCCATCTGTTTTAGATGAAAGAATAATGTTTCACCTGTCGGAGCAACAGCAGAAAAATGTAACCGCTGATCCCTGTAGGCTCTGAGGATGTTTTAATGTGATACATGGCTGTCTCATGCTTTGCCGATTTGTGCAGCGTTGCCGGCCATGGCTGCCTCTACTCTCCACTTCCTCTTTTTGCATGTTGCCATGACGTCTGCAGCGGCATTCTCACATTGAGCAGATGGTTTCCAGTCTTCTCCTGTCCCCATTGCTAAAAGGCTGTCCATGGGTGGTCATGTGACTCATGAGGCGACCACTTATATTAAGAGAACTGACACTTTTTTTTCTTTGTTTGCTGGAATTTCTCCTTTCTTTACTCCTCAAGGAAATATTTGTTTCTTTAGCTGTTTAATGATCTGCCATGGTCTGCGGTTACATGATAACTTTGTCTATCTGTTGTGTCTATCTCATCTGTTTGTTAGATCTTAGGGGAAATGAAGAAATGGTTCATTATTATGTGTTACAGCTTTAGAGAGTTAGAGAGTTTCTCTATTATTTCTATGGAAAAAGAATGGTTCCACAGCTTTCTCTGCCTTCAACTTGCAACATTTTTATCTGTGAGATGTGTTGCCATGGTGCTTTTGAGTAAACTGTTTGTTGCTAAACAAACTCAATATTCTTGGCTGATGTTGACCTGAGCTAAATCTAACCAGGTGTCACTTCATACTGGGGGTTAGCGTCTCCATCTCATGTCACTCTGGGCTACAAAGTCTCATACTTCTTCACCAGTGTGTATTTCATCACCATCATGCTTATCTAAGTGAGGCCTCAGTATGTGCCATTCTTTCCCTCTTTGTATGGGTGAGAAACTCACGTCAAACCTTATTGTGAAATCTGTCAATTTACTTTAATGTTGCCTTCTTTATCTACATCGCATAACCTAACAAACTTGTTTCAGCAGAATGTGAACTGGTTTACCTGACCTGCTAACAGGAACAGGGCTTGTAGCATATTTTAAGGTTTATATTTTATTGAAATAATGGCACTCTGAGGACATTTCTATCCTGAAATAAAAGTGTTTAGTTACAGTTGGGTAAGATATCTAACTGCTCTATAAGGCTCCTTCCTGTAAACAGCACCTGGATTGTAAAGAAACTGATGTCAAAGACGATGTCACTTCAGCATTTTCGTCACCCTCATTAGTCTTTCTTTCTTTTTCTCTGACTCTTGTGTTTAGAGTCCCTTGCTGTACTCCTTGTACACATACGACTTTGTAGCCATTTTCAGCTCCAACACCGTCGTTAAGTTTGCTGATGACACATCTGTCTGGCCTAATAACTGAAAGCAATGAAAAAAAAGATTTCTGCCCTCTGTATTACTGCGATATCATTCTTTATTTCCATTACTGCTGAATGAGTTCCCTTAATTATTTACTCATTTTACCCAATAACATCCACAATTTATTAACGTTTCAATTCTTCATTGGTATTCTATTTGCTTAACTCAAACTTCCTAAGGTGACTGATACTGGGTGAATGTATTGAATAGTATAGAAAGCACAGAAATCAGACTAAATTTTAGCCAGGTGAGGCCCAGCAGGGGGCAGTGGAGATTGTCAGGTACAGTTTCGCCCAATGGACACTGTATGACTCTCACCTTCTGTGGACAGTTTCCCTGCAGCAAAGAGCCAGTCAGTGAGACCTTGAGAATTAAATAATAAAGCACATTTTACAGGATGTTGTCAAGGACACTAGACACTCACTACTTATAGATTCAGTTATTGCATCTCACAAGGCAGATGAGATGTCATATATAAAAAATCTTTAAATAATCTCTTCTGTTCTGTTCTACAAATATAAAAGGAACATTATTAATGAAGAAATGTCTCCAGTCTGGACAGTTAACGACTTTTCCTCCATAGCAATGTGTTTTCAGACCTAAGAGACCCTCTTGCACCTCCGAAACATGTTACGTGGGCTCCTTGATGGGGTACATGATCTTTGTCCCTTGTTCTCTTCCTTTCCCAGTTGGGGGTCTTTCATGGAAACAACTTGAGACTGTCTTTTTTCTGATTTTTACTACCCTCTTTTTTGTTGGATTTTTAACACCATGTCCAATACATCTTATCCCATGAGAATGTCCTGTGTGTGTGTGTGTGTGTGTGTGTGTGTGTGTGTGTGTGTGTGTGTGTGTGTGTCCGGTCTGCCATGCCACGGTGTTCTCACCGTAGTACAGTGAACAGCAATCAGTCAAGGGTTTCTCCAGTCTTTATGCATCAGGCTTAATTAGGAGACATTTTCTCAACACAAAGAGACATGATGCAACAAAAGAGTGGACGCTGAAAAGAAGAAAACCTGAAGTCCTTCCATCTTCTATTCATTTGTATGTATAAAGGCTGGGCAGTCAAACACAAGGCAAACTCTCCAGTAAAATTCCACCACTGGCAAACACAGGACTGAACAGTCCGAAAGGAAGAGCTGCTTTTTCCAAAGAATGGCTTTGTCATCCAGTGGAAGCGCACTCATATGTCACTAATTCTAACTTGTAAAGGAAAACTACATGTTATGTGATTTTTTTCCATAGTGGGTTTAATTGCTGCCATGTTTCGTTTTTCAGGAAACTTTCCACTAAACCAGATTAGCTGCATTCAATAACAGATATCCGGGTCAATACTTCCTCTCCAGTTGGATTAGAAACCTGATACATGAGAATGATGAGAAAGACACATTTTGGTTTATCTCTGCAAACAGATATCTGCGTATGAATGCATATACATTTTTGAACAACATAATTTACTGTTTGCCGATAGATGGGTTCCTGAATTGCATTGCAGCCAATGCGTTCTGCTTCCTAAAAATGATCCGACTGACGCCTTCTTCCTCCATTGGTCATTCCCAGATGGAACTCTAACTGGACTGGCTAACCAGATGACTAAGAGGTATTTTTTTTTAGCGGTTACATAATCTCAATTCCCAGAAAAAACACTGTGATAAAACACTACTAAACCCATATGAACACAACCACAGCAATGTATTTGGCCCTAAATTTAAGCTTGTATATATTGTACTGCCTCAAAGTGATGATCACTGGGAGGATTTTTGTTGGTCGTCCCCTCCGTAAGATCACTCATTTTTGACTTTCAGCTGCAACACCCACATCTTCTTGAATGTTAGAGATGAGCTTTGGGTCGCAAGTTTCCATACTGTCATCCAGATGTTTCAAATTTCTGAAATATATCTGTATATTTGTTATTAGTCTTGGATTACTCCGTGGGTTTTTCAACTGGCAGTGGTTCGGCAGACCAAATCGTCCATAACACCTGGGCATATTGCCACCTTGGTTCTTCTGTTGTTGACTTAACTTAATACTAATCCATTGGAGACATAGCAAATGTGTCAAAGATGCATAGACTTGAGAACTTTCACTGCTTTTCTATATAGTATTTTGTGAGTGATTATTTGATATACGCTCTTGTTGGCAAAGGAGATGTGAAAGCCAAACCAAGAAGATCAAACCTTTTTTTAACCTTTTCATTTTTTGTGGTAGTTGTTTTCATTTGCTCTTTGGACCTAGTGTCAAACATCTGGCCGACTCAGAAATAATACACTCATTCCCTTTAAGGGGAGACAACTAAGAGGTACTGGCCGAGGAAAAAAACTGGGAACAACACAATATTATGATAAATAAATCCTCTTCACTTCCCAAGAATCACAGTGATGATAAAAGAAATCTTTTGGATCTCACTCAGCACTGAAGATCTGTAAATAGACACAGGGGACTTGCATCAGAGTACTTAGGGAAGTCTCAACTCTGTAAAACATTGTGAAAATCTAATTAGATCTGATTGGATAACTCATTGCACCCTCAACCCACACTGTTGGCTGCTGAGAGTCAGAGGAGCAGCCTTCCCTTCCCCTGCTGAAATGCTTGTTTAAAAAACCTGTCCAACTGGCAAGAGCCCATTTACAAATGCGGGATATTTTCTCTTTGTTGTGGAAAGCACAATGATCCCAAGCACCGGGAGCTCACAAGAGACCTTCCATTGGCTGTGATGGTGGAAAGAAAAAAAGGGATTAAAGAGGAGAGTGAACAGCGAGGAAACACAGAAACACAGTGAAGCACCAGGAAGAACAAACACAAAATCCTCTCGGTTGATTTAGGTCTCTTATGTCTGATAAACACCCTGTTGTCAGAGTCTCCCCATATGCTCGTACAGGGGAAAAATAATCACAAAAGCATCAAAGACTCTCGTCCCTCATGCCCCGTATATTTGATCAGAGTGTCATATGCGCTTTCATGTTTTTGACCCCACAGCTGTTTGAGAGATGGGAGATTTCTACCTGGGTTTTTTCTAGCAAGGATCACCAGGGTAATGCTTACAGTATAAGAAATGTATTTCATATGGACAGAAATTAAAAGTTTTAGCTGGTAAAGTGAGCCATGAAAATACGAGTGATAGTCTATCACTTGAGGAAACCTGGACAGAATCATGCAAACTAGTCTACAATCATGCTAGTGGCTCTATTAGGCTATATTTAGGCAGGTAAATGCTAACATCATAGACTGTATAAATAAAATGGACATTAGGTTTGTGACTTCACCAAAGTGTACTGTAGATCTGGCCATCGCCTCTCAGTGCCGGTCTGGTGTATATCTGGAAAAGGCTGTTATCCACATGGTTGGGATCCTTAAATACTCTCAAAGTCTTAGTAGTATCTGCTCTAAATGTCTTTAAGGGTAGAGCACCACTTATTCCATGTTAAACTCAATGCACCACTCTTTGAAGACCTTGTTCAGTGCTGTTTCCATACCAAGCAGAAGTAGAAATCTGAATTTCCTTAAGCGTCTGAGGTAAAACAATCTCTCTCTTTACTTTCTCCCACAGAGCACCATATGCAGTGCTTAAGTCAGGCCCACAGTCGTGTTAATATTAACATTAACCCATTAATGAGGTTAATGTAGAGGTTGCTGTCTTGATACTAGTGGGGTCAGGTTCTCTGCTTCCTTTAGATAGGCTTCAAAGTCGTGTTTGTACAGGGAGTACAGAAGGGGACCCAAAATGCAGCCCTGGGGTGCTCCGTTGTAGAGATGAGAGAGGGGGAAAGGGGTGTGTCCACCCACTGTCATCACCTGGGGTCTGCCCAAGAAGAAGTCATAGTCACAGCTGGGACAGTAACCAACCAGTGTGCCGGCTAGTGAGGACCTTAATCTTTAACCAGATATTGTGCGATAGTCATTCGGGCAGGCTGGTCTTGGACACAGGAGTTTCTCTTTGAACATTGACACTGGATGGTAGGTGCAAAGTCTAAGGTCTTACTCACTGATAGAACGTGGTGCTGCTGTCTTCATGGTGTTCACACGTTTGTAAGCCCTCCAGACGTCATGCTCAGATGTAGAGGGTGCCACCTACTGTTTTTGCTTGTTTACCCCAAAACGGAGGAAGGGAGAATCTTTTCAGTGTTGACATCATGTTTTTGTTGCTGGTGCTAGACAAGGGATCACCAAAATTTCCACTTTTCATCCAGAGGGGGGCATGAATGTGTACCAAATTTCATGGGAATACATCCAATTACTGCTGAAGTATTTAAAACCAAAAACACTTGCAACTAGTGGCACTACAGGAAACCTACAGGACCAATGTCAGTAGGACTTATCACCTGAGAACCATGAACATCAATACAAAATGCAATGCCAATTCATTTGATAGATATTTTACTTGATTAGTGGAAATTGTGGACCTGCTGGTGGCACTACACATAAAGTCAAGAGATCACCAAAGTCAGTAGTATTCATTCTGTAGAAACCGTGAATGTCTGTGCAAAAATCATGGAAATCAACTTAGTAGTTGTTATTTCAGTCCTAAACAAAGTGCTGGACTGAGTGATACACCTCTGAGCAAATAGGGATGACTAAAGAAACAATTACAAAGATATTAAAGTAAATTTTGTATTGGATCATTGTTTTTTGGTTTGAACAAATCTCCTGCTTGAATAATCTAATCTCAGACTAACTCCATGTTCTGTCAGGAGAGTCAGGAGAGATTTTCAAAAAGCTGTTCTTTGGCTGCATCTGGATCATGTCAGGGCTTCACTCCCTTCATGAAGAATGAGTTTCCGTTTTTAAATAGAGATAGCTCTTTGGAGTGTCTCATACTCATCTCCAGAGAGAGTTTCATTTTGACAGATTTATAAATCTCAACCAAAAGCTTACATGAATAAGTATTTCATACTATCTTCTTATACTTTCCAGCAGTAAATATCAGTTTTCCATGGCTGAACAATCTGTTTTCATCCTCTTGTAGTACATGCCATTGGTTTATCGGACTTACACAGCAGTGCAGATATAAATACAGTACATTTTCCATGATACTGATTGAGGAACTCTTTTTGCATTGACCACTCCACCTGTTTGAAGTTAAGGAGATCTCTCTGTTGTTTTTGTAAGTGTTCTGCATGATTCAATCACTACTGGAGCTCGTCTACTACTGATCCTCAGGAAATCTGCAGATATTTGATCTGAGGAAGATCTCTTTGAAAGTTCAAAAAGAGCTTATGTCTGTGCTCGGTGCGGAACCAAAAATTAAATGAAAGCTAGACAAAAGCCATGCCACTAACAGCTACAGTAACTAGACACTTGTACACAAAACTTTGATTTCTCCTTGACTTCCTCAAGAATGGGTTAATTTTCTGTAGTTTTCCTGGGAGAAACCAGGTTGGTGCCATGATTCACAAACATATGTTTGATTTATTTTATCTATGATTTGAAATGAGAAAAACAGATGACTTCTACATGCACTGTCAAAACCAATTCACTAATTAAGGTACTATAATAACTTCAAGAAATCGCTGGTCTAGGCCAAGGAACTGTGAAATTGTTGCTTTTACATGCTTTTGTTTAATTAGCAAGATGTTAATTAGTGAGCTTTGGAGGAAATATAACTACCATTGCTTTCTGTAAGGTTGAGCTAAGCTGACTAGCTGCTGGCTCTTGCTACATATTTACCACACAAAAGAGAGTGGTATCCATCATCTCTTGGCAGCACAGCTAATAAGTGTATTTCCCAAAATGTCAAGCTATTCCTACGAGGACTGATGGACAGCTATAGGCCACTTATGATTAACCCAGCTTTGCACTGGCTGCATCGTCCAGGAGACTTTTTAACCAGCACAGAATAATCATGCATTGCAATTTGACAGTATGATCTCTACCTTGGACCTCCAAAAAGCTCCCCCTGCAGCAAAAATGTGGCTCTGATTATTGGAGCTGTATGCTGAATGGGTTGCGGAGTAAACCTAGAGCGGCGCAGTAATGTGAAACAGATATATTTTTAACACAATAGGCCACACTTACAAGGAAGACATACCTTTGTCATCATCCAGAAAATCATGTTAAACTCTTGCGCTCTGGGCTGTGAACACCGCTGTTCAAATCCAGATAGCAGACAACAGTCTCTGAGGACACAGACAGCATTACCTGCCTGCTGAATGAGCTTCTTTTCCCTGAAGTAATATCTACTTAGCCCAAGGCAACAAAGCATTCACTGACAGCAGGTATAGAGTTTGCATGCCACTAGTAATAGGATAGTCCAACATCATTAAACTCATGCACTGTCAAAATATTTGCAACTCCATCACAGGTAAGCGAAGGCTCTAGAGTACCTTTGGTGGGCTTTTCTGTTTTTAACTAGAATATATGAGCAGATTCATTTCCCAATGTCACCAAATCCTGTATGAAGAGTTGTTTCACAATTGCAGCAAGTCTCATGTGGTATAGAAACACAGATTAACCGCAGTACATCTGTGGGAAATGTGACATAGTCATCATTTTGCATACCGATAATTATATCACGTTGAGCTGGTATTTTATGATTAGAAAGCTGTATTTCATCTTTTAATTTGCAAGTCTATATATAATGTTCAAATAGATGAAGTTGATTGTGGCCTTTATTGTTTTTTGTTTGTGTTCACTGACAAACGTGACAACTATTTTATCTTTTTATTTTATAAAGCCCTTTGAGGCAGGCATTGTCACATTGGTCTATGAATTCATAATACTTTAACTGGCCTTTGGCCTCCTTGTGTTAATGAATATGAGCCTAGATGTAAAACATCTGCCTGGTCACATCCAATCCCACTGCAATATCTTAAAGGATCCTTCCTGTCACAACGGTATATTTCAGATAAATATGGTTATTGTGGCTGTATTGCTTGTACTTTTCTTACCTCTGCTGTAGAGGGAAATGTCATTTTTGTTTTTAACGGTAACATTTGAAGACTTTTCTGTGGGTCCAAAAGTAAGCACAGAAAGTCTGGCCTCAAACTGCCAGTATGGCTAATAGCATCATGATCTACTTTACATCTGGGGCAACTTGCACATTGGTTTATTTACATGTGTGAGGCTTTGGAAAACTTTCCATTTAGTAAGTGTTCGTGCAGCAAAGTGTGCTTGCAAGGTATTATGTTAGTTTTCGTTGATTAAGACGCCTGTTATAGCGTATTGCTCAGTAAGATGCCCAAAATACTTCTCAGAGAAAGTCTGAGGCCTTTTAATTTTAGGATATTTTTATCAGGAGGTATTTAATTAACATAAACACAATTTCCCTCAGCCATCATTGGAATCTTTGACATTTTGGTTTCAGGAATGTGTAATCAGATGCTAGTGCTTGCTGGTGAGTCACACATTTGAAATCTCTCACATGGGGTTTTACGTGTAATGACTTTTTCTTAATGTATGGCGAGCTGACCGTTTCGTCGTCCTTTCATGATTTGGAGGAGATGAAACAAAATGTGCAGGATGAAAATGCTGATAAATGCTCGAAAATTAATTTGTTGTTGTCATCTGTTACACAGCTGGGATCACTCCTATCCGTATCCATGTTTCCAAGTCTGGCAACAACTTGTTAGATTCTCTGCAGCCCTCCTGTTGCCTTTCTGTCTCTGCCTCCATTCTTCGAGTCTCCTCGTCTGCGTACTGCTGTTTGAACAAATATAAATGCAAAGTAATCCACTTCATAATCTATCCCTGCATTTGTCTTTTTGACTTTCCTTAGAACTTCAGTGAAAGTCAATCTCACACATATAAACTCATCCACAGCATCAGCTGACTTTGTTAAAACATGTTTATCTGAAAAGATGTTGCCTCCTCATGCAGATTGCCCTTACACTCACTGTTTTTGTCTCTGGACCTCGTTTCCCCTCAATCTCTTGAACAAACATAGCAAGTGCACATAGTTACATTTATGGGAAATACACCACATTGATATTAACCAGAATTTTCTGTTCTGTTCTGCAGCAAATTCAACCAAAAATGTCTGTCCGGGTGCTAATTCTGCTGAACAATACACAGACAACCTCTAACCTGACCATATACAGTATATTGAAACTGCTCTCTGAACATTTCTCTGGGACTTCTGCCAGATTGCAATCACAATGGTTGCCAATCACACCAAAGCCCCCTGGGGTCTGCCCTTTGAAAGAAGTGTTTGTTAGCAATGTGTTTGTTATCTTCAACTACATTTTCTTCAGACAGGCTGAAATAGAACAGCTCACTTTATCATTTTGAATTTTCACAATATCCAAAATCCTTGTAATATGTTTATGTAGCTCGTACAATGGCCTATTTGAAGCATTAAAACCACAGTTATCTTTTGTCCCACACAGGGGTATAATTTTCTTACGTCATTGTTGAGATATGGCTGAATCCCCGCAGTGAACCGAAGGATAATGAAATTCACAATAATCTATATCCCCATTGACTTATTAAGACACGCACGCAAGAATGTTTATGTTGTATCCACATTAAACAGGTGTGGGGAGTTGTAAAAATTTAGATGGACCTCAGGGCCCGTCCAGGGGCTCAGCCTTCACAACCAACCTTTAAACATGGAAATAAAATTGTTTTTGTCATCCTCTACAGGTACAATAAAGACGTAAATGGTATTATTAAAGACATGTACAATAGTCGTCCAGTGTTCCCAACAGATGTGTCTGTGTCTGTGATCTTTACATCCTAGCAGGGGATCCTGGTGGATCCGCTCCAAGCGAACTACGCCTCTGTGGACTGGGGCCCTGCTGGAAATTAAATTACCTCTTTTTCATAGGAGCATGGTGGTCACATTTAAAAAAACACACAGAATAATATTACTTTTTAGATAGCTAAAGATAATGTTGATGAATAGACACATGCTCCCTTTGGCTGTTGCGTTACATGCTCATTTAAGCGCACTGAAGGATATTGTCTGTATGGTTTAGAATGGAAAACATATTTTTCACGGACGTTGTTCAAACTTCATGCCTGTTGCACAGCGGTGTCTGCTTGACCCCTTTAAATTGAAGAACTCTGTTCTTTTCCCAAAACATATGTAGAGTATAATAAATGTGCTGTCATGTGCCAAGTTTGTAGTCTGCATCTCAATTTGTAATGTCAAAATGATTCAGAATTTTCTTTTTTTATCTTAAATCAGTGTTTTTTGTTGAACCAAAGTACTGCTGTGCTGTTAAGGAAAATCTTGGTCATTCATTCATAAACCAGGAGCAATGTCGGTCAGCCTGTTGGTCCACCATGCTAAAATGTCTCAATATCTATTGGATGTATTTTCGTAATATGTGTACCTGCACAGTCCCGAGAGGATGAATCATTCTGATCTTGACTGTAACTACAGTGCCACCATGACATTGACATTGCTAGTTTCAAGTGAAATATGGTGGTTTAGTGCTCAAACAAACCATCTGTAACAGTACCTACATGCTGTTAATTATAGATAACTCTGAGCCTTAATATGATTTGAACAGGTGAGTTCAGTTTCTGTACAGTTACGGAAATAGTTTTTTTGTACCAGGCTGTGAAGTTTGACATTTTAATATGAGGTCTTATGGAGACTGACTCATTCCTGGAGTCAGCCTCAAGTGGCTGCTCGAGGAATTACAGTTTTAGACATTTCCACATTGGCTTCCCATTCACAGCCTGGTTACCACCTGGAACTATGCAGCAATTTGTTCCACTTAATTATTTGTTACTACATATGTTATATAATATACATATTACATTTTAGTTGTCTAACAGTTTATTCATGTTAGCTGTTACACATTCATATTGTATATGTCCAGATGTCCTTTTCAGTCTACAGCTGCTCTAAGTCAACTTCTAACAATCTGCTTAACGGCACCAGTCACAGTGATCTTTCCTGATGTTTTTGTTTGTTTTGTTTTGCTGAGCATTTTTCTGATGGTATCTTCATTCTTAATCTTACTACCAGAGCTCTGACTGGCATTTTCCAACCTAAGAGACAGCAGTCCACGACTGCACCACAAATGACCTATTTGAATCATGGAGGAAATTGGAGATCTAAGCACCAATTTGGAGGTCTGGAACCAGGCTTGCCTTAGGATAAGCAGTGAAAAATCTTCAATCAAAACAATAGTCCAGTGATTTGGATTCAACTTTCCTTAGACATCCAACTACCTCATAGAACAGTGGCTTGTAAAATAAAACACTGGAGGCAAAACAGTTTAATTCAATGCAACACAAACTTGCATTTGTCTTAAAATGACTCATACCTTGTCCACACTTAAAATATTTCTCTTTAACATCCATTTCTTTTGAGTCTTTTTTTCTTTTCATTTCCTTGATTTACTTTTCACACATCGTTCTGGGAAGACCTCCGCTGTCTGTGTACTTAGCAGTCAGGAAGTATTACAAATTGAATGAGCGATATCCTGATCTCCTGGCCAGGAAGCATTAGTACAGTCATTTAGTCTGATTATTGTGGAGTCGTTCTGAGATGTCGAAACCACATCAAGGCAGCTCATCGAGTTACCCTGAAGCTACAAAGAGATTTTAATTTTTATGTCCAGACATTCAAGACGGTTAAATTGTGAACACAACTGGATAATGTTCGACTTGCCCTGTTTGAAGCTAATTTGCCATTTTTCTGTGATTGTTGGCACATTTTCTTGTCCATTTTCCATTAACCTAATCGCCACACTGGGAATTGCTGGAAACCAAGCCAACGCTTCGTCTGAAAAAAGAAGCCGCAGACTGAAAAGGATGCCATATAAGTCATGTCTTGAGCAGAATGAGAAAAATGTGCTTTCATGTTGTTCCTTGACTGTGTCAGGAGCAGTACCACTTTGGCTGAAAGCTCTTGACAGTGACATATATAAAGAGGATTCTTCAAAGTCACCGCTCTCTTTTGACTTTGTGCTCTCCGTGCTTTTCATTCTTTTCCCTCTCAAATGTCCTTGTACAAATGACAGAGAGGATGGATGACCCTTAACCAGTGGAGCTGCTGAAGGTATCCAGTTGTCTTCCTGCGCCATCTGTAAATCAACACATCACAACAGATCCAGACACAACACAATGGAACACAACCCACATAGTGACATCCCAAAAAACCTCAGCAAACAAGCAGAACAAGATTAATGAAGCAATTTCTTTCCACAGACACTATGCTGGGACTCAGTTAATTTAGTTTTTTGCTACAAGAATGTGCTCTAATTAACAGTTTTTATTAAACTGGACAAAGTCAACAGCGTAGTTCATAAATAAAATTAATTAATCTGAAATGAGAGTATTTACATGGTGCCCGCTGGAAGAAATAAATTATTTACCGTCAGTCTGAGCAGCAAAGGTCATGAATTCTCCGGTGCAGTGTACTAAGAAAAATTTTCTTAACCCTTATAGAACAGTTTATTGTAGTTTTCAACAATGTCTGGCCGGTTGCCTCTCGGCGATTCTGCCCACGCTGTATTTATTTCCTGTCAGATGCTCGTCCTAATAATTTTGTCATTCCCTGTGGTCCAACCACCCAGACAGCAGAGACCCCCATCTCTCTTACCTCTGGCCCCCTGCCTCACCCCTGGAGGCAGTAACAGCCTCTTTTCCCTCCTTACTCACCCCATTATATTCTCCTTCTCTCAACTGCTCCACTCTTTCTTTGTTTTCAACACTATTTTCCCATCTTGTTGCTGCACCTACTTTGTCCACACCCTCATCTCTCTGTTGGCTCGCACATCTGGGAAAGGTTAAGAGTGTAGAAATATTGGCTTGGTGGTCATTTAAGTAGCGATGCTTCATAAAGTATATGCAAGAACTCTTTTCAAAGCTCCAGAGTAGCCACAACTTCACTGGTGACCGCATGTCAGGAATCTTGTTTTGGAGTAAATGTATCTGTCAGTTTTAAAGTGTGACTATCAGCAGAAAACAGTAGTTCTACGGAGATTACAGGATACCAGTCATCTGTTGAAGGTGAAGCAAAAAAAAAACCTGTCGTCATAGCCTCCTCCTGTCTGCATCACCTGCCGCCTTGATCTCTCCTCTAAGACCTCTGTAGCCTTTGTAGTCTTGCCAAATTAATTGCCCAACTAAGGATACTTTTAGACCGCTTTTAGTTGTGAATTGAAAAATAAGAACTTTGTGCACCACTGTGTAACTTTTCCACCATAAAATAACGTCTGTTCTCACACGATGTAACTTTTTGCTCCAGGTATGAGAAGTATGCCAATGCTTTACGGCACCAATTCTTACATCACATTAACTCTTTCACCAAAGAATTAGGGTGATATCAGCTCAGTTTGATAGCCAGGCATCGACAGCTTTTATCTTAACTTAGCTTAGCTTAGCAGAAGACTGGAAGCAGAGTAAAACAGCTAGCCAGGCTCTTTCCAGTGAATCTATAAATCAAAAGAGTGGGCTGTGATTTCTAGATGTCTTTCTCCAGGAAGTCACTGGGTCCTGCCAAAAAATAATCATGCAAAAAACCCCACTATAAAACCACAACTTGACTCAGCTTGATTTTACACTACACTGTAATATACCAGACTTTTTTTCAAACAAGATACAACATGTTGGTTAGTAGTTGTGTTCAATGGTTGATGTGATGGTATGTAGATTGTGTTACCCTTGGACAGAGTTAGGCAACCCATCTCCCAACTCTTGCTTCATACTAATTTATGTACAAATATAAGAATGGTTTTAATCTCCTCGCCAGCAATGGCAGGTTCCAAAAATATTGAATTATTCTTTTTTTAAAGGTTTTTTTTGGCCTTTTTGAGCTTTATTTGACAGAGACAGCTTGAAGAGTGACAGGAATGTGGGGAGAGAGAGAGACGGGGAATGACATGTGGGAAAGAGCCACAGGTCGGATTTGAACCCTGGGCCACCGCGGCAAAGACTGAGCCTTTGTACAAAGGGCGGATGCTCGACTAACTGAGCTAAATGACACCCTTGAATTATTCTTTTGAGGCACTTCCGAAGTTTGCTTCAGATGAATATAAATATTTGACTAGAAGAGAGTGTTGCTAGAAATGAACTGGATGACTGATAATGTAAACTGGTGGTTTGAAGTGAATAATTTTGGTTGTTTTTTTGTCAAAGGAAGGATTGGGGAATCTAAAGTATTAAAACAAGATTATCAGCACATCAGTGAGCTGTTGGGTTTTAAGGTTCAAGTTTTCAGGGTGGATGAGCTGTGAAGAAAAGAGTTTGGAGAGGATACGATGAAGCGTGAGGCTATGCTTCCATACATAGGGGTAGAATAAAAAACAGTCAGATGAGGCGTATGACATGAAAATTAAGGGTAATAAAGAGGCATGGCATGACATGACACCCCCAGGTGAGCCTTACCTGGCTGCAAATGGAAGACCACCTTAGATGAAATGAAGACAAAATGATACTTAGCAGTCTATCCCAAGGCTGCTGTGCACATCTGGTCAGAGGAACCTGTTAAATCCATTATCATCGCAGAGTAGCTTAAATTACAGCCAGAGAACAAGAAAAAACAGCTGTGAGAGTGATAACCTGTGAGAAAACTCCCAATAACACACACTGACATAGGCCGGCAGGTTTACAGGGTGAGAGATTGACTACCAGTTGTAAAATAAAATCAGGGAGGGTGTGTTGTGAAGTCAGTCAGGGTGTAACGCAATACTAATGTCACAAGACATGAGGGGGGAAGTGAGCATTGTCCCTCCGAAGGCACCTTTCAATGGAGGGGAACCTTCTGTGTGAGAATGTGATAATGACAGCAAAATCAGCAGAGCATGTTTGGGTATATTTCTGTTATTCTGGATGTAAGGCAACCTAAAGTAAACCCAGAGAGAAGAAAATCTCTGAGCTTGCATTGAGTAAAAGTTCCCTCCTCTGGGATGTGTTTTCCAGGAGAAATCATGGGCCCTGACAAGAGGCCAGCGCGCTGAGACTGAACTCTTAAGGGGGCCCTTTGGTATTTGAAGGATGGAGTGATGACAGTAGGACGTTGTTTGTGTATAAAAAGGAAACAAAGTGAAACAGCTCTGAACATGTCAGCCCCTCTGCTTGTCACTTTAGAAAGAAATGTGTGTTGACCCGCCACAACTACAAGCCTGGTAACCCCCAAACAACACTGCTATAGTGTGTTGAGGTTTGTGTGTGCACACAGTTAATTAGCTTCCTTCAGTCTGGGTTTTGCTTGCCTTGAGCAATTGTTTATTTTCATTTTGCATAGTAAGGATTCAAAACAGGCTGGATTTGAATTAAAACTATAAGCCTGTAAGAGCTTTTTTTATATATACAAAAAGGAATTTCTATCATCTGAATGAGGTCTTATTCTCCTAAGTGCCTCATTTTATCGTATCACTTACTTTTGTCATCTTGTTGCTACTGCTTCCTTTTATTTGTTTTACTTTCTGTTAAAAGAATTGCTCTACGCTTTGTGAAATATGCCTGTAATTTTTAAACCCTTTGTTTTTGTCTGGATTAAACAGACATGTTAATTAATGAGCTTTAAAGGTGCTGGAAGGTGTAACATTTGGACAGAGCCATGCTAGCTTGCCTTTATGCTAAGCTAGGCTAACCATCTCCAGCTTTGCATGTAACATGCAGGCATGAGAGTGGTGCCAATCTTCCCATCTAACTCTCGGCAAGGAGGCAGATCAGTGTATTTCCCAAAAGTTCCAACTATTCCTTTCAGTTTATTATTACAATTTACTCATAAGAATACACCACGAATAAGGGGAAAAAAGGTTATATGGTACGTATATGTGAAGTCATTGTGTGTGCTTTTTCTTTGTTTAAATAACAGCATGATGCATTTGGATCCGTCCCAGGTCAGCGAACATTATCCACGCTGATAAAATCAAATGACCCACTTCTGCTGTATGACCCTTCGGGATTGTGCAGTATGCACGGGACATGCAGTGTGTTCTACCACGTATACTGTACCAGACGTCTTCTATCCCAGCACCCTCATGCTGCCATGGACTCATAAACATTTAGTCTTTTTGGCACCAGCGGGGGTCCATTACCCTGCAGTGTCAGTCCCATGATTCATCTTTTGACCACACACCCACAGTTTATTATGATGATTGTCAGTGTGACGACGTGCTTGTCATTTATCCGAGAAGGTTAGGACTGTGTGACCACAAAGATTTTGGCAGATCACCACGGCAAGTGACACGATGCATGGAAATGTCACAATGCTTGAACAGCACTATTTATCTACTACTATTTTCTCTAACTACTCGTGGCATCTATCAGCCATCCCTGTCCCTCATGCCTCACGGGGACACCCCGTGCGCACACACACACACACATACTCGAACAAACACTGTTCAGAAGCCAAACTCACTTTCAGTGTGTGTTCTCGTGTTGATGGCAAGTCACCTGTGTGGGTCAGGCCAGGTGGGGCAGACAGCTGCACTCTATTTTGGTTTGAAATCAAATAGGACAACCTAATATAGGCACAAAGACAGGGTTTGCCATTGCAACCGTATGTGTTTATCTGCCTGCATCAAAGCGAGGGAGAAGTTGGTATTCATTGACCATATTTAACAAACGGAGGTCGCAGAACTGTAGGTATTCTTCACCGCTGATCAAAGAAATGAGCTGAAGTGTTGGTAATTTCAAACGAACGTCCGGCTAACGCACCCATTAAGAGCAGATACCGCACAAGGACAAAGAAGCACCCAGATGCACTCATGGTCACCGTGGACTTGTTCAACTCTCCCGTGTTTCATCTCGTACTTGCTAAGTTATCTGCCTGACAGACAGGAGTTTAACTTGGCTGAACAAGGGCTTCCCCCAACACACCGACCATCACAGCATCAAAAGGAAGGTTTGTGTGTGTGGAGGGGAGGGGGGGGGGCTATCATGATCTTATACGCAGCGATTTCCAAAATACTTTACAGGATATTTTCCAAATGAAGTGTCATTTAACTGACTTATGCTTGTAATGTAACCACCTTTGCTTGGCATGGGAACACGCTCCTCCCTCTCCCCTCAGTGGGAGACAGCGAGAGTCGGAGCTGCATTTGTTTCGTACTAATCCCCCTTATGAGAGAGACAGCTCTTATAACAGGAGACAGCTTTGATCCCCAACAGAAGAAGACAAAAAAACTCTTAAGCTACGTAGACAGCCCCCTATTTCTTTCACTTCCTTCTTCGTCTCTTGGCTCATCCCTCGCCTGACTGCCCCGAAGATCTGTAATATCAGAGGATGAGGTCAATGAGGTTGCGCAGGGCAGCAGCGCTGCGGATGCAAAAATGTCTCGAAAATTAGGTTGTTAGGTTCATATATTATATTTTCAGGTACACATTAATACAACACATGGACATACACAGACATCTTGCAGTAGTCAGACACTTGATGTGTTTGTGTCTCTCATGTAGCAAATGAGGCTCAAAACTAAATAAAAAACAGCTGTGTTGAAACTTGTGTCAACACACACATCTGTGTGTCGGGTTCAGCGCGTGAGGTCAGGCGACTTGTTTCATTCAACCATGTTTGCTGTTGTAAATATCAGAAAACACCAAACCCAAGCATGTAATTACCGTGTATTCATGCATGAGTGTGTGGGTTAGGCAGGGTCTGTGTAATAATTTACAAAGTGTGTATGTTGTACCTGCCACAGCACACAGTAATGATAATTAACACAATCATGTGACCAGTGCCAGAAACTGCTGACAAGAAAATGATCGTGTGTGTGTGTGTGTGTGTGTCCATGTTGGTGTGTTTGTTTTCCAAATGCAGTGACACGAAGGACCTTTGCAGCGACCCTTGAACTGAAAAGTATACGGATGCAGACATCCTAAACACTCTATTCGAGGTCCAGGTGTCCAACACACACACACACACACACACACACACACACACACACACACAAACTTTGCAGTCAACATCCGCTGAGTCTGAAAATACTCACGCACATTTTGTTACCGATTCAACAATTTCATATGCTCGTATTTGCATTCTCATGTTCACTCACAAACACACACACACACACACACACACACTGTTTGAAGGTTAAGGAGTACAGCTGGGAGCTGCTGCCAGACCCCCCACCCCCTCCCTCTCTCTGTCACTCTCAGTAATCAATCTGTCAGTATGGTAATTAACCTACAGAGTAAAGTAAGCATGACTACTGAACTGCTCCACTCCATCTAACATTCCTCTCCTCCTCCCTCTGTGTCTCGCTCCTACTCCCCCGCACTTGGTGGCAGGCGGAGGTCGCTCATTTGCTGGTTCCAGTACATCATCGGACGTGATGGCTTTGAGTTTTAGCGTAAAACAAGGCCTCTCACTAACTTTCTGGAGAATGATTCCAGTCTATTACAGCCTTTCTATTAATTTAGAGGCATTATTTGTGTCTGTTATGATAATGTAATATTTTAAAAAATAACTGTACCCTTCCCATCCAGGAACAAGCAAAAGACAAAGTAAGCATGCGGTTGGTTTAGCTGCTACCGAACCAGACAATAGTCAGTATTTGACATTCAACGGGTGGACACAAACGTGACCAAATGAACCCTAATGCTGCTCTGCTGCTGGAACATATTTGCCGTTATCAGCTTCATAAGGTGATAATGTGTTAGTGTTATGAAAAAATCAAATAAAGCATGTTTAAGTTTTGCATTTACGAGGAGTACTTTATCTTATCAGTGTCATGTGGCAGCTCAACATTAATTGACATTATTGTGACAGAGAACAGATGGTCCGAAGATGTTTAATTTCTTGACCAGCGAATGAGTTAAATGACTTTTATTCTGAAAGACAGGATACAAAAATAAGGGATTAAACTTTGAAGCCTGCAGGCTTCTTATAGGATTTGTTTCAAATCCCCAGACAAGGTTGGCAATGTTGGTCAGGGAGCATTTAATAAGAACCAGTCTTTCTAAAAAGCTACTGTTGAGTTGTCCTTGAACGAGGAGTTAGACTACATTTCTACACAGCTGTTCACTCAAAGCTGCTCCCCACTAAATATGAGTAATACTCCCACACCAACATGGACTTATAGATTTGATGAAAAAGAGTAAATATCAGTTAACATTCCTGGATGAATTAAGCTAAGAAAATACTCAAACAGAGACAGTTGGGCAGCTCGCCTGTGGAAAATACAGTTGAAGAATGGAAAAATGTGTTTTGAGTAGTAGGATTGTTCTTGGACGTGAGAGTGAGGTTCAGGTAAGACTGGATCACATTCTCATGGGTTCAAACACCAACATCGGGAAATTTTAGCTACTGCGTGTGCTAAATTAAAGTGATGTTTCAGCTGAATGTTACAGAACCTATTGCCAAATCACTTAATGTTGTTCCCATTCAGAAATATATACCCTGTATGCATATGTATTAAACCTTTTGACTCCCATTCATCTTGTTTCTTTATTGGTATAGATGACAATGCTAGTTCAACTATCACATTTTAATAGACTTTAAATATTTATTCAGTTGATGCGCATGAAATTTGGTACTTTTACTATTCACGGACCCCAGAGATATACTCCCAATGACTTTGGTGTCCTGAGGTTTTCCTTAAGGATGCCAACAGTTTCATATTTTTGGTTTAGAGTGAAAAAAAACTATTTGATGGATTGCAATGAAATGTGGCCACAGATATTTATCTACTCCACAGGATGAACTGCAGTAACCTTGGTGGCTTTGTTCCATCACCAGACTTTTTTATGCACAGACAAGAGCAGCTAAGCTAATGATTTCTTTTACCCAAACTTCAGGCATAGCTGTACAGCGTTAATTAGCAAATGTTAACAAGTGCCACTGAGAAAGTGGACATCGGAAACTTTATCCTGGCTAAAGTGGCTTGTTAACATTGTTATTGTGACCATGATGCCATGTTGACGTTAGCATCTAGCTCAGAGCGCCAAACGTCATAAACCTTTGGGCCACCATCTCGTTTTCCTGTCTGTGTAGGACAGAACTCTATATAATCCAGTTTGACCCATGTCACAGGACTTTTCAGGCCAGCCAGGGTTCATCATTGGAAGAAAGCATTAGAATTACAGTCACAGCTTTGTCTATATAAATAACTGCATAAGGAATGCCCAGAACTCACATCTGCCTTTCTGTGCTTGCCTTCCCTCTAAGAGGCGTGGTAGCTTATAGCTGGTGCCACATTGGTACTTGAGAAGAGTGATGACAAGACTTACTGTAATTGGAAAATGGCTTTTGCTGGTGTTTCCTGAGGACCTGCCAGTAACTGCAGCCAGTGGAGTATTTCACTCCGCAGGGACTGTTTGTGAATTTACCATGGAAACTAATGAAATATTTCTAATCTGATACTTTCACGTGTTTAATCTTGGCTTTTGGTAAAGCTGCTGCCTAGTAAAGAAGGAGTGGATGTGAAGAGGAGCAGGAAGTCAGCATGTCAGCTTGAGAGGAAAACTAAAGAGGCAGATTCTCTGATAAACACTCACATTAATTCATTTCTAGGAGCGTACGTGCACAGTCTTGAACTTGTACTGTGTTTAGGTTCATTGGCTGTTCAGAATAAACCCCCACTTCTGTTTATAAACCGCTATCTGTATTACCTTCTGCAGACTATTAGAGCAGGAGGATGTCTTTGAACTGCCTTTAGTGATCCCTACTGACCTGAGTTTCACAAGTTACACTCTTCAGATCCTCAGCCAGACTGAAACAGGCAAGCAGATTATCCACAAACTCCCACTACACCGTGGTGGAAAAAGTTTCCAGATGCCATAAAAGTAAACCTCAATAAAATACCAGTGAAGAAAAAGTTTAGATGTTTCTTATCTGATTTTAAATGGAAATATGTTTTAAGGCCATACTTGGAGGAAGAATTTGTTGGATTCTTCGGCTGTGTTTCAGTATAGCATCCAAAACCGAGCCTCCGTACTGATTTCATCATGAGACGACTGGTTTGGGGTTTAGAAGCAAAGTGCTCTGACAAAACAGATTATATTTTATAATATGCCTGACTTTTATACGACTATTCTGTTTTTAAGTGTACCTGTAGCAATGTGACCATACCAGCGTCACCATTTGCATGTTTTGCGACAGTTCTCTTTGAGGTCTGAACCAAAACGGTTCAGACAAAGTTTTTTTTTTGGCTAATTCAGTGGTTTCGGCAACTGATCTCCCTCATTACATCCTCAACTATGCGTGAAAATTTGCCAAATACAGCCGTCCAGTATAAACACATCCCATCTCCATGTCTTGCCTTTTAGTCATGCTTCCAAGAGTGATGATAACATTTCTTTCTGTTGAATTTTGCATCGCATGCAACGAGGAGCGCAACGAAAGTATGAGCAATTCCCATCTTCATTTGACAACTGATGAATGGTGGGAGGACTGACCTTGTTGTACACCGATGCAAGCCAAAATGAGAGCAGCGTCCAAGAACATGCAGGCCAAATCCACAAGTCCACATCCGCATAGGTACAATAACAAAATATTGCTACTTTATTTGCTACTCTTTCCCGATTCCCTTTTGGATGCAACACATTCCCATGCATATCTGTTGATACTGCCGAATACACAGCTACATCCTCGCATTCCTCTCCCACACAAACAAGACCGCACCTGTGATGCGGTCTGTACTGTAACCCAGGGATGAGCTCACAAACAAACAGACCTCTGACGTGACTCGCAGTCGAGACAGTGACCTGTGAGTCAAGTGTTGAAATACTATGAAATGTTTCTTTTAGTTTGCACGTGACTATGGCGTGATCAGATTGTCAGATTGATTCCTTGGATGTTGGATGTTGATATTATGGAAAAATTGTGTTGTTTTAATGCAATAATCCATTTTTTAATTTGTGAGGGAACTCTAATTAGAGGTTTCGAGGAGTGAAAGTTTTGTTCACCCAATATATGCTTTTAGAGAACATCGTGATGATCATGATACTCTATTTCGCTTGTTTGACCTCTTTTTAGCTTAGAGAGATTTACATTAAAACATTAAAAGTAGTTTGAAAGTAACTACATAAAAAATACTACTTCATATGTGTTTTAAAATAAATCTAAATGCACAAACATAAACATTTACTGTATCATTCTTGTGCCTCCAAAACCGAACTTCTGCAGAGCGACAATGTGTGTAATCAGCTGAGAAAAGACTCTGATGCTTCTTGCACTACATCTATTATATGTTTTATTTACTTTATTGTGGCTCATTTGGTAACAATAACCAGTTGCTCCGTTTCAAAATGTTCTTCTTGTCACCTCTCTTTCAACAAATATCCAGCCTACAGTTCCCAGGTCCAGTCAGCCCTCAAGGATTCATTCCTCTTTCTTGCAAAAAGCACTGAAAGCTTTTAAACAAATCCTCCGAGGGAGAGGTAAAGGAAATATTTCATTGGCTTTGAAGACTTTTGTAAAAAAAAAAAAAAAAAAGACTAAAGGAAGAGAGGAACTGATGTCTTGGAGGAGATTGAAAAAGTTGGTGTTTCAGGACAAAGAAGCCTCCTCTCAGATGACTCCCACTTTCCACTCTCCAAGAGCGAACAGACGAAGCGTCCAAGACAACCTCACGGTTTCGCTACCGTTCTTCAAAAACATAGGTAACGGAGCGAGGAGAAATGTGGAAGTAACACTGCGCTCTCTGTGTTAGCCGGACGTCATCTGCTTCCAGCTATTTTTGCAGGTGACTGCTGCATTATTTATGCTTCATATTTAATGTACTAAATAAAGTGGTGACAGTTATGAGTCACTGGCTCCTGTGCTAAATGGTCTGATGTCTGATTCAGTTTTTCAATTTTGAAGACTTTAGGTTGACACCGTGAGAGGCTCCGCTGCCAATGTGGCCGACCGCATCTGTTAACTGTCACAGATGATGATCCTTAACCAATCTACATAAGTTGTTTTTTCCTCTTTTTCTTCTCTTCACCCGAGAGCATTTTTTTCTGAGCAATATTAAAAAAAAAAAGGCCGGCCTGTCAGGTGTAAACACGTGAATAAAAGAAACAGAGACAGAAAAAGAGAGAGAGCTTCATCCACTTTACTCAGCTTTGATCTCCTTAATGGGGTGCTGGCCTTGCTCCAGGTGGGATGTGTCGCCATGGGCAACGAGACAAGAAGAGGCTGATGAAGCAGGCCAGCTCCGGGCTCTGGGGGCCGCACAGACAAAACACACTCCACATTGGCCTCCTTTACTGTACAGCCCTCACTGTACCTCAGACATGACAAGGAGAAAGGTTTCATGGGAAGAATGAGATAATTCCAGGTGATTATTTGGTGCATTAGCAAGCTACATTTACGTTTGCTGCTGGATATGTCTTTTTCTGGAGGTATGCATGGTGGAGTTGGACAATAAAATGACCTTTAAGTCCGTGAAAAGCCCTGCATAAATCTGAGCAGGCTTACAGAGCTTTAGCTTATTTAAGAGATCCAGCGAGCGATGGCTATCCAATGATTGGCCACTGGGCAAGTAGCAGATTACAAAGGGTTTTATTCTCTTAATTTTACACTTGAACTCCCTTAACTCTCTCCCAGACCCTCCTTCTATCCTTTTCTTTTCCTGTAGCTCCTCTTTGAACTCCTCTGCCCACTTCCTGACCGCTTTCCCTCATCTGTCTGTCTCTTTTCTGCAGTCACTCCCTCCATCTCTCACAGGAGTCTGGACTCTTTGATATCCTGCAGGATTAGCTCAGAGCTGTCTGTCGGCATGTCGGGTGTGTCTGATATAAGGGCTTTTGCATTCAATCTAATCACTGTCTATTCACACATGGACATACACACATACACAGTGAAGTCCTCAGTGGATTCACCATGTGTCACTTACTTTCTTAAGTGCTTATTTTCTTGCTGTTGAAGGGCGGAGTCAGTTCTTCCATAAATTACTAGACAAAACCATTTCAATATTTCAAGAATGTTTGATTATTAGCTTGTGTCTCGGTGGACTGTGGAGATATTAAGCGTCACATTTGTGACATTCCATCTGGTAAAATCTTAATAATAATTAATCATCTTAATCATAAATAGATATTTCTAAACCTTTACATATCACAAAAAAACAAGTCTAAATAAATGATTTCCCAAATTTTCACGCAAGAATGTTGACCTTCATCATATCACAGATCACGGGTGTACGAAAAGCACGTGCCTAATGACATTTAAGACGGCTCCGTTCTATCTGAGTGTCCTGGCGAGTCGTGATAGTGTGACAATGAACCAGGGTGCACATTGAAACTGAAGCACCTAAATGGAACTCAGCCATCATTCATTTCATTACGCACACCTGCGCTTTTTCCACTGCGACACGTCTGTGACAAATGTGCTTTGTGGAAGAGGCAAAGGTCAGGTCAGTGAATCAGTAAATATTTTACTCTGTAGTGAGCGGTGGAGTGAGATCTCAGACGCTTATGTCATGACTGACAGGTCTAAACAGGAGGAGCTCATTTGCATAGAAGTAGCATTGGTTTCAGGAAAGCACGAGGCGCTGCACATGAAAAACACCTAGAGACGCTGAAAAGAAACCTCATTATTCACAGAAAGTGTACATGGCATGCACACTTAATTTATTTAGTTTAGATTTGAGCACACAGTATATATACTGCACTATATTTTAAATGAACAAGCCACATCCTGACTGAAAAGGTAACAAAGCTAATTGATAATTGAAGTTATGATGTCTGTAGTAGGAAAACTAAATCGTAAAAGGTATAAAAGTTTGATTTTATCCTGACCAGGGCAGAGTAACTGTAAAATGGTAGTTGTAATGCAGTGGCATGCAT
The DNA here is from genome assembly GCA_023373845.1 of Nibea coibor. Taxonomy (NCBI): domain Eukaryota; kingdom Metazoa; phylum Chordata; class Actinopteri; family Sciaenidae; genus Nibea; species Nibea coibor. Next base: position 9,786,975 of record CM041730.1, read on the forward strand.
TCAAACAAGGACCAAACAAAAGGTAAAGCTGAGTCTCTGTGATTAGTTTTTTTTTTTATGTATTTGGTCATAACCAAAGCCAAAGTATTGAACATTTCTGACACGAGAAGAAAAGTCAGGAGATCACCTGGGTCAGTGGTTCATGAGAGTCATCCTCTGGCGACCATGCATCACACAAATCTGAATGCCAATCCATCCAGTACGTGAGTCAAGATATTTCACTCTGAACCAAAGTAGTTAGATGACTGAGGACATTACCACTCCTGAAAAATCATGCATGCGTCATCGTCCCGAAACAGACCATCATCATCATCCCCGCAGCCACCACTGCCTGCTCCCTCACCCTCTCCTTCCCTAAAATGTTATTCTGGAAAATATTATTTTGTTTCCCATAAAGATTCCACAGAACGCTGAATAATAACAGTGCCGGACATTACAGAGAAGGGTTAATGGGCCGCATGTTAAAGCTCATGGGAAACGCATCGCCGACACGCCAGGAGGCTTTCCTCACATTGATGGAGAGGGGGGTGAGAAAAGGAGGGGTAGGAGGCTAGAGCAAGGTTCACTGGTTCCCAAACTCCTGCCGAGCTTCAGTAGCCTCCACTACCACCCTGAAACTCCTCTCACCCCTCCTGTCTCCCCTCTTTCTTCCCCTTCACTGCCCTCCAGCACTGCTCTCAAGCTTTTGCCTGTCTTTTGTCTGTTGCCCCGCCAAACGCTCTCACCTACTGGCCTTTAACACCTCCTCCAGGCCTCTCTATGTTATGTTATCATCCTCTCCTTCCTCCTCTTATCTCCCTTCTTCCTCCTCCTCCTTCTCACATCTTTTCCATTTCACAGCTTTGGTTGTAACATCTTCCATACCATACATCATGCTGTACATGTGTTGCGTGGGGAGCTGTCTCTCTCTCATCTCTGAGATTTTACTGTATGCCGTAAACTACAATAGATCTGAGGCTCTGCTCTATGGCGGAAGGTCAATATTGACTTTACGCAAAACCAGCAAGGTGGGAGAGAGCCAGAAAGAGCCAGAAAGAGATGTCGGGGTGTTCTTTGAGGCTTTCTGCTTGACTTTTTTTGCTTGGGTTCCCCACGTCTTTACATTATTGAAACTGGCATGAGCTCAAAGTCAACATAGTTAGAGATTTTTCAGAAGAAGCTCTTTGCTACCATTTGTTTATGTACAGAACAAAGAAAAAAAACGATTTGAAAACTGCCCCAGCTACAGTAGATCATCCATTACAGAAGCCGACACAAAGACCTCGGGTTGGTCCAGGCAGCATTCGAGAGTGGATGTTTGAGGCTGCGGGTACTCTGCTCATCAATCAGCTTGTTATCTTATAAACTTTACCATCATCTTATCTGGATCATCTCTGTTCCTGAGAGCAATTTTCTTTTAAGATAAGAGAAGTTTTTAATTTAGAAATGCGGTAAAACAAGTGTTTAAATATTTGACCCCGGTTGCAAGCTGTTTAATTGGAAACATAAACTAGAAACAAGACAGTAACAAATGGACTGACTGTTCTTCTAAATGTATTCTGGTCTAAGCTGCTGGAGGAGGGGAGCTAAAGCCTGAGAAAGAAAACTAATCAAATGGAGAAATCTGTCTCTGGAGGCCCACTGTACCTTGTGTACGCACGCGAAAAACACACATACAGGCATGCGCGCGTAGACACACTCAGGCCATATGCTCTCGATGTTGTCGGGCCTGTCGTCTGTCTACATCACGTACGAGTTTTGGCATGCAGCCTTCCTCCGTGTGACAAAAAAGCGCAGTCTTTTGTGTGTCGACAGCTATTCCTCACATCCCTACCTGGCCCCAGCAGGCCCGTTTAGAGGTGCAGGCAAGCAAAACCACACACACACACACACACACACACACACACACACACACACACAGCTCTGTAAATTTTCCCCTGACAGTTTTCTTCTTGCACTCTCCTTGCTCATGTTGTCTTAATATGATTCTGCTCTCTTGCTCAGAGACAGAGTAGATACAGTCGAGTGACTGAGTGAGTATAGTATTTTTTTTAACCTGTTAACCTATTACTACAATTTAGGGCTTTTATTTTTGCAATTTGTTGTAACCAAGATAAATAACCTGATAATGTATTTTATCAATCACCCCTTTGGCCTCTTACGTCATGAAATGTTCAAATGATTCAAATGTGCAATTAGGAAAAATAGAGATAATAAACTTTATTGCCTCTCCGTTTGCAGCTCTGTCACACAAGGGTTCGTACACAGTCACAATATAACTTAAACTTTATCGACTTTTTACACTTTAAAAACTGGAAATCGTTGGTGATGCACTTATACAGGCAGTGAGCTTCACCTTCCAGGCAATGTTCAGGGCAAAGGCTGTTGTAGTTTTTTTTAGTTGTTATAGTTAATGTTTTCATTGTTTCCATACTTTTTAAATTTGTAATATGTCAGATATTTGTCAGGGGCAAGATTTAAGGAATTCAGAACAGATGTTACAATCATAAGACTTTGAAAATGTAACTGATCTATAGTCAGTTTAATCCATTGCTTTGCAGATAAACCATTCACGTACATTTCGATAACAGTTGCATGCACACATTGTTTTCCTTGTTGCGTAACTGTGATGATCTCACTGTTTATCATTTTGTTAAGAGTGAGAGTTCTTTATGGTGGTGTACTATTTAAGATTTGACAGGAAACTGTGGCCTGAAAACCCAGACTGGTATTTCACACACACGCAAGCGTGGGTCAAGAGGAGAGGAACGTTTGCGGCCTACCTCAGACGTTTACCATGATGGTACAAAATCATGTGTTTTTCTAAGTGTGAGTGTGCTGTAGGTGGTAAAGTTAACATCCTTGTGCGCTAAACTACCTCTGGAGAGGAACAACAGTAATCCATCAAGTTGCTCAGGCTGCCTGTTGGTTTGGTTGTGTTTGAGCACTTCCTAAACCACCAATGGTTTGGTGAAATATTTGAGGCCTGAGGATAAAGTGACCGACGTTTCCGCCTGCATTGTTTACCTGCCCAAAAGATGTTTTCTATTTCTAAACAGGAAGATCTAATCACAGCAATGAGCAGAGCACTTTTTAAATTAAGTTGGTGAACCAGAGGATGTTTTGGAAACATGGATGTTTTTTGGATAAAAGAGAGACGGAAATATCACCAAACCAAGGTCAGGTGATGTTGTTTGACCCCGGACTTTAATTAGAAAATGTGTCCATACCTTTGTTTGACTCCCTTTGTTCACGGACCACGTTTTTTGATTGGTCGAAAACATGACATGTTAATGGTCGCTGTTTTGGTTGACGGCGTTCACTGAAGGGATCCCTTTCTTACTTGGGCAGAGGTCATCCGCAGGTCAGCGTAGCACAGGGTCAGAAAGTAGTCCTTTCTCCTGCTGTGTCCTCAGCCATGTGTAGAATGTGGGTCATCTTCAAAGAAGCTCAAGTATTAGCCCTCGACATGAAGCATCAGCAACCACCACGGTAGGCTGAACTCCAACTTCAGTTGGAAAAGTAACGCGTTAAGCCGTGGCTAAAAAAGGTCAGCGGTTTATGACTACAACTTCAAAACTCCAAGCTTATCTTAAGACAGGTCAGAGAGAAGCAGGCCTGTGTGTGTAATGCACATTAGGATAAATGTTTTATTATACCTAACACTGATTTGTGTTTTGACCATGAATTCTGTGCAGGTTTTCATCCCAGGTCACCATCATTTAACAGCCTGGGATTGAACTAAAACACGTTCATTCTCTCCTGTAGGTACACTACTATATATTTTCCCATCATCCAAAGCTTTGAATGAATTTAATAGGGCAGTAAATAAGGTTTTCATTGCAACATAGCATATGATGGCCATATGTGTGGGGGGCTGCAGGTGTTCAGTCCAAACTTTACACATATATTTCTAACTCAACAGATGAGGATGGAGCTGCTAACATGGCAATATGTTTCAGTGACGAACTGTACTATTGCTTATTCATGCATCTGCTATAATGCTGCTGTGACTAAATTATATCCATTTTGACTAACTGTGTGTCGGCATTTCTCAGTGGAGCAATCAAGTGACTCTTAATTCTCAGTTAATTCTCTGCAATCGTGTTAAAGTTTCTCCTGAATTATTCAGATCAATGTCATGCAAGTTACTTATAATCAGTTACTCATTACATATCCGTCAAGTGTTTTACTAATCAGCCTTGCTGCAACTACAGTTCCTCAAACGGCCACTTGAGGCTGGCTACAGAAGCGAGTCAGCCCCCATAAGCCCCCATGTTAAAATGTCCAACTTCAGGGCAGTGTTTAGCTCAGTCGGTAATCACTTCTTGTTTTCTAGTGTGCAAATGTGGAACGTATTGCTGTATGGAAGTCTGTAGCTGCCCGCATCAACCTAGCATCAACCATCCCAATTAACTCCTTGTAAGATAGCAAACTGACAGAAAAGTGATGGCGACACTGGGATTAGTTACTTTGTTTAGATTATTATCACTGTTACTGATAAAGGTAATCATACCACTGCAATGTCTTAGTTAAAGCACATAAAGTATGAAGCTGCATCAGTCTTGGATGTGAACAAATTTCAGTAACTTCCTCTCATCAAATAATGACCAAAAATGGACAAACAACTTTTCCAGTTTCATATTTTCTCAAACTGGTGATATCGTCATAATTACATCCTTCAATAAAACCACAGTTTGGGTCATACTGGTGCATACTGGAGCCCACGCGTCTTTCCCCTCGTCTCCAAGAAGTGTCTCCAGCCTGTTGCTATTGGCCAGTTAGTGTTTGGCTAGCGGACCTGAATCATTCAAATAATCCTTCACAGCACATTGCATCTCGTAACACCGGCTCAGGGACTTGTAAAAAAAAGTGAGGGTTTGGGCTGCGGTAATTGCTTTTCCCTCTTTCCAGTTTTGTAATGACAGCGGGTTCACTTGTTTCTGCTTTTTTATCTGTCTCAGACATATGCGTCATGATGTTAGCACAAGCCAGTTAGCATCTACTCCAAAGTGTCTCCCGGGCACTCCGGCTAACTGATCACATGGCCTCCCGAGGTTTATAGAGTGCAGTTATATCGTTAAGTCTGCAAGCAGACCACACAGAGCAAGCAAGGGTGTCTGTGTCCTCATTAAAACTCTGCCTGGGCAAACCAGAGACAGCCAATATACACAGCAGATAAGACAGTTAGCAGCTCGCTCAGATTTACAGCCGCCAGCCTCGGGGAGTGAGAGGACGAGGGGTGAGAGAGAACACAAGTTCATATATCTTTTAATGTCTGGCAGCCAGATGAACAAGCTGAGGAAAACCTGTGATTTAAAAGGCCTATAGAGAGAAAGAATGGGTGTTTAGACAGGGTGTTATAGGATTGATAGACAGCAATGATAGTGGTTATACAGAGTGCGAAAGGCCAGTGGTGATATAGGGAGGATGGTAAATGAGATGGATGGAGGGGAAGATGAGGGAAATGGGACAGGTAGAAATGTGAAGAGGAGATTTTAAATTAGGAAAAGTTTTACTGAATGTGATGTGTCGAAATCATGTCACGTTAATGTGCTGCTACTGCTGCAACAACAAAAACCCAATCAGTTTAGGACATCTCCAGGAAGAGCAGCAAAAAAAAATGCACAGGAGGAAGCACAGCCTTCTGAAATACTACAACTCTTAGTCATTAGACAACTCAAGTTTTACGCCAAATGTCAAAGTTTCTTGTCAACACCAGAAATCAGCCTCCTCATAACCCCAACTTGATCTCTCACCTTGTTCACATAAATAACCCTCCCTCAAGAGCAGGGGTCAACTTTGTCTGATCCATTCCACTTTCTCTTCATGTCTCTTTCCCCTCTCTTGGATTTACATCCACCGTTTTAAAACGCAGGCATCCTGCTCTAGAAAAACACAACGTCTTAATTTCTTTGAGTAAATTTTAAGTGGCGTGGGCTCGTTTGCCGTGTTCAGTGTCAGGTTTTGCCTGGTTCCCCAGTGTGCAGGCCCACCTAGTGTGACACTGCACCTCGTAAAGAAATCAAGCCCGACTTTTGGGAAAAGGCCTTTTTCCCCGAGTGAGTTTTGGGTTTCACTACCAGTCTGTGGATTCAGTCACAGCGAAACAAGCCGTGCTAACAAAGACAAGGCAATTTAGCCACTTGAAAGAGGATATACGCACACACATACTGCAAAGTTCCTCTGCTTTCAATCACACGTTCTCCGTGCAAACTGCACGCATTTAGTCTCTCCTGTTTCGTTTTCTTTAGATTAACATCTGCCTCATTAAAAGGTATGTTTTTTTTAGTTCAATCTGTCATTTTCTTAGGCTGAAAAAGTTTTATGGTGAACATAAAAGTTGTAACTTTTGCTGAACTGGATTTTGAACTTAATTTTCTTGGAATTTTGCCAGCTAGACAAAGCAAGCTTGTGTAATGTACACATTTTCCTTTACGTGGTTCTATCCCTTACGTACACAAATGCATTGACACACATTTGTTTACACACAAACACGCTTTAATGGAAGTTTTCCCATCAGACTTTTCTGTGCCAAGTTCCTGGTGCTGGTGAGAAAACCACAAATATCATGAACAAACCGCATCAGTTCTCTGGAACTGTATTTTCGTTAAACTGTATTAACCCCTGAGTAGTAACCCTAAATGACACTGGTTTTTTGTATTGTGATGTTGAATGAATACAAAATAGTGTTATATCTCTGCTGGTGTGCTGATCCCAAAAAGACAAACATACCAAGGAAAATTAAATTCACTTTGACCTCCTTTTGCTTCTTTGGACAGCCAAAAACAAGACAATATTTCACCCTATGTGTCCTTTCCTGAGGGCATCACAAGAGGTGTGAGTGGTGATCATGTTTCTTTAGTTTCCTCTCTCAGCAGGTATTTTGCTCCATTGAGGTGGCCTTGAACAATCCCTTCCAGCTCAAGCAGCATTTTTCGGTAGGTGATTGTGACCTCTGACACGAACAGAGCACAAAACATGTCAGCTTCAAGATTACACCTTTGTTTAAAAACATAGTATATCATAGTGGGTTCTGGGTGCTGCTGGCTAACACAAGTAGTGTTAAATTGTGTTTGTTTGCTGGTGGGAAGCCAGTGAGGGTACATTTTGGGTGGAACTGTGATCATTGTGATCAGACAGACATTAAAGTCTGTGTAAAGTAAGAATAAAATATGTGTTCTGAGTTTGTCAGACCAAAGAAGAAAGTGGTTTCAATCCCCCAGCCAAATCCGAATGATTAAAAATATCAACAGGTTGATGAAAATATGTTAAAGAATTTCCCCGTTTAAATGAATAAAGTATAATCTAGTTAAAATCAGGTAAAAATGATATATTCTCAGCTCCAGGACTGTGGGGGCGTGTCTGCTGAATGTCCTGAAGCCACGCCCACTTGTGGAAGTAGTCAAGCAACAATTTTGAAGCGAGTGAAACGTGTCAGATGAGTTCAGAAAGTGACATGACTAACTTTGAAACACCCTGAACGAGATGAGATAATCTCTGTGCAGGGGTATGCTGAGGGTGGCCTCAGCGTGTCATCAAGCCACCCTTTAGGACCGCCCACAAAATCCTGGACTGAAAATTGGTGAAAAACTGTTTTAACCTCCAACTCTAGGTTAATGTATTTTGAAAGAAATCTCAGAATTGCCTTTACATGAAACATAACTGAATGCATCCTGATTTGGCACAATTTGTATCTAAGGTGGTCCGGTTGGTTAGTGGTTGGTTACTCAACATAGAAACACAATTGAAGTCATATTTATTTTTCTGTCAACTCAGAGCATGGTGGACTCTTCTACATATTTCCATCTGTGTTTTGTTTTTAAATGTTAAGATTGAGTCATTTTCTTCCAGGTTTGGTTTTAACATGATTTCAGCAAATAGTCAGTAAATTATCTTTATTTATCACACTGCTCAGGGGACATCAGGGGACTTCAGTCAATGAAATCACTTTTAAATTAGATTACAGAGCACAGTATTGCTAATGTGTCTCAGGGGAAATTATTCTTACGTTGTTGATTATATAATAATTATTGCACCATGGAAGGGAGGGATTTACAGGAATCAATCCAGTGATGATTTTGCTCAATAAAGAAGCCTTTATAAAAGAAAAAGGGGGCCTTATAAAAGAAGCTTTTACTGTAAGTAACCAAAGCGGTTGTTGTAAAATTTATGTTGATAATAAGAAAATCCCTACAATATCCCAGTTTCATCATTTTCCCATCACAGACCCACCCATAAAGGGTGGGTCCGTTTATTCCTGCCAGAGTCAAAGGGTCAGACATGCCAATCAATGGGGAGTGCAAGGCTTCTGGAGCAGCCGTGCATCTGTACTCACGGAAAGTGTAAAACGTAACTGCAAATCTTGACTCCGAGGAGGTTCATTGTTGTGCAAAAATGTAGATTTTTTTTCCCACTGTGTGATTGATGAGGGCATGTAGCAACAAATTCTTTGGCAGCGTTTGGTTTTTGGAAAATTCTAGCTTAGACATATTTAGACAAACACTCAAAGTTGATACAGATGTCACCAGTAAGTTATTTTCTTTTGCAGCTTATCTATATCTCTTCCTTTTACTGTAACCACCTGTGGGCATGTGAGATGGTTTATGTGGTACATAAAATAATTACAGTTTTAACTCCTTTATCGTTCCTTAAAATAACATCCTGACGTTGTGATTTGAGAGAAAGCACTCACATGCCGTTGCAAAGAGGATCCCGCTTTGCTTTGGTAAACCTCTTCATGATGCTTATTCATGCCTTACTGAGGAGGAATTCATTCCTTTATTACGTCTGAGCGCAACTTTGAATGTGTAAATCAAGGGTGTCCTCCCATGACCAGAAAGCAACCACTCCAGTCAGTAAATGTTAGTACCTCCCTCCTTGGATCAGGTTGAAAGTTACTTCCCATAAAATGACTCATTACTTGCAACCACATGAAAGAATACACATATTCTCCTGAACTCACTTTCTAAACAAACACAGGTTGAACACATGGCATGGTGAGGATGTGACCGGCAGACAAATAGTATGATGACATGTTCATTGTTAATTACAGGATTCTCCGTGGCAAAGCAAACAATCCTATCGGCAGGATGTGTGTTAGAAGGCTAAAAGAATGTCACATGTCCCAGCATCAGTAGTCGTAGTACACTGTCCCAGCATCAGTAGTCGTAGTACACTACACTCATCTTTTTTCTTTTTTACTGGAACAGGGACTGCCCCTGTTCCAGTCACATGTCATGTAAACTTATTGTGTGCTATAAATAAAGGAACAAGGAACTGCTCTGCGCCTCTCTGCTCTCTGTGGCTTAGATGTTGCAGTAGCAGGGTGCCCTTTGTACAAAGTAGGGCCCTCGTGTCTGACTCTCATTTGTTCTGGTCTCTCACAGGTGTCGAGCAAGTTGGTAAACTCCTCACAATGTGATTATAGTGTAAGGGCTGAAGCTCCTGCTTGGTGGGAGAGTTGCTGTATCATTATAGTCTAATGTAACATTATGTGTGGAGATATAATATGTATAAAAGTGATTCAGAAGTGTCCCACTCTACATCATACTGTCTCCAGCTTTGCCCTTTGGGCTGTACCTTTGGATTGCTGCCCGTGTACAGTATATTCGTGTGTGTATATATATGGGTGTGCATGTGAAAGTGCATGTCCTTACATTGAATTGGTGTGTTTTTTAATCTCCCACTCTTGTTCTCAGGAATGCAGTGAATAGCCTTCTCCGGGGGGGAGGAGTGGGTTGGCGGTGTACTCTACCTGACACTTTTACCTTGCGGGTTAATTTCCACGCGTTGATTACTGGAATTCCAGCTCACAAACACACACACACCTATTGAACACGGCAGTGTAAACATGTTTCAGCTACATACACATTAATGCAACAATCGGCCGACAATCCAAAAAAGAAAAGTGTTTGAATGTGGTTTAGGTGGGTTATCATAACAGTGTGGAGTTTACAGAGCAAGTATATGAATCAAGAGGCTTATGATGCAATCGTTGCGTTTTATGGGTACGGCCCTTTTGATGTCAAGGGAGTAAATACTTGTGGAGTGAGTTCACCGCGTGCATGCCTTACAGTATTCTCCATATGGTTTCAGCAGGAAAATATAAGTTGCAAATTCAGATTGAGGGTATCATTATAAGCTGAGGCGAATCTATAATTGTTCAATACAGTGAATAAAAACGCCAAAAATGTACAGCTGAACTACATGCTCGGAAAAAAACAAACACGTGTCAACTCCTCTCGTACATCAGTCATTACACGTGAGGCAAAATGAAAGGCAACAATCTTTATAGCCATGGTAAGTTTGCTATTTTTCTATAGACAAAAAAGGTTTAGTACAAACATCATAGAGAGCTGGTTCAGCCAAAGTGTGAATAATTAAATCCACTATTACATGTTGCGCAATGTTGGTCTGTCCAAAGTGGTGTACTGACCAGCACTGCCTCCCCTTGAGCCATCCGAAAACCCAAAAGCTACATCCCATTCCCCTCTTCTCTGGATAATCATAGCACACTCCTTCAACAGTTTTCAAGGGACTGTTTCTCTGGTGGAGAGTATCCAGTGACAGTGGTGTAGTCTTTGATCTACTAAATTTAGAGGCTTAAAGAGGTCCAGGTATATTTAGGTTGGTAAATGTGCTTGGCATTTATCTCAATGCATGAGGTCAATCCCTGAGGCCACCTGAGGTGTTTGTAAGGAGTAGTGCCTTGGGATAAGTAATTGGTTGTGTGTTTGTGTTTGTGCTTGTGAGGATTTCTGTGTGGTCATCATGTGAGAGTTGTGACAGGCCCACAATGAAAGGCACACACAGATAGGACAGTGTGTTTGTAAGGAAAGTGACTTCCCAAACACACCTGGAAGATCCTCTGACAAGAGATAAAAGCTGAAGTATCTACAGCAAATACCATTCATTAAATGACTTGACATTTGGGATTGGATAAGATTTTACTTTGTATTCTCAGTGAGGAATTCTCTGGGTACTATTTAGACAGAGACAGATTAAACAATAAGATTAGCTTTGCTTGGCTCAACAAACGAAAACTAGGGTTTGTGTCCTGTCTCCTTCCAATAGTCAACATTGGTTGTCTTTATTCATGAGCAACCTGTCCTCAACTTGAAAGCAGCACTGCGCAGAAACTGGTGCTTTTACAATTTGTTGCCCCCACTTTATGAAAGACAGTTGTGCACAAGTATTTCTTCTTATTATATTACTTGTGAGAAAAAAACTTCAACCTTGCTGACAGCCAAATATTAAGAAAATGCAATAACATAAGACATAGCAGCCAGCTAATATTACTTAGTCCAACAGAAAGGAGCCCAGCTCGGTGTCTGTCTTTCAGAATTTTAGTTCAGGATGCTCTCACCAACAGCTAAAAGTCCCATATTTACTCTTGTCTGGCAGTGTCTTTCTCAGTCACTCTCTCATTTTCTCTTCTTAGTTTCCACCGTCAACGCCCTTTTGGCTCTCTTCACCTCTGGCGTTATGTCCATAGAGGCTGCTGAGCCCGCTTGCATTGCCTGCCTGCCCAGCTCTGATTCTGGCACGACACCAGCTTTGTTCCCCGTCAGTATTCCCCTGGGCCTGAAAACATCCTCTTCTTGGTCATCCAGAACGCCTGGAAGCAGTTTATTTTATGGTGCCTCCGTAAATAGCATTAGGACATCAGACCAGGAGTCTTTCTCCGTGAAATATGATGCAGTCTCTCCAAAATAAAAAGATGTGTTACGATGGTGTTCACAGTTTGCTGAACTGCCATAAAGTGTCCAAAATTCAATTAATGCAAAATAGCAAAATATTTTAGTTGTCAGAAAGTAGGTTTACAAGCCTTGAGGAGTACTACTCTAAATGTGAATAAAGTTTAATAAAACTACTTTTTTGGGCTCCAGGAACTGGACTGTTAGCAGTCAAGTTGCATTGTAGGTGTCAGAATATGAGCCAAACTAATGTCACCACGCAGGATTAAGTTTTTCTTTCTTTCTTTCTTTCTTTCTCTGAATAAACAGAAGAAAATCTGACACTACACTAAGCAGTTGGAGATGTCTGTTCATGAAGACTGATTTGAACCCATAATGCGCTGGTCCTCTTCTCGTAGTTCCTGTCCTGTAACTCCCAGAGTTGCTTGTTGCCGTGCGACTTCCTGGACATATGGTGCTTCAGTGCTAGTCCCAACACATTGGAATATGATCAATGTTGACAGGTCTAGCCTTTGGTCAGGTTAAAGTACAGTATATTCTTCTCTCTCTCTCGAGCTCTTTCCTTTTATTTTTCTTCTTCGCTGACCAAATAGGTTTTTGAACTCTTTGAACTGCTTGACTGACAGTGCACAAGTAGTAAGTTATTAGATCTGACCAAAGGAGATAAACTGAAGAGAGAGAGAGAGAGAGAGAGAGAGAGAGAGAGAGAGAGAGAGAGAGAGAGAGAGAGGGAGGGAGAGTAAAGTGATGAGAGAGTGGAATATATCGCTTTTTAAAGAAAAAGAACATACAAGAGAAGTAAAGGGGAAAGTACTTGAACTTTAGCTCTTACTTCATTTAAAGGCTTCCACTTATCAGCTCATCCTAATAAGAGAGCAGGACGGAGGAGGATAATGAGGGTCGGCTGGACATTTGCTGCCTCTGTGCGGCGCGCTCCTCACAGCTGGCAGGGTCAGCGGTCACCAACTCTGATTGGCTGATGATTTATAACACCACTATCAGGAGTGAGTGAAGCCGTCTGTGCGGCATCGAATCCAAATGACCGTCAGCCGTTTTGTGTGAGGAATGGAATGGCATTTGGCAAATGCTGACCAAAAGATAAAGAGCTGCTTTGTCTCTGGGATTTGATAAGACACAAAGATTCTTTAAGGAGTCATCTTTTCCAGTCATTTTCAAGTGAATTACAAATCCCTTCTCCTGAAAGTTGTAACAATAGATGTTTCATTTTTAAAACCCTAATCTGAGACACACACGCACACACACTTGCACGTACATAATGGGCCCTCTGCCTGAGGCCCAAAACAACCTGCTTGACAGCGGTCACACACACAAACACCTCATTAATGTTTCAGGCGTGCTCGTATGTGTAAAAGTACGCACTCGTATGCGTCTCGGTCACGAGGTTTAATAGTGAATGTTATCAGAGCATATTATCAGGACACACGGTGAAGGTTAATTCCTGGATAATTTATATAAGATTGGTGAAGCGGTTGAGTCCGATAGCACCCTGCTGTGCAAATCACTTCTTTCCACACAAAAGGGAGTGTACAAGGTGGAAAGGAGGAGAAGGAACAGAGAGGAAGAATGTGTAATTTGGCGCCAGGTGATAAAAGAGTGTGGCAGTCGGCCATTAGGCTTTCGGTAATGGAATGCGTCTGTTACATTATACATTTAAACAATGTGACTTTCGTCCTCACATGCTCTCTCACACACGCACACTGGTGGTTTCTGTAGAGGAAATCGTTCAGTGATCATTTAAAAGAAACATAAAAAAAAAAACTTATTTGTGTACGTATGTATCATAAAAACCTGTAGAACAAATATGTACATAATTGGTTATCATCTACAAACAAAGGAAAAATCTGCTGTTTGGTGCCCACTGCAGCATCAAAATGTATTTAGTAATATGAACCAATATGAGCACAATAGATATTAAAAGAATTAAAGAATAAAAGCATAAAATCAAACCCATTTTTCTAATTAAAATTTCCTTTTTGTATTTCCTTCCTGCAATCTATGGCCCTGTGATGAACTGGCAGCTTGTCCAGGGTGTACCCTGACTCTCACCCAATGTCAGCTGGGATAGGATCCAGCCACCCATGACCCTGATAAAGATAAGCAGCTACAGGAAATGGATGGATGGATAGATGGAATTACCTCTATATAAGAGTTTTCATTGTAGTGGCGGGGTCCGCCATTTTCATACGGGATCCAAACGTCGAGGGGATTACAGGACATGCATGCATGTAATCCAGCGTTGCTGCTTGTGATTTCAACTCATTGACATCACCGTTCACTGTCCATTCTCACCTCTCCTAACTCTCACTTTAAAAAACAGGCTTTTATTCTGACGCAGTTACAGGAAATAGGACTGAAAGTGCGTCTACAAAACAAGAAGCAGTCGTTTTGTGTTTAGTTTAGCTGCTAAAGGAGTGTTTCCTGTAATATTAAAGAACACTGTCACATCACTGACAGGAATCACCGTGACTTCCTGGCACCATCGTGACCGTCACTGTGCAGATCGATTGGCATGGGAGGCTGTTTGTTGTACTTTCAAGGAAGGCCCACTTCATTAAAACGTGTGTGTTTACACATGTGTAGTCAGCATAAACTGGGATTACACTTACACATGTACTGTATCCACTGTAACCTTGCCCACTTGGGTGCATACACACACACGCACACACACACACACACACAGACAAACACACACACTCTGAGTCAGCAGAAACAGGAGCTTGGTGACACCGTTAATGAACCCAAGTGTTATTCTTCAATTAAACTACGGACGTGTGCCGAGCCAAGGAACTCCTCCGAGGACTGTTCCAGTTACATGACAGCCGAGTCCTTCTCGTCCTGAAAGCTCTCTTTCTCCTTATCTATCACTCACTCTGCCTCTCTGCTTTCTTGCTCCATCATGCCTCAATTCTCCTCGCTGTAAAGTCTCATTGTCTCTCTGTCTTTCTTTTTTTTTCTTCCCCCCTCCTCTCATTCAGTTTATATGCATGGCAAGGTATGGGTTGTAGCAAGCAAGCCTAACATGTCAGGTACATAGCTGCCAACTTATGTCATTACATACTTATCAGCTCTTTTCACTTCCTTGGTGTCTGCCGGAACAGACGCAACATTGTTGCCATGCAGTGGCCCGTTGGTCCAGCAGAGGGCATCAATAATATGAGGAGAAAATTATTTTATCTAAAATTATAAGAGACATGGCAACTCTCAGATCATTTGAATCCGCTGCTTAAGGAAAGACACCTGACATTAGAGGTATTCAAGTAGTTGGTGGCAGTGGTCCTGAATATTTTACATAACCTTTAATTACCTTTTATTTTTTGGTAAAGTTGTAGCCTGAAATCAGATGAAGATAATAAGCATTCACGTTTTAAGCACTCATTTCCATGTCACCTCCAAGCGAGAGCTGACTATAGGCTGTTATTGGTTAAAAATAACCAATAACAAGCAGATTTTAAAAAATCTATAAAACACTCATTTCCCCCTCAAATGAAGTTAACATGCTGCAGTGGTGGAAGGTAACTATGCTCATTTATCCAAGTTATACTTTATAAGGTTGTAAAAATGCATGCGTACGTCTTACATATCTCCTAATATTGTTAATATTTAATTGCTCTTACTTCCATAAAAGGTTTAATGGGGGAATTTTACATGCAATACAGTATTTTTATGGGCTGCTTTTATAGCTCGGGGCACACATCTTGGAGAGAAGAGGCCGTGTAATGTGTCTTTATCATCATTAACATTATCAAGAACAATAAAAGCAGTCACAGCCGCGATAAAAGAGCTGTGTGAAGCTTTTTCTTTTTTTTTTCCCCCGCTATCAACCACCGACAGTCTCTCTTCTCTCTTCTCCCTCCTCTTCCTCGTCGTGATGTCTCAGCTGTGGCCAGCAGAGGCCTGACCACCGGTCAGCCTGACCACCTGACCGGGACATCGCACAGAAAACCCATTCTCCGTCAATGAGGTGACACGACGCGCTTAGTCCTACTTTCCATGAGTGTGCTCGTGCTGTCGCGCACTGACCGGCGCGATGCGGAGACACCTCTCATGCCGTCACACACACTGGGAACGTTGCGCGGCGCACGCACACGATCACACGCAGACGTATCGGCTACGTGTCCGGGCACACACGCTCTCCACACAAACCCAGAGGAGCCGCAAGACTGGAAAATGTTAGCAGTAATACCGGCAGAAGTGCTGGAAATGGGAAGGCGGCACTCACCTTACCTTAACCAGAGTGTGTGCACGTTTGATGAAGGATTTCTTTAACGAGGGGAGCATCCAAGGTCATATTATCTACAGTACCCGTGCGCAAAATATATCATTTCCTCTCAAATCTTGATTTAAAGAGGAGTGTGTGCATAAACCACAACATAAAGCACATAAAACACACCACAGTTGCTCATATTTGATGGGGCTTTTAAGGCATGCGCAAAAGCTGCAGCCGGTACATGACATGTGGAGATGATGAAATGGATTCAACGCATGGAAAACAGTGGGTGACATTTCCAGTATAAAACGTCACAACCGTAACGCCGGGATGGATGTCCTTGTTCCTTTTTTGTCCAATGAATTATTATTTATTTCCAATGAAAATAAATAAATGGTAAATGCGTAAAAATAGATCGACACGTCCGAAGTCAGCGCTGCATTTTTTTAAATAGCTTGCTGGTGATGTGGTCACATGAGTCGTTCAATAAAAGCAGGCGAAAACTTTTGAACGCTTCCGAGAGGCGCGCGCGCGGTGCTGTATATCATATCAACCCATAGGGGACGCACGTTTTAATAATCCAGCCAATCATCCACGTCCTGTTAGTAACCACTTCACGCGGAGACAGCGGCAGAGGTGGACGCTCTCCGAGAGCTCAGCCGCTTTTAGTGCGCAGTGACAGGAATAAAAGAAGAAGAAGAGAGAACAGAACACATAAGAAGTTTTTTGGGGGGAGCGAGTATCTCTCAGGGCGGTCCTGGTCCATGGGTTCAAGTTGCACATAGGAGTTACAAGTTTCCAATGAACAGATACTTGGAGACGGCTGGGATAAGCATGGAATTATTTTTGTAATGTTGATTGCTATTCCCTTGCAAGAAAATAAAGGTCTGCTGCGGAACAATGTGAGACGTTATGCGTCTTGGATTCTCGTTTTTCTGGATATCTTGAAAATCATTGGCAACAGTTGAGAAGGAAAGAAGTTATGCGCAAAGGATTTTATGCTTCGACCCCGACCCCGACCCCGGGACCAACATGGATTTGCCTTTACAACCCCCTGCCCCTTGTTTAGAGAAGTTTTAGCCGGTCCACTTGTGTTGTTGTACTTGTTGTTGTTTGAGAACATATCGCCACATTGGCCACTTGGATTTTAAAACGTCGCTTGCCTTTGGATTGGATTTCCAACACCATGAACTTTATTGACAGTTTGACACTATTATTTTTGACGCTGTCAGCTGTCAAGGTGAGTCGCGGAGAGCGAACCGGGGTGAATGAGAGAGAGAGAGAGAGAGAGAGAGAGAGAGAAGAAACATCAGTTGACCTCTATTTGCGAAATGTAGCCACTAGTCATTAATGTGTAGCTCGTCCTTGCCTTTCCTCTGTCTAGGTCATCGCTCATGTTTAAACAAGCTGAAATGTTTAGTGGCTTTGGGGAGATTTAAACAGCCATTACGCAAAGCCGACACTATATAAACCGAACCCACACATTCGTGGGTGGTGCGCTTTTTATGTTGCAAATGCGGCGTATGTGATGGTTTTTAAATAATGTTGTGAAGTTTGACGCTGGGTGATTGCAGGCCTGCTCTAAAACCACCTTGGAGATATTATTACGCTTTAAAGGCGCAGTGGCTCCATTCTGAATTAGGACATGTGAGCAGGTTCACGCCTGGCACTGAGACTACACACGCTCTCATAGTTAGTCCGCTTCACTGAGAAGAAATATGACTTTCTTTCCACGCTGAAACTCAACACTCGGGACAAAACAAAGCAATATATCACAGATCAATCAGTTTAGGACTTAGGGGATTTAATGGCAGTTTGACAGCGCACTGTAAATAGTTTTCCATCTAATCATTAATCAAGTGCAGTGTGCCCAGGCTGGCTTTGAGCAAAGGTTTCAAGGTGAAAAAAAAAATACAGCAGCATGCCACTTTAACAGCAGGCTGGCTGGACTTTGGAAGATTATTTCTAATAGGAGTTTAAGCAGAGGATGTTTTAGCAGCACGGCTCTCTCCTGTGCATCTCAAGTGAGAAAGCTAATGAAATGTCCCCCCCCCTCCTCCTCCAGAGCGCAGTGTTTATTTAATTTAATGAGAGCTAAGTCACCCAATCAACGCCAAATAACACCAGGATGCTGTCCCATCTGCCAATAATCAGTCGGCCTATCATCACACGGTTTAAGGGGGCCGGTGTTCGCAGCTTCACACCCGTCCATTAATAATATATCGGGTTTTTTTAGAGGGCCTGGGGTCTCTCAGCCCACAAGGTTGGTCCCACTCACGCCACCAGAAGTGGGTGGAGACTGCGACACCCACACAACCAGATCCTTTTTTTCTCTTTTCCACTTTTCATTAAGGAATAAGGAGAATTGAAAAAAAAAAAAAAGTTTCTCACTGAATACAAGCCGGTACTGCGGCAGGACTGGATCTCACGCAATATTGACGAGTTGTTGCGCGAGAAGCGCGCGCTCACACGTGAAAGGGAGAGAGAGAGAGAGGGAGAGGGAGAGAGAGATGGCGCGTATTTGTGCGTGTGTGTGTGTGATGTGCGTGAAGTTGTGCGTGACGCACGCACGGATGGAAAGTTGCCAAAAAAAATCCTTTGTGATCTGACTGCTGTGGTGACAGGTACCCCCTGTGAGGGGAAAGTAGCAGGCTGAAATTCTTACCGGTTTTAATGGCAACTGTTATTAATCCGCGTTGCCAAGAGGCAGCGGAGGCACACATGAAGGATTTGGTAACAGTAAACTCCACAGTTGAAGTTTCGTCACGTAGCCGATGTGGTAGCATCTGGCACATGGTCATACGCTTGGCCACTGAAGCCACATAAAACAGACTATATGATGACACAGGCATTTAATTAAATATTAATCATCATAACTCTTGGCCGATGTGACATTCGTGAACACGTCCAAGGTCTAAAAACTACAGTAATGTCACTTCTCAGTGCTTCTAGAAGACTTATATAAACCTGTGACCCCCTATATTGTTATGTGAGCTACACCAAGATAAGATACATGTGCTTTTCATATTCTGGAACAGAAATGTCAAAATGTAAATATATATTTTTTGCGCAATTGTGGATAAAGTCATGAAAGTCTTGCACAACTAATAGCTTTCTTCTTTTTCTTTCCTCTCTTTCTCTCTCTCTTCTTGCAGAGTGCCCACATACCGAAGGAAACAGAAAGAGGTCCACATGACGGTAGGTGTCCCACAGGGCACCGTGGGAATACAGTCTGCGCTGGGCTCCCTGGCTGGCACACAGCCAATAGAAAAAAGGGCTGGTTTTGAGGTTCACCTTGACATTGAAGGGAAATTATCGCCTCCTGGTGGACGGCTTCGTAGTTTGACCCCCGTCCACATGTCCACATTTGGACGTCTACATGCTATAAAGCATGTCTTCTCGTTTGAGGTTGAGCTGGGGAAAATGTTATGGTGACCAGACACATTTATAGAATGGAATTTCACCCTCTTGGCCCGCAATTTCGATTTGCACAATCCCAGCATTGCCCAATCTAATTTGGACAATCAAGAAGCTGAACTTCATGATATTACTCAGGCTGTGTATATTTGGTTTGGCTTCCCAGAGGGCTGTGAGGCTAGGGGTTGTTTTAGTCTCTGAGTGATATTTTGGAGGTGTTGCCTGTCTGTGTGCTAATATCTTTCTCGAGCAGAATTCCTGCAAAGACAGAGAGGGACAGACAAAGAAGAGGGGAATATACTGAGGGTGTACTGAATCACAGGGGGGCAGAAATAAAACTACAAAAGTGGGGTGACACAGGTCCAGCAAATAATAATAATACAGTGTACACAGTAAGTAACTGCTAAAGTATTTAAATCTTAAATAAACAAACTAGTACGTCAGAGGAACAATAGAAAGTAAAACGTGTGTGTGCATGCATGCATGTGTGTGTGTCTCATCTCTTTGACTCCCTTGAGAGCCTGCCAAGCGTTCTTTAGCGCTCATCTCCTTTTCGGTGTGTGTGTCATTGTTACAGCACTGTAGTATTCGATGTCAGCTGTTTAGACAAGAGCACCGCTGCCATTTCATAACCCCCCGTACTCTGTGATTCTGTGTCTCCCAGTGATCCCTTTAATGGAGGTGTACAACAAAAGTCTGTGTAAGCCTCGGGAGCTGCTGGTGGAGATTCTGCAGGAGTATCCGGAGGAGGTGGAGCACATCTTCATCCCGTCCTGCGTGGTGTTGACGCGATGCGCCGGATGCTGCAATGATGAGATGCTGCAGTGTATGCCCACATCCAGCTATAACATTACAATGGAGGTCAGCAGCGTTAATGTTTTCAGCAGATGTGCTGTGCTCGCGGGGGTGGGAGTGACGGCGGGTGGACTTCTTTGGTTATTTATCCAGGATATGTCTGTTAACTGACAGCTTAACATTTATTTTTGCCCAGATTTTACACTCATACTCCTCAAGTGTCTCTGATTGGAGCAAAGCCCTCAAAGTGCCCTTCTGGTTGGCATAGGTGACCCTGCTGTATGCTCTAAAGCCGCTCGTGTCATCTTAAACTTAAATTTTCACCCCATCTCAAGTCGGTCTGTCCTCTGGATTGCTCAGAGGTTTCATCATTTCAAATGAGGGGTAAAAGTCTCTTATTCATGTTTTTTCCGTCCATTATATACGCAGTAGTCAAGTTACAATCCAAAAGTATTGCACATTTTTAATGTAATTTTTAGAAAACTGGCATGTGGATTCATGTTTCCATCCGCTAGTCTTTAGACGAATAGTACAACATCTAGATAAACAGTGAGTGTTGCCAGTTATCCAGCCAAAGCTTTGCAGAAGAAGAAGAGGGCAAAACGAGATGATGTCAGTGAAAGAGCATCAGCCAAACCTCAAACTGCGGAGTTTAATAAATGTAGCAAGTTTGCAAGTATCGCCGTTGCTCCGCGCGGCTCTGATGTTTAATCTGCACTTTGGTTCGCACTCAAACCGGTTTGAAACTTCTAGATGTGACACCTAATCGTTTCACCTTAAACTTAATACACGTAGATCCTCTTTCTCCCGGGTGATCCTTGTCTGGTACGTTACGTTGGTCAGTCTGTATTTTTTTGTTTTTTTTTTAATGCTGTGATTGTAACGCTGAGATCAAGAAGTTTAAGAATACTGCAGATATTTAATTCAAATCTCTTTTTTTTCACAGATAAAAAGAATAAAACCCCAAAGGCAACAAAATGACATATTTATGAGCTTTACAGAACACAGCGCATGTGAGTGTAGGTAAGAAACCCTGAACACACACACACACACACACACACACACTGCAACACATACGATGTACATGCATTTTGTGCAGAGGTGGGACAAACACACCATTATTGTTTTCTGACGCATCCAACTGATCCATATCAGGTAGATTCACTCCTTATCTTTAATTGTTTCCTCCATATTGCTTTCGTTTATCCTCATTCCATCATATCGAGTGAAGGAGATGCATTAGTGCGAGTACAGCTCGCTAATCTTTTGTTTTCCTTCTGTGGCACGCAGAGGTCATACCTGGAGCTGCATAGCTTTAGTTATTGATCTCTTGGATGAGTACTGTGTCCTCTTTGTGGCCTCTACTCACAGTAAGACCACTTCTTGTGGATAGGTTTTTTTGGCACAATGAGCTCTGATTTTTTTTTTTTTTTTTTTACATTTTATGTATTTGTTATTGCTGTCTTTTGTTTTGATAGGCAGCTTATATATCTGCTGTAAAGGCAGAGATAGCTGTTGCAACCGCAGTCTCGGTACAGTAAATGTGGTTCGAATTAGCGCTGCGACCTTGCGCTGCGTTTAAGCTTGACTGGCTCAACAGAACTGGATGGTTCCCAAAAGTGAAACAAGGCAAAAGTAAATATTTCATCCTCGTATTATCATCTCCAAATGACTATTTCACTATGCGTGCCAATCGTGAACAAATATGATGTTTCATTGCTCTTGGGCCTCTGTTGGAAGCTGCAGCGGTGATCTCTGGCGTTTTTTTTGTCAGAATCATCACGGAGGACGAGATTTGAGCTGCGTGACACGAATTAGTAAAATCTGACACAACAACACAGAGGGGACATGCATCATCCTCCCACGTTCAAGCAAACAAGCATTGTCGAGAAGACATTTGGCCAAGGACCAAAGTCTTTTGTCACTTTATGTGTTGTTGTTTTTTTTCTGAGCTATTAAATCTGACAGTATGTGTGAGGCTGCACCATCTATCTGTGGAGCCCTCTATCACTCTGAACTTATTGCTCTCTGAGATGACACAACGCTTCACTGTAAAACCATTTGAATGTAGCCGTAAACCTTTAGAGTACCTTTCTAAAATCTTAGAGGCTACGATCTCTCCATCTATCTCTCTATCTCTATCTATCTAGCACTTCTCTGTCCTCCTCTCAAAATGCCACACAGGCATTAAGTGCAAGTAACGAATCGCCAAGTCACTGCCAAAATGTTAGATGTTTCAGATGTAGTCAGAAAAAGAAATAATATGTCACATGCCTTACAACCAGGGGGTGTAAAGTACCAAAGTACATTAATTCCATTAATTTTGAAGGACTTGCATTACGCAATTAGCAGTAACTTTATACAGCTCTGATACACCTGCAGGAGAGGGAACAGCAAACAGTGACGCTGATATCGATGAGATAAAATTACAGATTAAAAAAAAAAAAGATTAAAAAAAAAAAAAGTAACACAATGTGATTGTGAATTCCTCGTGCATAAAAAGGCTATTTGAAGCCAGCGTGAAAAAGGCGGACTCCGCCACTAACAATTACCCTTAACAATTAGTTTGATTTAATGGAAATTTGAAGGATTATAATATAATTATCAACATTTAAATGCTGAAATCAGGCACAACAAGTTCAATTCAGTATTATTTAAAGGACCATCCTGTCTGTTTAGTACTTTTACTTTTGATTCTTGAGTGCATTTTGTTGTTAATTCTACTCTACTTTTACTTTGAGTATTACTGACTCGTGCCACTTTCGCTTCTTTCACCTCCGTATAAAACCAAACAGATTTCAGCGCAGTAACACATGCAACCAACATTTTTCCGTCATCTTCAGATAATGCACATATGAATAAGGCATGAGTGTATACATACGCATACCTTCATGCTTTATTCATATTTATGCAAAATTATTTCTCAAATAGAAACTTGGCAGTGCGTCCGTGACCCTTCTGAATGGAACACAGTTTCCTAACACTTTTTGATAACCGTTGCCAGACAAATTTATTGCTTCACTCAGTTATCGGCAAGAGCCGTCACATGGACAAGAAATGAAACAAACCTGCCAACCTGCTATTGCAGACATGTGTGTGTGTGTTTATCCATCTGAGAACCCACCCCTTTGGGTGCCTGCATTATTTCCCAGCAAATCTGGTTGATTGACTAATTCAAACATCTGAAAGTGAAAGCCAGTTTTATCACAGTTTCTGGTAAAAGATGCTGACGTAATATGATTTGAAAAGATTGATGGGAGGCCACACATGCTGATAATGAGCCTCTGGTCTCTGATGATCTTGATATGTATCTGTTTACATGGAAACAACAGCATGCTGTGATCTAATGCCAGCTTGTTTTGTCCTTGCCTTTCAGGTTAAAGAAAGAAGTGAAAGAGCTGAAAGAAAAGTGAGTACACCACTCTTTCTGCATAAAGATTAGGTTTTTCAGGGGAAACAATGAGGATTTGAGATTTGATCTATTTCCTGTTTTGCTCAACTCTCACTCTCAGTCGTCTGTAACTCTTGACGTTTCTGTCATGGCCCAACAGGCTCTTCCTGACTTAAATCAATCTGTTATTTACCTCACACTCTCCCTGTTTCCTTTCACGTGGACACACTCAAACATGCACAAAACACTCCACAAAGATAAAATTTCATTCAAATCTCAGCAGAGAAGCTATGTTAGCATGCAGCTCTCAGGTGATAAACGCGGGGAATACCACCACAGTCCATTCAGGTGAATGACTGACACTAGATGAGTTCATTGCCCTCTTTATATCTGTCCTTTCCACCTTTCCACCCTCTTCTATCTCATCTTTACATTCCTCTCTTCTCTTCTTTACATCCCACCGAACTTCTGTTACTCCTGTT
Organism: Nibea coibor; assembly: GCA_023373845.1. Classification (NCBI taxonomy): domain Eukaryota; kingdom Metazoa; phylum Chordata; class Actinopteri; family Sciaenidae; genus Nibea; species Nibea coibor. The sequence goes on from CM041730.1 coordinate 9,810,966, forward strand.
GCTATGATATAGATAACAGTGTTTTTGAAGACCGGTTAAACTTTTGTGTTTATGGCCCTTGCTTAAGTGTTCTTCTTCCCATGCAACAGAAGTGAGCGCGCTAAGGGTCATTTAAACTCTTTAATCCTCCTTCTGTGAACAGTTGTTAATATCCTTCTATTGCAGGGTGGTTGTTGGTTGTATTTTGGTTTTATGTCAGGTCGTCTGTCATATAGATAAGGTCTACTTTTCAGACCCTCTTTAACCTTGTTTTAACTATTTATGAGTCCGGCTCTTGTGGGGTGCATCTACAAAGCAATGGTTTCAGGGTCGTTCAACTCCTGTTTCTGTTGCTTTCATACTTTCATGTTAGTTTTACCGTTGGCCGCTGACCTCACAGTGGTGACAAGTCTCTGGAGGTCTGTTAGGCTGAGTCCTCCTGCTGAGGTTGTGAAATTTTGAACATTTAAAGAGGAAATGATATTTGAACACATCTGTTTCCTCCTGTTCCATATCCTTCTTGAACGGTGTCATTTTCGTCATCGTATTCCAGCTGTGTCTGACTTATCGTTATTTGTGACATCAGCTAGTGACTGGTTTGTCATGGCAATTGGCAAACTCACTCATCATCTGCAGAGGAGGACTGAACCCTTGACCCTTCATACGGTTTCATTATTAGGGCACTCCTTGCTCTATGACTGAATTCCTGCAAAACTAACGACATTTCCATCAGCCTCATCTGGATTTTCAGTGCTAATTGGCAAATGTTAGCATGCTAACACACTAAACTAAGATGGTGAACGTGGTAAAAACATACACAGCATAAAACATGGACATAGTATCCATGACGCCACCCATAGGTTTCTGAAGAGCCGTTGTGAAATTCAGAGTGACGTGGCTCTGGCCGTCACCATCTTGGCAGTCCTGCCTCTGCCATCAGCTCTAAAGACGTGGCCAAAGATGTGGATTGTGGGCTGAATAAAGCCTGCTTGTTCAAACACACCTCCTGTAATGGCACCCTTCTGTCTACCTATCAATAAGATCGACCAACCTGTTGCTGTTCTGCTGTGAAGTTGGTTCATTTTAATGAAGAGTGACTTGTTCTGTGGCCAGCCTCAAGTGGCCATTTGAGGAACTGCAGTTTTCTGCACTTCTTTGTTGGCTTCACTTCACAGCTACAGAGGTCGATGCTTGTTGTTATACATGTTAGCATCGGCATAGTGAACATACTATGTTAGAATTTGAGAATCCACGACTGTGCCTAAGTAGACTCTTTGTCTCGTTTTTACATGTTATTCAGTTGCAGGTTCTAGTTCCCGGGAGCAAAACCATTTGAATGCAATGTGTACACAGAGTGAATTGGCTATTTGCACGGCTTGCATAGCAAACTTACTATAGGTTCCAGTAAGGCAGCATATTGTGTGTGGCAATTGTGGATTTAAAAGTTCGTCTTTCCACAGAAAAACATTGTATCAATCTGAACAGAAAGCAGGAACCAATAAGATCATGAAAATATCTTTGAACCAACCCAACCTGCTGCTGGAAAAAAAAAATGCTTCTTAGGTCAAAGGAAGTGTCATATGTCAGGGGACCACAGATTAACCGTGAAGTAGTACTGTGACGTCACCCACCAGCTCATGGTCAACCATTTTAAAGCTTCACGTTTGGCGTTGCGGACGTTGCCGTCATGGTTTTTGCAGAACCAGAAATGACCATATTTGCACATGAGCGTGCAGCTGGTGGGTGACGCATGCGAGTTGGGCTATGCTTGGTTTATTAAGTGGGAAAAAATGTCAGCGTGCCTAGTTATAAAATCGAATTACAGCTGAACAGCGCACTAAAATGAAAACATTTGAGAAATACAGTACCAGTATCTTGATTCATACTTGATCGGCGCTGCCAGTTTGACAGTTTGGTCTGAGTTTCGTGAGTCAGTGTGTTGCGCTAGACAAACATCTATTTTACTTTAAATGTGACTGTAATTCAAAACACGAACATAATGCTGTATGGAAAGACACTTGAAACTAGAGACCGAGACCATAAAGTCATGAGGAAACTCTTTACTGAGGAAATAAATCAAAAAAAGTACATAACACATTCAGGCTTTTTTGTACCAACCAAGTGCTCTGCCCCCTGCTGGCCATTAGAAAGAATAGACGTTTGAGAGACTTCCATGCTGACTTCACTTTTCAGACGTTTTCAGCATCAATGCACTATGGTAGCCTCAATGTCCATAGAGACGCGTCACGACACTGTTCTGCATGTCTTCAAGTTTTCCCTGTATCACCGTGTATATCTGACACAGCAAAAGCTTGGTCGACCCAGCTGAGCGCGTTCATTTGAACACGTACCCTGATATTTTATTCCTGCCTACACCTGTGAAACTCCAGGTGTATGCTTTACAAAGTCGCTCTCATTGTGCTGCGGTCTGAAACACGTTGAATCAGCCATAAAGAGTTGACCTAGATAGACTGAAAGATGCAGTTTTGGTTAGGTCTGAGTTCATTGTCCTCAATCCATCTGGGAAATTTCAGAACAGCCAACCGAGCCAAAAGACCCAGCCAATAATCGCTTATAGTCTGCAGTCATTGTACTGTTTTACAAAAAAAAAAAAAAAAAAAGTTTTTTAACCCAAGTTGGAAAATAAAGTTGGGCTTTAAATGGAACATTTGATATTCATCACATGCTCAAACTACAGGATGTGTGAAAAACACCTACATTAAGCTGTATTACTGTGGGTGGGTCTACCATGACACATTTCATCGGTGGCTTTCAACAGTTTTTGTGTGCTGCAATCTTTTACATCATCCCGCCCTGAAAAACCTGAACCTGTTTATTTAAGACACTGCATGATGCTTTTCTCATAATATGATGATATAAGTAATCATTTAATCATTTACAATAATCAAATTCAACAATAACTTGTTTTTGAGTGGCTGCTTGTTTAGCTCTTTGATTTGCAGAAATAAAAAAAAAAAATTAAAAAATCATCATTAATAAGTGTCCAGGGCTTTCTAAACACATCAGTTAACACCGCAATCTCTCAGGCATCTCTCTGCGTTGTTGTCCTTTTTCTCTTGCAGAAAATCCCGGAAAGGCAAGGGTAAAGGCCAAAAGAGAAAACGAAAGAAAAACCGTGACAAAACAATTCACGATGCGTATGTCAGCTCCGCCTTCTCCACCTACCTGCACCTGAGTGTTGCGCTTCTCATAGTCAAGCTCATATGGGAGGAGCTAATTTGCCCATTTTAATTTGTGCCTTAGCCGCAGCCGTTTAGCATGTCGCTTCCATGTATTGTGCTAACTTTGTCCCGTCAGTCATGTTCTACATGCTGAGAATAAGCTAACACGTTTTGCTAAGTAGCTTTAGCAAAACTTTGCATAACGATAACCAGGAATGTACAGCAGACTTGCTAGCCATAAACCACCTCATGAAAAAAAAATGAACCACAACTCACCTCCACCTGTCAAAATACTCATCTAATCCCCCCCCACCCCCCCGACCATACGAACTCGAGAACATTTCTCTCTGTGCATGAGACTGGGTCGACGGTCGGGGGGAGATACAGCAGCGTATCATGGAAAGCAGTAGAAACTTCAGGTACAAGTTGCCCCTAACATCTTGTCAGATAGCTGGTTTTATGACTGATAATGGGCTTGTTTAAAGAAGCTCGAATAAACAGATCGGCTGTTAGCTGTAACTTGAACCTTCTACTGAAACAGATCGCAGCCCCACCAGCATGGCTTTGCAGAACAGCTCATACTGTCCTGGTATCTGTGTTGGGATCGCCGGGATCGTAATCACAGTCCTGTGTTCAGTGTTGAGTCTGCGCTGCTTTGCTGTGTCTCGTACCTGTCTCCTTTCCACTCTTTGTTCTTTTAATCTTCACAAACAGGTTTTTGCTGTCCCGTGCATAATGCTGGTACTTTTTATGTAATGTAAAGATATGAGTGATGGCTATCTATTGCCTTTTTTCTTTCTTCCTTCCTTTCTTCTTTTTTTTTTTTTTTTTTTGTTGCTAGGGGGGATTTGTAAACCAGCAAATTGTTTAACAAGTAGTGTTTTGTGTCTTTCTTTGCTCGCTTTTGTCTCCGCAATGATGCACAAAAGCATTCATTTTATTAAAAAAAAAAACAATATAAAGATGATCTCATGTTTCTTCAGTGCTCATGCTGTGAAAGAATACATGTCTTTGTGTTCATCTGTAATCTGTATATTGAGATCTGAATAGAGCACCCGAGCCTTTATCTGTCCATTTTCTCCTCCTTGCAAAGAATTGTCACCTCTTTCAGCCTCTGTTCTGAATCTAATGTTTCTCTGTGGGAAATATAGCCTTCAGTTTTCACTCAATAAAATTATTTTTTTCTTAACGGTGCACCAAGCAGACCCTTGACTCTTCTTTGTCAGGAGTTGTGAGAGCAAGAAGTGTGCTGTCATTGACCTGCAATCCAGTGCCAATACGTGTCATTCTGTGTTGCATGAACCAAACCGGAGCTTCGCTCACTGCATGTCTAACACATACAAGGCATTTGTGAGTGGTCCAATCAACGAAGGAGGGTTTGAGGGGCGTGCGGGTGTGTGTGGGGGGGTAATTTTACTGCTTGAATGTTTGCCCGCTCTGTGGGAACCTGCGTGCAATACTACCCAACTGTCACATGCAGTACAACTTGTCGGGCTGTGGCTTGGAGCTAGCAAACTGGAGCATACGAAATGGTTGACCTAAGGGTGGCCTTTCTTATGGTCGGTAATTGTACACTGTGATAATCTGCCTCTCTCCCTCTTCCTCCCCACCTCTGTCTGTCTGTCTGTGTCCAGTGTTTGTGAGCCATGTTGTGATCACTGCTCAGAGAGAAGAAAGCGTTTGTTCATACAGGATCCTGCAACCTGCCGGTGCTCCTGCAAACACACAGATGAATACTGTAAAGAACGCCAGCTAGAGCTCAACGAGAGGACCTGCAAGTAAGTTGAGAGAGCCAAAGTGCAACCATAACTTCTAACTCCTGTTCCAGTACTAAATATCTTTGGCCTCAGGTTGACCTGATGGGGTTGTCTCTCATTGTTTTTACTATATTTCCTGCAACATGACCTTATTTTTTTTTTTTATAACTGTTTATTCTTTTCTTCTTGATTAGATGTGACAAGCCAAGAAGATGAGAGAGGTGGGAGCACCAGATGTACAAGATGAAGGAATATTCTAAAGATATTTCACAGCACAGCACTTTGATCTTTGAACCGTTTTCTGTGGAAAGCATTCCCCTTGGACAGACTGAGAGAGAACAAAAAAGAGAGAGAGAGACAGAACTGAAGTTTCCTCCCACTGTATATCTGTGTGTATATAGACCATGATAAAAGAGAAAAAAAAAAGTACAGAATTGTTATGCTGCTACAGAAACAAATAACTAAACCCATCAACCCATCATTTCTAACAGGCTTGTGATGCAGGTGTAGTCTTGTTGTCAATTCATTGTATGCAATTACTTCACTGGATATGACTCTACTGTGGTTGTGTATCAATCATAAATTGCAAAACCTCTCAATCTAAAGATATAAATAACTGCTAAAAACAGCGAGTGAGGCCGAAGAGGAGCGCTCTCATTTTTTAAAAAAAAAAAGAAATGATGGATGGATTTTCGTCGGCCAATGTCAACTTTTTCTTTTGGAGTCTAAGAGCGGGACTACCGGGCCAGCTGATGGAAACCTTGAATCTTGAGTCTCTTATTATGATATTGCTTCCTTCCCTGTGAGGAAATTGCATGACTGACATGGACTTACACAATGTCAACATTGTGATCAGCGTGCGGGAGAAGAGACTCCGGAGTGCCATATACTTTTAAAGGGATACTGGTTATCAATATACCATCTAATGTTTTGTTATGCCCTACATGAAAACCACTGAAAACATCCTATACTGTAGTTTGATTCCATTTGAAAAACTGTGCCTCACAAAATGTACTGAGAAATCTTTCGAGTGCTTTTTAAATTATTTTTGTTTCCTTTTATTTTTTAGGAGAGGGGATTGTCAACGTAGTTTTCTTAGTTGTTGAACTCAATACAGAATCCATTGATTACATCTTACATCTTCTTTTCTGAACTTGTACATACTTAATATAGTCCCTTCTAGGTAATTTATAATGTTATAGAGTATTTTTCAGTATTCAGTCTTCTACCAATATTTAATTTGATCTATTTATATATACAGTGTTATGTACCTGTAGCTGTTCTATCCCCCCATGTTTAAGGTCACTGAGGCTACGACACACACACACACACACACACACACGCACGCACGCACACACACAAAATCAAAAATGATTTGTTAACATTCCCTAAATGGATCATTTGTACTGGTGTGCTGGTGGCATATCTGGATCTTTCAACCCCTCTTTATCCAAGGGTGCGGATGCTGTGTAGGATTTCTAACGTGTGTGTACATGTGAGTGTTTGTGTACATGTGTGTATGAGTGTGTTCACGTGCATCATTTTCCCATGCACACTTCTGTGTGTAGGTGTTAGTAAGTTGTATTTAAGTATTTAAGTAAGTGGCAGACTTGTGTTTTGTCTTCTTGCAAGATGCAAATACAAATAAACTACTGCTAGCAGCTCAGCATACATCGCCATGACACCGTCACCGTTTTAAATTCGGATAATCTGCATCATCCTCTCTGCCATCAGTCTTAGAGCCCGCATTATTAGTTCTCTTTGTCTCTCTTCACTATTAACATGTTTTCCATGTCTATGTAAAACAGTAAAACGTATTTATTTTCAAATTATATTGTTTTTATATAAAATAAGGAAAAGGTTGCTGTGTTGTGAATGCTGTGTTTTCAAGAGATTTCAGTTGGCAACATGAGTTTTTGTGCGACAAGCTGACGCTCACACATCTAGTAAGAATTCCCTGCCGAAATAAGAAATTCCTGCACGCTTTTCATGGCAGACAGACAGATATTCAGCCTTATGAATAAAATGGCACTTTGAAGCAGTGTGCAATAATTTCATCTGTTAATAACATTTTTCAGTTTCCAGACGTAGCAATAGCAACAAATAATCTGTCAAGGGAAAATTTATAAGTAGAACCACAAGACAAAATCAGCTTGGTCAGGTCGGTCTTTGTGGAAATGGTTCACTAAGAAAAGAAAACATGCATGAAAACAAACTTTAACTAATCGTTTTGACTCCTTCACATGTTTTCCTGGACATTTATGGGCAGAAGTGAATTTGCGAAGGCTGGGTTCTAAAAAAAAAAATGTTATTCTTAGATTTAATCCTTAAAATCAAGTTGAAAACAGCTCTGTTTGTTATTGTGTAAAACATAGTTGGGCTTAAGTAACGGCTTGGTGTGGTTAAAGTTAGGGTAAAAATATAGGTAGGACCATCTCTGCCCATAATTGCACAAAAACACACAATTCTATCCACATTGAATGCTCATTAACCTTTGGGTAAATTTAGCATCACAGTACATTACATTACCGACGTTCGGCCAAAATACAACCCACTCATTCAGTCCAATAAAACCACTGCGAGCTCCAGGGAAAAAGAGGTTGAACCTGGCTCCAAATTTTTTTTTCTTTTTGCTGCAACATGAAGCAACATCGTGTAGGAGAACACATTCTAGTCATCGTTGCAGTGATTTTTACTGTTTATCCAGCAAACGTGAACACAAGGGATGAGATTCTTTGATCTATTTCATAAGCCAGCCGTCCTGGATCGTTATTCATCAACTCGCCAGTACCTGAATCAACACTGCATACCTCCGACTCTTGCTCTTCACATTTGTTCATCATTATACAAACATCCTGAAGTGAAAATGGGTGAGTCATTTATAAGGTAAACCAGGCCAGCCTAACCCTGTGAGAGGTGAGACAATAGCCACTTGCATGAAGAAACAATGCGGCTCGCCTCGTTAGCATGAATGGATTGCTGCAGCATTAGGCTACTGCCTCAGTTGGCCCTTTTCCACCACAAGAACTTTTCCAAGAACCGGAGAACAAAGGTCCCTGGAACACGTTTCCAGTTTTGGGGACCTCGGTTGCACTGCCCGCCTCTTCACGAGACCTGTTTTTTTTTTTTTTTAAACATAGTCCTTCTCAACATTTTGGGTATGTTGCTTTTGACATTTATTTTACAGCAAACTAGAGCAGAAAACAGTCTTATGTTCTGCTTTAAAAGATTATCACATCACCTGTCCCCCTTCAGTACACCATGGCGGGCAAAGCAGTTTTAGCTACCGGGGCTCAGGATTACTGACTTTCTCAGTGACACTGTAGCAGTAGCTGATCTATAGGCCCCCGGATGAAATCTTAACGCATATGAATGTAGATTAAGTGGAGGTTTTTGGATCTTTGGTCATGTTTGTTTTGAAACTCACTCCCTCTTATCCCTATTGCTTGCTGCTTCTCACTAGATTAGCTCCTGCATGGTGCTAATACTCCGCTCTGCTCTCCCTAACTCATGCTCTTTATGTGCATACCTACATATAAAGCACACCATGTAATCCCTGTAAATTGTGGGGCCCCCTTCACCGACTAAAACACCCCAAAGAATGTTGTGGAACGTCTAATCTGTGATTTACCAGGAACTCGGAACCCTGCGAGCGAGCTAGCTGCCTGTCTAGCCCGTTAGCTAAACTGTGTTGATTTAACATTCGTTCGGACTGTTTTGGATGTTTTAATCTGACATGTAAACACTGCAGCCTATATATTTTTGCTAGAGAGGCTTTAGGACACACACTCTATCATTTTAGTTCATTAACTGTTAAATTTAACATCAAATAATCCCCTAAATTAATTGGCCTTTCACGGGCTCAAAGGAGGTTGCTCTTTCTCGACTGTATAAACATAAAAAGCAATCCTTCAAACCAAGAGAACAGCTGAGTGTTATTATGGGGAACAATCAATCCTTATTTTATGTAACCTTTAAAACATATTCTGACCCTTTAAGAGGAAGGAGAAAACGCTCCATCATGCATATCAGACTGATTCAGTGGCAGGTGGAGCCTACTTGTTCATCAACTTTGTGCGTGTGTGTTTGCATGTGAAGGCTGCTTCCTTTTACTTTCAATCATCATTTAAAAGAGTCTTATCATTCCTAGATTTACACTTGGACATTGGACAGTTCCTCATCACATGTTGTAGATTATAAAGAGAATAAAGTGGGGAAAAAACGTGACTGAGGATTTATCAGGAGCTGTGTGCTTATCTGGGAAAAGTTTAATTGGAAAGAGTTGAATGTAATCTGGTGTTTACTGATGATGCAACGCCGCCATTCTTAAATCAAACAAGCGACTGCTGAATAAGAGTGACTAGCACGCAACTCGAAATAGACATTATACACCAACACAAGTGCTCCCCTGACACCAGCTACATTTTTAATGTTTCGCTTTATTTAGACCATCGTGACTCAACTGTGCCAAAGCTGTGGCAATCTAAAAGGTGCTGATTATGTCTGAGGCTCATGTTTGCTTGGACCCATTGCACCTGTATTAATTGATTTTTCTGGCCACATGGAGGCAGCAGAAATAGACTGTAAACATATCACTGACATATGATCTATATGATATGATACGATGATACAATGATATACAAAGCCGAGATGGCGAAACCTAAACTGTTTCACACACTTGGCAAATTCAGATCAGTATCAATTTGGAATCTTGTTTGTCTCCATCTATGTTTGCGTACAAATTGTAAGTCCAATATTTGGTCTTATTTTTATCTCTTCTTTCTTTCCACCAACTTGAGAAACATGTTTAGCTGCCAAATGCTCAATTATGTTTACCATGCAGTCAGTAACAGTCTGCCATTTGGTGCTGAAAAGGTACCGTACTGTGAAAACCAAGTGGCAACCTTCGTGTGAAGTGAAGCCTGTACAGAAATACCAAAACCTGCAGTTCCTCAAACGTCCACTAGAGGCTGGCTACAGAAGAAGTCTGAGCCTCCATAAGTCCCCATGTTAAAATGTCCAAATTCACAGCAGAAATAAACATGTTTATAGCCTGGTACAAAAAACAGTTTGGGTCTATATAGCTAATTTCCCTGTTCATGACAACTGTACCTAGGGTGAATTTCTAGTTGATGCATCCATTCAAATTATATTAAGGCTTAAAGTTATGCAGAATTAACAGCGTGGCTGCTTTGACTGACAGGCAGGCGCAATTTCAGATGGCTTGTTTGAACAACCAGGCGTCATTCGACCCACTTGAGGTTCACATATTTTGAGTTTCAAAGCATCTCTTCGGAAACCTCTGGGTGACATCACGCATACGCCGTCCATTATTCATACTGTCAGTGACTGAAACAAGCTGCCTGCTGGGACTAGTAACAACAGTGATGAGACTGGTGAGACTCAAGCAAAACAGAAACGTGGCAAGCTGTAAAACGACAACAATGAGCTGAAAGATGCTGAACGCTGCACAACAATAATGAGGCAATAATTCTCAGTGGGTTCATCACTGTGTATTTCCCTTAAACGACTGTTAATATAAAAATAGCTTTAAAATAGAAAAAAATGCCACAAAATGGTGAAAAACCAGCCATGCACGTTCGTTTGAATTTGTACAATTTATTTAACCCATACTTGTTTCCCATGCCACACCCCAGCTTTGTCTTGTTTATAGGTCCTTAAAGGTTTGTGTGTGTGTGGTGTGTGTGTGTGTGTTTTAGCAAACAAAAGGTACAGTTCAAACGCATTGTTCAAATCCAGACATACAAATAATTGGCTGAGAAATGTAGTACAGATTTGAAGCTGACAGGAAACGAGATCGGGTTTAAGAACACTCTCACAGCAGAGGGATTGAGTGAAAATGTAGAACAATGGAGTGGTGATTAAAGGTCTTGCGAGCTATAAGACCTGAGGCAGGAGACGTGCTCCATAGCAGGTAAATCACCTCACGCTGTCGAGAGAACTGACGACTCGGCAAAAACCCCTCCCTGATTGGTGCAGCGAGGCGTGTTATGTGCTCACTCACACGTACTACGTCTTTAAGGCTTCTGATCTATATTTACCCAAGTTTCCGACTGATTGTGACACTGAAAAATATCCATGAGTCATGAGGCAGGGAACTGGAGAGGCGAGGGAGCGGGGAACGGGAATAAGACTAAAATCAGTTTAAGGAGGGATCAGTGGACCACGTTGGAAAAGAGACTAATTGAACTGAAGGAGGGGGGGTGGGAAGAAAAGAGGATAAAAATGGGATGGAGGAGAGCATTGAGGAGGAATAAGGTGGAGGAAGGGAGAGCTGAGGGGGGGATCGTTCAAAACTGGCGTAAAAAAGCTCAGAAGACAACGATTCAGCAGCAGATTTGCAGAAACATAAAATATATTTGAACTAGCTACATGTCTGTAGCACATAGTCGGCTGGTTGATTGTGGTTTTGCCAGCCTGGCTGCACCCACTCACCCGTCACATGGGTGTAGTCCAGCTTACACTCATTACCACGGCATTACCATTCACCACGACAGCGTGCTTGTGTTCTTGTCTGTGTGTATTTATGCGAGCATGTTCTCATCTACTTGCAAGTGGTGGAGTTTATTGATTAGTTGGACGACGTACTAAATTAACCCCCTTCCCCCCTCTCTTTGTGCCCTTCATCCAAGCCTTACTGTGAGCTCACTAATTAACCGTTATGTCTTTGATCCATTCAGAAAACAAGCAATAAAACGACATGTTGTGGTTTTACAAGGGTTTTTTTTTTTTTTTTTTTGCCAGCGTAGAATCAGATATGAGAATGAAATCTGTTCCCTAATAAAAGTATCCCTTCGAGACTCTGGAACACTGAACAGACTCTAACAGCTGTGACATTTAATCAATCTCCTTATGAAAATGCTCTTTTCACTTTCATAAGAGCTCAGGATCAAGAACATAAGTGAGGGATTCAGTGTCTTGCTCAAAAACACTGCAGGACACTGAGCGAGTGTGCGTCCAAACCCAAATTATCCAATTGTGAAGCCACTTTTCAGCTGTTTTGTAAAGTAATTTAAAGGCGTTGTAGTGTAAAATGCCTTTTTTGTATATCTGCCTGATCAGCATGTGCGGAAGTGTTGTGAGCTGGGGGGAATTACTGCAGATCAGGCAGGAAGGGGCTGGATTTGTGTTGTGTTTTTGTATTAGACAGGCCCGGCCTTGTTAGAGAATCCACAAGGGCTCAGTGTTAAAATCTGGCAGAACTATCCAACTCCTGATCAACTACAAATCACTCACAAAAACAGGCAGACTGACTGGAAATAGTATGAAATTTCAGGACTGAGTTAAAAAAAACAACAACAAAACACTAATTTACTCTTTCATTCCCCAAAAGAGAAAATTGCTGATGAAATGATCAGGGATGATGGCAGCTTTCGCAGGAGGTGGATAAAGGATTGCTCTCATAGTGAAACTTGATTCTCGTAATCCCAAAGTCCAAATGAGAGTTCTGACTGCAACTCTGTGCATGTGCGTGCATGCAGGTTATTGTGTGACATCTTATCTTACGCGGTGTTAATTTGTTATGTTGTAAAAGGCCTTTAAAGGCGATTATCAGAATCTTATTATATGAAGACTGACATCCTCTTTCACTCTCCTGCTGAACTGAAATCTGTAACGACAAAACATGCAGTTCTGCTGCAGCTTGGTTTTATAATTAATACTATTCTAATATTCTATTTTATGAATGTATATTTGTCAGATTTCCTTCCTCCTCGCCATGGTGTTTTGTGCAAACTACCCGATTCTGAACACATGAAGAGGCTCGACTATAAATAACAGTTTGCTTGACTTTGTTTTAAATACGAAAATGTACATAGCATCCCTATATAAATACACGCCTGTTCTATACTGCAGACTCCTCCACAGTGTAAACATTTTTCTCTTCTCCCACATACACTGTAAATCTAACATCCCCACCCTCCGTAACATTTGACCTGTGTGTCAACCCCTTCACAAGGTGCTTTATAGAGGCATAGAAATGATAAATGGCTGTGATGCATCTCTCTTATCGTAAATTTAGATGATCTTCTCCCTAATAACCTCCATCTCACTCTTCAAGGAGGTGACGTCCTGCAGATGTTCTGCCGTGCCCGGTGTTGTCTTATGATATTGTAATGCCACACTGCCACGTCAGAGGAGCTGAGCTTTTGCCACAGTCATTCGGTCAAAGTTGATGCCTCCTCTTTGTTAACCTCTCCCTCCTTTTATACTTTCTTCACTCTGCTGCTTGCCATCTCTCTCCCTCCTCCTCCTCTATGACTCAGTTCTCAGATCTCACTCCCTTAAAGCAGTCACATGCATCTTTTTTTTCCCTTTCCTGAATGACCACAACAAACTTTGACCAGAACATTTAACTGGCATCAGCCGCCCAAGACAATAAACATGCTGTGCAGTGTCTCCTTGACTTTTCCCGCAGCGAGCCAAACTTCTGTCCCTCTCACATACTCTCTCCACTGGATAACATTTCACCCATAGTTCACTCACTGTGCTGGTATGTAGTTCACAGTGATGTTAACTCAGTGATTCACGACCTAAGATACTAGTACACCAGGGGGGACTTCTGTAGTTGCCAGAGTGCATGGAAAGATTGTGGATTAAAAATGTATTAAATTGCTCATTAAAGCCTTCTTCTCTCTAACCCTTCGAAGATAGGTATGTGGATGTATAGTTATTTTATTTGTTTTGAATCTAATGGTTGGTGTATTTTTGATTTATTTATTTTACATTTTCATTATACTGTTTCATCTGTTTATGGTGGTGCAGTGATTTGCGCTGTCGCCTCGCAGCAAGAAGGCTCCTGGTTCGTTGGGGTCTTTCTGTGGAGCCTGCTGTTCTACGTGGATTCCTCCCACAGTCCAAAGACATTCAGGTTTAAAGTTTAATTAGTGACTCCAAATTTGCCTGTAGGTGTGAATGTGGGGTTGTGAGTGGTTGTTTGTTTCTATGTGTCAGCCCTGTGATGAACTGACGGCTTGTTCAGCATGTACCCCGCCTCTCACCCAGTGCCAACTGGGATCGGCTCCAGCGCTCATGACCCTGATAAGGATAAGTGGTTATGGAAAACGAATGGATGGATCTATTTACTTATTCCTTCATTATGTCATTATGTAATATTGAAATCCGTCATTAGAAGTTCAGATATTTAAACATACAAGACAGATTAAAACATTTAAAATACTTTAATACATTTAGAAAGCTTGACTAAAAGCAATAAATAAACATAGTTAACTGGAACGTAAGTGGCACTTGAACTTATCAGACACTGGGTTAATAATTTGGAAAGTAATTCAAATTGTTAGAAGGAAACAAACCTTTATACAATGTGCTATGATAGAGACACACTATTATTTATGATACTTACGTGATGGCTACACAGTGTAGTATAGTACATGTGTATGTTCTGAACATGCGAACACAGGAATTTGCTACCTGATATGAGCAATAAAGTCAGTCACCGGCTTCTGACAAGTGATCTGCTCGCTCGTTATCTATAATTAATGGCCGCTTTTAAACATGTCAGACACCGTAATGTGCATAACAGCATGAAGCCACGGCTCATTGTTTTATTGCTGACCGGTGGTGCTGCGAATTATCCATAGCGAATTATTGGTAACGTGTAGCACAGAGACACAGTGTCCAGGAGCCGTAGATGTTTCTGAGAGATTAGCAGTTTGAGGGGCCGGTATGAAGTGAGATTAAGACATTCCCTGCATGTTCTCCGTGAAATCGGCCTATGTCTGACCACTCAAATCATTAACATGTGATTACTTTCACTTCGCTGAGGCGCGTCTGTCAATCATATTTCATGCGAGGGGAAAGGGGAATGGTGAGTTCAAGTTGCACGGTCAAGTATCTGTTAGAAGTGACAACATCATCTAAAAATACACATGCACACACAACGTTCATATTAATGTTCAAATGTAAGATCTGGTCCAGGTAGTGTGACCCCAAATGTCATTCTATATATGTTTACAGTCCATATGTAATTTTACAATGTTGGCCTATCCTGTACACAGAACATCTACTCCTTCCCTCTTCTTCTCCTTCTGTCCTTTGTCTCCCCAGGTCTCAGGTTTGTCTCTCATTTCTGTCCCCACCACAGTTTATACTTTTTTACTACTTTTAACCAGAGTGTAATGCATTAATTAAATAACCCTTAAGTTTCATATTTATACTCATGATTTAACAAGTTCTGTTTTTCAATTCGACTGACCTATTCTGTGACCTTGTCGCATTAGGTCTCATGTTGTGTTCATACACTATATTGCTCATACATTAGGTTAATAATCTAAAACCCTAAGTGGATTAGGTGTAATCTTCTTACTGTGCCATATTTAAGCATTTCCACATATATGGAGTGATAGCTACTGCCAAATCCGTTCAGGAAATCTAGCACCCCATCACTCAAAGCCGTGCTAATTTGTAAAGCTCTAAACTGCAAGCATGCATCTGTACCACAGGAACCACGACTGAGAAACTGAGGTATGACTGAGCAAACTGCAAACAAACAGCTGTAACGTGGGTCCAGCAGCTGTGCTGCATTGCCAAGTGAAGTGTCGCAGCGCGCGGCCGACTGTTACACTTGGCTGCATCGCAGAGTAAACTGTTGCATCACTTGGAGTCAGTCGATTAGAGCCATTAACATGCAGGAAAGGGTTTTGCTGCTATGGTTACCTGCAGTTTATACAGCCCTGATTTACACTGATATCAGGAGCTACGTTGACTACCTGCCAGGTAATTAGAAACAAGTATTCTTCTGTGGCCTTGGTAGGGTATAACATATCTTCAGTGTTTAGGAACACTAACAAATGGATCAGATTGTTTCATCACTGTGGCAGTCTTTTTGGTGCCTTTTAAGTCTCTGTCTGTGTATCTGGGCATGACACAATTAAGCAACTATTACAGACTGTCCTCCCAAGAAAAACAAAAGCATCAGTTGTTTCAGCAAATGCCCAAAAACAGCTGTATCACAGGTCCAGCAGCTGTGCTGCATTGCCAAATGAAGTGTCACAGCACATGGCCAACTGTTACATTTGGCTGCATCGCAGAGTAAACTGTTGCATCTCTTGGATTCAGTCGATTAGATCCATTAACATGCAGGAAAGGGTTTTGCTGCTATGGTTACCTGCAGTTTAACAGCCCTGGTTTACATTGATATCAGGAGCTATGTTGAATACCTGCCAGGTAATTAGAAACAAGTGTTCTTCTGTGGCCTTGGTAGGGTATAACATATCTTCAGTGTTTAGGAACACTAACAAGTGGATCAGATTACCGCCATGAAGAAGATTAACTTAATTTGTTGGATGACTTAGGTTAGATTACAGAAAAAGTACAAATTCAGTGCACGATTTAAAGAAATTACTCAGAAAAATCAACCAAAGCAAATGTGAATTCACCAATATTCTATAATATCCAGTGCAACAGAAGCTTTAGTAGATATTTAAGTCACATGGTTTTGCAACACATCTGTTTCTAGTGCAATTTTTTTGTAAAGGACAATTTTTTCACCTCCGCCAGCATAAAATACTTCATTTTAATTCCCCTTTTCAGTTTTTTTATGCCCAATTTAAAGAAAAAACATGCATCAAAAAAGTGCATGAAAATGCGTTTAGTCAAAGTCCCTTTGGGTAACATTGCTCATTGTTTGATGTTATAAAATGTCTCTCATCGGAAG
This sequence comes from Nibea coibor, assembly GCA_023373845.1. NCBI lineage: Eukaryota > Metazoa > Chordata > Actinopteri > Sciaenidae > Nibea > Nibea coibor. The sequence continues at coordinate 9,827,579 of CM041730.1, forward strand.
ATCATAAAAGACTGTGTTTTCAGAAAGGAGCCTTTTGTGGCTTTATTTATTTGTAGAGCTTGTGAGAAAGACAAGACTTTTTCTATTACAGTGTAATGTTATATGTAAAAAGCTATGTACTTTCAGTCGAAAGTTGTTTCATCACTGCGGCAGTCTTTTTGGAGCCTTTTAAGTCTATGTCTATATATCTGGGCATGACACAAATAAGCAACTATTACCGAGACTGTCCTCCCAAGAAAAACGAAAGCGTCAGTTGTTTCAGCAAATGCCCAAAAACATATGTTTAGGTTCAAGTGACAAAGCCCTCAAGCAGCCATAGTAATTATGACTCCGTCTGGAGGAAAGAAGGAAGTAAAGTGACATTGTTATAGAGCCACAAAGTCCACAGCGAGAGACAGTCTGGGTGGCTGGATGGGTCACCCAAATGCTGGAGACCACTGATCATTCTCTGCTTCATTCCACCAGTGAACGTCAGTTTCTTTTACCCAATTTAGCCATTACCACGCTGAATGCGTAACCTTATTGAGGTCATTTTAAGCACAACTATGATCTTTCCCTATCCCTAACAAAGTTGTTTTTGTGCCTGAACCTAACCAAACCTTAAAACACAGGGTTGAAAGATCAGACAAACGGTGATTTGAACCAATCTGAAACCCTTCATTGTGAGAGCCTGCTAGATTCGGGTGCCAAGCACAGTGAAACATCTTCTCAGGGCTGTGATTTTACCTGGACATAGGCGGGAGAAATATATTCGAGAAGTACTGCACATTTCCTACTGCTTGTACACACACTGTGTTTGTAGGCTCACCCAGGTCTGTCTGGCAAGCTCAAGCTCAAGGACAGATAGATAAGAAGACACACACACACACACACACACACACACACACACACACACACACACACTCACTGAGCATACACACACACACGTTTCCAAAACTAAATCAAATATTTATCAAATTCAGGGTAAAGTTAGAAAGGAATGAAACACCGCCTCAAATAAAAACTCCATGAAGTATTCATTAAAGTGTATGTTCTCTGTCCAACATGTCAGCTTCTTTTCATGTCAGCCTAGGGGGGTGTACATGTATTATTTACCCTGGTACAATGAGGTGTGCCTACATGTATAGAATATTATATGATTCAAAAGGTGTACTTAATCTGAACTTGAACTTTTGCTGGAGTGTGCGTTCGTGACCTGTGAGGCAAACAAAGAAAAACTTGCAATGGAGTGTGCGCGCACACACACACACACACACACACACACACACACACACACACAGTTTTGACATGTTTACTGTGTGTTGCAGTTCTGTACACTTTGGATTTGACCATTCACCACTACAGCGAATCTAATAATCTAATCAAACACACCACAGAGCTGTTCACACTGTTCAAGTGAGATCTCATGTATTACTCATTTTTTTAAAAAAAACAACAACCTTAAAACAGATGTACAGATGTAGACATAACTAATATTAGATTGGGAAGTCAATAAGGCTAGCATGGTGTTAGCATTAACCTACTATTTTGCTGTAAATGAACTAAGTTAAAAGTCTGTGCAAAGTAAGAATATTTGTCAGAAGAAAGAAGAAAGAAGAAAGTGTTAATAATCACCCAGCAAAATTTCAATGATTAAAAAATATCGACAGGTTTATGAACTTAGGTGTCAAAATCAGGTAAAAAATGAGCAGCTCAGCTCCAGGACTGTGGGTGTGTGTCAGATGAGTTCAGAAATTGACATGACTAACTTTGAAACACTCTGAGCGAGACAAATGAATCTCTGTCTCTCTGCTAGGGGAGTAGTTGTATGCTCAGGGTGGCCTCAGCGTGTCATCAAGCCACCCTTTAGGACCGCCCACAAAATCCTGTCCTGAAAAACTGTTAACCCTAACCCAGTCCTGGTTGTAAACGACATCCCTATAGTGGTACAGTATGTTGCCGAACCTCTGAAATAAATTAATTTAAAACATATTCAAGAGGAATACTACTGAGTTTTAAAGGAGAATAAACAAGGAGATTGCTGGAACATAATTAAGTTATAATTAATTAGTTTTGCATTTCCTGTAATACTTTGTTTTAATATCAATCTGCAGATGCCCCCTTCATTTGCCCACCCATGACTCATCCATGAGCTAAAATGTGACATAAAGTTAAAAAGATAGTAAGTGGGGGTAAAATAAACTCCAAACAGAAAATATTAAAAAGAGACATGTGGATAAGAAGTAACCCTTTTCAACAACGTTCAACCAGAAATAATCTTCTTATTGGCAATAAACCTGCCTCCTGCATGAACTCTGTGTAATTGAATACGGTGGGCCTACGGTGCTGTATTTTGACATCTGTCATAATGGTGGTACTTGGAGAGCTTAATGTTTCCTAAGATGGTACACAGTGTTAAACATTTGAGGAACACTATAGCTATATTTACTTTAGAAAGGATCATTTTGTGTGCTCAAATCTGTTTAACATTAACTCCATTCTTTCTGGGGTTTATATAAATGTGATAAGACATGAATACCGGCTTACAGGATCTAAAATACTTTCATTTAATTTACAGATGCAAACATAAATGTGCATGTGTGCATGTTCACAGAACTGTGGTTGCAGTTACAAAACGTACAAAAACTTTTTGAATGATATAATACCCCATTTATTTGAACTTCTATTAAGAACGTACCTCAGGTTGTCGATTGGCTCAGTTGGTAGAGCATCCGCCCTATGTGCGAAGGCTCAGCAGCGGCCCAGGGTTCAAATCAGACCTGTGGCTCTTTCCCGCATGTCATTCCCTGTCTCTCTCTCCCCACATTCCTGTCACTCTTCATTGGTCTCTATCACAAATAAAGCTTGAAAAGGCCAAAATATATATATATATAAAAAACAGAATGTATGTCTGTGAACGTAACCAACCTATCAACAATCAGGTGAGCCCTAATGGGATTTCATTTCCTGCAGTGTGTACACAAGACTGCATAAACAATGTTAAATCAAGCGGAGATGAAAGCTAGTAGCTTAAAAGGTATTAATAAATACCTTGGAGATAATATAAGAAAGTTAACACTGCACTCCTGGGTGAAGTAAGAAGGGGTCAACATGAACTCATGGGCGCGTGGTCATCACAGCTCCACATCACTTCCCTCTCTCTCTCTCTCTCTCTCTCTCTCTCTCTCTCTCTCGCTCATACCTCCCGGTGCTCCCACACCACCCTTCTCCTGCTTCACCCTCCCCTCCTCCACTTGCCTGTGTATCTCATTTTAGCATCGACTATCTGTAAGCCAAGAGCTGCTGTCACCAGATCCCCCAGCCCCGCAGGGTTCTTAGGAATGGCATGTGTTCCCGATTGGCAGCTTAACGGACGCTGACCACACAACTACAAACCAGGGGCTTTCTTGAGGCCAAGGTGGGTGAGCCACAGGTTGTAGGTTAGAGCTTATCGAGCGCACCACGAAGTGAAGGTTAAGATTCGCGGGGAGGCAGTTCCCCAAGATTTCTGACAGCAGGAGAAGGAACAGTCGATTAATGGATCAGAAAGGTGCACACAGGTTAAGCCTTGTTTTGGACAGGTGTCACTGCTTTGGTTTGTACCCCCTATCACTCCTTCCCAATACTTCTGCACACAGATAATGTCAATGCTGCTTCTCAGGTTTCAGAGGAAAGTGGCACAGTTCCTGAGCAGTGACGATAGCCCAACTATGCCAGCGATCAACACCCTCAGTATGTTGGTGCATATGTGGGTGTGACTGTGTGCCTGTTTATGCTATGCAGTATGTTTAAATGTACAACAATGTGTGCATTGTGAGAATTGGAAGCACGTTTCTCGCGCTTGCGCAGGCTTCATTCACATTTTTTAATAGAATTTATAGTTGTGGCTAGATGAGGAACTTGAAATTGAATCATCAACATTATTCCAGTTCTGTCTTTTTCTTCCTTTTCCTCTAAACGATGACACTACACATCCTCTTTATGCTCTTATTTGGCTGACTCAACTCCATTTGTTTATCCTTTGACCGACTTCCTGCAAGGACTTCCCCCTTTTGCTCTTTCCCTTATTGATCTTTTGTGCCCATCATTGTCCGTTGTTCTGTTCTGTCCTTTAGCGATTCACGTAATGTCTCCACCCCCACTTTACACTCGTAGAGCGATAATTCAATTTCTCCATCCTTCGCTTGCCCTGCGTGTTTGTTCCCTCCATTACTGTTCTATTTTGAGATCACTGCACTTTTGATGATGAAACTGTGTGTTGAATTAGAGATCAATGTAAATCTGGCATGAAGAGTCACAAAACCGACTACTTTTAGCAGCACTCATGATGTGGCTCTAAACACGGCAGCACCACAATTGGATGTTGTTCGTTTTTTGAACAGAGATCGATGGTCTTCAGTGGTCCACTGACTTTTCCTCTAGCACCACCATGAGCTTGACATTTGCAGCTTTCTGTTGGATGGATTGTCATTCAGTTTGAACCTCACAGGATGAATTAGTATAATTTCACCTAACTGTACATCTAGCGCCATCATCAGGTCAAATTTTCAGTTTTCCTAATACTTTGGTTCATGATTACGTGCCTGCAAAACCAGCTGCTCTTTGTCTAAATGTTAAACTAAGATGAAAAACATGTCTGAGCTTTAGCATTGAGCTTAAATCGCCACTGTGGTAAATTCAGCCTCGCATAGCTGCTAACATGGATATGATAGTCTTGTTTCTCTCTCCATCCACTGGCAAAGCAAGAGGAAAAGGCCAGTTACAAAGAAAGGCAGAGCAGAGCAACATAGGCCAAATATAACTCTTGAGTTCTGGCAGTGAAAATGGAGTGCGAGCAAGCAGCTATTTCTTAGAAAGAGGGCTACTGTCGGTTATATAACATCTCTAAACTTTTTCAGATCTATGTCATTTCCGCATTTTTGGTTGATTTTTCAATTTCTCTTTAAGAATGTGTCTCCTTTTTGCACGCTGCAGTATATATAGGGTACTATTTCTGAGACATTCTGGTTAAAATACTTTTTATAGCTTGAGGAGAACCATGCAGTAATGCCGTTAAGGGATTTCTCCTGCCCCCACATCCTCAGCCCTCTTTGTCCTGCAGACATTGGCATCTCCAGGCAGAAACACAGATATGCGCGCTCACAAGCATATGCCGGCACACATACATACACGGAGGTAAACCGGTAATTAGGGGTACTGTAATTGTGACTTCACATTGCAAACTGGCGGGGCAGTGTTGCCAAGGAAGGTTTGTTGACTGTAGGATTATGACAGGGAACTTAGATGGTATGTGTTTATCTACATTCTGCAGCGGTGAGAGCTGCCGTTTAAAATATCCTCCAGGTTCTCAGTAATGGAGGTGGCTCAGGCTATAAAGTTCAGTGGCTATCATCAGCATTATCATCATCATTGTGACTAATGTATTACTGCCTCAGTTGAGGATGACATAAATATTAAATTATGTCATGCAACACGAGTTACTTTTCATTGTGTAAGGTTGGAGTTTAATCTATGTTGCCTCAACTTCTGCCTACAGCAGTAATGGAAGGTTATATGGTGAAAGTGCAAAGAGCAAGCCACAAAATACTCGACGTGACAAGTCAAGACAACATTATGAGGACTCCCCACAGAGAAAACCATTAAATGTTAGGGTTACTAACTTGGTTTTTGGTTAAGATGTAAGGTAAGGTTTGCATGTAATGATTATGCCTACATTTAAGATTAGATTACAGGATCAGTGTGTAAGATTCAGTGGCATCTAGCGCTGTAGTTGCTGATCGCAACCCTGTCGCCTCATCCTCTCCTTCCAACATAAACTACGGTGCAAAAAACATTATCAGACATATCTAGAGTCAGTGTTTAGTTTGTCTGTTCTGGGCTACTGTAGAGTGATTCAACATGGCGGACTCCATGGAAGAGGACCCACAGCATCTGTAGACACAAAAGGCTCATGCTAAAGTAGCTGCAGTAGTAGTAGTCTTATTTCTTTACAGTTATACACTAATGAAAACATACTTGTTCATATTGCATTGCATGTCTGACATTATAAGTCAATAGCAAACAGTCTACTGTAAGTCTTACACAAAGGGCCTTTAAGGCTTGGAGACAGTCACGACTAGCCTCCTGTTCGATCCAGCGTTCGATCCAGCAGTCCAATAGATGTCAGTTCTAACTGCTTCACTGGATTCCAGTGCTGGTCCATGTTCTTCATATTTGATAGTTATTAGGATTATACAGCAGACCCACTGTATGAAACTTAAATATTGAAATTAAAGCATGGCATGAATGCATGTTACAGCCTTAAAATAAGATATAGAACATGACAATATTGATAAGTTTTCTATTATCCTCTTTTTCCTATCTTGACCTATGCAACTTAAACCTGTTTCACAGCTGTCCTTTCTGTATATATGTATAATTTGATAAACAAACATTGTCTGTTTGTTGTTCTTTTTCGGGAACTGTGTAAATTCCAGTCATTCTTCTTCCTCTCTCCCTGACAGGTCTGACATTGTTATATTTTTGCAAATGCATTACAATACTGGGAATAAACCAAAACCAAAGTCCCCTGAGAAATCATTTTAATGACATGACAAAAGAAAGTTTGTGTGTGTGTGTGTGTGCTTGTGTGTGTGTGTGTGTAGGACTGTGAGCGACAGGTGGTGGTGATGACAAAGTCAAATATTTGACACCGGCTAATTGCAACGGTAGTCTTGTGACTTTATGCAGTCATATTTTCCACAGGTGTTGAAAGCTCTTGTTATCCAGGTACTTGTGTGTCAGACTGTACACATCAATATAAGCATACATGCATGTGTGCGTGTTTGTGTGTGTGTGTATTTGTGAATACACAGCGAGCAGACCATAACAGCAGGAAATTCAACATCAGATAAAAAAGAAATCCATCATATTTTCTCTCTCTCAGCCCCCTGCTTTTTAAATTCCCACACACAACCACAATAAATCCTCCCACAACAATATTTCCATTCATGCCACCGCAAATAACTTTCATTTAAGTCGCACATTTCCAAGCTATTATTCCTTTTTGTGGCATTCTCAAAGCCAAATTCCCATGTCCCGAATTTCCATATCGTTCACATGAGCGGCAGATCAGGAGATTTCTTGTCCCACCCCGCTCGGAAATAAACAATGGCTGCTTTTCAGGACTTCAAAGTGCTAGAGGGAATGAAAATGGGCTGTTGGGTAGCATAAAATATCAAGGTGAGAGATTAGGGCTTATCAGAGGTTTCCTTTGAGGAAACATGTTCTGCATGTGGCTACTGCTGAACAGCAAACAGTGGAAATGGAAGAGGTGTCCATGTGTTGCAATGAGGTCAGGAGGTCAAACACAGGTGATTTATGGACTCCTAAAATGAAGACTCTGACCTGCACATGTTGTCCTCCAGTTCCTTAAACCTCTGCCTTTCATTTGTGCCCTCTCCCGCTCTTTTGTGTGTTTGTTCGACCTAAGAAGCCAAATATTAGTAGAGTGTTGACTTTCAAAGAAACAATCATTTCCACACGCCGCCATACGCGTTTGTTTACGGCAGCTTTTTCAGCGGTTTGACGGGGGGGAGAAAAAGGTGACAAAACGTTCTCGAAACAGCGTCATTGTTGCATCGTGGATTGAGTTTCCAGTGTAAATCACAAGTGCAGGGCATTGGAGACAAGGTCAGCTAAAACAGACCTGACACCAAATGCCATTCATTCATGAAGGTCTGGGTTATTGAGTCATTCAGTGTAGCACCACGGGTCCTGAGGGGAAAGCACCTGAGTTATTGGGGATCAGATGCCCCATCATGGGTCAGGAAATACCCTACCGCCCCCCAGTGGTCATGGGGCAAATGCAAATGACCTTGAAGGTGAATTTATATGATAAAACAAACACAATATATGTTTGTTTTTTTTAAGTTTTGTGTGTGTATGAGTATTGAAACTGCAAGGTGCTTCAGGCCTCGTATGTTTGATTTGATATGTAACAGATAACTGAACATTCAAAGACTGTAACAGCCAGGACAAAGTATCACAATCTTGGAAATTACCCATCAGTGTACTTCCACTTCTTCTGGCAAGCAGCGGTCAATGAAGACGCAGCAAGATAAAGCAAATCTGACTGTGTGTACCTGTCTGACTGAGTCTAACTATGAGTCATTTACAATGCTGTACGTGACAACGTTCACACATAACTTGGCCCAAAAAAAAAACTCCCTTGACACTGTTGCACAGTTCTGGGGACTTTTGCGTCAGAGTTTTGACAAGTAGATCTTTTCTTCGCAACACACAAAGCCTCAACTGTGCTCATAATGGACTGAAAGAACAGCTGCTCACATATCAGCTCCAAGACTGTGAACCACGCTGTCTGGTGAAAAAGCCCCTCTGATGCAGGTGGCAGCCAGCTCCAAGTGTGGATGTGCGCTCCACAGCACAGGTGGGTTCCCTGATGCAGGTGCACGTATGATCGGCCCCAGTGCTGCCAGAAGGACTCTGGCCGGGCTGTGCCAGTACAGCAGGTGCTTTCTGCACCCTGAACTCTTGTTTCTCACCAACACTGTGTGTGATTATGTCAGAGATTGTAGATTTGAGGCGAGCAACATCTTTTTTTTTTCTGCCTCTCTCTTTGCTGTCCGAAACATTCAAATGTAACGACATCATCTCCCCTATATTTATATCTTTTCAGTCTCCATATAGACTTACACAACCAGGCAACTAAGTACACACACACACACATACAAGCTCCATTAGACTAAACTGTGCCCAGTCCCCAGAGTTAATGTTTAGACGCACTATGCCTGCTGAGATATACACAGCAGGCGGCGGGGACGCTGGGCTGAAGGTCAGCCCTACATGTGCTGTTTGATCTTTTCCAGCCAACAGCGAGCCAAATGACATGGATTTAAGAACCTGAGGGGGAGGTGGGAAGCTGGCAAGGCAGTCACAGTATTCACAAGCTCTGATTGACCTACCTGACACAAAGATTTTACATAAAAGAGACACAATTGCCTCAGGAGAAATAGGTCAGTGCTGTGCGTGCGTGCGCGTGTGTACATGTGTGTGTGTGAGGGAGGGAGAGGCTGATTGGCCAACAGACAGTATTAAACAGATTGGGATGTATCCAAAAGAACGGGATATTCTGCATATTTGATTAATAGACGATAGACAATAGACAAGGGATCAACGAAATGAACAACTGCACAGCCTCCAATCCAATTTCTAATAACGTGGTGTTCCAGCTTTAGAAATGTTTTGTCCTCTTAAAAAATGCAGCTAAGAGTTTATTCGAACTCTCAAAAGCTTATTAAACAATGACTTCACTGTGGAACATTATGTTTTATTAGGTCTATTATAATGCCAGTCATTTTAAAGGCAATGCAATTGCTCTGTGACAAATTTAGTGACCATACTGAACGAATGAAGACTGCAGCCGAGCTGTGTGAGGCCGAGCTTTGAGCTAAATACTAACATGCTCACGATGATGATGCCAAAGCTGATGTTTAGCAGCTGTGTTGTTGTCTATGTTTGCCATGTTTTATTGTCGTCTAACGTCCCCAGCCATTACCGCACCTTACAGAAGGTGGTCAATGCTTCAAATAATGCCTGAGTGCTCCAACAAGCCATCTGTAAGAGCACAGACCTGTCAGCAGCCACACTGTTCATTATGCATAACCGTAAGCATTAATATAATATGAACAGGTGTGTTATATAAAAATTCAAATTTAGTACAGTTGTCATGAACGGGGGGAATTAACTACAGAGACCAAAACAGTTTTTTGTACCAGACCAGATTTTTTCTGGAGCATTTTTTACCATATTGGTTCACGACCCCATTGCAGCCAGTAAAACAAAAGGTTTGTCAAAAAAAACGAAATGTTTTAGTCCAGTCTAGAGGGCGAAATCATGGGAAAACACTGTCCAATCATGTTGATGAGGCTGCGCATTATGATTGGATCCTGACAGGTCCATCAAAATTCAGTCCGCTTCTCCCTGGGAAATATAGAAGTTAATTTTTGCGTGCTAGCATGGCTCATAATATAATAAAACAGCCACTGTGGTTTAGTGGGACCATTTTAGCGTCTGCTAAAAGAGGCAGACCTCAAACCACGATGGTTTCATTGGTGTAAATGAAATGATCAGTGACAAGCTATGACATCCATTTGGAGACACATTTACTTAGACACGCTGATATGAACAAGTGACAGATTGACGGACAGGCAGGTGAAAGTGGTCTCTGTGACCGCCGAGAGGCAAGAGATGACGAAAAAAAATAGAAAGCGCCCACGCTGATAGACACAAACAAAAATAGCACAGAAAATCATGCACATGTGCGTTCGTGGACCTGCCTGAATGTTATGAGAAGCATTGTTGACCGATCACGTCTCTATTTTTATTGGCTGCACACACAAGAAACCATTTTGCCAGCTAATCTTGTTGGTCAGTGTTTCTACCGCATCATGCTGTGCTTCATTATAGGGCTTTACCCAAAAATAGATGCATTATCAGCAGCGGCTTAAATGGCATCGTGTTACCTACTGAATTGTTGTAGTGTGAATGCAGATCAAATATCTGCTGGAAATTTGTCAAGTTTCTATTAGTGTGACCCCCAACACACGCGCACATGTAGGCATACCAGCAACACACACTTGCCAAAGAACTCCACCTGCTCTTCCAGTCCTTTCCAACCATTCTCCTTGGAGCCCATTCGGGCTAAATCCTGCTGCTGTGTTGGCCGTGCTCTGCTCCAACCAGTGAGAGAGAAGACGGGGTTTTGTTCTGCTGCCCAGAAATGCTTCAGGATCTGACATGGAAACCTCAGACAGGGAATACGAAGGAACAGAGAAATACAGTCAGGGAATAGGGTGACCACACACCACACACACACACACTCACAGATGTACAGTATTTCGGCAGGAAGGTAAATGTGGTCATAGTATCCCGTGGGATTGAGGATATAGAGGATTTGTCTGTACAAGAGAGGAGAGAGGGAGTTGCAAAAAAAGAGAGAGAGACCAGGATGAGTGTGTGTGTGTGTGTGTGTGTGTGTGTGTCTGCAAAGTTAAAGGGAAAGAATGAGACCATGACAGAGTGTGTGTGTGTGGTCAAGTGTGTATAACAGAGAGAGAGAGGGAAAGAGAGAGAGAGAGCAGTATTGGCTGCAGTGTCTGACTTTGACCCACACAGGCTGCCAGTAAGCAGCTGACAGTCTGGCTAGTTGCCATGTGAACCCAACGCCTCGGCAACGTGCAGCCTGCCTCGTACACAGAAGCGTCGTGGAAACAGTTACCAGGCGCGTCTGTTTGAGTCAACAGCAGCCACTGGTGGACAAATCCAGACATTCATTCATAAAAATCAAGACCACAGGAGCATTTCACGCGAAGTTTAGCGGTTACAGTCATACTGAAAGCGCTGTGTCATGAAAAGTTTTTGCACCGACATCATATACATTTCGATCAGCGATGAGCAATAGTTTCTGTTGCTGACACCGCATTTTTTCTTATATGTATGCACATTTCGACATGTCTTGCTTATGCAGCAGCAGCTATATCCACACATCCTCACTACAGCTGAAACAACAGCGTTTCCATACAGCCAGCAGGACATCCTCTGCTGGAACGGCCCATTGGGCAGAACAGGAGAGGACAACTACCAACAGTCATCCAGAGTCCAAACCCAAATCAATTTAATGCACCAGTACTTTTCAATTAAAGGAGAGATCTCACAGTGAGTCTGCAACAGGCACATTGTCCTTTGCTTTATGAGTCCAGAGTCCAACAGAACAGAAGTGTGTAATGTCACCCACTGGAGGAGGGCTGTGGTGTATAGTAGCGGAACTGCCGTCTCTGCCTGTCTCTGCACAGCCGGTGACTGTGGTGGATTTCATGTGATTTGATGTGGCTAAGTTAAACACACCACAAAAAACACAACAACAAGTGGTCTGTCCACTCTGGGCTACTATAGAAAGACTACAGTTCATCGTGTTGAAGAAGAGGATCCGGTACCACTGTAGATATAAAGGACTCATTCACATGACAGTGGTGTCATTTTAGGACCATTCAAGGACCACATACAGCGAAATTTGAGCTCTCTAGTGTAAAGACGTACATTCTGAAAATCTCAATTAATCAACCATCCCTGCACAATGTTCAACATCTTTAAGCATGAGCGCAATCATTGTTTTTCCTGGATTCCGGTCGGGGTGGAAACGCCACTGAAGGAGCATTTTTACAGGCCTCTGCTTAATTTGTTCCTGAAATGTGGCACCACGTAGCGCTCCAACAGGAGTTGAAAATGTCACTTGCTGTTGTGACGTCTGTCATCGGCACCAACTCAAGGAGCTCCTCGCTGAGAGCGAATGGATGCCGCCAGTTGAGCAACAGCCATAAAATACGTGCGTGTCAACTGCAACAGGAAATGCAACACATGACGTTACTTTGGTGCTCGACTTGGCTCCAGCAAGATCCGAAATCTTATCTGTCACAGGGTTTCTCGTCAAGCTGATGTGGGCGCATACGATCGGGCCTTATCGTGAATGTCTTCACAAACTCATCCTGAGTGTATGGTTTGCTTTTTGTTAGCATCAAGGTAGCTAGCGCTTACAGCTGCACCACTGAACCAGCTACAGACTGCTGTTTCATTAAACCTGCCAACAATGAATTTATCTTCTCTGTTCTCAGTTGTCTTCGCTAATCGTATTCTGCCCCGTGATGAGCCTGATAGTGACGCTGATTATATTCTTTCAGCACTGAAAGGTGCAGTGAATACACCAAACACATTAGCTTTCCAGTTACTTTGGTAAAGAATAGGAACAGTCAGAGATTGCTAGCGCTGAGTCACGTAGCCTGTGCGTGAGCACATGGCTCAGCCAAAATAAAAAAAAAGGTTTTACACCTCACAGTATCTGTTACACAGTTTGGCCTTCAACCTCCCCTGTCTTCTGCTTTTACGTATCTGGTGAATCAAGGGAGGATGAATAATGGTACTGAAGGGACTCAATGGCTGTGGTAGTCAAAGAGGGAGATAGGATTACAGCGGGATGTGATAACTGTGCATAATACCTTTTATACTTGGGATCAGATCTTGGTATGGTGATATCATGAGTCAGCAAGAAGCCACACAGACAGTCAGCAGTGGAGAAAGTGATGTCACCTCAAGGATGAAGTGAAAAGCACAACGCCAGGGTTTCTGTCTGCGCGTGGGTGGGTGTGTGTGTGTGGAGAGAGAGAGAGGGAGTGAGTGTGGACGTGCAAGAAATCATTCTAACATGCTCACATTGAGACTCAAATGTGTAATTTTTTCAACATAACCTGAAGCTTTTGTGATGATGCATGAACAGAAACGTAAGCGTCAAACACCAAAGAAGACCGGGCTCATTTACATTTCTTTTTCTGTGGCAGCACCATGGGACTTGAGTGTCTGAGTACGCGTGTCCTCCTTTGAGACAATGCACGTATTCTGACCTATATGCAAAGTGTGCATCCTGTCTACCCTAGTCCGGTCATGACTGTTCTGTCCCCGCTTCATCTGGGCGCGAGACTGAAATGTGACTTCCAGTGTGACAACAAACCCGTGTTTTGTCAGAAGGAGGGAGGGGGTCAACTCCTGATTTGAATTAGGGGGTGTCGGCATTGGTGTTAGGGTGGGGGGGTAGAGTGGCAACTGCGCCTCTCTGCAGCTGTGGGCCTACGTGAGCATCGGCAGGAACGCTCTCACTCGTCTCACACCCCCTCCCATACTCATTTGCTCTCTCTTTCATCTCCCAGTCTCCTTCCTTTGCCCATTTGCTGGTTCTAATAGACTTTTGGTACCGACCCCCCTGTCCCTCCTCCTCCCCCTCCTTTGCTCTCTCTTTTCCTCTATCATAACTGCCTCGTTTTTTTTTCTCCCACGTCATGTTCCCAAGCTGCAGGGACCTTGACAGTGAGAGATGTGTGGTGCTCGGCCTGCCAACGGATATCTGAGACGAGTGAAAGGGAAAGAAAGGAAGGCAATGATACTCTTTCCCACATAGACACACATACACAGAGAGAGAGAGAGAGACATGCACACAGTAGTCAATCTGGCCTGAAATGACCTAGAAGGGACATGTCTGTGTGTGTCAAGAAAAGCGAGGCGTGCTCATGTCATACGTACGCACATGCAGTAGCATGCATGCCAATGCACACACTCATTTGACTACTACAGTATCTTAAGACTGTGTGCAAACACAAAGATTAAAGGCCAAGGCCAGAGGTGATACTATGCACAAGATTGTCTGAGGAGGAGGAGGTAGAAAGAAGGGAGAAATGAAGATAAGGAGGCAAAAAGAATACAATGAATTAACCAATTCAGCATTGTATGTAACCAATGGCAGATAGAGGACAGCAACATACAACAAGTATAAAAAGAGTTTATACATTGTTGTGCATGTGTAAAAATGGGGGGAGATGATGTCAGAGGACAGTAAATCATAACAAAGAGATAAAGGTCCGAGCAGAATGGGCTGACTGTCCTCGTGCTCTTCAGCAGGTGCATTTTTTTTTAGCAACGGATGGGGCTGAAAGGCCGACGGCGTCACGTCCATACAGACTGAAGAGCAGCGCTGACCTCTACTGGCTCAATATGGATGTTTGTCTGTGTGATCCTGTTGGTTAAATGATTAGTTTTTGTTCTCCCTGTCCTCATTTTCTGCCCATCATATAAACACATCTGTGGCTTTTTTTTCCCCACGGTGTATGAAATCGTTTTTTCATAATCACACTTCCCTTTGAATCAAGCTTGATAGGTATTGAAAGCCGAGACCGTCCAGCATCATGAAGTGCCCTCTCAGCGTTTTACCATTTTGAACAGGAATGAGGAATTTCAGACCGCATTCATCTTGTTATACCCAAATTTGTGCCAGCTCTCTGGGCTTCTCCGAGAAGTCAGAAATGAATCAAGCATCACATTCAACTAGTAAAACTAATTCTTCTGTTCAGGAATCCAAGTAAATAACTATAATTTGACATCTTAATCAAGAAATAATAATGTGCTTTACTATTTTTTTTCCATCTGTGAAACAGTAAATTTGAAAATTATTGTTTGAAAACAATAACAATTACATTTTAGCATTAAAGGTATTATTTTGGTTAAAGAGCTTCTATGTACTGATGCATTAACCATTACAGAAAGATGAAAACTGATTTTGGTAATTAACAATGCTGTTTTAGGGCAGCTGTGGCTTTACAGTGTTAAGCACTATAAAGTTTAAGCCACTCTCTTTTTATGTTTAGAGCACTAAAGAACTAAACATAAAAAAAATAAAGAGAAGGATATTAGTAGTTTCCACAGAAAAAAACAGTTGAAGTTGAAACTTACTTAGAAATTGGGAAGTGAGAGCCAAAAGTGAACAGTCTCTTAGAACTCTTAGAAAAGATGAACTAAAAGTACGTCAGGCTGCTGAAATGGCGATGCGTCCATGTTTGTGTGAACTGCATGCACCTCAACAAACCCTTTAGTGTTCCTGCGCCTGTATTACCAAGTTTCTGGGTTTAGGCCACTCCAGTTAAAAGAAGCATTTGGCCGTATGCACACACACAAAATCATCACCTTCTTGGGAGAGTCCCTTCACAGCACAGTGTCGCTCTATGTAGAACAAAAAAGTGATCTCACATTCATCATCAAACATCATCAGCAACACTGCTGCGCCTACATGATACCACACAAAATTAAACACAAACATTTGCTTTTAGATTTTAAAAAAAGAAAAAAAAGATTGAAACTGAAATAATTTATTTCAGTAAGGAAAAAACACACGATTCACTGAATCATTTCACATAAAAAAAAAACTTCATTTCTTCTCAACAATTATCCTGAGCAAAACATCTGGATCTTGAAAGACAAACAAAGCATCATTCAGAAAGAATCTAGCATGACAGGGGTGATATCACCCGTCCTTGTGTTTATTTAGAACAACTTGGACTTACTTCCTTGAAATGTTACAATAAGAGAAGTGGATACTTCTGAGCCGTCGTGCTGATATATGATCTGTTTTTCAGGTTTGCAACTGAAATATTAAAATCAATCATCAACTCTCGTGTACTGTGCGGTACAAAAAGCTTCCAGTGATTTCATTACTTTGGACAGATTGCACTATGCCTTTAAGATTTCACAATTTAAAACAATTTATTGGCACTTTGTGGTTAAGTGAAGAATAAAATCCCTAAAGCACTCAATGATATATGGGTGCAGCATTATAAGTCAGTGATTCATGAAGAGCCACTGTGCTGAGCTTGAAACAGTGACGTGATTTTTAGAGATCCAATCAGAGGAAGACACGAGGTATGCTGTTTTCGTCATCATCGTAGGCAAATCCCTGAAGTTTCCCACCTTTGTAGAGTTGACGGAGGCTGAGTTTTGTGGGTGCAGAGACATGCCACATGACCACACCCGTGGGGTTCACCGACACCACAAAGTCAGTGGAGTCTTTCAGTGTCATGGTCTTTTCAGTGAAGACATCAAAGATCTGAGGGAGAGTTAAGGAGAAAAAGTTATTCTTCGTCTTATTCGTGCATAATTGAAATAATGATGGGAAATATCCCAGAATTAGAACACATTAAAGGCAGGGAGGCATATAAAATGATGTAATCTGCATAAACATGGATATTGGAGCACTGATTAGAAAGAATAATGTTATTTATGTATAATTCAAATATTAAAAAGGGACCAAAAACTGGCCCCTGTGGCACCCCATTACCGATGGTTTGCCTCTGCACCATCAGCAACAGTCAGAGTGTCACTTGTAATATAAGAATCAAACCAATTGAGAGCAACGTTATTAAGACCTCTAGATTGTTAAATAGGATTTTATGACAGTATCAACAGCTCTTAAGAGGTCAACGGGGAAATTCTTCAATTCAGAGTGGAGACAATGTTGATTTCTAAAACTGCAGCTCTCATTATGCCGTAAATTCAGATAAGAGTAACGTGATTTTTGGAGATAGCAATGAACACCTTAAGGTCTACTACTATGTCTAGGCAGATGGTCACTATTATGGATAACAGAAATAGTGTTTAAGATAGCAGGGACAGCACTGACATATCATCATCAGAGATTTTACATCCCTGCTTGACTTTGCAGACTTTTAAAAAACGTACCTTGTAGCTGCCAGCGGTGTAGTTGAGTTGCTTGAGGGAAGTCTGGTAGCGGTATGGCATGTCATTACGGCGACTGAAGAATACCAGAGCACTGTTATCTTTTGACAGGGGCCGCCAGTACACATCAATGCCACTCTTTTCCTAACAGAGAAACATGAACAATGTTACAGCACAGTATAGAAAAGAAGCAAAAGTTCGACTTGAGCAATTGCAGGATCCATGGAAAAGCATGTCACCTTTACAATGCGTCTTCCCTGGATGCCCAGGGGGTCCTGGTTGATGCTGATGGCCACTTTGTTCTGCAGGATGCTGCGGGCCCCGCTGCTGATGGTGCGCAGGTCGTTGGACATGAAAAGAGGAGCAGCCATAATCGCCCAAATAGCCATCTGAGCCCGAGACTGGTCCATGCTGAGGCCAAAGTCTCCAATAATCAGCTGTGGAGATTAAAAATCACGTAACCAAGAAAGATGAAACGCGATTTTAAAATCAAGAGGCAATTAAGATAAACAAAAAAAGAAATGCAGGTATGTATTTCTGTCTGTTCTAGTGAGCATCTTCAAAAGTCAAATGTTCTATGTCTTGTTATGTTATACGGACCATATCGGGGTCATTCCACCTTCCAGGTCCGGCTGCGGGTATCAGGGTATCCTGGTTCTCAAAGAACCAATTAATAATGTCAAGGACACTGTCCCAAGAGTCCTGGATATCACCATAGTTACGCCACAGGTTGCAGATCTCGCCCAGCTGAGTGTAGTTTACCTGAAAGCATAAACCAGTTTCACATGGTGACAAAGTAAAAAGATAAAAATAAAAAAATACATAAAAATAACTAAAGCTTCATGTGGATAACATACACTGTCAGACCTGATTATATCCTGATCATACCTTTGGTGGCAGGCCACCCTGGTAGGCGGGCCAACTGCAGGAGTAGCCGATGGGACGCCCGGTCGCATTTAAAGCCTTTGACATGAGAGGATAACCTGTCCAAGATGGGAACGAGAGTCAAACAAATATAATCAAGAAAATCACAGTCACAGTCACTTCCTTGCTCACCTTGCTCTTGCTCCGTGGAATTGGAATAACAGCCGTCAAATTTCAACATATCCACCTCCCAGTCTGCGAAGGTCTGAGCGTCGATCTTGATCTTGTCCAGTGGGGTGCCGGGGTAACCTCCACAGGTGTGTGTGCCCATGTCCCCGTAGATCCCCAGCTTGAGACCCCGGTCATGCATGTAGCGTGCCAGTTTAGGGATGCCTCCTGGGAACCTGAGGTAGAGCAAGCAATGTTATAACCAAGTGCACTGAATTCAAATGATGCTACTGCAATGTTTAAAATGTTACTTAGAGCCATGCGAATAGTAACACCCCTACTAAACAGTGTGTTTGATCTTTTTATGACTGTAAATGCTCACCACTGGTTTCACTTCAACCTTGCAGGGAGATCACACTTATGCTGATGCTGCATACGACACATTACACACTGCACACTACACACTAGTGAAGTTGCTGTCATATGATTGTGTGACTGTCACATTGTAATCACCTTGTTTTGCAGTTTTATTGACTCAGAGGATCAAAGTTAGAGATTGGTGTTTGCACTGAGGAACAATAGCTGTGTGTGTGTGTGTGTGTGTGTGTGTGTGTGGTGGGGAGGGGTGTCTGTCTCTGTGAGTGTTCAGTACGTGCCATACTGTTACCTTTTAGGGTCAGGCTGCAGCCGTCCTTTCTCATCTCTATCCATGGAAGCCCAGCAGTCATCTATGTTCACATAGACGTATCCAAGTTCCCTCCAGCCGTCCTCTGAGAGCCTGTCTGCCATGTCAATGAACAGATTCTCGCTGGAAGGAGGACAGAAATGTCTTGTTAGAGGGTGAAAGTAAGAGTTGGCACATCTGACTAGCAAATGTTTACCTCTTGGGGTCAGTAAAAAAAAAAAGGTTGTAAACGCAGCATTGATTTATCATCACTTTTTAGGCTGCTAAGATGAACATTCAGCATTCACAGAGCAAAGCCTGATGAATATAAGTCCAATATTCACTCTCATTAAACCCTGTTTGGTCTTCAACAACTCCTGTTGACAGGTATCTGTCTCTTTAGGTGCTAAATGCTCCACTATATGTTCACCAGCAACTCTCAAACTGTGTCTCTTTGCTGTTTGGTGCAGAGCAGACAGTGTTCAGTGTTCTTTTAAGAGCTTTAAACTCACTTTTATTCTTATTTTTGTCTACAAAGGTTTCTTTGGTTGCCACAAAACATTGTTTCCAGAGCTCAGCTCTGACCTATAATAAAACAGGATGTTTGCAGACAGCACCCATAGCAGTACTCATGAACCATTCCTCTACATGTCTAAATACATGTAAAACCTGTTACAGCTGGTCCAGAGTGGCTCGTTCAAATGGTGCAATTTTATGTTGGTGACACGCTGAGCTGTACCACCTTAGTAATTCTTAATCTCAATATTTAATATCTCTACTAGCAACGTCCACTCCAATACTAGGTGAGTCTTTGTTCAAATAACAGCTTCGCCGTGTGAAAGTGTGTGAGTGTGTTATATGGTGGCTTGCCTGATGCAGTTCTTGGGGTCGTTTTCACAGTCAATGTCACAGCGAAAACGCTCCCATGCCAACCAGCCCATGGGAGGGGTCCTCATCAGCCCATTGTCGAGGGCGAAGGTGCCCACAGAGAGCGCAGAGGTAAAGAGAAGCACTGCGAAATGCATCCCTGCAGAAGAAAAGCCCTGAAGTCAAATCAGACGTCAGCGCTGGAAGGTAACAGGCAACTGGAAGGAACAGGCTTTAAAGGTATACTGGGTATGCATACGTCATATATTTCTATTTCAGTAACAAGTGGACTCTCTGACATGCATACACCCCCTGAGACTCACCTGACTGGGTGTGTAGCAGCAACAACCTTCCAGGTGACTTGTCCAATCACACTGTCTTAAAATAAATGTCAGCTGACTGAAGCAAATCCCAGTCATACTACAGGTGACATACATGTGAAAACAAACATGCATGCACCAAAAAGCATGACATTAGATGTCATCTCCTTTTATTGTAAGATGTATGTGTTGAAAAATGGAATTCTCCTGTAGAAAATAATTGAAATGGATCCTAAAAAAACGTAAAAACTGACTCGGAATACGTTTTTAAGCGTTTGCTGCATTCGTACATTCAAACACTTCGCATCGTAAAGTAAAGATCAACTCACTTACTGTAATTCTGTGTCCAGCTGTAAGTTCTGAAAAGAAGAAGAAGTCTTGAAGTCTTGAATCTCTGCTCGGACCTTTTAAAAAAACCTCTGTAAAGAGCTCTCTGAGCGGCTGTAAAGAAATAAAGCGAGCTGCTCCAATAGGGCGATAAGCGACAGTCACGTGACATAGCGGTTCGGTCAGCTGACCAAAGTCGGAATCTAGGCCGGGGCTGCGTACCGTTATGTTTTGTAGTCACCTCTGTTAGTATACTACGATCAGTCCTTTCTATAGAGCCCCTAAAGTCCAAAAAGGTGCTATTTTTGATATATTCTGGATAATGATGAAGAAAATACTCACTGACACATAGAAAACTTGAAGACAAGTAGTATCCATCTGGGCCTAGCCTGTAGTGAGCACTTGATCAAGGTAATATACATTGGGGCCAGTGTAGACTTGCTAATTGAGCAACCAATCAAGTCTAGGAATCACCCCAACACCATTGTTTAGCTCAGTGAACCTTCCTCGCATACCAAATGTGGATTCTTACCTTTTGTCTGTCTGGCTCCAACTTCCAGACCTCATGTAAATGTCTACCTTTTGTGACCTAGCTATCCCCCCCTCCTCTCCCTCTACCCCATCCCTATTTACATACGGCTGTTTTCAGTATAAAAGTGTTCATTTGCTCCTAGTCAACTCACTGGCTCAGATACCCTCTGATCAGTTCACCGGCATACTTAACATACTCCAGCAAACATCTCAACTGGACTATTTAGTCAAAAATAACTTTGCACAAGATTTTTAAATAACTACACACACCTTCTGGGACCGTAGCTTTCTGTACTTTCTTGGTGGATAACAGTTGTTAGAGGGATGACAGCAGTTATCATGGTCTTTAAAACCAAAGTTGTTTCTGATAAGGCACCATTTATTTTTACTTTAGTAATGACTTAAGAAACTTGTTCCATTATTTTTAAATTTATCAGATTGTAGATAACCCTTTCTTAGTGTTCCTTAGCCAGTTCTTCATTTCATCAGGGGTTGGTATAAGATTACACATACTTTGATTTTTAAATGTTACATGGTGGCAGTTCTTGTCTTGCAGGATAAAAATTCAGATTATAGCACTTTTCATCAAAAACATGCAATCATGTGTCAGAGTATAACAAAGTGAGAAAACATTGTCTCAAGTCATCCCCACCTGACCTGAATATGACCTAAAGATTTATACACCTGGTACCCATCTGCAATTAGTGACAAACTCCTAGCAGTCAACGCAAACACAAATGGCTCCCACACCTTGCCCCAACCAGGACCTAAGGTTCTTTGCCACATGTGTAACTTCACATAATGTTGATAAAGGCTTTCCAACACAGTCAGTATATGAGATTTATTTGAACACATTTAAAACTTTCGTCCATCATCTGTAGATGCCTGGATTTTCAACTTTTAGGCCTGGCTTCAGTGGGTGCAGAGACATGCCACATGACCACACCTGTGGCTTTCACAGATACCACAAAGTCCATGGACTCAGTCAGCATCATGGTCTTTTCAGTGAAGACATCAGTGATCTGAGGGAGAACAGAAACACACCTTGTGTTAACAGACTCAAACATTGTATGCATTATGGATCGCCACTCAGGTCAGCCTACAGATTGACATACATTGTAGCTGCCGGTGTTGTATTTGAGTTTCATGAGGGAAGTCTTGTAGTCCTTGGTCATGTCTTGAGGATTTAAGAATACCAATCCACTGGCCTTGTTTGACAGGGGGCGCCAGAACACATCAATGCCACCATCATCCTGAGAGAAATTGAGAGAGTGTGAGAACAGAAGTAATCCCCATTAGTTCATCTTGAGCACTTCCAAGATGGAGTCACCTTTACAATGCGTCTCCCCTGGATGCCCATGGGGTCCTGGTTGATGCGAATGGCCATTTTGTTCTGCAGGATGCTGCGGGCTTCGCTGCTGATGTTACGCAGATCATTAGACATTAACAGAGGAGCAGCCATGATGGCCCACAGAGCCATCTGAGCCTGAGCCTGGTCTGTGCTGAGGCCAGGGTTTCCAATAACCAGCTGTTGAACAACAAGACTAGTTACTGTCTCCCAGATTGTATAACGGTTTAGGTAGCTGTATACAATACAGTATTTGATGTTTACTGGTTCAAAAAAAAGGGGAGGTTAATGAGAATGTCAAACTAAAGTATGAACCAATTTATTTGAGTCAATATTTGCAGTGTTTCATGACAGACCATATCAGGGTCATTCCATCTTCCAGGTCCAGCTGCAGGTATCAAGACATCCTGGTTCTCAGCAAACCACTCTGTAATGTATTTGATACTGTCCCAGGAGATCCGGATGTCATAGTAGTTGCGCCACAGGTTGCAGTTCTCACCCACCAGAGTGTAGTTTACCTGAAGACAGTGGTCAATGTTACAAGATAGCTTTAGAGTCCATTTCCAATGGGAACAGTTTGTGAAAGCTTTATAGACACTGGTCATACCCTTGGGGGCAGGCCATCCTGGTAGAAGGGCCAACTGCAGGAGTAGGCAATGGGACGGCCAGTAGCATTTAAAGCTTTTGCCATCAGAGGGTAACCTGTCCAAGAGAGCAACAAAAGCCAGATAAGAGCAAGCCAAGCCACAACTGTCACTTTTCCCCCCTTGCTTACCTTGATTGTGTTCTTCTGGATTAGAATAACAGCCATCAAGTTTCAACATATCCACCTCCCATTCTGCAAAGGTCTCAGCATCTATCTTGATCGTGTCCAGTGTGACGCCAGGGTAACCTTCACAAGTTTTTCTGCCCATGTTCCCATAGATACCCAGCTTGAGACCCTTGTTGTGCATGTAGTGTGCCAGTTTAAGGATGCCTCCTGGGAACCTGAGGAGAGAGACACCAAGTCATATCCGGGTGAAATTATTAAGAGGCATCCAGTCAGGTCAAAAGACCAGGCCATCTTGCTGACACTGTAATATACCCACAGCTAATGATTGATTTAAAAACTTAAACAGATTAAATTTAGACAGACTGGGGAATGTTTAGCTCAGTCGGTAAAGTAGCCACCCCATGTGCAAAGGCTCAGTCATTGTGGCAGAAGCCCAGAGTTCAAAGCCGACCTGTGGCTCTTTCCCACATGTGATTCCCATACCTTTTTGGGTCAGGCTGCAGGCGTCCCTTCTCGTCCCTCTCCATGGAGGACCAGCAGTCATCTATGTTCACATAGACATATCCAGCTTCCTTCCAGCCATCCTCTGTGATCCGGTCTGCCATGTCGGTAAACAGATTCTCACTAGAAGGACATAACTAGCTCATGAGGGGGGCGACTCACACACCACTACTTAAGTTTATTTAAGGCAAATCTTTTACCTGATGCAGTTTTTTGGGTCATTGTCACAATCAACATTACAGCGGAATCGTTCCCATGCCAGCCAGCCCATGGGAGGGGTCCTCATCAGCCCATTGTCGAGGGCTAAGGTGCCCACAGAGAGTGCAGAGGCAAACAGAAGCACAACCAAATGCATTGCTGCAGAAGAACACAGGAGGGCGATAGTCACGCTGCAACATCTGACTGCATCATTGACTGTATTGTCAGACTCTGACTAGTTTTGCAAACATGAGAAAGCGCATAACATGGAGAATCTCCTGTCATGTGCTTACATGTGTGAACTCTGCATCTGTATGAGATGCTAAAGGGGGTTAACACATCGGTATTTCACGGGATGAAACAATGAGTTGGTTACATTGTCTGGTGCATTCATTCTGAAGTTCCTGCCTCATGAAATTATGCATGTTAAGTTGTCCTGTATGCAAGAGAGAGGAAAAAAAAAAAAAAAACAAAATGCTTTGATATATATATCCTTGCTTTTATCGGTCAGACAGGACCTCTGGTTAGTATCCAAATTTAGCTGCAAACTGTCAGAAGATGAAATGCCTTTGTACTTATCAGTAAATATCTAGACCATATGTCTGACATGAAGAGAAAAATCTGACAATCCCAAACAATTGCTCAGCTCTTCTATTTGCATTGCTAATAACACGCCCCCATTAACTGAATGAAAGGAAAGGACGCAGGCCTTACTTGACCCCGGTGAACTCAATACGCAGCGCTGCTCAAGAACACTCGCCGCTGGTTGAATCAGTCAGGTCTGGTAAGGTAAGGCTCCAGAGTCTCTTCTTTGTGTATAGTGTTTGTGCTGCTGACATGCTTATATATGATAAGGCCCGCCTTCTTGACACGTTAATTGGGTCCAGCCCAGTTCCCTTAATTGCATCCATTTCTCTCACCTGTGTCCCTCACCTGATGTGCTCTAACTTCTTCTACTGCCAAGATGTTTTCACTGGAATGAAACAACCTTTTTCTTTTTCAATAATCTTTATGAAAACATATATAGCAAGTATAAAGTAACCAACAATCCAATTCTGTTTGTGGCACATTATAGATACATTATTGGATTGATACACCAATGTGTAAGGAGCATTTTGCTGTGAAAGGGAGCTGCTTTAAACTACTGTATACAGTCTAGTAGAGTGGTTCCCAACATTTTTTTTTTTGTCTTTTTTGCATGAAGTATTGAATGCTTTTATCTATTTGGGTCTCAAACAGTGAAATCATGTGAGAAGTTTCTAAAGAAAATGGCTCAACTCATAGACAACTTATAGACATATAGACATCTGAAATATTACAAGAAGATCCAAATAAGAAAATAAGTCAATTAGAAGTCAAAAAGGTCAAGAACCACCCATCCATTCTCCATAAATTATCAGGGTCACAGATGGCTGGAGCCAGTCCAAGCTGACATTGGGTGAGAGGCAGGGTACACCCTGGACAAGTCACCAGTTCAGGAACCACTGGATTGAATTTTAACAATGTGCAGGGTACAGCAGGATCCAGCAGGGGGTGTACCAAGACTAAAAACAGCTATTTCAGTCATTACAAATATTTTCAAACTACAACCTAAAATCAGTTTTTATCTCTTTAACATAAAATAAAAAAAAAAAAACTGCATCATCTACAAAACCTGCAAATTTGTCCAACTGTAGAGTGGCCTGTGAGACCAGAATTGGATGCTGCAAGATGTTTGTGTCTATATAGAGATACTGAATATTAGGCATAAAAATAATACTTCAGATCTAGTTCATGAGTATTACAGTTAAAGGGATAGGAATTATAGGGAACATATTCAAATGTATACAGACGAGTCAAAAGATCCACTAACAGAGGTATCAGTAGCAGCGGTGGGGATGGTTTCTAGATCAAATTATTTAAGTGGGTATGGTGCTGAATTATGTGCAGTTTTGTTAGCGTTAGAGTGGGTGGAAGAGCTAATAGGAAGGAAAATACTCATCTGTAGTGAATCAAATTATAGATTGTAACAGTGGATGAGTGAAGACCAGAGGGAGGCAGTAATGCAACTACAAGGATGCCAACTGACATAAAACCCCAGAAGAAGAAGAAGAAACGGGGGAGTGAGTTCAGTCTGTGCACACTGCACAAGGAGCCATGGCAGAAACAAGTCTGGGTAAGATGACTTCAGCAAATGCAGAGCAAAAAATTACCACAGAAAAAACTACACTTGAGATTTTTAACACTTTATGTCAGTGCAGGTGACGGACAGAGGACTCAGAGTTTATATCTGAACAGGAAATAAAAGCTGCAACCGGGACACAGAGCTGCTGTTGTGATTATTTTAACAGACGGAGCATGAATAAGTTTTTTTGTTTTTAGAGCACTAGCTGCCCTGGGGGGTCTGTGAGGTAGCGAGACAGTGTTTTGAAATGTTTGTTGTTCTTTCGTAGTTCAGACAGTCTTCCTGGTTTTAAGTTTCAGCATGGACTAAACAACATGCTTTCACTTTCCTCTTAAAGTGGCAGGAGCAGTTCAGGTGCAAAAACAGTCTCTGGTGGAAGAAGCATTCAGATCTTTTACTTAGTAAAAGTAGAAATACCAAAATATAACAAATAATCCACTACGAGTTTGAAAGATTTATATAAGTATAGATGTATTTGTAAATATACATCAGTCACCAAATGTAAAAGTATTCCATAGATAGCAGTTTAATGTGGCAGAATCACAGATGGAGTTCATTTTGAGTGCTTTATGTACTGTTGGGTAATTTGATTCACAGGGTATCATATTTTCTGATTTGATCATGTATTTTGTTGGAAAGTATAAAGTACAATATCCATCCATCATTATCTGTAACCGTTTATCCTCATCTGGGGCACTCAGGGGCCAGAGCCTATCCCAGCTGACTCTGGTGGGAACACCCTGGACAAGTGTATAAATTACAATATTTCCATCTAAATTATAGACGGGTAGACATAAAAATGAGTGATTACAGTTCATTTAAATGAGTTCATTTAAGTGAAATGGTGAACAGTCAACATCTTTCAAACTCCATGCCACAGTGTATAACACAGGACTGGCATCCCCACACTTTGGATGTTAGAAGTTGGATGTTATCTCTTTACTTTGATACCCCCAAAATGCCCCCCCACCCAAAAAAAATATTGTTGCATCTACGATGACATCAGGGTTGTTTTCTCAGACTCCTAATGAGACAGACCTTTAAACCTTTAAAGGAAAGGGATGTTTGAAGGTTAGAACTTTTACCTTACAGTGCAGTATTTGAGTAAATGTATTTTACTTTCAACCAGTGGAAAATATTTTTAAGGACTTAAACCGTTGTGTCTATACCCCCCCTTGCCAGGTGGTTTAGCTGCAGTGAGGACAATCCTGCAAAGTGCAGCGGCAGGTTTTGCTTTTGGAGAAGCTGCATTATTTGCAGTTGAACCCACACTGACTCAAGATGGCGTCCTGCTGACTGCTGCGACTCTGGCTGCCGGACGAGCCGGGTCCACGGGTGTCGGTGTAGTGACGGCGTGCCTCGTGTTCACCTCACTTCTCATTTCTCTCGGAAGCGGGTTCCTCCTCGCTGCCATGGTGATGAAGCTGTGTACCAAAGTTGGAGTGCGGCTGCCGTGGTTAGTGGAGGCCACAACAGGAGCCTCTGTTGCGGTGGGTGCTGTCACTACTGGAGTGGTAGCGGGCATTCTTCCACCGTGGATCTACCTCGCAGCCCAAGGCATTCTGGTGCTCTTAGTCTACTCATACTCCAATATCAACGACATGACCACAGCTCTCTTAATGATCTTCACCACTCTCTACGTCAGTGTCATATATGGAAGAATGGGCGCCTTGGTTGGACTCTTTGTCATGGGGTTGACCATCTCTGTGCTTTGTGCCCTTCGAAAGGCTCTAACAGAGAGCATGACACAAAGACCAAAATCTAAAGTCGGGTGCCGACTTCTGGAGAGGATATTCTTCTACTCTGTTTTTGTGGGGATAATGGGATTTTCAGTAGGTTTAGGGGCAGGTGAAGCAAATGAAGGGGCTGAGGCAGACGTTTATTTGATGCTGCAGTCAGTCCTCTGGGTGGCGTTTCTGTCTGCAGGTCTGCTAGGAGCTGGCCTTGGAACAGTGTCCATGGTTGGTCTGGGGCCAGAGGTGGCTGGAAAGGTCGCAATGGGAGCTGCTATAATATCATCAGTTGCCCTGAGAGCTATTCTGCAATCAAGCTCTTCTCTAGGAGCCCGAAGCAGCACGGGGGGAATGTTAGGAGCAGCTACAGCTGCGGGGGTGTCACTCGGAGCCGCAAGTGTTGCAGCAAAACAGGCGTTCAGCTCTAGAAATTCAACTTTAGCAGTTCTAGGTTCAGTTATTGGTGGTGGCATTCTGGCTATGCGAACTGTAGTGCTGAAAGCAACTCCGCCGACAACATCAGAACTTATAACGATCACCCTTGTTGCAGTGGGGGCATTTGTTCTGGGTGCACCAAAGAGCCCGTTCCACACTCCAGTGAATCTACGTAGGGGCCCCCTCACGGGGCCACAGCTAATTATAGGCATCGGCATGGAGACGGTCACCGCAGCAGCAGCACCTATTGGAGCCGGGGCACTTGGGGCTGCAGCGTTGGGTACTGCAGCTCTGGGGAGACTGGGGACTGTGGGAGTTCTGGTGGCAATAGTGTTGGCTTTGGGAAGTACTCTTAGCGGTATGATAGGAAAATCACCACCGACAACAAGGCCACACAGAGAATGATTGACCCCTGCTGTCGCCTGCTGTGTCTGGACACAAGGCCAAACACTAAAAAGAGACAATTTGTCTGTTTGTTTTTTTTTACATGTTTGTGCATGTAGGTAGGGAGATATTTTTGGGATTACTGCAAATAAAAATGTAATAATGCAATTATAATTTAAGATGAAATGTTGATTAATATATGATTTTTTTTAAAGTGCATTTGCTTCTTGAACAAACCTTTCAATCTTGTCATGAACATGTATTATTGTCCCATAAAGTGTTGAATAAAATCGTTGACAGATTTGAACTAAGTTTGTGTTTGAGTTTTGTGTGTGTGTGTGTTTTGAACATTTCAGCACTGATTACTGTTAAACAGACGATCTCTTAGGACCTCTTTTCCTCACCACTTCACACCATCATTGTCACATTTCCCAAGACATGATTGCAAGCAGGCTGTTACTTTGGTTTCATCTTAGCAACAGTAACAGAGGACTTGGTGTTTAGAGAAAGGGGGGAGGGAGGGAGGGTGGGAGGAGAAGGAAAAGAATAACATCAGAAGACGGAGGAGCATCCGAGAAGAGAGTTAGCCGTATGTGATTAAGAGGAATATGGATCTATCCATCAGAATTTGTGCATCTTCTGCATATTTATATGCTCATATCATCCCCCCTGTAAATATATGTTGCATGCAAATGGACGTCTGCCTGTAGATCAGGGATTTGTTGGTCTACCATGGCAGCACACAGGATCTCAGCAGCAAGAAAGAAGAGGTTGCAAGAAGTTTTTCCACTGAAACAGCCTGGAGACAGAGCAGCAGCTCCAGGTCTGCTCTGAGATTGTGACACACTTTTAAGAAATCATGGCATAAAATGAAGAAACGTGGTAATAATTTGAAAAGGTAAGCAACGCTTCACTGTGGATATGGATACCTATGGCGAGACTGATCTTTGAGATGGTGTTTAATGGTAACTTGACACCTGAGGACGGAATTATTCTGCACTGATATGTATGTTGTTGTTTTTTTTTGAAATGATGGACGAAATTAAAAGCTTGATAATTCCAAAAGTATCACAAAGATGGGACACATTCTGTGCACTTTAGGGATTTTGTTGCACAGCAGTATTACTTCCTAAACCAAGAAGATTACCTTTATTAAACATGTCCCTGAACCGGGTCCACGCAACAGATACGGAGCAGTCTGCGGAGTACTCGGTGGAGTACTCGGTGCAGGTGCCCAGTGACTCCAGCCATGGAGCGGCTCGGACGCGTGAAGTGACCGTGCTCCAGTCGACCTGCTGCCGCTGCCTTCCGCGCGCAGTGCGCCTCACTTTCACACCCGAGTCACTGGAGAGACTTTACCAGAGCTACTTCCGACGACAGAGGCAGGAGAACCTGTTGGTGTTGGTGATGTTCGCTGCCCTTTTCAACAGCTTCATCATCATCATGTGCGCGGTGGTGTACACGGAAGACAAACTGGCCATGGTGGTGGTCGCAGCCGTGGGGCTGGCTGCGGACGTTGTGCTCTACGTGCTCTGCCGGCTGCAGAAGCTCCCCACATCGCCGGTCTCACGCGGGGCAGTGCCGTACGTCCTGTGGCTCATGGTCGCCGTGCACGTTTTATGTTACATGGGGCTGAACTACGAGCGTTTCCCCCATGCCAGTGACTCCGTGGGCTGGCAGGCTTTTTTTAGTTTCTCCAGCTTTTTGACTCTTCCACTGAACCTGGTGGCGCTGCTCCTGCTCACGGCCCTCTCATGCGGGATACACACCCTCGTACTGGGGGTGACTGTGGCTCAAAGGTTTGATAATGATAACCTGCAGGGGCCCATGCTGGTGAGACAGGTAAATAAACGCGATGAATGGCAACTCGAAGGATGAAAGAGGCTCAAAGTGTCACAGGTGTGGTGAGGCCAAGCCAAAGATGTTAGGAACCACTGTTTCAGGGAATAATAGGACTACCAGCAGGTGTTAAAGACAGGTGGAGATGCGTTAGCCTTGTGTCAGATTTGAGCTGTAACTTTGCATGAAAAACTATGCTCTAAATACGCTTTGTGCACTTTGACAGGTTATATGGCCACTATGATATTATAAAAGTAAAATTAGTCACACTTAAACTTGTTTTACATGAATTGCCGTCATCTTGTGGCACCACATAGAGTCAACTGACTTCATACATGCCACCAACTGTATGTTTTGTGGCATGTCACACATGATGCCCCAGAGTAAAGGTCAAATGTGAAGTAAAGTGTGAAACGGAGACAAAAATTAGAGCCGTCACCGATTATGTGTTGCCTTTTTCCACCATTTTTCCATTATATGTATGTATACTACTTTTATTTTTATAGGCAGCCATTCAGAGCTGAGTTTTAAAGCATAAAAGTGTATTATAAGTATAACCTTTTTTAAATCTGTTGCTAAAGATACACCATACAAAAACTGAATCCAGCTGATTCACCTACAACCTACAAAGGCCAAATTTAAAGCTCATGTGCAAAGCCAGAGAGTTTCAGGGTTTTCCACAGGGCCCCCCTCTTGTTGACTGACATCAGAAATATAGACGCCGGTTGCGACATTATCAGGAAACTAACCACCACTCATGCATCTGCACAAACATGCATCCTCTCCCTTCAGCTCCTAGCCAACGTGATGCTGTACCTGTGCGCAGCCATGGTGGGTGTCATGTCGTACTACATGGAGGACAGGAAGTACAGGACAGCTTTTTTGGAGGCTCGTCAGTCACTGGAGGTCAAACTCACCTTGGAGGAGCAGAGCACCCAGCAGGTAGGTGGAGAAAACACACACACACACACACATACACTTTGCTTAATGAGATAATACATTTTTTTTATTTGGGGCAAACACACACAGACATGCACAAACACACAAATACACCTGTGAGGTAGAACACTCTGTGCGGCCTAATTACAGCGTGTTTTGCTCGGCTCGGGGCAGGTTGATTAGAGGGACTGTTGTTTACACGAGCGGAGCCACCGTCAGGGACCTGACATAATACAGCCAGATTAAGCTCTGTGACAACCAACAGAACCTTAAAGCAAAATGATGGGAGGAAATGAGTTCATCTTATTTTAAGTTTTTACTCCTTTATCGCGTTTTGTTTTTACTGTGCTCTTTCTCCATAATGAGAATGTTGTTTGTGGTTAAATGACCTAACTGAGGAGTAAGTAGGCTATTAAATATTAAGGCTGGAAGGTGAAGGAGTGACACATATATGAAAGATCAAACAAACCATTTGCGCTCCAGTAGTGGATAAATGTAATTCATTTTCAGTGCAATAAACTGGCAATGAAGCCATTTTATTCTCATGCCACAAGGGTGCCATTATTCGAAAGCTGATACTAATGCATAACTTTAATTTATTCAACTCAAAGATAATGTAATCTAACTGTCTCCAGCCTTTATTTTATCCCTTTAATTCTTCTATTTGATACACTTCCAACTTTGACAATCTGTGGAAATAACGAGAGCAGACCTGTGAGTTTAAAGAAGGCTGGTAATGATGGTTAATAGATGGTGGTGTGTAGATGAAGGTGGAGACACGTAAGAGATTTAAAAAAACAGTGTAAAGTGGATATAGAATTCCCAAAGTGGCTTTTTAATTGGGGGGTTTTGCTTAAAGACAACCAGCCAACCAGAACACATCTGATCAGTTGACACGATCTCTAGAGGGCTGCGATGATCTATTTACTGCTTCAGTCATGCTATGAACACACACACACACACATTCACATGGGGATAATTTACTCTTTTGAATGTCTGTTATATTACTGAATATCAATCAATCAGACTTTATTCGTATAGTATTTTTCAGTCAAACAAAATGCAACACAAAGCGCTTCACATAATAAAATTGCCACCACACACCCTCCTTTATAAGGAAAACACAAACTGAGGAGTTATCTTGGTGGGTGAGCAGTGAGGAAACACCAGAGGCAGGTTAAAAAAAAGAAAAATAAATTATTTCAATGAAATAATTAAATAAATCAATAAAACATATCTTAAATAATGTTCCGCAGACAACCATTGTAATAAAAGGACTCCTCACTGACTTCGGAGGTAATTAAACGGCCACTACCAGAAGACCTTCACGAGAGTTCATGAGTTAATCGCAAATCTGGTAGATGGGACCAAGACCATTTATAAAGATCTTTATAAATAAATAAAATGTGTGTCTCTATGTAGGAAGAACTCTTACTGTCCATCCTGCCCAAACACATCGCCGATGAGATGCTGCAGGGCATGAAGAACCAGGCCAATCAGCAAAATGTTCAGCAGCAGCAGTTCAACACCATGTACATGTACCGCCATGAAAACGTCAGGTCAGGATCACAAAATCAGCTCCCATCTCTTCTTTTTTGAGTTTCCAAAGCTCTTAAGAGCTGTGATGATCATTGTTATGGGGAAGGTTTTTTTTTTTTACAGCTTGTTACACTGCAACCTCTTCACTTCTGTTCCAGTATCCTGTTTGCTGACATAGTGGGCTTCACCCAGCTGTCCTCAGCCTGTAGTGCCCAGGAGCTCGTAAAGCTGCTTAATGAACTGTTTGCCCGCTTCGATAAACTGGCAGCAGTGAGTGTTCGTTTTTCTGTCAAATCGCTCAAAGGCATGAGTCAGATTCAAACAAAGCAATGTACTTTATGGTATATTATTAGCAGGAGGACTGTTGATGTTTTATATTGCTGATGATTGCATGCTTTTTATCTATAATTAGTTCTTTCCAATCTTTTGCTTTGCTACACTTTTTAAAAATATGCACATCTTGCAGCAATATCACCAACTGAGGATCAAGATCCTGGGAGACTGCTACTATTGCATCTGTGGTCTCCCTGACTTCAGAGACGACCATGCCGCCTGCTCCATAATGATGGGTCTAGCGATGGTGGAAGCCATCTCGTAAGTAGTGGTTTTACCTTCACCACTGTCGCTTTCACAATTTCAAAAGTGTATATCATGAATATGTGAGAGCGTAAAGAGGGAAAAATCTCCAAAGATGCAGCTTTCAGCTTCCCCTCTTGCCCCAGGTACGTGCGAGAGAAGACAAAAACCGAAGTGGACATGCGTGTGGGCGTCCACACGGGCACCGTGCTGGGAGGAGTGCTCGGACAGAAGAGGTGGCAGTTTGATGTTTGGTCCACAGATGTTACTGTGGCCAATAAGATGGAGTCTGGAGGGATTCCTGGGTAGGAGAACAATATTTTATTTTAATGGTGAGAAATCCAAATCTTTCAGGCATTTTATTTTAAGGAGGTTCGTGTGCGACACAGGAGGGTACATATTTCCCAGACCACTAAGGACAGCCTGCACGGAGAGTTTGAACTGGAGCCGGGGGATGGCGGAGAGAGGTGCGAGTACCTGCTGGAGAAAGGCATCAACACTTACTTGGTTCTCGTGTCTAGCAAACAGATGGCAAATGGGTTCAGCGGAAATGTGAGTACCGCAACCACCACCATGATTAAAGCTAAAATTTATATCTACATGAAATAGAAAGCACTTTTTGTTGTTGTTTACATTTTTATTCAAATCACATTAACAGATGTTTCTCCCTCCTCCCTCAGAAACCAGGCACATTGTCCAACAGAAATTCAAACCAGTTGATCAACACTACAGCAACCAATGGGAATGCAGCGTCACCCCAGCCCACACCCACTGAGTCTAAACAGGAGGTGAATTATGATGAATGTCTTTATTTGCTGTCAACCAAAAACCTGTATCTGTGGAAAAAGTGTATTGATACCCATGCGTAGAAACACACACAATCATTTTCTCGTCTCTCCTGTCTTGTTGCAGAGGAATAAGATAGTGGAGGGACAAGTGATCAACAGACGACTGCAGCAGGAGCTGCTGGAGAGAGAAACTCAGCAAATGTAAGGACACGAGATAAGTAAAAAAGAAAATGAAGACAAGAATTGTGAGAGTTGGAAGGGATAACATAAAAGTTGATTTTGCATGCTTTTTCCTCTATTGTTACGTCGATCTGTGTTGTCCACAGAATGAAGGATCACAAGATCAACCCGCTGTCATTGCGGTTTGTAGACTGGAATCTGGAGGAGCACTACTCCTCGGAGAAGGAGAAACGAAGCGGAGCGGCCTTCTGCTGCTGCATCATAGTGCTCCTCTTCATTACAGCAATGGAGGTGTTCATAGACCCGCTGTGAGTTCACATGTATTACTTTGCCTTGCTTCGTCTTGTAAAATTGTATTTAAGACAGAGACTATGAAACTCAAGACTGACTGAAGATGTGTGTTCTCGTTCCAGGTTGTATGTGAACTATGTGACTCTCGCAATAGGAGAGGTCTTGTTGCTTATCCTCACACTGTGCTCCCTGGCTGCCATCTACCCCAGGGTGAGGAAACAAAATTACATTGGTGACATGAGGCCGATTAAAACTTAGAAAGAAAAAGCACCTTTTGTGTCTTTTTTTTGGTAATGAGATTGTTTGTTTGCCACAGATGTTCTCCAAGAGGTTGGTGTCTTTCTCGTTGTGGATTGATCGTACGCGATGGGCCAGAAACACCTGGGCCATGGCGGCCATATTTGTTCTCACCATGGCTGTGATCGCCGACATGGTACAGTACGACTTCACGACACTTTGATACAAATCCACTACGCTGTGTGTGTGTGATAATGTCTTCTTGCACAATATGATTAATTATTGTTTAACATAAAATCTAAATAGATTGTGATATATGTAGCTATAGCATATTTGTGTGTGTGTGTGTGTGCACCTTTCCATTTGTGTTTCCACTTTGTCCTCATCAAACTATCACCGCCTTTTATGTGTCTGACTACATGTTCCCTGTGGGGTCCATTAGTTGTCTGTCTCGTTGCCTGCCGGCTCATTTGTCCCGGCCCCACAGGGGCTGAATGTTACACACACTGCTGCCTACAAGGTCTGACAGGAATAGAGGATGTCTCTAGGTTTTCTGTCTCAGCTGTCATGTGGAGGTGACAGTCATGCTTCTTGGGGAAAAAAAAGGAAGTGATTGTTTCATTTATATATTTCATTTGTATATTTATAGTATGTTTAGATAAACTAACTGGCTCTGTACACAACAGGTGTTTGCTGGAAGTGACTCGTGTATTTCATCTCTGTCGCAGTTGAGCTGTGTCCCGCCGTCCCTTCGGGTCTTTAACGGCACCTCGGGCCCCGTGTTGGAGTCATTCGGCGACCGAGGCTGCGCGGAGAATCCGAAGCACTACAGCTTCATGGCGGTGATGTCGCTCATCGCCACCGCCATGCTGGTACAGGTCAGCCACCTGATCAAACTGGGCCTCATGGTGCTGGTCGTCACAGCAACTGGAGCTGTTAATATCTATAGTTGGCGGGACATGTATGATCTGTATGACTATATACAGTTTGCCTCATACAGGTGAGAAACAGACCAATGACTAGTGTGTTTTATTCTATACAGAACTGTAATAAATCAACAAAAAGTTTGATTCATGAACGACACAAAGTGATGTTCACCATTACCCCGCCTCTGTCTTTGTTTTTCCAGAACATCCATAGTGCCATCCAAATACCTCATGACCATGATGATCATCGTTATGATGATTGGCTTCTACTTCTTTGCCCGCCACGTGAGTCACTTTCTCTGCTGCACACCCACACTCTATCACACTTTGCTGACCCACAGTCTGTCCGCGACAGCCTTGAAAGTCAGCACCTACAGAGGAAAGCTTCCTGTGACAGGCCAAAGCAATTATCACATTGGGTGTTTTTTTCTCTCTCTCTCTCTCTCTCCAAATAACTCACTTAATATTTTAAAACTTAAATTTCCTTCTGGTGTGTGCGTGTGTGTGTGCAGTTGGAGCGTCAGTCCAGGAAGCTGTTCCTGTGGAAGATCGGCGTGCACGACCAGAAGGAGAGGGTGTTTGAGATGAGACGCTGGAACGAAGCACTGGTCACCAACATGCTGCCGGAGCATGTGGCCAAACACTTCCTGGGCTCTAAGAAGAGAGACGAGGTACACAGGAGTGTGTGCCAAGTTGCAGTATGATCTCTATTATGTATGGGAGCATTGGGGGCAGTGAGAACAGGAAGGACAAAACGACATGAGCGAGGGATGGAGGAGGAGGAGGAGGAATATCAAACAGCATGATTAAGCAACTTAATATACCTTTGTCAGTTGGCACCATATGCAGTTCATTGTATATTAGTGCCATCTTGTGGTTGATTACATTATTAAATATTAGAGATTTCTTCTGGTGTATTCTCAATCATCAGTTTTTTGTAATCAAAGAAAAGCAATCGGCAAACTGACATCTTGCCATGTGTCCTTTGCAGGAGCTGTACAGCCAGTCTTACAATGAAATAGGCGTGATGTTCGCTTCCATCCCCAACTTTTCTGATTTCTACACTGAAGAGAGCATCAACAACGGCGGCCTTGAGTGTCTCAGGATTCTCAATGAGATAATCTCAGACTTTGACAGCGTGAGTCATGTACATGTATATACTGAGAATTTTACAAGCTCCGCTCGACTAAACGATGTCCGCTTTCTCCACCAGCTACTAGACAGAGATGAGTTC
Source organism: Nibea coibor (assembly GCA_023373845.1). Lineage (NCBI taxonomy): Eukaryota > Metazoa > Chordata > Actinopteri > Sciaenidae > Nibea > Nibea coibor. Next base: position 9,864,486 of record CM041730.1, read on the forward strand.
CGCTGCATCACTAAGATTAAGACAATAGGGAGCACCTATATGGCCGCTTCGGGTCTCACTCCAGAGAGCAACACGAACGGATACAGCAACCTCAAGGTGACAGCTTATATCTTACAAATACCTCATTACAATCCTTACAGTTTTGTCTTAGCTGGTGCTTCATATGGTGATGATGGTAACTAGTTGTACTGTTGTTCCACAGCCAGAGGATCAGTCACTGATCGAGCGCTGGCAGCACCTCTCTGACCTGGCAGACTTTGCCTTGGCTATGAAAGTCACCCTCAACAACCTCAACAAACAGTCTTTCAACAACTTCATGCTCCGGATCGGTTAGTGTGTCTAAGCGTGTGTTAGGCCAGACTGTCTGCACATTTGCAAACGTGTGTATGTTCATGTTTCCACGTTGATCCGCCTCAGGTCTGAATAAGGGGGGAGTTTTGGCGGGAGTAATTGGAGCTCGTAAACCTCACTATGACATCTGGGGCAACACAGTCAATGTAGCCAGCAGAATGGAGTCAACCGGAGTGATGGGAAACATCCAGGTCACACAGACACAAAAACAACACACTCTAATATCTCCAGTTATTCCTCTCTTTTTCTTAGTTCATGCTCGCTTCTGAATGTATCTCTTTTAAAGTTGTGTCCTGCTTTGCCCTCAGGTGGTGGAAGACTGCTATGACATCCTGAAGGAGTATGGCTTCCGCTTCATCCGGAGAGGGCCTATATTTGTCAAAGGGAAAGGGGAGCTGCTAACCTTCTTCATGAAAGGAAAAGACAAACCCAGTAGCAATGACGGTCCAGTGACCACTGCCCTTCCACACCAAGTTGCGGACTTTTCTTGACTATTTTCACTTGGTGAAACATCACTAACACAAGGCCACTGTCTCTCATATAACACAGGATATTTACCTAGCTCTTTTTCATAAGCTCTGTAGCAATGTAAAGCATATGGAAGTAGACCAACACAACAAAATATTACATAATTCAGGAATACAGTTGACAATCTCACAGAGCTCTTGCATTACAGATTGTATCACTTTGCACTTGATTCATAGAGTGCTATGAGAATTACAAGCTTTGAACAGATGTATAAATTACTTTTGTTGTTTTACCTCTCTTACCTTTCAGGTTTTGTAAAATAATGTATCTTAATCACACTGTATTTATACCATGTTAATAAAACATGTTTGCACTACATTTTTTAGATTATTTTGGTTGGTTAGCACGTCATGTTTAAAATGGATTCTACAAAAGTCATCTGCATATAGCTTTTATTGTTAAATGACCAAATAGTGGGTTTAAAAGCCCGGCACACAGGTGTTATCGGTTATTCTGACAGATTAAATGTATGCTCTGGATGTCATGGTGAAGGTGAGCAAAGCTCTATATGGCCAACACATTAAAGAAATCAGTAGGAATGGGAAGTTGTCCCACCTTAGTTATACACAACAACTGTACAACAGTACAGCCTGTCCACACCCTAATCAGGCAAAATAGTTAAAAATATCTGTCGGGGTCGAGCATGGTAGTTTAACAACATCATTAAATTTCAATGTATATTTTACATGCTAGCCTCGTGTTTAAAATATGTTAGCATGTTAGTATGTCAATGTTACTCTGTTAACATGCTAAAGATATAAACGGTTCATTCATTCATTTAGTCTGATTGGTAACTGGAACTGATCAGTGATCTAATTATAAATACAGTGAGTGTTTCTCTGGCTACTTGTTACGTGTTACTCATTAATTAATGATGAAATCATTTAAACATATGGTAGCAACAAAACTGTGATCAGCCTTTGTCTGCAGCTTCTGAAAGGTTTAGTTGAAAAAATGTTTTGCATTGCTCAGCTACAGGTGTGGTCTCTAAAAAAAGATCAACGTCCCAGTACAAAGAAAATGACTCCTTTTTATGTGAGTTTTATGTTTATCACAACTTTTCAGTCAACTTTGAACCATATTTTACAGAATACGATAACCATCCTTACTCTCTATGATATATTTAAATAGGGCAGGTCAGGACTAGCTGTTGCTACATTTATTTTTCTGTATTTTCTAATATTTTCATTTTAGTAGTCACGTCAAGTTTACTTTTATCCAAAATGAAAACCTTACTCCAACTCAAACTTTATTTATTTATATAGCACCTTTCATGCATACATGCAGCCCAAAGTGCTTCATCGAGCAAATAAAAACAGAAATAGACAACAATGAATAGAGTCCAGCAGAATATGTCACCCATAAAAAATGAGGCCATGCATGTCTTTTTTTTTTAAGATGTCCATAGAGGTCCAGTCTCTAATATCCTTGGCGATAATTAATTCGGGGCTACATGATTTGTTGATATGTGAGTAGTTTAGTTAGAAATGTAAAAGCTGGTCACACATTATGTTAATTTGGAAATCCGGATATATTAAAGTGAAGTCTCTGGAGACATGAATGAATTTTAATGTGATGTGTTATTGTTATCAGTTAATTATTATGCTAACTAAGTTCTCATGCGCCACCCACGGATTATAATTCTACCCGGAAGCTTGGTAGTGTAGGAATTTCCGGTTACGTCAGGGCGTCAGGACTCCATTAGAGCTGCAGCTGTTTTGAGAGAAACAACAACAAAAACGGGCTAACTGACAGTGACAGTCCGCTCTGAGCCCGACAACGAGGCCTCAAATCTGGAAGCTTAACCTTCATTTCCCACCCGGAGCTCCGCCGGCTTCTAACCACGGCCGCTCTCGGTGAGGAAACTCTGGCCTCCGCTTCCTCCTCCTCCGACTCGGACACCGGCGGAGCGTCGCCGCCCCCGCGGAAGAAGCACCGAGCCTCGGCGGCGGAGGGAGCAGGAGAGCCCGGGGCTTCAGCAGTTGTAACAGGCCTGTCCGGAGTTGTCTTGGGACTTGCTACACACTCTCCACACTCTCAAGCCACCTCTGCCATCCTCTTTAACCGAAGTGTAGTCAATAACCTCAGCAGCAGCATGCAGGCAAACGGGGCAGGACAGGGACAAGAATCCTCAGAGCTCTCCTGCCTTAACAGCGCACAAAACGGGGAGTCATCCTCGGCCGGTGGAACCCATTCCAACGGGCTTCTCTCCAGCACAGACAACGGGAATAGTGTCGGTACCAGTAACGGGTCTTCAACCGGTCCCGGTTCGGGGACTTCGGCTACGGCTTCGAGCTCGGAGGTCGGCTCGTTGAAAAAGAAAAAACGACTATCGCAGGCGGAGGAAGATGTCATACGATTAATAGGGCAACATCTCCACGGACTTGGGCTGAAGTAAGTTTATTCAAAGTCGAGGGGCAGGGAAAAAAAACAAAACTACAAACGCATCTAACGTTAGCACTGGACATATGAGGTGTAATCTCCATTACTGGTGTTTCGCATGCGGGGAAGACTGCGAAATAGCAGCTGGTTAGAGCGCTATTAGTGCGCTTGACAGACACAAACATGGGGGGATGGGGTAGTTAGCCTCTGAGCTCGGCAGTTGGTAGAAAGAAGGGGTCCATCTTGCACAATAACAGTTAGCTTGACGGCTAACAGCACTAGCCTGCGCTGTGGTGCTGTGTGCCCTGGCGTTAAACCTTCACACAAACATTAAAACGCTCACTAACACTGGGCTGTTTTTGCTCATCTTTTGCGGGGTGAAGCATGCTTTACACGGCGGCAGCGCCATGATGCGTTAATAAACGTTATAGATTTCGCACTGAGTAAAAAAAGAAAAAAGAAAAGGCATTACATCATCTAAACGTTGGTAACGTTTATCCAGAGGAAACGAGCTGTTTTTGTTGTGGTTTGTAAAACTGGCAAATAAAATCAATGTCATGCGAATGGAGGGACTTGATTTAGCCTCCCAATAGAGCACAAACACGATTATCCAGTGGGTATTTTTGCGTCTCTAGGCTATTGCGAGGAGAGGAAAAAAAAAATGCGGATGAAATGTTAATGTGCGGGTTTTCACCAGCGTGCCTGCTGGGTTTCTTCTTCGTTTTCCAGCTCAGCTGCGTCGGGAATTTGTTTTTTTTTTTTTTTTTTTGCAAGACCTCTGTGGGAGGAACATTAATAGGTCGGCCACTCTGTAATAACTAGCATGGTTATGATCACTGCTCTGGTTATTTTAGTATTCACAGTGCACCCTTTGCACGTCTTGAGCTGTCATTTTATTTCTCACACTATTGTACTGTTATGAACTTTCTCCGTGGATGTTCATTCTCTTGTCAGGGCACAAACAGCGACGTGCATGCGATAGGGCCATGTATTTATTTAAGGGCAGCAGCCAGTACCGTGGGTGACACTTGCTCCTGAATTCAACAGGATCGCTTTGGTTTTTATGGCGGCTGAAGAATGCGCTTTCTGCCAGCTGTTTTTAGATGGATGCCTGTATTTGAATCTAATAATAGCATGGTGGGGTTTTCAAGAAATGCACGTCTAAGCTCCCTCCTTCAAAGTGTCTGTGGCAGCCACTGTTGGATAGCAAGACATCCGCAGATCTCTGGTATCCAGCTGTGAAAGTGTTGCAAGGCATTATAAAAGGCAGCACAACATGCAATGTTTACAAAGAGGGTGGGTCATGGAGGGTGTGTGGGAGAGGGGTGGGGGGTGGAGGGGGGGGGATACATGGCATGGTATGAAACAGAGCCCCCACATTTCAGCTGGGGAAATGCAAGAGAAATCAGTGTAGCAGCCAGCTGGATGAGAGGCTCAACACACAGAGAGAGCTGCTGCGCCACTCCATTGATACCTGAGAATGATGTCATCATGCTGAAGGTGTCAGCCACCCCCATCCCCAACCCACTTTCATTATCACATACACTAACGCATCGCAGCAGTCCTGTTTGTGGTGGTGTTGGTGGTGGTGGAGTGTGTTTAGTAGAGAGGTGGTGTTTGGACAGATGGTCATGGTTCATGGTTGACAGGCTGAGAGGATGATGTCAACTGCAGTAGGAGCTCTGTTCATGTTAGCAAACCTCCCACTCTCCACAAATAATGCTCTCGTGACACAACTCGCTCCGGGCTGGCTTCCCCCAGACATTGTTGGCCATGAAATTGCCCTCATCCTATTGTCAGCCAATGACGTCCCTGTGCTAAAATTATTGGTGTAGATCTCCCCCCCTTTGTAAATGCAGGACAGTCACATTATTGACATGCCACAAGCGATTAGATAATCAGGAAATGTCGAATAATCTGCCCAGAGGTGCTACTTCTTATGATCATATCCTAACTTTTCAACACCATACTGATGGGCTCACATTTCTTAGTCCTGGCTGGGTTTTAAATATGATCTATGTTTGATACTCAAGTTTTAATTTGTCATTTGAAAAGTCATTAAAGTTACCCTTGCCTTTCTTTTATTCCACCTGTCTTGTGTCTATATGTCAGACTAACTTCTTCCTTCCTCTCTTTGTGTCTCTGTAGTCAGACAGTGGACCTGCTGATGCAGGAATCAGGCTGCAGACTGGAACACCCCTCAGCTACCAAGTTCCGCAACCATGTCATGGAGGGGGAGTGGGACAAGGTTGGTCTTGAGTTTCCATGGTTACATAATAGCAAGCACTTTGATACCAGGGAATTGGTAAGATGAAAAATCCTGTGTGGTAAAGCAAACCAGCAGACGATCATCTCATATCCTGACAAAAGAAAATGTGATTCCTGTTTGCTGATTTGCTGAAGGAGCATAAACAAAGTTCTTAAAGTGGATGTGCATTTGGCCACAGCTGCACAAGCTCAACCAATTACCACTCAGTACCAATAGAACTGTTTTCGTGACCATCAGTTCTTACTTTCGAAGTACTATTTGGCTCTCGACTGGTTGTTTTTGGGCACATAGCTTTATTGTGATTCTTTAATGATGAAGCACAGGATTCATGGATTGTGTTTGTCAGAACAATATTTCATCTGCTTAAAATTATTAATATTGAGAGCTCAGGGAGGAAAATCTGACTTCTGGTGGTTTGGGGAGAATGTTTGGTTGGTCAACTGGCCTTGCATTTTTAATGGTTTAAATAAAACAGCTCATTAAAATTATGTCAACGCAAAAGTCTGGCATACCAAGGTCGGTCATTTTTATAAAGTAAGAAGGCCCATTATTGTATTAAAAGATGAAAATGAATGTTTGTCAGAACACCAAAAGCACAGTGGAGCATTATTGCAGAGTGCTGAGGGCTCCATTAAGCCCAATAATGTGGCATTTGAAAACATTAGGTTTATATTAGCACATTTTAAGGAGTTTTTATGTAATTGGCTTTTTAATCAACACTCTCAGCAGTATAACCCCGTTCTCGCTGCACAATAACTCTCATTCCAACATTTCCAAGCTTATAAAAGCGCACATCTTATTAAAAACAGCCCTGTGAATCTTCTGGAATAATTAACCTGTGTCAGAAGTGCGGGATGAGAAAATGAACACTGGCCTTGAGCCAAATAGTGGTACATTTCTGGAAGGGTTGGGTACTTTTGTATTGTCTATAAACCAACTGTAAACAAAGTGCTCGTTTGTTTTGATTCCAGAAATCTTTTTTAGTAAAAGAGGCCAGTTTTATATGAGACATTATATTGTATGTCTTTTGTAATTATGATCACAGGCACTTCAGCTCCATTGTTAAATCCTCATCTTAAACAAGATCGTGACCATAAGATCTATATTACTAATGCTAATGTGATCAGTTTTTGTTTTTCTGTGCATGCATGAAAACTGCTGAGCTAACCATTTCTCTCCCTGTCTCTCCCCTCTACCACCCTCCCCCTTTTTGTTTTGGTCCAGGCTGAGAATGATCTCAATGAGCTGAGAGCACTGATGCATTCTCCCAATGCTATTGTGGTAAGCTCCCCTTGCCCAAACCTGAACTGGGCTGAATTGACAGCTGGTCATTTAGGAGGCTCAACTGGAGTTTCTAGAATGGTACCATTATAATGCAGGGCCACAGGTTCTTGTTGTGGAACACTGAAAGCTAAAATGTTCTGGATGGCATCTCGGACAACACGTTATGTTTTTAGGGTATGAGTGCATGACTCTGTTGTTTTTAAGCAAACTGTGGTTCAAGCACGTCGTTCTGTATTTTTAGTTCTACATTTCATTAAAACATTAAGATCAAAATAGAATTTGATTGATGTATTCATGCAAATAGAGCTCCGCTGCTGGCTGTTACAGATATATCATATTGGTACAGTACCGACACGTCAAAGAAATGTTTGGCATATTTAGAACCAGTTTTTATCTTTATTGTCCACTGGACAGTTTCACATTTAAAATATTTTGTTTAATACATATCATTGTCACATTTCATTTGAATAACAAATGAAGGGATACTAAACAAAGGACCAATACAATATATCAGCAGAATTTCTAAAAGCTTAAATATTGACCTCGCCTTTAACCCTGTGTGTAACCACAACTGTGTCCCAATTCCACACTGAATGGTATTTCTGTCAAGGTATTTGTTATGTGCTGCATCCAAACTGAAAAAAAGTATACTGACTACTCGAGATTTTAATGTGCATGCCATTTGCTTGATTTCTGACTGTGGTGTTGATCTGCATTATCTTAGCGTGCGTTGCACAGTGTAAGTACATTTAGTGGAAATAACTAATCAGATGCTGATAAAAAGATGACTTCAGGAACACTTTTAAATTTTCACCTTGGTCTTATTGTATTATTTCTTGTTAATACATAAAGTATATAATGTTGTATGCTCACTCCAAAATGGTGTACAGGGACAATTTGTACCATAGTACATACTTTCCACTATTAGTTTGGAAATGGGAATCAGTTTTGGCTAATTAGCCGCAGCTAGTGTACTAATTAGCAGACAGGATGAGCTTCAGAAATGGTCCCGTGTGTCTCCCTCATGTGCCTGCTGCTCTGTGTCAGAAGTCTCTCTAACCGCCATCACCAGTTGGGTTATTGAGATAATGGCCGTGCCTGTTGATTTTTACAGCTGTATGTACAATGTGGGTAGCCATTTTAAGTCTTGAGTTGTAGCAGGGTAAGCGTTGTCACTATCAACATGACTTCTGTTGCAGCTCTTGTAGGCAGTTTACTTATATCACAGGCCTAGTTGGGGAGTTAGGAAATGCCTGTGTGTGTGTGTTTTCTTTTTTTTTTTAGTCTTTTTATTTCTAGACTGTTGTGGGTGGATGTTCTCTGAATTTATGTGCAGCCATACTCAGGGCTGTGGCTCCTACTGCATACCTGAGATAAGACAGAGACTCTTAGTAACACGAATGTTGATCAGTTAATGCAGAGACTAAAAAACACTTGGCCAGTGGTCTCCTGTTTAAAGGAGGCAAGCTATTGATGCTGACATCACCGTATGTCTTTTGAAATAGGAAATAGAAAAGCGTTTAAGTATTCGTTTAAGCTTATTTGTCATCTCTGTGTCTCTTCTTCTTCGCAGCGTATGAAGTTCCTGCTACTGCAGCAGAAGTACCTAGAGTATCTGGAGGACGGCAAAGTCCTGGAGGCTCTGCAGGTGCTCCGGGGCGAGCTGACGCCACTCAAGTACAACACAGATCGCATCCACGTACTTAGCGGGTACTGTTACAAGTTTAATATTCCATCTGTCTCGCAGCAGTCATCAGACGGGGTCACCCTGTCTACACAAATACACACCAACAGACAGATACTCACCCATGTCGCTCTTAGATAGCACTGTAATCACTAATCATACAGCTCCCACCACAGCTGGTGGTGAGCCAACTATATAGAGACAGACTTGTTAATGCGGGCTGATTAGTCTTTGGAACGGCCCATATCTCTCAAGTAGCAGAACAGTTTTTAACTGTCGGATCGACCACAAAATAATATGCTAAATGATTCAAGTATTTTTATCGTGCAATGTTGTCTCAGAGCCACTGTTTATCAAGTTACACAGTAAACTGTATGATAGGGTTCCTCAATTATGGTAGAGGCGCATTATCTTCAGGGAAGATGAGTAAGTTTGTCTTAAACTCTCTTAACTCTTAAAGTCAATCTTAAACTGAGTTGGTGTATATTGTTTTCAAAGCATGTTAAAATCATTGGTTTGGATCACTATTTCTCAGGGATCTCTAGTTTGTCAATCAGTTTTCTGACATATATACAGACTGTATTGCGCTATATGTGTCCTTCTGACACAGTACGAGAGCATCAGTAGCCGTAGGATCATCTAATCCATGGTCAGATCGATGCACAGTGCCTGTGCTCTCAACAGACATGTTCGTCTGATCCATTATCTAATCAATTAGTGTGCATTGATCACTCAGCACTGCTTGCGAGTCAGTCAGTCTTAACAGTCTGTCACTCCATTGACAGAATAATTTATCGATCTGCCGCTTGTCTCAGGTCAATCAGCTGGCTGTGTCCAAATGTATCCTTGGCTCTGTCATTGCGTTTCTGTTGGCTCACGCCTGGAACAATACCTGCATCCAATGCACTGTTTTACACACTGTGTTTGTTTTCTTTTACATTAAATCTGTTCCAGATATTGTTGATTGTTGCTTTTTTATTGTGATCATTTCACCCTGTGATATGATTTACTGTGTGCGCTGTGTTACTTGAACTGTGTGCTTGTGTCCTCCTGCAGGTACTTGATGTGTAGCCATGCTGAGGATCTGAGGGCAAAGGCAGAGTGGGAGGGCAAGGGCACCACCTCACGCTGCAGACTGCTGGACAAATTACAGAGTGAGCAGGCGCGTCCGTACGCCCACACATATTTCACGACCACACCGCTACAACATGCAAACCCTTATTCTGTAACTCAATTCGTCTGCTTTCCTCTGTCCTTGTAGCGTACCTGCCCCCTTCTGTGATGCTGCCCCCTCGACGGCTGCAGACCCTGCTGCGGCAAGCGGTGGAGCTGCAGAGGGACCGCTGCCTCTATCACAACACCAAGCTGGACAGTAACCTGGACTCGGTGTCTCTCCTCCTCGATCATGTCTGCAGCAGGTGAGTGCTGCGCAGCCAGCAAGCTGCTCAGGCTCCACAAGACCTCTGTGGTAGATTATACTGCAGCATGTGTAAAAATGTCAGGCCTAACATGCAGAGTCAAAGTCTTGCTTTGTGTTTGTAAATGTTCGAAATCTCAACCCATTACTCTGTGTTTCATGTCATGCTTCCTCCCTTCTATATTATTTGATTTAACTGTGATTGTATATTGATTTTAACCTTTGGTCTTTCTCTGTGTCACAGGAAGCAGTTCCCCTGTTACACCCAACAGATTCTAACAGAGCACTGTAATGAAGTGTGGTTCTGCAAATTCTCAAATGACGGCACCAAACTAGCCACTGGCTCCAAAGACACTACTGTCATAATTTGGCAAGTGGACCCGGTGAGTGTGAAAAATGCCTGAATAAACACAGGCTACCTCTTTTTTTTTTTAGGATTTTAGTCCACAGCTAAAATTATCGCGCAAGAATGCAGTGGTCAAGGCTTTTACACTTACAGGCAGATTTGTTTTGGCTTCTTTAAAATTTATCGTGCTCTGAACCCTTATGGACATATTTTATGCATATAAGCACATGCTGCTCTTTGAAACACTTTCATTGTCCGCCTTAGATTATGAGACATCATCTGCAGCCCTCAGACGAAGGCATGTCAGTGTCTCAGATTTATTATCAGCACTAGTGCCCATTCACCTTAGGTCTATTGAATAAGAACCCTGGAATAAACAGTGTCTGTTCACAGAAATGGCTTGGCCTTGAGGGTCTTTCGTGAAAATACTTGTATGAATAGTTGTTTTGATTAAGTGTTGACATGAAATAAGGAAAAAAAAATTATCACGTGTCACACAGACTGGACTTAAACCTGTGGTGCTGTCTTGAATGTTATTGAACTTTTTGCCCACCACATTGTTTGACTTTGGTTTGAAACTTGTAATCCTAGTACCATTGCCAACATAGACTTCATATGTCTAAATATATTTTATCATAAACACCTTCTATGTAGGAGAGCCACCAGTTAAAGCTGCTGCGAACCCTGGAGGGTCATGCATACGGTGTCTCCTACTTAGCCTGGAGTCCCGATGACACCTACCTGATCGCCTGTGGACCTGACGACTGCTCTGAGCTGTGGCTCTGGAATGTTCAGGTAACATTTAAACTATAATCCCGTACTTGTGATACCTCTTAACCACCTGCCAGCCATGTTTGCCATGTGAACATGATAGGAAAAAAAATGTGTACGAGAGCATAGATCCGTGATATCAAAGCTTTAAGATGACGAGTGGAACGTGTGAAGGCAAACATGCTTTAAGCCTCCCATAGATACCGTGAAGGCTGAGTGTACTCAATGACCTCTCCTCTTCTCCCATCCCTCCCCCTCTTCTTTCTTTGCCTTTTTATTCGCTCCCCTCCCCCTCTCTTACTTAATGTTTCTTCTTGCTGTCTCCCTTCCCCCTTATTTTTCTCTCCTCCTCTGTTTTTTCCACTCTCTGTCAATCCTCTCTATGACCAGACGGGGGAGCTGCGGACCAAAATGTCGCAGTCCCATGAAGACAGTCTGACCAGTGTGGCCTGGAATCCCGATGGCAAACGCTTTGTCACTGGAGGACAGAGGGGACAGTTTTATCAATGTGTAAGTGGACAGATCATTTCTCCCATTTTATTTTCAACATTGTTTTCAGGTGTCTGCGTGACTGAATTCCTCAAATATTTAATGTCCATTTTTATCTTCAGAAATGATTTTATCAGCTCTGTATTCAAAGTCAACCCATGCTAAATGCCTGGTCTGTTGTGAAGGCGAGGCTGCCTGCCTTATACTTTATATGAGTAGTATATATAACAGTATATGTATAGCAGCTGTTATTTGTTGTGCTGACCTTAAACTGGCAGCTTCAAGATAATTGGATCTTTGCCCGTATTGATTTTCTAGCCATGAACCCGATGAACCCCATGAGGATGTGTTTTTCTAATCATATTTTGTTGGGAAGTTAATGTTCTGGAAAGGAACATTTTAATTTCAAATGTCATTACTTATTTCACACATTTGAAAAAGCGTGTGCAGTTTGACCTTACTGTTTTTTTTTTGTTGTTTTTTTTTTTTATTTGTCTTATTGTTGCAACGGTGATAGTGTCCCAGCTGAAAAAGAGAGAGCGTCTAATAAATCCTCCTAAAAAAGAGAGGTTGCCTGTCAAGAATGAGAGATGAGGGCTCTGCTGTCTGTGTTGTCAGGACCTGGATGGCAACTTGTTGGACTCCTGGGAGGGCGTAAGAGTGCAGTGCCTGTGGTGCCTGAGTGATGGCAGAGCAGTACTGGCCTCCGACACCCACCAACGTATCCGGGGGTACAACTTCGAGGACCTCACGGACAGAAACATGTACGTAATTACAGCACATTTTGCTTATGAATGCCACCTGTTTTATGCACATGTTGGCACATGGTCTGTCCAAACCTTTCCATACTGTTGAATTGTATGATTATCATGATTCTACCTGACTGCCGGTGCTCTGTTTACATGTCCTTTACAGAGTACAGGAGGACCACCCTATCATGTCTTTTACTGTTTCAAAGAACGGAAGATTAGCTTTGTTAAATGTAGCAACTCAGGTAAGCTTTTTGACCAACTCCATCATTAACAAGGTCTGTTTGGAGAAACTCTGTGCAGTACGTTTCAGTAGTTACAGGTTGCTCCTCTACAACTTTCTGTAGGGAGTGCACCTGTGGGACCTTCAAGACCGGGTGCTGGTGAGGAAGTACCAAGGTGTGACCCAAGGCTTCTACACCATCCACTCCTGCTTTGGAGGACACAACGAAGACTTCATTGCTAGTGGCAGTGAAGGTACATTCAGAGAGCCAACTATGAACAGGAATAACGCCAATGTACTTCCTACTGTGTACTGAATGTCTTTACTTCCCCCTGTTCTGTTGTCTTCATCATCCCTTCTACACAGACCACAAAGTGTACATCTGGCACCGCCGTGGTGAACTTCCCATTGCTGAGCTAACAGGCCACACACGCACCGTTAACTGTGTGAGCTGGAACCCAGCCATCCCAGGACTCATGGCTTCCGCCTCAGATGATGGCACAGTGCGTGTCTGGGGTCCTGCACCCTTTCTCGACTCGCAAGAGGCAGACGGACTCACCGGTAATGGCCCGATCTGTTGTATATACTTGCAAGCTTTATGGTGAAACTTTACTATGTGTTGAATGTTCTTAAATTACAAGGTGTTACAAGATTTTCTCTCTCTCTTTCCAGAGAATTGCAGTAACATGGACAGTTGATGGTCACTCAAGGACCGGATGACATCTCTCTTTAACAACAATCCAAGAATCCTACAGTAAAACAAAACCCAAACAGGCGAATGAAATCTTAACACCGACCTAAAACAAGTCAAGAATAAAACACAAGACCCACCAAGACAAAAGAGAAAACAAAAGTGAGAAAATTTTGTCTCCTGGCTGGCCTAGACAAATTGGTGGAGTTGATGACGGACACTGAAAATTCAGGCCCTCATCCAAATCCTGATCCTGACCCAGAGGAAAACCAGTCAATGCCCAGCGGGATACGACGGCCATCCACTGGTGAGCTGTAACAGCTGTTCTCCTCCTCCAACTGACCCCTCTTCCCCAATCTTGCTACATGGTCACCAGCCATGCCAGGTCCTCCCAGAGTTTCCCAGGAAACCCACCTCCACCTTGAGCTCGGAGCATCCCAAGTGATGCCTCGGGACAGACACCGTGCAGACCAGCCGCCTCCTCATTGGACTACATCTGTCTGCCTGTTTGTCTCTCACATTACCTGTATAATGTCTCCATGGACATGGGTGGGGTGTTGTTGGGGGAGGATGGTGCATAGAGGGATATAGCAACTCTTCTATATGTATGTTTTCCTCTTCCCCACTCTCTTGCTATATTCTTCGCATTCGATCTGTTGGACAAAGGCTGAAAAATCCACCACGAAAAAAACACTGACTGACCAGCTGACAAAGAACTCAAAAAAAAAGGCTATGCTAAATGTTGGAATTTTTTTATGATAGTCATAGCGTAATTCTCATTTAAGAGGTGAATCTTAGCTCAAGTAGTGCCCGTGGAAAGCTTTAGCGTGAAGATTCCACTTTCTGTTTCTCGACATTAGGAAAACAAACTTTTTATTCCTTAATTTAACTTCTAACAAGGACAGTCGCTGTAATGTCCAACTGACAGCCCCCAAACCTCCCTCTGTCGAGCTAGCTACCGCACAACTCCATTACATCTGCCTAAAGAGGAGTAGGGATTCACAGGTCACATATCAGCGGTGAGGGAGGGGGGGGGTCAGACGTTGTCGGTGAGGCGGAATACTATGACGCTTCTCAAAAAGATGATGGGAAAGAGTTCAAGTGCAACTTGGAATTGCACGCCGGTGACTGCTGTCCCCTCCTCTGTGTGTGTGTGTGTGTGTGTGTGTGTGTGTGTGTGTGTGTGTGTGTGTGTGTGTGTGTGTGTGTGTGTGTGTGTGTGTGTGTGTGTGTGTGTGTGTGAGTGAGTGTGAGAGAGTGAGTGAGAGCGATTATGCATGCACGCATTAGTGAGAGTTGACATTTGTGGGTGCAGGTTTAATTGGTGTGTTGTGTTTTTTTTTTTTTTTTTGTATGTGTGCTCAATTCACACCAGCAGAAGATTCACCCTCCCTCCCTCCCTCCTTTATGCTCCTAGTAAAATTGTAAAAAAAAAAAAAAAGATTTTAAACCAATTCTAAGTTATCCAAAGCCCCATAGGGACCTCTATCTGTGGAACAAAGAATACTTGACAGCCATTTTGTAAAAGAAAAACTTTTCTTTAATCTGGGGCTTTAATTTTTACATTTGAATTTGTTTCTCCTTACCACGTGGCATTCAAATGGCGCTGAGTTATTGGCAACGTATCATCTTTGCGGGGAAAAGAAAAGTTTCGAAAGAGGCATGTTTCAAAAAGCTGTAAAAGTGTTGTTATTAGCAAAGGGTCATTTCATATGAGAGCTTAATGATTGTAATTAATGGACGAGTAGTTGGAGAGAAGAGGCACCAATAACCAGAACCACCCTCTGAGCCCACAGCGTTGGGGAGTGTTGTTGCAGTCCTAAAACACGCACACAAACTGCCTTCCTGTTCATACAGTTGCACACAACTCCTGCAGTATGTATGACATACACACGCATGCACACACACACATATACACGCACACACCTCCCTCCTCACTGCACTTTGAGTGGTCTTTATTGCAATGGCATAAATCCACAAGGATCTCACAGGCTTACGGTCACCACACTCGCCGTCCCGACGGCTCAAAAACGTTTGCATTGGCAAAGACTCGAAACCCGAACGGGACGATTGCTAAAGGAATCGATTCTCCCTCACTATGCCTCTATGCACCCAAAAAGCAGTGACTGATTATCTTGTAGACGTTATAAAAAAAACTGAACCTTGCGCATACGAGGCACAGCAGCCTCACTTCGAGGGTACCACTCTTGGAGCTTAGAGAGAGTTCAGCATTAAACAACCCCCCCCCCCCCCCCCCCCCCTTTGCTCTCCAGCCAAGTTATTCAGTGGTCAGTGCACCATTCAAAGCTTTCTTCCTCCCTTTTTCAGGGTATGTAATGACTATTTGCTACAGACTGATATACAGTAAAACATGTTTAAAATCAGTGCTTTTCTGTCTGTTTTTATTGAACTTTTTTGTTACTTAAAATTTTTTGTTCACATTATATCATTTTTGGTTGACCTCTATCCCTGTATGATCATATTAAAATATAACCAGACATTTGGAGTCCTCTTTTTTTTTTTAAATCTTTAATAACCCCTGTTATATTTCTTTTATATATACATATATGTTTTTTGATTTTCTTTGTTTTCAGTTGCATTTTATCTACCACTTACTATTACAAATGAATATGCACAGTAACACCCATGCCAATTGGAGTGGGAAGAGTTTTTAGGAAGTGTGTTACCTACAATCAAATCAGGTTTTGAACTATCCACCCCTCGCCTTTAAAGAGTTTCCTTCTTTATCGCATGTCTGTATAATTGACCGAAATCTCTCTTGGTGTGCCATTGTTGACTGATCTGACCCTTATCAAAGCCAAATCGCTTGAGGCACGCTGGCGTAGGTTACGTGTGTCACGGTCTGATAGAAACACTCTGGATATCACAACTCCCGGACTGCAGAATGGACTTCTCTCTCACAGCCGACATTATTTCAGAAGACTTGAGGCAAATCATACACACTAAGAACCCAAACGAGTTTCAGTAAAGCCCATCATTTACCTGCTGGTGGCAAATGCTATGTGTGTATGCATCCTGGTGTCTACTCTTCTTTTGTCTTGAGTTTACCAAGGGAGTTGTTTCTGATTTAACTATGTCTTATTTCTCTCTCAGAGATGATGGTGGTGGTGGTGGTGGGTAGGGGTTGGGTGGGGAATACTAAGGGCTTACTGTAGCATCTCTAAGTTCCTTGGGCTAGGGCGGGAAGGGGTGATGTGTGGCTTTGCGTTCAATGTGTTATTTACAAAAGTGATTGTACTGTTTTGTATTGTTGTGTAGGAAAAGTGTTATGTATGCATATTTTCAATAAAGCATTCAGGGTTTTGGAAAAAAAAAAAGGCCCATGGAAGTTTGATGGGGCAAAAGACTGTGAAGGCCCCAAGAACAAAGTTTCAGATACCCAGAAAAGTCACGTTTTGAACAGAGAAAGGGGATCCAGGTTGGCCCCGAATCACTGCTTTTGGCAAAGCACGTGTCAAGGGGTCTGTAGTGGACAACAAGGGGTTGGACTTGTGTCAAAATTCTACTTTGTATTGATTCTTGAAAGCAATGTCTGGAGCCAGGCCATCTGGTAAGAGACTATCTTCAATGCCATTAGGAATAATAAGAACAATTGCCAATAAAGTGATGTTATTTTGAGTAAGTCTTGTTGTTGGCCATACATTTCTATACAATACTTGACTTTATTTACTGTTATTTACACCAGAACAAGTGTACAAAGCATGGGTATTAAAATTGAGGGCATCTGCAGACTCAATATGACCCAATATTAAAAACGTAGATCACAGATTATGAAGTGTATGAACTGATGCATAAAAAAAGTTACTGGAACTGTGAAATAATCTATTACATGTTATAACTTGGTTGTCTTGACTAACATGTAATGGATTTGTACTCAAATAAAAATAAAAGAGGTATTATGAAATAAAATAAAAGGGCTATTGGGGAAAATGCTATAAAATTGGCATTTTTGAACTATGAACTGCTGGACTGAAATAATAATTATCTGCAATAAACGCATGAAACTTCACAAAATAACATTTCATAACAATGAGATGAGTTTTTAAAAAATTCATTAATTGACTATTTTATGGTTATAATAAACATTTTGTATACATTAATTCCTATGTTTTATTTAATAATGGTTTATAGACCACTGTGGGTCGCCATTAATCTCCAACATCAGGCTAATTGCGCCACCTGGTGGTCGCCTATATATATATATATATATATATATATATGTTCTGTCTGAGTGGAGCACAAAGACATTTATATGTATTTTAAGAGCTCTGAGCTGTTTTGAATTTAGGAAACGTTCATACATCGACACACATACATTTTCTAATTTACTTTTCCTCTATTCGTAGTTCTGTTTCTTATTTCTATATTCTTATTTTCTCTAAAATGTTTGTTTATGTTTTTTATAATAATTTATATTAATTATTAATTTATTTTTTATTATAATATATAACATACTAAAATATTATATATATGCACACATATTTTATTATTATTATTTTGTTATTATTATTCTTTTGACTCAATTTCATGTTTGATTTCTTTGTATATGTAATATAGATCTGTATATAAACATAGATCTGTCATGTAGGAATAGATAGATAGGTAGTAAATTCTTTTGTTGCAGCAGCATTACAAGTAACAACAAAGAACAGGCACACGCTATATACAGGCATGAGGTTAAAATTTGCTATAAATAGAATAAACGCTAAGGAAGAAGAACATCTGGTTCTGGTTTAGGGACTCTATAAGGACTCTTGTGCAAGGAAGGCAGTGGGTTTGCCTTTACTGCACAGATATACGAGCTGCCCCCCTCAAATGACCTATAGCCAGAGTGCAGAGTTTCTTCTGGCTGACAGTGATAGCGCTAACATGAGCAACACAACAATCATATCTGCTACGAAAACTCAGCTGACAGGGGTTTGTTTTGCTCCAACTGAAAGGGGAGGGGCGTACAGGCCTACGTCACGCTGTACCACCCCCGTCCTCCCTCTCCCACACTCTCTCTCTCTCTCTCCGCCTCGCCGTCTAGTCCAGTGTCCAGAAGCCGAAAACAGAGCACCATTGAGGGCTTTAAGGTGGCTGTCAGCGGAGCTCCCACGGCAGTCATGGCGGCGCCGTTAGCCCACTTCGATGAGGACTGGCAGGATTTTAACGAGTTCAAGCCGTCCTCCTCGGCGTCGGCCGACCAGCTGGACCAGCTGAACTCAAATGTAGGCGATTCATCGTCGGGCCTAGACGATTTCTCAGACCTGGACAACAGTTTCTCCGGAGAGATCTGCAGCTTCAAATCGATGGAGGACCTCGTCCACGACTTCGACGAGAAGCTGACAGTGTGTTTCCGAAACTACAACACGACGACGGAAAACATAGCCCCCATTAAACCCATCACAGAGGAGAATCACCTGAAAGACGACGAGTGAGTGTGAATTTTATTTTATTTATTTTTATTATCAACTTTTAATCTCTTAGCTAGGTGGCTAGCTGGCTAGCCACGTTAGCCTCGCCGGGCTAATCTAACGTTGATGGGCTGTAGCTTAGCTGCAATCAGTGTCGACCAAAGTTTAGCGAAACTAGAGCGCACTTTATGTCGTGTTATAACGAAATATGTCACACCTGGGGGAGGTATTTGGCCAATTGAGACTCTTGAATTTAAGTTTGCGTGTATACATTGCAGTGTTACTCATGATATATTAATATGTTTTGGTCCTTGAAGAGATGAATCAGTGATGTTGCTGGTGTTCAGTGGTGTGTGAGGGGAGGGGAGGGGTCATGCCACGTTACCAACGCTTTATTTCAGGATAAATTGGTTGCAGATTCATAAACTGTGGAAGTATCCTGAATTTAAACTTACATGGCTTGACTTTTACGAGCCCTGCTGTTTCCTCTCAGTGCAAACAGACACTAAATGTCACCTCCCATCCATGCACTCATTAACTTTCTCAAAGGTTACACTGTCAGCATCGGTTTCCTACCACCTCAACAGCCCTTGTTATCTCAGTCGGAGGTCCTCGGCGGTTGTTGTATCTCATTGGAGGCTCTAATGTCACATTCACATCACAACATGCTATTACTTCCCAGCAGCTAGTCACAGCAATCCCCAAACACTACAGGGCTGTGCGAGCTGCATAAATCACCCTCCACTTGCTTCCTATCTTCGACTTCTGCGTGCAACATTGCGACACAGTGACTGACGTTGTCAGATCTGATCATTAAATGTTGCCAAAAGGGATGTTAGTCACGCACATGTCCGCACAGAAGTGTTGCTTTACTTCAATCTTGGACGCGATGACTGAACTAGATCGTTGGGGTTTAGGACTTCATCGCTTTAGACAGTGGTGCCCTACATCACCACATGTAATCAGTTAGTCCTATGCTGTATGTGGACCTAGACGGTGAAAATGTCAGATATCGAGCAGCATCGCTGCAGTTATTGTCTTTGATCGAGCTACAGAGCCAAATATTTTCTGCGTCTGTGATAATCAGATTTTCTCTTCTCAGTTTATGAACTCATTTCTTGCTTTATATCATTATGATTTTATAATTTAGTGCTTTTGGTCGATTTGTTGGGCAGAGCTTGACACTTGAAGCCGTCAAGATGAATCGATTAAGCAAGATTTGAGACAATTATCAGGAGATGAAGCAGAACCAAATGGTTATTTGGCCTTAATTGATTTAATTTGTGAAAAATGGAAATGAAAAGTTCTTCATGTCCAAGGCGACCTCTTCAAATTGAATCAACCAAGACCCCAGAACTTAAAGATATTTAATTTATTAGGACATTTGATAAATAAAGCAGCAAATGTTCACATATGAGTGCATGATCGGTAATTGTGCTTGAAAAATAATTTTTTAGCAGCTAATTGTTTGATTTCTGTCAATCGACAGATTGTTTCGGCTGTGGGACGGTCTAAACCGCCATGTATGACACGTATATATGTATACTAGAACATCACAGCAATGTAACAAGTCTTGCTGCTCCTAAAAGTGTAAAAGGAAATGTAGGAGAGCTGGTCAGACAGGAAGAGAAGCTTCTATGTTTGTAAGTGAAGAAACAGAGCAAGGAGGGAACAGAATAATTGGACAGCAGCCCGCCGAAGCCCAAAGAGCAGCGCCAAGGCTCAGTGAGAGCCTTTTCTGGATGACTGCACTTTGCAGGACGTGCCCAGGCGCTTAACAAGTTCTCCCGCAAAACCGTGGCTGAGACGAACAACGGGGATGACAAAGATGAAATGTGTGTACGAGTGCAGGTTTTTGGTGAGAGTGAGAACAGAGAAAAGAAAGTGTGTTTGTGTTAAAGCCAGGCTTTTGGATTATATACATATATATATATATATATAAGCAAGTAATTCAGACAAATTGGCACAGTGTGGCGTAGAAACCAAACAGCTTGTCCCTTGAAATCTAAACTAGTCTTGTGTGTTTTTTTTATATGTAAATGCTCTCTTTGAAAGTGAAGCCAATGGTGTGTTTTGGCACACACTCACGTGTGTCTGAGAGACGGTGTCTTCGCTCGAGGCACAAAAAATATTTCCTGCCAGCCTTTGCCCTATTTAGAGCAGCCCTCCAAGCTGTGCATGAGCACTTCGGGCAGAAACATGCAAGTTACATAAACATTTGACTGCAAGGGTATGACGACGCAGAGTCTCTGTGACACATGGGTTCACAGCACCCGCCCTCGCTCTGCTCGCAGCAGTCAGGACCAGGGATGAAAAACACACAGTTGACTTTGCACGTGCGCTTGAATTTTATATTCGGCACAGACTTGATTTTCTGTCACAGTGGGAAAACTGCATAATGCTTCCAATTGTTAGTTTTTTTTTCAGTGAAAGCCACATAAACAGGCAGGTTTATTCAGTATTTGTAAAACAGCCTTTAGGTACATACAGACAGGATCAGGCGCAGCGAATCGCCACAGGGTTTGCTAGGCTGGGTGTGTGTCTGTTTGTGCTGAACGTAACCGCTGCGGAACAATCAGGAAATAACCGGCGATTAACCGGCTTAATCAAGGCCGGCGCTCGCTCGCTCTCATTCACCGTCTGTGTCAGTCGACCACTTTCTCTCAAAGAATCAGCTGCAAATCACATTAAGGAAATTAAGCAGCATAAATTGTAAACCAGAAACAGCTTTAGAAGTTGGTACGTGAAATAAACAAAGCCAGAGCACAACAGATACAGTGTCAGCTCAGTCTCTGCTTCACAGGCTTTTCAGGCTGACTGTGGAGGTTTGACCGTTCTGAGCGTCCAGGTCAACTTCTCCTCCACAGGTCGCTGCATTTTTTTTTTTTGGCAGACACCCCTCCAAAATAGTGTATCCCCACTCAAATGAATGGAAAAACGTACTAGATTTCAACAAGTCTTGACTAAAACAACTAACTAAAGTTGGGAGCCTTACGCATGCTGTTGAGTCGATACCAGGGGAAGAATACACACTTGCAAATATTTTGCAACGACCCCTCAAATCTGGTAATTTGGAAGTTATTAAGAAGAGACGACTCATTTCACTGTAAACTTGTTTGTCCAACAGACTCCGTGCCACCATCTGTTGGGCTGCGGTATGTCCTCTGCCAGCCTGCTCGCTGCAGAGCATTGTAAACACTCGACAGTCTGTTGGTGTAATGATGACACTGTTTCTAAACCAGCAAATTTAAAAAAAAGTGTGTGTGTGGGGGGGGGGGGCAACGATTTAAAGACACTGTCTTTCAGTTCATTTGAAATGTTGTCAGAGCTGTGCTCTGAGGTTGAATGCCCCCCCCGCCCCCCCCCCCGTTGGAATGTTTTGCTGGATGAATGACGCATGCTGTTGCGTTCGTCAGTGGCTTCGGGCGGCCGCTGCAAGATGCAGTAGCAGGAACGCGATGAAGCGGTGAGGGGGTGGTCAGACAGCAGCACATACTGTAACACCGCCAAGTAATGCTGTGTCATATTGAAAAGAGAAGGAAACAGGGCCTGTCTTATCTCCTCTGAGCTGCAAACACAACTTTTTATTCCAGTTCTCATAATATTCTAATCAAATCATGAACGCCTCGTGCCTTCCCCCCCAGGGTCTGGAACGCTCTGACAGATAATTATGGCAACGTGATGGCGGTGGACTGGAAGACGTCGCACACTCGTACGCTACACCTGCCCACCCTCAACCTCACTGAGCACGAGGTACCACACACACACACACACACACGCACACACACACACACACTTGTCTCATGTCATATTTGAAGGCTGCATTTGCATATTTCTACGCTCTTTATTTTTTTTAAACGTCGCCTTGCAGGAGGCGAGCCAAATGTAAACAAACAAGCGCTGTCCTCAATCTGCTTAACCACCTGTTTGTTGTCTCATCCAAATTCTCTCTCTCTCTCTCTCTTTTTCTCTCTGTCTCAAATCTCTGTCCTCCTTCCCCGGCGGACAGAAGTTAGACAACCAATCTCTGGATCTGTCGGATGACGAGGAGCTGAGGGAGCAGATGGATATGCACTCGATTATCGTCTCCTGCATCAACGATGAGCCGCTCTTCACGGCCGAACAGGTAGCTTTTCACGCTCCCAGTGATAATGTTAATGTAGCTCCGTCAACATCAGTATTTTTTTTCACAGTTTGAGGATGTTTGACAGCCAGGAGGGGCAGAAGACAAGACGTTGTAAATCAAATATCTGCGCCGCATGTGGCATATTTTCACCTAAGCTAAGCTAAGTAATGTTTTCTGGACGTAACACAGTTTAGCATTTAGCATCTTAACGTAATGTTGAGAGCAAGAGCCAGTATTTTTGGCTTCATGCATACACACTACACACATCCTGGGAAGCTTTCATGAATCTCGTGATGATTTAAAAGGGGTGAGCTACAAACAGACTGAACTAAAAACTAAAATAGCAACAAGGAAAAATTGCTCCTCCTCTATATCCACAAAACCAATACAGAAAACTCAGTGCCAAAGATGAAGTGCCGTTAAAGTGTGAATGTGTTTGTGTCTGTTGTGTAGGTGATAGAGGAGATCGAGGAAATGATGCAGGAGTCTCCAGACCCAGAGGACGACGAGAGTCCCTCGCAGTCCGACCTGTCCATGCTCTCTCAGGACCTCCACGCACTAAAACGCTCCGGCTCCAACACCAGCTACGAGGACCGTGAGTACACCACGGGTGCTTTTGACGTTACCGTGCTCACCCCTGTTGTGAGACAAAAGTGTCTTTTCACACTCCTCTTTGACAGTCATCCAAGCGACTTAGTGAAGTGCAATAGGTCGCTCGATGTGACACGCGAAGAAGCTGCTACGCACGTGCAGAAACTTCCTTACGTAATGTGTGACGGATGCAAACAGGCAGCAGTTACATCGTCGTTTCGCCGTTATATAATCAGCAGCATATATTTGGCTTGAACACACAGTTTCGAATGCCAGAGTGGTGTACAGAAGACTGAGCATTTGCACCCAGTTTGCCTCGAGGCTATAGATTTAGTTTCAGACATCTGCATATATTAACTACATCACGTCGTGTGTTTTACATATTTGACAGCAGGTAACGAGTCTCAGTATTTACACCACTTCTACCTTGGATCTTTGCCTTAAGGCCCAGTATAGACCTTAGGATACACTTCAGTGTAAAGCCTTCACCACTTTAATCTTATGTACTTTACAGATTTATGAGCTTTTAAAGGTTTAAAGCAGAAGATCGGGCCTGAGTGCTGATATTTAGCTGTGAATGGATGATTTTCAAATGTATTTTAAGTGTCTTTATCTAAGTTATGGCTTGGTTGAGCAATGTAATCTTCATTTGTTAGTAGAAGCCACTACATGATAGTGAGCATGAATATTCAGCATTATAATGTTGCATGTGGGAGTATTGTGGCTCCCAAAGTCAAACCGCCATCCTGTCATGTAGGATACTTATCGAATCTACCCTGTTTTCATACACAACATGCATAAATATACGACCTGTATCACCCGACGGCTTCCTAATATATCTGCACGCCATCTTCACCATCAGGGCTGCGTCAGCTGTCTGTGTCTGAGCTCACCGAGACTCTGGAGGAAGTGGAGACGGCCATTCGGCGCTACAGCGAAGAGCTGATACAGGCTCTGGCCCTGCGAGACGAACTGGACTACGAAAAGGAGGTACTTTGAGCTTTACGGCAACAAGGCGACATCATCGAGATGATTTTAAAGTCAGACAAACAGTGATGCCTGGATGTAAATAAGTGTTAAAATATTAGAAACTTGATTTGAAGATGGCCTTTTGACTCCGTAGAGAAAAATAGATTTCTGTAATTCTATGTATAATTAAAAGTAATAATAATAAGTGCAGTTTGATCATTTGAAAAAACAACACACATTGAGGAGTTTTCCATTTGCAAAAAACAGGTGAAGAACAGCTTCATCTCGCTGCTGATCGACGTGCAGAACAGACAGAAGGAGCACCGCGAGCTGCTGCGGAAGAAGAAGAAGATCAGAAGTACGACGACAACCGGGCCCAACGGCCAGAGAACAGCCAGCACGCACATACCGGGCACGGTGAGTCATGTGCTGACACGGTGTGAGAGGCATAAACAGAGACAAACACATTTGCTCTTGTGTGCATGATTACAATGACGATCAGTGGAATAGACACACCTATACGCAGACACACTTGTTCAAAGTATCAGCAGAAATGCATGACCTGACAGATAGTCTGCATGGATGAGCAGCCTTTGTACCAGCACCGAGGGTTCGTGCCGAACCTTTTTTTCCCTCCTCTTTTCTCTTAACACAGAAGCGTCCTCATCTGTCTCTGCTCTCTTTTCTTCCCTCCTTCCTCTCACTCCTTGTAGCTCCTCACTCTGGAGGGACTCTCCAATGTCATTCAAAATGGCCTTCGTCAAACTTTTGGCAACACAGGAGGGGACAAACAGGTGCCCCCGCTCTTTCTTTCAACTCACTTTCAGCTTTTCTTTGCAGATTTTTATCTGCCCTCTTTATTTTTTCCTTTCTATCACCGGCCTGTTTGTTTCTTTCTCAACAGCTAGCGCTGGCGTTCGGTGTGAAACTAAAATTTTGTTCATTTATTTCGCCTGTTCTCTTTATTTATTATATTTATTTATTTTATTTCAGTTCTTCACTTGTCTTTTTATTTATTTTATGTTATCACAGCCTTTACATCATTGTCATCTTATTATTTCTTTATAATAAGCATCATTGCTTTCTTAAGCATGCTTTAAGTCTCTGAAAGGTTGAAACCAGCTACCATATGAACCTGCTCTTGCTTACCACATGTTCATACCATCATATTTTATCATCCTTTTACAACACTGAAGCATTTTTTTGTTTTAAGAGTAAAGTCTGTACAATGAAAATATGTGTAATTGCGTCTTACATGATCTTCTCTCTTTCAGTACCTGACCACAGTAATCCCTTATGAGAAGAAAGCCGGCTCCCCGTCAGTCGAAGACCTCCAGATCCTCACAAAGAGTGAGTGTGTCGCAGCACGCTTGTTTGTTTGTCATGTTTTTCAGTAGTTTTCAGTGTTTTGCCTCAGTACTTCTTTCTCTTCTACTTACTTCTTCTCTCCCCCGCTAGTCCTCCACGCCATGAGGGATGACAGCGAGAAGGTGCCGGCCCTGCTAACAGACTACATTCTCAAAGGTAAACGCACACAATCATCAGAAATGTTCAAATGTCAGTGAGGAGGATGAAAAAAAACTGAGCAGCTTTAGTCACACCAGCTTTAATGCAGTAATGTTAAAAGAAAAACCTCAAAGCGTCCCAAAATCGGCCTATATTTAGAGGCGTGCGTCACAGCCAGGTGACTTTTGTTTGTGTCAGTTCCACCTGACACTCAGAGCTGGCCCCCGCCCTCTCCCCATTACTTGAAAGAGGAAGTGCAAAGTTCGTGTCTTCTTTTTTCAGGGAAGCTGACGGTAGAAAAGAAAACAGTAGCACTCAACACAAACATGAATAAATGCTTGACTGTTGACCTGTACCTTCCTTGTCTTTCGTCTGTGCTGCATTGTCCTTTGGGTAGCTCTGGTATGAGAGCAAGAGGAAACCGAGGTTTGTGAGGCACTGACACATTAACACAGATTCTTCGTCACCTTCAGCCTTCTCTTCTGAGCCCTGTCCAACACCTCTTTCTCTTTCTCAATAGTACCACTGTCTCTTCCTCCCTCAAAAAAAGCAGCAGCCTCCCCCTCGCTCGCTCTTCGCTGTAGTTCCCATCGTGCCGTGCGCCGCTTGTGGCTGCACCACACCTACTCCGTAACACGCAAACACACCCTCGCACATGATTCCCTCTTTACGGCGAGCTTGTAGTAGCAGCTGTTCACGTGTCTGCTTCTCACCTGTTTTTATTTTTTTTATTCTTCTTCTTGTTTCTCACCCCACATTCCCCCCCCCCCCCCCCCTGTGGTAGTTGCTCTTCCATAATTTACAGCTCTACATACATCTGCCATGAAAACGGCACTGATCACCGGCTGATCTGGTCTTGTCTCCACAGTTCTTTGCCCCACGTAAAGCCAAAGGCGAGCCTCGCGTTTCCAGAACCCATTGGACCATCAGAAGACGGTTCAGGTTATCCAGAAGAATCCAGATAATGGATTAAAAATCCAAATCTTTCCTCCTTTTTATTTTTCTTTTCTTCAAAACATAGACTTTCTTTCCTTGTGGTACTTTTTTTTAAACCCTGCCGCTGTTTTTGCTCCGAAGATTTTAACCTAGATTTAACCTTTCAGTCTGTACAGTCCATTTCTATGTTTTAACTTTTTTTTTTTAAGCCTGAGAGCTACAGCCCTGTATATTCTGACTGCATGATGACTTGTCTATGGATGCCAGTAAATCAGTATTAGTTTGGACACCTCACTTCCCGATTAGCCAGCGGCTCTTTAGCGGGAGAAAATGGGTCAGGTGTGTTTTTAAGTCCATGGGTTTTCATCAGCAGGCCGTGTCGTTCATGCCTGACGGGGGGGGGGGGGACACATCCTGGCAGAGACTGAAAGTGCGCGGCTGGTTGTGATATCAAACATAAATCCCGTTTTTTCCTTTGCCATAATGACATAAATTGTTGTTTGGTTGCATTATAACGTTTCGGGGTTGAAAACTCTGCTTGCTAATGATCAAAGAGCAAACCCTTTAATTTTAAAACCACAAATCGTAGGTCCACTTGTCTTTGCATGTTGATTTGGGGTTTACGCTCTATATTAGCTCTTAGCTGAATGTGAAAATGAAATATTTTGTATACGATGAAGAGAAGTTGCACAGTTTTTGGGAACTTTTTACTTTTTGAAAAAGGGAATAAAAAGTCTTGATAGAGTAACAGCTGAATGAACAAAACATATAAAGCATATTTTTGGAGATGGGGTTTGTTTTAAGCGAGATTAGGGACTTCAGTAGCCAACATCATTTTGTAAATGCTGTCCATTGACCTCTAAGCCCTCGAGTAGTGACCGCCATCCCCAACAACTTTATCACTTCCCCAGGAGTCGTCATTACTTGAGTCTGCAAATACCTCTTATTACATTTTTGCAGTAGTAGACCATGACTGAACCGGTCATTAGATAAATAGCGTAGTTAGAACTATGTTAGGTTTGATAAATGTGTAGTGTAGATTCCGTTACACGTTGTGGGTTTCCTCTATCTGTTAACCCTTTAATTGTTGTGTACGTTCTGTGGTAGCAGTTTAGTCTGTCAGTGATCTGGTCATGTCTTAGTGGAGATACTCGAGTACGTCTCACTAGAGTAGCATTAGATGAAGCTTAGGAGCTTAAGCTAGCGGTGCCAAAAGCACGTCAACACGACGAATCGTTGTCATGCATCCGTTCCATCGATTCACCTTAACGGTCGTATTGAAAACAACCTTAAAGGGGCACTCCACAGTCCATCAACCCTGATGATGTCATGAGGGTCATCTTGGCTCGGACTAGGGTTGTTACAAACCCAAGGTACGTTTTAAGAAGTTTGAAAGATGTGGGTGTTTACCCGGCAGGGTTTAGGGTCAGGTTGCATTATGGGAATTGTAGGATCATGTGTTTTCTGGACTAAAGTTCTCAGCCTGTGCCCCGTCGATTTTGACCGTTCTTTTTTTAACTTGCAAGTCTCCCAACTTTATCATAGTGTGACACTCTGGGGCGCCTCTTTTAAAAAACAACGTGTACGTGTCAACAGCAGGTCGGTATGCGAACATTCAGATCACCAGCTACTACAGGTGCACCACACACTGTCAGATCAGGTCTAGTCTAGCTCTCAGGTACGATTATCAGTGTTAGTAGTTTTAAAATCTTGTTCTGAAAGGTACTGACATTCCTGAGTCTTTGTTTCTGGCGACTTCAACTTGCTGTACTTTTTAACTCTTCACAAATTTCTCTATAAATACCTGGACGAGCAGGTGGAGGTAATCACGGGAGCCTCCTGACTAAATCAGGTTAGCATTACAGATGATTGATCATGTCAATGTTTAATGCTTCATGTCTTAGACGCTGCTTACTTGTGACAGTAGTAGGTGTAGCCAGCAGTTAAATGGCTGCAGTAGCATCGGATTGGCAGTCTAGTGGCGATAGCGTAGATGCAGTTTTAACATCAAGCAGCCACTTTGATTTGTTAGACATAAAATGGTTAATATGAGAAAGTGAGACTCTCTTAAATAAAGGATGAACTTTCAATGGTTACATTTTGAAGCATGTCTCTCATGCATGTAGCCAGAAGAGAATGGGAAGATGAAAAGGGGCGTGATAAAGTTCATGGATGTTGGGGAAGATTGCACAAAGCGTTGCTTAAATTCGAGGGGTCCATTTATTCTTTTGTAAAAGAAAACAAAAGCTTGGAGTGCTGTATGTGACTAGATGAGCTTTAGACAACATCCACAACCTAGCATGTGCTGCGTGCACTTTACTGCAGATACATTTCTAATGATGAATCTTTTTTTGTTGTTTGTTTGTTTACGAACATATTAATATCACACTAAAGGGACACATGCATGTCAGCAGTGAGATGCAGAAAAACTCAAAGCAGATCATTTGAAATGCTCTCAAAAAGAGCAAAGTCAAACGTGAGATGAAAACATCCCTCAATAGATCCCGATCTTACAAAATGACACCGACTGTGTAAATGTTTTGGTTCTAATCAAATGGCAGTCAGTCAGCAGATGGAAGTTACTGGAGGATCTCGTCTCAGGCCGGAGCCCCACGTCTGGTCTCTCGTTAGCAGACATATCAGCACAATTTAGAGATTTATATTTATATATGTACAACAAAACAAGTAAAAGAGGCTGCCTTTGTAAATGCCTGCAAATCTTTTGTACATTAAACCGACTCCTTTTTGTTTTTAATGCAAAATAATCCCCCAGTTTGGGGTTTTATGTGTACTGTCTCACGTGGTACTGCAGTATATTAATTTATTATGTAAATGTTCGTTTTGTAACCATATTATTGACTGTAATGGTACAAGTGTTTTGTGCCCACATTGCATTGCAACTCATTTCAAATAAATTAATATGTGAAGACTTTGATGGTGGTTTTGGCTCACTGTAAGCTGTGTGACATTGTTTTATTAGATTCTGTACCCACAAACTAGAAAGTCATCTATCCTCCATACATAAAGTTTTCATCAACTGACAGACGAATGACAAATTAACATTTTTATGGTTATTATTGTTTAATTATCTTCTCTCAATCTGTAAAGGAGTACACAGTTTGTCTAAAAGAAACACTGAGCAGTCACATTGACACCGTGCGTTAAAAAATTGGTTAACATATAAAATAAAAGCGGTCGAGAAGAGCCTGAAAAGTTTCAAATTTCACTCCATGTTTATAACTTGAATACATCTGAATAATTCACAAGACCGTTTGCTTGAATGTTGACGTCAAACTTTGTCGATTGAGGACGATGAAGCCTGAATCATTTGCTGTATTTAATTCAAACTGAGCCAGCAAAGTAGCAACCAACCAAATCCAGTCCCCGTGTTTTAAAATGTTCTCATTCAACACTCAATCAAACAGTTCCTGCTAACTAAATATTCCAATCTTACCCAGCTGGACACCTTCATCCTTTGCTAGCTATAATTTGTAAAACTCGTTATTCAGTTTCTGGCAAAATGTCTTAAAACGCAGTGAATGTTGAGGCAAAGCGAGAAAAATGCTCTGTGGATTCAGTATCTCAGTTACTACTGACTAACTTGATGGCACTCGCAAGCTGCATCCACCAAAAGTTTCCAGTCATGGAGACCTGATTGAAAATGAATGTAAAATAAAAAAGTATGCCTCTTACAAAATGACCAGATAAAATGACCCTAGAGTGAGAAATGTAGAAAAAGGCTAGATGTTTGCTGCATCACCGTACATTCAGTATCTTTGGTTTCTTTAGTGTTTTTTCTCAATGTCTGTTTTCAGTGATGTTGAGCACGTCTGTCCGGCTTTGTCCGTCCCGCTCAAAACATTTCTCCGGTCGTGTTTTAATGTCAGGGCTGTAACATTCCCACTTCCCTTCTTCTCTCCTAGTTGCCGCGGTAATTCCAGCGATCTTGTCGTGTGTCATGTTTTGGCTTCTCTTCCTTCGTTTTTCATCATAAGAGAGAGGAAACTTCCCCTCGGCTATGTCTGACCTCTTTCCAAACCACGGTGACCTTTTAACCGGTTCAGGACTTCAGGCCAAACGTGGTGCATTTCATGTGAGCGAGCGGCTGCACGTTATCCAACTTGCAGATTCAGGGTCGGGCTCACAGGTTGGTGTCGGTGAACATGGTGTGCTCCTTCCTCACGGTGCTGAAACCTTTGACGGTGTCAACGAATTCTTCATCGTCCATGAACTGTAAGGCAGAAGGGCTTGTTAAATACACAGGGCTCCTGATTTAAATAGGTACATAAGATGTTAGTAAGACATGATTCTTTTGTCTGAGACCAGAAGAATTAGAAAATACTTCAACAGCAGTAACAGAGTGGTCAGCAGGTTCAGCATACGTTTTTGGGGTCTCTCACCATCCCACTGTCATGGCCTGAAATGTTTGGGTCCCACGCTTCATCGTCTCCCGTGAGGGACTTCCCATCCATCACCTGGCTGACGCTGCGCCTCAGGGAGCTCACACTGAGGATCCCCAGCTCGCCCTGAGGTGCGCCTTCGCCGACAGGCTCGCATTTAGCCTCCAGCACTTCCTGTAGGGAGGGAGGATCGATGAGGACGGCGTGCGCACGTGTGCGGCTACATTTTTGTGTGTCTCTTTTGAGGCTTCTGTTTTTGTTTTTTTTTTACCTCTATCTTCATGGTGAAGCCCTTGAGCGTTACACTGTTGGAGAAGGCTGTCGTGTCAGGCACGGTGTCAAACTGAAAAGGAGAGCGGAAGAAATGCAATGCATGATCATTTGCACTCTGGCAGAAAAACAGAAAAACATGGACGGCGTGTGAAGGCGCGTGGAAGTGCCAACTAGCACGCATCACATATTTTATTTTTCCCTTTTTTATTAGGCCGTTCCTTGAGATTAAAAATCTACTTTATGGCAAACTGGCCACCGTATTACACATCACATTTAGCATAATTAGTTAAAAAGAAACATTAAATGCGGATGGCAAAATCCAGCTTAATAAAAATATTTATACTGCAGCTGAATAAATCTTAAACTAACATTAACAATGGCTGCATTCCATTCAGTACATTTTAATGAACATCAGTAAGTGAGTGTCTCCTCACCAACATGGAGTTGCTGGGTGGATAAACAGCCATGGGACTCCTCTTCTGCATGGGCATGGCCACCAGCGGGGGTCTCTCTCTGGTGAAGGGAGGTTTGTTCAGGGCCTAATGCGGGATCATGAAAGGGGAAAAAAAAGAGTTTTCTTTACATGAAACGTTGCTTTCAGGCTCCCGAAAGTGATGTCACACCGCGCCCGCACTACATCCTGATGAAACAAAGGGAATTTCAAAGGAGGACCTGTGATGTTGGGATCACTTCCTTCCCTTTTGCTGTCACCCTTACCCTGTGAAGCATGACACACAAGATGATAGCCAGCAGCAGCAGGGCGATGCCCGTCATCACCACGATGAACCACAGCTCCCGGACGACCGTCTGGCCTCCCTGACCTCCCTCTGCCCGCTCACTACCACCCCTTCCACCTCCTCCGGGAGGAGTGGGGCTCGGTGAATCTGGAGGATTTTAAACGCATGCAAGGTTTATTACTGATCTGATCCGAGGTCTAATGCCAGTACACAGATGTTCTGTCAGACAACTTGTCCCAAAATATCTTTAAGCTTTCTTTATTTCCTCAGGTTTACATCTGATAGTACGCCACAAGTTAACACTCAGAGAGAGAGAAAGATGATCACGCATGTACTGTAGAAGAGATAACACTGTAACTGGAGACACACTGGAGCTCATGGCCTAGTTTCTATCCTGCGGATAGCACAATAACAGGCCACTTTTATCTTTTCATCCATTTATATTTCCACAGACGTCTGCAGTCTTAAAGATGTCAAGTCTCTGGTTACATATTGGTACCCTACACAGTATGTTGATAGACCCTGCTGTGAGTATAATAATGCCACAATTTCATGCTACTTTCCAGGATGTTCCACCTATTTGTGTCCAAGATGTTGTGTAAATAAGTGAAAGACTCACCAGTGCTAGGGTCCGTGGTTCGGCCTGTGGCAGGGGTGCTGGCAGCCCCTAGCTGTGTTATACATCGATCAGAAGGGCGAAGACCTGCTGGGGCGTTTAGGATCACACCTGTTGCCCCATCAATATTTTACACCTGATACTTTTACTTGCTCTCCTCAGCAGCACACAAACAAGGAGACGCTTAAAGAAAACGTCAGACCCTCCATGTCTTCTTCTTCTTTCCTTCCCCCGAGACTAATGTTTCCTAGAGAGCAGACCCTGGGAGAAACATAGTTTCTAGTATCAGGGCTAAAAAAAAAAAAAACAGAGCCTAAACTATATGTGTTCCTCTGACGCTACGAAACTCCCATCAACCTTTGCTTTTCTTGAGCAGTGCCATGGTAACAGCCAGGTGTCAGGTTGCAGTTTTAGCTGAAGAGGCATGGTAGCAGCCATATCACCCCTCTGATCCTCAGGTGCACCATTTGTTTCCACGCGGCCACGTGTGTTATATTTCAAACGTGTGTGTTCATCCTTTATGTTTGAACCTGCTCTGATGTTTCTCGCAGTCTCCGCCGAGCTGATGCAACCCTGCAGATATTACACTCCCCGACGTGCATGTTGCAGCATAAAAAGACACCAGAAAGCATACAAAACTTTTTTTTACAAAGAGAGGTGACGCCATCTCTCACCTCACAATTTCACCTCAACTGTTTGCATGTCAAAGTGTCCTTGAGCAAGGCACGGGGTGGACACGTCCCCTACATTAATGTGTCACACTTTAATCATAGCTATATTTTAATCCTGACATGTCATTCGAACTTTTATGTCCTGTCATCATGACAGACGGGCTGATCAACACACGCCCCGCCTGTTGTCTTGGCGTCGACGCTTTAACGAGCGCAGTAATGTCAGGAGCAGCGTCCAGTGCAAACTTCACACCTGTGACTAGATCCCATCTGACCACCTTGTTGAAAAAAACTACGCTACCAGAATCTCCCCAAGTGAAGTCTTCTTATCATATTATAATAATGACACATTTTTGTCTTCACATAAAAGAGAAAATGAAGCGATTTAATGAGGCCACGAGCAGAATTGCAGTGTATTTGTTCCTGTGACTAAATCTGTCAGAACCCTCATTATATTATGTGACAGCAGGCTGCAAGTACTATCTTATTATTGCATTAATTATCTTAATTACCTCATTAGCAAAATCAGTCATCTTATAATGAGACTGTGAATTTAAGGGAGGGGAGTCTCTCTTTTCTCTCTCAGACAAAGATAACACAGCTGTGTATCTTAGCTTCTATGTTTTTCATGTATGCAAGTGTCTTAAGCTGAAGATAAACCTCTAATATTAATACAGCGTAATCATGTTTATGTTCCAACAAAGGATATTTAAAAGTTAGGAGAGATTTGAGCGAGAAAGATGTGAGCAACAAATGAGAATTTTAGCATCAGTGCTTTTTAAAAGCCCACACTCTTAACTTAAAATGCATACGTGCAGTGTTTGTTGCAATGTGCTGCATGACCACACGATGGCGCTAAGCAGCAGCTGCTGATTGCGTTGTTGCGAGGCAGCATCCAGTTTAATGAGTCAACAGTAGAAGGAGAAACTCAATATGCAAGTGCAGCTGCAGTGGCCCTCGTCCTCAGTCCCAGCTATTATGGCTCGATACTGTCACGCCAAGGCTGACAACAGTTGCGCGCGCCCACGGGGGCACGCACGCTCAGAAACACGTCAACTAAACCTTCTCTATCAGGACGACGAGCTTCAAAAGAAAGTCACATATCTGTGTGTCGTTCTCAAGTGACCTCTAACTGTACATGTACATGTTGTTCATCTGCTGTGGAGGGGATGATTGAGGATGACAGGCAAAGAGGTACGGCAGCAGATTTAGTAACAGTTTGACAGGGTGTTCATGGCTGTGCCGCAGGAAGGCATAAAACTTTTAAATGTTAACGGCATCCTGGGATGATTTGAGGAAGTTGGATCAGGACCAGGTTGTATTTTACTGTTTGTGGTGTTGTTTTCTTCTTCTTCGTCTCAGAATTTCTAAATTAAACACGATTCTCCACAGGGGTCCGGACAATGGGGCCACGCAGACAGTAATATTTTACTATGATGTATGTGCCCGCTTATAATATTAACGAACGCCTTCACTCAGAAATGAGTTGTTTTTCTTTGTGACTTCACCTGGATGTTTGACCTCCACCATGCAGAGTGATGGATGTGCAGCGTTTGACACCAGAAGACTGTTTTCACATTTGTCACGTCTCTGTGCTCACCTCAAATCTGAGTGCTCGTACAAGGGATTTGTGACACCATGAGTAGTCCTCAAGCCAATTGTGGTTCAATAAGAAAGACATAAAAAATATCTTGGAAACATTTCAGCCAGTGAGACAAAACATTTTTTTTTTTATAATGTTAAAAATGTATAAAGTCTTAAAAAACAGTTTTAAATACTTATTATGAAATCCTTCCTAACCCTCAGGCGTCAGTTTTATTTACTACCCTCTTAAGTCATTAAGCACAAAAATGACTTCCAAAAATCTGCTATTAAAAACTACAAATTAATATTTTTCCAGCTTTTTTCTGCATAAATCAACTTCAGCCATGCTCAAAACTAACAAGCATCCAATCGGAGGATTTTAACACTTTAAATGCCAGTTTGATTACTGGTTGTTATTTATGAAAAAATGGGGAAAGTAGTCATTTTCCCTTTTTTCATAAATAACATCAGGTAGTAAAACATTTGTTCCCAGTGTTCTATTGATCTATTAGAAAAATCTAAATTTAAATTCCAAAAATTGAGAAGAGAAACTTTGTTACAAAAAATTGTGCCATATGCACAAAACGATAAAGAGGAAAGATTCGCCCAAACGGACAAAAATGTTCATGGTGACAGATGAGGGTTAAAATATAACACGTGTCCGTTCAACTCATATTCCCATTTTTATCTGACTTCAGCGTTCTGACCAATTTTTCAGACTCTAGTAATAATCCTTAAGTTCAAAAGTCCATTAGAGATAACATTGTTTTTTAATTACTTTTTGATATAGCAACATTTCTTCAGGGAGAAATACGCTGTTAATCTTCACAAATCCACACCTCAGTGAATAGAGAGGGATTCTAACTCATCTTCTAATTTTCTTACAGACATTACTGTAAAACTTTGGCCACATCTTTGTGCAAGACAGCAACTTTAAAAGCAACGCTGCTATATAATAATCCTACCAAAACAAGGTGATTATTTAACACTTTCTCTGGCCATTGGTTCCCAGTTCTAGACATCACCACTCTGTATAGCAGAGGAGGGGGGGGGGGGGCACCCACATTAACTAACAGCTCATTTGATTTATTTTTACAGATGAGCTCTCCTCCCTCTAATACCCTAATCAGCATTCATACCTTGCCGTGATGATTCGGGACAATGCTTTTTTATTGAGGAAGTGATCTCACCCTTGAGTGCCAGAATCAGCCTTTTTTACAGCCCATCTCCTCGGGGCCTCATCCATCACCAAGGTGTCTGGGCGACACGGCCGCTAGACACATACTAACTCATTTAAGGAGAGGGACATACGGGGATATATCACTCAAGATCACTAACTCACTTACTGACGGCTGATGTGGTGAAACATCTCCAGCTTGTTCCAAATCCCTTGGTGCACTTTGTGAGTTTTAACCACTGGTAAATAAGGAGATTATTTAGCTTCTGCTGACAGATAAGGGCTGATAAAGGACAAATGGGTTCCCTTGGATTTTAATTTGTCTTTCTATCTATTCATCCATCTTTATTCTTCAGGTTCAGCCGCTCTCATCTACTCTCCTTGTACAAAACAAGATCACATGCTTCATGTTACAGAACCAATTGTGACTGATTGCAGCTGAAAGCCGCACGTCTCTCTGCAGCTGATACTTCCTCTATCGACTGTAAACTCAATCAAAAACCATGTAATGCTACAAAATATCTGCTTGTTCCATCGCCAGTCTAACAAAGGCAGAGCGTTCCTCATCACGCCAGTGATTTCCAATTACTTTTTTAAATGAGTAGTGTCAACGTGGCTGTAAGAAATGTTGGTTTGTGTTGTTTTGACCCCTTATTTATGCCCACAAGTGATAACAAGATATAATAGTAAAACGTGCACTGTAGCAGCAGCATAAGTAGAGAACAATCATAGTCAAAGAACTCTCTCAGCAAACATTAGCCACAATAAGCTACTGTTTATGCCAGATCAAGGCTGTAGCAGCTTTGGTGAAGGCCACAAGATGCCGCTGAAAGTCTTGGAGGAGATCTGGTAACCTTCAGTAAAGAAAGTTTTATTTCCAAGGTTGAGAATAAACCTTGAAACTCAATGAGTCATCATGAGTTAAAGCAACATTGTGGAACTTTTTTTTTACTATGAAAGAACTGATTTTAGATCATTTATTATTTCACTGATTTTGGTGAAACTGGATCATATTTTATATCATTTTCTGATGTCTGGCTGCTCTGCTGTTAGCTAATGTTAGCTCAGTCTGTTAGCAAGTTTGCCCAAACTGTGAGCTCAGCCCTTCAAGGCGTTTAGTGGTCCACAGGTGTCTTAGACCACTGAGCAGGCCCAGGGTGTGGGTGAATGCTGATGGGGAGTGGAGCTGGTGTGGTGCCAGAACTGGAGCCAGCAAGCGGGCGATAGACATAATTACAGAGGCAAAAAGACTTAAGGTGACATTGACAGGGGGGAAAAAAGAAGAGAGTGACCGAGCAGTGACAGACAAGAGTAACTCTGGGGTTGAATTTTAGTCGTTGGTGAGAGCTTGGTGAAATAAACGCCTGAAAGACAGACGCCGAGCTGGGCTTCTTGCTGTTAGACTTGTAAGTAATATTAGCTTGCTGCTATGTCAAGTGTTGTTGCACCTGCTAGATGTTTGGCTGTTAGCAAAGCTGTCAACTCGCTAGTTTTTGATCATAAATAATATAAATCATAAATACACGTGTGCACAGCTGTCAATATTTATGACAGCGGTATGGCACTCTGAAACTGGGGGTGCCAAATCGCAAAAAAAACACAGTGTTGCTTTAACGTAATGAGTGAACATTCATTTAAAGAGTTTTAAACCTGTCTGTTGTGTACAAACTGTTAAATACAATATAAGGATTTGGTCTTGTGCTCATATATCATATCACTTACCTACAACATTACAAGGTGCTTCAGAAGTTATAAATATATTAATAAATATTAAACAAAATATGAGCTAAAGAAAAAAAATGCTTATAAATGTTAGATACAAGGGGGTCAGAGCACAGCGTTTCCAAATTACTACTACCTTTGACCTAAAACTATATAAACATGTTGAGAAGGAGTTTCTCAGGATGAGTGTACAATGAAGCGATGAGTTGACTCTCTGTCCTCCTCTGGCATCTGAAGACCAGCACTCCCCAGAGCTGCTGCTAGACTTCATTACATTGTAGCTGTTAATTATAAATCTCCAACCAACTGGGCTCTGATGGCCTAAATGTGCCATAATGGGCCTTACTTGGAAATCACAGCCCATTGTCAGACTGTGCAGAATAGGCTGCGCCCACTTACCAGCTATTAATTAATTTGTTTCAAAGCCTTTCTGTCTCTTTATTGAGAAAGACGACGACACTCAGATGATATGAGCGTTGCATTAAGGGGATGATCTTTATTGCCCAAGAATCCACCTGAGAATGAAATAGCACGGCACAGCTCATCCAAACAAAGCTTATTTGCATCTTTAAACATCTCTGTTGGCATAAGACATGACGTATATACAGCAAAACGTACAGTACATACATTTAAACTGGCATATTGCTGCCATCAGCTTGTCACAAAAATATGCACATTATAGTGTCACAGTACCTTGAGTAAAATAAGGAGCAAGACTTGGGCGTTTTTAATTCACTGTACTGAGATTCCTTCCGTGTTTAATCCCTTCATTTAGCATGTGCGGAAAAAGACAAATTTCAGATATAACTACTCTTCACACAAAACACACTAACAGATCGACAGAGCGCCATCACCAGTTTCCCCCAAACTTTATGGCTAAAAGGAAAAGTAGTGCACAAATTTCATCCTACACATAGACTTCTACCATAGAAAGGGCATCAGATGCCCCTCTATTCCAGATTATACAGTATGGCAGCCATTTTACATAGTTAAAGTTATATCTATGGGTCTACAACAACTCTACGACATTATGATCTTCAAGTACATACTCCAATTATAATCACTTGAATTTCATGATATGGTATACATAGGTATCAGTGCTGTAGCAGAGAAGCTAGTAAAAAATTATCTTACAGTGATATCATTTAAAAATCTTTTTTAAAAAATTATCATCCACTGTAATTGCTTTAATCTACTCTTAATTAATGCCACATTAGTAAATAAAAAAAACAGCAAACGAACAGAGACACTTTTAAATAAATATCACTTTGCTGTTGTACAGTCGTACCATGACATTAAGTACTCTTTCCCTGAAATGTTCTTCTAAAATCAGGAGGCCGGTTATTGTTTAATGAGACTCTGACCGCTTAATTGCTTCCCTTTAATCGTCTATATATGAATGTAGTGAATAGATACGTTTGCGATACACAACACAGCAGGGATGCAGGTTTATGTGAATGTCTTACAGGCCACATCATATTATTGTGGACATATGCTGGTATTATTCAATAGTATGAGTCTTTACTCTTTGGCAAGACTTACCTCTTAGGACATGTTAACTTTTTCTATACAAAAAGGACAAAGAAAGTCAAATCATTTAAAGGCTTTCTAAATGCACTAGAATGCAGATTAACAGGCTTCAAGATGGATGAAATAATCCATACGGATCTTCAAGTATCAGGTGGTCTTTTGACAAAAGAAGCTCTACTTTTGGCATGTAACTGTTAATATCTCTAGAAGGCGATTTCTTCCGCTTTTTCTGCTGTTTGTCCATCCGTCTTCAACACTTCACGAGGGTCGCAGACAGCAGAGATGACAATGTCCTCGTTGTCAAAGACGCTAAATGCAAATTAAACTGCTTCTTTCGCTTCCATTCAAACCTTTACTGGGAGTAGGAAGGGTGTTGCTCTAAAAGTGTTCCCGGCTGCTTGCCTATCGAACATACTTTCCGGCGATTGCAGATTCATAACTTTATTGTCAAAGCTGAAATGGACAAATACATAGTGTCAAACCACGGCATTACCCGTTATCCTTCACTTCCTGTCGTCCTAACCTGCTTCCGGGGGTCAGGACGATGATAAATGGCTGTCTGTGTGTCGGGTCAGGCTTTGGCCTCCAGCAGTTCGAGGAACAGTTTGTGCATAGGCACGCGGCCGTCCTGTTTGATGCTGCAGAAGTGCTGGACAGCACGCGCAGCTGTCTGACGGAGGAGAGGGAGGGTCATGATCAGTTTGCCGGCCCTCCGAGGATCCTCTGGGTGGTGGGTGACCTCGTAGTCCTGTAGGGCGGCATGAAGGACGTCCTGGAGTCTCTGAACCGCTTCTGAGTCCTCGATTTGCATGGAGTCTATAAAGAGAAATGGAATTGAGTGGGGGTAAATACAAAATTACAACTAAGCTAGAGGCTCTGTGAGGCTAAAGTTAGACACAGCGGTGCTTTGACCTAACACACTAGATTGGCTTACAATGACAATGCTGATATATTGCAGGTATAGCGTCTAGAGCCACACTGCTGGCATGTCCAGAAATACTGCCAATCTCTGTAATATACCTGAGTTGGCGAGTGCGATAGCCTTGAGGACCACAAACTCCTCCTTCTCCAGCCCCATGGTTTTATACTTCTTCACCAGCTGCAGGATGGCGTTGTTAAGGTCAAGCAGGCCGGCCAGCTTGGACTGCTCCTCGTCCATGATGTAGTCCTCCGCGTACACCAGCTTGTCCTCCATGCCCAGCGAACGGAACACCACTCGAAGAATCAAAATCTCCATCCAGCCGCTCTGCAGTAAACTCATCTGGTCAGCCAGAGAGAGGGAGGGGAAGCCTAGAAAGATGAGAGGATAAAAAAAATGGCCCGTTAATTGGGATGCAGAAAAGAAAGACTTTAAATGAACACTTGCGCCGGGACAAGTAGCGTATGAAGGTCTCATCAAGGTTAGACTTTGACCTGTGAAAATATATTGTATTCTGTGGCTTTGGAACTAAAACAATGAAGAATTAGATGAGAACAATGATACCACTTTTAGTTCTGTGCAATAAATATGAAGCTGGAGCCAGCGTGGTTAGCTTAGCTTAGCATAAAGAAGACTGGAAAGAAAGCAAAATGGCTAAAAAAAACCAGTGTGTCTGGTTATTTTTTTGGTTTTGTTTTTTGCTGGATTTGCCCTCAGTTACTGATTTAGAGGCAAAATTTGTGACCTTTGGAGATGAGGTCAACACTTCCAGATGCTAAGCTAGCAGTCTCTTTAATTGACAAAGCTGTATAGCTCCTCCTTCTCATCTTGCTTTAGTTGACGACTCTTCAAGCTCTATTATAGCTCAACGACAACTACATCAAGTTTAAACAGTGGTTGACTGTCTACATGATAATAATAATTTGTATAATAATATCACAGATGATACAGATTAGAAGAGCACAATGCAAAGGGCATAACAAAGGACAGAGGGAGTGAATAGGTGGTGAATTTAATTACACTCTGTAGGACACACCCACTTTGATTGACAATTACACCCCACAGGAGTATGATTAAACCTGCTCACGTCCCACACATAAACCTGCATAGACACGCTCACACGCGCGTTTACTGTAATTAAATAGACAATTTTACAGAGCGAGGGGAGGAAGGGGAGGCGTTTGTATTTTTGACACCATCGGTGATTGTTATCAGGATCCATTGCTCTTTACAATCACCACGGGGATGCCAGTGGCGCCCCTTTCCCTACTATCGCTCCCTGATTGATTGGAAACGCTGTCTGTGCGCAATTTCATTGGTCGATAGGGATCAGTATTCTGGCACTGGATCATCGATCAGGGACAGAGACCTGTGCGAGTGTGTGTGATGAAATCTCAGGCAATATATTGATAGATTTAAGGACAAATACAAGTTAAACCTTCAATAAAGAGACAAGGCCACGTTTCCAAGAGACAAATGATTTTTTTTTAAAGCAAAGGGCACAGAGGGCAATACGGAGAGAGAAATTGTCCAGCCAGTTGTATCATATCAACAACAACGCACCAGCCAGTCACACCATAGTCGCTTTCACACACACACACACACTTGACGGCCAACTCGCAGCATAGACTCAAAAAGGCCAAAAGCAAAGAGGACAGTTGGTCTTTAGCCAGCTCATCTGCCAGTCTGGCCCTCAGACTTCAGACCACATCACTGTCAATCTGCCTGATAAGACCAGACAGAGAGGAGGGGGAGCAGCCAAGACAGTAGCCCCATCACACTCACCTCCCCCTGGGCAAAGAACTCAGATGGCCCGGGCCACTTTGCCCAGGACCCTGGTTCTCCCAGCGATGGGGGCCGTGTGGCCTGCCACTCATCCAGACCTGATGTGACATGACCATTACGCTGCTAGGAGGGGGCAGTCTTTTTTATATCCATTCTCTCTTTATCTATCTTTCCTTCTTTTGTGTCCTGGCGATTGTGCTTTCTCTTCTACATCCTCAACCGGTTCCTTGAATGATGCTTTTGTGCCTTCATTGTGTCTCTTTATCTGCCATTTTATATCTCCCTGCCCCTGTCTGTTGTCTTTCTCCCTCAAACTGACACATTTCAACAAACAATCAGTAGCTGTTAGTTTTTAGTTTATTTTTTAGTATAGATAAATGTTATCTGAGCACAAAATGATGTTCAATCAAATTCAGTCTGAGTCGCAGGCAAAAATAGGTAATGTTTCAGAGGGATTACAGAGGAACACTAATTTCAGCATTTGTTAAGGTTTATTTTTTTTACTTCTTGGCACTTGATGAGATGAGAAGATCCATACTACACTCCTATCTGTATGCTGAATGTGAAACTACCACTGGCAGTTAGCTTAGCTTAGCACAAAGACTGGTAACAAGTGCAAACAGCTAGCCTGATTTTGCACAAACGTAGAAAAAAATCCACCTACAAACACGTCTAAAGCAATCCAACATAAAAGAACAAAACAGAATTAAACAAACCAAACGACAAAATGGCAAATTATAGTTTGTTTTCACCTATTTCCAAATGTTTTCCGACTTCATGCCAAGCTAAGCTAACGTTCTGCTCACTCCAGCATCACATTTATTACACAGATTTAAAAGTAGTACTGGATTGATCTTCTCAGCAAGTATGTCACAGCATTATTTTAAACACATTTTAACTAACTGTTTATCTCCAGGTTGGTTTCACAAGTCAGGATGTGTCCTTAATATTTAAGAGAGAAACACGTCTGGCAAGTTTAGCCTTTTCAACTTTTCCATTTCATCAAAAAAAAACAACAACAAAGTAATCAAATCATCCTGAAATGTTACTTAAGGGAGGAGTGTATCAGGGCCCCATGAATTATCTGTTGCATCACAAACATTAGCTGACATTAATGAATCCTTTTTGAAATGGATGTGAACCGAAGCCTGTTTATCTGCCTCACTTCGCCTGATGGAGCTGCATCTTTTTGTTGCATTTCATTTTGTCTTTTGTGACATTTCAAAACTAAAAGTAGATTGCGCTTGACAGTTGGATGAAAACATGGCTCCCCCTCTCAGTCTCTCTCTCTCTCTCTCTCCCCTCAGGTTGGTATCTGCTCCGTGTACAGCCGCCTCTCACCGCTGCTCCGCTCTCCCAGCCAAACCCTCCACTGGCAAAGGGCTACAAATACACCCATCATTTGGACTCCGTCTGTCTCGTGCGCTGACAGTAAAGAGCCGACAATGGAGAGGAGAGGCAGACATCAACAGCCCATGGGGGTGAGAAGAGGGGGAGGGGGTGAGGAGGAGGAGGAGGAGGGGGAGGAGGAGGAGAAGGTGATGCTATTCTTCCTTTTCTAGCAGAACAATGGAAATGCTGATGAGGGACACCAAACACCAACACACACTCTCACAAATGGTTCCTTAATGTCCACTGTGTACGTAGAAATCCGAGGACAAATATAGTAGACATGCAAACACACACACACACACACACACACACACACACACACACCTGCTTTGTTTGTTTTGTAAGCATTTCAGAGACAAGACATCAACAAAAAACCCAGGTGTTTCCCTGGTGATGTTTTGGGTGTGGATAACCATGGCTGATAAAGCAGTGAGGGATTCAGTTAGAGGAAAAAGATGATAAGAAAACAGGACAGGAGGAACTCTGAGAGACGATAACGCCTCCAGCACACTGATCATTGCTGGAGCTTGTAGCTGTACAAAGGTTTTCTGCATACTTGCAGTTAATTGTTTAATCCCGTACACCCTCTTAAGGTTGAAAAAAAATGATCTTACACCACCCAAGTTGTCTTGTGCTTTTCCCCACAACTTCAGAATATTTGCTTCTGGAAACTTTGGAATCTACACTGGAATTTAATAGTTTTTGGCACAGCGTGACTTTGCAATGACTGACCCACTGCTGAACCACGTTTATGTAAAGGTTTCCAAGTATCAAAAAGCAGACCTGCACACCTCTGTTGCCACCGCATACGATTGCGGCCGCCAACATAGCTGCATACCAGTGTTTTAATCCCACTAATCTGTCAGTATGCACTTCCCCTCTCCTTTCCACTCCCTCATCCAAAGACACGGACATGGACATGCCTTCTGCTGCGCTTGTGTCAGAGGAGACGCTAAGTGTGTTCCAAGTCTTAGGAGGA
This sequence comes from Nibea coibor, assembly GCA_023373845.1. NCBI lineage: Eukaryota > Metazoa > Chordata > Actinopteri > Sciaenidae > Nibea > Nibea coibor. The sequence continues at coordinate 9,909,000 of CM041730.1, forward strand.
TTTCCGTAATTCAGAGGCGGCTACGGCCCAGGAAATGAATTAAAACTCCTAGGTGGCCATTGGTCATCTGGTTGATATATATTAGGAACACACTGGTCAGCAAGGGCATGACACTCATGCACGCACACACACACACACACACACACACACGGATGTAGGATGACTGACAGATAACACACAGCCCCCGCCAAGTGCCCTCTCTCCTCTGGGCATCCAGCGAATGTCTTGGCAACCACAAGTCACAACAATCTCCGCCTCTGATCTGATTATAGACTTAATGTGAGCTAATGTGTGCGCTGGGTTGTGTGAGCAAACAACCGACTGACTGACTAATTGAGTGAGACTGGAGGGGGGTTTCTGTCTGGATCGTACCTGGGATGTGTTTGGCCCAGCCGATGTTGACCACCAGCTCCCTGTCTGCCAGGTCACACAGCGTGGTCAGGGCTTTGATGTCGCTCTCAGGTACAGTCGGGTCTGGCATGGCGAAGATGCCCTCTGGCTCGGCCACCAGAAGCAGAGACACCACTTTGTTTTCTACCACGCCGCCGACGGTGACTGTGAGAGATGGAGACAGTAAAATGAGATTTTTGTTATAATAACTAATAAAATCACATCAGCACCGTCACAAACAATCACAGCGAGGGGTTTTAGGGTGATTTTTGTCTTTATTTGACAGGGCGGGCAAAGACAGACAGGAAAGCAGCATGATAGAGGCGGGGAAAGACACGCAGCATAGGACCACAGGCCAGAGTCGAACCCTTGCCTCTGTGGCAAGGACTCAGACTTTTGTATCTGGGGTGCACACCTTACCAGTTGAGTCACCAGGGCTGAAAAATGCTTTTTTTTTGTCATTGTCCCCTGACGAGAATCTATCTCAAAATGTAGTGAACTCGCAATAACGTGTTCTTTTGTGCGTTTAGGCAATGGCCAGAAACCATTTGAAAAGATTATTTAAAAAGTCCTTGGTTTTATGGGGTTATTTTTCTTTGCTTGAAGTTTTCAAGATGTGTGACTTTCACAGACAGCAGTGAAGTTCATTACAGCCATTTAAAGCCCCAAAAACTACAGATGGAATAGCAGATGCTGTAAAAAATGATTGCGAAATGATTGAAAGCACAGCTTGCAGTCAACAAGACGGGTAAAGTCACCCCTTATATGATTAAGGAACCCATTAACATAGACTATTTACTTCTCTTAGTACAGTACGAGCTCATGACGCAGCACCGCGGCTCCTGTAAGCTTTTATTTGCACACTTACATGTTCTCTTCTGAGGCAAGGCATTCTGTGGGTGCAGGTATGGGCTGTTCTCAGCGTCTATTCTCCTCTTGTACTTCTGTCTGCCGCCTCGTACCCGGTCCAGGCGCACGCCTACAGAAACGTAAACACAGGACATTAATGATGCATTCGGCATAACAGTCACACTCTAAATATAGACGCCTCTTTGTGCTGATATCACAGGACGAAGTGCTGGATACTCACTCACACACACCGGGTGAACAAAAACTAAACTAAACGGTGACTGGCCCTTCAAATACTACTGAAAAAATTAACTTCTTGTCTGATTTAATGGTTAAAGCAGACATCTAGATTGTGAGATTACAGAAATTATAACCATAGATCTTTATTAGCAGTGAGTTTTAATCCTGCTTGGATCTTCAGTGAGCGTGCAGTCATTGCTTTCTTCATTAACACACAGATCAAACAGGTAACCAGTGATCATGAGGATGAATCATCGGGATGTTGCCCAATCCTCCGCTCACATGTCCTAACGATCCCAAGGAGAGAGAACAGGACATGTCTAATGCCGGCACGCAGCAGCACGCATCCTGAAACACGACACCCGACGAGTTTCAGAGCAGCCGATGACAACTGCTCATCTTAACGAGCATTGTGGTAACCTTGTCACCATGCCGATAGGGATATGAGAGTGTGTGTGTAGGTGTGTGTGTGTGTGTGTGTGTGTGCACGCGCATGTGTGTGTATGGATACGAAAAAGCTGATTGGATGTGTGTTCATGGATGAGAAATACACACGAGTGTAAGAGTCACCAAGCGCATCTCTAAAGAAAACGTGTACCAGTGTGAGACTGTGTGTGTGTGTGAGCGTGACTCAGGAAGCCTTTAGTATAGTGGTGTTGGGTTACCTGATCTACACAGTGTAAATGGCCACGGATAGATCTATAATGGCACTCGCCTCTGAAAGAGACACTCTGAGGGTATTATTTGCCCACTTGACACCTTGCGGTGACACTCCATCCCTTTGAGCCCGCTGCCTCCCATTCTTATTCTTACTTATGTATATATTTATGGAAAGCATGCACGGACATCTGCATGAAGAGACACAATGTCTTCTTAATCAGGCATGTAAAATGTGTGGCAGGGTCATTTCAGTTAACAGAAAGGTTCGTTTCTTCGTTTTTGGCATCAGTGCTTGATAACGCTATTTTGTGTCCTTTTACTGTGACGCCGTTATCATTGCAACATAGATTTTCTGCTTTAATATGAAGCAGGTAATGTTTATGTGGTCTGATATGGGCACAAAAACATCTGAAGAAATGAGAAAAGTTTTGGTTATTTTATGGGATTTGTGTATTTGAGTTTTCTCTCTTTAATCTGGTTAGAAGGTTAAAAGATGATATCATATATAAACACTTTTTCAAGAAAATACTACATAAACTGAATCAACTGAATTACAGACTGGCAATCATGTTTCCAACCCTAATTTACTCTTCTTAGAGTTTTCAGTAAATAAATATGTTCATGACGGATGAAAGTAGCAGGAAAAAAAGCTAATGTGTGTTTTTGAAGTTTGGATTGTTTCGTCAAACGATTTCAAAGCCTGACACGCGGTCATAAAAGTGTTACGGGCGAAATTATAACAACTACTGCTGAGCTCAGATGTCAGCAGATCCATCTGTGTGACAACTGAGCAAGTGAAGACATTCTAATAGGGTTGAGAGCCCTGGAAAAAGCTAGTAAATTGACCTTTAGTTGAGATTGTTTTGTCAAAATTAATAATTATAGATCCAATAGATTGAATCGAATTTAACTGAACCTGCAGGTACAACAACAAATATTGAACTCAAACCCTCATTGAACCAACCAAAGAGCGAAGTCCAGAGTTTTTAAGGTGAGATGTGAGTTGGCAGTTTTGGGGTTAAGAGGATGAAGTGACAAGCTTGTTCACAAGAAGATGAGGGAGGTATTAAAGAAGAGATTGGTCGGGGTAAACTCACTACCCTCTGACCCTCTGGTGATGTCATGAGGGGCAAATAGTAAGTGTGGATTATCCTGGGCACTTGGCAGGTGACGCTCCGAGGTGTGTGAGATGAGGGATGAGGGCACTAAGATGTGTGTTGTCATCAGATTTAGCCCAAACTGTTGGCAAACACCAGATTAAATGGCAGGACTTTGGTTTGTTCAATAGGAAAAGTGTGTTTTATAGGGGTATATTTGTGTGTGTGTGTGTACGTTTGCGCTCAGATCTGACAGTTATTCAAACACACACATCTGAGCTAAGTGTAACTCTTCACAGTGGAATGTGCTGACAACCAAAAGGCCAGGAATAGCTTTGGTGGATAACAGACACACACACCTCCTCCCCGTTCGTCTGTACAGCCCATCAGAGTTCGATAAACACGGGCTACTCAGACATTGATCTATTTTTTGCTGCTTTCATCACTCAGCCTTCTTTTGAGGGTGTCTGGATCTTCACATGAGCTGGCTTTACAGGTTCCCAAAATGCAGCAGAGATCAGGAACGCGGACATCCAGCCCCTGATCCGCTCTGATCCATGTTCCACCGCGATCTGGTGGCAGCGCTACTTTCCACCTCCATCACTGCCGCTGCCACCGCCGGCATGTGTTCAGTATAAACAATCCCACGCTTCTCAGATATTGTGACATATGTACACATAGCCGCCCCCCCAAAACGCCAATGTAGCGTTACATTCCCTGCACGCTGCTTCTGGTTAACAAATGAAAAAGGATTTGGAAAGTTAGCAGTGAAAAGCACACACAGTCCTGTTCTGTTCTGATGCTTTTCTCAGAATACAGATTAACACAGCATGATTAACACACCTGAGACCAAATCATTTCAGCCAGCAGGAAGTGGGGATGAGACGGCGAGGAAGAGACAAAGAAGGACAGGAAGGTACTTTATAGAGGTTCTGCTGCACCACTGACCATATTTCTTAGGGAACACGAGCCATTAAAACACAGGATCACACAATTGCACTTGGTATCTTTTAAAATATTGCGCACATTTTGCTAACATACATGTTTTTACTGCCCTTAGAAGCGACAGCAAGTGTAGAATTGAGCACTAAACAGGGCTTAATCAAATCCTGCCCGGGGTCTATATGTCTTTTAGCTGTGTATTTAATACGGCTCTGACTCTCCCCATTAAACCTCACAGCTCCTCTGTCTCAGCCTTTACTGCGGCCTCTCCGGGGAAGAGGGGCATTACGAGACACGGTGAAGCGCGTTACGAGGGCGCTTACGACGGGAGTTACGAGGGGCAGTTCGCATTTCATGGAGGTCCAGGAATCCCACAAGGCATCTGGAGGAATTTACGAGGGGGGAGGGAAAGCAAAGGGGGTGGCGGGAGGAGGAGGAGGAGGGGGTTGAGAGGCGGACGGGGATGCTGTTGATACCCTACCCTATTAAAAGCAGCTAATTTAGAAAAAGGGCACACACACACACACACACACTCACAAAAACACACAGAGGTATGGGCATAAATGCGACTGCGGACCGACTGTGTGTTTAAACAAAGTCATATACACAAACTGATACACGTGTAAAGATGCTATAATTCTGTCCATCCATAACTCACACAGACAAACACACACACACACACACACACACACACAGCAGCAGCAGCAATAAAATGCTGGAGATGAGTAGGTGGTATTAAAGGATCATTCCAGTTTATTACAACTGGGATGTTGTTTTCATAGTTTTGGACACCATTTCCATTGGTTATGATAACATCATATTTATCGAAGTAATTGCTGAGATCGAGGAGCATGGCAACGTCGCTACAGCAAAGTCTGACAGGGCAAGAAAACAGCAGACAAGTGAACAATTTAGCCGCTTGATTTGGAGGAAAACCAAATGTGTGTAGGCAAGAGGTAAGCAATCTCCATCTTTACTCCTCAGTAACTGTAGTAAATGAATAAAATGGTTAAATTAAAGGTCCAGTGTGTAGAATTTAGTTGCATCTAGTGGTGTAATTGCTGCATTGCAATTTCCTCACATCACATCCTCGTGTAAAGGAGGAACAACTGAAAGGCCCTGTCTAGAGTCAGTATTTAGTTTTTCCGTTGTTGTCGGTGTTTCAACATGATGGCCTCCGTGGAAGAGGACCCGTTCCCGCTGTAGATATAAAAGGCAAATTTTTAAGTAACAAAAATATTCGTATTGTCAGGTGATCATACATGCATGAAAACATAGTTAGAATATTATTTTCTATGTCTGCCTTATTCTGAAAATAAAGGCTCCTGAGCCTACACACCGGACCTTTAAATCCTAATTAAATGCTTGACATTTCCTATCCACAGCGCACCACACACACCAGCCAAGACACAAAGTTTTATCTCCTCTCCCCTCTTTATTATCATCTCTTGGCCCTACACAGCACGCAGCAAGTGGCCGGTACAGTAGGAGGTCGCTAATGTTTTCCTTTTTGAGTCACTTCTAAATCTGGACAACAATATGTCACCAGACAGGCACACAGTCGGACTAAAGGAGCACCTGACCGCTGTCACAGACTCTCTGTGTGGCATACATGAATGTCACGACTCTCAGCTCGTATTTTTGAGCATCACGTTTTAAACATAACAAGTTTTTTAGTAATTAGCTGCACAAAATATTGAAATGTGAAAGCTCATTGCTAAAAAAATTTGGGTGTATTTCATATTCCAGGCTGGTTACTAGCCGTCTTCTCATTAAATTCCCAACTTGCAAATATGTATCTTCAACTTTTTTTTTTTTTTTTTAGGTCTCTATGTTTTAATTTTAAGGGGCCCCTAGCAACGACCAGCTCCATTATCTCACTAGCTGCTGCAGTGTTACACACACACCTACACACAAACACTGGCAGATTTCCAGAAGCTATTTCAGAGGAGCGCTGGTGAAGCAAAGACTGACACAATTGAACAGTTAGTAGCTTTCTCCGCCCTCTCCATGCATTGTTCAGCCCTGTGTTTACTACACACACACACACACACACACACACACACACACACACCACACACACACATCACAGCTGGCACTAAGGGGCTGAAGTTTAACTGTCAAAAGTTTTAGGTTTCACTGGAGTCTGCAGAACCACAGTACATGCCATCACCAGTTTATCAGGTGAGACATTGAGAGAATCTCAGCTGGTAATCAGGGGTATTGTTTCCAGGAATGCACAACAAAGAGACTGCAGCCAGACTTGTGTTAGCCGTCACTCTCAAGGTGCTTTTTCTCCGTCTCAACTGTCTAAAGGATGAAATTTGAACTTTGGCCAAGTCAACAAACCGATCAATCCCCGAAAAGGCTACTCAAACAATGATCTGACCCAGGTCTTAAAGATTTTTTTGGTGTATAGCTGACCTTCTCTCAACATGCCCACAGACAGACACTTCACAAATCGACAGGCCTGGCAGGATTTCCTCCTTCTCTTGGTGATTTCACATTCATTGGACGCCGGACAGCTGTATTCGATGTTACCTGGAGGAGGCGAGAGAAGAGAAGGGTGGGAGAGAGTTTTATTGAAATTGCATTGTCAGTGGAGCTTCAAAATTATAGTTAACCATCTCTTAACAAAATTGTCATATTGAGATTCAGGGATTGACTAAAATATGTGACAGCTTCAGACCTTAAAGGGTCACTCCAGCGATTATTGTACTTTCATAAGATGGGGGGCAACTTTATGAAAAAGAAAAGAACTACTTTTAGTTCCTGGTTGGGTCATGCCCCCAAAACATACACTTCCCATAATGCATCTGGAATTAGACCGCCCCTGCCTGGTCAGGGTTATTTTACTACTGAAGTACTCCACTGGACAAGTTAACTGAACTTCATGTGTAAAATCAGTGGAGCGCACTTTAATTGTGGCTTAATCACTCTCAAAAAAAAAAAAACATGCTCTCAACACATAATTGGGAGTAATAGTCATGGCAGCCCAATGTGCACATTAAGCCCGATGGCGTTCGGCCAGTTGCAGTCGCTCTCAGCTGCCACCCTAGATCAGAAACAGGAAGTATCTGATGAGCCAGACATCAGATCTCCCCGTTTGATCTGACAGCCTCTCATCCTCTTTGCCCTTTGAACTCATTTACAGTGGCCAAACTTCTAGAGGCCTGAACACGACGCAGCCTGCCAGGTCCCCGACGGACAGAGCACAGGGCGATCCTTTTAATACACCCGCACTGCATGCTGCTGGCTCTCGCCACTGGCGGCTTTCAGGGCTGAAAGCGAGTGCGCACACATTCAGCACCATATGTTATCTGAAGCTTTAAAGCCTAAACTCAAACATGTTGACTGTATACACCAGGAGCTGTAAGTTAACCTCATATCAGCTGTTTGCAAACAGGTCTTTATTTAAAACCTTTCTGCAGTTTGAGAGGCAGGAGGCGGAAGCTGTGAGTTAACTGATGAGGGCTTATTTATACCTAAACAATTGCTCAGGGTACGGCTGCATCTGCACCGTGTTGCTTGTAAAACAGGTTTATATGATGCAGGAAGACATTATCAGCCATGCACAATAAACTCTGTTACTAAGTATAAAACGGAGCATGTTCCTGGGCATAAATGTGTGTTTTGTGTGTGTGTGTGTGTCCCTCACCCTGGATGGTCCTCTTGAAAAAGGCCTTGCAGGCCTCACAGGAGGCCACACCATAGTGGTAGCCTGAGGCCACGTCACCGCACACCAGACACAGCCGCTTGGCCACCGTGCCCAGCATGAATTCGCACTTCACTGGGCTTTCTTCCTCCCCAAACCTTCTGGACAGAGATGAAGAGGAAGAGAGGAAGTGAAGGGGAGACGTTAAGAGGAATGTGCTTCTATTTAACACCTGAAGTGGGGTAAAATACACAAAATAAAAGACGGCATAACGCATACACCAACCTGTTTGTTCCGACATTGTTGGCCAACCCCGCTGCGTGACCATAGAGGCCTGGCGAGTCCAGCCCATTGCTGTGATTGTGGCCTTTGATCAGGGGCCCGTAGCTGGAGTTTGTGTCTGAGGAAGAGCTTCCAGGGCTGGGCTGAGCCGGGCTGACGTCGCCCTGAGAGCTGGGGCTGGGGCTGGAGGGTTCACGCTTTATAGTGGTGGGACAGGTGGGGTCCAAGCCCCTCACTGACATCCTGCCGAGATGTCTGGAAAAAAGAGAAGAGGGAGGAAAAAAAGAGGAGAAATGGATTAAATTTGATTGTATACGCACCTTATTGTCATACATATTCATGACGGCGAGAGATTTGACTTTCAGCTCAGCTTTATGAGTCACCTTGGTATTGTTATTAATATTAATGACTGGTAATTGACCTTCAAGTCTGCGGGCTCTGATTAGTTTTATTAAGTCAGGCATCATTTACACAGATAGTAATCAAGTAATAAGAAGATACCATTAATATGTGTATTTTCAAACCACATACATAACTACAAAGGCCTTCATTTTCTCATCGGTCTCCTGATGCTACCTCCGCACCTCCATCCCCACCCATCTTCATTCATGCATCCATCCATCCCAGCCCTATCTAAACCAGACGTTTGTGATTTCCCACATATGCAAAGCTGCTGTCCATTACACTGCTTTGTTTTTAAAGAGAGTGATTGCTTAAGCAAACCTAGGGAAATAACAAAACCAGCAATCATCAGCATCATCGTCGGCATAATGCCCAATCCGGTCATCTTTCTCTCTCTATTGTCTCTTTGTGTCTCTCGGTTACTCATCGCGATCCACTTGTCAAACACTCCACAGCCTACGACAGCTAACAGGTTGTTAAAACAGTCAACAGCTTCTGTTTTTTTTTTTTTTTTTCACTGTTAGGAAATTGTGTAGACATTACAAGAAATCTATTCAATGAGACACTAACAAATGATTTGCAATGCAATAGCTAAGATAAAATGTCAGTGATTGTTAATTTTTTGTGCATTGTGCCCAGAAAGCTGATCCAAAAATCACTAAAAAGAGAGCAATAAAGAAATGTTCAAGAATACGTCTTTCTCTTAATAATTATTTATCTATACACACACACACACACACACACACACACACACACACACATATATATATATATATATATATATATACACACACACCACACACACACACACACACACACACATGTATGTTTGTTGTATGTCTTGGCATTGCTTACATATTTTTAGAAGTACTTTACCTCCATTATAACCGTTTGAAATAAATCTTCTTCGAGGCCTGCATGTTAAAGTGTGTATCATTACTTTATTATTGGATTACAATGTGACCACAACAGACTCTCTGTCACCACGCCGAGGACAAAAAAGCATCTGAGACCAGCTGAGGTGTACAGTAGGCTCACAGGCATGTGATCTGCCCTCCACACACACACACACACACACACACACACATCCTGAAACCACACACACACAGACACACTCTCACATCGTGGCGTCAGGCGTTCATGCGTGGATGTAAAAATAAAAATCATAGACAGGCAACCACTTCTCTGCATACACTTTAGGTTCACGTGATGGGGAACATGTTCAAGCTCTCACACTTACAGACACATTTTAAACCAAGTGTCTTCATAAACACCCCAGCACATACTTGCATGCAACTGTTTGTCGCCAGGCCAACTTTAAAAAGCCCTCTGCTGTCTCACTCTCTGTCCCACACCTCTACATACAGAAAATCAAAGACACACACACACACACACAGTATCCACACAGCCGTACGTCTCACCCACTTTCATCTTAGCCCAATGAGGTGGATGTTAAAGCCAGACTGTTTCCTGTCATGTAAATCAGGGTTTTCTTAGCCACAAGTCATTTGGTAGGCAAAAAGATTGGCTGCTTTTAACCACCCCCAGAGTAAACCATGGGCATGCGCTATTGACCCCTCTACAAACCCGCAAAGACAGACGCACAGATGCACAGTCAGAGACGGGACAAGTCCCAAGACAGCCAACAGTAGACGTCTCTATGAGACAGCCAAGCAACAGTAGTGACTCCACATCAGAGCATCTGCTGTCTTAGGTGGGGGTGTGTATCGAACCTAAACACTGTCTACAGTATGAAAATTGGTCAACTCCCAAAAGTTGGCATTTAACTTCATACTAATTTGACTTAATCAATTCTGAACCAAATTATAATTTATCCTATTTTAGATTGTAGTTTAGGTCAACTTCTTGTACAACTGTTTGTAACACAAAACCTCAGTTTATGTTTTTGGTCACGTATACAGACCGTAACAATTGACCTCATAAAAGTGTTATGGCGACCGTGCTAGCAAACATTTAAACCTCCAACAGACAGGGAGCAACATTAGCATTCATTTGGAGTCGTGTTCGGGTCACCTGACGAGTGCAAGTCCGATATTCGCTCCGCTTTTAGCTCTATTTTGGTCTCCACCACCTGCTGAAAGAAATATTTGGCTCTTTAGCTGCTAAATGCTGCGCTATGTCAACTAGCTAGCTGCTAATATTATTCTGTGGTTGGGAACAAAGTCAACTGGAGAGGTGAGAGGGATTAAAAAAAAGGAGTTGTGGGTGGTGAAATCAAAACAATTAGCTTAAGGATGCTAAAAAGCTCCATAGAGCTGGATAACAGGGCAGCTATAAATAGTGCTAATAGGCTAATTAGTGCTAAAATTCAGGTATCTGCGCCAGTATTGAAACATTTCCAACAACACCCATCCAATAATCTTAAGCCACCAAATTTTACCTCAATTACCAATGAACTACCATTTTAACTCCTCCCCTCCTCCCTCACTCGCCATCTCTCACCCCTCCAATCCACTTTGAAGACCATAAAAACAGAACACTGAAGAGATTTCAGTCTCCTTTTAAAGTGACTCACTGGTTTACTTATTGGCTATCCATCACAGGCGTCCATATTGCTGTGTCAAGTCTCTGACAGGTACAGAGTGAGATATTCTTTGTGCTCTCCCATTATAATGCATCCCAGGGTGGATGAAGATGAAGAGGAGGAGGAGGGGGTTGTTGGCATTTTGCTTTCATAATGAAATGACATTAGAGTGGGGTGATCAGATGTGATGTAATATTCACTCTGACAGATTACTAATCTACAACTCCACATAAAAGCCCATCAAAAGACGGTTGCAGCTCCTACAGCAGCACACAGCACGGATAAATCAGAGAGTGTGTATGTGTGTGTGTGTGCGTGTGTGTGTGTGTGTGTGTGTCAGCGGGTATTCAAAGTTATCATACCTTACCCCTTTTGTGTCCTAGTATCCAAAACAACCCTTATTGCACCTTGGTAACAAAAGCCAAAATGCAGCGTGAAATGACAAGGAGACACAAAAAAGGGAGAGAAGAAGAAGACGACGACGACAAGAGGCGGGAGGAAATTACAAGAGAGGCAGACAGATAGAGGGAGTGTGAAAAGGCCAGGCAGGGACAGAAAGAAAGGGGCAGTGCTGTGGCTCATTAACCTGGGGGTGTTGAAAGAAAAGAGAGAAGGCAACACTCACTTTCAAATGAGCAGAGTCATAATGCAGACAATGAGCCAACGGATGAAGGAAGGAGAGGGAGAGTGAGAAGAAAACAGGGAGGGAAGGAAACTGAAAATAAGAGGGAACTGACCAAGAGGTAAAAAAGAAAATAGAGTAAAGGCAAATCTTCAGGCTTTGGGGAACTGAAAATAAAATGCAAAACAACAAAGAGTCTCTATGAAAAAGCACAAAAAGAGAGACGCTAACCTTTCAGTAATAACCCCAAACCTAAGGAGCAGCTATTTAGGTCAGAGGGTCTCACTAGTGTGTTTTACTGATGAGCTAGTAGGAGATGAGCAGGGATCAGTGGCACCCCCAGCCAGCCATAAGAGCCTTAGTCAGGCTTTGGACGAAGCTGTTAGCAGGGAGATGAGGTGCCTGCGGCTGGAGCTTGGACCCGCAGGCTCTGGAAACATGGATAGCGTGCCACACAGGGGATCATCCACAGCCATCGCCACCTTTTCTCCCATTCTTTATCTTCTGGCTGCTTCTGTCACCAGCAATCAGCCAACCTGTACATCCACGTCTTTTTAGTCCCCGTCTGTCTGTCTGTCTGTCTGTGTCTCTGAATTCTCTTCTCTGCTGGGGGAAGGTTAATTTCAATCCTAAAACTCTCGATGAGATGTGTTTTCAGAGACGGGTGATTATGCCACAGCTGATAAAAGGCACGGCGGTGATGATAATGAACACATTTTTTTTTTTTTTTATGATTGCAGAATAGAAAGGCAATCAAAAAGCAGTCTCGGGGTAATCAAACAGCTGCTTGGCACATCTTGTCACTTGCTTTCATTTGCGTTTCGTTTTCGTGTTGGCGTGTCTGCCAGCCTCGGATGACCCCACACAGGGACTAGTTTCATCCAAAGTGACACTCACTATCAACTAACAAACAAGGTGGACAATGACAACTGTATGCAATGCAAACAAACCTCCACGCCTGGGAAACCTCCCCAAAGCACAGAAAGAAATATAGGGCTGAGCTGTGATTACTCAGTTAAATGAGTAGAAAGCAACAGAAATGATCACCAATTCTCTGGTTTTTATGCGTAATTTAAATCTGGCTGTTGGTTAGATGAAAGAAGATATTTTATAAACTTTACAGTTAACTGATGAATCAAGGAAACCATCCGATGAATCGCTAAAAGACATCAGGGTTATCAGCAGTGACTCTGCAGGCCTAAAACTGGACATTAATAGCAAATATTAAATAAAAAAAGAAGATAATCATAGATATTTAGGATAATCTGAAATGTTTCTGTGCGTTCCTCTGAAAGAAAACAGAAATGTAACGAGTGGATGAGCGAATATTGGAAGATTAAGATGAATAAGTTTTCTCGTGAATGTTCAGGAAACAGTGATGATGCTGAAGCACAGCGCTCGTGTGACGAACCCCGATCCTCACACACTGCAAAGTCATTTTTGGATGACGGGCACGCAGATTTGTCGGGAACGAAACTGACTCTTTAAACAAATCACACATACAGATAGAGAAAAGTAGCAAATACAGGCAGGCACTTATGAGTCATGAGACACAAACATAACGTCCCACAAATCAAATAAGGAAGGAAGGAGTCATTATTGCTCTAACTTTCACGCACGGCGTTCACACCGGTGTGACGCTATGCAGAGAGAAAGTACTTACTCTGTGTCAGAGTGGTAGGTGAAACACTCTGGGAGGTAGAGGTCGACTAAATCCATGTGCACTCTGCCACCATGCTCCGAAGAGGAGAAAAATGTTGTGTCAGGGGACGTCTGTTCCTGTTTGCCTCTGCTTCTCTTTGTCTTTTTCCCCCCTCTCTCTCTCTCTCTCTCTTTCTCTCTCACAGATTTTATAAACTAACTGCACCCTTCTCTGCGCCGTTTGTCACTTTCTCTTTATTCTGCCTCCAAACTTTGTCTCCATCTACTGCCCTCGTGTCACACTCTCAGCTGCTCTCATTGTCCGTCTGTCTGTCTTCTTCCTGTCACTCACACTTCTCACCAACGGCCGCTGGCTGCCTTTGAAGTCCTGGCTGTTGTGACTGTAGCTGTAGCTGTGTGTGTGTCTGTGACATGGGTCTCCAAGCAAAGCTGGCCCTCATGAATACTCTGCCACACCATTTGAATGGCCTTCCCCCGGAACGCTGAGCTGGCAGCTGGTTGGCTGTCGTCTGAGCCAATGAGAGGCCGACTGTCACTGGGGCAGGTGGATATAACAACAGAGGATGTTGGTATGTTTAACAGACTTTAATTCTTAGAGAGGGCTTCTTATGGAAATGTGGACGGTGAATTCACAATTAATAGAAGCAGATGTTGTTTTTATCACGGTGGTTGAGAAAAAGACAAATAATCTGTATTTATGTGCATGGATAAAAAGTTTTAAACCTTTATTTTACTTGTATGCCTTAGTTGTATGATCTAAATCAGTTAAAATTAAAATTACATGAATCTAATGACCTATCCTGTGTTTTTTAGGGAAAAGGTAATCAGATCTAATGCTCAATTGATTAATAGATGAGTAAACACACATAAAAACGTCACTTTTATAATCAGTTATTTGCATTTAGCTCAGTTCGTTTCAGCTTCTCAAATGTGAAAATAGGCTATTTTCCCTGTTTTATATCATTGTAAATTTAATATGTTTGGACTTTAGACTCTTAGTTTAAAATTGTGGCGCACATTTTTCAATATCATCTGACATTTCATAAGCTAAGTGATTCAGTAATTGATTAAAAGCACATTGAATACATGAATTAATTACTGACTGAAAATGAAAAATCATTTGTTGTAGCATTACTCAGATCAAGAGTCAGACCAAATAATGTCAGACTGCTGCGGAATATAACTCGATTTAAAGTCGAGGTTTAAAATAAAGTCGTCATCCTCCCCGGCAGATATGAATAAAGATACGAGACACGTCCACTCAAACGCACAACGCACATATGTTTGTAGCCGAGCCTTAACTGACTTACTGCTACAGCTCTTTTATCTGTTTTAATCAGCTATGGCTGTGTGCCTAATGTGATGCTTTTCGCCTTTTGCTGACAACACACACGTGCACGCACAATGAGAAGAACAGTAAGTAGTGCTTGGCACTTAAAAAAAGGTAAACAGGTGCAACAAGATGGTGGAGAGAAACGACGCCGAACAAAATGTGCAAATTTAGTGGAAAAGCTTGCAGTAACCCTTTCCTGTGTCCAAACTGATGTTTCTTCTTGCTTTATGCACACTATTTTCACAATATCAAATCAACTGATTTCACTTGAATATAAGCTGTAAAATACCTTCAATAATATGAGTAATAAAACAGTAATTCAGCTAATCAGTCCACTAATGAATACCATCATTTCTCCAGTGAGAGTGAGGTTACAGTAAGCAGCCCAGGGCTAGATTAGTCTTACACAAGCTGTTGCCACTATACGTCCTGATACACTTAAAAGACTGACACACACGTGAATCCATGTCAGACACAAAAACAGGCAGAAAACAAGTGTGTTGGCGGAGACACACACAGATTCGAGCCTTGTACAGAGGTCAGATCACGACGGCGCACCCTGAGGTCCCAGTATTTCAATCTCAGCGTGAATGTTTGCCACTGAGAACTGAATCAAATATATCGCAGTATAACAAACTGAATAAACTTTCCGTTTCACATTGTTCCAGCTCAAAATATGTGAAGTGAATTGTTCTCCACCAGTGTCTGAGCACAGCAACATCTAACAACAACCTAACCTGAACATAAAAGTCATGTTTCCCTGCACAGTGCTGTCAGTTAGCTTTCTCGCTGAATATAGAGGAAGTTGATGAAAATGTACCACACGTCTTTTAACACTCGGTGATGGAAGAGCGAGGTTATTTCCAGGCAGAAAAGCCAATAATATTGTAGCATCAATACAGGACGTCAAAGGGAGTTTGGTACTGGAATTTCTGCTCTTTTCCTGTCAGGCCTGTCTCTTCCTCTCTCGTCAACATGACGTCGTGCTCGTGCTCCGAGCTGAACCTTCGCAGAAACCAATCTCCACAGGAATGAAATCACCTGCGCTAATCTGTTGCTCAGATAAAGGCCAGACAGCAGACTGCATGGAGTGGGCCTTATCTCATTATGCACCGCATGAAACAGCTCGCCAGCAGAAAGGCACACCACATTAAAGCAGCCACGTACATAGACACGCTACATGTGTAAACAAACATACCAGCGCAAACACACAGGACGGAGTGCATATAAAACCCCATAAAAGATAAAGAGAGTGTGATTTGGAACGGTAGATAATTTTATCTGAACTATAAAATACAAAAAGCCAGACACTGAGTGCTACTATCGTATCAAATCTCCTCAAGTTAATGTATCACATAAAACATTATCTACACTGAGAAATTATCTTTTATAAACCATTTAGGAAACTAAATGTTGACGTTAAGGCGAAGTGGCTCTTATCGCTCAGTGGCTTTTAGTTTGGCAGCTGCCATCAATGGATTCTTTATTTGCTCGAACAAACCCGAGGAGTTTTTTTTATTATTATTATTACATATCACACAGGAGTCAAGTGCAGGCTGGAATTAAGATTAATAATTTTATCAATGGTTGATATTTTTCTTGGCACCAGCTGAGTGGTCTTGAGACGCACCACAACAATAGTAAGGCACACTTGAGTCAAGCCAGGGTGGCGTCAGGTGAAGGGCAGAACGCTCCCGAGTGGTTTATTTTTTCTGATAATTTCCTTATTACTGTGTACCACTTAACAAAAGCTTGGTGTTTCGCCCGGCATGCAGAGACTCTGATTCAAAGTTTGATGTAGCTTGAATAAAAGGGTTACAGACTAGAAAGGCTTTGCACTTGTTGAACTTCACGGGTCCATTGAACAGTTATCATCAAACAGATTAAATTCAGATTAGAGCTGAAGAAAGATTATTTACACGTCAAATAAATTAGCACACTGTTAGCCATGCTAGTAGTGTGGCTCACCCGTTCGGTCCAGACTGAAATATTTCGAGTTATTTCATGGATAGCTGTGAAACGTATTACAGATATTCAGGGTGCCCAGAGGATGAACCAGAGGCCCCCAGAGGTGCCACTATGAGGTAAACATTTGTGAAATGTTTGACACCTATTGAGATTGTTCCCAAAGGAAGAATTGACATAACTAGTTGTTATAATTTGTTCCAATTACTAAATGTTGCTAACATTTAGCTTAACTTACCACTCTCACAGACAAAAGCATGAAATCTGCGCACCTCTCCTTGCAGTTAGTAATATTTTTATTGGGCGAGTGGCTTTAACAGTTCTATTATTGCTGTCGATAGAATGTCTGTCGCTTGACTAATCAATTAAGTATCTAATTGTAGAGGAGAGCTAGACCGATAAATCATTCATGCCGATATATCAGCCATGGTGTTAGCTTACATCATATACACCGACCGGCCACTTCATTAGGTACACTTAAACAATCCAATGTGATCCAATACAACATCATCATCTCACTCAGAACATATTGTGGTCACGATTCTTAAAATGAAGGCGATTTGTTTTCAAATTAGCATAGGACCCCAAATTCAACTATAAGTGGTGCCATAAAGATGTTTTAGAGTCATTGAATGCTGCTGCTGGATGTCAAATAAGTATGTAACAAAAAATGTACACAAAAAGGCAGCTTGTACCGCTGAGATGAAATAAAAACCTGAGGGGCTTCTAAAAAAAAAAAAAAAAAATCACGTCAGCTTCAAACAAACATAAATGACAAGTAAACTGAACAGAGGGGACGCTGACATGACGTAAACTCCAGACATAACAAGAAATGGAAACAAACGAAAGGCAGCAAAATAAATTGAACGCGCGTGGCTGCAGTCAGACATCAAAAAAAATATCTTTACACTGCCGAGGCCGAACCCAAGACAGGAGCTCAATAGCTGCTCTGGAGGGACGCTGCCTGTAACAGAGCACCCAGCTGCCAGCTATTGACCCCGTACACCAGATGCATCCCATTTTCTCTGAAGAAAAGGAAAAGTACGAGTGAGGCAGACACCCTCATGCGTACGTGTGTGTGTGTGTGTTCACCCCTTTTCTCCTCATCCCTAAACTCACAGCCACCAAATCTCAGCCCGCGGGCACAGCTGTCAGATTGACTTCCAAAACTGGACAGTCACAGTGCAACTCCAACCCCCACCACACAAACACACACACACACACACACATTAGCATCAGCCCACAGATCTAGTGAGTGTAATCTGCTTAGTTTATGCCTGACTCACAGTCATCCATCAATTACTGAGACAGAGGGAAAGACTATTGACACTGTGTGCAAACACTATTGTCTCGCTGCACAGACACAGTACCTCTCAGACACTTAAATGGTTTATAAAAGGAGGGGTGGGCAGAGGGGGTGAGGAGAATAAGATGAAGAACATGAGAGAAATGTGATCCAGAAATGGAAGAAAATAGCTTTGTTCTATATGCATGCCTTACAGTTTGGTGCCTTTAAATAGATGGATGGCAGGGAAATGATACATAAAATGATGGACTGACTGACAGATGAGCACTCGGAATAGGATCAGTTTCATTGTATTGATCTGTAGCGCACTGTACAGGGATCAGAGGTCACACACACACACACACACACACACACACACACATACGTCCGTGCCAGAAACCTTAGAAAGCCTCTGGGAGAAACTTAAAGCAACGTAACCATAGAAATGTCACTTAGAGCTGCTGGGACCTGCTGCTGCTATCCTCAGAGGGTCAATGGTCTTCAAATGGTTTTCACTTATCTGGAGATGTTACGGTCCCACTGGGGAGGAAGTGAGTCAGTGCTGGGAAACATATATGCACAGGAAGGCGTTCAGGCAGGCAGGGTTTCATTGGGACTGAATATTTAAGACTAACCGAAGGGAAAAGGTGGAAATGCAGGCTCTTATAACTGGTTTGCATACCGTAATAACTTAGGGGCTGTATTGCCCCCTAGTGGCCAGATTTCTTTGACATTCACAGCAGCATCTTGCCTTGAACTGACAACACGCTTGATAAGGACTGATTATTTAAAAGGATTGTTCAGGACTCTAATGGAGGCCTAATGTGAGTGAACTTTAAACAGTTTACCCTGATTATGGAGTGTGCTCACAGTCGAGTACTTTTCATTGTTCCCTCGTCCAGTCGTCGTGTTGTCTTCTGGCTGAAGCCCATCTGGAGGTTCTTGGGGAGATTATGTAACCAAGCCTGTCCTAACAGCATAATGTGGATTACCACAGCACGGTCCCTACATATTCTCAACAAGCAGTATTGGATTAACTGGTCAGCCTCTGGTCTCCAGCTCTGACTTTAGGTCACATTAGTTCACTCATGCTTCTCAGTGTGCTGTCAGTTCGTCTACAGGTATTCATGCTACAGAGGAAGTTTGTGGTCCAAGTCCATCCAATGCTTAGTTCATCTCTGAACCATATTTTTCATATATGTTTGCACTTCTGTATACATATAATGCATGTCTGACCCTCCTATCGAAATGAAGGGGTCTAAGGATAGAAGATGTCATGTGTTGTGCAAATGTCAACATTTTAAAGCTCTTTAAAGGGTCATGTAAGGAACATGCAAATACAAAAACTATAGACCCTAGAAGGTCAGTGTTTGGTTTGTCCAAGCACTTTTCTGTAGATATAAAAGGTTCATTCTAAGGTAACAAAAGCACAATGATTCTTATTTTCGAGTGATTACACACTGATAATAACATAGTTATGCTTTTTTTTCCATTTCTGATTCCATTTTGGAAATAGAGCCCCCCCCTAAATCTGGCACACCGGACCTTTGATTTGTACTGTTATACTATACTACAAATTTGAAGTACTTGCTGCTAATAACTTTGCATATTAAAATGTCACACACAAAACATTTAATGAGCTTATAAAATGAAATGTATTGTTAAACATTAAACCTTATTAAACTTTATCGGTTTGCAACACCTTACTAAAGCTGTAATAGTAGTTTGACACTGTTGTAATGTTTCAGATGCCTTTAGGTTGTTACTTACCCTAAAACTTATGATAATATGTGTAACTGGACCAAAAAAGTCAAATTAGTCTGCAGCCATCTGTGAGGCTGTACTTACAAGTAATGGTGCTGTTAACTAAATGCTAACATGCTCATGATAACAATAAAAACACAAAGATGTTTAAGATGTTCACTATCTTAGTTTGGCATGTTAGCATTCGCTAATTAGCGCTAAACACAAAGTCCTCGGTTTTATAGATGTTTAGTGATAAACCAGCACGGTGGGCAAACGTACATTTTGAAATGACAATGGTGCTACAGGAAAAGTTTAGAAATAACCAAAGTTGTTACAATCCATCCTCTGGGGAACACGAATGTCTGAACCAAATGTCAGGACAATTCATCCAGCAGCTGTTGAGATATTTCGACATTGTTATCTCTCTTGCTACAGGCGAACAGCAAATCAATAAAAAAAAAAAGAATTCAGATTTATGTTGCAGCACAATTTGTCATCTCACAGCCCTCAGATTTATCTTGTGACGCACTGGAGGCACCTGACAACTTTGAAACCACTGGCCAAAACTACTGCATGTAAAGTCACTGGGGTGATTATTCTGCAGACTGCGCACTTTTACTTTTGACAGGTTATTTTAAATCTGTATATTTAGTGTGAGATAAAACTTTTAAGATTTTAAATGTGCGGCTTTTACATGTAACAGAGTATTTATTTAGTGAAGTACCTCTTCCACGACTGATGATTTTTGATCTGTATAAATAACTTAGTTCACAGATGTGGTTCATGCTTTTTCACAATAACCCCCTCTTTTAAACACACACACACACACACACCTGGTTCCCAGACCTGTCGTAGGTGAGGAGCCACCGGTGCGGGCCCAACACACACACAGAATCGTGGGAGTCAGCACTGCACAACTACTGCTGATGTCAGGAACTATTAGACACACTTTCACATAACCACACACCCACAAAAAAACAGTACGCAGTCCATCTCATCATATCACTTTTATCTCCACAGGTGGCAAATTTAGCCCTCTGGTCCACTGTCAGCATGTCTACAATAAACAAATCAACACAGACATACACAAAGACTAAAAGAGCTCTCCTGTCATGTTAGTTTAAAAAAAAAAGTCGAACACAGCTTTATGTATTTGCCTTCTGGCTTTTTTTTTTCTATCTACTCGCCCATCAAAATCCAGCCCTCAAACGTGGCCTAACGCGTTCTGTCAGCAGCTCCACAGGTGAGCCAGTCTCAGCTCACGACGCCGTCTCACACCACGGGGAGAGAGCGAACGCCAATAGTCTCCTGTATTTCTCTAATTCCCCCTGCCTCCTTCCCTTCTTCTTCTCTCTATAATCCCTCACACCGTGTTGCCATGCTTTCCTTCTGTCTACGGCTCCCTCCTGTCCTCCCTCATCTGATCACGCACAGATGCACCCAAGGGGCACTGCTGGGACTTACTTGCTTTCGGGCAAAATGTGACACCGGGCCCGTTGCCTCATAGCTCTAACCCAGCATCCCTTTAACTCTACCCTTACACCACCCTTCTTCAAGCGTTTTAGGGTCCTGTTGTTGTAACCCCCCCTCCCACCACCTTCCGGTCATCTCTTGCAGCCAGTTGGCCCCGTTCAGCGCAGTCCACTGATTCCTGGCCACGCCAAGGTACACCGGTCAAAATGTAATTTTCTGCAAGATTACACATGATAATGACTCGCTTTGGAGGGTCGCCATAAATGATGACTTCCAATTATAGATGCATAACTATCGATCTGTCAACAGAAGCAGTGGGGAAGAAGGGAGAGAAGAGAGAGAGATAGGACGGAGCTGTAGAGATGTACAGTAATGTTATGTTTCCTGACATCTCTCTTGATGCCACACACACACACACACACACACACAAAGACAGTGCACGCTGCCGCAGACAAACTGAACGGACCAGCTGAACTGCTTGCAAAGTCCCACATAGGCTGAAAAGCAAGTATTGATGGGAGCCAATAAAAAGCTTGAGAGATGAGTTCACCTGGGAGCAGAGTAGACCTTCACCTGCTCTCTCACACACACACAGACACACATATTAAAAACACACACACACACACCTGTTTCCATTCAAACACCACGCTGGACTGTTTCTAAGCAGACAAGGGACAAAAACACGTTTGCTGCAATTAAAAGAAGCCTTCGTCTACTTCTTCTCTTTTGCTCGTCCTATCGCCCTCGCTCCGTACTCACTGTCAGGTTCATCCACTGGCTGGACGGCTGGTCCTCCGCTCTACAGCTGCAGTCAGTCAGTCAGTCAGTCTCAAGGACAAACGCTCCAGCTCTCCTCGCCTCCGGTCCTGTAGCTCAGCGATGCAGCAGCGCACACACACACACACACATAAATACATAAACACACACACACACACACACACACACACATTCCCCCTATCCTCCCCTTTCTCTCCTCTCTGATCCAGTGCTGAGTTTACCTACCTACCTGCCTAGCTTGCTCGCAGGGGGAGTCCTGAGAGAGTGTGTCAGACAGAAAGTGTGTCTATGAAGGGGGGGGGGGGGGGGGGGGGGGGGGGGGCAGGCTGTGGGAGGAAGAGGAGGAGGAGATGGTGGTGGTGGTGGTGGTGGGGGGGTGCACATCCAGCCTTCCCTTATATGCAGAGGGAGGTGGTGAGTGGAAGGGAGGGTAGAGGACACACAGCGCTCCTGTATTCCCATAGATACAGAGGAGGGATTTCTATTGCAGCCTTGCAAAGAGAGAGAGAGAGGGAGAGGGAGAGAAAAGAGGGAGGGAGACACAGAGAGAGAGCGAGAGAGAGAGAGAGAGCGCGCATCATATTTCAGCGATGTTGAGTCAGCATGTGAATGCGATGCATGTGTTGATAGAGTTGGAACTATTTAGAGGGCATGTTTTTATGGGAAGTTATGGATTAAAGCTCTGTGCGAGTGATGTCTAAGAAACATCAACACCACCGACTCCTCCGCCTGCTGCCGCCTCGTGTGCGATCAGTGGATGTCATGACTCGGGCGAGAGGCTCGAATGTTGATGCACAGTCACGGTTCGCCTTCGTACACACCCCGGGCTTCAAACACGTTTCAACAGGTTCGATTTTACAGTCGTGTTTCAGTTTGACAAGTGGCCATGAACTCATTTCAAACAATGACAAAAGTCTCTGTTTGCAGCTGTATTTAGCTGACGTGGATTAAAAAAAAAAAAAAAAAAAAACAACTTTTGCCTGCCCAAAATATTGAAATGGACAATATAATTTGCTGAATTTAGCATTTCTTCAGCAGTTATAGCATACAAGGACAGAAAGGCCAAATATATTCAGACTTTAAAGGAGTAATTATACATTTAAAAAGAAAAATGTGTTTGTTTAATCTGTGCGAAATGTCAAGTTGTGGCATTATGGAGGGTTATTTGGCAGACTCTTTCTTGTCATCGCTTCACAGTTGCCAAACAAAATAGCACAGACTCCAAAAATCACAATTTAGCTAGCATCAACATCAGGCTAGCTGTTCCAGACTTTACACTAAGCTGGCTATAGCTTCATATTTACCATGCAGGTGTGACAGTGCTACCCTGTTCTTAGCCAGAAAGGGAATGAGAGCATTTGCCAACATTGATAACCATTCCTTTGAAGGGTGATCAGAAAAACTGTGTGCGTATTAAAGAATCGGCCAATATATGGGTAATGATCATCATTAAAGCCCCATTGTGGATCTTTTCTACCACAGAATAACAGATTTTAAACCATTATGATGCTACATTGACATCTAATCAGTTGAACGGTGTCTCTGTCATCCCCACTCTGCACCATCAACATTTACGACACTAGTTGGGGCTGTTGAATCACAAAAATACCAATTTCTATGCAATGACAATTAAATATTGGTTTCAAAACTGCATCGATCAGGCTCGAGTCGAACCGCCTGATGAACTCGAAGGGGAGTGATACAATAACTACCACACAGTTTAGGCAGTCTCTGAGTTTAATATTTGTTTGTGTCACTGACAGCTCATCTCACACTTCTCTACAGGCCTTGCAGGGTAAAAGACCATACATCTGGTGCTCAACGGTTACAACAACGGAGGCGAGGAAACAAATATCGTTAGAGTACAACTTCCTGCACATTTTGAAAATAATCATTTCTAATTTTTTTTTCCCCCTCTCCGAGACCTTTATCTCTTTACCTGCACCTAATATAATTTCACATCTGTATTCAGGACAATCTACGGTTGCAGGTGAGCTACAATACCTGATTAACCTAAATTAACACAAGAAAAACAATTAAGTAATGACAAGGGGTCTAAAACTAACTTTAAAAAAAGAAATTAAACTTACTGTTTCTTTAAATCTTGGTTATGGAGTTAAAGGGGCCTGCACAGTCAAACAGGTGTTTTCACTTCTGTTTGAAAAGCTATAATCAGACTGATTAAGTGAAAACACCTGTGAGCAAAGGCTACGCGAGACCTTTGCGTGCGTCACACCAGCAATATTCCTTCATTTTTCTGTTCTGAAAAAGCTGAAACGAGCTATCCGTTCCCAAACGTGCGCGGAAACGCTGAAATTATCGTGGCAATCGTGTAACCGTTTTGTCGCGTACCGTCACCGAGCGTGGTTAAATACTGCAGTCTGCAGTACAGACATCCGCCAGGATAAAAACACCTCAGCACAGCCAGGCGAGACGTTCACTTGTCCGGCTGTGCGTTTTCTTAGTAAACATTCAGCTGCACATGCATACATAGTGTTGCTAAATGGAGGGGAAAGTGTGGTTTGGATTTTCAGTTTGTTTCTGGGTAGATAAACATTCTGATGACTTCTTATGACCATTAAAACAACGATAAAACGGATGACAAAGACATCCAGACATTCCAACAAACGTCCCGAACAGTGTAACCGAACTTCATTCTAATAAAAAAAGAAACCTAAAATGACTTTTGAGGTATGGCTGACTAATACAGTCTTCGTTTCCACAATTCTTGTGCAATATCAGACAAAAAAAACATGTGTGATTATTTCACTAACCAGAACCGCTGACTGAAAAAAAAATAACAGAACGAAAACACCGTCATCATTTCTGTACTCGTCATGGTCAAAATTTACCCCAGTTTTCTTGCCATCTGAGGTAACAGGGCTGAGGCAGCATGCCAGCTTAACACACTAACAATGAGGCATCAGTGTCATTTATTGCCTCCAACATGGAGGTCTAGGTCAGTTTCTGTCACTTTCACGTGTCGTTCGCTCTGTTCGTGGTCTGCTTGGATATCCCAGGCTTCTTCAAGTTTCCCCAATATGGGAAAGTTTCTCTTGCATCACAGAGTCTTGTTGTGAGGACGAGCTTCATTCCTTCCCTTCTCATGACTCACATTCCTGAATTATTCTGGACCTTTTTCTCTTTTTTCTTTTTTTTAAATTCTTCATCATCACTGAGCAGCCACACTCCTTGTAGCTCTTGTGGGCGTCTTTGTCTGAGCCTGCTTCAGCTTCCAGGATCCAGAAATCAGGCGTTCAGTTGAAACCTAGACCTGTGCCTTTGGGTCTCTGCGTGGCTCGGATAGGCTCGGTCATGCCCCTGCCCTCTGGACCCAGGCCCATCCCCGGGCTCCAGCCCATGCTCTGCAACATGCGGCTCCCCATGTTAGTGTCAGGGATGGGAGGCGCGTTCTCCCCGACCAATCCTGAAAGGAGAGGACACGGGAAAAAAGGGAGCTTTAGAAAATGTACAGAGACAAATATGATAAGAACAACAAAATTCATCTGCGCTCAGGGCTCATCTATCAGGGTGAACTCATTCAACTGTGTATTTTTACCGCATCAGGGTTGTGGGCGCTGATTTTATGTTGTCTTTTGTTCTTTTTTGTGAAAACATGCATATGAAAAACGGCTTCAATAAAAACATCTTTAAAAAAAAATAAAGAAAGAAATTTCAAGCAAAACTAACACTGTTTTGTTGGTTCCACCTGCTCAAATGTAAGAATATGCTGATGTCATCCTTTCATTGTAAATGGGGGTATATGTATATAATGTATTATTCTGTATTTGGTGAACTGCTGTCCCGATTTGTTTGCTATGCATTGTGTTTAGGTTGAAAGCAGCTGTGTGCCGCTATTATCCAAGAAAAGACTTTTTATCTTAAATATTTTATATACAATGACCACATGGAAAAGCAGATTTCTAGTTACACAAGTCTTTGCAGCCTCTTTTAATTTCTGGGGGTTGTCTTTGAGCACTCAATGGTACTTTTGTGGCTGTCATCCATAGACAGTCTGTACTGTTGACTGTTAACTGTTCTTGTGGTAGTGGGTAAAAAGGGTTAGTGGTATTTGAGTTTGTTCTACCACAAAATTTGCAAACTCATGTTATGGTTTTCTGGTCTGCGATTTTTCATTCATTTCCCAAACCACGACCATGAGAAGAAGAAGAAACCCTGTGTCGTAGAGTCCTGTACAGAATTACCCCGTCCTGAGTCACGCTCACTCTCCTCCATGTTTGTTTGTGTATTTATATTTTCTGCCTCCAGCCTGTATCTGTAACCCTGTGCGAGACGCGACCTCTAAACGATGGAAAATATTACCATAAAGAGTGCGATTTAAGACACAACAAAATGAAACAAAGAGCATTACATAAAACTACAGACATTTTCTATCATCACATGATATTCATCATCATATTGCAAAGCCCTAGTCGGAATTTATGATGTCAATGTTAACAGATTAATCTATACAATAGAAAGATATTAGATTAGATGTTCTTGCCTGTAAAACATGTTGCCCTGAAGATTCTCCTCCAGTAAAACTGTTATGGTGCATGAAATGTAATCATGTTATCATCAGCCTTCTGCTTTCCTGGACGTTCATGGTCCAGTCGCAGAGGCTGACCTATTAAACTTTTTAATCCCGTCTTTATTTGTATGAAGCACAGGGCAGAGCCACCCGCTCACTTACACACATGACTGCTGAGTCCCAAGTGGGTTCAAGCCAAACTGTCAGGATGTGAATCTGGCAGGCCCTCGCCTCCTCCCTGCCGTGAGGTCGGCACCTGCTGTTGCTGAACAGAGCACCGGTGTCTGGAGCAGGTATCAAATGTGCCTGATATTTGCAACGCATCGCTGATTGTGTCACTTTGGTTCATAAAAATTCAGAGATCCATAATACACTAAATTTGCCTGTTAGCAGAGTTTAGTGAGAGTTTAGTTTAGCTCTTTATTTATTTTCATCCAGCGATACTTATTTTTTGTGTGTTGGGTCAGAGGATAAATAGAGAAAGGGAGCACCTGCTTACAAGACAATTCTGGCGTCAAGGAGTAAACAGTGATGAAAAATGGGACATGGCTTCAGACTAAATACACTATAACGAGTTTGACCGTTTGCTACTTCACCCAAAAGCATCAACTGGCCCAGGGGTAAGGAAAGTGGTTTGGAGGGGGAGGGGGGTGTACACAAGTGTTACTGGCTAAGAGCTAATCCAGTATCTCTGCCCTGATAGCACGACAAGCCAGCTGACTCTTGTCCAACAAAGCTTAGGAGGAAAGGAAGTTAAAAGCTAAAGCGGGGTTTAACGACGAGAGAGGAGGCGAGGGGGGAGAGCAATATGAAGGATGAGGAACCCCCCCCCTCCCTCGATTGAATTCTTTTGTGCGGTGAAATTCTCAATTTTCATCCCAGTCCCTCGTGTTTACATCAGTTTATGCGCCAGACAGAAGGCAATGAGGAAAGCAGGCTGGTGAGCATACTGAGCTCGACCAAGAGGGGGAGGAAAACAAGTGAGAAAGTGAGAGCCAGAAATACAGTAAACGGGCCAGTTGGTAAAAAGTGCCAGATGGTGTGCGAGGTGTAGCTAGGTGTGCATCCAATACCTGAGGGGGCGGTTGATCCGAGGGGGGCTGCTTTTCGCCTCCGCTTGACATCCCCTGTACATAGAGAGCCGAGGTGCCCGCTGGTCTGTCTGCAAAACCAGCCGAGCACGACAAAAATATGGCAGTATTAGTTTGACTTCAAACAACACCGCAGAAAAAAAAACACCATTAAACATTGTGAAACCAATGCAGCAGGGACAAAAGCGGGTAGGAAATTAATCCGAGCGCCAGTCGTAAATCACCGATGTTTTAAGTTAAACTATTCTCACCTGCTGGCTGTTTTTACCGAGCAGCTCCTCCGATGCCCTCTGTCTGACCGTGGGTCCCAATGCAACTGAAGAGGGAAAGGAGAGGAAAAACAAAAGTTAATGTTCGCGCAGCTGGCAAGTAATCCATGCATTAAAACAACACAAATGTGTTTAACACCAACCATGACGGGTATTTGTAATAAATCAAAATCCGAACTTTTAATCCAGTTGAAAGGGAACAAAATTAAATAAACCAAAAAAAAAAAAAAAAAACGTGGCTCACCTGTCCGTGTTCTCGCCTCGAGCCCGAGCTAAACCAAGGTCTGTTGGAGATATAACAGTGTCATTCAGGCCCTCAAATTCCCATCAAGGCAGCGTTCCAGAGACAGAAAGCAAACCGCTATTCATCATCATTTCTCTCCAAAAGTAAATAGCTGGCCCTCGTCCACCAAAGAAACAGAAAGTCAAGAGCCTTTTTAGACTTTAACACGGAAACATTACTTGCACTTGGACTGCAGGGACTTAGTTGAAGTCCATGTAAAGTCAGAATAAATGTGTGTTCTGAGTTTGTTGTGTTATTAACCACCCAGCCAAATTTGAATGATTAAAAATATCGAAGAAAATCAGGTAAAAATGAGCAGTATTCTCAGCTTTAGGACTGTGGGGGTATGTCCACTTAGTAAACCACTCTTGGGCAGTCAAGCAGCATTTTTGAAGCGACTGAAATGTGTCAGATGAGTGAAAAGTGTCAGAAAGTGACATGACTAACTTTGAAACACTCTGAGCGAGACGAATTAATCTCTATCTCTCTGTTAGGGGTGCAGGGGTACACTCAGGGTGGCCTCAGCGTGTCATCGAGCCACCCTTTAGGACCGCCCACAAAATCCTGGACTGAAAACTGGTGAAAGACTGTTTGAACCTCTAATCTCAGAATTGCCTTTACACATTTTATTGTGTTTTTGTTTCAGTCTCTGCCGTCTGTAAACCAAATTTGTGTCCCGGACAATGAAATCTGAACTGATTTTAGATGTGGCTCACGCTTTATGACCAATGTTTGTGCTGCACCTTGCTTCCATGAAGCATAATTAATGTGTAATCATTAGAGCAGATTAACAAGAACAGCCAGAATTAAGAGCAGTTTGAGAAAAGATGGGGACTCACTCATGGGAGTCCTGGCTTTGTCTGCCCAATCTGTCATTGAAGCCTTGACTCGAGCTGCCCTGCAGCCCCGCCTCAGACGCCTGCTGATTTCCATGGAGACGACTGAGCCTGGCCTGGAACCCTAACAGACACATTGTGGGTTTGTCAGCAATAAATGGTTATTGAAATGAGCAGATTAGGTTTTTTTTATTTTAACATTTAAGTGCAGCAGAGAGCGGTAACTGAGCCCAATGTGTCTCACCAATACAGATGGGACGTCCTTTAAGACCTTACAAGGTGGAAACCACTAATGACAGACTGTATTCTGTGAGGCACTGTGTACAATTTGATCAGATATGGTATGAGTTATTATTCCCTATATTTACTATGCAACGACACACTGTAGCCATGTATCCCAACACTGTCTCCTGTTTGTGTGAAGTGTTTGCCTCCTACTGGTCAACAGCGAGACTGCAACAACATTGTGAGACGTTATTTCGATTGGCCCCCCACCCTCATGATCATATCCTAAAATCTAACCATACACGCTCCTATTGTTTTATCGACATTTAATATTACAACGGAACATTTATAATGTCTGACTTTCTGTTTCCTGCCTACCTCTCTGAGCTCCAGGACTCATGAGGGGGAAGGACCCAGTGAGGATGCTGTTGAAGACAGGGTCAGCTAGGTCCAGCTCCTCCGACCCCGTCTCTCTCTCCCACCAGGGAACCACTCCTGCTATCCCGCATGCACCTCCAGGACCTGGACCGGAGCCCGGCTCGCCCTCGTAGAACCAGTCGCTCTGCTCATCATCACCTGTGAGAAAGAGAGATGGGACAGAGGCAGAAGATGTGACTAGAGGATCATGAGCATTACAACAGATTTAGTAATTCCACAGTTTGCTACACTGGACGTACAACACTGTCTATCTTAACAGGAGCTGTTTATTAAACTGTAGTGTCCACACACAAATATAAATGCAGCTCTATGCATCCACCTGTATAAAAACATATGCATATATCACATAAAAAGATTGCTCACATAAGTGGAGTATCATCTGTAGCGTATATACAGGCATTTAAGAACAAAACTAGCTGCAACAAAGACATAACGATCATTACCGTACATTAAAGCACAAATATAACACACCATCAGCTATTAATGTTTGTAATGAGGTCACAAACATTTGACAGCTGCCATTGTTATTAATAACTGGTGTCAATCCCCTGTCCCTGTTCTCTTACTGACATACCGACAATAGCGTACACTTGTTTTGAGCATGATCAATAATTGTAAACACATGCCTTGCCTCCCCTCGTCGTTGGTGTAGAGGCCTCCGTCGCTGCTGTTACTGACACTGCTGGTCTCACTGACAGAGACAGAGAAGAGGATGAAAGTTTAGAATACAGATTAAAAAGAGTTGTCGAGCAAGAAAATGGTCAAAAAGAAGTCGACTAGAAGAAAATCTAGCTAGCTCACACACACTAGTAACACTGTTCAGTTTTTAATACTAATATTTTGAATGTGTTAGTGCCACTATCAGAGTTTTCCTATTGACAACAGAAGACAATGCTTTCAAAAGTTAAAGTACAGTAAACATGCTGATGAAACCGACCAAAAAGTTCTATTTTTTTTTTACACATTTCTGTCAAAACATCAAAAAGGTATTGATGTTTGATGTTTGACACGCAGCCCTACACAGAACAGAGTCCACTCTTACCTCCAGTGTCGCACACACTCATAAATCTATCACACAGGAGGAGAGACAGAGGAGTTGCAACTTCTGGAAACACAGGGCACGAAATAAAGAAGTCAAAACACTAACCACCTGTCACTCATGTCCTCATCTGAGCCCTTCTGCTCCTCCAACTCCATCTTGTCTTTGGACCCTTCTGTTGGAGAAGAGATGGGGTCCTCACTCTCTACCACCACCCCTTCATCCGCAGCATCCATTCCCAGCCTGTGGGTGGCCAGTTTCCTCTTCTTCACCCTGTTCTTCCCTCCGCCGCCACCACCACCTCCTCCTCCACCACCACCTCCTCCTCCTCCTCCTGGCCCTACCAGTCCACAGAGCTCCATGGCGCTCCTGCCCTCACTTGGGCCCAGACGATGTGGCCTGACGCCAATACGGGCTTTGGGGACAGGTGGGGGTCCTAACATGGTGGACGACGGGGGCTCTGGTTCTGCAGGTGGATCTACAGCCATGCGTTTGACCTTACGTCGCCGCCTAAGGCTGCGGGTTCCCTCTGCGGACCCAAGGACACCCAAGTCGTCTGGCCAAAGTGGCCGCTTGCTCCGTCCTGTGTCAGCTGCGAGGAGAGTGCGCCGTTTGGGGCCAAGTTGTTCATCTGAGTCGCTGTTGTCACGGGCATGGCTGTTGGCAGCAGAAACACCCCCAGTACTGGCACGGTAGTCCTGCAACAAACGCCAGTGTGTTAAATACCAGCCTGTGATTCTGATGCTTAATTTAGAAACCTGAATAAACTTGAGGATCTTAATTGGGCCAAAGCGATATCTGAGTGAGGCTAAATTTATTTCTCATCCTGCTTCATCTAAAGTACATACTTTTCTCTACAACAACACAGAGAGCAAGACAGCAACATTTCTGGATGTCTAAAAGACTGTCCGAAGTGTTTCACCACCGACTCGCTGTCCTCCATCCATGCACGCCGACCCACCTTGTGTTCTTCCACACTGGACTCTGAACCCTCGCTGAGGTGGCCCGTCTCCCAAGGTGGGTGCGGGTTGTCCGAGCGCCGTTTCCTCCCCCTCCGCTTCCGGGCCTGCCTCTTCAGCAGACAGCCCACGGCCAGCGCGTGGTCCCCTCCATCACCAAAACCACCGCGAGCCGCTTGCTCGGAGCTCTCCTCCAGCGCTGACACCAGGTCATGGACCAGCTCGTCCATCGTCCGGCGAAAGTGCCTGAGGGGGTGGGAGGAAAAGGAGGGACATTATCTGACATATTTCCTCACATGACAGGACATTTAAAGTCACATAAGAATGACACACTTCTTGGGACAGTAGGCCGTAAAATAAAGAGTGTATGTAGAAATGATTTGTAAATGTCTATTGGTGGAAGGCAGACAGACAACTATGGGTCATTACAGAGGTAACTAGAGGCGCTAGCAATCTTAACCACAGCTGTTTAGCTGTTTAGTCTCCGTCCATATTAATTATAAGCAGCTAAGAAACTCATAATTATTCATATTTTACACACTGTGTCAATTTCGTCGAGCAGAGTTCTTTGTAACTTCATACTTACGTTAATAAACGGTCATGGGTTTTGATTTTTAAGAGCCTTTAAGAGACGTCGTTTGTAAACTCTGACATTACTCTGCTAGCTGTTGTGATTAGCTTCGAGGGCTAGCGTAACGTTTTCAAGTCAGCTACAACTAAACGTACAACTATCACTGACTACAACTAGCAGCAATCAAGAGCCCAGGCGTAGAGGTTTGAGTTGTGCTAATTTTAACGACTGTCGCCGGGAAATGAACACAGAAAACCCCCTTGATATTCAGGTTAGCTTTGGTGCTAGTCAGTTAGCATAGCTAGCGTTAGCTCCCTTAGCCGGTTGATTTCACGAGAGTTGAGTGGACGTGAACAATATGTTACGTCTCAGTGATTTCAAAGACCACCTACCAGCCGGTTCCCGCTTTGCCGATGGTTTTTAAATTAGCTGCACGGAACATTAAAGCCGTCAAATGCCAGATACCTTTAGCCAGAAACAACGGACACACATTTACACAGCACAGACACCATCCTGACAAAAGCGGACGATCAGCTAGCTGGATCAATATGCGACAAGAGGAGGACACCGTGAACGCAGCAAGAGGTATTATGCTGCCTTCAACGGCTGTAGGAAATTAAAACTCCATAAACACACCAGAATGTTTTTCTCTCATTTTCTGTCTAATGTTGTTCAGATTAAACAACCTTTTTTTTGACGTGTACAATATGTTTCTTTTAATAAGAGCTGTACCGTTTTGTGCAGAAATGTGCTTGTATTCACCAGTTAGTGTGCCAAAGTTCACACAGAATATTTAAATGGGCAAGATGTTTTTTAAGACGTAGCTCTCCAAAAGATGTTATTAAAAGTTGTGTACTAATGTAATGCATAGAGTCAGCATCGCTTACATTAATGTGTGTGTAGGGTTGAAGGGTAGTGCATAGATCTTAAGTTAACCAACATAAACTAACCTGGCCTTAGTGAAAACATGTAACATAACAGCTGCAACTCCCACCACGTAAGAAGGAGCTCTACCACAGGTCCAACAGCCGTCAGACTTTTTAACACCAACATGACTTCATGACTTTTTTCAGCATGGCTTTTTCTACATATTTCTCATACGCCTTGTGCATACAAGCTGCTAGGATGAGTGACTCTCCCCACTGTGGGATCAGTAAAGTCTATCTTATTAGTGTAACACAAAAAAGGGAGCCAAAATTAAGTGTAGAAAACTGATTATTGTTTTTTAAGATAAGTGAACAAAGGGATTGATTTTTAATTTAATTAATTTAATTTTTTTTTTTTTTTTTAAATACATAGTTAGGTATCATTTGTTACCAAATGTACATTAAGTGTAAAAATTATACACAACATAAGTATGTTTTTTATTTCGGAGTTTAAATGTAGTAAGTGAACGCATCTTTTGGCCCTTAAAGGGATAGTTCGGGATATTTGACATGAATCTGTATGGCATCCCCGTCAGTAGTGTTGCACAGCCACACTGACTTACCCCCCGACAGTGTCCTGTGGGCCGAGTTCTGTCCAGGTTTGGTCAGCAACGAAAGTAGTCCGGCAGGTTTGCTGGGACACTTAAATAAAAAGTTTTTCTTCTCAAAACAGCATGTGTTCAAAAGAGTGATTTATTTGCATCACAAAACCGATGTCCACGAAAAAGTCCAAAATCCTACACTGACTTCCCTCACTGATATTGGTGAAACTGGATCATATTTGGAGAAAATGTTTTTTGGTTTTCCCTCTGATGTCCTCCTGAAACTGTGCCTCCACTGATTTACAGAGTTTCCTGATGGACAGTAAAATAAACTGCTGCAAACTATAGCTGCTGTTAGCTCAGTTTGTTGTTAGTGTTTGTACCACAGGTGTTTTGGGCCATCGGGTAGAAGAGGTTCTCTGGCCTGAGGTGCAGGGGAATGCTGACCGGAAATGGAGCCACAACCAAAGAATGTAATCTGACTAAGCAGGCTGTATAGACAAAATGACAGAGGCAAAGACACCAAAGAGGACAGAGTAAGTTAAGATGAGAAAAGGATAAAGTGACTGAGCAAGAAGCCTCCAAACAAGCGTAACTCTAGGACTGACTTATAGTCACTGGCGAGAGTTTGTGCAACTGTTCATATTCACATACTAATTACACAAGACTTTCTACGCAATGTTGCCTTATTTGATTAAAAACAGTTTGATAGAACAGCAGGCCACTTTGTTTGGGACTAGTTTCTGCTGTGGATTTATATACATTTGGTACTCCAGTGAGTATTTGGAGCAGCAGGATGGTGCACTGAGTTTGTTTGTGTTCATGGTAATGAATAAACCTGTCACCCAGCACAGCAATCCCTGGGTTAAATTAATTTAGTTAGTTTTCATAGGATTGCATCCATACTGTAGGTCTGAGAGTTTCCCTCTGTCTGTGTTTATGAGCATCTTGTCATGATAGTTACAGTTGGCTCCAGTCCACTGACTGTGTGAACAGGACCAGGCAGGTAGAGAAACCTGAGCCTACACTGGAGATAAGGTTCAGCCCAGCTCAAGTTACTGTACAGAAAATATATTTTTATTATATTTACAGGTAATACAGTCCTGTACTCAAAAATGTTGTCGTTATAACGTGATCATTTACGGTCAGATCTATTTTTAGTTTAGTCAGAGTTCATCATTACACTCCAACATATGAATAATAATTATAATATGATAATAATATAATGGGTGCAGTGCCAAACAAACGGACTGATGTTTTAGTCTCAGCATATCTTTCACTAAAAGCACAAGTCGAATCAAAACCATATGTATTTAGACTTAATCGATAAAACCCGCACGGTTCCGGGTCACGTGATGTTTGCCTGTGGGCTCGAACCCACTGGTTCGGTTCGGACTCCAGAACAGAAGTTAGAGTGACGCTCGTTCCAAACGGGGGATAAAGGACAGACACACAGTGAGAGCTTCAGAGAGCGGACAGGACTCACCTTGTAAGAAAGAAAGAAGAAAGAAGGAAAACATTTCGGAGCGGTTTCAAAGTAAGTTTGCAGAGAAGTAAGTTTCAAAGAACCAACGCTAACGTCGCTACCATGTCTGCGTGAGTTTCTTCTGTCTGATCACCGTGATGAACTTTACTGTCTGTCTGTTCACATGTCTACTAGGACTGTCATACATAGAACAAATGTACTCACATGTTTATTATTTTAAACATATACCTCTGTCTTGATTTAATGTCGACTCCAAAGAAGGCACAGCTTTAGATTTGATGTTTGATTTTCTTGGTTGGTTGTAAAAAGTAAACCCTGTGAAAATGTTGATTCCTGTTTGATCAAAAACAAAGTCCTATTAATGTTCTGTATTGTATGTCTTACTCTGAATTATGTTGACCTCGCCTGTTTTTACACATTGTGCTTTATAATACAATAATACATCACACAAGGTAACTGAAATGGTTTTGTTGTTTACATGTTTGACTGACTTCAGTTCAGAGCACTAACAAACTAAGTGGAACTAAGTCAGACAGAACTTAAGAAGATTCTTGGATGAGAGGCGAAACGTCTTCACGAATCTAAAAGCTAAGTACTATGGGGTGCAGTTTGTAAAGCGGCTTGCGCTGAAAAAAAACAGCAACATTTTGTCACATTTAGCTTCAAACAATGTTTCAAAAACTGATGTGAATTTTTGAGTCACTTTTTTGCACATTTACAACAATATTTGCCAACTTAGAGTTATTTAAATCCAAATGTTAAATGTTAAATCTAAATATTAGATGTAAATCTAAATATTAAATCTAAATCTAAATGTTGAATCTAAATCTAAATGTTAAACCTAAATGTGAAATCTAAATATTATATCTAAATCTTAATGTTAAATCTAAATGTTTAGGGTGAAACTAAATATTTAGCTAATATGCAAATTCAAACGTCGGTAACCAAAAGTGCCAAAATAAAAGCTCGACGAGGTCAGAGTGTGTTTATAGTGGGAAATAACGAATAAAACCCATCTTACCCGGGGAAATGGACTCTTGGACATGGTTTAGCGTGATAATAACTACCTAAAACTCAACATGCCCTTCAAATAAAGTATGATCGACGTGTTTTTTTATTTTTTACGTAGTTATTATCACGCTAATCCATGTCCAAGAGTCCATTTCCCCGGGTAAGATGGGTATTATTAAGGTTTTACTGTTCTGTCAATCATTATCTCTCTTACACCTTTTCTTTGGATGTTACTAACTACACCTCTTCCCCGGCGTTTCTGTGCTTTCTCGTCCAGCAGGTTCTCATGGATCGTGGCTGCTGCTTCTTACTGTCTGTCTGTTCACATGTTTACTAGTATGGATACTTTATGATGGGGGTCATGTACTCAGATTTCTCAGCACAGTGAGAGCTTAAGTCACCTTATATTTACACTTTCTCCTTCGTACCAAGGTGTCTTCCTGTGGCTGTGTGTATATATATGTCTTCATGTTTTTCTGCATTTCCAGGTCAACCAGAGTGATCGATTGGACTTGATGCCCATCATCTCCCCTGCTTCAGTGTGTGTCCCTCCACGTTAACCATCATGAAGGAGGAGTTTGAATGTTAAATGCATTGTGGGCTGGTTAACTTCAGCGTAACAAAGTTGATGTAAGCTCACAACTTTCATGTTTGCTCTGATGAAAAATCAGTGTGTCAGAAACAGGCAGTGCAGCTTCAGTGACTGTGCTGCTGCCAAGATTTATTCAAGCCATGTTAAACTCACAACGTCAAGAATACTACAAGGATTTTATTCTGTAAACAAAGTTTGGATTTTGATTTACTCAGACTTCAACAAGCTTTCTCTCCATCATTCACAAGCCTTAATATCACTGGAGAAATTCACGATAAGAAAGCTCCCTGGTTCAAACTCTTTGAACCAGTGCTGGGAAGTATAATTATGTATTCAGCTGTTCATGAAAATATGGACTGTCATACATAGAACAAATGTACTCACATGTTTATTATTTTAAACATATACCTCTGTCTTGATTTAATGTCGACTCCAAAGCAGGCACAGCTTTAGATTGGATGTTTGATTTTCTTGGTTGGTTGTAAAAAGTAAACCCTGTGTAAACCCATCTTATCCGGGGAAATGGACTCTTGGACATGGTTTAGCGTGATAATAACTACCTAAAACTCAAAGTACTCTTCAAATAAAGTATGATCGACGTGTTTTTTTATTTTACGTAGTTATTATCACGCTAATCCATGTCCAAGAGTCCATTTCCCCAGGTAAGATGGGTATTATTAAGGTTTTATTGTTCTGTCAATCATTATCTCTCTTACACCTTTTCTTTGGATGTTACTAACACAGGTATTACTACACCTCTTCCCTGGCATTTCTGTGCTTTCTCGTTCAGCAGGTTCTCATGGATCGTGGCTGCTGCTGTGGTCTGCTGCTGACGTCCACCATATATAGCATTATATGCCATATAGTCATTGTCAATTGTCAATTGTATAATATGTTTGTGTTGATTGTTCTGTACATGTGACATCCATTGCACGTCTGTCCGTCCTGGAAGAGGGATCCCTCCTCTGTGGCTCTTCCTGAGGCTTCTTCCACATTTTTTCCCTGTTAAAAGGTTTTTTTTTTGTGGGCAAGTTTTTCCTCACTCGATCCGAGGGTCTAAGGACAGAGGGTGTCACTCCCTGTACAGATTGTAAAGCCCTCGGAGGCAAAATGTGTTTGTGACTTTGGGCTATACAAATAAAATATGATTTAATTTGATTTGATTTGATTTATTATTCGTTATTTCCCACTAAAACTGATTTTTTTTTTTTAAGATAAGCGAACAAAGGGATTGATTTTTTTAAATACATAGTTAGGTACCATTTGTTACCAAATGTACATTAAGTGTAACAATTATACACAACATAAGTATGTTTTTTATTTCGGAGTTTAAATGTAGTAAGTGAACGCATCTTTTGGCCCTTAAAGGGATAGTTTGGGATATTTGACATGAATCTGTATGGCATCCCCGTCAGTAGTGTCGCACAGCCACACCGACTTACCCCCGACAGTGTCCTGTGGGCCGAGTTCTGTCCAGGTTTGGTCAGCAACGAAAGTAGTCCGGCAGGTTTGCTGGGACACTTAAATAAAGTAGGGCCAATTGATTACGGGGTGTGACTTTTTCGTGGACATCGGTTTTGTGATGCAAATAAATCACTCTTTTGAATACATGCTGTTTTGAGAAGAAAAACTTTTTATTTATCTGTATGTAGTCAAAATTTCTGACCACTGGGGGGCGGTGTAGACTTTTTCTCAAAGGGCTTCACATTGGAGGCGTGTGCCGTGGTTGCAAGCAGTCACTATACCAAAGGTCACCAGTTCAAAATCATCAGTGCCACCAGTATCATATTAATTACACCTGAAGAGTCACTGGGTACCAGGGAGACTTGGAGTTCACCCCATGCAACAGGTGCTCTGGTCTCTCCTGAATGTGTGACGGCACTGCTGTGGTCAACATGAGGTCAACAGCAACAACAGGTGTCACCGTCTCTGTGTTATCTAATGAGAAATTTACACATTGAAGAAAACTGTCCGGCGTGCATTAGGCGGGGGAGCTCTGTGCCAAGGGTAATTTGTTACCGTGAGTGTTGTGTGATCATGTGTGTGAGGAAGTTTACTTAAAAACAATCCTGACAGGTGTCCCCTCCTCAGATGTCAAAGAAGTCAGAGGGTCTGGTGAATGACTGACCACTCTGGACTCCGGGACCATCTCAGGTTTCTGACCAGGGGTCCCAGGTAAATTTAGTAAGACGCTGTCCACTTGCACCCAGCTCTCAGACACTTGACATGCTCACAGAGTGAAGACACGCGTTCTCGGCTGGGACCGGACTTGAAGAGTTTCATACATCCACACACCGGTTAAGAAAAAAAAGAGCTGCAGCTGGGATCAAACACATTATGGAAACATGACATCAGCAGAGGATGATGAAGAGTTAGACGAGGCCGTTGAGCAGTATGCCACCGACACCACCTGGAGCTGGGTAAAATGATTTGTCAATCATCTGCATGCGTGCAAGAAAAGAGCATGAATTATGGGTAAATAAGAGTACACGTTAATTAACACAATCAATGGGTGTAAAAGTGAGAAGGTGGAGGATTGTGCTTTTTAAATGCAGACATGCACAGAGGAAAAACAGTGGCGGCAAGACAGAGCAGGACATTCATATCATTCACTGTTCAGTTTTTATTAAAAATGAACATATAAGTGTTTAAAGTAAAATGGTCTGCACAGTTCTCAGGACAGCACAGGCGTTTAGACGACCACTGGTGTGTGTTTCAATAATCCCCCCTGTAAGACGATCTGCTCTCGGGTGGGAGAGCAAGAAAGAAGGGGTGTGAGGGGAACAGACGAGGGGGTACATGGAGGGGTGAAGCGAGGTGGAGGGATAGCCTGATGGATCAGGTGATCTTGTCATTCCTTCTGTAGTTTTCTGATTCTGAGGGTGATTCATAAGAAGCGTGTGTCACACAAAATAACATGGTTGCAACACAGACTAATAAGGTGAAGTGAAACTTTGGAGTCCAGTGACAAACATACATGAATTTTTGAGTTTTATTACACAGTTTTTGGGATGTTTATTCCTGTTATTTTTTTAAAATTGTGTAATAAAACATACGATTTCGAGAGGTAGGCGATTGTCACTCTGCCTGTATTGTAGCTTGCTTTTCTAATATAATGGTAAAAGGATATGAGTACTGTTGATTTCACGTTTAAGGTTGTTTTTTTTTTATTGCATATTTTAAAAGGTCGGTAGATTTTACAGTGAAAAACTGCCAAACCATGTCAGTAAAAGACCATAAAATCTGCCATTAAATATTACAGCGTTTTTCTGTATAATTAACAGTCTGCAGTATAAAGTACTACTTTATTCCATATAAATTCCCTGAAAAGGGCATATAAAAAGATTCTGAAATATGACTGTGTATTACCGTATACAGATCATACTTCATGGGATATTTTACGGTCTTTTACTGTCGTGGTTTGGCAGTTTTCAGCGTAAAATCTATTGATAAATTAAGACTAGATACATAGATATTATATTTCTCACATCCCCATTTTAAATCTGAGCTAATGAAAAATGTTCATCTCATTTTCTTCTCCTTTCACAGCCATAGCTCAGCCAAGAGGTTTTTGAAACCTGTCTCCGACATTCATAATCTCACTCATTAGGGACAAAGAGTTTTTCTTTTTAATCGCTGTTCTAGCGTTTGGCAGTTCCAGCTAATGTTTCAGTCTGATCTCATGACTCTCAGGCCAGAACACCCCGAGCCACTCAGATGCCTCGATATCAGCCAAGTGTGTAGAAAAGATTATACAATGAGTCTGTTAAAGCATCA
Organism: Nibea coibor; assembly: GCA_023373845.1. NCBI lineage: Eukaryota > Metazoa > Chordata > Actinopteri > Sciaenidae > Nibea > Nibea coibor. The sequence goes on from CM041730.1 coordinate 9,949,501, forward strand.
CTCGCCCTTGCTGAGTCAGCTGAGATGACGGCTAAACGGAATGACTAGTGCTTGTTCATGTTTTCGGTGGCTTGAGCCGGTTTGTGAGGCGTCAAAGGTGTGACATGTAAATGTGGCGAGTTGTTGCCTGTGTGTTTGTGCATGGAAAGCTCCCACAGATTCAAAATAACATCCTTAAAAATGACTTGACTATTTTTGCCACGTATATGAATGCAGAGTAAACAACTGGTTGCCCTACTTCAATGTGATTGGTGCATAGGAGGCGGTCAGCTCATAGCTTACAGGTCCATTTACTCAAAGTTGTGATTGGCTGAACAGAGTGTGAGACCACACCAGCCAAGACACTCCTGCTAGATAAGGTCAACCTGCAGGTACCCAATAAGGCCACCTGTGTGAATGCATGTAAAAGAAGATTTCAATGTTAAATATTGCTGGGTGGTTTAATGACACGGTCATATGTCATCTTGTTTGTTGTAGCCCGATACTGGTCACGGCATTGACCATACATGTTAAAAATGAAACTGCTATCATGTGCTGTTTTGTGTCCAGGATCCATCAGCTTGAGTTCAGCTCTTCCTGGCAAGGCAGCTTGTTCTTAGAAACATGTGTAAGGGCAGCTGAGCGGCTCATATATCTTTGGAAAATCCAGCTGCACTGACATAAAATGATGTGTGGACAGCCGGTACATACCAATATGGGCTGACAACTAGTGCTGCTACTGTTGAGTTATAATGGTATGCAGCATGCCTATAGTATATGATGAGTACTGTATTTGTGTTGTAATCAGGATGACGTGTTTAGTGCAATGCAACAAATGTGAGATGTACGTGGTACATTCAGGGTGCTAAAGCAGTGGTGGAAGAAGTGCTAATACCACGCTGTGAAAATTCTGAAAGTCTCTTACTTAAAGGTCCAGTATGTAAGAGTTAGGAGGCTCTACAGGAAATGGAAGTAATGGAATAGATATATGCAACTATATTTTACAGTTTTACTATTATTATTATTATTATTATTATAATATCACTCCTGCATTCATGCAACTCTTTGATTTTACTGCTGTAGGTGTTTATGGTTGAGCATCTCTTAGCTACTTTGTATACTTTTGGAAATCTACAGCAATACATCATGGTCTATGAAATATAAAAATATGTTTGTAGCGGTGCAGTCCTGTGAGAACTACATATCACAAGCTCAAGTAAAGCCACTGTTTTTTTCAGCTCTGTCACGATGAATTTTCCCGCTAATCCAAGAGGGTTTTTAAATAGTTTATTTAGCTTAAGAAGAAGGAAGCCCACAAAGAAAGATTCCACCTTTAATTTTATAACAAACATTCAAATCCTTCATCATCCTGGGAAAACTGTATGAAACTATTCATTCATAAAACCGCTAAATGTCAGTAATTTGATGAAACAGAGTTCTCAGGAAACAAAGCAGTACTGAAACTAAACAGAGTGAAAGGTTACAAACTGCAAAATACACACACACAGAGTACAAGTACAAGACGAGACAGCACGTACAGTGTGATATGGTGACATGCTCTACTTGTTTGTCGACTAGGTCAGATGTTTTTGGTTTTTATCTGATTGTTTCTTTTTTGTCTTCAGTTGTATTGACAGTAGTGTCATCCGACGTGACAGCGTGAACATGCCATAACTACTCAAACAGTGTGTACAAGATAACAACACAAAGGCCACGATGGAAAGAAAACGTTAGAGTTACACATTCATCCTTTTCTGATTCAGCCCAGATACGCAGTGTGGAAAAACAATTAGTTCACATGCACACACACACACTGAATGAACTGGCTCTTGTAATTGAAGAGTTGTAACCTGAAGCTGTTGTAGCAGAGCCTATAAAATATTTGGGCTGGTTAGGGGTCCACCATAAACAGAGAGGTAATTTACTGTCAAAAACAGTTGCACACACACAATTTTATATTAATCTGAGAGTATAAGTAGAGGAAATAAGTCTACTTTAGGATTATGTCATCATCTGTTAATTTCATCAAAGTCTATTTAAATATGTGTTTGGAATTGTGGATGATATACAGACATTAGTCATTATCCTTTGTTAACGTTGACCTCAGTCAGCCACATCCTCCACAGCAGACACACAGCTTCCCTATCACTCCAGGGTCTCAGGTTGAACTGGTAACATCGCATGTGCCCTCATGCAGCGCTGTGATTGGCTGAGAGAATCACCTCACTGCACAGTTGACTGCGTGCTTCAGACTGACTGCGTGACTTCAAACGCTGACGTAGCGTCACCGCTTCCCGCCGTCAAGGCGTTGCTGCGGGATACGGTTTCCCCCCCCCGGTGCTCTTTAAACTGAAGCGTGGCGAGACTGTGCTAAAATATAACATTTAGTTGGTAGTTTTAACACGAAAAACAACGCGTGTCTACGTTTCATACTTTTTAGACCATCACTCACCACATTTCATTCAGTTTTACACAGCCAGTGACAAGTTAAATGAAAGCAGCGTCTTTTTTTTTATGTGGAACAACTATAAATATGAGCCAAACATTAACTTTATGAGTGCCAATTTGACGTCCCCGCTTCACTAACGGCGTAAAGTCGCGGTAGCTGCCGTGTTTTAGTTGCCACTGTGGCAGCTGAGACGATGCGTTTAGCAACGCAATAGCTCGACGCTGATTGGTCCGCGGGCGGGTTTTCGGGTTTTGGGTGCAGATGACGTCATACATTGACAAGGCTAGAGACAGTGAGAGAGAGAGAGAGGCAGAGGCAGCCTGTCAGGGGGGTGAAATGAGTATCGGGTTCACTTAAATAGTCTGTTTTTATCGCCGCCGTGAGTCCATGACAACAGGTCAGGGTTTTATCAAACACTCAGACACCACCTCTGTCGGGAAAATGTCGCTTTTATAATGTGTTGTCGTGCTGTCATTCACCGCTGAGGAAACACCAGGCTTTTGGCAAAGGCATACTCCGCTGTCGAAGGTATGACCCTGTTTTTATCACGTATCTGACTGCGCCCGCCTTGCTGTTTTTCCACACATTATCTGGTGTTATCAACAATATGGCGTTATAGTCATTAAACATTTATCATTCATAAGTAACATTTTCAAGATGCCCTGTCATGTTATGAGTCAGCTTTTTACCTGTCTATTAGATTTAAAGATGCATTTCCTTTTTAAATGTGTGGTTGTGATGTGAAGCCTGTATTGTCATTAGTTAATTAAACTAATTATCCCTCACTTACACCTTCCAATTAATTGTTGAGGCTTTTATTTTCTTAAATGATCACGAGGAGAGTAGATTATATATTTGGCATTTTCCTGTAGTATTGTGGGACTAATGAGACTTTGTGGAAATGAAAGACTCTGTGTTTACAACACATTGTCTCCTGAGCGGTTCAGCTAGATTCCAGCCTGCAAGGAAATTATATCTCCAGCTTGTAAATCCATTAAACTAATGAGCATACCACAGTTAAACACAAATAAAAAACCCCAGCTCTCTCAAAGTAACTGAATATCATCCACGCCTTTCTGAAGCCCAACAGTGCTGTCAGCATTTTTTTAGACGCTGTTCTTCTTTTTGTTTCATCTGTAACATAAGAAAATCTATTTTTGGACGGGTTTGTGTGCAGCAGCGTTCACACACACTCAAAGTCCTCTGCTTTCAGAAATCAGCTGTGTTTGCTCGCAAGCAGCTCTGTAACTCAACGCCTCAATGAAAAGTGAAATGAATAATTGAAGATGGTGAAGGTCATCTACAGATATAAGAGGTGTTTTTTCAGTGACAGACATTGTTATTATGGCTCCTCTGATTCATCTGCCGCTCTAAAATTAGGGCTCCTGTTCCTCTGTAAGGGGCCTCTTCTCCTGATCACGTGTTCAAAGGGGGGGATATGTTGGCGTTGTTCCAAACCTATCTTCCCTGTTGCTGCAATCATTTGTGGGGCCCATTGCCAACTGAGTCAAGGTCAGAACCCCCCCTAAACAACTGCAAACTCCAAGGAGTCTTGAAAACTGTGCAGATGAGATCATGTTTGGCCACTGGTGTTTGCGTGATAGAAACCTAAATAATCTAGAAACAATGACACCAGCAGAGAGAAGGTTAAATAGACGTGTTAAATAAGATGTTTTCCATGTGTTCTTTACCTTAAGATGCTAATGCTCTGCAAAGAATAAAGTATTTTCCCAGCTAATCACATAATGACTCATATTTTAGAGCTGAGCAGTCATGACTAGCAGGAAAAATGTGAGAGGTTCGAGACACAGACAAGTACATAAACACTGGATCAATACTAGAAAGGAAAAGTTAGGAATTGTATCCATGTTGTGACACAGATGATGTGAGTCTTATATATTGATTGGATCTCAGACAGAACAAAAGATCACGTTCTTTGTGTTTTTGGTGAGCAAACTTTACTTGTTTCAAAAATTAGCAACCAGAAAGTTGTTCATGAGTCATAATTATGTAAAGAGCAACAGGATTATCACAACAAAAGGGAACTAGTTCTCCATGACTACACTTTTAAAAAAAAGTAGTTGCTTCCTCTGGGTTGTGTTGATGTGGTTTAATCAGATCTGAATGATGAGTGATGAATGATGTGCCAAAGTGCATGACATCATCAGCGAGTCTACTTCCTCCTCAGACCAGTGAGACAACAAGAGAAAAACTTTTTTTTCTAATTACCACCAAACAGTTAACACTTAATATTCAGAAGCTGATTAATTAAATCGGTTTTCAGACGATTTAAGGACTCTGAAAAAAACAAAGATTTGTTACTTGGTTGCCATCATCAAACCAGAAACATTAATTATAATAATAACGTACAATGAGATTACAGTCAACATTCTCAGACTCGTGTCGTGTCAGTCACTCTCAGTCCAGTTCTTGCGTAACAGCGTCGCCATAAAAAGAGGTTTGCATTGTCGACATTCTCACATCCCCATGAATACATTGCCTAGGTGTTCTGCCGTAGTTCCCGTGACGTCTTGGTGCAGCTCAGACAATAAACACCACGCAGGGTTATGACATCTCACTTAGTTTGTGCTTTGACCTCTGTTGTGTAGGGTTGCCGAGTGGAAAACAGTCGGATAGGATTTCCAGACTTATCAGGAAGGAGAGAAGAGGGTGGGAAGGTCAGAGTGGCAACAGGTTCTTTCTACAGTATGTAGGCCACAGACTGTCCTGGGACAAATAACAAGAATACTGACAGGAAACAGCCATCCATGTCCTCTTTCCTTAGCTACACCAGTCATAGTGCACTTCCAAAACTGATTTCCGATCAGAGTATTAGAATAACTTCAGCCCACGCCCCTCAAGGAGAGTTATATGCCATCAGTGGTTCTGATTGACAGCCTTCAGAATGGCACTGCAGATGCCAGTTCATAAACACCTCCTTCACTGAAGGTTCACTGAGTTCGAGGCATGGTTACGTCCACTCTCGTGGGGCTTAGTGATCACGACAAGGTGATTCAAGTTGACCTTTGCTATGGATGCAGTTTCATTTCTTCTGTCCCTCGTCTGACCTTCACTGTCCCCTCCACCAGACCCGCCAGACCATGAACTACGTGGGTCAGTTAGCAGGCCAGGTGTTTGTCCAGGTCAAAGAGCTGTACCGAGGCCTCAACCCCGCAACCCTTTCCGGCTGCATTGACGTGATTGTAGTGAGACAGCCCGATGGATCGCTGCAGTGCTCGCCTTTCCACGTTCGATTCGGCAAGATGGGTGTCCTGCGGTCCCGAGAGAAAGTGGTGAGGAGTTAAAAACAGCTCTTGTAGTTGCCACATTGAGAGAGTTGTGACCTTTCAGATGCTTGAGGATTGAAGCAATGTCTGGTTTTCACTCATTCCCCTTTTTTTTTTGCCCCTTTGCTCCTCTCCTATAGGTGGACATGGAGATCAATGGAGAACCAGTGGATCTACACATGAAGCTTGGGGACAATGGAGAGGCATTCTTTGTGCAGGAAACAGAAAACGATCAGGTGTGTGTGACCTTCTTCAGACTGTTGCAAGTGGAGTACTACGTCTGTTAAATGGCACCTTGATTCAAGTGAAAACAAGATTCGAATGAAAATACGCATCATTCTCCACCCCTTTAATGTCCTCAAACACAGGCACACCCATGTTTACAAGAGAGGCATTACCCAAACCTATCCTCTTATACACAGTCATAGTAGTCTGAACAAGGTCAAGCTGTGTGCAGAGTTGGCACGGCGGCAAGGAATTTCTTCCTTTCCCTTTTGGCTGAAAAGCATTCCTCTCTTCATCAGCAAGTGCTGAATGCAGCATTTATTAACTCAGGCTCCCTGACCCACATTAAATGCTGTGGCCAAATGACTGAGGATAAATCCGGATTGGAGTTTCCTGGCAAATAAATGCGCTTATTGCAATTAGCAGGACTTGTGTATTAATGAATCTGGTTTAACTGTTAGAGAAACAGTTAGAGCGTTGACCAGTTAGGTTTAAGTAAAAAGATGAAATAAAAAGAAGAAATAACATACTCTTTCCAAAGATGATTGCACACAAGAACCGCCATTCAAAACTTTCTTTAAAATTCATGGAAAACTTTGGAAAAAGAAAGAGCTGTTGTTTTTCCCAAGTTCTTGGAAAGTCGTTGTTTTCATTTGGTTTTCCAAGAAGCTGAAAGAGCCAAGTGGCCTCATTGTAAGATGTTTCTTCTCTATTGTATGCACATGAGGACGTGTGCAGCTGAAAGACATAAACAAGCAGCCAACTACTGAGGCCCGGGGCCGGCACCAACAAGGGAAGTGGGTGATTTATTTTCCCCAGAGTGGTGTCAGATTCCCAGGCCTGGACGAGCGAGGAGGGGAGGAGGACTGTGTCTCTGAACCCTTTTTTTTTCTTGGCACACAGAAGCAAAACGTGAGGGAATATTGTCAGACCACAGATCACGTGATTATACCCCAGTTTCCCCCTCTCTCTCTCTCGTTCTTTTTTCCATATGTCTGCACACACACACACACACACACAGACATTCATACTCTCTTGGGCCAAAAAAAAAGACCCTCCTGGAAAGCTTTTTCTTTTCCTAGAAGGAGGTATTATCGTTCTGTCTCTTTTCGCAGAACAGGGGAACTGATTCTGTTTTGGATTGTTTTTCTGGCAAAAGATTTCCTCACAGCAAGTAGCTGCAATCACTTTGGCAGCTCACACACATTTACCTCAGACCAAAATTGTGCAAAAACATCAAGTCATATTTAATACATGCAGCAGCACAAAGGGATCTTTGTGTCGCATGCAGATGAACTCAACAATTAATTTGAGCACAAATATTCAGGGTTTATAATTCAAAAATGCAGATTTACTTCTAACTGTTTACTATCTAACAGACTTTCTTCATTGTTTTTTGTCAAAACAGGAAGTAGTTCCTTCCTACCTGGCCACCTCTCCGATCATGTCAGACGGGGCCCTACTGATGAGCTCCTCCCTGATGGGTAAGAAGAGCTCCGGGCCGCCCATACAGACCCTGGGCTCCACGGGTAGCGCAGGAGAGAACGGTGGCATGATGATGAAGAAGAGGAGGAAGAGGAGGAGGAAGGCTCGGGCGGACAGCATGAGGAGGGAGGAGAGCGGGGACTACTCTGAGGACGATGACATGTTCACCATAGACATCAGCTCGGACGAGGGGACGGAGATGGAGAGCAACAGGTGAGAAACCATCGAGGAGATGGGAGGAAAAAAAGGATTAAAGAAATCAAAAAGAAAGAAGTAAAAGCAATGAGATACATGTGAGGTGCGAGCAGAGAGGAAAAGTGATACACGTGACGGAGGCAGGGAGGGGAAAAGAGTGAGGCAGTGAGATAAAAAGTATAATACATCACTGAAATGAAGTGTGAGAGCAGCTGTAATGGAACAGGCGAGAATAAACAGACCAGCGTCTGTAGCTGAGAGGCCTCTAGCTGCAGCACAAACACTGAAAAGACCCCGTATGGAAAACACAATGTCAGCTGCTTTCTGCTGGACAGGAAAAAAGTGAAGTGAAACTTCTTCACTGTGTGTTTTTGCCAGCATGTAACTTGGCCTCTAAGAACCATGCCCCTCCCACATATTCTATGTTCACTTATCATGAATGAATACAGCTGACGTTGTAAATAAGTGAGTGGGGGGATACGTTACATATTCTGGATCATTTCTACGGTAAACCAACACCGGGATGTTTTTATTTTGATATATAACCTGCTTTGTTCTTAAGGGAAACAATCTATTAACAAATCTAATTTACATTTCTGGCCCGCTTACTGCATGTTGTTTGATATTTGATGCTTATTTGTGCGTTAAAGGTCCAAACCGAACATAAAATGTTCAATTTGAAATTAGGTTTTTGTTGCGTTTTTGTTTTACTGGACTCATAACATGGGGGAGAATACATGGTTAATGTTGTGACTGCACTGTAGCTGCAGGACATGTTATGCTTTGAGTGCAGGCAAAGGGACAGGCAACAAGTTAAGGCATGATCTCTGTCTCTGTCTGTAATGTTAACTGTTAAAAATGTACAGTTATATGATATACATTAACCGTGTCCGTGTGTGTTTCAGGAATTCATCGCGGGACGTCTTAAGAGACGAGACAACCAGTGGCTCTTTCAAACAGGCCGGCATCTACACTCGCTCGGATGGAGACTGGAGCCCCATTCAGAGGTGCTTCATTCACTCACATGATGAAGACCCACGTTATTACTCAGATGAAACAGCTCTTTAACTGTTGTTTGTTTTCTGTCCCCCTCTCAGCCCTGGAAACTCTCGTCCCACCTCTCCCAAGAGTGACTCTGAACTGATGACCAAGCCGTCAGACGCAGAAAGTCAGAATCCGGCCATGCACTGGGCGTGGGGAGAGCTGCCACAGGCTGCCACGGTAACCAAAGTGTGAACAGCTCTATACAACTTTGTAGTGGGTCTTAACTGCTTCTGTTTCTTATATTTCCTCTTCTTCCTTGCCTTTTCCAGCCGTCCTTCCTCCCAGTAAAATCCGACCCTCCACCAGTCTGCCCCGTATCCATCCCCGTGTCCGAGAGCACACACTTCCGTGTGATAACTCACGAGACGTCCGCAGAACAGTGCGGACCCTGCTCCGAAATATCAGCGCTCACACTGCTAATGACGGAGACGACCGAGGAAATGGTCGTCACGGTCGGGATGGAGTCGGAAACCATGAGGATGGAGTCGCAGGCGGTTGGAGGTGCAGAGACGCAGACAGCCGGAGGGGCAGCAGCTCGTATGATGTCCGACATGGAGGAGACAATGCCTCGTCTGCAGGGCAAGACAGACTCTCCGTCCAAGAGAAAAGGTAACATTTGACTCAGCAACACAATAAAACCTCATAATTCCTTCAGGAGTCTTGTTTATTTATATAGCCATTATTTTAATTTACTGACATTTTGTCAGCGGTAGTTCTCTGGCATTTAGTTTGTGGTGCCTAAATCACCAAGAAAATATTTTGAATATTTTAATTTGCTTCTAAATATAATGACATGACAACACAATACTCTGTTGCTGTTTGAAAACATTTTCTGGTTCGCCACAAGCCAAATATCATTTCATGCATTGTGTTATGGTGAGCTGCAGCTCCAAATGGACATTTAAAAACACTCTCTGGATGGCTAGAAGAAAACTAAACTTGGTTTAGACGTCTCCAAAACTGTTGGAGTGTTTTGGAGACGTCTTCTGAAGACGTAATCCACCATACTGTGTCTTTTGCTTATATGAGTATATTGACATCGTTTCTTTGTTGCAGACAAAAGAAGCCGCCATCTTGGATCTGATGGAATTTACCTGGATGACATCACAGAGCTCGAGCCTGAGGTGGCGGCCCTTTATTTCCCTAAGAGGTATGTGGAGTCATAACTGCAGTTAAAGTTTTAACACACTAATACAGCGGAGCTGACCAGCATGATAACCCCTCTGCAGTGACAGTGGTGCAACAGTGAGGAGCATCTCAGACCCGGGCCTCCACAGCACCAGTCTGTCCCCGCAGTCGCTCAGCTCCGGAGGAGACAGCGGAGTGGACAGCTACTGCGACCCCATGGCCGACTTGCCGTCCATCACCATCTCTTTGTGTGGGGGACTCACTGACAACAGGGAGATCACGAAAGGTATGAGAGACTCTCATATTGTCGCATCACAGACAGCGCTGTAAGCTGCAGGAAACTGAACATGAAATGTGTGCGTGTGTCCTCACAGAGCAGTTCCACGAGAAGATCATCTCTTACCAACAGTTTGCAGAAAACCCCTCCATCATCGACGACCCCAATTTAGTCGTGAAAATCGGCTCCAAGTAAGACGTTTGCTCTCGTGTGTACATATAGTCAAACAGCACTTTGTCGTATGGATTGAACTGCAACACACTACAGCAAAAAAGTGCTGTGTTTGCAGGATTGTTTGGGCTCATAAACAGTTTTTTTTTCAAAGACATTTGGCTCACAAAGTAGTTTTTGCTGCAGTTATGGAATTGATAAAAATATAAGTTGTTTTCTCCCTCAGGTACTATAATTGGAGCACTGCAGCTCCACTTATGCTGGCTATGCAAGCTTTTCAGAAACCCCTGCCAAAGGTAAGAAATTGATACACAGCACAGATACTAATGACTCAATCTGTAGGTTCGCTGTGTTACATGAATACCACACCCCCTTTTGACCGACACTGGTACTGCATCCTGTACGTTTGCCTTTACACCTTATACTTCACTTTACATTCATTTTGTTGCGATCTATAAACTTAGACACAGATGTTCTGTTGTTGCAGTCTTTCAGACGTTATGTGACAAACACTCCAGTTAAACTTTGTCTTCCCCTCTGTTCCCCTCCCCTTTTTTCCATCGCTTCATCCATCCGTCATTAGCCCTCTTGCCTCAGTTATATTCACTCAGCCTTAGAGTTTCTTCTCTGTTGTCTGACTGGCGTGCTGGGCTACAGCTCAGTATGTCAAAGACAACACTCACTTAATACCTTCTTTTTTTTTCATCTTCTTATTCTTTGTCCTCACCCACCCTCAAACTCTGCACACCCGTACATACTTTATTTTCCCCATTCCAACCGCAGAAACATTGTTATTTCTGTGTTTGTTGATTTACGGTCTGGTTTTGGCTTCAGTTTTTTAAGTGTTTTTTTATGGTGTTGTGTTGTGGTTGTTTGTGTGTTGTGTGTGTGTGCGCGCGTGTGTGTGTATGTGTGCTCCGTTCCAGGCTGCAGTGGAGAACATCATGAAGGAGAAGATGCCGAAGAAAGGAGGGAGGTGGTGGTTCTCCTGGCGTGGCAGAAACAGCAGCACCAAATCGGTACTCTCCAGCTTTGTACTCAACACTGGGATTGTTTCTTCCATGTCAGCTGTGAAGTAGATGGTAAATGAATCTCTCCTCTTGTAGGATTCAGTCTCTGAGCACTCTGCTGAGCAGGCTGGACAAATCAGGTAAGGAACCTCAAAACATCCCCCGACCAGAAAATATCCTTGAGGTTAGCGACGGATGGGGCTCAACATCCTTTAACATGCTGTGAACCTGTCTTACGTCAGACATAAAGAAGAGTCGTCCTCCAGTGATGAAGACCACAGGGCAGCCAAACAGGGTTCTCCCAACGTCCAATCAGAGCCTGGGCTCTCAACGGGAGGTGTGTCTTATAAGAAGACACTCCGACTCACCTCAGAGCAACTGGTGAGGCACTTGGTTTAAATACACTGCAGACTTTGACACGTTTGAGTTATTAAGTCATTCTTTTAACTTTGTATATTATTTCTCATTCTCTCGCTCTCTCCATCACACACACAGCTGTCCCTCCAGCTGCAGGATGGTCCTAACGACGTTGTGTTCAGCGTGACCACTCAGTACCAGGGAACCTGTCGCTGTCAGGGCACCATCTACCTCTGGAACTGGGACGACAAGATAATTATCTCAGACATAGATGGAACCATCACCAGGTGTGTGTTACGTGTGAATGTAAATACCGGTACAGGATGTGCTGCGCATTACTAATGAATAAGGAAAAGTCTGTATCCACCTGTCCCAATGTGACTTATGTGTGTTTTCCTTCAGGTCAGACACACTGGGTCACATCCTGCCCACACTTGGGAAAGACTGGACACACCAGGGCATTGCACACCTCTACCACAAAGTCAGCCAGTAAGCAGTCATTTATTAACACACTTCCAGCATCAAGGGCACAAATTATTTGCACATATTAGACACCAGAGAATGTCGTTTAATTAATTAAATGCTGCTTCTCTATCCATGTTCGTCAGAAATGGCTACAAGTTCCTGTACTGTTCAGCTCGAGCTATCGGCATGGCTGACATGACCAGAGGCTACCTCCACTGGGTCAATGAGAGAGGCACCATGCTCCCCATGGGCCCAGTCCTCCTCAGCCCGAGCAGCCTCTTTTCAGCTCTGCACAGGTCTCTCATACACACAAACACACATATTGTTACTACATCCGTGACTTGAGCATTGTTGTACCGCGCTGGTTGTTGGTCGCTGTTACATCTCTGTGGTCTGTGTGTGTTTGACAGGGAGGTGATTGAGAAGAAACCAGAGAAATTCAAGGTGGAGTGTCTCAATGATATCAAGAACCTCTTCTACCCCAACAAACAGCCGTTCTATGCAGCATTTGGCAACAGACCAACGGTACACACACGTTATATACTGTGCAATACAAGCGATACTCTTTGATTCTGGGCATTAATCAATCACATTGCATAAATGTGTTATTTTTGCAAAGTTTCTGACGCTGAACTCGTTTCTCATCTATATTTGCAGGATGTTTTTTCCTATAAAGAAGTAGGAGTGCCACTGAACAGGATTTTTACAGTCAACCCTAAAGGCGAGCTGGTTCAGGAGCATGCCAAGACCAACATCTCATCGTAAGTCCTGCATCCACTTTCCACGATCTCCTCCGCTGACTTCAGAGAAAACGCTAATTGCTAATTAAATGAGTCTTCTCTCTTCAGTTACGTACGCCTCGGTGAGGTGGTGGATCACGTGTTCCCGCTGAAGACGCGATCCTCCTCCTCAGACTTCCCCTGCTCGGACACCTACAGCCATTTCACCTACTGGAGGCAGCAGCTCCCTCGGGTGGAGCATCAGGGAACTACACCTCCACAGACTCCCAGCCCTGGGAGCTGACTACCTGTGGCCTGCTGAGCAGCTCCTTCACATGCACTTACTGACTGATGGAGATGTAGCAGTCATTTGTGTGGATGCGTGACATGTGAATTTGTAGACCTTTGTAGATGGTGGAGCACTTTTAGTGGACAGCTGAGAGGTACATCAGTAAGCTAATCTGCTGTGAATACAACGCACAAGATGGATGTAAGCGCACTTTTATGAAAAGAAGGAGTCTGTAGCCTTCTGACTAAATGTATGTATATGAGAAATAATAGTAATTTATTCAGGCAGCTTAGCATATATATTATTTTTGAGTAAGTGACTTCAGTAGCTAGACTTTCTAATCTATATATGCAGACAGAAGCAAACTGTATTTAACAGACAATATACTGAGGGTATCTGTTCAGAAGTGCATCATACAGAACACAAACATGCTGTGCAGATATCAGAGAGCAAGTTACTTCAACTTGTGCCAAACACTCAATGTAGAATTTATTTTCTTACTCTGAACTTTTCCAGTGAAGACTGTTATGGATCCTCAATCAGCATGGAAATGCAGATATATATATATATATACTTCATAGCAACAAGTGTGTGCGCGTATGTGTGTAATCTATTACCATGTTTGAGTATTAGTTATATAGTACACTGAGATGTATTACCAGAGCACAATGAATGAATGATCGTCTGCGTAGCTTGATATCATAATGTGTCGGGGACGAGAATCCTGACACGAGGTACGTTGTGAAAACAAAATGAATATTTATTGTTGCTGACGAGAACAACGTTTTTATAGGTCATAATAACCGACAGTTTTCTCTCAAAATCAACAGTGACTGTGAGGCGGATTGCTGAATTCTGTTTTTATTTTTCTATTGAAATCACACAGCGTGTGTGTGTGTGTGTTTGTGTTGCGGTCAGAACGTCATTTCTGCGGTGACCTTTCCGAAACGTCTTTTAATTTATCCACGCAGTTACATTTCATACAATAACGCAGATATCATCCGGTCTATGTGACTGTTCCTTTCTCTAAGGTTCATGCTCATTTTCATACGTGCCATTAAGTTTTTTAATTTTATGTACTCATCTGATTAGACACAGACTGATATTTGTAGCTTACACTTGCACCCATTGGTTCTTTTACTGTACTGTTACTACCATTTCCTTCTTCACTTAAAGAGAACAAAACCCAAATCTTATCGGATTCTCCACAATTTAGGACAGTTAATCAAAAAGGGATCTGTATGTCAGATAAGAACATGAGGTCATGTGCAGTATATGAGCAAGAGCTGCTGTCATTGTGACCTGTGAATATAACCACCTGAACAGTATCATTCATCACGGTACGCGTGTGTAAGTTCATGAAAGAGGATGTGTGTGTGTGTATATGCAAAGCTTTCGCACTCTTATTATTCTTTCCATGAAAGAGCTGAAATAGCCTGAACCCGTGTTATCTTTGCCTTAACTGTGAATTATTAATAGTCATGTTTGTTCATTTACTCCCACCACTTCTGTTGACCAGTTCACTGTTACAATTGGTGTAATCAAACACAATAAAAATGCCTTGGTAAATGAGTGTGTGTGTGTGTCAATGTCTATTGATCTCTGCATTAACCTGAATAGAGTGAAATAAATATTCACATCCTACTACTGCTACTACCACACTGTGGCAGTAAACACACTCTGGAAGTAGTATTATCATCAAAATGTATCAAAAGTAAAAATACTCATTGTGCAATAAAATGCTCCCTGACAGTATTTACTATTATATATGATGTTTTTGGATGAATATTACTGCTACATGAATGTGTATGTTACATTTTACTGCTGCAGATGTTTAAAGTTGGCCTAATTTAAACTACTTTATGTTCTGTTGAATGGTTTAATCTACAGAAATGCGTCATGGTCTCTAAGATCATCTTATGTTTGCAGAAAAGAGTCCTTCAGTTTATCAGAAAAAATTTGAAATCACTGAATTCAGGGATGCTTGGCTTTCACTGGACAGATAGGGTTTGAAAATCTGTAATCTGAAAAGTAACTAAAGCTGTTGAACAAATGTAGGAGAGTAAAAATACAACATTTGTCTCTGACATGTAGAGGACTGCAAGTAGAAAGTTGCATGAAGTGAAAACAGTCAATTACAACTACCTGAGTTACAGTACTTGAGTAAATGGACTTTCAACACAGCCTGAATGAACACTGTGCCATTTTTTGATATTAAAAACAACATTCTCGCCTCTGATGCTCTCGACGCGCTCCACTAAAAACTTCCAAAACAGCCATCTTGAATCTCTTTACTTGTCTGCCATCAGTGTAACGCATCAGGCTGCAGATAAACAGATAAAGAGAGTGGGTGGAGGCTGACAGGCTGCAGATTTGCGTCAGCAGGCCTCATCTTTCTAGCCTCTATGTTCATAAATATTCAGTCAGTTCATGAGCAATTAACTAAATCAACTGCAATTTTGATTAATTGCTCTTCAATACAGGCTGTCAGAGGGAACTTTTATATTGTTTTTATCAAACATGAGTGTCCATGACATGTAAAGGTCCAGTGTGTCAGATTTAGGGGGCTCTATTTACAGAATATCCTGGATAGGACAGGTTTAATTGAAATGATTAGCTCATAGGTTAATTACCTGAAAATAAGAGTCATTGTGTTTTTGTTACCTCAGAAAGGGCCTTTTATATCTACAGTCACTGTGCTGTGGGTCCTCTTCCACGGAGTCTGACATGTTTCTACAGTAGCCCAGAAAGGACAAATTAAGTCCAGATACAGTCCAGTTTTTTATGTATTTGGCAGCCAGTGTAGTTTTTCAGTCAAGCTAGGAAGGAGGAGGGGTTGCAATCAGCAAGTACACCACTCGATGTCACTAAATCCTAATTTCATGAATAAAAGCATAATTAATTGTATGTTCTCAACTCCTTAGTATAAAATCTTAACACCGATGATTTGGGACTTGCACGGGAACACAGCCCATATGTCACCTTGTCCAGACAGACCTGTTTGTCTTTTTCCAAGCAGCTCCATCATGCACTATACTGGTGTGAGTGTTAGTGGGGGTTATTAGAGAGCAAAGGCCCGCACATACAATATGCGGGAGGAGTTTCCAAAACCCGGCGACACCATTGGCCTGCGCCCCAGGGCTCTGCACTGCTCGGAGGGTGTACCGGAGGCAGCCTGCAAGCCACGGAAACCGAAAGTGGATGAGTACAGACACCTGCAAGAGTTGCGTTTGTTCCTGTGAAGAATGACGGACACGGTAAGACTTTGTTTTTTGTTTTTTTTTCTTTTTGAATGAGCTCGGTTCATCCTGGACACTTGTTGCATCCCTTTACTTCGCTCTGCCGCTTCGCTCTTGCGCACAGCACGGGCTTTGTACCCGCTTTAAAAGTTAACAGAGAGACTTTAAATTATTAAGTGTGCGAGTGCAGACGTCAGGACAGATGAGGGAACCTGCATCTGAAGCGTTTGTTGTTGTCAGTGTTCACGCCGAGGCCATTGTTGAGCTGTAAATAGACGCGGGGCTGTTCAAACTTTGGCCTACTTAGAAGCACAGAAATGTTGCTTTACAGTTTGTTACCAGCCGCAGCAGGTCGGAGGCTGCAGATAACAGTGTGACAGTGTCATGGTTTTCATGGGGTTTAAAGATCCCCTTAACGCGTTTGAAGACATGAAATCACATAAAATGACAATAACAAAGAGATCAAAACCTTTGTTAAACTGTTTTAAAGTACATTGATTCCTTCTTCCTCAAACCTGTGGCTTGCATGTAATTCCCCATCTCTCTCTCCCCACATTTCCTGTCACTGTCCAAGCTGCCTCTGTCAAATAAAGCTTGAAAAGGTCACCTCACACCCTACGAGACCAGCAATGTTTCTAGTCCATTCTTGTCTGTTCTTTCACTCATCCAACTTTTCATTCACTTTCATTTTAACACGAGCATGACTTCTTCCTCCAGTATCGGGATTCGGGCAGAGCAGGCTCAGGCTTGGAAAATGAGGAGTTTGTGGATCTGTTGGATGAGCAAAGGCGCAGCAGTGATATTGGCTTTGCTCTGAGGACCTTCAACCCTCACCCCTTCAAAGGCGCCTCGCCCTGCTCCACGGCTGAGCTCAACAAAGCCGTGCTGGAGTCCCAGTATCTACGCTACATGGTCAAGGAGGTGGGACGGTGTGATTATAGAAAAGATGTAACAAAAGACGGTTGACACTGTTGCTTAATTTTTTTTTCCCCTCCCTTCGTCCTCAGATCGCCGTGGAGACGGGGTCGTCGGTGGAGGAGGTGAGAGAGGAGGCTTGTGGGATTTTGGAGGAAATGTCTCAAAACCTGCAGCTGGGGTTTATCAGGCTAATGGCCTACGTACTCAGCAAGGTGTTCAAGAGGCTCTTCACCGGCATCTTTGTCAACACAGAAGGACTCAACACGGTCAGGAACAAAATAATACAGGATTGTGCCCACCGTCCAGTATAATGTACAACTCTTGAATCAGCCTATTTGATATAAAGTAGATCTCAGAACATTTTCTTCAAGTAATTATTAGGAAGTAGGATGACACGTAAATGCAGCATCATAATATTTTTATTTACAAATGTCTGACTTGTAATACTATAAAATATTTAGAAAAAAAAATAAAGTGTATTTTTCCTTATAGTTGCAATTTATAATATTTACATAATATAAAAATAAGAAAATATACTTGAAGATTGTGAGCACTCTCTTGTCAATATGATAAATATGAAGCTATAGCCAGCTTTGTTAGCTCGGCTTAGCTTAGCATAGAGACTGCTAGCATATATAGAAGCTAAGCAAAGCGCCTAACTGTCTGACTTACTGTAATATTTCATTTACACATCTGAGAGTGGTATTGATCGTTTCATCTAGTTCTCAGCAAAAGACTGAATGACACTGGATTTACTAGTGTCTTTCCGACAATAAAACGGTGACAAGAAGATTAGCAGAACGTTTTTCTAGCAAGCGTTGCTTCTCAGATTACTACACCGAGACGCTGGTGTTGATTTCTCTGTTTTTCTCTGTCACTTCCAGCTTCAACAAGCCATTCAGGAGAGTCCCGTCATCCTGATGCCCAATCACAGGAGTTATGTGGACTTCTTGGCCATCTCCTACATCCTGTTCAGCTACGACATCCCAGTACCTGTTATTGCTGCAGGAACTCGCAAGTATCTATTTGAATTGAAACAACAGAATATTAGAGATAATACGGAGTTAAATTAAAACATCTCGAGTAAACATTTTCATGACTCTCCCCTTCTGTTTCTTTCTCCGTCCCTCTTCTCGCTGTAAAGCTCTTGCAGGGATGAAGATGGTCGGCGAGATACTGCGTCGCTCTGGAGCTTTCTACATCCGACGTGCCATTGGCTCTGACAAACTGTACTGGGCGATGCTGTCAGAATATGTGAAAACCATTGTCAGGGTAAGGACATAGTAATCTGCTACGTCACTTGTTTTTGAAAATAGCTTCAGTTTGTTAGCGAGTTAGCTCTTCAGCATTTGACAGTCTGTAAACAGGGTTTGCTAATGTTTCATGTGTTTTCCGTAGAGAGGGTTTGCTCCTGTGGAGTTTTATGTGGAAGGCCTGCGGAGTCGCACACTAAAGTCTCTGGTACCCAAGATAGGTAAGTGTCAAGTTATCATTCTGCTAGGTCCTAGGTCCTTTTCTTCCACCCTGTTTCCCGTTTTTTAATATATTTTTGCAGCTATTCATGCATTGCCACTTAATTGTAACTTGTATCTGTATGTGTCTGCAGGTATGATGCACATGGTGCTGGAGCCTTTCTTTAAAGGTGAAGTATATGACATCACATTGGTTCCCATCAGTATCAGCTACGACCGAGTGCTGGAAGAATCGCTGCTTGCACACGAGTTACTCGGCATCCCCAAACCCAAAGAAAGCACCACGGTACGTCCTGGTCACGTGAAATGTTGTGTGTTACACAGAAACTACAGAAAAAATTAACTTCATCCCATTTCCAAACGATGTATTGTTGTTTCTAACCTTGTGGGTCAGGGGGGTTCATGCATGAATAAAGCTGATTATTTCCTGGCTCGTGATTCACTCCCAGCTTTGCTCACTCTCTTTCTCTCTGCAGGGTCTGCTGAAGGCAAGCAAAGTACTCCAGGAGGATTACGGCAGCATGCATGTGAACTTTGGCCGCCCCCTATCTGTCCGACAGCTGTGTCAGGGCAAGATAAACCGCTGGCAGTATAACCTCATACCGAGGTAACAATAAAACAATTAAACAATCTACCGACAAACCAACAAACTCTTTCACATTTTACCTTATAATTTAAATTAGGAAATTGTTCGAGTCTGCCTCACCCTCCTCTTCTCTCCCTTTATTCACAGAGATCTTCCCCAGAAGCCCAACGCAGAGACTCAGAACTGTGTGAGTTGGCTTGCTCATCTGATGGTACGAATCCAAGAGGAGGGCTCTGTGGTCGGCCCTTGGTCTCTGATGGCCTGCCTGTTGCTCCAGACTCCTGCCACAGTGTTATCACAGGAGGGCCTGCTGTGGCATCAGCTCACAGAAAAAACCCTCTGGCTGAGGAAGCTGGCACTGGACTTTGGGGCCCGCCTGAACTGGCCTGGTGGGTGAGAAGATGGATTCATTTTATCTGTTTGCTGTAAAATATTGATTTATTAAAGTACAGGTGCAGCTGCTTGAGCACATGATTAAGATAAGCGCTCTCCTTTCAATGGGATTTGATGAGATGTTCCCTTGAATGGCCAGTAGGTGGCACTTGTATAATGCATTACAAGTGAACAAGTGGAAAAAGTATTCAGGTCCTTTACTTAAATTAAAGTACTCATACCAAACTGTAAAAGATGAGTAAAATGGTGCACTGAAAATGTAACTCAGGTCAAAGCATGTAAGTACAACCAGGAAAATGTACTCAAGTATTAGTATTAAGTACTTCATGCAGATAAATCTGGATTTGTGAAGTCAAATGAATGTAGTGAAGTCGATTTTTAAAGTACTCAAGTAAAATACAAGTACCTTGTATTTGTATTTAAGCACAGTACTTGACAACTGACTGGTTTCCCTCCAGCTGAGTCTGTCAGCTCTCACCTGTCAGGTGAGCTCCTGGACCTGGTCTGAGGCAAATCAGACAGATTAGACGAATGTGAGTTGGCACGAGCGATCAGATTCACTTAGGAGATGTTAAGTGGATTAATGCTCTTTAACTTACTTATCCTGAGAGGACCCCACTGACCTGTCTCACTTCACAGGTCTTGTGTGTGTGTGTGCAGACACCGTCTTAACCTCCAATCTACCCATTCAACAATAATAATGTGGAGAGCCTGATTTCTGCAGGACAAGTCCCTGACTCGGATGTGATGTCATCCACCGTGGCCATCCATCGCTCCGTAGTCTACCGCAAAGCAGGACGCGTCCACCTGGTTCGGGAGGAAGAGGCTGCGAGGAAACGTCCAACCAGCCCGGAGGAGGGTGTGATCAGGACGGCGGCGGCGGTGCTGATGTTAGCTTCCTACAGGAATCAGTCCATCCACATTTTCTTGCGTCCCGCCATGCTCGCGACGGCCATGCACGTCACAAAGACCACGCAGAGAGGTGAGCGCTTGACACAACCTATTTTTGGAAGAGTCCGTTGTCGTCTTGCTTCATTGCGATCCACTCTTCTGTTCACAGACAAACTCTTCACCTTCTTCTGCTTCCTACAGGACGTCTTCTCCAACGAATTCATCTTCATCCCGGGAAAGTCGTCTCAGGTAACAACCTCATCTTCCAGGGCGTGGCTTCCTTTGAGATTTGATAAAGAGGTTTATGAAATATTAAGTTCAGACATGATCACAGCTCTTCCTCCGACAAATTGAAGTTGGAACATAATCCCAGGTTTGGTACATGAGTGTGCAGTTTGTTACTGTTGACATCTGTCTTTTCATTACTCAGGACTTTGAACAGGCATGCTTCCTCCTGAAGAAATGTGGAGCAGTTCACATCAGTCAACAGGAAGTGCTGGTGTCAGACGTGGGGCCGGAGGTGCTATCCTTCCTGCGGGCGCTGCTACAACCCTTCATAGAATCTTATCAGGTCCTTTGAGCACGATAACGCAGCATGTGCTTCGATAAAAATCAGAAAAAATGTTTCATTTCAACAGGCTCAGCCAGCTACAGTCCACATCTCTCTTTCTAAAGTTTTGATTTGTTGCTTAATGTGAAAGGAGAACATGACGTGAAAGTGATCACACCCTGCATTTATAAAAAAGTGCAGGGCGTGATTAGTAATTAAATCAAATCCACAGACAGAGGTCATGACCTCGGTATTCACGAGCAAGAAGTACACCATCGACAAGATCCATTAAACGATTTATTAACAAAACAAACACATTGTGAGTGACACATGAGCCATGAAGTTTCAGTGGGGAGGCCGCAGTAGCACCCAGGCATGACGGACCTCCCCTCAGAACTGTATGGAGAGTAGCAAGAAGAGGGAGGAATAGCAGAAAGAAATGGTGCAGGAGATGGGAGTGGTGTGGAATATGAGAGCGAAAGAAGAGGACAGGGTTAGGAGGGCATCCACGGGAATGTCAGATGTTGAGGTTGAGGTGTGATCCTGCTCCTGAAACTTCTGTTCATTTTTGGAATTTGGGGTTTTTTTTCTTCACTTATTTTTAGGCCAAGTAAATTCATGTAAATCTGATTAATTCATGTCAACAAGAAATTAATGAAACAAAACGGCGCTTAATGTTTTGTAACATAATTTCTTTATTCCCTGGCAGTGTGAGGTTGGCGATGAAACAGAAATGAGACCCTCATGTTTGAAATGCTTCATTTTACACGTCTATAATTTCGCAATTTTGCAAAAGGTTACCTGGAAATAAATATTCAATCCCATAGTAATTAGGAAAAAACTGTGATAGGTATTTTAATCAGTTTAGTTAGTTTAGTAATTAAGTAAGATTTGCAGGGAATATAATTTATCTGCTTTAACCCAATAAATGAAATCTAAAAATTCCAAATAATAAAATAAAATATACTTTTTTATTTCTCTTTGAATATATAGCCATCTGTGTAGTATTTGGATTCAGCAAATTCACATTTGTTTTGACATACTGACACGTGCTGAAATTATTTTTAACAACATACATCCAGTAATTAAAATTCCACTTTGCATGCAGTCTGATTATACAAAACAGGTTCTGACACCTCCCACAACTTTGTCTCTAACTTACAATGTGCAATGTGAACCAGTTTGATCGTGTGTTTTTTTTTTTTATGTCCAGGTGATGTTCAGGTACCTCTGTGAACAGGACGTTCATGTCCTCTCCGAGAAACAGTTCCTACCTGCTGTGAGAAACTTGGCTACAAAGCTCATCCTCTCAGGTAAAAACAGTAATGACCTCTGACCTCCAGAACCATTTCTATCAACAGATCATTCCCTCATCATCCCATCTGGGTGTTTTTAGGTGATCTTCACACCTACGAAGCTCTCTCATCTGACATGCAGAAAAACGTTTTGGCGGCCCTGCGGAGGCTGGAGATTGTGACAAAGTTGAGGGCGTGAGTGACGAGATTAGTCACCCGCAAATCTGTTTGGTTTTAAGCTCATTTTTGCTGGTGGTTCATAAACTGTCTGTGTTTCACTGGTTACACTGGTTCAGTTTCTCTCTGTGTTTGTCTGTGTGTCACAGGTCAGAGCAGAACGAATACAGAGTGAACAAAGCAGCTGTCAGAAGAATTGAAGACATACTCTGTAAGTTGGGATAGTTTGATGAAGATGAAGCCGATGAAGACTTTCATGCACCTTTTTAAAATACTCGAATGTTGACCTAACTAAACACTTTCCTGTTTTCTCTGTCATTGTAGCCGGGGAAATCCCACCTCAGATGCTGCAGACTACACCTGACGCAAGACTTTAGCCTCCATTGAACCAGAGCCCTCTTCTCCATCAGCTCACAGTCCCGTTTACCCTTACCGTGACCCCTTCCTCCATTCCCACTTTGCCTCTTCTCCCCCCTCTGTGCCTTTACACCGCTGCGAGTCGAGTTGCTGCACCTTAATTCTGCACTCAGACAACATACTTTGTCCCGGACGCCAGTGGCCAGACTTAACCTGGCAGCGTTCCGCTCATGAACGTTTGCTACCTCCTCCCCCCCTGTGTGTCCTTGCTCCTGTTTCTTACAGATCTCACAGGGCTAAGGTAAAGCTACAAAGACCAGGTGACCCAAAGGTGACAGTATTGCTGATTTAGTTTGATGGCTACGAAGGAAGTCGTCCGCATGACTCATGCACTAGTGATGCATGGGGCTAAATATACTGAACCATAACTGTATTTTAATCAGTTGTTTTTATCGGATAGAGCACTTTAAAACAAGCTGAATTGCTGGTGTAGTAAGTGCAATTAGACAGTAACCACTGAATAATGACACTTGATTGTATGTACATTAATCTATGAATAAAAATCTAAATACTGTACGTCAAGCACCATGACCCATCAAAGATGTGAGGTTTTGTTTGAGACATTTATTTTTACGTCTTTACAATAAATGTAAAACAAATGTAACAAAATGCACCATAGATTCTTCAGTTTCTTCACACTTAAATATCTTTTCTGTTGGTACAATAGTGAGTGGCACCCAGAGGTCAAAGTTCAACCTTCTGTCATCTCTGCCTCCACCTGTAATCCCTCAGCAGTTAGAAGAAGGCCTCTTATGTGCCAGTTAACCGGTATATTGTTTTACAGATTTATCTATACACGGGTGGTACGTCAACTTTGATGCGTAAAGCGCTGACGGGGTCTTGGCAAAACACCGAGATGTATTCCAGCACTTTGGAATTAAGCTTCTTCTCCGTCTCTTTGGCTCTGTGCCGCTCTTTGTCCCATCTGTCCTTCTCGCCGTTCATCTGGGAGAAGAGGTTGATCTGGATGGTTCGCAGCGTGGCTGCCAGGACGTAGAAACCTCCCTGTATCATGTGGCAGAAGGCGGCGCCCACGCTGAGCGCCGCGCCCATCAGGTTGGGCAACGTCTCGCACACCACGCACATGCCCTCCAGGAAGTGCAGCGTGCCTTTCCTGGCCAGGGGTTGGCTTTGGTGGTGGTAGCCGTGGTGGTGGGGTGAGCTGGTTTGCTGGGCATGGTTGATCAGGTATCTCGCGCAGTCTGCGAAGTGGGTGGCAGCCCGGCGCAGCGGGAGCAGAGCCAAGTACAGGTGGCAAGCAGCTTTGGTCAGAGCGTGGAAGAGCAGCCGCAGCTCAAGCACAGCATTGCCTGGAGATAAGAGGGGTAACGGGGTCAGCTGGAGTCTAATTTAACACTGTGGCTAATGTCAGCAACCATTACAAACAGCGTCTGCCACTGGATTAAAGTTTGTTCTCCAGACAGGTGAGATGCGGGTATCACCTGAGCACGCGACAAATACATGGATACCTAACTAAGCGGACCGCAAATCCTTTAGCCTGAATTGTTTATGTTTGTCAAAATTGTGCCAATTACGCACAAAGATCATTTAAATATTTATCTCAATATGCCAAAAATCTTTTTAAATATTTGAACGATCTCATCAAAACAACTTGCTTTAAGAGTGTACGAGTCAGATATTAAATTAAGCCTCCTAACATAAAGATTTATAACGCCTGAAGGTTTTAGTGACTGGCAAACAGTACTGCACTGGCGGCAGCGTTTATTATTATCCAGCTCTGTTGTGTTTAATAAAAATAATGTCACGATTTGCTTATCCAAAATGCCCCAGTGCGCCATTCATCCTTTGGTTTTGGGCAAATGTCACCGGATTCTTAACAAAACCGCAAGAGACATTATACCCATAATACCAATATGTGCTATACAGAGAGAAAAACATTAGCATATCTTCGCTGTGAATTTAGATCAGCTGTTTCCGCCATAAGGTAGCAGACAGGTGCCGCACAGTTCCTGATAAGATTCCAAATCTCCACCGACAATGTCTCTCTCACCGTCTATAAAGCAGAAGATCCAGAGCAGGGCAATGCATGCTGCCAACGAAGTCCACCAATCCATGTAGCCTCCTCACCTGTCCCGGCCTCTTCGGCAGCGAAAAAGAAAGAAAGCAGGGAAATAAACCTTCCAAAGTTATGACCTGGCCAAGCCCTGCCCTGCCTTTACGCTGCTAATACCTGCACACATTAAACAAGCCGCGCGCTCCGCAGGTGTCGGATGTGTTGAACACCTTGAGAGTGCACCCGAGGTGTCATCGGGCGCATTAAGATCAACAGACTACAACTCTTTAACCTACTGCACCCTCAGTGCCTCACGGCCAAGGAAAGCTCCGCACAAACGGACACTTCTTTTCTTCAGTAGAAGATAAAGTTTAACATTAAATGATATTATTGATTTTAAAAAATGTTGCTTTATAGAAATAAGCTGCAATTTCTGAATATTTCATCTCCTTATTCCCTTACTTACGGCTCTCTCTGAATATAACTGACTGGATTTTAATAAAGCCCCATTCACTCTGTCATATAACAGCAAAGGGCCTAAGCTCCAGTTCTCAGTCTGTGCACGTTTGTAACCTGGACAGGATGTAAGTTTGTCTGCACGCGCGTAGACATTGCAGCTGATATGTTGAGAAACAAATAGAAAATTCAAGAGGGTCAATAAATTAGCAGACCTCCCTCACGGCAGCCATTTTGACAGGAACTAGCAGGTAAACGCAGGTGTTACCACTGATGCTAATTAAGGCCTCGTTCCATTCAGGTCAAACGGGGTGATGCTGTGGTGCGGGTTGGCTTTCTGCTGCACTAAATGGAACTGGGCCTTAATTAGTCTCATCGGTAACACCTGTGCTGACCCTACTGTTTCATGTCAAAATGGCTGCTGTGAAAAAGCTCTGCTGTACGTTAGATGACGTGTCTCCCCCGCACTTTTTTTAAAAAAATGTAATTTAAGATAATTGAATAATTTCTGCATTTGACCAAATCTATCACCCCCTGTTATTAAATCCAGGTTGTTCTGGTGTCATATAACTGACTGCACAGAGCCGAGGTGTCACGCGCCGTGTGTGCGTCCCGAGGACGTCTTTGCTGGCGTGCGCGTCGCTGTCATGGCAACGGAAAACCTTCATACCACAGGACACCTGAAGGAGCCTTCCCTTCCCCTTCTCCGGGTTACTGCCTCTGTTTACACTGAAGCTAGCCTGTTAAATGTCAGCAGTGGGCACACTTTGAAAATGTTACAGTGTGTGTTTCATAAGGCGAACTTCTGACCACCCAAAGCTGCGAGAGTTTCGGTGGATTTTTGCTGTTTTTCCCCATGAAAGTCTGACCCAAACATCCCCAAGTCAACAAAGGTAAGAAAACACAAGACGTGCATAGATAAATTGAACCTAATGCCATATAATACTGCTCATATCATCTAATTATTTCAGACTTTTTATTGAGGATTTTGAATTATTGAGAATTTTTGAATGTGCTTTCTTCTCATGATGTAAAGATGAGCCCCAAGAGGAAAAACACAACCAGCGGTGTGATCACCTTCCACACACCTGTTCCTGTCAGCCTGTTGAAATCAGAGGTAAGGAAAACACATGCTCCAATTTTACACTGCAGGCTGTATATCGCATTAAAAAACAAGCTAGTTAGGATACCTAACTAATCTTTAACTTTTGGTAATTAAAGAGCAATAGGGGTTTAAATGACTGCTCAACAGCACTTCAGTGGTTATTAAGAGGATTTATTACAGAACAGGAGAGTTACTTTACTTTACTGCCTTCCCTGTGAATGTTTAAATGTGGTTATAGCTCTGTACTTTCCCCCCTTCACAGTAAGAGTGAAACTGTGAACCAACTAATAATTTATCACTGGTCTTTTAAAGTCAGGGAGGCTACAGTATGTGTACCTTCTGCTCAGCCCAGGCAGGGGGGGTACAATGGTTGCCCCTCTGTCTTGTCTGTTTGTGCAGAGCCACGTCTGGAAGAACAATGCTGGAATCTCAGCGTCCTTGGAAAGATGAATGGAAAGGTTTCAGGTTATTGACGGACAGAAACGGTAGACACAGTAATCCTCTTTTAATTCAGGACAACAGAAAAAAAAAAAAAAAAGGGCCGGTGCCGGATCAGATGACAAACCAGCCAAGCATCCAAATCCAAGTTAAGATACTGTCAGACAGTACAACAGAAAGAACAAGAAAAGAAGCTGCTGTCTTGTGCTAAAGCTGCTCAAGTCAAGTTTAAAAAAAATCACCATAGTGCACTGACATACATGTCCCACCACATGTGTTAGGGTAACAATGAGAACCAGTTCAGGTTTCCAGGCAGTGACATGATCTGAACCTATTTTGGTTCAGATCGTCCAGCTGGGATTTGTTTTAGTGACCTCTCTGGTGTTTCAGGAGTTCAGAGCAGATACGAAGGACGCTTCGTCTCAGCTGAGTGCGAGGAGGACAGGGAGCGCCGGTAAATGTTTAAGAAAGGAGAAAAGGGATGAGGCCTCACGCTCTGGGCCACAGCCGGGCAGCAGACAGCATCAGCTCTCCCACACCTCCCTCAGACGACTTCAGGTATTGCATTCAACCACTCGCAGCCGCACAAATACATGAGCTGAATTGTCTTACAGCATGTTTTACTGTTAAGGCGAAGATGGAGGCTGAAAACCAACAGGCGAAAGAAATAATCCAACCTTTGCTGGATGCCGAAAATGGTTTTGTGAAGGTAAGATGCTGGACTTTGTGCCATTTATTGGTAGGCAACATATTGACCTCTGTGTCTCTAACTCCCGTGTCGGTTCAAACGTGTCCTCGTGGAGGAGTTGGAGAGGTTTCTGAGCCAACGGGATGTGGCCGAGCTGAGGAGGAGGGAACTGCAGCACAAGCGCTGGACCGAGCGCGTGTGGTTTCCCCTCCAGAGGAAGGTGGAGGAACATGCGTCCAGCTGTAGCCCCGTGGAGGCCAAGAGGCGTCAAAGCTTATACAGTCACTACCTCCATCACTGCAACACCAAGGTGACACAAAAACCACCCATACATGCTAGAAACAGAGCAAGAAACAGTTTTTGTCTTGTTTTGTGATTTACTTATTAATACAGATCAAACTCACTCAAGAGACGCGTCGTCATCTAACATACTCTAACTGCTGGCTTTAATCCGCAGGGCTTTGTGTTTCTGGAAACCTACGATCCAAAGGAGTACAACCCCTTTCTTCTCAACATCAAACAGCCGCACTACTTCAAGGTGATTTTTTTTTCTGACTTTAATATTTCACTTAAAAAAAACAGCTTCAGGCATATTGAAGTATTCCAAATGTGTCTGTTCCTGGCAATATATTCACTGCTCTGTCCCTAGCTCAGTGCAGCTGAATTAAAGGAGCCATTGTACCTTCAGTTACGTGAAAGACCAAAGCAAAAGAGAACAGCCCGTTCTTGTGAAGCAGGTATTTGTTTTTTCTTTTTTTTTCTTAGCAAAAAGGAAATTTGGATCTCCATCAATGCTTTGCTTTGAGTTCGAGCTGAGATCTTAAATCGTAAATCTTAATTGAGGCGAGGCTGTGTAACACTCACTCACATACACTCAGGAGTTTTGCAGCTACAGCCTAACCTGGTTTGGTATACCCAGTAGCTTATGGTGGTATTGCTGTATAAGGAACAATACCGTCAGTTCATGGTCTTTAGCACTCTTATACAGTTGTGCTAATAGTTTAGCAAATGCTAAATAGCAGTCTTATATACGTAATTATCTCATTACTGTCACGTTGAGAGACAGATTTGTGATGGTTTTTAAATCACTCTTCAAATTATAAACCAATTTCCCTTCTGTCTTAGGATGTAAATATGAGCTACCTCAGAGTAATCGTCTTCTTAGTGAGTCTGTGTCGTCTCAGGCAGACACACTCCTGCTGGCCTCATCTAATTATGTAGTTTCAGCATCCGGAAAAACTCCAGTGAAGAATGAGACTGAAGGATGGAAGTCCAGCAGGTACAGATATAGTATTAGGATTAGTAAGTATTACGAGAATTAAAGTTTTATTTTGAATCCATATTTTCTAAAACGCAGCAGGATCTGATGTGATTGTTGATGTTGTGCAAATGTGTCCCGTGCAGGCTCGACACCATCCCGCTGCACGTCAGGGCAACTGCCACACCAGATGGAAGGTGCCATCAGGCCGGCTGCTGTTTCTCCAGATGTGGAGGTCGGCAGCAAGCAACGGGTTTACATCAGTCCCTGCCTCCATCCAAATAAAATCAATATTTACTGTAAATCTTGACTTCTGTTCGCTTCTAACTACCTCACAGATTTTAAGTGTATTATACTTGATAAATGAACCCAGGAGAAATAAAAACGTTTACAGTATGTACATTTTATTCATGCCATTTTCAGGATTTAATAGCATAGTTACCGTGAAACACCCACAGTGACACCAAAGGGTTAACATGACATTACATTGTACAGTAGTGTGCAACATTTGAAATATACAGCATATAAAGGTGCGGCAGTGTGCCTCTGTCCTGGAGAATGTATAACAGAGTAAGTCAAATGAACAAATGAAGACATGTCGTATCCATTAAGAGATATTATTGTCTACAAATGTGTAAATTTGAAAATTATAAAAGTCAGTCATTTAGCAAATCCGGTTAATTTTAAAGAAAGTTTGCATGATTGAACAGTGGCAGTATTATTCACATTTTAGCTGGTTTAATTGAGAACAAGAACACCCTTTTTCCACAATACACGATTACCTCTGAGGAAATTTCAGCAGTTTTTGGCTCCTTCCCTTTCATTTTGCAGTTTTTCGTGGCAACACTTTCACTGCTACAACTAGGCACTTTAAGGCGTGTGTGGCTTTTTAAGGTTATGCATAATATCCTCATCTTCATTACTATAATATTAAGTGGTGCATGCCCGAGCATGTGTTTGGCTATGTCATTTGGTTGGCTCATAAAGCTGTAGGTCTAGTTTGACCCAAACTTCTCCAGTGGGGACCTCGTGCAGTAGTAGGCGACGGTTTGCAGCACCTTTGCTCTCCATCTCTTTCTTTATGGTTGCCACAGGCACCTCAGTGCGGCCCAGAAAATCTAAAGAGGCAGAGAACGGTCATTTAGTAAATATTGTTAATATTAATGAGTCAAAAGACAACAAAGCTAGAGCAAGAAAGAAGAGAGAAGCGTAAGAGAGGAGATGTAAAAGTATGAGATGTTTTTTGGCACTTAAACCTTCAGATATTAAATTATAGATATCAAATATTTGAATTAAAACACTGAAAATGTGTCAAATATGGGAGCTTTAAATCTTGGTAGAGCCTGATACTAGATTTTAGAGGCTTAATACAGATGTCAGACTAAGTCATGGCTGACACATCTTTGTCTTCTGCACTTCAATGCCTCGCCTGACAGGCAGCGCTTGTCTCAGGGCCGCCAACACAATCAAAGTCATGACACAACGACAGAACCCAGAGAAAAAGGGGGCAGGAGCATGTACAAAACTATAGTGGAAAGGAGAACATCTATCATTCAAAGAAATGTGTCAAGCCAAAAGTAGAGATCAGAAGCTTGCATGTAACCACAGGCAGGCCGGACAGATTGGACAAAAAGCCTAATAATCCAATCTGTCTGTGTGTGTGTGTGTCTGTCATCCACTTGCCATCTGGTGAGAACTGGTCTTTCTCAAACACGGTGATGCACAGGACGTCCTGGTAGAGGTCTTTGATGAAGAACTGGCAGTTGAAATTCCACTTTGGGTTCAGAGTGTCGCTGACTGGTCGGGAGGTGTAGCACTGAGCCCCCATCGTCAGCTCACAGTACGGATTACTTTTACCTGGACAGAAATGATATACCATCTGTTTATTTTAGAATAAACACAGAGGTGGAACATACTGAAGTGATATGGACAGACACAGGGTGACAGGATGTGGTCTCACCGTTGGGTTTACAGGCTTTGAGCTCCTGGGCCTCGGTGACGGTCACCAGCAGCCGGCCGATGCCGCTGCTCTTCAGGGAACGAGCTAAAAAACAAAGACGCAACCGTTACAGATGTTACAGAGGCTGAAACAGCTGATCACAGGAGCTAATAATCAGACCGTATTCCATGCTGTGTGTCGTGTACTCTTTGTTATGAGTAAAGAACTGAGCGAAAATGATGAGGAGAGGAGGGTTGCGCATTGTTAATTGCTGCAGGGAGAGCATGGGTGGGACATTAATTAAAAATAAAACAAAAATCACATAATTGCAAATGATGGTTTCAGGGTTTTTTTTCCCCTGATCACAATCAACTAGTTAATAAGACCATTATCAGAAACATTAAATATATTATCGTTATTAGTGGTTAAATCTCATCTCAAACAGTTCTCCTTCACTTTAGTCTGCTTTGTAAATGTGTCTTAAAGTTGGTCTATATTCTAAAATATTCATCATAATGTGCACATTGATGGCCACTGTGAAAATTATCATTCCATTAATATTTTAACTACAGTATCTTGTGCAAATCTTGCAGCTGCACCTCTTTTATTAATGATAAAATGAATTGCACTCAACACTATGATGTGCCATGATGGTATATCATGAGATAGTATTAATAATATATGAGTGGAAATGTGTGTGCATGTGTGCAGTATGTTCATGTATCACACTGTCAAACATTCACGCTGTATAAGCAGGAGAATCTCTGTGTTTACCTTGGTAAGCCTTCTCTCTCTTTTTCTTCTCCGTCTCTATGAAATGTTCAGACGCCGCTTTGATTTTCTGGACCCACGTTGTCCTGTGCCGACACAATCAATGCAGAAAATCACTTTACGCAGCGTGATCGGGTGATGGGTGAAGCGTGCGAAGATGTGCGCACGCGAGCGGCTTACCTTTCGTTTAAGGTCTCAGTTCGGAGCGTGTACACGCGATCGATGTGCGAGACGTGGAAGAGTGGCTCGTCACTGGACGGGTCGGGTGGCATTTTCACCAGAACCTCATTGAGGAACAGTGGCTGGAGGAGAAAATGAAGCGATGAAGGACACGTGGACAGGGGAGTGTTTCATAAATAAAGCAGTATTTGGACGCCACGCTCGCGCTTACCGATTTGTACATCTTCAGCTGTATGTTGGTCTTGAGGCTGAAGAGCTTGTCTGGCCCTGAGGAGGAGAAAGGTTTGGCGCTGTGTGTGAGGAGGAGGAAATCGTTGAAGAGGAAAGCCCACAGCTCCCTGCTGCTTTTGGTTTTATAAAGCCGGCCGCTGTGGAGCAGCTTGCGAGGCCCGAGGCAATTAGTCAGCGAGTTGAAGACCAAGTGCTGAAAGAGAGACGGTTAAAAAAAAAAAAAGTAAGGCGTGACTGGAGAGAGAGATGTAGGAAAGGACGGAGACTGCTGAGTGCAGTGAGTGCTTCAGTGAAAAATGCTCTCTGGCTGTTGTGTGCATTTGTCTTGGCAACAGATAACACAAATCCTGATGAAGAAGAAGAAGTGAAACTGCAGAGGAGTAGAGAGTTATTCTTGTAAAACAATCCAGCAGATCCTTATTCAGTGGTATCCAGCATGAAATGTATTGTTGAGGGTCCTGTCTGACTGCGTTTACCTCTATAGGTCCTTCACACTGGACGTGGCTCTGTATCCACTCCAGCCTGTCTGAGTTCTCCTTCTCCCGGACTCCCTCATTGACCTGGGAGCACAGCTCTTCGGCTCGCTCCAGAGCTTCCCTCAGCGGGCTGCGGTCTGCATGACCATCTGGGGTGTGCTCCAGGATCTGACCGACGAGAAGAGGAAAGGAGAGATTATATAGAGGGACATGAGAGACAAAGTGTTTTAATTAGGCGAAGGGCCGCTTACATTCTTTATGAGCAGAGGGTAGCGTGTGATCCTCTGCATGGGCTTGAGGAGGAAGCTGGACAGCGGCATTCCTTTACAGCGGTAGTTAGTGGCTATCTTCTGCTCAAATAGAGGCAGACGTGAGAGAGATTAAGATTCATATTTTATTGACTCACGCAGACGTCTGTTGTGTCCCTCTTCCTATAGATCATTATTCCTCCACGGCTCGTACCTTGAGGAAGTCTTTGAAATCAGGCTGGTTGTGCGTCTTGCTCTGCAGCAGGGCGGCGGCGTTGAGCTGGCAGGAGCAGAATCGGATGTACGGCTGCATGTGAGCGAGCTCCGAAGCCAGCAGGTCTCCTATCAGCTGAACCGGCATGTTCTCTCCTCCTGTCTTCTTACGCACA
Source organism: Nibea coibor (assembly GCA_023373845.1). Classification (NCBI taxonomy): domain Eukaryota; kingdom Metazoa; phylum Chordata; class Actinopteri; family Sciaenidae; genus Nibea; species Nibea coibor. The sequence continues at coordinate 9,982,712 of CM041730.1, forward strand.
CGCAGCGCTCTGGGATGACGATGATGTAAAACACGATCTTTGTTACATCTTCATAAATATGTGCTAAGCCAGATATAAAACTTTTTTTTTTACATGCCCACTGACTGTGCCAAACCAAAAATCATCAAATTTTAATGTTTTACAATGGATTTTCTCTTTTAAACCATATTTTTCTCCCTGAAGCACATCCAGAAAGTTTAATTTCAGTGTTAACATTTACCAGAATGGCTAATAAATGTGATACTGGGGTACCTACTTGAGTAGTTTGGTGTTACACATAATCAGCTCCCTCCAGTTAACAAAGATGACTCCCATCTCAGCTTCTGTTAGACGGCCAGACTCTGACATGGGCTTATGGAAGACCTGAGAAAATATTAGAAAACAATACCTTCAGATTCTGGACAAAAAGGTTAATGCTTCCTGAACACGCATGCTCCGTGTTTGTGCGTTTGTTTCACCTCTAGTACCAGCTCCAGGTCTTCCACGTAGGTCTCCTCAGTCTGGATGAGCTCATGGATGTAACCTTGCCTCTTCCTCTCCTGCGGGGTCATGGTGTCCAGCGTCATCAGGTCGGCACACCCTACAGCGCGCATACACACATGCAGGCGAGCAAACATGCGGGCGTGCATGCATGCGTGCGCAGACACACCAACGACACAAGCATGTCCAACACGCACAGACACTCTCCTGTCAATCGCGAGCACAGTTCCCCGGGAAACACCACACACCCTCTGCATGTTAAAATCTCCCTTTATTAGAAGTTCTATGTTTTATTTACATTTAATGCACAGACAAGAGTGAGGCACGTTGTAGTTGCAGTACATGAACATACCAGGCAATGCTAACGCTAGGAACACTGCTACGAGGGACACCGAGTTAAAGGAAAACAAAAAGCACCTTTCATGGTGGAGCGCCCGCCCTGGGTGATTGCATAGGTGTGAATGAGTAAATTAGCTAATGCTTGTGTGAAAGAGCAGTGGAAGACTCAGTTGGGTAGTAGTTCAAGTCTCTGAGGTACAAACTTGGCAAAAGTTGGACGTCAATGTCAGCAGTGTGGTGTCATTATATCTCTGAATCTACCTGGAACAGTTGGTATGCTAATATCTGCGTGTTTATCTTGCTGGTGATATCACAGTTCCGTACAGGATGAGTCTCAATCTTTAAATCACCTGGAAGCATTAGTAAATGGAAGAGTGCATAAGGAGGGAACAAAAAGAAAATCACAGGAAATTAGTACGAGCAATGAGCAGCTAGCAGGCAGCAGTCAAGGTTATCGGTGATCTAAGCAACAGTGAGTCTTCACGTTGGTCCATTTTTAGCAAGGTTTAATGTTGTTAGTGCAAGAATGAGGGACCCTGTTAAGAAATAGCCTTAATTTAAAAAACTAAATGACCTCAGTTTGATGCCACTGACATATTATTTTCATTATATCGTGTAACCAAACTCTCGCGATCCATGATCTTTATCTTTAGCAAAACTACACATTTCATGCCTTTATTTTGCATCAGAGGGACAAAAGCCTCTGGAAAACACGTCTAGCTGCCTCCGCCTCGCTCCCTTGGTTAATTAGTTAGTTAAAGAAACATCGAGGGAAACACATAAAGGAGAGAGAGAGAGAGAGAGAGAGCAAGGGGGTAAGAGTGGGAAATAAATGCCTTATAGAAAAAGGACAGGGTTTTTTTTTTAAAAATGAAAGAAGAGCAGGTAAAAGAAGCTAATTAAATAAATAAAAATATAAACAAGACGAGCACAGAAACACCACAGTCCTAAACGAGTGAGGTGGAAAGCGCAGAGCCGGGCTGTTCTTGCTGGCGGCTGGGCTTCCTGTTGCGACAGGGCAATTCGGTTTGGCTCAGACAGAAAGGGTGAGGTACAGCAGGAGGAGGAAGAAGAGGAGGGGGAGGAAGAAGAGGAGGGGGAGGAGGAGAGAGGAAAGCCAGCATTACTGTCCTACAACAGAAAAAAAGATATGAAGTGGAGGAGCGGGAGGGGGAGGTGAGTGAGATGAAGGAGAGACGGAGAGACAGCAGACATTAATATAGTTTTAATATTAATGCTAGACTCATACATGCACGTGCATTAATAATGTATTTCTGGAAATGTAAATGTTGTTACTAATCGTATCAGCTGGAGCATGATGGTAAATTTCTCACTTTTCATTCCTCTGATGAAGCGCAGTGTCAGAACGTGTTCATTAGAATTAAAATTTTATTGTGTTATTTCCTGTCTGCGGCTCTAACGACTTCGTCCTAATTAGACGTCCAGTGCTTTAGCCTTGTTAACATAGATCCGCTGCTGCGAGAAGAACATTCAAGCTATGAATACTAATTCAAAAGCACACACCTCCTGCTTCAAAATTAGCCTCTTAATATCATCAGAGGAGTGCTGTGAATCTACATGAGAGGAATCACCACCCTTCCCAACAGACCAGTGATTAGTGCACTGTACAAACATAATGGAAAAGTGCTTTGTACATCGTTTCTGTCCATCAGTGAAGTGAAAATTACACACGTGGCTGATTAGGATGAAAACAACATGCCGGTTCGATTTAAAGCTAATTCTTGGTTGTTCGGTTTTGTTCTGTGACCCAGTGATTTGTTTCATGACTCACTTGCTATTCACTGTCTGGCAGAGAGTTAGATGAGAAGTTGGACACCGCTTCTCAAACTTTTTACGCCGTGCATAACCTCAGAAGTACCACTTTGGCCGAACCGCAGTATGGAGTGAGAATTGGTAGCTGGGGGAGGTACCAATTCACCTCCTGGGCACTGCCAAGGTGCCCATGAGCCAAGGCGCCGAAACTGCTCTTTTACCCTCTGGTTGGCCGGATAACTTCTTTCCTCCGCTTCTCGTCTTTATGCTGTTATCTAAATGACAGATATGAGAGCGGCAACCACTTTCTCGTCTAATTCCCAACAAGAAGCCGCATGAGCAGAGTTCATGAAACTATTCCTTTTGAGTGATTTAACAACTTAAAAGGCCTGATCTGTTATGCTTATGCGGACTGAGGGAAACTGAATTATTTTAACTTTTGCTTTGAGTGAGACATCCTTCATTTTACTAACACACCCAAAATGCGTAGAAGATCAAGCCTTTTAAGTGCAGTGAGTTCATGTTCACCAGTCATCCCCCTGTGATTGACAAAACCCAACTCTTTTCAGCTTACCGTCAGTCACTTCATGCTCTGACATGGATAAGGAATCTACTGTACCTAAAGTGAGCCGAGTCAACCGTTTAGATTTTCAGCAACGAGACAAGCGTTTGTTTCTACAGCTGACAAAAGTGTTTTATCAGTTTCCATTTGTGCCCACAGTCTTATTTCCCCTCGCGGACAGCGCTCCCACAATAATAAATAACTACATGTGTGAATTATTGATTTTCTTTCAAGTGGTATGAGAGAAAAATATTGTCCCCCTGAGAGAAATTGTTAAGCCAGAAAAAAAAGCATGAGGTTTACTCACATTGCTGGCTGGGGTCTGATTCTGTTGTCATCTTGACATAATTGGTGGGCAGCAGGCCTGTGACCCCATTGACGTCTCCTTTCCACCAATCGGGGTTGGTCTTGTCCAGGATGCTGATCAGCTGACCCTTGGAGAAGCTCAACTCATCTCGATTGGCAGCAGTATAGTCGTACATGGCGATAACTTGGCACACTGAGGAGGAGTTAAAATGAGTTGACATGTTTGAAATGATATTTGACTGAATTTTGCACTCGCTAGCACAGTGGATCTAGTCACCAATCCACCACTATTGTTTGCAATAAAGAGTTCTGAGTCTGAAAGAGTTCAGCAACTATTGGATTTGTGATCATGGTCCCCAGAGGATGAATCCTAATGACTTTAGAGATCCTCTGACTTTTCATCCAGCACAACCATTAGCTTGACATGTTGGTTTTAAATGAAAGTCTCCACGACTATTATATGGATCGCCATAAAATGTGGTGTACTGGATGAATTGTAATATCTCCCTCTCTCAATATTTTTGTGGTGTCATAACTGCAAAATGATTCCCATCAGTCTCAGGTTTATTAACACTTAAACTACATTGGTAAACATTATACCTGCAAATCATGAGCATGTCAACATCGTCACAGGTTAACACGCTAATGTTAGCATTTAGCTCAAAGCACTGCTGTGCCTAAGTGCAGCCCCACAGTGCTGCTAGCACGGCTTTAGACTTTTAATCTTGTTAAATGTCATGAATCTATCGATAATAGAGACTGTTTTCTGGTCTTCAGGAATAATTAATGGGAAAAAAATACAACAGTAATTGAACGTATGAATGCTATTCAACCAAAAAACTGACAGTATGATAGAAACGACGCTATGCAGCTCTGTTACGGGATGTGTCCACTTATTCCAGGATAATCACAGTAATTTAACAGCATCTTGGCAGCGCTGTCAGAGTAATCAGAACCTTGAATTATTAATGTGTCTCTTTAAAATGATTCTGGATTTACTACAGGATACATTTCATTACTGGAATCCAAATAAGAACATGTGGAGACAACCTAAGAAAATAAGCAAACTTGTGTCGAGGAGCATGTCACGCTAATAGTGTGTCAGCCATCACCTGGCAGAGGAGAGGGGGAGGATTTGCTGCTGGATGGGCCGAGGAGTTTAACGTGAGAGGAATGAAACCAGCCTCTCTGCCGCTTCTTGCCTCGAGCCTGGAGGGAAAAGAGCCAGTGAGGGTAAATCAATCTCCTGCTGGTTCAGTTCTGAATTCTAAATCAAGAGATGAATTGATGAATCGATTTTGTGGGGCAGAGAAGCTGAACCTCCAGAATCACAGCAGTGCAAACAACGATCTCTACTGAATCCCAATGGGTTTTTACTGGGAATTTATATTCACTGCCTTCGTGAATCAAGCAAAGCCAGAGGAACAACTTAAAGATTGCTGTTCAGTGCTTCATCTTTCTTGACCAAGCTTAATATAAATAAAGATCGCCGTGTTCTATTTCTATAGTTTAAGAAAACTGCGGCAATCCTACGCACTGCAACAATGTTCATTTCAATTTTGACTGTCTGCTCTGTGGACTCGCTGCTGCCTTTACTCAGCTGTCTCATTACTGTGTCAAACAGCTCACTGACAGCTTAACCAGAGCTATGGTTGCTTCCTCAGCACAAAACAGGCAGTGAGGATTGACCTCACACTGCTGTAGATATATAACCGAGAGACAACCCTGTTATTAATCCCATAACCTCATGACCACCTCTCGCTCACTCTTTATCGATCTGACAAGTCATGCAGGCACAAAAACATCTGGAGCACGAGCTGTTCGAGAAAGAGACGGATTTACTCACACCGGGTCGTTTTCATGTACAAATGTATACTCCGATACATTAAATCTGTCTTGAGTTACAACACATTTTTCTTTATAAAACCGTTAATAGAGGTTTCAATAATTTTCATATTATCTAATATTTTTTATTTACATTTAATTTTCATCAAATCAAGGCACAAAAAAAATGTTAAAATGCATTCAAATATGGGATATAGTGGATCCAAGAGAAGTATACAATTAATCATGCTTACAGTGCTCCAAGATACAGTTGACCTTAAACTGCACATTAGCATTTAAAAGCAAATGAAGTAAAACCTTGTTACTCACACTTTTTGATAGCTAACATTATTCTTCTACTCTTATTTTCTTGAAAAAAAAATAATAAAAAGGTTGAACTCATAAGTTCCCCACACGGCTCTAATGACTGACCTGCAGTTCCCCGAGCCACCAGCCGGTGGAGTTCTTGGCCAGGACCACTATCAGTTGCCCTGGAGACAGACGCAACTGATGCAACGTCGGGGCGACGGTGGTGTTGACTGCCTGAGCGATCTCTGTCGAAGAAACCAAAACAGCTGATGGATTTAGATTGGGTAAATGTCAAGAGAATTATGGAGTTTATCAGCAGTCTATGACTTGTCTTTGAGTGTGTGTGTGTGTGTGTGTGCGTGTTCGATCTCACCAGGCTTTTTGGACGGAGCTCCAGGTCTTGTCGTCTAAATAAATGAAGCAATAGTAAATGAATAAGTTAGTTAATAAATACAGAAATAAATACAAATTTTTAACAAAATCTGTGCAATATAAGGAAAAATAATGTAATGTTTACTATTAAAGATGATCATCAATAAATACAGTGCTTAACCAATTTATTAGAGCACCTGTTAGAGACCATGCAGCATCATGAAGGGATTTAATGTGGGCGTCTCTGAGAAGTCAGAAATTAATCAAGCATAACATTCAACCACTAAGACTAATTCTTCTGTTCAGGAATGCAAGTAAATAACTATAATTTGACATCTTAAACAATAAATAATGTCTTTCTTGCTATATGATATATACAGTTTATATAATATACAATAAATACATTTCTATGATTAAAAACATTAAATAAAACTTAACACCTGTCTCGGCTCACCTCTGGTTCAACAGGTCGGACATAGTTGGAAGGGAAAACCCCCGTCTGATCGCCGATACATCCTCGCCACCACTCTCCTTCTCTCTCCGTTACCATGACAACGTCTCCCTCGACAAACGTCAGGTCCCCCACCTCTGGGCTCTCGTACGTGTACAAGGCCACATACTCTGGAGTGGGATAAAGTGTAAGTCAGAGCCACATGTCAGCTATTTAATGCTTTAACTACAGCTGAACTATACTCACCTTCCAGCTGAGCAGAGTCACACGTGTCAAATGCATCCACACTAGAACGGACACAACAGGAAGTCAGTTTAGTCGTACGCTTTAAATTTAGATTTAACATCAGAGAGGTCTGTGCGTGTCTTCATACTCTATATTGCCGCCCGTCTCCAGAGTGACACAGTCTTTGGGAAACCATCCCTGTGTGCCATTAAGCTGCCCCAACCACCAGTCCTCCCTCTGCTGCAGCACACTGATGATGTCTCCCTGCGAGAAGCTCAGCAGCGCAGTGATGACGTCGCCAAAGGAGAGGCTGAGGTGAGTCTCTGAGGTGGCGGACCAAGAGGAGATGGCTCGAGCCAGCAGAGGGACGGAGGACTGAGGAGTGAGATTAGAAGAGCAGGGAGTTAAATCACTGAATCAGTCCAGCTCGCCGCTCATCCAGATATGAAGCAAGATTTAGATTATCGCAGTTCCCCTCACTCTTTCCGAGATGTAACCTACAAATGCCAGACCTACTAACACTGATGTTATCTGTTGGGAGATGGAGATCTGTAAATGTGTGGGTGACCCACAGAGAGGCAGAGAGAAAGAGAGGAACTCCCAGTGGAGAAAAGCTATAAATATACAGCCATACTGCTGCTCAAGATGTGTGTGTTGATGTTGATGTTGACAGCAGTGTGTGTACCCCAGCCAGACCTACTTCCTCGCCCGCCAAAGTCGGTTTATAGCTCACATATATTACGAAGGCAGACATCACTATATCAACAGAACACCAAGGAAAGTGCGAGCATTAAATAATTTATGGCTACCTGGAGGGAACAGTGACATACTGTCAGCTTACAGCACTGATATGGTCAGCTTGTTAGCAAACAGCTGTTTATTCAGAAATCGAGCAGATTCAGAGGAACATTAGCATGTTTTGGTCCAACACTGTGTCACAGTTTGAAATGTCCATACATATAGTTTAGCTATGTTGAGTACATGAGTGCGTTCACACTGTCAAATATGGCAAAATGTAATGTATTGTGGGTACCCAGATGGTGCACTCATAACGGTTAAAAAGATGAGTATGTAGCTGAAAGGGGAGACCACCGTCATTGTTAAAATGGCAGCAGAGGAAGCTGTCGGAGCCGAAGCGGTTGCCGTGGATTCCACAATATACAAATATTGTATACAAATATGAAAGGAGCCAATTGCTCAGCAGAGCTGAACTGTAGCTGCACTGGATGATAAGTCCCTGTGGGTTTGACTCCTTTCACATTACACATTCACAGTCATGTGATCCATTGTTAGTATAAAAATATTGATGAATAATCCTAATATTTCAAGAGATGAGGACGTTTTTATGTCATTTTCTAAATAAAGTCTTGGTGCTCTTTGCCTGACAACAGAGTAAATACAGTAAATACCAAAGTACAGATAAGTGGCATACCGGAGCAGGTCAATAAAAAGTTTATGTGTCCATTCAGAGTGAGCTGTCTTTCAATAAAACTAAAAGTCAGTCCCAGTTCACCTCATGACTCAAGTTAAAAGTAAACCCAAGCTAAGATTTCCTCCTCACCTGTGAAGCATCAGATTGGGCAAGATCGATGCAGTCACCTGCCACATCCCCATCTGGGACTCTAGGTAAAACACGTGGAACAAACCATCAGGGAAGGAGCCAACACAAGAATAAAAACAACCTACAACAGTACTGTGGCATAAATTACAACACCCAAGGTGACTGTTACAGACCAGGAGACAGCAAAATAAGCACAAAAGTGTACTATCTTTAGTGTAGGAGAACTGAAATATCACACAGAAAATGTCTTTGAGACTGTCCTGACCATCCTGTTTTCTTCCTGCATGTTACCTCGTGTTCAGTGGTGGTGGTGGACAGGACTTTTTTCCGGGTGAAGAAGGGGCAGGCTCAGTAGTAGATGGGGTAAGACATTTCTCTGCGTAACTCTGGGGGAACCAGCCCCTGTTACCACGGTAACTCCCACACAGCCAACCAGGCTCACCGACGGTCTGCTCATCTACCTGCATCATGGAAAACACATCTTAATCAACCACAGTGAGACGTAACAAGGTGATGATGATAAACATGTTGGTTTCCAACTACAGTCATCCTTTGGACCAATCAGGAATAATTACTATTTCACAGCAATCATGTACAATTAGCATATTACACAAACATTTCCTGGTAGTGGAGTTGCTGTATGCATACATTATAATCACTGCACGCTGACTGCTTGCAGTTTGCACATCAACTGCTTGTTTCTGCCATTTTTACAGATCTGACAACATCTTTTCTCTTTTCTCTTGCAGTGCCACACTTTACAAACTAACAAATATCAGTTAGCTAAGTCAAAAATGCAACTACAACTAAAGTAATGTCAGCAAACTAGCTATAAAGTAGGCTATTATGTATTCATTACAAACTATAAAGCAAACCTATATCTCTACATTAGCTACTTCTATAATATTTCCTAATAATATGACCTTAGTAGCCAACTACTAAGTAGCTAGGCTACTTAGCTATTCCAAAAATACAATGCTTGCCATCCTGCGCTTATCAAATATGATATTACAAAGTACCAAACAGTACAGTAAAATTAGCTACTAAGCTAGGTAGCTAAGCTGCTGAGCTAGGTGGCTAAGCAGCTTGGCTAGTTTGCTGACATTATTACTGTAGTTGTGGTTGCATTTCTAGCGTAGTTAACTGCTAAAAATGCTAATTTTTGCTAACTATCAATATTTAATATTTATATTCTACAAACTAGCTAGCTGTTATAAAGACAGCTAATGTGATTACAAAAGCTTGTTCACATTTATGTAATAGCAAATTATGTGTAAATGTTATTTAATACACCTGCTATATCATGCATGTACTGTATCAAACATAAAATTGTCTTGCTTTTTTTTAAGGAATTGTGTAGCCGATGGGTGATGCTAGCTGGATGAGGTGCACAGTAAACTTTCCTTAAACCTTTAAATGCTTAAAGGTAAAGAACCTCTCTAAAAAGAGTATTACCGGTAGCCTCTATGAGTAAACTACATCACAGAGAACCACATGAACTCAGTCAGCACACAGCGCATTTACACACATGCACATTAAAAAGATTAAAATCCACTATTCATCGCCCATAATGTAGCGTCAGGTTAGAAAACATATGCCACTCTTTTACTCCAGGCACACTTTCATTACTGTGAGTGTGGCTGTCTGAGGCAAACTGCTCTACAGTTAAATATTTTTAGGAATAACTGGACTATGCAATGCTGAAATATTGCAAAACAACAGACCGCCCACGTATCTACAGTGAGGGTAAATGTGTGTGTTCATAGTGTGAGTGTGTGTTGTGTACCTCTATAAGACAGTTTGCGTCCACGCTCAGCTCATCCGTGTTTCGAGCGACAAACGAGTACAGAGCTCGATACGTGGTCAGCTTGGAGCACTGCTGAGCCACCAACACCGGCTGCTGTCCTCCTCTATCTTGCTCTTCTTTCTTCCTTCTCCTCTCCTCCTCCTCCTCTGCCTCTTTCCGTTTCCTTTCTTCTTCCTCTTCCTCCCTCTTCCTCTTCTCCTCCTCCTCCTCTCTCCTTCTTCTCTCCTCCTCCTGGGCTTTCTCCTGGGCTGCTCGAAGACGAGCCTGCGCCTCCCTCTCCTCCTCTTCCCTCTGCCTGGCCCTCTGCTCCTCCTGGAGTCTCCTTTGCCGCGCCTCCTCTTCCTCCTTCTCCCTCTTCTCCCGCTCTCTTCTCTCTTGCTCTAGCTTTGCCTGTCTGTCAGAAGCAAAACACAGAGAACGTGTGTTTTAATGGAAATGAAGCCAGGCGTCATGGATGATCCAAACAAAGACAAATACCTGGCTGCCTCCTCTTCCTCCCTCCTCCTCCTCTCCATCTCCTCCTCCCTGCGTCTCTGCAGCTCCCTCAGTTTCTCCTCTTTGACTCGGTACAGATCGTCCAGGACAGCCTGCTGCCTCACCTGCTTCTCCCTTAGCTCCTGAAGCAGCCACAGAATACAAAATGCATCAGAGAGACATAAAAAGACACGAGCATCGACTAGTTTAACAACAGTGTTATGATCAGCCACAAAGCACAACACAGCTGTTCAAGCTTTAGCAGCCAAGGCAAGAGTGTATAGTCAATTTGTGCTCTGTAATCTATAGAAAGCAGTAGACTGGTTTCCACATGTGTGGCAGTGTTACAAAAGTATTTGATAGTATGAATACAATCATTCCGAACATGCAAAACTGATAAAAACACACAAACCGACAGCCATTCACAGCAACATGCAGATGTGTGTTCACATGTAAGCTGAGTTCAATTTTTTCCCCTCTTTCTAACACAAAAATTGTGCAGGTTAAGCATTCTGTGTGTGTGTTTTACCCTTAGGGTGCATCCTGTTTACACAGAAAACACAGGCTAGAACAAATCCCAGGGAGAGACAAAACAACAAAAAAAAATTGGGGAAGACATGGTACCAAAGCTGAGCTCCATTTAATGAGTCAAAAGACAAAAAGGAGCGAGGATTTACGAAGAGACTGAGTCATCGCGGGATGAAAAGGAAGAGGAGATTGTGGCTTAAGGGAAAACAAGAGGTGAAGATGACAAGAAACATAATAAGGAGGAGGAGGGGGGTGAAAAAGATTACACGGCGGGAGGTGGAGAGAGACAGAGAAAGAGGAAGAAAGATAACCTTGATGAGAAGGAAGAGCTGGCTGAGGCAGGCCAGCAGAGACAGAAGGCCCCGCAGGACACAGTCATCCATATCCCCAAGCTATGAAAGAAACACACAGTGCAATGATGGAGGGTGGGAAAACGGAGGGGAGGACGGGATGGACAGAAGGTGAGATACAATAAGTGCGATCAAGATAGACGGGGGGAAAACAGGTGAGTTGTGAGAAGACAAAAGGAAAGCAGAAAGGAAAACAGAGACGAGAACAACGTGAAGAAGCAATAGAGACGTCCAGGTAGTGTGAAGCAGAGGGAAGAATAGAGAGAGGAAAGTGTTAAGGAGCAGTTAAGAAAACAGATCTCGAGCAGGCTTTTTGATGCTGCAGTCATTAGCATCAGATTGACGATACATCGTGAGAGCGCATGACATCATTCTTCACAGGTATTGATTTATCAGGCTCGGTCTGTACGTGTGCCATAACAGAGAGGTAACAAGGTTTTCTTTGCTTGCAGGGTGAACCTCTAAAAGTTACATTGACCGGTGGAAGATTGCACAGTTTAAACAGTGTAAAACTTCTTTTTTGTTCCATTACAATAAAAAACTGGCGAAAGTAAGAAAACTCCTTACAGACCAGATTCTTATTATATTGGTGTAATCCATCATATAGTGATGCTGCTTTATATTGCTGTACTGTGGTGAGCTTCTAAAAATATCCATCTTTTGGAAAACTTGTTTTCTTGCAGAGTTAAATGAGAACCCACTTTCAAATCTGTGCATAAAGTTTGGGGCGAGTCAGTTGATTAGCTTAGCTAGCATAAAGAGGAAGAAGGGTATTACCAGAAACATCAATAGCTTACCAAAGATACTCTACATTACAAGATAATGCATTACAATTTATGCCAGCGATATCAAATGGAACGCACTTCCTGTCTCCTGTAGGCGTGGTCTGCTCGCCCCTGATCTCCAAACCTTGTTTGGAATTGTTGCAAACATCGAGTGGATGGATGAAAACAGATTGTGTTGTACCAGAGACGGTTCAGAAAGTCATTTAAACTTATTGTTATAGATCATCTTCTGTGACACCGGGCCGATGATTCAGCACCGGCAGAGAGACAGAGAGACTTTTGTTGCCAGATCTTGGGGAAATGTTTTGCTAATGAGACAGAGACAGGTCTCCAAAAAAAAAGGTAATTTGTCAGAATGTTCAGAAGGTATGTGGCTTGTAAAAATGAGGCCAATATTTACTTCAGTGACGATGGGGAGAAACAAGACTTAATAGACTCCAAAGAGACTAACAGTGGCTCAACTCATGTGACAGTCAGTCAGACAGTGTCTCTCTTTTCTGAACGGTCACTGAGCTTACTAATCAACAAGGAATATCTTGTTTAATCAGAACATTAATAGAAATGTAAAAATGTACAGGGAGTTAGATGCAAAGTCTAAGCTAACCCTATGATCTCCTGACTCTAGTTTACTTAGTGCACATACATGGTAGTAGAATGTGAATAGTTTTAGCTTCTTAAAAATAGTGTGAATATAAAATATTTGTGTATTTGTGTATTGTTTTATGTCTCTCTGAAGTTGCAGGCATCCATTGATTCCAATTAATTTCTGTAGGGCGTGATAATCCATAAGCACACACAGTTTGTTTGCGTCAATTAATGTTACATAATCTCCGTCTGCTGACGCAGTTTCAACTCATAGTTACAAAATTCAATGCATAATTTATGTTTAATGTGATGGATTACTCAAAACAAGTTGCTTCTTGATTTTTCATACCACGGGGTTATAGACTAATGGATGTATTAGGGCGCATTCAGACAGGATCAGGCACTGTGGGGAAATCGTCACAGGGTTGTCTAACAGAATGTGTGGGTGAGAGCGGTGAGGCAGGAGCTGGGGGTGTGTGTTTATTTGTGCTGAACGCAAGCGCTAGAAAACAATCAGGAAATAGCTTTTTATTTCTCTGATGACAGCTTCGGCCACGCCAGCGCTCACACACTCTTATTCACTGTCTATGTCTCTCGACTCACTGCTCACTCCTTTGTGTCACTATTTAGAAGCTGGGTACATAAAACAAACAAAACCAGAACACAACAGATAAAGTATCATCCACCTGGATAGTCTCAGTTTATCAGAGACATTTCAGGCTGACTGTGGAGGATTTACCCGATCTGTGAATCTGATTGGCGGCCAACAGTGTGAAGTTGGGCTGCGTTTTTTCCAAATGTTGGATCCGACTCAACTTCCTCTGTCGTGGGTTACTGTGTTTTTTGGCAGACACCCATGCCCTGCACCACGGCAGCCAAAATGGACTACCCCGACTCAATTGAATGGAAAAACCTGCAGATTCTGTCTGAATGCGCCCTAAATCTGTAGGCAAAATACATTCAAAAGTCTATAAATACTGTGGTACATCACTGGTATTGCTTGACTGAAAGGTGTCCGAGTGTATGACAATATTCCAAATCTTGATTGTTCACCTCCAACAAGTGTCCAAGATATGAGAGGCCTAACTTCTTCTTCAAAGCTACAAAGTGACAACAAAGATGTTACACTGAGGTTTTTCTACAGTCTGTAGCGACTCATCCTGAACTAATTTGGGGTTGTATTGAATTCAAACCTCCTTTGAGACAGGCTAAAAAAGGTCATTGCCGTCCTCCACATCTTAAATCTGGTCTGTACTGATCACTGACCTTAAGCTCCTTGTTGTACTGCTCCATCTGGGCCAGTTTGTCTGTGGTCTCCCTCTCCAGAGTATCAAGCTGGTCCTTCAGCCTCCGGCAAGTCACACCTTTCTCTGTCACGCTACCGGTCAGAGAGGTCAAAGCCACCGCTACAAGGAAAAAGGTCAAAAGGTCAGAGGCAAGGGAGGGAATTCAGAGACAGATATTGTGTCTTGCGTGTTGTCGGAGCAGGCGTTTGCTGTCACCCACAGGAGAGTTTGTTGAGGCTGATGTTTCTCAGTTTCTCGGTCAGCCTCTGTTGTTCTGGGACCAGCTGCGAGAGCTTCCTCTGCCAATCCTATGGCAAACACAGAGGCAAGAATGAAACAACATTCATGGGAAAAACTTTAATGGGGAAGAAGAGAAAGAAAGAAACATTTCTTTAACCTCAAACTGAAGCTGCAACGTGTTGATCTCTGTGATGCGTGCGTCCCTCTTCTGGTTGACGAGGTCCACCTCCGCCTTCAGGATCCGCCTCTTGCTCTGAGCGTCACGGAGACGGTCTGAAATCTGCTTGTGCTTGTTGCCCTGTGAGACCACGGGGCGGTAGATATTAGTTTGTGGCCATGATTTCATTAACACTGCAAGTATGCACATTCAGAAATGTCTCACCACAGCCTCCAGCTCCAATTCTAGACTCTTCTTTTTGGCCCTGAGTCTGGAGATCTCCTCTTGCTCGCCCTCTTTCCTCCTGCCCAGCTCCTCTTTCTTCGCACGCTCCCATTCCTCCCTCCTCTGGCGCTCCATCTCCTGCTTCGCCACCTGAAATATTAAAAGGAAACGTGTTCACCGGACGTGGTGATCTAGATGTGCAGCATCCCGCGGATGAGGCTGCCTCTCCCACTCACCTCCTTCCTCTCCAGCTCTCTCAACCTCTCCTCCTCCCTCTGTCTCTCCATCTCTCTCTGCCTCTCCAGTCGTCTCTCCTCCTCGAGCCTCCTCCGGTTTTCCTGCTCTCTGGCCTCCCTCTCCCTCCTTTCCCTCTCCTCCCTCTCCTCCCTCTCTCTCCTCTCCCTCTCCTTCCTCTGCGCCTCCTCAAGAGCCAGTCGTCGTTTCTCCAGCTCAGCGCTGCCTCGCGCAAAGTTCTCCTTCAGCTTGTCCTCAAAGGACACTGAGAAGAGGAGGAGGAAGAGAGCGGTGTGACACAGACAAAGACCAAAGGTCTCACGTTATAACAAAACACAAATTGTGCAGGACGCCGTACCACTGCTCTTGGTCTTTTGTGCAGGTTCTATCTCTGTCGTGTCTAGTAGAGAGGGAGTTATGTAGGGCCCCGTTCCATTAACAAGCTCAGTGGACTTGACTCCTCCTCTGAAAAGAGAGAAAAAAAAGATGTACTTTGTTGTAGCAACAAATGTATTCAGAAATCTAGTGATCGTATCCATCTGTGTGTGTTACCTGAGAGAGGGAGGTACGAGGTCTTGAGGCAGTGTGAGCGGTAGAGGTCGTCCAGTTTTAGCCATGTCCACCAGGTGCATGGCAAGAATGAACTCATCACCTTGTAGCTGACCATCTTTATCCACGTCTGCCAAAGTCCTACATACACACAAAACAGCAGTCATATCATGGATGAATGACGATCTGTAACTTTTAGTGCAACATCGTGATGCTGAAGCAGCATCATTTCTTTTCTTTGGCGGCAGCGTTTGGCTGTGAAGACTTATCACCTCATTAAGTTGTTGCAGAATGACTTAACAGTTACTTATTTACACATCCAGCAGACACACAGAGCAACATTAACATTCATTTACAGTCAGGTTCGGAATCTAATATTCACCCACCCTTTTTAGATCTGGTTTGGTTTGCACCAACTCCTGGAGGAAATATCGGGCTCATTAGCTGCTAAATGCTCTGTTATTTCCACCGGCTAGTTGCTAACTTTGTGTGTTTGCTGTTTGCTGGTGGCGGGCACATAACGTTTGGAAGGTTTATAAGAACTTTCTTGCTGCAAACAGCTGAAAATAAGACCGATGAGAACACTGGGAGTGAACAAAAACAATACATTCAAATTTAGCCCTTTATTCATCCTGCTGGGTGAAATTAAAGTTTTACATGGATGGTCTGAGCTGGACTTGCTGGACTTCTGAACTGGCTGCTTGGTTCATTGGCTAAGCCAAGTCTGTATGGACTAAGCAAAGGCTGCCTATAAAACCAGAACAAAGTCCTAAAAAGCCCTCTAAACCAAAGAAACAGCTAAAAGACTATAAAACAGTCAGGTGCAACAATGAGGTGTGACAAAGTCGGACATAAAATTTGGAAACTGTTGTATTTCCAACATTATTTTAATGACCTTTACCTTCCACAAAAACCAGTTGTGTGTGGACATATTTCAGCTCAACACAAATTATAATATTTAGCAGCTTAGTTTTAATGTCCACTCTTTTGTTTTCCATTTTTACTTATTTTCATTTAGAGTAAAACTGAAGAGCAAAGACATAACACACATACACAATCACAGACACGTTGTACTCACCAGATGGTAGCTAGCTGAGTCTGCGTCAGGTTGGACGCTATCAGCGCGTTTCTAACCTGAGGTCCTGCGAAGTAACAAAATGACAACAGAAATAACAGCTGATTGAATTCTCATGCCAAATCGCGTGGAAGTGTTTGCGTACGTCTGACTGCCGCCGTTTTGTCAAGTGGGATTGAGAGCAATCACAAGTGTGTGTGCATGGGTGCATGTGTGCGAAGTGAAACTGACCCAGAGTTTGCTCTGTCAACCTTTGTGAAGATCACTCATGGGCAGCCAAGAGGTCCTGAGAACCTCATGTTTATTTAAGTTGAAGTGCGTGTGTGTGTGTGTGTGTGTGTGCGTGTGTGTGACCTACCTGACAAGTAGCCACTCATGAGTTTGTCTAGCGTGTTGAACTGCTGACGGTACTTGAGTCTTGAGGCCTGTGGCACGGCCCAATCATTTGCTCCCGTCTTCGGAGAGTTGCTTGCTAACGACGTGGTGGAGGACGAATTGGAACTAGGAAAAAGGGAGAAAGAGAGGTTATGTCGATATGCCAAGATATCACCTGAAGGGAAATTACACAATAATATTATGTGGTCAGTGTTCTCTTTCTCCCTCGTATTCAAGCCTCGACTTAAAACCACTAATTGCCTCGAGACTCCCCGGTGTTATTTCTCGGCTCTTAATTAGCTGTAGAGGAAGCTGCTGCAAACGACCACGTAGAGAATGACTCTGAAACAAGACAGCGCTGTATCCTGAGGCAACGCTAATCAGCCAGTCTGTTTTTATTATAAACAATGCCTGTGCAAGAATAGCAGAAGGATAGGCTGGGTCGATGATGTTCATTTGAGAAGAATGTATGTTTTTTTTCAGTCATTATAGGGTGGAAACTTGCAGTACTACCTCTGAAATAAAAGACGAGGACAATGGGAGATGTAGTGTGGGATCCTCCCTCTGCCTGAGGGCTTTTTTTCCTGTGTATGTGTGTGTGTATACATGTGAATTAGTGCCACCAAATAGGACTGCAAAATTCCCTTATATAAAAACTCAACAAAGACACAAACAAAGCATGATATAAGAGGTTGTCACAATTAGGACTGGAAGGTTAAAGTAATGTGGGCAGCTGTTGGATAAACCTGTACTGGTATTTGACATCCCAACACTCTTGCTGCCTCTATTATCGCTTACCTTACCACCTACACCTGAGGTCAGGGCTTTTGTGTACGAAGCACTGGCCTACTCAAAACAACGCATTCAAAATGAAATCAGATACTACCGCTATCCTGTTTCCTGAACCACACAAAACACCTAGAGAAGGATCAAGGATATTGGATACTACTATTGTCTTTTTTTGAAGGGAATCTGGCTGCTGCTGAAACTGCACAAAACCTTCCAGGTTTCTTCAAGCTCCTCATTATAACCCACTTTTGTAACTATTCCAGGCTTAAAGTCTATGTAAAATAATTAATGTGTGTTCAGAGGTTGTCAGACCAAAGAAGAAAGCGTTATTATCCACCCAGCTAAATTTGAATGATTAAAAATATTGATAAGTTTATGAAATTAGTGCCAAAATCAGGTAAAAATGAGCATTGTTCTCAGCTCCAGGACTGTGGAGAGCGTGTCTGCTGAATGTGCTGAAGCCACGCCCACTCCTGGGAGCAATCAAGCAGCAATTTTGAAGCGACTGAAACGTGTCAGATGAGTTCAGAAAGTGACATGACTAACTTTGAAACACTCTGAGCGAGATGAATTAATCTCTATCTCTCTGCTAGGAGTGCAGGGGTACGCTCAGGGTGGCCTCAGCGTGTCA
This sequence comes from Nibea coibor, assembly GCA_023373845.1. Classification (NCBI taxonomy): domain Eukaryota; kingdom Metazoa; phylum Chordata; class Actinopteri; family Sciaenidae; genus Nibea; species Nibea coibor. The sequence continues at coordinate 10,001,004 of CM041730.1, forward strand.
TCGAGCCACCCTTTAGGACCGCCCACAAAATCCTGGACTGAAAACTGTTTTCACCTCTGACTTCACATTTCAGTAATAAATCGTTCAAAATCAATAGGACTAAAACATCTCCAGCCAGTATCTCGTGTTCCCTTTGAGATATAAGCTAACATTTATGGCTAATAACCAATCATGTCGTTAGCATTTAATGTGACAGAACCCACTGGTGACAAGTTAGTCCTTTAGTCCACTGTCTATATCTTGTTCCTTTCCAGACCTTATCTGAAACACAAGATGTGGCCATGCTAGCACCCAAGCGCTCTGTATTTAGAGCTAAATGCTAACATTACCATAGGAATGTCCTCACAGTGCTAACACTGCTGAACAGTAGGCTTCATCCTCTGGGAATCATGAATATTTGTACGTCACATAGCAATCCTATCAGCAGTCGTTGCGATAAAACGGCAATTAGGTGCATCAAGTACGTCTACTAAAATAGATGAAAACATTGCGGTAATCATGACCTCCTCCTCCAGGAATGTCATCTGATTAGTCCTCTAAACTCTATAAACAAGCCCACTTCCTACTTTTGCCAACTAGAACATCTGATTTCAAAATGCCTTCCTGCTCTCTCGGTTATCTAAGTGTTTCATCGCTGCCTGCATTCTGATCCTCTGCTTCTTTGGGAACACTGGACTAAGTGGGCTGGTAGTGTGTGACAAAATATACAAAAGTTTATACCAGCCTTTCTCTTAAAAATCACTGAGGGATTTGATGTGCTGACAGCGGAGATCCAAATGACATGTTTATTTTGGGAAGTGTGAATTTAGTTATACTCTGGGTCTCACCTGCTGGATCCAAGGTCCAGAAGAGAGTTTGCCTTTGACATGCCGGTGGATGGAGAGAACGTCATTGGAGAGGAAAAGCCAGAGAGAGGGAGCGCTGCAACCAGGGAGGGAGGCAAAAAGTTAAATATAAATTTGACAAATTCAAGGTAAATACAACAAAACGATGCAGTGAATGCTTTAGTGCATGCATGTAAATACATACAGTGTGTATATGTGCTTTCTTTATACTGTGGCATACTGTAGATGCGAAGGTTGCAGCTGCCCTTGAATGTGTGTACATCTAATCTTATCTCCTCATTCTTTACAGTGGCAGCACACGGAGCTCCAGCAGCAAGGTTATTGACATCTGGCTAAAATCAAAGTGGCCGCTCTTATCTGCATCCCTGCGCTAAAGAGGGTTAGTCTATAGGGCTCATAACGATTGAGGAAATGCCAAATAACAGACATTTCACACTCCCTCTCATTAGATTTCTCATGGCATAGATATAAATTGTGGTTGAACAGAGTGAGACTAAAGAGAGCAGCTGAAGGACAGATGGAGGAGGTGAGAGATGAAGCAAACAGAGTCAGACAACAGAGTAATCCAAAAAGAAAACAGGCTAAATGTGGATGTGTCTACTGTACGTGTACCCACACTTGATATCAGTGACTGTTTTTTATATAGTAGGTACAGTAACTACAGTAAAGACGGTGGTGACTCATCTCCTTGGTGCTAAAAAGAGGCTCTTACTTTATACATAACGCTCAATGCACCTCATGTGTGCACCTCAAGACAGGTAAAAGTCCTCGGGGTGTAGATAGAAAAGGTTCAGCCCTTTCATACGGCATAGTAATCCACACTACATCACACTGCACCATTGACACACAAGACCTGAATAACTGACCCGGATACACCAAATACTGCACACTAGGATTGGGTTGTACAAGCTATTATTCTTAAGTTCTTAGTAACTACCAGTAGTACTGGTTTCAAACTAGTGATTTACCAAATAAGGTTACGCCATTCAAATTTAATAAATATCTTCGCTAATGAAGACATTCGTAATATGTAAATCGTAAGAAACCGAGCCATTTAAACGCATCAGAGTTAGCATTAGTAGTAGTAAGTTACGCTAACGTTGCCAACACTATTTCGTAGCGTTAATTCAGTCTTGCTGTCTATCCAGTCTATGCTATTAGCATAATTCTGTAATCATTTAGTAATTTTACACATGACATATTTGTAAAATAAACTTTAAAATCTCCACAGTTTAGACTGTTATTAAACAGATAAAGTGTCATTCAATGCGGGTCACATTAACAAGCTAACGTTAGCTTTCTCAGTTGGTTTTTTGTAGCAGTTACACCTGGCAGTTACTAGGTTTGGATATTTAATAACAACTGCTCTCTAAAAACTCTGCCAGTTTGTTTTGTGTAACCAGTTTTAATTTTATTTTAATTTTAATTTAGTAACGATTAATCTCTCATAAATGTTCTAATTGAATTAGTTTGGAAGTACAATAAGCTGGCATAACTGGGGCCATTTTGACCTTGTCAAGTATGATAGATTTACATCTAGTGATTCCAAAAACACGAGAATGCACATCAGCACACTATTCTTCTCATTTTGCAGACAACCTGTATCTGTCCCCAGCTGTTCTTTGCATGTGCACAAGTGTTTTTTCTTTCAACACTATGTTCTCCTCTTTTGCATTTAATCTAAAAGTGATGCGTGCCAGTGAAACATTCCTGTTATGTGAGATGAACATGAGTTTAAGTGAAAGGTTCTGAAACATAATCCAACATCTTCAGCTTGATTTCAATTTGAATGAATTGGTGCTAAGCCACTAATCGGTATGTATCTCTGTTCTTCCCACACATGGTTCCTCTGCAGAACCGACCTGCATTGTTGGAAACAAGAGGCGGCGTGAGGAGGTTGACATTGCCGTTGGGGAGTCCAGGGTTTCCAAAGGAGGTGATGAGAGGCAGAGTCATTGGTGTTGGTATCAGGGGTTGCATAGGGTGCATGTGGGGGTTAGCCGGGATGGGTGTTAGGATGGGCATGGCTGACATAGTTGACATGGATGACAGACCAACTGACAGGTTTGGCATTGAACCCATTCCTGTTAGGAGGAAACACACAGGTGAACATGAAGAGATCAAAAACACAGTCTCAGGACGACAGACTAACTTGAAAAGTTACATTCAAAAATGGGTTTACTTTCATTTTCCTGGCGGCTGATGAACCAACACTTGTAAGAGGTAAGAGGAAGCATTAAAGTTTGGTGGTTTTGAAGTTGTGACTGTAAGATAACAGAGAAATTTTTACCAAAGCGCGCAGATGAAGGGATGGTTGAAGCAGGATTGGAGATGGGAGATTGCTTCATGATGATTGGCAGGGAAGACGGCAGGTTACGCCCCTGAAGTTTGAGTTTAATTAGCTTCATAGCGATGGAGAACTCCATTCTGTCCATCTTCCCATCGCTGTCAATGTCAGCGAGGTTCCTAGTGGAGAGGAGGAGAGAGTGACCTGAGGTACAATATGATCTGTTCATAGCAAAGCGCGCATTCCTAGTATTGTTTTTCTTTATTGAGACAATAGAAGAGGCAAGATTTACACAAGGGACAAGGCTCTGGTGGGACTGAATTCCAGCAGCGTTATTCATATAAACACCAAAACACACACACACACAGTCTTTTCTAATTACAGGACACACACACACACACACACACACACACACTTTCTCCCCTCTCTTAACACGCACAGTTTACTAGGTGGGGCAGGCTGTGAAGGAAGTTACTGCTCAACAGGAAGTTCACTGCAGGCTGAGAGGACCAAACTCACCAAAAACAAAGATTGGACCTACTGACCTACTTGCACTGGATTAATGATACATTATTCAGGATGAAGACTTGGTGCTTACCATATCTCAGCCAGGACAGAAGAAGGCAGGCCAGACTGGATGAAGAATTTCCTGGCTTGTTCTCCTGAAAACAAACATCATTCAGACAGATGGACATTTTATACAGCTTATGAGATTTCTAGGTGTTTTTAATAAACAAGTATTTGTTTGTTGTGACAGCAGTCTACCTGAGACATGGCCGAGGACGGGGGCGAGGCTGTCAAACTGTTTGTCGTGTTTCCCCCTCTCCTCTGGAGTGATGGCCCAGACACTCGCTCCGCCTGGACAAAAAAACGAGAGACAATCCTGACTTCTGAAGTTCTTTAATATAAAGAAACAGGATTTTTTTTAGATAAGAGCAAATAACATAAGACAGGACAAACACAGTAGTAGCCAACTAAACATAAAGCATAACAGAAAAGTCCACAGTTTGGTTCTTTTCCCATTTTAAATCTCAAACCTCAATTGTCATGGCACAGACCAAAGTGATGGACTAACCAACCACCTGCCGTCCAAAGACCCTCTAGCATAGCCACTAGCATACCCAAAAAGTTCTTCAGAGATGCAAACTCACAAACGCATGTATACCACACACAAAAATTTCAGAAGACTGAAATTCTGCACGTCAATAGCTGTTACGGTTATGACTATGTAAAATAATTCAGCTTTTTTCATAATACCTGCTACATTTTGGAGTCCCAAACTTTCAGAAAGGAGTAGGAGTAGGAGGAGGAGGAGGAGGAGGAGAACATTCTCTATAGACAGACAGGTTTTGTAATTTTAAACCATGCTCCCCCCGTCAGCATACACACACATACTGTTCAGCAAGCATAAATGCTAATACTGAATTCAGTTTACAGTGTCTTTTTAAACTTCACCATTCAAAAAGTCTGCATAATTTCCATCGCAAATGAGATCTCCCCCCTCAGATGAAACCACTCTTAACCAACTCCCGACAACGATTAATGTAAAAAAAAAAAAAATGCACGGTCAGCTTTTTTTTTTTTTTCTTCACTCTGCTCCACTCTTGCATATCTCAAGGTAAGTTCAGGGTTGGCCATGAATTAAATATGAAGTCAAATGTGCTGTGTGAGGAAAGTGATATGAAGCCCAATTCTTACTCATTTCATAAGAGGAGGGGATCAAAGATTTTCAGCTGAGCTGATATTCAATTAATCATAAATGAATCCATAAAACTGATCAAATCCCACCATGATCGGAGTGTACTTCCTTCGTTTCGAAGCTCTGGAGCCATTTTTAAGAGAACGATCGACTGTATGGACATCGTGCACAGATGGATCTCTCCATATGGCAGTGGCTGAATGACGTAAATTAGAAGACAATGAGAGATAATGAGTCCAAACAGAGGAGAGAGACGAGAGAGATGCACAAATAATGAATTCAAACTAGAGTAGCTGAGTAGGTGTAAACTACAGACTGTAGAAACAGATGAGTTGATGTAATAAACGGTCAACTCTGCAGCTGTAATGTCAATAGTTACAGTGTTACAGATGGAAGTCGACTGGGGGGGCAGCTCTTATGCAGCTAATTTCATAAACAGCTCATCGTCTTCTGCTTGAAAGTGACAGACGGGCCACCCTGATACCAAAGGCTGTTACCATAGTGATCGCAGTGGTACAAACTTCAGACAAAATGTTTACACAGATTTTTTTTCCGACAGTGACTTTTAATGTAAAATGAAGACAACACGCTGAGTTTGTTGAGAGTTTGTCCTTGAAACGATTCACCTCCTATCATCATGAGCTCATCGTTGGATCAAAGCTCATTTTGATTTAAAAATGTATCCATAGAATAATCCTCAAAACTACAATCAAATTGATGAGGGGAGATATAGCTTTCTGAATTCAACCTCAAACTGACACAAGTTAACAATATTGCTATAGTGAGGAAAAACAGAAAATAAAACAAGAAAATAAATTCAGAATGGATGCCATTATTTAGATACTTAAGAGAAGTGTCACAAAAATTAATGGCGAGGCAGCATAAAAATAAATATGTATGCAGCGTGCACAAAGATTAAATTAAAAATAAACTATGAGGTGCATTTTGTACATATAATTCTGAGTGTCTCTTTATTTGTGTAAAATAAACTTGAAGGAGATGAATTAAAAGACAAGAAAAGAATAAAACCTATACTGTATACTGGAGGAAGAACGCAACACCGTGGAGAGTTTTGTATTCTGACACAAAATCTGGGTCAAAAGTATAAACACTACAACACAACTAACAAGGAACAATGGACAGAGATAGTGGAGGAAATTTACATGATGGAAAAAAAAATGACATGCCGCCTGAGATTGCAAAGAGCACAACATGAAGAAAAATGGCTGAAATGGACAACATATATGACGCAAAACAGACTCCTCTTATACAGGAAGTTGTCTCAACATGAGCGACAATGCAATAAACAGAAGAGGGACCATTTTTCTCCTCATTTCTGCAAAATATTCAGAAAGTATGATTGAAATCATAGATCTCAGGACAAAAAAATATTTATATAGTAGCAAAATGGAATTCTTTGTGCTGGTATGGGTGTATGTCTTTATAGACTTGGTATCTAGAGTGTAATTTATTCACCAGCTTCAGGAAATACCACCCTGCCCATGATGGAACTTCCTCCCCCTACACTAACCCAAACACCCCATTGGCTCTTGAGCACACACACACACACACACACACAAAGGTACAGCACAGTACTCTCTTGTATGCAGCTTAAAAGATTAAATGTGATGTGATGTCTGTCTGTTGGCAAACACCTCAGCTGATTTCAATATCTAAAACAAACTCACTCTACCCTAAACCACCCCAGCAGCACCTGTTCAGGTACATGCTTTTTCCCTGACAAAGCCAATGTTCGCAGCTCGCAGTGCCCGACCTAGTTTTTGGCGTTGTCAGCAAATTGCAGCCATAAAAAGGAGAAAGTAATTAATCTCGCACAGAGATGTGAGTATTCTTCACATTGTCTCGTTGGTTTTGACAGACCTCATTTAGAAGCTATTGTAAGTGGGAAAAGGAGGTGATATTTAGCACAGTGCCACTGGGACATGTTGCTAGCATGGCCACATCCACGGGCCTGTCAGTTGATTCAGCGTCTGTACGGCGTACGGAAGGGGCTGAACGCTCTGTGAGTAAGTGGGCCACTGCAAAGCTTCTTTACACAGTAATGGCAGAATCCATAGGGGTCCTTTGTGGGTTGACAGTTGTGTCGGAAACATATGGCCACTCAGTGAGAGATCAGATAAAGAGGTGCTGAATTTTAGAAAGTGTAGCATATCAAAGCTAATTAAAGTCTTTTATGCTACGGATTTTGAAAAATGGGACTGCAAATTGGCCTAAAGAACTTGAGGCATCAAGTCAGTGTGGCTGTTAAATACTTAGAATTGAAAAATGATTTAATCTTGATGACACTGGGGAAAACTTATTCACTTTTTTTTGCCTGGAGCACGCCGATACAACTGTCTGCACTGCTGGAGCTAGGAGGTGATTAGCTTAGCCTAGCATAAAGACTGAAAAGAGGGGAAAATCATTACGCTAGCCTGGCTCATACATCTAAAACTCACTATATAATACTATAAACATCTTTATATATTGTTTCTATACAAAAAGATGTTATGAGGGTTATGGTAGGTTATGGCTATTTCTATGCCGGGTGCAGTGACTTCCTTCCTGAACCATACGACTTGCAAATTTTACATTTGATACATCACATGTCACCTAGTGAGCTTACATATAGTTTAACTTTTTAGTTGAGCTAGGCTAACTATACCTCCAGCTAAGGGGGGAACGGCAATCAAGCCTTAGCATTTATGCTAAGCTAAGCTAACTGTCTCCTGGTTTTAGCTTCATATATAAAACAGACAAATGGTATTAATCTTCTCATGACATTCTCATTCTCATCTTATGTCCCCAGATGTTGAACTATGTCTTAAAAATAGATTCTGTTATGCTTTGCAAATCAGTATTCGTGTCTTGTCTCTCATTTTTGTCTCTTTATTATCATCATGACTCTTCAAGGCGACCCCTGTAAATGAGAATTTGTTCTTCACTTGTTCGGCTTGAGAAAAATCTTAAAATAAAAAGAAAAAAAGATGTTGCTGTAACTGACATGCATCCATCTTGTCATACATTGAACATATAAAAACAGCTTCCTGCACAGCGACTTAAAACGTTTGGCAAATACACACAAAAGGCCTTGAGACAATATAGCGCACAATCCATCCACAGAAAAAACTGCAGTACACTCTCATCGAATAGCTTCCACAGCGGCGATCCCTGTGCTGAATTTAAACCAACTGTACCACAATTCACCTCCTCAGCATCTGCGACACAAAGAGCCTCTGCCTTGTGTGGTTTTACTTCCCTTTGTCAGTCAGGCTGTGTGCTGTTGTCTAGGTGCTGTACAGGCCTTAGGAGATGCCGGAGTCAAACCTCCAAACGCTCGGTGTCTGCCTTCTGGGAGAGACAATGTCACAGCTTTCATAACTATTTACATATCAAACGCTTCACCTGGGGAGGACAAGTTGATGTTTCAGATAGGTACAGTGGATCAACAGTATCTGCGGCGTGTGAGTCAAAACACACGCTCTCTCTCTCTTCTCCTTCTCTACAAAACGATGCATATTGTCCACCTGTTTTGCAGACTAATGATGCACTATGCAATAGGTTTCCACAGAGAAACTCATCACACCCTGATGTTGTGTTTCTGAATTGCTTCCTCCCAGTGTCGATCTTCTGGACGGGATTGAAGCAGAGAGTGTAGTTGTGAGCTTTGGCATTTTGTTAAACTGCAGAATTAGTCATGTGGACAAGATCCATCCGACACACACATACACACACACATTTTCTCTGAGGCATTTCCCATAGAGGCCCTTAAGGAGCGGCAACTACTGTTCCATGATCAAAGGCTGGAAACAAGAGGATTAACACGCATATACAGACACACACACACTACTGAGCAATTGTGTCCACACCAAGGACAAAAGAGATGCATCATCAAGACTGAGCACAACAGAAACAGAGGCAGTCTCCCACACAAAGACAAACTAGCTCATGATTAGCATAGGCACTTATTAAAAATAAAGCTTTCTTTGCTGAAGAGGTTTATGCAGCCTACAGTTTCTTTCCAAATGTGATGGGATCAAAGATGAATTGAGTTTAAGTTTGATCCTTCACACCAGTGAACCTGTTCACAAATCAAAACATCATGTCAGACTGAAACAAATGTCCCTCTCAGTCCCAACAGGAAGATGACCACAAGGAAAGATTCAAGTTTTAAAGGAGGTCAACTCTGTCTCGTTATGTTTCTGCTTTTTTTTTTCTGCTTTCATCCTCATCGATCTGTTCACTTCAAGTACGTTCTCACCCTGACTTCTCTCCCCGCGTATTTGCCTTCCACGGACAAATGCATCATGAGCAAGCACACACACACACACAAGCACATAAAAACAAAGTGTTCTTACCATTCATGGCTGCAGGTGGAGAGCGCAGGCAGAGAGGGAAGTCCTCTACTCAGCTGGCTAGCTCTCAGACATCTGCAGGGAAAGAGAGAGAGAGAGAGAGAGATAAAGATGTGAGTGTGATTGTGTGTGTGTGTGTGTGTGTCACGGAGCAGCCGGTATAAGTGAGGAACACGAGCATGCGTGTGCGAATAAGGTCGAGAAAAGAAAGGATGTGAAAAAATTAATTAATTAATAAAAAATCTCATCTCCCTGGTCACAATGCAAAGGAAAGCGCACTGAACGGCTAACGTGGTGAAGGATGACAGAGCGAGAGGGGGGACAGAGGAGGGAAAATGAAGGGGGGGCAAAATGATAGAGAGGGAGAGTGAGAGAGAAGGAGGAGGATGAGCAGAACAGAAGGAGGAGCAGAGATACAGACAATGCCAACAGGGAGAAGTAGGCAAGAGGAGGGCTGACAGTTGAGGGACACAGAGGAGGAGAAAATGATGGTGGTCTGGACCATTTATCATTGTCCTCGTCCAGATCACAGATGGAGGCTCACGCCAGCTGTGTTTTGCAAATCTTGGTGTATCTTTATTTCTCCGGTGTCATTAGGCTCCTCTGAAATAAATTATGCATTGTCACTTACTGGGTATGTAAATATTTCTCTCATTACAAGGTCCAGTGTGCAACATTCAGAGGGATTCACAATCCATAAACCATAAGTATGTTTCATTAGTGTATAAACTGACCCTGAAAATAGAAATTGGTGTGTTTTTTTGAGCTGCTTTTATCTAGAGGGGAAGCGGGTCCTCTTCCACTGCAACTATGTTGAACTGCCATGTTTCTACAGCAGCCCAGAAAGGACAAAGTTTGGCAGTTTGCATAGGTTCTCCTCCATACTATGCAGGTGAGGGGTATCAGGAAGGTATGTATTTACCATATTAGGAGTCTACATATACATACAATATAAATGTTTCTTAGTGGGAATTGTCTTGTTGGGAATAGAAATATTTGTTGTATTGGGGACACATAAATATTTGTCTTTTTAGGGACATAAACATTCATCTATATGTATATATATGTATATATGTATATATTTACACCACACGGAAAAAATAAAGACTCAGTGATGTATTGAGTGCAGTCTGTTGCCGCTGTGCAGGGAGCCTGGCTCACCTGATGAGATTCCTCTTTGGGATCTCTGGCAGAGTCCCAGCAGATATAGGGGACAGATGAGCCCATGCAGGTAATACTATTCAACGGGAAAATGAGTCCTCTGCCCTGTACGTACGGGCTTTCATTTTTTAAGCACCACAGAAGGCTCTGCCTCTTAAAAATCCTCTGCAGGTGGGGTGCCATGTCTGGTCCATCATTTCTTGTTCTTTGCTTGCCATTTGTCCCCTTCTTTCCTCCGCTGTTGTTGCTGAATCATTTTTCAGTCCAATTGCTCCGGCAACACACACCTCATATTCTTGATCATTCATGCCCGCTACATCTTCAGATTGAACATATATACATATTTCTTTCTTCTTCTTCTGCTTTTCTTTTTATGCAGAGTTTCCTGTTCTTGCAGTTTCTCATTCCCTTATTCTGCCAACTCTCTCAATCCTGTTCTTCAGATTCTATTAGACCATCCACTCACCCTTTATTTCGTCTGGTTTCATCTATCTAGAAGCCCATGGCTAACAACCAAGGCTTCTCCTCAGTTATGATTCTTGCCAGGTATAAGCAATCTCCTCTCTGCTTTCACCAAATTATTCTTTCACACTTTTTACATCACTTCACTCTGCACTCTATCTTTTCCATTTCAGCTCCCCTATTCCTTATTCATCCCTCACTCGAACATGCATCCCCTCTTATATGACTCCCACCCAATTTCTTTCATTTCTTCCTCTCCTTCTGCTCTTGTTACGATATTGCTCCATCATCGGCATCCCTTTTTTTGTGTGCATTCCTGGAGGGGAGACTGTGGTGGTTGTAGTATAAATCATTCTCTGCACATGCCGACACTGCCAATTACTTAAGAGCAATGAACCGCTAACTGTAGCGCATGCCTCTGCATGCACATGAATACATGTGCAAGTGCACACACAAACAACATGACCAATAAACAACAGCGTTAATAGTATTTCAAGTCCAAAAACCATAAATCCATCTAGGAAAATATTGTGCAAAGTGCACAGACAATACAAAGGTCTCAAAGACAATCTTATTAATCAAATTAAAGTAAAACCAACAGTGTGTGCATAGTCATTGTCACTTGCCAATGCATCATGAATTAAACATTGTATACACCCATAGGTCTTAGTAGCTATAGCACTACTAGCATCACTCACCAGTTTGAAACTAGCTTGTAAGCTAACTGTGCTGAAGTTATTATCACTAGCTGCACCCTCAGTAACACTGCTAACCGGGTGTGTAGTCATGTCATTACATGACCTGGGATTTTAGATACTATATCCAACCAGTTCTTCACCAGTGGTAACGTCTACGAAGTGAAGCCAATGCAGAAGTGCTGCAGTTCCACAAACAGCCACTTGAGTCTGGCTACAGAATGAGTAAATCTCCATAAGCCCCCATGTTAAAATGCCCAACTTTACCGCAGAAATAAACATGTTTACAGCCTGCTACAAAAACAGGTTTGGTCTCTGTAGCTCATGTCCCCATTCATGACAACTGTACAGAGTCTGAATTTGACTGATCCACATCTTGGCCGATTTTCAACACAGCGGCGGGCAGAGCCACACATTTTGAGCTTCAAAACGGCTCTTCAAAAACCTGTGGGTGACATCTCAGATACAGCGTCCATTCTTTATATTTATTTATCAGTGGTTCTTCATAACTAGCTAGTTTGAAGCTGGCTGGCTAGTGATGCTATAATGCTATAATGTAATGTTATACGTATATATACGTAAAGTTATACATGTCTTTGAGAATTGTATAAATATCTTACAGTTTACTTCATCATTAAACAGCATTTTATCAAGGGTCAGTTCAGTTCAGTTCAGATTTGTTGACTATAGTCACTCTGTCATATCAACAAGGTCAGCAACCTAACATTAGCTCTGTCAGCTAGTACAGTTAACTGTGTTAACTAACAGCTCCACCTTTAATCTCTATGTAAAAATATGTTTGTGTGAGACAGCATGTTTTAATTCAGTGCTGTCTAAATCTTAGTAATTGTTTATAACAAGGCTAAGTTTGACTGAGTTTGACACTGTATTTTAAGCTATATATTACAGTAAACACACTCCCTTATGCACTTTGTATTAAAAGGTATTTAAGAGGCTCTCATCCGCCCTCGTACACAAACACTTTTGTACCCTGAGGAGTGTGTGTGGTATCAAATACAAGATACTATCTGCTATTGGCTATGTTAGAGAGTCTTCTCTGTTCAAACACGGACACATCCTGGATTTGAACACAAACACACACACACACGGCACAGAGGACACCTTTTATTCAACACTGCCTGCGCCGCACCTTCAGAGGCTCACAACAAAATGTTTCACATAATTTGCCAGCATCCCCTTAAAACCCAGTACAGGAAAAGGTTCCATTTCATACACATTTACTTTCATCATCTTTCATATCTATATTAGAGTTGAACACTGCGAAATTGAAAGCCTTGCCCCTCAACAAAGGCCATCTTTTCCAGCCTGCCTTTGAGTTTAGCAGTGTACGACTACAGTTACACTTTTACCCTGAGACATGGCCAGACAACAGACGCAATGGCATACAAACTAGTTCATTTTGAGCATACTGACACCTAAAACCTAAAGTTTCTGCAATGTTTTGGTGGGGGAGAAGTGAGTGGATGTTCTGAAAATCGCTTCAGAAAGGTAACAGCATATCTGGATTATGCTTTAACTCTACAACCATGACATCAAGTCGACAAACCATCTCAAAAACAAGGTTTCATTTGACGAAACAGTCTACTCAAGGTCCACTGACAACGTTCTTTGTCATGTGTTATCACATGACAAAGTTTCATGCTTAGATTAAAGAGAAAGAGCGGCAACCAGGCAGCAACATGAGTACTCTGCTGTGCACACAGAGAACAAGGTGTCAGGGTACATACACATTTCACTGAAGGTGGGTGGGCTAGCTAGGGACTCACACCAATTTTTTGCCCCAGGTTACCAAACAGGTTAATCTGGCCATGTATGTGATGATGACAGAGCTATCTTCATGACAAATGAAAAAGGTAAACATTGAGTTAGGATTATTTTGTCAACATACTATTCCAAGGTCAACACTGAACTTTCACACTCATGGTTTCATTTGTTTAAGCGCTAACAGGGATCTGAAAATGCGGTACTTACTCTCTGTTATTCTTGCATTCATTTTCCACCTATTATGTGGGTCTGTATTTTGGTGACATCTTCCAGCCCCGATGGTATATCTGTGTTTAAAAATGCCACATGGAGCACTTTAAAGTTTCTGATTTGGGGAACAGTGTGAGACACTTTAAGGGCCAGCGGTTTGCTGAACCGCTGCACTGAGGGAGAAAATGAATCAAAGAACCTTTGACTCCAGCCTGCATGCTGATTGACACCTGTGTGCTGCCGCACTGGCCCGGTCGGATGTGCGTATCAATGCGTCGGCCTGTGTGCAAGAGTGTGTCTAACACACACTCCTCGCACAGAAAGGGACCCTGTTCTAGCAGACACAACCCAGGAAGCTTTGCTGAGCCCGAGGAAGAAAGAAGCCTGTGTGTGTGTGTGCGCTTGCATTTTCTTGCCTATTCACAAGAGCACAGAAACACACAGATACAAAGACATCCACACACCTTCCTCCGATGTGCTGCAGCAGGTGAAAAATCGGGGACGCTTCCACCACAAGAATCGGTCTTATATTTATCCTTTTGATGCATTTATGGGTCAGCTCAAGCACTGATTCACCAAAGCCTTTTATACTTTCTTAACACTCCCCACTCTCAGCACTCAGGAGCATGTTCTACCTCTGGTCCTTACTTACACACCTCTGGCACAAAAATATGGAGACGAATGTATGTTTGCGTCCATTTATACGCATGTGTGTGTGTGTGTTATGCAATGCTTTCCTTTTTCGCACGTGGACACGCAACAGCCCCTGATGACACAGAAGGTGCACTCCAGATGGACTTTGCCACTTCAGCAAAGAAAGATCCGACTTTCTGTTTTCACTGAGAGTAGCAGAACACACACACACACACACCCAAACACAAACACTAAGCAATCTCTATAATTAGTCTACACTGCAGTGAATGAACATAAGCATGGATAAACTGTTAAACTTGCCCCGATCATCTCATAGAAGACTGGTGAACTGTCCTTGCGCCTGCAGACAATGACCTGAAAAGACTGACAACTCCTGACAAACAAAAAGGTGGCGCTTGTACTGGTACTGTATTTCCCATGTCGTAAAAAAAAATATGGGTTTAAATATAAGACAAAAGGGAAAAAGATTCTTGCTATCATAAACAACGTGATAAAATACTACAAACTACATTAAGGTCACTGTGTGCTGGGTCGACTAACCACAGACTCACTCCCCTATGGGCAGTTCCAGAAATATCACAGATAAGGATATTATGAGTGAGACTGAATGTTTAAGTGACAGTGAACGCACCTTCTTTGTCAATGTTCTTCTTCTTTTGGTGTAAAAATGGGGTGAGTAACCTCTGGAGTTTTAGACATCTCTGGCATAAAACAATAAAGTCATTATCCAGTGCCTATTTATGCCAAGTTAGGAAATGCTTGCTCTAAAATAAAAGCGCCAGGAAGCATATTTCCAGAATACTAACACTGGCCATGCATTATCTTGACAAGGCAGAGAGAATTTATAGCCTTCAGCCCTTATCTTGGTCATTTAAAATATAGTAAATGCACGTTAGGCTATTTGTTACAATGCATTTAAGCAGGACGTCTGGCGAAGCTTCTTTTTTTCCCTGCCATATGGTGTGCTTTCTAAAAACACAGACAAAAGGCTATCACTCGAGGTTTAGTGACAGGTGTCACAGATTCAGATATTTTCTGGGTCCACCCTAAAAAAAATAATATTAATAAAAAAGATCTACTACATATCTCCTGCAGCATGAAGAAACCACATTGTTAATGCGCTACACTGGCTCGCCTTTTAAATTTAGGATTTAATAAAGCAGGACATCTCCATTTACCTTCCAAGAAACGGTACAAAAGCACAAGGTCAGCAGCCGCAGTGTCTTCTTTGTGTTATATTTCCTCCTGCCCCGTTAATAATTGAAATGATTTCTGGTCATTTACCTGTTGCGGTAGAATTGCGGTGGTGATCCGACATCCAGGCTGGCAAATTAAGCTGCTGGAGAGGGAGGAACCGATCCAGCAGCCGGGGAGGGTGTGTGCACTGAAATGGGCGTCTCCATCCAGAGAGTCAAGACACATAGAGTCACACACAAAAGACTTCCTGGCTTGTTATTTTCAAAATAAAAGTAATTTCAGTTGAAACCATCAATGATACTCATCGCAACTCAACTTCATAAAATACGCTTCTTGCTCATTATTCACTCATGCTTTACAGTCTGTAAGTACATTAGAAATGTAGTGAAAACCACTGTTGAATCAATGAAAGGCTTTTTAAACAAACTGGCAAATTCTTATTTGCTGTGTCTATTTCACACGCAGCAATTGTTTTTGTTTCATTTAGTTTCTTCTTTGTTTAATAAAGAATATTTCCATGTCTCACTTATTGTAATTACTGTTTATGTGGCTTAAAGCATTTTGGGAAACATCTTTGTAAAGTGTGACATCTCAACATGATCCCTCCTCTCTTAAAAAATATGTATATCAGAGCGATTTTGGTTGAATGCATTTAAATAGGGTAATTGTTTCTTATGCGACTCTGTTGTATGCAAGCATCCTCATCAATAAAGCTGTTACTGCATACTTGTACCTCTTTTACTGGCCATCCAGGGTATTAATGGCAGTATTCACCTTTATTTTGAAGGAATAACGCCTTGGGCTTAGGCCACTGACTGCTGATGATTTGACAGGCAGTAAGTAACTGCATTTTTCACCCTAATAACTAAGGCGCACAAGTGTAGTTGAAGGGCTAAAGACAAACTTAGTTTATTTTTATTTAATTAAAACCAATTGGAGTTTAACCATGTTAAAGTTTCTGAGTCAATTCTGAATGTTCTTGTGCATCATTTCTTTTAATCTTATCTGGTCTGTGGTGAATCCCACTGAGATGCAGTGACAGTGGTGATTGCATCTCCCTGATTTACAGGCTTTGTAGAGTTTTAGACTTTGCTGCCTCCCCAAGGAAACAAGAAAGCTGCAGGTTTGGAGCACCACCAACAGCTGACTTTAAGAATTACACCCACAATTATGTCACTTACTTTAATAAGACAGTTGGTGTTAAATAATCTTATGCCGATAAGAAAGATCAGTGAGATTCATCTGTGCCACAATAGGCAAATGATCACAACAGTCACAAGTCCATGTTCATATTATTCAAAGAGAAAACACAGGAGACGGGATGCTTTTCAAAACTTTATATAGTACACATCTTTATATTTACATCGTAGCTCCAAGAAGTGACCACTGTTTTGTAACATGTAAAATCCTAAAAATAAAACTATATACAAATAACTGTGGTCAGAAATGAAAGAAAAGTGGAAAAAAAACAAGTCAGAGGAAATGCACTTTCTCTCGACCAGAAGGTCTTCAATGACTACAATGAATTAATCCAAACACAAAATAAGGTTCATTATCAAAAAAATCCTAAAAATCTAACAAACGTAAGAGATGGCTGTCCAAAGCTGACCAAAAATGAATAATAGAATAACTTGACAACTAGAACAAAGCATCGCAGCATAATATTGACAGCCCTTTGTATTGAATCAGTCAGATCTATCTATTTGGACATGTAGTCATCAAGTACATTCTCCAGACAAAATACATTTTCAAAACAATGAAGGCATCTAATAGCATTTGTCTATTGTAAAACCATCAGCCTCTGGTGTCAGCTATGACTTAGAACATTAACAATCTGCTTTTGATTTCATTTGATGTCCACTTCACTTTCAGTGTAGGACACTACTCTGTAATGGTATGAGTGACTCCTATGATCAACGATCATTCAGTCACTGGAGTTACAGCTATCATAACAGGTCCTTCATATACTGGCATACTTTCTTGCTCTTCTTAGATGAAAACATTCTCGTAGCTTTCATCTATAATTATCAAGTTAATGCCTGAAGTGTCCAATTCTATTTGCATGTGACTTTCAGTGAAACACTTATTTTCTGACTCCGTATTTATATTACTTTCAGAGTTTGGATTCGGTGTTATTCCAGCATATCCATGGGATCCTGCAGGTTCACATGGAATTAATTGCTCAGCATCACAAATGTTCGACTCTGCTTTGACATGAACATGTTGCAGATGATATTTTTCCTCAGTGTCCGGTTCTTGTTTGACATAGTGTGGATCATACTCCATTTTAATCTGTATGTTTTCCTGGCGAGGACGACCACACCCTGCACTCACTAGTCCTGGATTCTGTATGTTTGCAGTCGGTAAAGGGGATGAGACATCAATGAAGGTGGGGAATGTTGCACAACCAACAAGTAAACGTGACTCTGATTCTCTAGAAATGTCAATGCTTGTTGGGTTTTCTAAGTGATCCTGGTTGACAGTATTTCCAAGGGATCCTGGAGGTTCATATGGCAGGAAATGCTCAACAGCCCCAGTGACTGACTCAGTTTTGACATCAACATATTGCGGATGATATTTTTCCTCAGTGTCCAGTTCTCGTTTGTCATAGTGTGAATAATACTCCTCCCTTTTAATCTGTGTGTTTTCCTGGAGAGGACTACCACATCCTACACTCACTAGTCCTGGATTCTGTATGTTCGTCATCCAATGATCTTTTGAAGATTTTGTGTTCTTATCATGTGAACAAGGATCCTCCTCAGTTTGGACACCACTGACCAAATTGACATGACTGACATCTGAATGGTGTCCTATTTGGCGCACATAACTACTCCTTTTCTTTACTGACTTTTCTTGTGAGTACTTTTTACATTTCTTTTTTTTTTCCTCCTTAAACACAAATGGCAATTTGAAGACCTCGTCAGGTCTGTCTCTGTTTTTACGATACCGCTTGGCAGTGCTTTGGAGTTTGGATGCAGTAGCTATGGAAAATTCCAAACGCCTGTGATGTTGTGAGGTAAGATCAAAGTTATAGTCAAGGATGTCAAAAACAGTACGTGGGAAATAGTGTCTGGATTTACTAGATGCATATTTATGTATCTCCGCAACTACTGCTGTAGTCAACAGATTCAAATCCAGTTTTTCTTTCTCTTCTGATTTTGATGTCACCTCTAGATCCAAACCTATCTCTGAGCAAAGGGGATAATAAATGCTATAGTTTGGCTTTGACTCTATGACACTTTGACCTTGATCCTGACTTTGACTCTGACTTTGACCCTGATCCTGACTCTGACTTAACTGCAGTGCCAGTCTTCTTTTTTTGATACTTTCCATACAATTAGTTTTCTGTATAGCAGGTGCCCGTTTCAGTTGTCTGGGTCTGTTAAGAACAAAGACTTCATTGAACCAATCAGGGTTTTTTTTTTGCGTTACCGATATGTGAATTTCTGCAGGACTTAGATGTTGATGCAAAATACCAATGTTGAAGTTGTGTTTAAGGACGTCAATAATGACCTTAGATTTTGTTCCACACAGCTTTCTGGCAAAACTAGCCAGTTCATTGAGAATCCCATATGTCAATACCTGTGTGTCAAGTTTATTTTTTGGTTGGTCTTTGTCCACACACAGATTCAAACCAATTTCCTTGCAGAGAGGATAACCTTCCATTATCGTCTCTTCTGCTGTAAAAAAGGTAGCGGATGGATCTTCTGTGGGCTGTGGTGCTGTACAGTTTACAGCAGTAGAATCTGTTCCAGTCATGGTAGATGGATGAGGAGGATGCATGTGTACAGGGTCAGATTTATCCTTAAGAACCTCTTGATAGCATTTGGGGCAAGGTAGACTTTTCCCACAAAAAGGTTCTTGTATGCACCTGGTGTCAGGGAGTTCAAAAGGCAAACAGTTGATTTTCCATTGTCCTTTTCTTGTCATTATTTGCTTTGCAAAGGCACTGCGACTCAGCTCATTTTCAAAATTAAGTTCAAAGTTTTTTTCCAATACCTCCATGACGAAATGTTTTTGGGCTGAGTACAATTCTGTAGCAAATGTGTGCAATTCGACCATGATGCCATTGGTCAGTAACTTGGGATCAAGATATTGCTTCACTCCAGAACCTACATTGAAATCAATGCCTAATTTCCTGCTTCTGGAATAAGAATAGAAAGGGCAATATTTTTGATGAGGCATTGAGAGGATTCGCTGAATATGATTAGCCCGCAATTTCCACATCTTTAAGTCTAGATCGTTTAGGTGTTCGGTATCAGCAGGGCTACCTACAATTTGGTCTATGACTGCTGCCTGGGAGGAACCAGCACTGCATGTATCTAAATTTGGGTTGTCTGGACAATCCTGTTTTTCCATTGTTGACATATCATTCATTGCGTGTTTCATATTCTTGTGTGATTTTGAAAAATGATTCCTTCGCACTATTAGAACAGGTATTTTTGCAAGAATATTCTTGGCAAGCTCGGAATCTCTTTGCAAATCAAAATCAAGGTTGTGTCTGAGGATGTCGAGACAAATCTGCTCAAATGTTCCACACAACTTTTCTGCAAAGTTTGCCACTTCAGCCATTGCTCCATTGGTCAACTTGTTGATCTCCAGTTTTTTGTTTGGTTGACTGTTGTTTACATATACATTCAGACCTATTTCCTTGCACAGTGGATAAAGATCCCCACTCCTGCATGAAATATGTTCTTTAGTTTCAGCATGTGAATCAGGAGGGCACACAGGAGAAACATCACATTTCCCCATTTTTGACATACTCAGTTCAGGACTGACACCACCTTCACTCTCAGCTGTCATATTTATTGATGCAACGAGACCAGGAAGTTCAAAAACCTCATTTGAGAATTTTACTGCATCTCCACAACTTCTCAGCTGTCTTACTCTAGTCAAAATATCACTTGCAAAAATATTCCTGTGGTGTTGACTTGGAAGGTTGAGATCAAAGTTGTACTCGAGAATCTCCATGATGAAGTCCTTCTGTGACGAATTCATTGCTAAAGTAAATTTACCAATTTCAAATAGAAGAGAGTCCATCAAAGACTCAACACTGATGTTTTGCTTTGGGCCAAATCCAACATTATATTCAAGGCCGACTCTCTTGGACCTATTGAATTGACCGAAGCCTTTGGTCAGTGGAGAGAGGATTTGTTCAACACGATTAGAACGCAACTTCCACATGTTGTGCTCTGTTCCCATTTCCTCTTGTTCAACATCAGACTGATGATGGATGGAGGTGAAGAAAGGTGCATGAATGCCCATACAACTTGATTTCAATTCACTAACAATATCAGAGCTTGGAAAAAAACTTTGTGGATTTGGTAAGTGGTTCTGTTTTCCTGTGTTTTCTGAATCTGAGACTTCATCTGATTCTAAATCAGACTCTCCTAAAGGACAAGTGTAGTAGTTCTCTGTTCTTACTTCCTCTTGTTCCATGTCACAGTCATTTGGTGCATTTCTTGGAGTCTGTGTTTGCTCTTCATCTCCATAAAACCCCCTTTCATCAGGTTGATTTCCAATTTTGGAGGTCACATTTGAGTTCACAGTTGGTAAACTGGACAACATGTTAGCAGAGGTGAGTAAATGTGAATGAATATCCACACAACTTGAGTTTAATTCAGTAGCAGTGTCCATGGAAGAATTAGTGCCTTTGATATTTTGTTTCTTTTCTACATTTTGTGAAGTCTCAGGATCAAACATAAATGGTAATTTGAAGACCTCATCTACGTCTTCTGTGTTGTCATCTTTTTTACAATACTCTTTGACCATGGTTTGGATTTTCAATGCAGTAGCTATGGAAAATTCCCACCGCCTGTAATATTGTGAACTGAGATCAAAGTTATAGTCAAGAATGTCGAACACAATACGTGGGTAATAGTTTACAGCTTCCAGAGTTGCAAATTTATGTATCTCCAACACTGCAGCTTTGGTCAATAGCTTCAAATCCAGCACGACTTTTTCTCCCGATTTTGATGTCACATCTAGATCCAAACCTATCACTGTGCAAGCAGGATAAGGGTTTTCTCCACTTCCACTTGGCATGTTGGCTCTTTCCTGTTTTGTTTGCAGTGCCAATTGTCTTTTTTTGATACTTTCCAGACAATTACTTTTCTGTCTGACAGGTGTCTGTTTCATTTGTCTGGGTCTGTTAAGAACAAAAACTTTATTGAGCCAATCAGGGTCAGTGACTTTTTTTGGCATTCCTGAGGCTAATATTTCTGCAGGATATAGATGATGATGCAACATGGAAATGTTGAAGTTGTGTTCAAGGACATCATTAATGATTACACTAAGTGTTCCACATATTTTTCTGGCAAACTGGACCACTTCCTTCATCACTGAGTTTGTCAAGACATGCATATCAAGCTTATCTCTTGGCAGGTCTTTGTCAACACAAAGATTCAAACCTATTTTTTTGCAGTGAGGGTTACTGTCCATTATTGTCTGCTCTGTTGTTGAGAAGACAGATGACACATTCTTTGCATACTTTTGTGTTGTGCATTTCACATCAGCAGAGACTGTGTCACTCATAGTATGTGGACGAGGCTGATGGATATGACAAGGGTCAGACTCATCTTCATGAAACTTTTGATCTTGATAGCATTTGGGGCAACGCAGAGTTTTCCCATAAGAAGGTTCTATGCACCGCACAGGAGGGAGTTGAAAAGGCTTCTTCATGTAATGCTGTCGGCTGCTGAAGCTTGTTTTATACAATTTCTTGGATTTGATTTTTGACAAGAGTTCACCTGCAAAGGCACTGCGACTCAGCTCATTTTCAAAATTAAGATCAAAATTATGCTCCAATATCTCTGTGATGAAATGCTTTTGGGCTGATGCCAGTGCTGTGGCAAAAGTGTTCAGTTCAACCATGACGCCATTGGTTAGAAATTTGGGATCTAAATTTTGTTTAATTCCAGATCCTACATTGAAATCAATGCCTAATTTCTTGCTTCTGGAATAAGAATAGTGAGAGCAATGCTCTTTATGAGGCATTGAGAGGATTCGCTGAATATGATTGGCCCGCAGTTTCCACATCTTTAAGTCCAGATCATTTTGGTGTTCAGTATCAGCAGAACTACCTACATTTTGGTCTATGACTGCTGCCTGGGAAGAACCAGCACTACATCCATCTAAATTTGGGTTGTTTGGACAATCCTGTGTGTCCATAGTTGACATGTCATTCATCTTGAGCTTTATATTCTTGTATATTTTTGGAAACGATAGATTCCTTTTCTCTTTTAGAGCAGATATTCTTGCAAAAATATTCTTGGCAATCTCAGAATCTCTTTGCAAATCAAAATCAAGGTTGTGTCCGAGGATGTCGAGACAAATCTGCTCAAATGTTCCACACAACTTGTCTGCAAAGTTTGCCACTTCAGTCATTGCTCCATTGGTTAACTCGTTGATCTCCAGTTTTTTGTTTGGTTGACTGTTGTTAACATGTAAATTCAGACCTATTTCCTTGCACAATGGATAAAGATCTTCAATCCTGCATGAAATATGTTCTTTAGTTTCAGCATGTGAATCAGGAGGGCACACAGGAGCAACATCACTTTCACTCTCAGCTGTCATATTTATTGATGCCACAAGACCAGGAAGTTCAAAAACCTCATTTGAAAATTTTACTGCATCTCCACAACTTCTCAGCTCTCTTACTCTACTTATAAGATCACTTGCAAAAATATTCCTGTGGTGTTGACTTGGCAGGTTGAGATCAAAGTTGTACTCAAGAATCTCCATGATGAAGTCCTTCTGTGACAAATTCATTGCTACAGAAAATGTACCAATTTCAAACAGAAGAGAATCCTTCAAAGATTCAACACTGATGTGTTGTTTTGGGCCAAATCCAACATTATATTCAAGGCCGACTCTCTTGGACCAACTAAATCGACCAAAATCTTTGGTCAGTGGAGAGAGGATTTGTTCGACACGATTAGAACGCAACTTCCATATGTTGTGCTCTGTTCCCATTTCCTCTTGTTCAATGTCAGATTGATGATTGATGGAGGTAGAGAAAGGTGCATGTATGCCCATACAATTAGATTCCAATTCACTAACAATGTCAGAGCCTGGAGAAAAACTTTGTGGATTTGGTAAGTGGTTCTGTTTTCCAGTGTTTTCTGAATCTGAGACTTCATCTGATTCTAAATCAGACTCTCCTAAAGGACAAGTGTAGTAGTTCTCTGTTCTTACTTCCTCTTGTTCCATGTCACGGTCAGTTGGTGCATTTCTTGAGGTCTGTGTTTGCTCTTCATCTCCGTAAAACCCCCTTTCATCAGGTTGATTTCCAATTTTGGAGGTCACATTTGAGTTCACAGTTGGTAAACTGGACAACATGTTAGCAGAGGTGAGTAAATGTGAATGAATATCCACACAACTTGAGTTTAATTCAGTAGCAGTGTCCATGGAAGAATTAGTGCCTTTGATATTTTGTTTCTTTTCTACATTTTGTGAAGTCTCAGGATCAAACATAAATGGTAATTTGAAGATCTCATCTGCGTCTTCTGTGTTGTAATCTTTTTTACAATATTCTTTGACCATGGTTTGGATTTTCAATGCAGTAGCTATGGAAAATTCCCACCGCCTGTAATGTTGTGAACTGAGATCAAAATTACAGTCAAGAATGTTAAACACAGTACGTGGGTAATAGTTTACAGCTTCCAGAGTTGCAATTTTATGTATCTCAAATACAACAGCTCTGGTCAATATCTTCAAATCCAGTTTTACTTTCTTTCCTGATTCTTTTTTCATATCCAGATCCAAACCTATCACTGTGCAAGCAGGATAAGGGTTTTCTCCACTTCCACTTGGCATGTTGGCTCTTTCCTGTTTTGTTTGCAGTGCCAATTGTCTTTCTTTGATGATTTCCATCCTATCACTTCTGCGAAGGGCAAATTCCTGTCTTGCTTTACTTATACGTCCAGGTGGCCTGCTTGAATATGACTGAATGTCAAAAACTTTGTTGTACCATGCAGGCCCACCATCATTTCGACTTCTCTCTCTGTAGAACAGCTCTGCAGGGTTTAGGTCTAGGCTCTCTCTGCCAAGGTTGAAGTTGTGTTCAAGGACATCATTAATGACTACATTATTTGTTCCACATAATTTTTTGGCAAAGTGGTACACTTCCATCATCACCGAGTTTGTCAAGACATGCATGTCAAGCTTATCTTTTGGCAGGTCTTTGTCAACACAAAGATTCAAACCTATTTTTTTGCAGTGAGGGTGACTGTCCATTATTGTCTTCTCTGTTGTTGAGAAGACAGATGACGCATCCTTTGCACGCTTTTGTGTTGTGCATTTCACATCAGCAGAGACTGTGTCACTCATAGTATGTGGACGAGGCTGATGCATATGACAAGTGTCAGACTCATCTTCATGAAACTTCTGGTCTTGATAGCATTTGGGGCAACGCAGAGTTTTCCCATAAGAAGATTCTTCTATGCACCGCACATCAGGGAGTTCAAAACGTTTTTTCATTAGAGACTGTCGTCTGATTAACCTTCTTTTAAGCATTCCCCACTTTTGGATTTTATTCATGACTTGGTCTCCAAAGGCACTGCGACTCAGCTCATTTTCAAAATTAAGATCAAAATTATGCTCCAGTATCTCTATGATGAAATACTTTTGGGCTGATAACAGTGCTGTGGCAAAACTGTTCAGTTCGACCATGATGCCATTGGTCAGAAATTTGGGATCAAGATTTTGTTTAATTCCAGATCCTACATTGAAATCAATGCCTAATTTCCTGGATCTGGAATAAAAATAGAAAGGGCAATATTCTTGATGAGGCATTGAATGGAGGATTTGCTGTATATGATTGGCCCGCAGTTTCCACATCTTCAAGTCTAGATCATTTCGATGTTTGGCATCAGCAGAACTACCTACATTTTGGTCTATGACTGCTGCCTGGGAAGAACTAACACTGCATGTATTTAAATTTGGGTTGTCTGGACAATCCTGTTTTTCCATTGTTGACATATCATTCATTGTAAGCTTTATATTCTTATATGTCTTTGGAAACGATAGATTCCTTTTCTCTTTTAGAGCAGATATTCTTGCAAAAATATTCTTGGCAAGCTCGGAATCTCTTTGCAAATCAATATCAAGGTTGTGTCTGAGGATGTCTAGACAAATCTGCTCAAATGTTCCACACAACTTGTCTGCAAAGTTTGCCACTTCAGTCATTGTTCCATTGGTTAACTTGTTGATCTCCAGTTTTTTGTTTGGTTGACTGTTGTTAACATGTAAATTCAGACCTATTTCCTTGCACAATGGATAAAGATCTTCAATCCTGCACGAAATATGTTCTTTAGTTTCAGCATGTGAATCAGGAAGGCACACAGGAGAAACATCAAACTCCTCCATTCTCGATCTGCTGGTGAGTTCAGGACTGACACCATCTACACTCTGAGCCATCATATTTATTGATGGACTGCGAAGTTCAAAAACCTCATTTGAGAATTTTACTGCATCTCCACAACTTCTCAGCTGTCTTACTCTAGTCATAATATCACTTGCAAAAATATTCCTGTGGTGTTGACTTGGAAGGTTGAGATCAAAGTTGTACTCAAGAATCTCCATGATGAAGTCCTTCTGTGACGAATTCATTGCTACAGCAAATTCACCAATTTCAAGAAGAAGAGGATCCTTCCAAGATTCAACACTGATGTTTTGCTTTGGACCAAATCCAACATTATATTCAAGGCCAACTCTCTTGGACCTATTGAATTGACCAAATTCTTTGGTCAGTGGAGAGAGAATTTGTTCAACACGGTTAGAACGCAACTTCCACATGTTGTGCTCTATTCCCCTTTCCTCTTGTTCAATGTCAGATTTGTTTAGTCCACTTCTTGGTGTCTGTGTTTCCTCTTCGTCTCCACAAAACCCTCTATTATCAGGTTGACTTTCAAATGGTGGATTCACAATTGTGTTTACAATTGGTAAAGTGGATGAAATATCAGTGGCGGTCAGACAACTTGATTCTGATTCTTGAGGAACGTCAGTGTATTTTGTATTTTGCTTTAAGTGACCCTGCTTGTCTGAGTCTAGAGCAGACTCTTCTTGGGCATAAGTGTCAGAGTGGTCTCCCTCTGTATTTGTCTGGAAAGCAAATGGCTCATTTTTAAACTCTCCTTTATTACCAGTGATGCCAAGCTGTTTTCTCCTTTTCAGCAGGTGTGATACCTTGAACAAAACTTGATTTTTTATTTGTTCATTTTTTAAATCAAGTTCAAAATTATGCTCCAAAACGTCCAAAATAATACGGTTATAGGATGCGATCAGTACTCTAGTAAAGTGAACTAGTTCTAACATTATACCCTTTGTGAACAAACCTATATCTAGACTTTGTTTTGTCCCATTGTCAAAGCTCAGTCCAATTTCTTCACAATAAGGGAATGAGAAGGGAAGAACCTGTTTCAGTTCTGTTGTTGCTTGTGGTCCTGAACACTTTTGTTTACTCTCATCACTCTCAAAATCAGACAGATTTTCTGTCATGTATTCTTTCGATGTTGCTTGTGAATAATTAAATCCATCCTCCTCTTCACTATCATCAGTATCATCTGTCTCGACCAGGAAACTGTCAGTCTTACCCTCTGTGCATGCCATGTGCAATCCATTGTTGCTGTAGTTGGTACATTCTAAGTTAGATGGCTTGTCAAAGAGCATAAAAACTTCACGTTTATTTTCAGGAGGTTTTCTGATCAGATCTTTGACTTTGTGCAGAATTTGAGCAGTAAAATCAACCCGCTGTTGCTCATTTTCCAATCCAAGATCAAAATTGTTCTCCAGAATTTGTGTGATGAAACGCCCTTTACCCTTGATTACAGTTTCAGCAAAGTCACAGACCTCCAATATGACACCATTTGTCAATAGATCTAAGTCCAGTTTTTTCTGTGTGTTGGATGCTACATCAAAAGTTAACCCAATTTCATTGCTGTAATGGAATGGTTCTGGGGATATGGAATATTTCTTTGCATGCATAATGCGCCAATGCCATACTTTGTTGGAATCCATCTTTTTTTCATCCTTCACACCAGAGGTGTCCCCGATGTTCATTTTCAGTTAGCTTCTTTTTGGTCTTCTGTCTTCCCTTCCTGTACACCAAGAGGAAAAAAAAGAACATAAATGACACGCCATATGTATATCTCAGCCTTGAGTCATACATGATAAATATATTAATACATATTATGTAATATTTATGTAAAAAACAAAAACATAAACACACTAACATAACCACTTTCTAACATAAAAAAACATGATATTAAACATGCACCCCAAAATAATAAATGTTTAATATTTGTTGCATTGGTGCATGCTTTGGTACAGGAAAATTTGCTTGAGAGAGAGTAAGAAGCAAATTAAGGTCTCTGACTCTGGGTTGAAAAGATCAACTGACATGACCAATGACTGGCCAAGATTTTCTCCAATATTTTTAATTTGGATTGAAATACCACTTTTATCCACTCAGTGTTACAAAACAATGTATGTACTGTAAACATATTAATCCTTTTTATATTGACATTCACCCCTGCACTGTGGAGTGCTGGTGGAGAAACAGACCACCCCCACTGAAATGAATGGAAAAACCTCCTTGAATCAGCGCCTGATTCAGTGTGAATCCAGCCTTAGACTTGATTAAAGTCTTCTTGCAGACCAGCAAATGCAGTGATTTCAGGAAGCTACATACCTGTTAGAAAATGATTTAGCTTTGTTATGGGTTCCTCCAACATGCTGGCCCACATGGCATATCTGCATCATAGTTGGACATCCTTCAATCAGCAATAAGAAGGTGCAGGGCAGCCCTGAATGAAACAAAGTTTGAATGTTTGTCAACTTGTCTATGCTTCATTTCATCATCTCAGTTCTGTGTTCTGTGGCTACCTGAGGCTGGCTACAGAATGAGTCAACCTCCATAAGCCCCTATGTTAAAATATCCAACTTCACAGCAGAAATGAACATGTTTACAGCCTGGTACAGAAACCATTTTGGTGCTGTCAGTAGTTAACATACAATGACCATATATGAAAAGAATCAAACAGTCTAAGCCAGGGGTCCCCAGACTACGGCCCCCGGGCCACATCCAGCCCACCTAAACAATTAGAGCGGCCCACTTAACTATCCCAAACAGAAAGAGACAGTGCAAGGAAAAGGTAAAAAAAAACAAGCTTGTCTAATCTACAAAGATAAAGTGGCAGTGCTTTTTCAGAATTTAACATTTGCCGACGCCAATGCCAAGCGAAAGGGGCACCTGCAACAAATGATCATTATAATCTCCACAATAATACTGGTTGTCACTTTGGTCCATATCATTTCCTATTTGACTGACCCCGGCCCCTCATCACAGAAAGGAAAGTTGATGTTGCCCCCACCAAAAAAAGTTTGGGGACCCCTGGTCTAAGCTGTGTGTTTCTGCCATGAGGGAGAAGGAAAAATGGGCAACATACAAAATGGAGCACTGACATTTATGGATATTAGACAAAGACTTCAATTAAAGTTAATCACAGGCAGCCCTGTGAAATCTGCCCAGCAACCAGCTGCAGTTAGTACTGCTATAAATAGCTGACACATCTGTCAACCAATCAGAGCAGAGGAACAAACAGCTGTCGACCAATTGGAGCAGAGGAACAAACAGCAGCTGCCTCTGACAGTTGAAAGTTCTCTGCAGAGAAAAAGTCTTGAAAGTGCCCCTCAGACCACAGACCACAGACCACCACGGGCAATCTGTAGACTGTACCACTGAAAGAACTGTATGATGAACATCCTGAGGCTTTATTGTATGTCTACCTCCAGAAATATCTGCTCTGATAAATTCAGCAGTTACATGTAAGCAACCGCACAATTAAAGCTATTATTTGGGGTCAAATGATGCATGTAGAGTCAAATTTGTGGAATTGGGAGCAGTTTCAGTGTGGTGCGGCTGATATAACAGATGCTACAAGCACTCACATCTAATAATAGACTAATACATGAAATGAAATCAAAAAGAAAACAAAGCAAATCATCTTTCCCACCACAAATACTTTGCACATACTGGACTGCACATATAGCCTGTAAAGTCTCTTAGCACAAAACACCTAAGACTCCAAGATGGCGGTTGAACAGCTCCTGAGGCTTTTGTGTTGAATAATCAACATCAAACCCGATAAATGCTGTCTTACAGCTATCGCTGTAACATACATGTTTCAGCAGTCCATTCTCATGTTCTCCCAAGCACTGGAGTGTTGTTAAATAGTACAGCTGTAGCTCAGGTGGCCGACATTCCCAATATATTTACATGCACTGTCGTTAACTTTCCCCCCACAAAACATCAATTTTAACGCGGCGAAACACTCACAATTTATACAGTAAGCTAACAAAAAATACACATTTAGATTCCGCAGCTCGTTCCCAAGCTAAGCATATTACTCTTGTTGTTATATATTCCACATATTTTATGTTTTTTGAGAAAAGCGCAGTCAATGGACAGACACATATTTGACATACATACCCAATGAGGGTCGCCTGGCTACAGAAGTCTTCTTCTCTCTTGCTAACACCATGCACGGTTTTCCAGACGATGCCCTTAAAAATAAATCACGGCGTAAAATCCAAACAGCTTCTTTTCATGAACTGCAGAAGAGAAATGATAAAAGTAGATGGCCCCTCCTCGGACAGAGCCACAGAACAACACGGCAGGCACGCAGAGCCACAACACGGGGCACGCCTCCTACATGATACAAGCGCGGAGATGGCGCCACATGAACTTAGAGTAGTAGAGTAACTTAGTTTAAAGTTCAAGTTGTATGGCACAATACTTCACGGCCTGGGTAGAAAAACACGTTAATACAGGCAGTTACCTCAATACATTACACTGAATTACACCCCAGTCGAGAAACTTCTTTTTCTTACTTCTTCTTCTCCTGATAGATTCTGGGGCAGACTAGAGGCAAAAAAGGGCGCGTTGCTGCCCCCCACAGGTCACTTGTAGAACTTCATTTAATTTCCTTATCTAGAGGCCAGTGAGCTGGATGAAAATAATTTAAATGTTCATTGTGTTTAAGAGTATTTAGTGGCAGCAAGGAAGTCTAATATTCATTAGTATGTTTTCATTAATGTAAATTCACTTGAAAATATGAATGGCTATGTTTTCGTTTAAAATGAGCCCCTTTATCTCTACAGTAACCCAGAGGAGACAAACCAAACACTGTTCGAGTTGTGGACCTCTGCTTTTCATGTGAACTTGAAATTGAAACAGCCAGAGTTTTCCTATATGCTTGAAAGAAGAGGGCGATGGCTCGGTTGCAACCTACATCACCACTAGATGCCACTAAATCCTACACACTGGACCATCGACTTTTTATGTTTCAAGTTATGCCATGAGTTTATTTTTTTCATGCATAAAAAAAAAAAGTGTGTGACTAAATCAAAGTATGTACTTCCAGATGACAGTGCCTTAGGACGTTGATGGTTGATGATAGTTGGACTGACTGTGTCAAAGGGAGCTCAAACGCAGCATCAGGGAGAGCAAGGACAAGTGTTCTGTAGGGTTAGGCTAGTTTCCAGAAAAATATTTTGAGGAGAGTAGTCACATAGAAGAGACAGGCATATAGTTTGCCAGGAAGTTTACCAACATGCAGGGACTTCGAAATAAAAGCGTCAATTGGTTATCAGTGATTAAAACAGAATTAGAATGCAATGCCCTTTGAAATATCTCCTAAAATAATTGGAATTAAAAATAAAGAAATTACTGAGCTTAAGAAAAATACATTTATAATGGATAAAGATTTTTCCAGCCTATCAGAGTAATAACTGTAGTAAGACAAACTGAGCAGGCTACTGCCATTTATTTCAGGAAAAAAAAAAAAAAAACACATCAAGCCACACTGACTTTGAAACTTAATTATTCTGCCATGTCAACCAGAAAACAAAGCGCAAAATCAAACAAATTAGGTTTAGCATTAGTGCTAACATTAGATGACAAGCATGTAAGATAAGCAGGAAAACAGTCTCAGCAGGCCTACATGCTGACATAGTTTCGACTATAGAAAGTCTACCTTTCAGGAGAAATGACACAACTAAAGAGAAATCAGGAGTCTGGTTATCCTCCAGATGCAGACTACAGAGAAGTTTGGTGAACCCAGTGAAATGTTGGCCTTCTGAAAGCTTTTGTACACATTTCATGTAATTTATTTATTAGTTATTTTTTTATGTTCATGTCTGGGTGGAAAAATACTTCCTGTTGGTGCAACATGTGAAAATGTTCCTTTGTTCTGCATTAGCAGCCTACAGTATTGTGTTAGTTGGGGTGTGTTCAGAAGGCTCTGAAAAGCTGGTTCGGCAGGTATCCCAGGTGGAGGAAGGAACTTTGGGCTTCTCTCTCGAGGTTCGCCAGCTCCTGGACTGTCGGGGCCAGAACATCTACGTGACCCTTGTAGTTACCACCTAGACAATAGCAAGTTTTCCGGTCAAGCTAAACATAAAAGTGGTGAATATAATACAAGGTACCAGCCTATGAAGGCTATAATGTCACACAACAATCCATGGACTAACTGTAGGTATTTCACTGAATAGATTGGTTACTGTTCCCAAAGCAGAGGCTACTACTGTGTCATCAGTCACTCTATAACACATACCTCCCAATGCTCTGCGCTGACCATAGGTGACCTTTCCATCAAAGTCATCCACAGGTACTTTGATGTCTGTCTCACACTGCGTGATGGTGCACTTCAGATGCTCCTCAATGTCTGACAGGAGCTGTGTCCAGAGGAAAGGGGGAAAGAACGCAAGTAGAAATAAAAGTTTATGATAAGTGGTACAAAAGTTGCTCCTGTATTGTAGTTTGTGGATGTCACACACACATATTTGAAGATCTCTGCTACAGTAGAATTGTTCAAATAGTGTATGCGTGTCAAGACTCAGCCATTAATGTCTAAAATATCAAATTGTATTTGTTGCCTCGACTCGATATGTTTGTGCGTGTCTCCATTCACCTCTTTTTCGTTGTACCAGATGGTGCAACCTCCATCCTCCTTCAGTCGGGTGTTGTAGCAGCCTCTGCCCCGGTTAGCGCAAACGTGGTACCACACCTGCAGATGTGGAAAGATTTACTTCCACCTGTGTCCAGTTAAAATGAATTAGAAGTCTATTTGTCTTAACCACCCTACCTTCTCTTTTTCCATCGCAACCAAAGAGATAGCCAGCCCCATTCTGCAAGTTAGACAGGAAAGGAGGCGATGAGTCACTTATTTTCTCCTTCAAATCATATCATGATGACACATTTTAAGTTTCAGGTTAAATAAAGATGAATTTGATACATTTATGTCATCAAACAGCATCACGACAAGGCAATGCATTTTATTTTATTTTTACTTCTCGGCTCTTCCAACTCTGCCAATACGATGGACATAGTTCTGCTTCTCATCTGGCAGTGTGACATTAATCACTAGAAAAAAGAAAAAAAAAAAGATTTTATAATGAACAATATGCATGAATTAATATCTGAAAAGGTTAGGAATGTTACTTTTTATGTTGGAAATCTAATATCTTTACCATAAGGGACGCCGTGGATGTCAATTCCTCTGGCAGCTACGTCTGTGCAGATCAAGAGCCTCACTTCTTTCCTCTGAGAAGAGCAGAGGGTCTTCAAACACTGATGGACTGCTTGTGCTTATTAGGTTAACATAACAATAAGTTGCTGTCCTTTTTACCTTGAAGCGCTCCAAGTTATTTTTCCGCTCGTTAGGCTTACGATCACCGTGGAGACAAACGCAGGAGAACTGGTGGTTTTTGCTGTCCGGACCTAAAGAAAAGAGAACAGTACTGAGGGAGCATTCTCATTTTTTTTAAAAATAAAAACACTCATCATTATCATCAGTCTTTTATAATTCCTTATAATATTGCCTCCCACCTCCTCCTTGTTGGATGAAGTACTGTTCCATGTTGTCACAGTCAATCTTTGTGCGACAGAAGATTATGGCCTGGTCCATCTTGTGCTCTTTGATAGCTCTCACCGCATACTCGCCCTTCAGCACCTTGATAGCTTCTGACCACATTTCTGAAATGTGCACACACACGTTAAATAATGTTCAGTTCTAGACTATTCATTGTGCTGCCTATATGCGCTAACCTGCAGAATTGGCTCCTGGTCTGGTGTTATCTTTGGCATGGACTTCATCCGTCTATCCAAGGTGAAACAGATTGAAATGGAGAGAAACGCCGTCAACAACACGTCCTTCTACCTCGAAGCTTAAGACCTAAAATGCTTCAAACAGCAAAGCAAATGAGACGCTCACGCGGATGTGGTTCTTGCCCAGACGCTCCCAGAGGCGATCGCTCTTTGGATTGACGGGCACGACCACATGGTGGACGGTCTCGGGGACAGAGTCCTCCCCCTTCAGGTCCACCCATGTGGGGAAGTGCATGATACGCTCAGACAGCTTCTTCACATCAAACGAGTGCAGCGTGGCTGAACACACGATCACCTGGAAAAGATTAGATCAACCATTAATACTCAGCCATTTATACTTATATACATATTCTTGCTTGGCTAACCGGTGAGCATCAGAGAGCATTGTCGAAATGTCCGCCTGTACCTCACATGCTGCTCTGACTACTGTTGTGCTCTCGAGTTGTTGTCAGTAAAATGTTTGTTGTCACACATGCGTTTCATCTAAAGTGTCACCTGCAATCTCTTGCCATCGGAAGTGACCTGAGGGATCTGGTTGTGGATCCTGTTGATGAAGTCTGTGTAGCCTGCAGACAGCAGGCCATCCTGAGAGACAGGGAACACAGACCAAAGTGACTTCGAGCAAGTGGGATTTGTAGGCTGTGAGAAATCAGTGCTTCAGTAGAAGTTCTTAAAATGCTCTAAATGCCTTGTACATACACACTCATCCAGGACTAGAAAGCGGACTTGGGACAGACTGAGTTTCCCAGTGGATATGAGGTCGTCCAGTCTTCCGGGTGTTCCCACCACGATGTCGATCTAAATTTGAGATGACATGGAAAAGCAAGAAAGCCGGACAGGGGAAGACGGCAAAGGCAGAAGAACCGAGTGGTCTGTTAGTTTAAAAAGGGATTCAGCTCTGTGATTAGCATACGCTTCATTAAAAAGTTTATTTGGAGACAATACGTGTCACGTACCCCCTGTTCCAGAGCAGCCAGCTGCTCTTTGGCAGCCACGCCACCAATCACCAGCAGTTCTCTGTAGAGACAGAGAGCCAAATTACTGAATGTGCTGATGCAAATGCTTTCTAATTCAACACTGCCTCCATCTGCTGGTGCAAAACAGGAATTACAACTTGCAGCGTCAACACACCTGTTTACTGCACAAAGGTTTGATGGTATTTGTGCCAACCAAAATTGTTACCAGCTCTGTACCTGAGTTTGGGGTCCTCCACATATTTCTTGAATTGCTTCACATTGTTGAGAGTTTGCTCCGCCAATTCTTTGGACGGCTCTATGATCAGCGCTCTGGGTGCGTTGGATGATGCCTTCACCTGACTCACTTTGGCACAGCCTGCACACACCCAGAGCAGAGACAGCTATTCGATACTGTGGTATACCTGTGACACTGTCTTAGTGGCGATGTATTCATAGACGTGGTAAAAATTGAGCTCTTCTACTCTGTTTTTAAAATATCTTGTAAAGGAAATGAAATCGTATTCACACACCTGTCTGAGAGGATTTGACTGTGTGACCCTCGGGCGCCTGGTTCAGGGCAACAAACCCAGTCTTTGGGGTATGTTTGAAGTCTTCTCCTCCAAAGTTGAACTTCAATTCTGCGTTCTGTCAGAGATATAAGGAGATGGGCAATTTGTATGGCATAAATCTGGTACCTGTTGGTTTGTTTTCTGCCTTTATATTTTATGTGATACCTTGAGTACGCAGGAGGCAAAGAAGGGCTGATTCTTCACGTGCTGTGGGATCTCAAACGCCACACCCAAGTCATTTCCTAGAAGAAGAAAACAGAGAAAAAGGGGCAAGAGCCACGAGTAACGTTGCTGTTTATCAACCTTGTATATCCTTCATAAGGACGACAGAAAGACTCAAAATGATTAAGACTGCACCATTTTTAGAGAACGAAATTTGTCCTTTGTCTAGATCCAGGTAGCATCCGATAGTGTCATGCATGGTAAACTCCTGCAAAGGGGGAAGACAGCAAAGAGACAACATGTTGATGAAGATGATCCTCACAACTTTTTCATATCTATGCAGCCATTCATTAATTGTTACCTCTCCATAGCTGTCAAACTGTTTGTTGTTGGATTTCTTTCCAGTTCCACCAAAACCAAAGCCATACTTATCAGTTCCTGGAAAATATAAGAGTTTGGGATTTAACTGATGTTCCAAAGAGGTGGTTTATTTTGGCTGTTGTGCACTGTGGGGACTGTGATGAGTAGATGAGCATACCTAAGTCGAGGGCTGCCTGACTGGTGGACCAGCCAACGCGACACAGCCCCTGGTCATGGCAGGTCACCTCATAGTAGTACTTTCCTGGATGCACAAAAACATGGCGGACAAAGTTTTGCAAACAGTTGCAAAGAGTTAAAAGATACTTTTTGTCTATCGAACATGGTACCCTGTGAAACACGTGTATGCTTGTGCCTCTGTGCGTTACACACCTTTGGTGACACCTTTTGTGGAGCGACAGCCGTGCCACTCTTTAAACTCCCTGCTCTGGCAGCACATACCATCCGGACCGATTGCTGTACAGGTTAAAAACAACAAATGAGAATGAGGAGAAGAGACAAAGAACATGGCTGGAATATGCAGAGTCATCCAGTGCTGGATTGTGACTTTACATGCTCATTTTTCTATTCTCACCAAAGGCTGTACTGCGGTCGTACGGATTCATCTGCCAGTTGTTGAAAACTGTGCCAAAGCAAAGAAACAAAGGAAGGTCAAACATCTGCAGAGCACTGACAGCTGCTTCCATAACTTGCACTATGATGGATCCTCAATTGTGACACTGATCTGATTAGGT
Source organism: Nibea coibor (assembly GCA_023373845.1). Taxonomy (NCBI): domain Eukaryota; kingdom Metazoa; phylum Chordata; class Actinopteri; family Sciaenidae; genus Nibea; species Nibea coibor. The sequence goes on from CM041730.1 coordinate 10,037,322, forward strand.
CCAGAGGTCTGTACAATGGCAAACACACATGCTGCATCTAAATAAATCACTGATATGAAAGTGTTCTCACTAGCTCCTCCAGTCTTGATGGAGGCTCTGCCCTTCCTGCCCTCCTGCTGATCCTTCAGGGTCTCATACACGATCTGGATCACCGGGATGCTGAAGGCCTGAGGGTGACAAGTATGACACTTTTCTTAACCAAGTGATTAAAGGCTAATTTCATCTTAAAAGGGTGCAAAGTGAAATGCAGCTGTGCATCCTAGCATCGTGTGGCTGCAAAATACTTACACCTGTTTTTCCACTACCAGTTTCGGCCGCCTAAAAACAAAACAAAACAAAATGAGATGTAAAACTCGCAGTGTACAAATTTTGTGTCTGAGACTGACAGAGAGGTTAACTTACCATAAGCACATCTCCTCCACCAAGAATAAGGGGAATAGATTCTGCCTGGATGTCAGTGGGTAGCCTGAAATCCAATGATTGAAATAAATCAGCTCACAGTAGGTAACAACAATATGGACAAATATAACAATACAGGCATGACTTAGCAATATTGACGTGGCCGTGTCAGGTTTCTGTACTTACAGCCAGTCCAGCTCCTCCACAGCCTTTGCGATCTCATGCATAACTCCCATTTCTGTTGAGCGAAAGACACAATCAATGACTCAGCACGTTCGCGTGGCTTTTAAAAGTTGCGTTGCGGTAAAATACTCGCGCACTGTCAACATAATGAAGTTAATAGTAAATTCGCTTACCAGAAAACGCTGCCATGATTGCCGCTACGATGGCAACCTAACCGGATGTAACGTGTTCACACACGGTTGTCGGCTCGGTGCAGCTCGTTTAACGCACTCCCCCTCCTCATATCATTGGTTCCGGGTTGTAAACTAGTTTGTAAAAAAAAAAAAAACGGTAAATGTTTATAACACACGTCGCTTGTGGGGCGAAATATAGACGCACGTATTTTTATTTTATTTTTATTTTCACAGTATTCAAAGTCGAGCCACGAAGAGGCTTTAGTAACAGTTCCCAAACGCGGTGCCTGATATATTTTGTCCCGTGCTGGTTGCCGTAGACGTTTGACAGCTACTTTAAGTAAACATGGCTGAAGAAAGTCTAATTGAAGGCGACGATGAAAACATTTTATACGATTTACTTGTCATTACCGAATGGCCACCAGAGACAGACACTCAGGTGAGTGAGACTTTTATTTGCACTCGCGTTCAGCTGCATGTGTTGCTCTTTTATTGTACATATTTCTTTATAAAACGGTTCCCTAAAGTCAACTCTACTAGGTGGGCTCCGTCAGTCAAAGCCACGTAGCACATACCGTTACACCGTTAGCTAAATCATCATAGTCTCATCCCACATTGGCTTATCGTGTAGTTTTACTTATTCATCCCAATCACTCGTGCAACGAGTTAAGTCTCATTTCTAAGACAGCGTTCATGTTTAGCTTCAATAAGCTGCTAGACTGCCGCCATACGTGAAACGAGTTGCCCTAGCAACAGGAGGAGAGCCCGCCGCGGCGCTTTAATGTGACGTTCAGTGTTAAACCGTAAGAAATGACTCCCACACAACTTTGTTCATTGAATGAGAGAGGTGAAAGCTCACCTGTCACTTTTTAACACCTTGCAGTTGCGAGGCAACAAGGAGCACGACACCTCGCTTATTGCAAAAGCAGTGACTGGTAAGTACAGTTTATTTTTTTCAAACCTATAAATAGTCAAGCCTCATTCTGCTAAATTTTGGCACAATCTGTGCAAAACATGACATGACATGACAAAACATGACAATGAAGGCTAAAGAAATTGGATATTTGTCCCGATTGCCTCACAGTTTAGTCAACTCGTACTGTGTGAAATATGAAGCCATGCAATAATAAATATTTGGTTTAAATTTGGGTGATTGGTATGTTCCTTCAGCCTAGCTGTAACAGTAGGAAAGGGTGCACGTTACTTCATCACAACATATACGCTGAGCACACGATAAAACCAAGACCTTTTCCAAACTGTGTGTGTTCTCTCTTAAATACAGCAGTCAGCTTACCTAACGTGGAACGCTTGAACCAAATATGTGTTGTAGTGGAGTGTCACCAGTGGCTCGAAAGTTATGTAAAAGTGTCAGGAAGGCTCAAACAAATCCAAACCGGACCACGTGTTTGCTTTGTGCACAAAATCAAATCAATGATGTCAGCACGGCCGTGATCATAGCATATTGTTGGTTTATCCAGGAAAGGTGTTACAGTTTTGTATAGTTTGGCAACTTTGTCTGGTTTTGCCTGGATCGTAGTGGATAGGTCCTAAGATCCTTGAGCAAGACATTAAATCCCTACCAGCTTCAGTAACAACGCTCATACGTTAACTGCAGTCTCTGATCAAAGTTTAGAATGTGACAAGAAACTTTATGGAGAATAATCAATAAAACATGACACTGTGATCTATTTCTTACAGGGCCATTTCGCTTGATCTTGCACTACTTGTGGTACAGGTAAGTTCATTATTGTTTGTTTTTGAGTTAAGGAGTACTGCCAAACAGTGTCATCAGTTGCTGCACTTAACAGGTTATTATTATGTTGAGATGTAACATGAATCTGTCATGAATAGTGCTATTATTAATAGGATTATTAGAGGCGAGCTGTGTGGATTAATACATGTTTCATGACATCGTTTTATGAGCGCAGTTATGATTTTTGTTTTTAAATCCGCCAACTAATGAATGCAGAAGAGGGAAAACAATTCTCAGGCACTGATTAAAGAAATCCTATTTAAGGAGCTTGAGCTGTACACAGGCACTTTGTTCAGTTTTACATCTTGGTGATGCTCTTTTATGGTTTGATGGTTAAAATGAGTTTGTTTTATTGCTGATTTTTGGATTTAGTACCAGGTTGCATTAAATTTATGGTGATGGAAACACTAACATCAAACTACTTAAAAAGAAATGCATTCGTTACTTGCTTTGTGACCTGATTAAATGTAATTTGTTCCCTGAATTCAAATTCTATAAAAGCATGACAATGAAAGTTAAATTATATGAATTTTTGTCCAGAAACCGCCTCACACTTTAGTCAGCTTATACTGTATGAAAAATTATATGATATGAAGCCATGCAATAATAACTATTTGGCGTAAATGTGGGTGCCTTGAATTTTTTTCCCTGACTGACACTAAAGGGAAAGTTATCTATTTGCTACAGATGAGTAGCGCTGCGCTTTGACAGATGCTCTACTCAGCTTAGTCGATCTGTACTCTGATCTGAAATCCACTGACAAAGTCTCATAGACGTTTTTTGTGAAGATTTTATTGAAAGCAGTGTGAATATGTAAATCCTGACCTTGTTCGCCCCGCTCTTACTGCACAGTTTCAGTTTGAGCACGTTAATAGCTGCTAGCTGTTGCCTGCAGTGGTTTCTATAATGCTCTGGCAACAAGGCCTCCTTATCCTCTCAGTAGGTGGTTAGCTAGCACCATCAATAACTTCATTAAATATTTAGGAACTCCTCTGGTCATGTTTGCCTCTCAGCCCTGCTTATTGTGGATGAGAAAGGATCAGGAATTGTATTGTAATATAATCAAACAGAGTAGGCAGAGTAGCCACCACATGCTGTGATATTTTTATTTGTTGTAGCCCTCCCGAAAAAGAACGATAGAATAAGAAATGAAATGATAATGAGCTTATTTCAGTGGCAGCTAAGCTTTAGATTTAGCTCACCAACAGATCGAAACAATCCAATAACACCGGCGAGGGCGGCTTGCAATCTGAGAAAATGCAGTTTGCAGTGTCAATGAACGTTTAAATATTTCAGCTGTCTGTGGAAATTATTCCTCAGACCAAAAATACGCTCTGCAGACTTGTTTGACAGCTCATTAGGTATGCATTAAATAATCAGCAAATGAAGTAAATAAATACAGATGATTTCAAGGCCACTTAATTTTTGATTTAATTATTTTTTTTGTATTTATTCAAATTTAGTTCCGTTGTATATAATTTAGTGTAACTTCTGACTTTTTTTTTAAGTAACTTGATTCTATGAAATTAAATGAGTTTAATTTAATTTGTTTATGTTTCATTTAAATGTTTAATTTAAGTTTGGGTTACTCAACTTTATTTAATTGTATCTAATTAAAACAATCTCTTCGAATTAGTTTTTCCAATTTATTATTGATTATTACATTTTATATTTTCTTAACTGAACTGAATTGAATTATATCTGGTTGAAACTGATGAACTTTATTACATTCACTGAAACAGACCAACCACTGTAGATATAGTTAATAATCAATATAATAATCAATAATAATCCATTTTTCTGCCCCTCAGTAAAAGTCGCTCTCTGCAGAGCAACTCTTTGCTTGGGACTTTTAGCCCCATTTAAAGGGACTCCAAGTAGTAAGATAAACGGCCATTGTTTGAATGCAGCCAGTGTTTCACACTTGTTAAGGTTTTTAAGCCGTTCTTTAATTTTCTTGTGTAATTAATTAATTACCTTTCTCTTGTTTTCTTTGTTTCATTCTGCAAACCTCAGTCCCTCCAGCTCGTCACTGCCTCCTGGGCTTGTCCGTCAGGCGAACAAGCAGATCAACTGGCAGCCGGTGCTTGCAAGGTGCAGCGCACACACACACACACACGCGCCCACCCACACACACGCACCCACACCCACACAGTACTTGAATGTTAATACTTTGTTGCTGACATGCACTAAGCCCGGACCTCTCCCTTTTTGTATATCCCCTAAACCGATCATTTAATTATACTCATTACAACAGACAAACGGAACAGAAGGGCTGTTTTTAATTGGCTATTGATTCAACCATGTAAGACAGTGTTAAGTATGGTCAAATGATGCTGCGGATGTCCATTAGTCTGATGTGCTTGATCCTTCCATTTCGCTTCTGTCTGCCCTTAAATCTCTTTCCCTCATTTCATTCCCTCTGAAACTCTCTTTGCTCTCTTAAGTGCCTCCTATTATTATTGTTTCTCTTCTCTTTAAGCCATCCAACATGAACTCTTATTACAGTCTTTATCTATTTCCCATCCAAACTGCCCTTCTAGTTACTCTCACACTCACAAAAACATTCCTTTTGTCACTGCCACCGGTAAATGGCTTATCTTCCTTAATCACACTATAATACCTCTTCATTTCATCTCCACCTTTTTTTTTTTCAAAATGTCACCTCTTTTTCCCGCTCACCTTTAGCTGCTCTCTTTGTATTTCTTTTTTTCTCTTCGTCGCTTCCTGACTGTTCTCTTGTTTTTCTCCGCAGTAACGGCAAACTGCTGGCAGTGGTTCAGGACCAGTGTGTGGAGATTAGGTAATTATTGAACTCTATCCCACCGTTTGAGGCGCTCCGTCTGTGTGTGCGAGTGATAGAGAGCCTTTTAATTAATGGGGTGATTTATCACAAGTCGCTTTTAAAAAGAGCTGCGGTCTCGGCTTTTTTTTTTTTTCTTCAAGCATCAATATAATCAGCCATTGTAAAAAAAAAAAAAAAAAAAAAAGAAAGAAAGACTGGAGTCACTTTAGCATACCTTTTATGGTACTTCAGGCGATGTAAAATTAACACTAACAGTTTGAAAATACCAGTGCTCCCTAAATGTTTTCATTAGCTCATGTGTGTGTGTGTGTGTGTGTGTGGGATAGAGGGAAAAAAAGATCAAAGCATACATACGCATGAGTGTGTTTGTGCTCATTTTGAGTGGTCGTAATTATTTTCAGACACGATCCAATTTCCCCCTTACACAGAGAAAATGCACTCACTCAGCAATGTGCTCCTATTGACACAATGTAGCACTTTAAATGGAGCAAAATTGAAATGAAAATCAATAGCAGCGGACAGGTATACAAATATGTCTTGCTCTCCAGAGGCTAAGAAGGAGCAAATTCAAAAGACGGTCTCCCCCTTTGACCCTTTGTGTAATCGGAAGTCATTCCCATGCATATATCAATACGTAAAACATGTTTCTGTTGTTCACTTAATTGTGTCGTGGTTGACCCCCTGAGACAATTGAGTCCCCCCACTTAACGGACCAGCTCGACGTTGTGGGTTTCTCCCGTGTCCTTTGTTCACACCACTGTTGTTTAATCACAAAGTGTTTTATAGCCTTGCTCCATGGCATTAGTTGGTGTGAGTGGGTGTTAAGTCAAGCTCAAGGCCTTATCCACTGAGCTCTGTTAAGAGTCTGTCTAAACACTGCTCTCTCTCAAGGCCCTGTCTGCTTGATCCATTGAGCTACTTCAATTGGCAGGCTATCAGTGGCTGTTATAACCCACCTTACACCAGGTCAAATAAGGCTTCTGTGTGTGTGTGTGTCCTTGTTGTGCAGTGTAATGCAACTTTCACTCGTGTGTGTGTTTTATCCTCAGGTCTGTGCGAGATGACTTTGGCTCAGTCATCGGGAAATGCCAGGGTAAGACCCTCCCTCTCACTGTATCAATCACATACTGTAGTTTATGGTCAATGACATGAAATCACCATAGCTCACTCCACTAAACACCCCATTTGCTCTAGGAATGTACTTGTTACTGTTGTGTAGTATAGTCAGCGTAATGTCCGTGTGCTTGTAGCGCTTCGTGATGATCTCGGGGAGTTATGGCGCATTTGCCCTTGCGCCGTGCAACGAGCGGCTCGGACGAATTGCCTGCGAGAACACAACACGAGACAATACAGGACGATAGTAATAGAATTAGATCTGGTCCATAAGGCTGAAATTATTATCGCACTACAAATAGAAATATGTTTTATGGCATATGTTCAGTGCAATGAAGTGTTTAACTGTCAAACATGAAATCAGAATCATTAAATGAATAAAAACTTTAGCACGGGAGCGCAAATAAGACACACGCAGTACCACACCTGTCATGATGTAAAATGCTGATGATTCCCGGCTATACAACAAGTAGTTCCCAATCAAGCAATCTGATTGGCCGACTAGACATTTAGAAGTTAGTTGTTCTAACTTCTTGTTGTTTTTTGACATCTGTGGTGATGTTTATTTAACCAGTAGTCTTACAGTATCTACAGATGTGTTCGTGTGTCTGAGCGTGCGTATCTGTTTGTGCGCACATTTGCTCCGAGTTTGTGTCGCAGAGAAATATCGACCGCGGTGGCTAATTGGAATGTGTGAGGGACAGTGTGAACAGCAACACAGATAATCACCACCGTCCCTGAATCTCTTGACGTGCCACTCATTAAACTCAGCCTTGTAGTGGCTGATAAAGATAAAAATAAATAGCCTTGATTGTTTGGTTTGCTGCTGCCCTGCTGTGACGGTTTTTGGTGGCTTTAAATGCGGCGAAGGCCAAACTTTCTGTTTGAGAAGTTGAAAGATTGAACACACTTAGATGTTTTAAAACAAGGTGTATTGAAATCCTTTTTATTAATATAGTTTGTTTGTCTGTTCTTACTTAGGGCTTCATTAATCCAAATGTATGTATTAACAATAGATCAAATCACTGTGTGTAATGTAGAAAGGGTTGTTTGCAGCGATGAACCTACAGAGAATTTGGCGCGTTTTGGTGTCTTTCATGGCAACTTTACAAGGTGACAAAATTATGTTACTACTATCGAAAGTTGAAAAAACAATGTAGGTTTGCAAGTTTGGAGCCGCTACATGTAGACTTTATACATTTCTAACTTTTGACACCCCGTAGTGGTGGAGCATCAAAGGAGACAGCAATGCCCACCAATGGCGTCCCTCCTGAGATCTAACCATAGGAAACCAGATGAATTGGCTGAAAGCTACAGCTAGACTGCATCAGCTTCCACCAGGATTGTTTCATATCCCTGCAACGAAAGCCATCACAATCATTTGAAAGACGCTATTATCACAAAAGGTCTGAGCTATAGCGTACCACTTTAAAGAAAGAAGAAATACAAGAGTGTTCTTCAGAATTTCAGTTTTTTTTTTACTCACATTTTCTGCACATACACACTGTTCCAAGAGTGAGTGAGACTTGAGTGGGTTTTGTCAGTATTTTCTATCTCCACTACTCCCCTTTCTCTCATTTTTTCCCCCCCTCATTTTCGTCATCCTTCCTACCCCTCCTCCGTCTCTCTCACTCAAAATATTTGTTCTGCTCCGGCTAGCCGTCATTGTGGGCCGTTGTTCTAATGGCTCATAGTGTGGATAACAGTAGCCCCTGGGCCCGTGTAAACCCCAGCCCTCCTCCTCTTTTTCCATTCCATTCCATCCCTCCTTTTTCATTTTACTTTTACTTCATTTCATTTCACGGAGATTTGTCCTAATGGATTTCGCTGTGATCCTGCCTTCCAACGGCATTTGCTTTTAATGGAGGGGCGTGCGTGTGCGCGTGTGTGCCTCTCTCGCTCGCTCGTGCGCGCGCCCGTCCTCTCCCGCGCGTGAACAGCGTCAGTGCATCCACACCTGCGCATCACTCCCTGCCTCTTTTCCCTTTCCCGCGCCCTCCCTCCCTGTCTGCTATCCTGTTACGCCGGAGTCGTCTCTCAGCCCTGTACATAATTCATAAGTGTTGAGCCCTGATAAATGCATCTGTGGGGCTTTAGATAGAAGGGTGTAATTCTCCCCAACTTCTGCCCCCGCCATCGCTAAGAGAAAAAGAAAAGGGGAGAAAAAAAAAATCAGGACAGTAGCATCCAATTTTCCAACTCCCCAAAAAAGCCATCTATGTGGAAATGGAGCCCTCTCAGCCGCAGAACAACATACTGTATACAATTCATAATGGGAGCGAGAGATAGGAGGGGAGGCAGTATGAAAGTGAAATAGGAAAAAAGATTGAAATAGGAAGCTAAACAACAAAAAAAAAAGAAAAAAGAAGAGAGGAGATGCCTAGCACCTATGGCTCTCATAATGGCTCCATGTTCTTGTCTGTTCCTCCTCAGCCAAGAGTCTCAAAGGTGTGTTAAATCGCCTACTTCCTGAGGTGCTCTCTGATACTTAGGCCTTAAAATTTGGGGAGCTATTATTTCTCTCTGTGGGTGCCAGATTCATTGTTTCTCTCTCTCTCTCTCTCTCTCTCTCTGTCTCTCTCTCTCTCTCTCCCTCTCCCTCTCTCTCTCCCCCCCTTTTGTTTGTCTCGCCTCCCACTTCTTCCCTCCGTTCTTCATTTAAAATTCTAGTCATACAATATCCGACGCCTCCATTCGTTTGCAGTATTGCCCACCAGGGGTTGGAGCAGCATTCCTCAGCCAAGAAATTCAATACAATAAACGCCGATAGCGCCGTTATGTGATATCAACAAAAACATAACTTCCTTTTCATAACTTTATTGCTTAGCAGACACAGCACCCGTGGTGGCATATTATATTTCACGCTGTCTCCACTACAAAAAAAAAAAATCTAACTCTCTGAGCCGAAGGTTCTCTCTAATTGTACGTAGCACTATTCAAGCTTTCTTGTACCCACTACACAGACATTGTGCACATGTTTGTGCGACACAAGTCCCGTTCACCCTCTCACACTATTGAACGCGGATCAGATGATCAGGTATTCAGAACGGACTCTGAATCAGAGAGGCCTGCCAGATTGTCCCAGCTCTTCTATCAGAGGGGAAGTATGACAGCGAAGCCTTGAGAAAGTGCCAGCAGGCAGGGGATGTGCTTTATAACAGCGATATGGTTACACTCACAGCACTGCTGAGCCAGCAGATCGGTAAAACAGTAGCCTATACTTCAATAAAAGCTGGATTTATGATCTCCGTCCCCCTCCCTTTCTCTCTCTGCCTTTTTTACTCACTCCACCTTTCCCCTCTTTCCGCCGTGCGCATGTCACCGTGCATGTGCGTGTCTTCGAGAGACAATTATTGAGATGTATTACACGAGCTATCCTTCATAGATGAATTGGATAGGCCCTTAGACACACTGTGTTGATGTATGGCATTAACTTTATCCTTCTTCTCCCATCTGTATTCATCATCGACACGCCAGTGAACACCAGGGATTATTCGCGCAGAGTTTTCTCATTTGGCTTAATAAGAAATCCTTAGCTCCCCGAATCTCTCGACGTCCTTTCTTTGTTTGTATGAGCTTTTAAGTCTTCTTCTTTTTTGTCTTCCTAATCTGCCGCAGTGCCCAAGGACCCAAACCCCCAGTGGCGAAGGGTGGCATGGAGCCACGACTGCACCCTCCTGGCCTACGCCGACAGCACTGGCACCGTGCGTCTTTTCGACCTCATGGGCAGCGAACTCTTTGTCATCCCGCCGGTAACGACTCCTCCCTGACGTCATCAAACGCCCCCTTTCCCCCTCCGAGCTATCCTTAACTTTTTCCCCACCGTGCACACATTGATACTAATTGTAAGTGATTAGGCGTAACATATGGAAACCCAGCATTCACTTGGCTTCTTTTCAGTATTCTCTCCATATTTTCCTCAGATGATTGGCTCAGCTGCAATATGTTGCATCTAATGTGAATTAATGTATGCATTTTCCTTAATTTATCATGGGAAAGTACTGTACCGTCTGATTCTGTTCTCGTCAGACAGATTATAAATTGGCTAAATGCAATTTCTCATCCTGACATAATGATAATATGCTAACAGATTTGACTGTATGTGTAATTTTGAGTTGGGAAGTGTCAGACGTTCATAATCTTGGCTCCAGAGACTGGTTGGGCCATGTTCTGGTTTTCACTACAGTACCTACTACACACTTTGAGCTGCCTGTCACTTTTTTTTTTTTTTTTGTCAGACACCCTCTGTTCTCTCTTTGTCGGTCATGCCTACTTCCCCACGTCTCTTTGTTCTTCTCTTCTCCATCCTCGCCACCTCCTCTCTTTAATTTTTCACACACGTGCCGCTCCCTAGGTTCCTCCCTCTCCGTCTTTACCCCTCATCTTTGCACGCTCGCGCCCCTCAGCCCCTCCGCTCGCGCTGCCATTCCAAGTCCATCTGCTGCCACCGTCCCCTCACTTTCAATGCCCTCTGTGTGCTGCGCATTATCATTCCCACATTTCTATCCATCATTCCTTCCGTTCCTCCATCAGCGCTGTCAGAGACGACGAGCGCAGACACTCCCCAGCCGCACTCATCTGTCATACTCATTCCTTTAGTGTGACTCTCTACTTTGTGATGCCACCGTATGTGTGTCTGCACACTTACGCCAGCACCCCCCCGCCCCTCCCCTGCTGTACTGTTTCTCTTGTTTGTCACTGTTAAGTGCACACACCGGTGACTTACTGCTATTTCTGGAGGGGAGGATAAAAAAAAAAGTCAATTTGACGGAGAGTATGCATGGATGAAAAAAGTTAAAACATGCTCATCCTCCCTACCTCATCTCTCTCTCTGCTCTCTGTCTCTCTTTCACTTTGTCTGTCTCTTATCTTTTGTTCCCCGCCGTCCCCGTCCCGTCATTTTCTTTTTTTATGTTCTTTAACAAACACATTTGTGGTGATGTACCCTTTGTTGTTTGCCCTTGTAAAATCTTGGCAGGGGCACACACCGATAGATCATTTTACATATTCCACAACTTCTTTTGATTTCTTCTCGCTCTTACATCACTCGCTATCACACTGTAACTGACTCCTCTTTCTCGCGCCTCTCTCTTGATCCAGGCGGTGAGTTTTCCTGGGGATTTCAGCTGCGCCGTGGCGGGCCTCATCTTCCTGGAGTACACGGCCAGCGCCCAGTGGTCAGCGGAGCTGCTCGTTATCACGTACGGAGGCGGGCTCAAGAGCTACCTAGTCAGGTGAGAAACAAAAACTCTTCAGGAACACACCCAAAAATAGCAGATGATAACTTCGATCTGTTCATCTTTCTCTTTAAATCTCATGTCAACTTCCCTCAATGCTTACACTTCGAACCCTTTCAGGTCTCATGTCTTCACCGTTAAACTACATTTATACAACTTTGTTGATCTTACACCTACATCTTGTCAAATGACATCATCTATACCGGCACTGGTTCCTTTCCAGATTTCCACTTCAAGCGACGTTACCTGCTCAATTACCTCCCTACACTTCCACTTACATTGCCCCATTTTTTATTTATATTTCGACCTCAGCTTCCACTTCAACTCCAACTTTTTAAATTTAATCTGAAATATTTTAATTCTTAAATTTGAGCGTTGAGTCTCTAGCTGTTCAATTTCTGGAGATCTCTCTTTATTATCATCTGATTTAAATGCGTACACTGTATATTCTAAACTCTACAGGAAATTGCACCATATTTGTGGTATGGTTTGATGCTGCATCCGTGCTTATTTAGAAATGTTAGGGGGTGGTCATACCTCTCTTTGAATACCAATTCCCCCGCTTACCAGTCCTTATTAAAATACACTTCCTGAGTATTTGATTCGTAATGACATCTGAAATTTGTTTGCACACACTTGCAAAAGTCTCCTCGCGTGCTTTTCCTCGTGGCTGCCCACACCTTCCCCCTTTTTAACGCAGCGTTATTTAATATGCCATTGTTTCAGAGATTTCACGTTTAATTTTGTATGATTGCTGCAGTCACATCAAGCCCCGGCGCGTAACCCCTTCAAGACACGGGATGAGATTGTGCCTGCGGGATGAATCTCGATCAGGCGACATCCGGCGCTCTGTGACTTCCCTTCAGTCCCGTGTGCATAGCGATGTTTGCCGAGAACGGGGCGAAAATGCTGATTTATTTTTCTATTACAGACAGATAAATAGTGCTTGGCTGCCTTTGAAGGCATCAGGGGTGTGGGTATATGTGTGCGCGCGTTTGTGTGATGAGGTAATTAAGATGTGGGAGACATTTGCACCAGATTTACTCTGGAAGTGCCGGCTTGTTTTTAAAGGTTCATTTTCAGTACGGAGCTCTTCCTCTTCATATGACTGCATTCCAATATTGTCGCTCAAACACTTTGAATTAGAATTTCAGAATTATAGCTGAGCCTTGACAGTAAGTCATTTCCCCGACTCTCCCTCTCGCTCTGTGCCACTGCTCCTTTATGTGTGTGTGTGTGTGTGTCTTCACACAACTGCTATACTGTGGCACAGACACCTAAAACGTCTGGAGGAAGTTGAACTGTGGGCATCTTTCAGCTATTTACTTCCCTTCTTTTCTTTTTATTTTTTTCTTCTTCTCTTTTCCTCCTTCTCTCTACACAGTTTACATTGCAAACAGACATTTCCCTCGTGAGGTAGCCCCTCCCCGCACACACACACAAATTACACAGCATTTTGTCTAGTACCAATCTAATTTAGATTGCCCACTTAGATTAGATTATATATTTTGCTATGTCTCATTTTAACTGCAGCTGGGATTTAAATTGCCCGTCATCCTCCCCCAAAACAGCTTTGTCGCATTAACATTTAGCATGCAAGTGTTTGTGTTTGAATTGTTTTTGTGCCAGAGTTCATTTATAGGTGACTTGTCATGTGACTATCCCCTCTCTCTCTCTCTCTCTCTCTCTCTCTCTCTCTGTGTCTCTCTGTGTCTCTCTCTCTGTCTCTGTCTCTCTCTCTCTCTGTCTCTGTCTCTCTCTCTCTCTCTGTCTCTCTGTCTCTCTGTGTCTCTCTGTCTCTCTCTCTGTCTGTGTGTGTGTGTGTCTCTCTCTCTCTCTCTCTCTCTGTCTGTGTGTCTCTCTCTCTCTCTCTCACTCTCTCTCTCTGTCTCTGTGTGTGTGTGTGTCTCTCTCTCTCTCTCTCTGTCTCTCTTTCTCTCTCTGTCTGTGTGTGTGTGTGTGTGTGTCTCTCTCTCTCTCTCTCTGTGTCTCTCTCTCTCTCACTGTCTCTGTCTCTGTCTCTCTCTCTCTCTCTCTCTCTCTCTCTCTCTCTCTCTCTCTCTCTCTCACTGTCTCTCTGTGTCTCTGTGTCTCTCTGTTTCTCTCTCTCTCTCTCAGTGTGGGAACCAATCAGAACTTCCAAGAGAACCACAGCTTCAGTTTCTCTGCTCACTACTCCCACGGCATCACTTCGGCTATTTACCACCCTGGCCACCGGTAAGTTAGTCTCTGCCAACAATCCGACACCCCGTCGACCTCGAGTGCTTGTAGAATATAGTAAAAATAAATGAGTATTTTGAAAAATGAACATTTCTGCCAACATCTAACTTTTAATCCATCAGTGGCAGCGTAATTAATTCCTGTAGCATTCGCTTGACACCCTCAGACATTTTTATTTTTTCTCTTGTGGCCTTCACAATCCGAGCCTACTTCTATTAGAACAGTGTTTCATCAAGTGTGTTGTTCATCCATTTATATTCAGACAAACTTATAAATCCCTCAGAATCAATTTAAACCCACTGCCGATGATGCCACGTACAGCTTAAATATCTGCATTTGAAAATAGTTCAGCGATTTCAAACGCTTTCATCATTTGATGTCTAGGAGCAAGTATGCTCCAACTTGTCGTCAATATGCTCCTAAATATGTATTATATCGATAACGCTGCAAGAACGTAGAGTTTGCTGCAGTACAGATAACTTAACTTTATTCCAGTGTGAGAAAAGTTGGTCTGCAGACAGAGTTTTGTAGGTAAAACGTTCTGAAGAAGAACATACATATGAGGTGATTCAAAAAAGGAAGAGGCAGATGAAGCAGTAGTAAATTATAAAAGGTTCTCATGCAGACATTATTGCACATGCCTAAGATGTGACATTATGGAATGGGGCCAAGGGGCTTACTCTGGAATAAATGAGCCAATCACTTTAATGCAATACCTGCAGGAATCGACTATAGCGGTCCAAAATGTCCTTGGCCTTCCTCGCCGCGCAGCATTCAAAGGTTTCAGTTAATTATGTCTAGCGCACACCCCGTGACCTTACTGTTTTCGCCACGCTCCCCCAGTCTGCTACAGACCAGATTTAGTTTGGCTGGTGAAGCTTAGTTTGGCAGCTTAATGAATTTTGGCAGCTACTGTCAAGTGTTTGCCAACTGATAGATGAGATGAAACTTTAATGATCCCTGTGTGAAAAGTGGGTCAGCAACAGAGAGAATAGGATAGCGATAAGACAAATGCAAGGTGAGAAGCTGGATACGAAAAGAACGATTTCAACAGCTGAACATACATATGAAAATAACGAAGCTATGGCGGGTTCACGCAGGCGCTACGGAGGTGTTAATCAGTAACGCTTTTAAATGATGCGGTGCACAGATGGGATTACAAATATTCACAAATGTTTCCAGATGTGCAGGTAGACTTAGTGATCTTTCTATGATCACAATTAGAGACGGAGTTAGCGCACCGCATGCATGTGCTGGCTATAAGTAGTGTAAGCATCTGTTTTAATGAAACCCTTTATGGCTTATGGCGGATGAGAGCTAGCGTGTTAACACAGAAATTAGCTTTCCATCAGTGTACAAACTCACCCTCAGCTCTTGGAGCTTCCTAAACATCCAACTTCGCTGCACCAGGGGGCAGTGTTGAGCTGGACTGCTCTGGTTCATCCACATCTCCCCCCCTCAGAGCTCCTGACCATTGTCTCTGCCTGCTGTGTTTCACTGCATAGAGAGACCCACAGATCACTGTGGTCATTGTGGTATTGTTTGTGCCTTATCTGCGCATGGTCATTGATTCACCTTTGATGAATAACTTTTTAATCCGCTCCTTTACCGAGTGTCACTTCAGCGGTGTGAATCCTCACTGATACCCTGGCTTGATCCCGGGCTGGAGGATGACCTCGCGGTGACCACCTCAATTCGCCGTCCTTGTTGTGTCAGCGCACAATCGCAGAGGTGCTAATTATGAGGACATGTGCTCGTTTGTCAGGTTGCTGCTGGTGGGGGGATGCGAGTCCGGGGATGACAGCACGTCCAAGGCCTCCTGTTATGGGATTACAGCCTGGAGGACCCTGTCTGGCTCGCCACACTACAAGCAGGTCACCAGCTATGAGGATGACGTGAATCCGGTGGGGAGACTACATGCATGTTAATGCCCAGTTGAATCAATATCTAACACGCATAACACTCAATATTGTCATCCATCCTGTGCTAGAATCAGAAGAGAGGTTTCCTTAAGATCCCCAGCTTCAGATTCTTTTCCAGACAAGGAGATGAAAAGGTAACACGGCCCTCTTCTTTCCATTTACCTCAAATAAAAAAAAAAAAAGAAAAAAAAAAAGGAAAGGAGTGCTTTAATGGGATGGATCTGGCAGACGTTCCATTGATTTAAAGAGATTGTATGCCTGCATTTGTCATGTCCAGGACGGTGTATTCCGCATGAGTCTGAGCCCCGATGGCACCCTGCTGGCTGTCATCCACTTCTCTGGTCGTCTGTCTCTCTGGGACGTCCCTTCCCTCAAACAGAGGGCCACATGGGCCCAAGACCAACAGGTACGCCTCGAAGCAGCTTTTACAAGCTCAGTGTATGCATTGCTGGTAATATTTTGTACATTAGATGCTTGACTGACTGTATTAATGTAATCTCTGAGTGTGTGTGTGTGTCCCATTAGACAGCAAGTGATGTGGCTTAGGGAGAACTTGTTTTCAAGGTTTGTGCAGTGTGTGTGTGTGTATGTTCTGCTCCACCGCTGGTGTGTAAACAGGGTTAGCAGATTAATTTCTACACCCCTTCCTCTCTCTCTCTTCTTCCTTTCCTCCATTCCTCCTCGTTCCTCCCTGCAGCCAGGATTTGAGGAGATCAACCCAGAGTGGAAGACATCGCTGGAGAGAAGGAAGAAAATAAAAGGTAGCTTGGCCTGAAGGGCTGGAGAGAGCCGACTTTGTTGCTGACACAGCAGTCCAGGCCGGATACAATTTAATGATCATTGACATGTCTTATTCACTGAATTATACAGTTATTTAGACGTACAAGTATATAGTGTGTGCTAGACTAGCAAATATTTTTCTCCTTCACGGTGTCCGCGCTTGTGAGTGTGTGTTTCTCTGTGTATGCCTATTTGTCTGCCTTTTTTTTGACAGTTTTGGGCCAGTAGTGATGACAGCTGTGACAGCTTGTGTAAGCAATAATCTGTGAGAGTCCTCATCTCATGCATGACAGGAGACAGATATGCCCACATGTGTAAAAATGTCGAAAAACACATGAGTATATGATCCCAAAAGGTGGGGCCAATAAGTGTAATTGTAATACAGAGCTCTATCAGATGCCCCCCCCCCCTCCTCCTCTGGTGTGCAGCCACATTTGCAAAACTGCCCTCATGTCTCTCCTTTTACCTGTCCCAGATAAGGAGCAGTACTACCCACTGGTGGATGTGAACTGGTGGAGTGACAACGTGTTGATTCTGGCTCGCTGCTCCGGCTCCGTCACGGTCTCGTCCGTCAGGACGCTGCGCAACCTGCTGGGGAAATCCTGCGAATGGTTCGAGCCCTCGCCTCGAGTCACCGCAGCACACGACGGGGGCTTCCTCAGCCTGGAGGTAAATGTCAAAATAGTGGTATCCATGTGCGGTTAAGTAAACAGATAGAGAGAGTTTGTCGGTTACAGAATCGCATGCAAGACTCATGTCAGCATCTTTTAGCGCTGGTCATGGATTATAGATGTTGGAGTATTATTTTCATTTTAGACATATTACATTTTTTATTACATCTATTTTCTAAACTGCAGTACAGGGATGGAGCCTGACCTGAATGGGGCGAAAAAAAGAGAACAGACTAGACAGGGGGATATTTTGGGGATTTTTTTGTTTTGTTTATTAAAGTCTGTGTAAAGGCAATTCTGAAATGCATTAAATATGTTGGAAAATAGTTGCTAAACACATGTGAAAAGACTTTGAACTATATATATCACTGAAATGTGGAGTTAGAGGTTCAAACAGTTTTCAGTCCAGGATTTTGTGGGCGGTCCTAAAGGGTGGCTCGATGACACGCTGAGGCCACCCTGAGCATACCCCTGCACTCCTAGCAGAGAGATAGAGATTAATTTCTTGCTCTTAGTGTTTCAAAGTTAGTCATGTCACTTTCTGAACTCATCTGACATGTTTCAGTTGCTTCAAAATTGCTGCTTGACTGCTCCCACGAGTGGGCGTGGCTTCAACACATTCAGCGGACACTCCCCCCACAGTCCTGGAGCTGAGAATATTGCTCATTTTTACCTGATTTTGACACCTAATTTCATAAACTTGTCGATATTTTTAATCATTCAAATTTGGCTGGGTGGTTGATAACACTTTCTTCTTTGACAAACTCAGAACACACATTTATTCTTACTTTATACAGACTTTAAAGATTTAAAACCAAAAATGCTTTACAAGTACAAAGGGTTTTTAAGCACAAAAGTGACGCATTGATTTATGATGAATAGATTCAGATGTGATTGGACAAAAAAAAGTTAACCAAAAGTCCTCTATGATTATATTATTAAGTTTGTTAACATCAGTGTGTAAAAGCATGTGTACACGTGCGTATAATGGCACAAGCGTGTTGTGATGAAATCTATATCCCTGCTGCTTTATCCCCCAACAAAGACCCTGATATTGGCCTTTTCTTTCATTTCAGACCTTTGCTCCTTTTTTACTATTTTTTTTTTTCTGATTGCATAGAGAGAGTGTGTGAGAGAGAAAGAGGGGGGATTTCTTTACCAGCCACCTACCAACTTTTTGGAAAGGTTTCATCAGCCTGCTTCGGCATGGAGTAGCTGCATCGACAGCTGAGGGTTTGTGTGTGTTGAAATGTGTGTTGAAATTACCTTGAACACCTAGCTACGTATGAGAACGGGGCTTACGCCGCGTAAACACCTCCACGCATGGAATAATGTGACCTTGCCTGTTTATGATGTTTTTTTTTTTTTATCTTCCTGTGTGTAAGGGGTGGTGTAGTGCAGCATTACGGAGGCAGCCTCGGCCTCACATTGATTAACATTTTTACAGGTGCTAAATGTTTCATAAACCCTAGCTGGGAGCGCCTTTGCTAGGGTTTTTCTCTTGTGAGCTCAAACCCAGAGGGCCATCTCCACACAATATCTGCAGTGTGCGGATGAAAAATGGGGGAATAATATTCCCCCAGCTGAGGCAATCATGAAACTAGAGAACAGGGCAAGACGAGTCGAAGAAAGTACTTTGGACAGCCTGGATTTAGATTTTCTATCCAGCAGCTTGACCTTGCTGCAGTTTTGTGTTGTAGACAGCGTGCTGATCTGGCATCAGGGCGTTAAATTGAGTGTGTTTACCAGCTTTAAGCACAGCTGTATGTGCAGCCAGTGCTGCATTGAGTTCTATGCTTCAATTTTCATTCAACACTTCCTGCTGGCAAAGAAGTGTCCACGCTCAGCATCAGAAAGTCTTTCTGGGCAAAGGCCGTAAATCTGACAGCCTCAATCTCCGGGAATGAAGCTTCTCATGTTTTGCAGCCCTCACTTTAAGATTCGAGCCAGCAAGACAGATGTGTTTTATATAAAAAGACAACTGCTGTTTTATGATCACTTTCAGGCCACGTGTTAGCGGTGTAATTCAAAGTTATGTATGTTAAATGTTAAATCACTTGCGTAGTTGTCATTACTCTTATTCATTTTTTAATTCTCCTCTTCTTTCTTTTTTTTTTTGGTCATCTCTCCGTTCACCTCCATCCGTCTGTAATGCACTACTCTATGTTATTCACAGTGTGAGGTGAAGCTGGCTCAGAAGCGTGGGCGCCTGGAGAGCAATCTAAGTGGCGGGGCCAGCGAGGATGAGGAAGGCGACGATGGCGGAGACTCTGACTCAGACGATGAGTCCTCAGCCAAAGCCCGCTACTTTGGCTACATCAAGCAGGGCCTGTATTATGTGACAGAGATGGAACGGTTCGCCCCGCCACGCAAGCGCCCCCGCACCGTAATGAAGAACTACCGTCTGGTCAGCCTGAGGTCAACAACACCGGAGGAGCTGTACCAGAGGAAGGTAGGGGCCTGACACGTCTTGTGAATGACTTGAATATTAGCCTCCGTATGCACATTGATACTTAACCCGACTCCCTTGAATCACTAAACTTGTACATCTTGTTTAGAAGGCCAGTAGCCTTGAGTTTTGGCACCGGTGTGCTGCACAGACAAAAGCTCTTCTTGACACTGCTTTTTCGATGTCAGAGTCAGAACTCAGTTCAGTTCTTTTGAATTTTACAAGACTCTCTCCCAAACCTGAATCCATATGGTCACGTTTGCTGTTGAAAGAGCCAATAAAGGGAGAATAATAAGATATCTGTGTGGCTGTGGCTCTTCCGCGGCACAGATTTCTATAAAAATAGCCAAACCACTTCCACACCATCTTGTTACAGAAACCCTAGTAAATTGTTAGCGGTGCAAAGACTTTCTCATTTGACCAAACAGTAAATGTTAGCGTGCTACACCTAAGTGCCTAAGTACAGCTACCAGCGATTTTTGAATGAGTGGGCAGTTAGTTGGTTTCTGAGGTGCTCAGGGAGAAGTTTTGGTGCAGGAGTCTCATATTTCAGAACATTTACATAATTGGTGTGACCTCTCTGGACAGGTGCTTTTGAGAGTTGAGGTTACTCTTGCAGTGTGTTAAAACTGTAACAGCAGGAGGAGTCCTCAGGATGAGTTAGCATATCCATAATGGTGGGAAAAAATGAAGAGTCACATTTTTTGTTGCTGTTCATTTATTCATTGCAGCGCACACAACAAAACTCCTATGTGCCTAGGCGAGAAAAGCTTTCGTCAGTACCGGAACGCCTTCATGTGTGGATTTGAATATTCTTTTAGCTCAGCAAATCTAAACAACAATTCCAGAGCTGATGTGCGTTTCTCTGCATCACACAGCGTTATAAATTCTTTTTGGAAAACAAACTGATATTACGTTTTTTAATATTTCAAACATTCCTCATTCCTAATTATACCACCCCTTTTGTAACGGCTTTATCATACTCAAACTGATACACGAGTGAGTGCTTCAGTGTAATGCCAGTAATTGTTTTCAGGAGCAGTTGTCTTCAGTGGCGGATTCCACATTTACCATGAAACTATTTATTTCTTTTTGCCGCTTAATTTTAGCAGCGTCTGAAGGACGTCACACAAATCTGTTTGGTCACTTACTGAATCATAAAAGGCTGATCTGCAAAATTGGTTTCTGACTAAATAAATCCTACGCCAGCTCAATGAAGTGCTATTGTTTTGTTGGATCAGCTCCAGAGTGCTTTTGAGGAGAAATGAAAACCAAGCAAGATGTTCAGCCTGCTTTAAGGCTATTTCTCAGTCCCAGGGGTTTCTCTGAAATGCTAATTGCTGCGTTAGAAATATGGCTGTTGTTGCTACTTGCTACAAATTGCAGCAAAGACAACAACATGCTCTATCATAAAGCACAGTATCGTCTCTCAACGGCCCCAAGTTTGAGCATGGTTCATCAGTCATTTTTATGACCCATCATCTACTTCCTTCTTCATCATTGTCATCATCATTAGATGCCATTAGTCATCACCATCAATCCAAACAGTGGAGAGTTACAAAGTAATATATCATTATTATCTCTTTGTAACACTTGGTACCCGCAGCACTTTCCCAGCTGCTGCCGCTCTCCTTTTTTTTCTATTCACATGTAGCACATGTAGGCGTGTGAGTGAAGACAATACGGACACTGTATCGTATGTGTATGAACATCGATGTACCGATGTGTGCGCGCATATTTGCTTTATTGTGTGTGTCAGTGCCTGCATGTTGCTTGTGTAATATGTGTGCAGTCTGACATTTCGACACCGCACACACTCACGCACGCTGATACACATAAAGGAACCAGAATGACCTGAACCCTCCTCAGAGATTCACCTCATGTGGGGTTTGTAGTCCAGTCGACTGCGAACAGCCCAGATCAAGTGATTCAGGGTTATTTCCTCAAGTCATGTGTTCAGCAGTTTGATGATGCGTTCGCTAGCGCAACCCCGCCTGTGTGAGTAGCACACTGGCAGGGCTGCTAACAGTTTTATTAGCTGAATCCGGAGAGAAAAGGAAGCAGTTTTTGATGTCCTCCTACGTGAGGTTTAACTGTGTGGGGTTCTTATTGCCCTCGAGGAACCGCAGTCTGGCTAATGTGTTGCTTTGTACTCCTACACACAGAAAGAGATGGATACGCAGTGTGTCAGTCAGCGCGCTTGCACACATGTACTTTCACACACACTGAGTGGGCTTGCATAAACTGAGGTGTCATGCTGTTACATCAAATAATTTTGTGAGACACTGATATGGCACAAATCCTCTTTCAGCAGCATTATGTGTTGACATCTAAGCCAGGCCAATTCAACAATAATAACTACTACTACCGCCAAAGAGAAATGTATCAGCAGCAGTGTAAAGCCATGCTAATAACTTGGTGAAGCTATAATTATCTCTGATTTGAGCTAAATGCTAACATTAGCATGCTAACACGCTCACGGTGACATTACTAATTCCATAACATTTTGTTTTGTTTGTGTGGTCTCAAATCATTCAGTTCTCATGATACTTTCCATGTTGAGCAGGTCTAGACTGTACTCTTTCTAATATTTACAGACCCAACAATTCCCACCATGAGCAAGCACTTAGTGGCAGTGGCAAGGAAAAGCTTCCATTTAGAGGGCAGAAAAACCTCGAGCAGCTCAGAGGGAGAGGGGTAGATAGATAAATAGCTATGAATTTTAATGAAGATATGACCAAAGATAGTAATAATGATTATGATAACATTATGATAACACAGCAGCAGGCTTAACCAATCACTGATCGAAAGCGTAGCCACGATCTATGAGAACCTGCGAGATGACAAAACCTTATTTTGGTTTAGTGTTGTCCCCTGACTTCTCTATCAGGTTAAACATGTCGATTTCTGTACCTGTGAAAATAATGGCATTACTCAGCCTCAGTATGCTGAGTAGCTTAGCAAGTAGCACGGTATTTAACATGGAACATGATAAACATAAAAAAACAGCTGTCTTTGTGAGCATGTACAGCTGCCAGCATGGCTGTACACAGGATTTTTATTCTTTTAGTGTGGTAGTACAGACGCTGTGTATGATATTAAGTCCCAATATCCGCCTCCTGATTCCACCTTCCTCTGTCAGTTTGATTTTCTTTCTTTAAATATCCCCAAATATTCCATTCCCCCCTCAGCCACTTTCCTTATCCCACTGTAGCAGACCCAATCTACACTGTGTCACATTGCACATTGCTCCACAGATTGAAATCTGCATGTTTGAGCTGTTCCCATTCAGTCTTTGAGTATTCAGAATGTGTGCTCAGGATTTCGGGAAGTGCCATAGCTTGCGCACAGGTTTATTCAAAGCCTTGGCTTCTTTGTCCTTCAGTGTGATGGAAAACTGGGCCATGGACTTTTCTCCTGTTGCCTAGATTTCTGCTGTAAATATCATGTGGTTTGAATTCGTTTAGTGCATTTTATTCATTTAATGCTGTTTAGGAACACAGCGCATGAAGACTGAATCAGTAATGTACCCCTTGGGACACTAATTGGATATTCAAAAACATAAACAATAGCCCATATGAAAGGAATTAAACGGTTGTGCTGTTCTGTTATTTTTTGAGTTTAAGTTTTTGTACCCAAGCTACATTTCACACAATGAAATTCTTAATTAGAGTTGTCTGCTCAATCCCTGGACAATCTTATTATCATCAAGTGGATTGTTCCATGTCACTTGTGTGTGTGTGTATATGTATATATATATTCATATATAGAGAGAGACCGAGAGATTAAATTGATTGTGTCCTCATAATGTGTATAATGTGTGCATGTTTGTTTATCCTGCAGATTGACAATGAAGAATATGGTGAGGCCCTGTCTCTTGCCCATGCGTATAATCTGGATTCTGACCTTGTCTACCAGAGACAGTGGAGGAAGAGTACCGTCAGCATCGCCTCAATACAAGATTATCTGGTAAGAGATAGAAGAAATAAGAGGGATACATCTCAGGAAATGAGTAAAGGGGGTGGAGGGATGGTTAAGAAAGAGAGGGATGAAAAATTGTATCAGTTTTTGTGTTTATCACAGTATATTAGATGTCTGGTAAGAAATATACCGTGTGTGTGTGTGTATGTGTGTGGGGGAGTAGGGGGACAACACACACTTAAGTGCAGCACAGCCCCCTTACTCTATTTCACGCATCATTTTTACCAATTTGTAGCAAATTTTCACACCCATCCCTCCTAATTCTGTATCTCATTTTATCCCATCATTTCTTCTGAACTCATTCCCTCTCCTTCCATTCCTCTACATCCCAACCTAGAGCAAGATCTGCAAGCGCTCATGGGTGCTGCACGAGTGTGTGGAGCGTGTCCCAGAGAACGTTGATGCGGCCAAGGAGCTGCTGCAGTATGGCCTGAAAGGGACTGACCTTGAGGCCCTCATAGCCATAGGAAACAGGGAAGATGGGGGCAGGTAAGACATGCACGAGCGCATGGGCCCGCACCAAACCACCTTACACAAAATAAACGTAATATAAATGACAATTGATTTTGGCAGCTTCTCAGTCACTCTGCATTTATTTTTTTTACCCACAGTGTGTGTCATTTCCTTGACATCTTCCAGGTTTATCATGCCCGGCGATGTTGACCTCGATGACCTTCCCTACGAAGACATCCTGTCAGACGACATGGAGCTGGAGATGAAGAAGGAGAGGGAGAGCAAGAAAAGACGAGAGCTGCTGGCCAAGGTCGACTTCAGCAGGTACACAGACAAGTCAGACTGTTGGTTAGTCAGCTCGGTTATTCAGTCAGACAGCAGATGAAGACAGAAAGTCACAGCAGGCAGAACTGCTGCCAATTTTCTGAATGTAGAGACTAGAGCATTTATTTGAACAAAATCACCAAGGCTGTCAAGTGGTTACAGAGACCATCCTTCAGCTGGAGGACTCAAGCTTGGTTGGCAAGCATCTGCCTTGCTGAAATGTGAAAGTTATCAAAGCCCTTGCTTCACACATAAAGTCCTTTTACAGTTTGCTGCCCTGTTTTTGCTTGCTAGCGGCATGGATTTGGGAATGGCAATATGTTCTGCTAGTTGGTTGGATTATCGTTCTGCCTGTTGGATGGTCGGTCAGTCCACCATTTTGGTCCATACTGAAATGTATCAAAAAGTGTTGAGTCAATGACCATGACCTTTTGAAGAGACATTCACGGTTCTCAGAGAATGAAGCCTGCTGACTGATGGGATGTGACCTCCTGACTTCTCCTCTAGTGCTACAATTAGGTTGACTTGAGTGAAATAACATGGCATTATAATATCAGACTTTTTGGTCTAATAGCATAGCAAGTTTTTCCACTTTTTCACAGTGAAATATATCAACATCTTCTCGATGGTTTGGCACCGGATGACCTTTTTTAATGACTTCTGAATTCTCCTCTAATGCAGCCAGCGGGTTGACATTTTTGATATCCATGGATGGATTGCCCTGAAACCTGGTCCAGACACCCATCACAAGAGGATGACTTGTGATATTTTAGATCCCTTAACCTTTCATTTAGCATTACCATCAGGTCCAAGTGTGCATTTGCTCTTTAGTGTATGACCAAATACCTGGACCTTTATTCCCATCATCCTCAGCTGTGCTTTGTGTTAGGTGCTAATTGGCTGGTATTAGCATGCTAACCCTCTAAAGTAAGATAGTGTAGATGGTAAACAGTATACCTGCTGAACAATGCTAGTGAACTGATATTACCATGGGTGGCTGTGGCTCAGGCTCTGATTTGATGCGTGTCAAAGTGTCCCTGGGCAAAAAAACTGAATATTGCGCCACCAGTGTGTGAGTGTGAGAGCTTCGATGAATGATGGCTCCCTGTATGGGAGCCAGTGTTGTAAGTATATGAATAGGTGAATGTGCTAGGTTATGTACTGGCACTGTGAATGGCCAGAATACTAGAAAGGAGCTATATAAGTACAGTCCATTTACCGGTGAACTAAAAGCACTGCTGTGCCAAGGAAGTGCCTCACAGAGCCACTTGCAATGGCGGTAGACTCTTAGTTTTGTTACTAAGTAAGCTCTTTGTATATTCTTTCCCACTAAACTTTTGAGACTGCACCACCAGAATTCAGCAGCTTCAGACTCACAGTAGCAGTTGTTAGGTGGGTGGTAAAAACCTGACACTGACCCGTGCGAGTTGCTTTGTCGGCAGGTTGCTGCCTGCTGTTTAGAGAGCTTAAATGAAGTCATTATTATTCACAGTGTCAACTATAATGATAGGTGAAACGACCGCACTTCAATTGCTTGAAAATAAAGAAAAGGAGAGATTGCGGTGAAGGTATTTAAGATGTAGACAGGGAAACCATGAGGAAATGGGTAAAGAGGGCTGCCAAATGTAACACTGATGATGTGATTAGGTCACACACCTGAGAGGGGATCATAAAGGGAGGGATATTAATGAGGTTAAGGGAGAGAGCATTGGTGAGGATTAGTGGGTAATCTGCTGGAGGTAATTTATGCCTTTGTTGTCAAGTGCCCAGGGAAAGACTAATGAAAAACCCTTTAGTGATCACTAATCACCTCTCATGCACTGGCACACACACACACATGCATGCAAATCCACCTACCCATGTGTCACGATACACTCTTAAGCTTAATGAGTTCATAGACAAACTACACACATCTGCTAACAATGACAAAGTGTAAACACAAGGAAATGGGCATATGCCGAAATGAATGGCGCATATTTAAAATGCATATCCACACTGTGTTCATGCAAGCGAGCATTGTGCGCGCAGGTATTTCAAGCTTCAGTAGCTGGATTGTGTTGTCTCTATTGTTCTTCTCACCTCAGACACTTAACCAGTGAGCCCCCAGCCTGCATTTGAATGAGGAAGAGCAGAAACGGTGTAATATTGAGCCTCCTTGTAAACCCCCCCCCCCCCCCTCAGTTCCCTCTTTAGTTTGTTTTGCTGAATTCAAAGAGGCTTTATCGGCACGGGAAATCAACATCTACATTGCCAGCAAGCAAGTGTAAAATAAAAAATACAGGTCAGTAAAATAGAACAAAAAGTAGATTAGCAGTTTAAAAAAACACTACAATGATTTTTTTTCCCGCATTTGTATTTTTGAATTCGTCATTGTCATTGAGTTGACCAATGGACAATATGTGCTCCCTGATCTTGTTCTTGATCTGTCTCTGCTTTCCGTCTCTGACAGTCGAGAGGTATTCTGCTAGTTTGCGATCTCATTTTAGGCCTAGATAACTTTCCACTTTACCCTGGCTTTAAGTTTCTTCTTTCCAATGTTCCAAATAGGTTTCTTTGCATAGCGATATAATTTGGTTCAATGTGATCGGTGTTTGGAGAGCAGCGTTGTTGTGAGACTGGTTAGTCTGTTATACAGTTGGTGACTCGACGGCTGGATCTAAGTTGTTGAGCGCTCTCTTTTGAATCTTAATTATCAGTGGCTATCTGCCTAATTCTGCGTTTGTTTCTCTGTGTAAAATCTATCTGCAGTTTTCTGCATGTAAAGATTATGTTGGATTTTTTGGCCCATTGAGTGCAATGGGATGAATGACACAATCAAATATTTTGAGCCAGATCTTAATTAGAATTAAATAACATTTTCTTTTAATCTTATTTGGAGCTCTATGCCTTTACTGCCATGTTGATGCTGTTATGGTTATTCCAAGTTGATGTAACTGTATATATTGTGTTTAGTGATATGATTATTTATGGTCAACTGGTGTTTGTTCTCCTGACATTTAGGGGGTTTTGTCCCTATACCCGTTTGATTTTCTTTTGGTTTAACACATTGCGTAATAAAACTATTTAGCTTTATTGCAGATCTGCAGTTCATAGTAGATAAAGAAAAGATAGAGGATAAGAAAAAGATATAAGAGGGAGCAAAAAATCGATAACTTACAAACTATAAAAAAACCATCACATTAAATCGTCAGTGAATTGCCGCTTTTAAATATGCCAATTATTCTCCTTTCTCTATCTCTGAGTCGAGGTGCCTGCCAGACATCCTATACACATGTCCCCAAAATGTGTGTATATATATGTGCTTGTGTGCGCGCGTACGTTTGGGTGCAGTGAAGCCCCTCAGTAATGGATCTAACCATGTTGCCTCGAGGCCTGCGGCCGAGGCCTGAGACAGATAATAATTCTCTTAATTTCTTTTTAACTACACCACCATTACAGAAATGGCTTGGTATCGATCACAGCTGCTATGTGTACGTCTCTGGCTGTGTGTGCGCTTTTTGAGTCAGACGCTCCTTTGTGTAGACAAGGACTGTATTTAACTACAGACTGTCACACTGAGTTCATCTTTTGTCCCTCCACATGTTTTAAAGTTGTCTGTGTTTGAGTGTGCACGCTGAAAGACCTGATCATCCAGGACTTTGTGTGTAATTATTCTTAACTCTGGGGTTTTAGATTTCACTGTGACATCTAAAAGTAAATTCATCTTTTCTTGCACTGCGACAAAAATGTTTTTTCCATTCATTTGAGTGGGGGTAGTATTTACATCACACTGCGGCCACCAATGAGACAATCAGACCGGTCAATGCCTCAACAGTTGGGCTGAACTCTCACTGAAGCTGAGCGAGATCCAGGTGAATTCATGGACTAAACTCTGATACTCTACCTGTGATCTGGGTTTATTTCATCTACCAACTTCAACGTCTGTGTCTGATTCACAATTTACGCTGCAAAATAGTGACACTAAGAAGTTTCATTTGGTTTGTGTCCGATGTTTTGAGAAAGAAGGAGCAGTGGTTCAGAGACATAGGCAGTGAATGAGAGTGAGGGAGCGCAGGCATCGAGAAAGCCGGTTAATCAGCAAAATAAAAAGTTATTTTCTGATTCTCTCACAGCCGGTTACATTCAACACTAATGAGCACACCCCCAGTACCCACCATCACCCCCACATACCACTAATATAGCCTACCAGACGACCTGATTTGGTCTGAATGTGACCTTGAAGTGATAGTTTGGGTATGTTGAAATGGGGTTGTATGAGGTTCTTATCAGTAGTCAGTGTGTTAACTACAGTAGATGCCGTCAGCACGCCGCCTGTTTGGATAAGCAGACGGGATCCTGGCACAGAAACAGAGCTATACACTGCTGTGGACAGGGTCAGCAAAAAAAAACGTAATTTAGTCATAAAAAAGTGCCTGCCTGAAAAGAATCAATAACCGTTTAAGGGTATGCTATATTAAGAATACTTTCACCTCTGTACCTTGTCGTCAGATTAGGGGTCTTTGACACTAAATGTAGAACTTCCATATTGTTCCACGCAGATCAACAACATGCAGATCTGCAGTGTAATACAGCGTGTGGTGCAGTCGGGTTTATGCATAAGAATGTGAAAATCATACGACTAGTGCCAAAGAAAAAGGCAAGTTAAAGTAGTGAAAATATGCTTAAAATAATATGCACTTAAACACATATTGATTTTATTTTGGAGGCTTTTTTATGTGGCTAAAATACATTTTAATGCTGACCCAGTCCACAGCAGTTCATAGCTCTGCTTCCATGCCAGGATTCCTTCCCCAAACAGGGACACGCTGAACACTGACTGTGCATAAGTACCTCATACAACCCCACTTCAGAATACCCAAACTATCCCTTTTAAAGATCGGCACTGACAGTTCTTGTCCAGGAGAGAATCACATTTTCAATAATCATAGTCAAACCCACTCAGTCATTTCCTAATATCTTATGTAAGATGCTTGAGAGATGTTAATTTTCCTCTCAGCAAACACAAGCTTTTGTTTAAAACAATCCAATAAAATGATGGATGTTAACATACTTCTCCAGCCTCCTTTCCATTTTTTCGAGTTCATTTCTCTTGTTACTACCAGCTTCGCTCCTGCAGGCAATGTGTTGCACTTGTATTCAGTTATCCTGAAATGTAATATCACATAAAACACAGACTTCCTCAGGACTTAGTTATTGGTTTTTCATTCTTGTCATGCACCAGTTCAGTGTTGTTTGTCTTGCATGTTTTAAAACTGTTGTTTTGGCGGCGTGCAGACAGTTTTATCTTTTAGCGCCTCTTTCTCATCAGTCTGTGCATGCATAATAAAACATAATTCAGAATCTGCCGAGGGCCATTAGAACTGCTGCTCTGACTCTTCGCATATAACAACAAGATGGACAATACTGCAGCTGTACTGTGTGTGTCTGTGTGTTTATGTGTGTGTGAGAGATAGATGGGGAGAGATAGGGGTGAAAAAAAAGAGTGTGAAGATGAGTGCAGTCTGCTGCAAGGTGTTCTTATCTGATCAGATTCAGACCTCAATCAGAAGTCTTATTTTCTCATTTGCCCCAGCAGTGGTCGCAAGTGTGTGTGTCTACGTGTGTGTGTTTATGCTTTTACTCTGGTGTCCATGTGCATGTGAAGGCATGAGCTGAAGTGTTTTTGTCTGTTTATGCAGTCCAATTTTGTCCCCCCACACTGCGCGATAATCGCTTTTATCACACACACCGCATTTTCTGCGATTGTGCGTGTACATAAGTGTGTACGAGTTTGTTGGCCTGTTTATGCAGTTCAATCTCTGTCCAGTACAGTCATATTCAAGGTGTTTGTACGGAGATGGAGGCGAGATGGCATCTGATAATAACCTGCAGTTCTGGTAGCTTTGAAATACAAGATACACACACACACACACCTTAATGCAATCAGGGTCCAGTCGCTTTACATTAGGCAGCATGTGCGGTGATGTGTAACACTCTAAAGTGCAGTTTAGGCTTTGTGCATTAGATCTTAAACCTTACAGCCCTCAATCTCCATACAGATGTGTCGCAGTGTTTTTGTTCGTTCTGGGCCTTTGATAAGCATGTTTTCCCCTTGAGTCACTGCTCAGTGTAAGGGCAATTCAAGGAACTAATAAAAGCCTTTACAAAGGCACAGGCACTCTTCTGCCCTTTTGGTGTATGGGCAGGTTGCCCATTTCTGTGTGTGACAGTGGGGTACACACTGTTTATGCTGTACTTGAGTGGAATTCAGCAATAGGTTTTACAATTTAAAAGCAAGAGACATGGACCTGAATTGAACATTCAGCCACCTCTAACCAGTTGGTGGCCATTTTCACAATGCCAACACACTGGTGTCGGTTTCACTCACTCATATCTTATCGATGTTTTATTTTTTATTTAATTGAGTGTTAAAATGGCTTTTTGTTAAAAAGAAAATACAAAGATAAAAAACTACAGTCAGCGCAGTGCTGCTTCGAGCTAGATGCTAGTGTTAGTATGCTAACATGCTCACAACGACAGTGCTATCTTGTTAAGTAGCTATGTCATTCACCATGATCTTAGTTTTGTGCGTTAGCATCAAGCGGAAACCTCTGTGTCTTCCGGTAGATTTGCCGGAAGTGGGATAAAGTAAGACAGCTAACATGGCGGTGGCCATTGCCTCATATTTTGAGCTTTAAACTGGCTCTTCAGAAACCTGTGTGTGACATCACACATATTGTGTCAGTGGTTAGCATGCTAAGATTAGCTAACTAGCACAAGTACAGCTGAGGCTAATGAGAACATGTTGCAGCTATTTAGTCACAAAAATGGATTTGAAATGATTTTGACATGATTATAGTCTTAAATTAAAATTCATACTAAAGGGTCCATAAATCCATAATCCATAAATGTCAACCTGCTGGTGGCGCTAGAGGTTAAGTCAGAGAAACCTATCACGTTTTATTCAAACTTCAGTCAATCAAATTTCGATTGAGAGATATGCTTGCTGCGTGATCCTCATCTGAAGCCATTTTGTTTGTATTTGAATTTCTGATTGAGCCATCAGTCATAACATTACGAGAAAAAGAGACAAGTTAAATAGCTTTCCAACATCTTGTCTCATCTCCTCTCCTTCTCTCCCACCTCCACCTCCACTTTTCTTACTTTTCTCTGAAGAGGCAGAGCAAAGCAATAATTACCACTAGTACGAGCGCTAAGCTGCCACTCTTTGATGTGCCAGAGAGTGTGTTGAGCCAGTGTTAATCTCTGTTAGTCTGTGTAGAGGAACCCTGATAAGGCCTGATAGCGCACTCTGTAATGAGGGATTAGGGATTAAGGCGGTGGTGGAGGGGTCAGCTCCCCTGTGGTCACACTGCGGTTGATCCAGGCTACGTTTTTAGGGAGCTTTGGACACAGCTCCGCCTGGTTATGCTGTTAGACTTGGGTGTGCGGGTATGTGTGTAGAAAAAAAAATGTTTAATTTTACTGTGAGTATGTGTGATTTGAGGGGGCGTACCTGACCACTCACGGTAGTTTTCAGCTCTTGTGGTTTCTTTCCCTTGGGCATACCTCAAGTGATTGAATTGTAGGTAGATCCTATAGAGTCTAGTGCCTTGGTGTTTGGTGGTCATCCAGTTTATTTATGGTCATGATTATATGACATTGAAAATGGATTTGATTCTCACAGGGCAATCGGTCACCTCATTGACAGCCAGCATCCCATACATAACAACTGAAGGGTTCTTGTGGTTATAAGGAGTTGATTTGTTGGCCTTAGAAAATTATTAGGTCTAGAGGGCATTATATGGTTTTGTAGTCACCAGTCCCAAACATTGTTATATAGGTCCCTGTGGATAGACTGTATAGGGTCAATTTACAGTTAATTTAAAGCCACCGTGCGTGGTAGTGCAGGGTGTGAACGAAGCTTGAAGTTTGATTTGACTTGAACAAAAAAAAACAACATTCAGATTATGTAATTTGAGTTAAAAGTCGCTGTTTTGGATGTTAATTGTGCTGTTTGTGCACGCATACTGTTGATTTGTGTGTGTATGGCTGTGTGTTAGGCTGACTCTGGAGCAGAAGGAGCTGTGTCGGAGCCGACTCAAACTACTCTCTTACCTGGACCGTCTGGCGACATACGAGGTAACAACAATCGTGTATTGTTTTAGCACTCTGCACAAAGTTATTACATAACTGAGATGTCAGTATTTATTTCATTAATGCTGCAGCTAGCTATTGTTTTTATTGTGGAATATTCTTCTGCAAATCACAGTTTCCAAGAATTCGAGGTCTTCAGATGTCGTGTTTTGTCCGACCAACAATCACACACACATGCAGTTTACTGACATAGAAGAGCAATAAAACCACAGAATATTCACATTTCAGAAACTAGAGTTGGTAGAATTCTGCTTAAAAATCCCTGCTTTAATTGTCTGTCGATCGATTATTCCCTTAATGTACTAATTGTTTTAGCTAGATTTAATAACAAATCTTCACCGTCCAATTAACAAGTGCAGAAGCGTGCGAGGGCTTCACTGATATTTCAGAGATTACTTTAACACCCTCTTGACACTGCAGCTCGTCAGCAACAGCTCCAAGTCCTCCATCAGTGTCTGCATTAGAACCATGCAGCCACAACTACAGTCATGTGTGAAATGGAGGAACATAGACTTTATGCCTAAATACAAGTTTTGGGTCACGGTTGTACACGTGAAGCCCAGTTGTTTTGACTAAAAGGAACGCGTATCTCTTCCGTCTGATATGTGCGAGTTGGATGGACTCCTTTGCAAACATCGGGTTAGACCAGATTGGATCAGACATTAATCAGCTGCGTGAACTCATTGTGATGCTTATTGCAGATTCAAAATGTTTCTTTTCTATCTGATGGTCTGCCCTGAGATGAAAAGCAGAAATAAAGCGTCACCCCCCCACCCCCCACCCCCCAAAAAAAACACATACAGTTCTTGTTTGTCGTTATTAAATCGTCCATAACAAACTAAACAGAATTACAGTGCTCCTTTGTCATGATTATTGAATCCAACTTCTAACAGTTTGTTTATTGGTCCAGCGTGGAGACAGCAGCCTCAGCGGAGTCTGAATTGATGTTTTCCAGACTAATGTCTCATTATGAAAACCGAGCTCCCGAGATTTAGGCTCGACTCGGCGAGACCTCACAGGAAGGCGAACGTTTGAAGTGATATTAACGACTATTAAGACGATACTAAGTATGAGGGTCACTAAAGGACTATATCATGTGTTCATTTACATGTTTGCAGACTCGCTGATTTTGTTAAACGTTCTTTATTGCTCCGTTGTTTTCCCATCGGCAACCTAATGCTTTTCTGCTTTTGTATCCGATCCCTCCAAAGCACAGAGGCTATTCTCGCATGCTTTGTATTGATACCAGCTCTTAACCCCACTAATCTCTTTAGAAATATTGAAAAGTTGTTGAACATATTTACGTGA
This sequence comes from Nibea coibor, assembly GCA_023373845.1. NCBI lineage: Eukaryota > Metazoa > Chordata > Actinopteri > Sciaenidae > Nibea > Nibea coibor. Next base: position 10,071,230 of record CM041730.1, read on the forward strand.
GAGCCATTTGAAGTGCGTAAACAAAACAGTGGCTCAATAACTAGCTAGCTGAGGGGCAAACTTACCCCGTTTTAACATAGGGAAATGTGGTTTCATAGGCCTACAGTATGCAGGCATGAATGCAGCATAGATAGATACATGCAAGTGGAACTTGTGACAACTACTCAACACTCTGGATTTCAAATTTACGATGAATAATGTTAACATGCACACCCTTCTCATCTACAATAAATCACAGGTGAGCAGGGGCCGTACTCTCTCCCATGCAGGGGGAGAAGAGATGAGACTTTACTCTGTTAGATATTCAACTCAGACAGAATGACGTCTCTCTCTCTTTATTCGGACATTGTCATGGTAACTGCAGCACTCGTCAGATTCCTTTTGCCCCAATCCATTTTCTCTGGCTGTCTATGAATATGATATTAGGGTTTTTATCATCCCGACTTGGGCTGGCTCCGTCTGCATATGGCCCATTCAAAGGCTATCCATCAGACTCACACACACACAGCGTAGTGTAGAGGATGCTACGGAGATTTTATACACACAGGCACACATTAAATCACTCTAAGCCGAAGGCCAGGGCAACAAATGTTCCCTCCTGACGTTTAAAGGTGTTCACACAATTACACATTCTCATACTTTCCTCCGATGGCTCCAGCTAAAAGGACAAGACAGCCGTATGCTAGAAAGTTAAATAGCAACTCTGTTGACTCGTCTTAGCAAATTCATTTGCGGTCATATCTTCCACTGACTCTTTTCCTCTCATCTTGAGTTTGACTTTCCACCCACACGTGCTATTTTCTCTGGAAAGATAACCTTCTGCTTCACAAGTGTCTTTTCATGAGCCACAGTTGTTTTGCATTTTCCTCAGTTCATCTACTCTCTCTCTCTCTCGTGCTTCCCACTCTCTAGGAGATCCTCGGCGGTCCTCACGCAGCCGAGCAGAAATACGATGCTGAGTTCTTCAAGAAGTTCCGCAGTCAAAATATTGTTTTGTCAGCAAGAAACTACGCCAGGGTAACATCCGACTCTGACTCTCCAGTCATCTCACTTAATTTGCTTGTCTTAGCTGTCTGCATCTCCATTTGGCACTAATGCGCTATGCACTCAGATGCCAGTTTATTATTAGGTATACAAATGAAGCCTTATTCAACAGTCGCGCAATAAATCCTACTTCCATGAAGGTTATTTTCTCCAGCTTCAGCTGAAAACTGAAGGCTGCAATTCTGTTAGAGTGCACTGCGTCTTACTGAGACGTCTTTCTGTTATTTACCCAACCCTCATTGATATGACTAGGGTGGACAAAATAATAGAAACACTGTGTATAAAAGATTTTGGACCCATTTCTAATATATCCTTGTATTTGAAGAAACAGTTCAGTGAAAGTTATCAGTCGTTGGAATCATACATCTGTTTGCCTGCAGGAGAGTAACGTGCAGGCTCTGGACATTCTGTTCACGTACCACGGAGCAGAACTCCTCCAGCATCGGCTAGCCATCCTCCACAACTTCCCAGAAACCACCTCTCCACACGAGTACACCATCTTGTTGCCCGAAGCCTGGTGAGACACGAACACACAAACACACAGACACACACGCACACGGACGGTGCTGTAGTCGAGTAAATGAATGTTCAAAGTAAATGTTATAGAGCTATATACAGGGTGGAGTTTCGGTGAGATATTCTATTTCAGTTATTATTGTATTAAAGAGGTGTGAAGAAAATGTTATTCAGATTGAACCCTGTGTGTTTTTACAGAACACGAGGATTTATATATTTTTTTTGAAATCCAAATAAAGCATTTTATGCTTCCTTAACACTCCACTATGGAACAAAAAGAATCCATAACAAGACCGAAAAAGCGTCTTGCCTGCCGTTTTATACTTTCATATTTTTATTTCTTTTTCATGAAGTTATTTTGTGAAAGATAGAAACAAAAGTGTAAAAATACATGCGTTTCCACACGGGGACCCGCCATTTCTGATGTCTGAAAATTTACACCTCTCCGGAATGCTCTCTACATTTCAAATTAAGAGTCCCTAAAACTGGAATCACACCTGTCTCGGAGCGCTCAAAGGTCTTTCACACTTCTTCTTTATTCTCACCTTCACACATCAGGAAAGTGCGCGCACACACAGGGGTAATCTTACATCGCATAACGCGTACACACCGCCGCAGCTTAAGGGCTGACGTCGGCAAACGCTGCCATTAAATAAGGAATAAGGAATGAGACTTAATTGCCGCTTCTAAATTTACCTGCAAACAAAATTGAACACCTCGGAATGATACAATACTGCCCGCCTGCGCTTGTTCTAGTTTCCAATGTTCATTTTCTGCTTTTGAGACTAGAGGAGCGCTGAACGGGAGGGAGTTGGGGAGAGGGTGTGAGAAGGAGATGATGGAGGAGAAGAAGTCATTCCTCAGCTCTTTATGGTTCACTAATAGAGGTGACAGACTGGATTTACCGATGAGAGCAGCCAGCCATCCATTTTGCCGTTTTGTTTCTTCTATTTCGCTTTTCCATTTTACTCCTCTCCGTTCCCCCCTTCCTCCGTCTTCTACATCCTCCATTCCCTGTGCTAGTATTTAATTTATTTACCCATGGCATATAGATCTGTGCAGCGCATGCATACGAAGTCCCCCGAAGTCATGAGCTAAAAAATATGTAAAGATAATTGTTCTCACAGCCTCCATCCACACGCCGCCACTGCTCCCTTTTATTAGCCATGTCTGAGTTTGTATGGAGGTCAGGCAGCTGTGGCTCTGCAGTGAGCATCCATCATGGCTCTGCCGCTGTGGGGCAGTTTCCTATTTTCCCCAGCCTGTGAGCACCAACTGCTCCTCCCAACAGCGCTCGCTCCCACACTGCAGCAGAAGGAGTCGGCTCAAGCCATCTGTTTGGAGCTCACTGGCTATATACTAAAGTCTTGCTTCACTGGAAGGGGGAAAATATTCTCCTGTAATATTGATCAGGTCTGCGAGGGGACCTCTGGACGCGCAGAAGAATGCAGAATAGTGATATTTTGTTGAGAACTTTGCCCGTAGCTTAAAAAGGTTTAGCCCAGTGGAAATAAAAATAAACTAACCCAGCTCCCAAGTTTGCTTTGCATTTCCATTTTCCTGCCGCCCCGCTTCCCTGTTTCTCTCAGGCTGACGTGAAGTAGATTAGGGGAGCGTGCGTGGAATAATTCATTCCTCCCATCGATATCTGAGCTCTCACACCAATATTTACTCTCCACCCTAACCTGGCTGTCTTTAATGAGGAAAGAGGAGTAGCGAGTGAGGGAACGACAGGGGGAAAAAAAAAAAGAGAGAACGAGTGAGGAGGAACCGAGACTTCTCGATCTCTGTCACCACTGTGTTAAAATCCCAATCGTAATGGATGAACTCGTGCTGGAGCGTTGATAAAAATCTTCCTACTTTTTGTGTGTTGACATAAATCACATCCGCCACTCGGACACTTCTTATGTGTTTTGTGATTGGATAGAATTTATGGCCGTGTTTAAAAAAAAAAAAAAAAAAAAAAACTGCTGCAGCTCGTGTGCACTCGGCCTTTAACTGCACCAAAGCTATAGATGATTTGTAGCCCGCGGTATCTCCTTGAGTTTTACAGCCACAGTACATATTTTTCTGTCCACAGACAAATAGATAACAAGAAGAAATGCATTAATCCTGGAATAAGAGATAGAAACGGCTTCTGTTCAGCCCTGTGTCTCAGTATCGGCGCACGCATTCATATAGTTCTGTAAGTGTGTGTCTAAGTGTCTGAGTCTTGTCAGCGCTGACACGCTAGGTTACAGAGTCATTCTTCACTTTGGTTTCTTTTCTTGTGTGTTCCCTATTTATCTTCCTCAGACCTGTCATGCTCAAGGAGACCAGGAAAAAGTAAAGCTTAGCACCGACATGGCGTTTAGAAAATAAAAGTCTTTGCTATTTACAACCGAAGCACGGCCCAGAGTCTTTTGGAAAGTTCTTTGACTTGTTTATTGTTGCGCTTCTGTTTTTTTTTTTTCCCCACCACTCCATTCTTCCCTTATTATGCTCAGCTTTTTCCATTTCCCATATGTTGCTACCTCTCACCGTCGTAGTTTATGACCATGTTTAGTCTGAAACAGTAAATGTCTTTGCTGATTTATCAGGTGCCGTTATAGGTGAGTGTGCCGCAGTTTATTCTTTGACTCCTGGCTACTTGTTGGTCTTTGTTCTGATCCGTATGCTTCCTTGTGATATTTGTCCCCCCCCTTCTTCCTCCTCGTCTCTCCTTTGTCTCGCCTCCGTCTCTTTCACACGCTCAGTCTGGATGACGGAGGCGAGCTGGTGTTGATTCCATGGGACGAGCAGCGGCACAGAGAGATGGACTGGTGCGAGGCAGAGGAGTGCAGGTAAAGAGTGAACATCATCTCTGATATAAACATACTGACATTATCGCGTAGTGCACCAAGCGGTATAATAAACCAAGCTTGGCTAACTGAGATATCACAGTAAAACCTCTCTATTACCCACGATAACAAAGCCTCTCGCACTGTGGAATTGTTAAAATTCATCCTCCATACAGGCCAGATGCTTGTGCTGGCATCATTACGTGAAACAAAACATGACATCTTATTATCTAAATGTTAAACAGAACCATAACAAACTAATACCAAATCTTGTTGCACTGCCAATTTATGCCATTTTCCTGCTTCTGTAGGGAGGCCAGCTTCATTTACAATTTTATTTAGCAAGCTCTTTTTATTGCTCTTTGGTGTAGAGTCATAATATCTGCTGGCTGTGGTGGTATGCTTGGCCAGGGATTGCAGGGTGGAATTGTGATACAGTTGTTGTGCGATGCCAGCAATGTTTAGGATTGTGTTTATGACAGGTTTTGTCCTCCATGGTATCCTCATTCCTGCTATTTTTCTTTTTTTTCCTCTTTCTCTTCTCCCTTAACGCTTAAACCTTATATGTTGCTCCTGAAAGGATAACAGACCAAAATCATTTGGGCATTAGCCTGCTTTTCACCTTAAGGATATCCCTATGTTTCTTCCTCTCGTGCCAATTCATTAATAAGATCTTTAATAACAAATAATGAATGTATTATTTTCATTTTTAAGATGCTAAATTTGCGTACTCAAGTCAACCATGACATGTCACACATTTGGCTCACTGATGCCGTTTTAATACGTTTTGTAGTGCTCTTCTGCTCAAACGAATTTCCATGTATATCAGGCCTTGGGTAAAAGACAATACTTGTTAATAGGGTGAATTGATATACAACAAATATATAAAACAATACCAGATTTGTCCTTTAATTTGCCCTTCTCCCCTCTGTAATCTGCTGTTTGCACCTGTACTACTCTAAAATGAAAATTTAAAAAATGAGAAAATACAGAAAATACGCCGCACTCTACCTTTGTGTCTTCTTCAGAGCCGTGCTGGACCAGAACCTGTTCGATGATGACAGTTTCCTGTATGAGGAGGTCCCAGAGCTGCTGAGGTTCCGCACAGCGACACCCTCCATCGAGCTGCTGACCGACTGGTACCAAAGCAGGGCGAAGGATATTGACTCCTGGTCCAGACAGGTAAAAACACTTAAACTGTGTTGCAGGTCTCCAGTTGGGTGCTCAAAAACAAGCAGTGTTTTCCTATAAACATAATCATACAGCTGATTGCCATTGTTTAGAATAATGGTCACTTTCACCTTGTGATGAGTTTGTCTGTCCCTTGTTAGTGGTAGAAATGTCTATTTTTACACCCAGCTATGGTTCATTTTCAGGATCTTTCTACTTGATTTGGACTTTTAGCAGGACGGCAGCAGGAAGGACTGAATAGACATCTGGCAATTTGAAAGATAATTGCCGTTTCGCACTTCTTTTAGTTGATTGGTGTAGAAAAGAGTGACGAGCTGGGATTCAGACTGCAGAGGAGACGTTGCCAACCTCCATCAGTAAAGGTCACTTTGATCCTTTCTGTGACATTCATTATCATATTTGCCATATGGACCTCTAATGAAGAGTAACCAAAGCTTCTGTCATCTGCGTTCTGTTGCTGTAACTGAAAAATACAACTTGATAGGACTTGTTTAGCGGAGTAATGGGATGTAACGGCTGGAGCTGCCCACTCTCTCCACCCACTCCATCCACAACGCGGCTCTTTCCCCTCTTTACCTCCTTCACAATGATGGATCAAGGTTGTCACAGCGCTCTCTTTGTCTTTGTGAAAAGGACTAACTAGGGTGCAGCCATATCTTTCCCCTTCATTTCTCCATTTTGGCCCTTTCACTGGGTGTAAGGAGGATGTAGGGGGAGAGATTTCGGGGTCCATTGCTCACTTTTGAAGACAACTGGGGAATCGTGCCTTTCATCATCCACTCAAGAGAGAAAGAAAGTGAGACTTAGAGTCTTGAGTGCGAGCGTAAAAGTAAGACTTTGTTAAGCTTTAGGAATTTGCAGCATCTCTGTCTTTCATTCTCTCCCTTGTTCCTTTTTTAATTTGACCTCGTCTTCTCTTCGTTCTCTCACATGTTACTCCTGGAGCCTCTCGGGACCATCCCTAACACTCACGTCTCTTGCTTTTTCACAGGTTTTTAAAAAAAAAAATAAAAAAATAATTTTCTCACTCACACTCATGGCAGAGAGAGACACTCAAATAACTCCTCTGCCACTTGCTAAGCCTTTTTTTTTTTCACTCCTTCCTGCCCGCCTTACTTTTTCATCTCATTTGTTCTCTCTTATTTGCACCCCTCCTCCCATCCCTCATCTGCCCGTGTTTATGCTTGGGAGAGCGTTTTAATGGAGGAAAATGGGGTTTGATTAAAAGGAGCCACATCAGAGGAAGCTGGAGAGTTTTTAAAACCAGTCACAGAGCCCGCAGGAAGCGTGGTGCTGAATGGGAAGATTGACAAGATGACTCACAGAGGGAGACGGATTTGAAAGAGCAGAGAATGGAAGTGCAACCAAAAGAAAGAAAGAAAAAAAAGAGATCAATTCGGGGCCATTGCAACATCCCTAGTTGGGTTAGAGTGTATTACGAAGATAGGAAGAGGGGAGGACAGGGCTAACAGATGTTGAGGTAAAAAAGGCAAAGCAATCTCATAGAAAGAGCGTTCTGCGGGAGAAAGAAAATCACCTTGTTATAAGGGGGTGAAAGGGTGGAAATAAAGGATATTAAAAACAAGTGTTGTTTGAAACACCTTTGGCAACAAACTGGCACAAGATGAGAGGGAGGCTTTGGAAAAGCAGACAAGAGCCGGAGACAGGCACACGGAGGAGGCAAAAGGCCGCACTTTGCAGAGTTCAAATCGAGGCCAATCACAGCAGTTGTTACAGACGTCTCATAAGAGGTGGGAACAGAGAGAAGACGATAAAAAAAAAAAAAAAAACTACAGAGTTAAAGAGAAAATGTGGAAATGATGTTTGAAGGAAAACGCTGAGAGAGGACAGGGAGGAGAGGCAATGAAGGATCGAATTGGGCTGGGGAATTAAACTGAAGAGTTGGAGGGGGAGAGGGAGGGAGGTGGCGCAGGGAGAAAGCGGGAGACAGGATACTTGTTGTGTTACAGTGAAGAGAATGATGAGGGGAGGGCGGGGGAGACGAGGCCGTAATTAAAAAGTGTGAGATTTTAACAACTGAATTGTCTGTGGTTAGCTCGGGAATCTATCTCCTGAGAGCACGGAAGGAGAGAAGGAGGGAGGGGTGGAGCGAACAGGGAGGATCTTCACTCACGGTTAGATCAATAGACTTCTCTCTCTTGTTGTACCTAATTGCTCAGGCTCTGACTCAAGGTGATTTGGGTTCTCGCTCGACCTGCGCGCCTGTGTGTGTGTGTGTTTGTGTGTGTGCGTTTTATAAATGAAGGTGAGTAATTATTTATTCAGCAAGAAATGTGTTGAGATAAGCTGAAGATGACAAGGTTGCGGACCCCTGCGTGCGTGCGCGTGAGTGTGTGCACGTGCATGTGAAAGATGCTGCGTTAACTGCTGCGCTAAAGGCCTCTCCTTCTTTAAAAGGTGGAGAGAAAGCAATCATCGCTACAGGGCCCAGCGGCATCTGCTATTGATTGGCTAGTGTCCACAGGTGGCTGAGCATCGATTGGCTGGGCGTGCTGCACAGCATATAGGTGGTCGGATATTGATCGGTTGCTCTTCTGGATAGAATTTCATCGATCGGAGTAGCAGGAAGTCCAAATCCTCCCTGTTTTATTGTCTAACGACTAATGATTGGATATTAGTAATGACTGACCGGTATTATTTGGTTTCACATTAGTTGGGATATTGTTGTTTTGTTCACGTCCCAGTTCAGTGACCTCAGCAACACTTTTTCAATGCCGCGGCGCCCTGCTGTAAACAGCCGCTTCCTTCACCTGCTGAACTACTACTACTTTGACTGGGGTAACTGGATTGTAACAAGGTGGAAAGGTACAAGGCACCAGATACGAGTACATGTATATAGCAATACAGTGCAATACAACATCACTACAAGGCACAGCCGCAAGGACAATTCAGCAAACGTTACATAATAAAGTTTAAACATTTCACAAAAGTTGTATTTCTACAATACCTCTGAACTGCTTTGAGTTTGAGTATACACTCTTCATGTTATGTCTTCCACCGTCTGGAGTTTGATTAAGTACAGTGGGATTATTTCATCATCCATCATTGCTTTGATTAGTTTACCAATAGTTGCTCACCTATAGGGTGGCTGTGGCCGGTTGAGGTAGAGTTTCATCCCCCAACTCCTCCAGTCTTCTTGTCGTAGTGTCTTTGGGCAAGATACTGAACCCCAAATTGCTCCCGAAGGCTGCACAGTTCATGGTTATCCCCTAAAACTGATGAGCATTTGGCACCTTGCATGACAGCCGATGCCATGCCAGTGTGTGAATGTGATATGTAGTGTAAAAGCACTGAGTTTTTGGAAGACTAGAAAAGTGTGATTTAAGTACAGTCCAGAGTCCACCATGTTTCGCCATTTTTCGACAACTCCCGGATAGAATTCCATGAAAGTCTGCAGACACACAGATATCTGTGGTGCCCACAGGATGAATCCTAATGACCTTTCATTTACCAGCCAAGTTTTTCTGCATCCAGTGTAACGTCTCAATATCTACAAGATGGATTGGCAATAACTTTGGTTCTGACATTCATGTTCCCCAGAGGATGAATCCTTCTGACTTGATCCCCTGACTTCCAGAAGGTTTTGCTTCAACATCAAATGTCACTGTTGGATGGATTTGGATGCATTTTCGTGTGCACAATCATGGTGTCTGTAATACTGTACTGCTTTGTGATGCCCTGACTTTTCATCTAGTGCCGTCATCATTGTCGCAATTTTAATTTGTTCACTACTGTAACAGTTTGGCAGAACTTGTACAGCATGTTCTCATCCCTTGCAAGATTCTCCTTTTTAAGAATATATGAATCTGGCTAATGATATATATGATGACTGTTTAGTCTGAGAATTTTTTCATCGTGGCTTCTCCTTCGTCTCCTCTTTTCCCCTCTCTGACTGGGATTCCTTTTTGTCCGTCAGGTGGACTGCGCCCTGTCGCTTGTACGTCTGGGGAAGGAGCGAGAGATCCCAGGGCTCGAGCTTTTGTGTGATGACATGGTAACCATGGAAACGCTGGTGTATGAGACATCATGCGAATTGAGTCTGACACTTAAAGATCTGCAGCAGCTAAGTGACATCGACAAGCTCCGCCTGCTCATGAGAAATGTAAGTGACATGATTTGCGCCTTTCACCTCCCATATTTCACATTTTCACGGGAACATTTTCCTGCGATGTGCTCCGGAATCAAGTATTGGTTTGAAATTCATATATTCTTCATATCATAAAATTAATCAAGGAAGTCTGATTAAATTACAAGGTGTTGTTTTCACTCGGCATGTGCTGATGTCGCCTTATCGCAGCCAAAATGATGTAGGTATGAGACATCATCTTGCTAGTGAAAAGAAATGAAACTGTCCCTCCTTACCCTATCAAAACACGATGATTGCGGAGATGTGTCATTGTCATAATTATAGTCTGGTAGTTTTGCATCTTTTGGAGATATATTTATGTTATTGTTAGAATACAATCTCTGCAGAGAGCCTTTCCTTTATGTTAAATATGCGCTTACCAGCCTGATGCTTTGTCTAGTTCACAGCGTGCGGGGTGTGCATTGTCAATAAAAGGAAAGAAAGCTTGCCTTGCAATTACATTTCATTTTAAATTTCCATAGCGTGGTTACTTTAATCCTCGACTGCTGCTTAAAAGAATATAATGTATGCTAATTACATCTTAAGTAGGCAACAAAAGGAGAACAAAAGGAGAAATCAAAACGAAAAAAAACAAACAAAAAAAACAGCACAATGTTCTTAATGGCACTCTCACAATAAATCAGTTTCTTTTAATTCCTCCAATCCGTGACGTTTGACAGTGCAATCTCTCCGTCCAACAGCGGCGAGAGAGCTATGAAAGCTAGTCTGGAGCAGGTACTGCAGTTAGTCCCCTTGGAGTACATAATATGAGCTGTCCTCTAAATTGTAGCTAATAACTGCCAGCTTCAGCCTGTGAGGACCACTGCCAGTAGGATCTGCCATACAGGCAGGCAGCCAGCAAATGTTGTTGACTGCTCTAACACATGCTGTTTGACTGGTACTCCCTTTGGGGCGCTATCTGACTGTGTGTGTGTGTGTGTGAGTGTGTGTGTGTGTGCGTGCGAATGTACCAAACTTGCCTAGATTAAATCTCCCTCTTTGCCTGTGTCTGATGTCTTCCTTTATCACAGACACAGCACAACAAGTAAAATGTTTGTGTGTGGGTGCACAAGTTTGCATTTAGCATCTGAATATATTTTTGTGCCCCGTTCCTCCTGTGGATGCTCTCTTATCTGTATATCCTGAGTCAGAGCTGACGCAGGGTGGGTGTGAAGCCCTGCATGAATGAATCCACGCGATTCACAGCACAACCCACCTACTGGAGCTATTATATATATATATATATATATATATATATATATATATATATAGTAATGCTTAATTGCATGATTTCATGGAAATTCAGCTTAAAGTGCTGTGCACTGTTCTAAAAACATCCAAACAGAGCAGATAAATCTATATATTTGAAGAAGGAAGTGCTCCCACAGGGTGTTTGATTCCTTCTTTTTTTTCAAACACGCACCGTGTTTGTTTTTTTTGTTTTTTTTTTTAAACATGACATTCTGTGACACTGTATTTCTAACCCACCTGACAGAGGTCTCTGTCCCTTTCATTTCTGCTGTAAAGATGTCAGGAGAAGTTTTCCACTCAGGAGGAGTTTATTTTTTTCCGCGGCAGCAACACATAACACGAACTAGCATATAACGTCTGGGCTAACTTGACACTTGGCACAAGGCTTGCTACCTTTACCTGACACGTAATAGACGGACAAATAGAAACTTGCCTAGCAGTGTTGAGAGTCCTTATACTCAGTAGAAAGCGGTTGTCTTTCATAGAGCTTGCCTTTAATATTGCTGTTTCCTATAGTTGCACGTTCTCTCTGTGTCCGCGTGGGTTCTCTCGCGGTACTCCGGCTTCCTCCCACAGTCCAAAGACAGGCACTTAACAGGGTAATTGGTGACTCTAAATTCCCCGTGGGTGTGAATGCGAATGTGAATGGTTGTTTGTCTCTGCGTACCCTGTGATGAACTGGCTACTTGTCCTCGCCTCTCGCCCAAAGTCAGCTGGGATTGGCTCCAGCCCCACTGTGACCCTGATAAGGATTACAGCGATTACAGATAAAGGATGGATGCCTCCTACAGGGAGACTTCTCGTTGGATTTTTGAGAACCATTGTATTTTACCAGTTATGTTTAGCATTGCAGCTTATAATTTGCCTTGGTTGTTGCATAACAAACGAGCAGAAAAAAATCTAAAAAGCAAACATAGAATCTGAAATCATAATAACATGTACAATATGATATTTAAAGAGAGAGCACTTTTGTGTTAGATTGAGCAAAGTATGAGGAAAGGTTGGCAGTATGCAGTACAAGAGTGGAGCAAAATAGTATCAGTCATTTCATCTGAAAACACTCCTTTCTATAAAATGCAAGAGCTGATACTTGCTTTGTTCAAAGGGAACCTCTGCTGAATTTTAAAATTTTCAGTTCAATATATCACCTTTCCAAAATTAATGTTGCACAAAGATGGAGAAGAAGTAATAAAAGAAAAGAACAGTAATGAAAAATCAGCGGTCAAGGGTAGCCATTAGATCAGAGACGCAGATAATCACTGTTGAAAAAAATGAAAATCAACGTTTGTTGAGTTTTGGGTCCGAATTGATCAGGTTGTGTCAGTATTTTGGAATAAGATGGGAAATAGTGTCCTGTATAAAAACGGTTATTCTCTAGGTGTGAGTTTGGATCAGCAGACACTGAAGAAACTATAATCCCATGGGCAACGTGTTTATCTTCTAGTAAATGTCTTTCCATCACCAGTCCAGGCCCGAGCGCTACGTGAAAGACGCCTTCCAGTGGATGGTGCCGTTCCTGCACCGGTGTGAGGGACAGGAGGAGGGTGCTGCTAAATCTCTCCTCAGAGAGTACCTCGTCAGCGTGGCCCAGCGAGACCTCACCCTGCCCCTCATCATCTTCCAGCACTCCAAACCTGACGTAAGCATCCAAACACACGCGCGCGGGGGGGAGGGGTGTCACACATGGGTAACCATAACACACACACATACACACACTGCGTCTCTCTGACTATTTGTGCCATGTCAGGGCCAATATCGTATCCTTGCTGTGTAAATGTTATATTTATGACCCCATAAGGGCACAGCCAAGGACAGGTCTCCTGGCTATTAGAAAACACACACATACACACACAAACGCACGCGCGCTTAAAGGGAAAAAAAAAAATACAGAACCCCATCGTGAATGTATGAAAAAGGTCAATCATGCCCTCACACACACACACAATTTCCTCTCCTCTCCTCCAGTGCCAGCAGAAGATCATCGGGGACCCAGACCAGCTGATGTCGGTCGCTCTGGAGTGCATCTACAGCTGTGAGAGAGATGACCAGCTCAGCCTCTGTTACGACATCCTGGAGTGTCTGCCGCAGAGAGGCTACGGGTCAGACAAACAAACGCACACACACACACACACACACACACAGACACACACAGGTTCATTTAGATGATGTAAACCGTGATACAAAGATGCTGAAGCACTCCGCCAGTACCACCCCACCTCTCTCCCTTCCCTCCACCTTTCCACCACTGCTCTCTCAGGGCCTATCAATAAACCTAACTACCACCTCTGTTTCTGTCTCGCTCCCTTTGAACCTTTCTTTTCCTCCTCCTCTCTCTTTCATGCTTAACTCCCGACTCCAAGGAGCCATCAGTTAGGCAAGCTACGGTCTATACAATATTTTCTACCTCCTACTACTGCTGTCTCTGCCTCCCTCTCCCTCTCCCTCTCTCTCTCTCCCCCACCTCTCCTGTAATGCGTTTTATTTCATATGGCAAGAGGGCCTGTCCTTTAAGTCTCCCATGAGGCTGTGTGGGTACGCAGTGCATTTGAAGGAGAGTGAGTGATAATAAAAGACTGAGAGGGAAAAAGCAGGAGTACAAAAGAGTAAATTGTTGATAAAATGGACCTGTAGAGTGTCAGAGTAGTTTAAATGAATTACAATGACTCCTTCTCAGATGGATTATCCTTCCTGCGTGCACCTTAATTGGAAAATTGAATTACTACTATAAGGAAGGCTATGTTTTTTTTCCCCCTTGTCCTTGTTTCCTTGTCTGTTGGCTGCAATGAAGCAGCCTACTTCTCCACAGTGGCATTTTTTTGTCCTTTTTAACCAACTCCGATAGCTCGCTTCGCTGTGCCGAGCTGTGATCGTGTATATTTCCAATGCGCGCTTGCAGCAGGGGGGATAATTGCACCGAAACAAGATATTATGCTATTGCTTGAGAGCAGGCAACTCTCACCCCAAGGCTGAACCAAACTGAACCAGTCTAATGCAGGCAGCCAAAGGTGCCATTTTTTTCAGTCTTCTTACGTTCATGTAATGAGAAGGCAACGTTAGAAGACAACATGGCAACAAATCTACTAGCCAATTTATGTAACGTCTAATCGTTTGAGTAGATAATTAAGGCTGTTACAAATGAGCAATATTTATAGGTTCACTACTGCCATAGGGTTTAGCTAGCTAGCAAGGTAATAACCCACAGTCAGTTGATGCTTGTGGTTGCTCTTCTTCTAATCTTGCCATCAACAGTTTCTATCAGCACTACTCTCTACCAAAAAAAAAAACTCCTTACACCAAAGGAAAGTTGATCCTAGTTAGGCGACTGCATGGCAGAGTGTGACCAGTGGGATAGGAGATGGACGTGCGAGCAGAGGCGGACGTGCCGTAAAATGTTTTGCGAGATCCGATTCGAACCAAGAAAAGAAGTGCAGCGCAGTTTATCTCAGCGAACACATTTACTGACTCAAACGTGGCGGCTTTTAGATACGTCCTGTGTCATATTCTTCATGTCACAGTTCAACGTGTGTACTGCACCAGGCACAGGCACAAATATTGTGCTACTGCTATTGCAGTTTAGCACCTGAACATATAAACTATCCTCTGTAAATACTTGAGGGTATATAATGCTCGTATTTTCCTTCTAAACCAGTACTGCATTTCATGCTAAGCATTTCCCAGACAGAGTTCCTTCCTGCAGTGTTTGGATTAGCAATGCTGCAAAGCTCCACTGTATATGCACTGCCTTCACCTTCATTTTCTCCCAGGAGTGATTTCTCTGACTTACTAAGCTCCAAAATTGCCACCCCAGCGTAGAATATTACAGATTTGCAAGCTAGGAGAGAAACCATGAGTTAGTAGTTTCAGCCCAATTTTCTGATTTCTTTTTTTTTTTTTTTTTGTGAGACAGCTTAATTAGGTCTAAATCTGCTCAGAAGAATGTAATGTGCATTCACCCTTAGAGAGGGGGAAATGGGCAGGGGGATTACATGGTGAGAAAGGGAGAGAAGTAGAATGAGGGAGAAAAGGATATTAAAAAAGGAGGTGAAGCAGCCTGCTCAGAAGAGGAAACGGATGCAGAGAAGTGGATTGATAGGTCATGAGTTAGTGTGTGTGTGTGTGTGAGAGTGAGTGTAAAAACAGTGAGATGGTGTCTTGATATAAAACACACTCACTAAAAAGCTGATGCACACACACACACACACACACATACATAGAAGGTTGTTTCATCAGGGTCAGTACTCTAGTGGGGGACAGGCCAGCCTGACCCAGAATCCTTTGCCTCGAGGCAAAGCATCATGGGGTTTTATTTTTAGTGGGGATTCAGTACAACCTCGCAGTGGTAGGCCAAACACACCCACACATACTCTGTGTACGCTGCACTAGCATAGATACACACACACACAGAAGCTGTGCACACACTTTATTATGCAAAGAAGAAATTTCTACTTAGTGCTCTACTTTTTTGTTTTGATGAAGCATAAAAACATAAAATAACCGGTGCTCTTATCATCCCGCAGGCCGGACACCGACGTCACGGCGTCCCTCCACGATCAGGTGGACAAGCTTGAGAAGCATCTCAGGTACGTCAACACGTCTCACACCATCTTTCAGCTGTCGTCCCGACCCCTCTCCTCCATCTTCCTCCTGTCCACCCAGTTCAGCCGGGCCTACAGATTATAGATTAAAGACGGATGATTTGCTGCCTTCTCCTTTTCTCCAACAGTTCTAGCTGAATATCTTTTGGGGTTTTTTTTTGGTCTGTCGGTCGAACAAAACAAGGATTTACTCTGGCTCTTCGTCCATATGTCTCTGCTGTACCCGTTAGCAGGGCATTGAGAGGGGCGAAGAGAGCCACTTGTCAGTTTGGTGATTAGCACTACATTGCTTGGGAAATGTTCACTTTGTAGCGATGCTTATTATTTCCCTCCCCCCCATTATGGACCTGATGGAAAACACCAAGAAGTAGAGGAGACGTGGATGTGCAGTCAACACACACACGCACACACTCCATATCAAAGGATCGCTGTCTGTCCCATGGTATTCAAACAGCCTCAGGCATTTTCTCTGTTACAGGTTAAAATCACCTACGTGTCTCGCTCTCTCTCTCTCTGCCTCTCCTTCTGTCTCTCCTAGTTTTGTTCTCCCCCACCACCCCCTCCCCTTGGGGTGAACTTCCGAACACAGAGAAGCGATGAGGAGGAAGGAAGAGAGGATAAGGATGAACGCAGAGGGGAGGGCGGGGGGCCCTGAAGGGAATAAGAAAGTAGATGATGATGAGGAGGAAGCAGCAGCAGCAACAGGAAAGCCTGTGTTAGAGCTTAGCGTTGGCCTTTACAGACAAATATCCACACGTATTTACACGCAGGCACACACAGCCATGTACAAACACACCCCGGGGGGAAGCCTGGGAAGTGTGTTCATGTATATTTTGTGCTGAAGCATTCTGACTCACACTCACATACGTACAAACACACACACGCGCGCGCGCACACACACACAAACCCAGATGAATCAGGCAGTAAATGCGAAGTGTCTGCTCTCAGAGCGCCTCCAGAATAAAAGCTGTTTTCAGCTGCTGCCACTACCACTCGCTGGCACATTAATATGTGCACGGGGAACATGCAGACACTCCCACACGCACACACACACACACATTCACACTCGAGCAAATGCACACATACACACGGTTGTAAATATCAAGACTTGTTGTCTGTCTTTTGCTCACACACACACGCACACAGAGGCACCTGTTTACTATGGTAATGAGTTGCAGCAGAGAGCGAACATCTGTAGCGGCACGACCCTGTTGAGACTAGGGGGAACCATGCTAATCCCACGCTAACACACATGCACACACGCTCTCCCTTGGTCATATAGGAACGCCTGCATCCGCATCCTCCTAGACACACACACACACACAGACACAGACACATGGTTACAAAGAGGTGCCGTCTCGCTGGCATGCAGTTTATCATGTTGCTCTTCAGTCTTGCTCTACACTTTCTCCATCTGCACTGTGGCTTGCAAATGACTTTCTGCTGCCAAAATAATGAACAGCTTAGAGCGTACACATCTTCTGTCTTCTGTCTCCTCCGTACTCTCCCTTGGATTTGCTCAGGTTTTATTTTACCCTCGCTTCTTCTTCTTTGGCATTTCCTACTGTGGTACTTACTGCTGCCAATCATCCCGCCTTCTGCTATACTGAAAGATTGAGTTGATTAATGCGACTTGAAACTGTATTTGTTTGTTTGTTTGTCTGGTTTTCCTTGTCTGGTATCAGTTTGTATCATTCTATTAGCCATCAACCTACTGTGCGAGGCTACGAATGTGTATCCGTGCTTGTGCTCGACAGTGTGGTGGAGGTTCTGGAGAAACACGGCCTGCAGAAGCCCATTTCGTACGTGAAGAACAGCCAGAACAGTGAAGAGGAAGCCCACCAGCTCATGGTGAAACTGTGCCGCCACACTGGCCGCAAGTACGAGCGCACATATGTATGCACGCAGATCCCCACGACCACAAATGTCTGTCGAGATCCCATGAACTTACAGAACATGTATGTGTGTCCAGAAACCCTCCT
The DNA here is from genome assembly GCA_023373845.1 of Nibea coibor. Lineage (NCBI taxonomy): Eukaryota > Metazoa > Chordata > Actinopteri > Sciaenidae > Nibea > Nibea coibor. The sequence goes on from CM041730.1 coordinate 10,088,775, forward strand.
GTGAGTGAGACGGTGTGGAGAGGTCTACTGCAGGACCTGCTTGACATGCAGCAGAATGTCTACACCTGTCTGAAAGCGGAGATATGTCACCAGGTATTGCACCGCAGCAAAAGATTACAAGGAATAATCAGATTTGTACTAAAACATGTCATATAAACCTGCATATTTTGCACCTTGACTGACACTTTGGGCCATATGTTCTGGAACGGCAACTTCTAAAACGATGTTAAAACTTTTACTCACTTAAACCATCTCCTCCTGCGCATTATCTCGTCTCCTCCATGACTCCCTGCAGGTCTTTGTTGAGTCCCTGCTGTGTTCCAGCAGCGTGGAGAACGTACGTCTGGCAGGGCAGCTCATGCACTGCTCCAAGGTATATTAAATATGACTCAAGACTTAAACCTCACCTCCGAATGTTAAAGCACCCATAATGAATTCTAACGCCGCGGTCTGCTTGATCTCTAAATTTAATGTTTCCAGGTTAGCCAGGATGTGCCTGTCAGCTTGTCTTTCCGGGGTAAAGGCTACTCTTTGAAGGTGGCCTACGACAACAGCGTGGAACTGGTGTTGGCTGCTGCCAGAGAGTACTTCAACTCATCCACAACGCTGACAGACCCCTGCATGGGCCTGGCCAGGTGAGGAGGAATATAAGAAGTATTTATCTGCTTATGACGACCAGTTTGAAGTTTTTGAATCATGATTTTGCCAATTGTCTGCGAATAGAAAAGGTTCATTTTATGGTAACAAAAACATAACAATTCTTATTTTCAGGTGATTATACACCAATGGTACACACTGGATCTTTTATGGGCTAATTCAAACTTGTACAAACATTGCTGTGTCTGTATGCTGTCTGATTTGACCTCGCTTGTTGTTGATGTACGAGAAACTCCCTGTCTGCGTGGGTGGACGTATGTTCTTGTGCTTGCCTGACTCACCGGGAAAAAAAAAATAGTATTTCCTCTCTCTATAGTGCTTCACACAAAGTTTATACCAAGTACAAGTATTTGCATGTGTGTCTGTTGCTGGTTTCAGATCTCAGAGGGGAGCCAGTGGGTGTCTGACCTTACCGTCTGTTCGTAGTGGGGAAGTGGGACAGTAATTGGGTCGTCATTCATTTATAGTAACTAATGCAGAGGCCCCCCTCTACACGCTTGGACAACATCATCCATTGTAACACCCTCTGTGTGTGTGTGTGTGCGCACATGTGTGTGTGTAAGTTTGCTGCATGTGAATTTGAGATATGAGACAGAAAGCAGTGTGAACATGTGCCTGTCGCTCTGAAATTAATAGTCTACACAGACTTGGTGCCTGTGTCCTTAAGATTAAAATAACTGCTCCACAGACACACATTTTATCCTGTGTACTAAATACCAGACGCACACACAGACACACACACACACACACATACATACACACACTCACACATACATGCTCGGACAGATACACAAACTGCACCTGCCTGTGTCCTAAATGGAGGCGGTCAGCGGCATCGGGCTCGAGTTTACACAAGGACACACAGTTATCTTAAAATAACATGGGAATCCCCTCCAACTACTGAAGTGATCCCACAAGCATGAGAAGAGAGAAGAGAAGCTCCCTCACACAGAGAGAGAGAGATGCTCACAAACAAACAAAATAATTACAAAACACGGTGTCCTTTATAATTAATTTAAAGCTGCACTAATCGATATTTTTACACAGTCAGTCAATCAAATGACTGAAATTAATATGACAAACACTGAAGTTGTCTTTCAGATTATTGTTTTGGTTTTACAGCCCACAGCTATTATGTATTTTGGGTCACTCTCACTGCTCTCATTAACCTCATTTCCAGTAGACCTTTTTTTTTTTTGAAGATGAAAACCAAATTCAAAGCACTAAAAATCTTACTATACACTACCCGGCCAGCACTTAACAGCTATACAGACAAGGTTAGCGACTAGCTGGTGAATACGATGCAGTGGAGTTGGTGGAGGCCAAAAGAGAGCTAAAAGGGAGAGTGAATGTTTGACTTAGAGAGTCACAAAAGAGGGTTGGGCTGATTGCAACTGTATAAGGTGAATATGTCAACCTGACCATGAGTAAGTAAGAAAAGCATAAATTAATGCAGGTTCAAGGTTTTGAAATTGTGAAAGTCCTTATGTTTTTTGAGTTAATATCAATGAGGCTTATGTGTAATGTAGTTAGATTTATTATCATTATTATGGTGCTTGGCACGCTCCCAGTTGTTCAAGGGAGGTTGACCTACATGTCAATATCAGAACTGGACAAAGTCAGTACAACATACATGTATTATTATCATCATATTTGTTCTAGTAAATGCAGAAAAAACAGTTTTCTGCAGAAATGTATTATTGCTTTTCAGCTGAACTTTCTGCCACTTTGTTTCTTTGTTTTTGAAACTTTAGGCCAGAGTCATCCACTTCCTTTAAGTTCTGTTCTAGATAGACAAATAAAGTTGTCAAAGCTCTGGTGTGAAAGATGCACACAGCCATTATGCAGACAGAAAAGAAAGAAGCGAGAAATAAGCTCATAACGCATGATTTGTTTTGTTGCCGGATGTCTCTGTTGGTATTTGAGAAAGCTCGTCTTGCAAGAACTTATACGGGGAGGAGAGAGCTGGAGCGGAAATGACACCGAAATGAACAAAGAGAAAGTAAAAAACAGTGGCTGATTGCGTCAGTACGCTGCTGGTGCACAGCTTGGTTTGGAGGGGCAAGGTCTGTGCTGGGGCGTTCCATCTATACAAATGTTAACTTGTGTTCTCCTGCGCGTTTAACAGGAAGTAGTTATCTGGAAATCACAGAGTACGTTCTGAAAAGCACGCCGTGACTAAAATTGAATTCACCATCAGCTGTTCTAAGGCAGTCTCCACGCCCAAACACACACACACACACACACACACACAGGACTGCAGACACTTCACAGCACAAGTACATAATCAACATGCCCTCTTTCTGTCTCGTATTCGCTCATCTACAACCCTTTCCTCTGCTCTCATTTGCCAGGACATACCTTATGTTCCTGGCAGGAACACCAGCCACGCTCAAAGAGTGGGAAGCTGTGTGCTGAGTGTTTTTTTTTTTGTTTTTGCCGTGTGTGCTTGTGTACTCATACTCTGCTAGCAATATCGAGGCAACCTGTTTTAAAGATGTATTTTTGGATTGCTTTCGTGCCGTTAGGGGTTCTGAAACTCTCCTCTGTTGGATGTCTTTGTTCGCGGACTGTGTCAAGACAAACTGTGGGTCAGTGTGTGTGTCTTAGCTGAATTCACATCCCAAGGACAAGTTCCCTCCTCTCCACTTGTCTGTGCTGAGCTCTGAGCTCCTCTCTAAGCTGTTGTTTTATGTGGGATTTATTTATTTGTAAATTATTCATTTCTGTGCCCCCCCCAATCTCTGCTGTCTTTGGCTTTGCCGTATAATTGTGTAATGAAAAAACAAGAAATTGAGTATACTTTCATCTGAGACTGTGTGCTGTTACATATGCTAAGTGATGTGCTACATAATCCTATTAGAGGTAATGAGCGTGGATTGTGTTGCCAGAGAAAACACCCCTTTTCGTAGATCTGTCAAATTAGTCTAGACGATGTAAAGAAATCCTTTTGAGTCTCACCATGTTTCTGATGACAAACTTCAGATCTAAAAACTTTGAAAATGTGTACTTAAATAAATGAAACTCGTTTGGTTTTCAGTTTGTCATGTAATCAAATCAGCTGCTCCTGATTTACAGGCGTTTTTTTTTTTTTTTTTTGCGACTCATTTGCTTTTATTTAAATATTCAAACTGAATTCCTCCAAAGTAGAAAACAGGAAATGGTTCCACCTTTCCTTCCAATTAATTCAAGGAATAGTTGGACATTTTGGGAGATAATCCCATTTGTCTCAGTTCAATTGAATCAGCCAGCAGCTGGTTAGCTTAGCTTAGCTTATCTTACCTTAGTTTAGCTTAGCGCAAATACGAAACCGGGCAAACTGCTTGCGTGGCTCAGTCAAAAGCCCTGTATTTAAAATACAGACGTGAGAGTGGTACTGTATTAATTTATGTCAGCTAACTCTCTGCTACAAAGCAAAGAAGCACATCTGCACAAGTCTCACAGGCGTCACATAGCTAGCGTGTAGCTAAAATTCTGACTTCCTCTTCTAGATCCCACCAGGTAATCTGATTGATTACCTGAGGGACAGGTTAATACAGCTAATCGGTAGCCAGGTGTCCCTGTTTCATCTGGTTGTTGTCTCCGTCAGGGCGTGTCTCCAGCTGATCACAGACTGTCCTCTGGCCGTCCAGGACGAACTGGATCTCATCAGCGCCCTCAGCCAACTGGAACACTTCAGCGTCAGCATCCTGCCACTGCAAGGTATAACCAAAACGTGTGCGTCTGTGACAGGGAAGAAAATGTGCTCAATTTAAGTGTGCATCTATTCTCATTCATTCAAGTGTTCTTAATTTAAACTCAAGTATGTAGAGGACGCCGTCCCCCCGCCTCCCTCACCCATGTACCATCCAACCTGTCTCCCTCCCTGCTGTCAGTTCCTCCATCCCTCCATATGTCACTTCTTCTTGCACTATATCTAAATATATGGTTATTTATGGATCAACTGTTGAGCAAACAACATCTGCCTGATGGACTAATTAGGATTGAAGTGTTTGCTCTCTGCGTGTGCTACACACGCACGCATGCACACGCACACGTGTCCTTCTTAATATTTTTGCTCCAGCTGTAAACCTGACCAATCAGTATTCACCTCCACGCTCTTTCTTTCTTCTCTGGCTCCACATCGCTGCCCTACCGCAGCAGTTTCCAGGCATGGCTCTGTGTGTGTACCCAGAATGAACCAGCTTGGCCCCTCATCGCCTCACCTCTGAACTGAGGTGTTATTTGGCTCCGAGGCCTTTGCTTTCTCCCCACCTCCCCCCTTTGCCCTCATCAAACTGAGCTGCCAGCATAAAACCACTGTGACAGAGGGAGCCATAAACCGCCACCTCTCTCTCTCTCTCTCTCTCTCTCTCTCTCTCTCTCTCTCTCTCTCTCTCTTCTCTCTCTCTCTCTCTCTCTCTCTCTCTCTCTCTCTCTCTCCACCTTTCTCTCCTTCCTCTCTTTGCATCACTTATCCGCCAGCTTTTTTTTTTTTTTTTTTTTTTGCTTCTCCCTCTTTGCCCCCGTAGTCTCACGCCTCAATCCCGCTGTCTACTCGCATTATTTTTTTCACTGCCCACTCATTCTAAGCTGCCACACAGAGTGAGATCAGGAGAGTTTAGAAAGGAAATATGAGAAGGGAGGAAGGAAGGAAGGATGGAAGGAAAAATGTGACAGAGAAAGCACAGAAGGATGAGAGACTGCAAGAAAGGGTTGTAGTAAAAGAAAAACTCTCCATTTATCAACTTTTGTGTTGCTTTGTATCGGCAATTATTGTCTAAAATCAGTTTTCAGTGCTCAGGGTCACACTGGCTCCTTGGCTCTGTATTGCCTGTAGTGTGCTCAGACAGTTTTATTTGTACTGACTCAAGCACACACACACACATACTGTCCACGCACAAACATAAATCCTACTTTTCTTTTTCTACAAAGTAAAAGCCCGATTGCATGCTCTCAGATAAACATTCACAAGTATGAAGTGAATGGATTGGAGCATATGTAATCCATCTTAGGCTGTCTCCTGCAGCCCTCCTACAGCGCCTTAGGTGACGCATCACGCACACACCAACCTCCCTGGAATTCCCTCTAGGCCTCGCCCAAAGTTATGCCGAGCCGAAAAAATGCTCAGCGGGGTGCTGAGAAAGCACAGAGGCCTGCGGAGGCACTAAACATGCTATTTCTCAGCTTTTCAGTGCAGAAGTGTAGAAAAATATGGAAATGTTATATTTGGAAGTTTCTGCATCATGAACTGAAGTTATGCAAAAGTTCAAAAGCAAAATAAACACATATAGTTAATGTCAAACAATGAGCATTGTTTGGTGCATGAACAGGAGCAGCATTATGTATGTACAGTACAGTAGATACATTGAACATATGTACAAGATAAATAAATAAATGCATGGAGTCATATTTACACTGTAGGGTACCAGACTCCAACAACAGAATCACAGATGGAACGTCTATGAAACAAACTGTGGTACAGGATTACAGGTAACTAAGGACTGCTTGACAACGCTAACATTGTTATCGTGGAGAATGATAAATGTTTGTTGTCTCTTTTTCATTTCTTCACTGAGGGCAACAAATGATCATCTTCATTTAGTTTAATCGACCGATTATTAAATGATCGCTCTGTAAATACGTCAGTAAAACTGTTTTTTTTCCTGACCAATAGTCCAAAACTCTAAAAAGGTATTCAGTTTACAGTGACATAAAAAAGAGAAAAGCGCTGGAGACCAGATGATTTTCTTCCGGCTCATCTTTATGCCCTCAGAATGTGTGTGCTGCAAATATGTTTTACACTTTAGTGGTCCAACATTACTATTTGACCCTGTAGAGGCTTCTATGTTTTGTACCTATGGTTGATGGACTACTTATATAACGCCACTCAAAGTGCTTTTACACTATGTATCACATTCACCCATTGACACACATTCATACACTTATGGCATTAGCTGCCATGCAAGGTGCCAACTGCTCATCAGTTTTAGGCTGACCATTCACACACATTCACACACTGATGGCGCAACCTTCCCTGCCCAAGGACACTTCAACATGCAGACTGGAGGAGCCGGGGATCGAACCGAATCAAGCTGCATCTTCTCCACACTGGACGCGGTAATTAGCAGAACATGTCTGACGTCTCCGTCTCTGCATTCCTTCTCTCTCTTCCAGTGCGTCTGCGCTCAAACCGCCTGTCTCTCATAGAGGAGTGCATTGCCAGTTGCCCCACGGCCTACAAGCAGTCCACTACACTACTGCATTTGGCTTCACTTCTCAGAGTGGCAGGTAACTACACACACACACACACACAATCTTTTTTCCAGACAGGTTTGTCATGCGTATGAGGGGAAACATTCAAAGGATAAGTCTCTTCTCTGGTGGTAGTTTCATGATAAAGCTCATCAGATTAAGGGAGAAGGGGCCGCCCACAGGAGGCACAGACGTACCCAGGCATGCATGGGTACATTCAGCAACTGTGTCGACGGTTCTCACACAAGAGGGAAATTCATCTTCACGGGCGGTGTTGCATCTTGCAAGCAAAAATCCACACTTAAGCACACATACACCCCGAAGGAGGGAACAAATTTCACTCCCCAGACGCGTCACTTTGTGTGCTCCCTAAACCCTTTTTCTGCTCTCAGGTTTCACGGAGTTATAACAGCCAGGGATGGGTTCAGTACGAGGCCATTAAATCAAATGTGTGCACACACATTTGGAAACTACATCAAATTACATCAACATCCTCTTTGTGTATTTTTTGTGTAAACGGCACACTAAAGCACAGACTAAGCCAGACTAAGACTAAGTCTAAGACTAAGCTAAACATGCTAAGCTAAAGCTAAACAAACCATATAAGCGTCTTTATCCTTCAAAATCCACTTTTTTCCTGATCATCCTGCTGAGGGGCAGCACCCAGTGCTGGTGAGCACCGCGACAATAGACGACACAGGAGCTAACTAGCTAGCAATTAATGTCGCAATTATCAGTAGTCAGCAGCTTCTGGCAACAAGTTAAGCTGTCTGAGGAATCAGGAAACTCCAAAGCGAAGCAGCTGAAAGACATGTGAAGGAGAACCAGAAAACTTGGGAAGGATGTGCCGTAATATGCTGCAGATTTCCAGCTGACTCGCCCAGCAATGTAATGACCATTGCTGTGTTGTTAATAAAGTTTAAAACGATGGTGGTGGGTATGGGTGGGCTGTGCTGGGAGTTTGGCTGAGAGTTGTACGGTTGCGACATCACAACCTCAAGGAAGTCCTGACGCCACAGTACAGTTTTCTGAATACTGGCTCTGTGCGTTTCTCTGTGGACTCTGTGCTTTGATGGAAAAGGAAAAGGAAATCTCACTTTTTACACGATGGGACCTTTTAATATGCCAACCGTGTGTTTGTCGATTCCAGCAAACATCTCAGTCAGAGTTTGACTGTCACATTTAATGACTAGAACTGTAAAATTTGGGCCACATTTTTAACCTGGAAAGTATTTCACAGTATGTTGAGGAAAAGGTGGAATGAAATATTTGTTAGGTTAATTCTCAGTGCACTGTAGAACTTCGGCTCTTTAATCAGCATCCTACACACTCACAAACGTTGCCAGGGAAGCTGCTGATGAGCCTTGTCTGCTTTTTTTTTTTTTAAAAAAGATGTCAGTTCTTTAGCGTTTCTCTCTTTCTGTCATCTCGGGCTCACTTTCTTTAGTGCGAGTGTTTGCATCACTTGTCTTGCGGTAACTCCAAATAGGATTCGCCTATATTTAATGAGCTTTTTTCCCAGGGTTGTTTTATGTTTTAATGCGAGTTTTCATATCTTCAACGAGGGATTACGAAACCGCAGAACAGTATCGCTGCAAACGCACACGGCAGCCAGCTGGTGAGCGGCACAATCGCATGAAACACATGAGTGATGCTGGCTGCATTTTTTGAATTCCTAGATAAAATTCATGAAAACGCTCATATTTTGTATACTGGGAGCCCTCCAACCACCCACAGCCACCACATTCAACTGACAGCATGTGGGAAAGTTTAAGATGTCACCCTGTTACTTCTTGTCCTCCAAAATAACATGAACATCGCCGTCTTTCCCTCTCTGTATCTCCGCGTTGCTTTCATCTTTTTTCTCTTCAAGAACATGAGTTTGACTCTTCTGTGTCTGTCTGTCTGTCCTTGTCTGTTGCTTTCCTCTCTCTTCTGCTGTCCTTCATCTCGACTGGTAGCACATTCTGTCTTCTCTCTCTCTAACTCTCTCTCTCTCTCGTCTCTGAGGCATGTCGCCAGCCAAAGGAAACCTGCTAACCGGCCTTGTGGCATTTTCTGTGTCTCTTCTCCTCACATTCAGTCAGCAGGCAGCTCTCACTGTGTGGCTTCTGAAAGAAAAGAGGCAGGGGGAGATGAGAAGAGGAATAAACAAATTTTTAAATAAATAAATGCAGGGGGGAGGCTTTTGAAGGGCGCACAGCTCTGGGGCTCTGTGGTGAATATTTAATGCAGGTATCACCAGCACACCGGTGAAAAAACCCTAAGGGTTTAGGTGCTGCCTCAGTCTACGGAAATGCTCCGCAAATCTCAAGTCTTATGGGGTAGAAGTAAGGGAAAAAAAAGCTTGTTTTTGTCTAGGTGATTATATTCCAAATGAGAATGAAGTTGTGCTGACCTGGAAAGGATCCTGGTGATCCAGTGAAGAGGTTCACGATTGTGTGTAAAGCATATTAACGTGAGGATTTTCTGTTTGTTTGTCTGACATCTCGAACCTTTTTCATGCCGTCCTTTGATTGGCCCATCAGGATGCCTGATTTAGATTGGTTTGAAATCAATGCCAGAGAATGTCTTCATAACCACACACCCGAATGCAGACACACACGCGTAAACAAACCTCTATATTGAGGTTTTTGAAGACACCCTTTCACCAGTCACCCAGAAAATATTTGACCAACACCTCTTTTCCTTCTTCTAAGTAATCCATCACTCACTGTGCACACACACACACACACACACACACACACACACACACACACACACACACACACTCAGAGCAATCCAGCTCCATTGCATTTCTTCATCTCAGCCTGCCTTCTTTGATCTTCAGTGTACAGGTTTGTTCAAAAGTCCTGTTTCTGCTTCTGCCTCTTTTGATCGTCCGGTCCTCTCTTTTTTTTGTTGTTTATTGAGCTTAGACAGAGATCAAAGGTTGTCCCGAGCCGCCACATGAATGTTAACACCCCCGACCAATCCCACAAACACTAAGATATCAAACCGAGATTTATTCCTGTTTAGCGAAGCTGCAGGAGGGTTTCTTTCTTTCTTTATTTATTTTTATATTTCATACTCCCTCTTTGAGATGAGCAGACACGGCAGTAACCTCATTTATGGTAGACGCCAATTAATATGTAGTCTCTGGCTCGGCCTGTGGTGCAGCTAATGCATTTAGACGTCCTTACCTCCCAACCTTGAGTCAGATGGAGATTTAATAAGAGGTTTATTAATCTAGATGTTGTACGTGATATGCAGGATTATGAGATTTGCTGTTTAGTCTCTTAGCTTTGACATGTTGACATTTCTCAAGATTAAAAAAAAAAAAATACTTTTTTAAAAAGACTCACGTTTGTGTGTTGCATCTCCAGAGTTGATGTCTGCTTAAATTAATATCTGTGTGTGTGTGTGTGTGTGTGTGTTTGTGTGTCTAGGAGATGACAAGGCCACACGAAAAGGCCAAGTGCTGACCCTGCTGGCAGAGCAAGCCCTCCAGTGTCGGGACTTCAAGGCCTCCTACATCCACTGTCAGGACCTCATGGCTGCAGGTATGTAGTTTACCGTGAACCGGACTGAACCCTCTGGAAAAGCTAATGCAGAGCTCACCTTGCCGTCTGTCTGTCCTCATTATGTGAGGGAAACATTTTCTCAGACTGGAAATGAATAAATAATTTTGAATTTGCGTGTATTCATCAATCTACGATAGGATGTCGCAGCTAGGTTACATAGCTGCTGGTACTGAATAAGATGGTGTCCTTGTGTAAACACGATTGGCTGAAGAATGTTGGTCATGATAAAAGTGTTATTTTATTTTTAAAGGTGACATCTCGGGAAGTCTTATAGTCCATGTAAAGGACGTCAAAATACATTAAATATGTTGGAAAATAGTTGCTGAAAACTTGTGAAAAGACTTTGAATGATACATTGCTGAAATGTGGAATTAGAGGTTCAAACAGTTTTTCACCAGTTTTCAGTCCACGATTTTGTGGGCGGTCCTAAAGGGTGGCTTGATGACACGTTGAGGCCACTCTGAGCAGACCCCTGCACCCTGAGAGGTAGAGATTAATTTGTCTCGCTCGAGTGCTTCAAAGTTAGTCATGTCATTTTCTGAACTCATCTGACACATTTCAGTCGCTTCAAAATTGCTGGCTGGCGTGGCTGCAGCACACGCCAGCCCACAGCCCTGAATACTGCTCATTTTTACCTGATTTTGACACTAATTTCACTCAGATTTGGCTGGGTGGTTAATAACACTTTCTTCTTTGATAAACTCAGAACACAAGTTTATTCTTACTTTACGCAAGCTTTAAACAAATTCCCATTCTAGTCTGAAGGTAACAGTACACTTCAGACAGTGCTTTTGACAGATGGTCTGACATCCTCTCTCCATATCTTTCTGACGTTGGATTTTGAGTGTGTTTTTCTGTGACTTATCAAAAATGACAGTTTCACATTCATTCTTTTCAAAATTTCATTTCTTTTGTACAAATGACTGCTGCAATACGATATGCTTTACAGAATAAAAATATTTTACTTTAATAGGCGCATAAACCATTATGCCCACTTAAACAATTATCACATCTCGTCTTGAACAGTTGGAGCAGTTTATTTTTGCGTTTTGACATGGCCCGACAACATTAGATGTTTTGAGCATACCACTGCCTTATCATATAAACAACTCAAAGTATATTCACTGAAATGGCAATTTCATTGATGACATTGCAAAAATACACTTGTCAAAGCTGAAGTAGCAGGGATAAATATTAATTACAAATTAACATGCGGCCTCCACTTCAGTATGAGAGTTTTAGGTAATATGGTTAAAGATATTTCCATAAAACCTGGTTGACCTGATAGTTTGTCTAATGGTTACTTCTTACAGCCCTTCTTGGACAGCCAAAATTGAGTATGAGGGACTTTGTGTCTCCTCATGCATGAGAACAATAATACAGTAAGAATATGATTTTCCAGTTTAGACTGCCCGCTCCTCATATGTACCCTGAAGGGAATTAAAGCGGCCACTGTGGTAATTACTTCTTTCCTATGACCCCGTTTCGCATTACACAACAGAATAATCAGAGTGAGTAGTATTTCACCGAGTCCCCCCACAGTGCTGAGTAACGGGCGACAGCGTGGATGAGAAAAAGGTGTCGGGGAGAAGGAGAAGGCGTAATCAGATAAGCATCGGTGTTCTCCGTCTGTAAGCACAGTGGGAATAATTGAATCTGTTTGTAAGAATGAAGTCAGGACTGCGCGCCGGTTTTTGACTGTGATGAAGCTGGAACAAATGCAGCACGGTTATTACAATGATATTTTCTTCAAGGGGAAACGCGGCTTATACTTAAGTGTGTATTAATATCCCAAGGGCTTGGAAGGTTACTCTTTATTGTATCATCAATATCCTCTGCATCTTTTTGTTCTGCAAAGATTTCATACAGCATGTGTGTGTCGCTCTACCTTTAGGTTCCTTTATGTGTCGGTAGGCCTTCGTTGTCTGTCTGATGGGATTCAGGGTAGATCAGCAGAGACCGAAGGACGTCGATATAAAACTATTTCAGCTCATCTATATAGCTGTGCTTGTGCATGACAACAGTAAATTTGTGTTTTATTTTTGACCTCATATTTTGCATCACCTTTACCGTGTTTTTTTAATTTACTCTTTTCGCTGTAGCTGTTATCTGCTGCGCTCGTTTTCGCTTTAATTTAAACCTGCCCTCTCTTACACCACTTCACCGCACCTCCCACTCCCAATCGCCTTCATCTGCCTTTCCCCCAGGTTATAGTCCAGCGTGGGATGTGTGCAGTCTGCTCGGTCAGTGTGAGGGCTACGGAGACCTGGAGGCCCGTCAGGAACTTTTAGCCTTCTCTCTCACCCACTGTCCTCCAGACAACATTCATGGCCTCCTGGCTGCCTCCAGTGACCTGCAGACTCAGGTCAGTCTTTATTTTCTTTGTGGTTTGACCATAATGGCTTTTAAAAAATAACTAAGACTTATTACTGATAGCAGTGTTTTGTTTTGTGTGAATGCTAAGCTCTTGGTCTAACCTAACGTATCCAAATTCAGCATAGTTAATGCATCCTGGTGGCACGGTGGTGAGTGTGGTTAGCCAAAGACATGCACTAAACAGGTTAATTGGTGACTCTAAATTGGCCGTAGGTGTCAATGTGAGTGCCTGCCTCTCGCCCAAAGTTAGTTGGGACAGGCTACAGCCCCACCGTGACCCTGACAAGGATAAGTGGTTACAGATAACGGATGGATGAAGCTAATCAGGACCAATAAGCAGTAGTTTCCGAGAAGAAGTGATTAGTTGATTGGCTAAAAGAAGCAGAGCAGTAGACAAATCAGTGGAACATTTTTTCTTAACAATAACCTTCATATTAGCAAATACAGGCTGAGGGCTAAAAAATATTGGGATAACGCAGCTAAGATCCCTCTTCAGAGGTTGAGATCCTGTAACAGGCTTCACAAGATGATAAAAAATGTAGGAAAGACATTTGTTCTACAAAAATTACATTTGTTGTCTTTTTATTTTTCTCTAATGAAAAGGAATATTTGACATCTAAAGGCTTTCAGATTTTATTCAGACGAAACATGAAACGCCATCACTGTTCTCACAGTGGATTGTAATATTCAGCCCGCGAAGTGACGAGTAGTCTTTGCTGCGTTTTTTTTAAGCGTTACGAGCCAAAAGCAGGAAACCGGTGCTGCAGAAAAATGAAGCTTTTAGTGCTTTTAGTGCCAGTTCTCTTTTTCTCTTTGACTACTACTCTCTGAAATTTGCCACAAGTGAAGAGGTAGCCAACAAAAAAAAAAAAAAAACTGACTCGAAAAACTAAAATCTTTTAAGAAACACAGTGAAAACTACCTCCTTTCACTTTGTGCTCTCAGCCTTTCAATTAAACCGAATCTTTCTGTCCTCCAGGTGTTGTACCAGGCAGTTAACTATCAAATGGAGCCTGTTATTACCGAGAGTGGACGCGAGGCTGACGAGACAGACTCCGCAAAGGTTTGTGTGTGTGTGTTTCCATACTGTATGTAAACCTCTACGTTTCTTTACATTAAAGCCAGCGTCTGGGCTGGGTTTCTTATCCTCCTCCTGTGTAGGTGTGTCTCTGTCCTTTTGTTTGGTTTGTGTGTTTTCCTATTGCTCCATATTTGATGAGGTGTAAATCTAGTGTTAAGGTTGCTCAGCTCCCTTGGTTTATTTATGCCTCCCCTTCTCCTCCCCTTCAGCACCGCCAGCTTTATGATGCCTTGAGTGGGTGTTAATGTTTCATGACTTGCATCGTATCCCCTTTGTGTGCGGATGGGCGCTCATTTGAAGCTGTCTGTTGTCATTTTATTGCCGTATTGATGTCCCTTCTCCTCACCCGTGTATATTTAAGCCTTAGATGAGTGTGTGTGCACACTCCAGAGGTGCATTTATTTATCTGTGTGTTTGTGGCTTTTTTTTTTTTTTTTTTTTTTAACAAACATCTTGAGTGTTTGGGTTCCTTTCATTTCCTGACCCTCAATCCCCTGCCAAATAAAGTATTGATGAAAGGCACTAAACGATTTGGCCCCGGCCCACTGGCTCTCTAAATTTGGTTTTGATTTCCTTTTCAATAGTGCGGTATCCGACATACCATGGAATCTGGTGGTGCGGTGCAGTTGCTGATTTCAACTGCCTTGTCTCGCCCTGTCCTTCCAAGCATAAAGGAGAAACAAGAGTGGTCACGAATAATGTGAAGAATGTTTCTAGAGCCGGTGTTTATTCTCGAAAGATTTAAGCCCTCGTTAATTTGGCGACACCTGTGGTTTACTGGTGGAAACATCAAATGTAGATTAACGCTACAGGCCCCAGAATTCTAGAGGCTGCAAATCAAACTGTTTATCACTTTAATAAAGAAGTTAGGCAATGATTGACACTTCCCATCATTTCATGAACAGCCATGATCTGATTTTATGCTGCGCACAGCATGAGTCTGCACACAGTGAAAGTCAAAGTAGTTGGTTACCTCACGGAAAAGTTCCAGCCCGTCCCCTGCAGCACTTCGTCTGACAGCTCGCTGCGGCTGCTCCTTCTTGTTCCATTAGTCCCGGCGATATTTCAAACCTATGCCAAAAAAATGACCATTGTCTTGTTACACAGATGCATTTTTTATGAGTGGCAGCGGCGTCAAGCTGGCTGTGACTACCCTACGACTGCTTCAGAATAAACGGCAACTCCTGTTTCGCCTTGGGAAATGTTTGGTTTGCATTAGCAGTAATCTAAAAGTTCACCGTGCTACATTAGTGTGTAATCACCGGAAAACATGTTATGTTATGTTTTTATCACCTCAGAATGAGCTCATTATATCCATAGATATGATCGGACAAAGCTAACACTGGCTCCTGAGAGGGTCTGTGGTGTGTTTCGTGGTGACTGACGTTTCTCATTCACACTATGAAGGAGAGGGAGAGGCGATGGGGTTGCAATCAGCAACTACACTACTAGAAGCCATTAAATCCTCCACGCTGATCCTTTATTACAACATTTTATATATATGGGAACGTCGCCACAGTCAGTAATCCAGTTCGTAATCTTGCAAATATTGCAATACTTTCATCAGTGCTGGATTTTCTTTAAGAAACATGCAATTGTGCTTAAAGAAAAACCTCAGCGTTCACCGTCTTCATGTAACGGATCTGCCCAAACTTACTACTACACAACCAAGGTTCTGTACAAGGACCGGCTCTGTGTCTCATGCGGAGCTGGGAGGCTTTGTGCTGCCTGAACAGAGCATTTTGTAATTCCCTTATGCAATGCACAAACAAACTGACAAAAACATGAAGAGCCCTGCGCTTATTGAAGTGCTCCTCCCTAGTACCTAATAAAAAAACAGAATACAACCATGTCTGATACCACATTTGGCTAATTTAGCAATACACGTGTAGCAGTCAGAGAACTCCTCTGATGCCGCTTTTTTCAGTTCCAAAAGAAAAATAAATGTTCAGAGGATCCAGTGGTGCTAATGCAGGATGATTTCAAGCCATAAAATCTGTTAAAGTGGATATTACTGCTGACACACCAGACTCACACTCTTGAATAACGTGGCCATCATGTCATTTTTGTTCATCCTGTCACCTCTGTCACCTGCTTTGGCCCCAGGCCTGTGCTCCGTCTGCGGGCTCCCCTGCGGGGACAGCAGGGGACCTGCTGCACAGAACCACAGCTAAGACCATGAAGGTGCTGACCACTACAGGACTGACCACAAAGGCCGTGCTGACCGCAGTGAGCGACCACCGCTGGTGGAAGGAATCCCTCAACTACCTCCGGCCACTGCAAGTAAGAACACTGTGACTGTTTTGTAACCGATGTGATCTGTGGCGAAGTTGGTGACAGTCAGGGGCGATAAAGTTCCCAATGAATTAACTAACTAACTAACTTATGGGTCTAAATGTGTGCAGTCTTTATGTGTTGTCTTTGACTTCAATCAATATATGGATTTATAATTTGTGGATGCATAAACTGCTGTAAAAGGCATGATCAAGCAATAACAAAGCACTGGCTGCAGTGTTCTCTTCATGCTTGTGTGTTTTTTTTTTTTTTTTTTTAACTCTCGTCGGTTCCTGAGCAGCATGGCGTGTGTGTGTTTGACTGTTTGTGCGTGAAAAGACACAGTTTCACGTCTGCCCCTGCCTCCCACACCTCACACACTCGCAGACTTCCTCGTCTAAAAAAAAACAACTGATCAAGAGCTCATCTCTTGCATAATTAATTGGCCCGCCTGTTGAATATTTCAATATGTGGCGGCTTGCCCGGCGGCTGGACCGGCTTGGTGGTTGCCGGGGCGGAGATTGATGGCGTCTCTCCTCTCAGCGATTTCAGGGGCGGCGGCGGCGGCACGTGGTCGCCGAGTTTTTGCGGCGAGAGAGGAAAAAGGCAGAGGATGTGAGCTGTGGGATAGAGAGAGATGACAGTGCTATGGGCATGTTGTGAAAGTTTAATGATGTTTTGATGGCTCCTCAGGGTCACGGCGCAGGAGCCACCAGTCAGGAAGGGGCGTGTGAGAACTCCAACCTGGAGCGTCAAGGCTGTAGCCCCTTTTATCAGGAAGTCATTGATGATCCCTATGTAGACCTGGTGAGTGGCTTAAGACCAGCAGGCCTCATGGCTCATTATTTTTTTTTTCATCTTTCTACATTACAGTTGTCCTTAGTTCTCCTATTTTTGTTGTTTTACTTCAGGCCACCTTCTCAAATTACAACAAAAATGCCTGAGTAGGTTTATAACTTAAGGCATTTAATTTTTTTCTCCTATGACTTCTAAATTCCTTCAAAAACAGTGTTGAGACAAAATGAATATTGATTTCAGGCAAGTAACTTTAATGCCGAAAGCAATTTGGAAGTACTTTACGGTGAAAAGAAGGATAAACTTTAGAATCATGGTATGATAACAGCGAACAAAATTGAGATGTGGTAAAAATATATATATATATATATATATAACACTAGCAGAAGATGTACTGTATGTATTAGATGGAGGAGTAGAGATGAATGTCATAAAAATCCCCCCCCCAAAAAAGGATATCGACAGAAGGAGTTATGGAAGTGGAAAAGAACAAAAGTAAGAAAAGGAGTAGTTTGACCTTTATGCCTAGAAAATGGTCGCCCTGGGCTATGACTGGGCTTTTTACTCAGAGACACAAATCATGTGGATAGCTAAAAGAGTGGACGCGAGGGGAAACGGAGAAGGCCGATACATCTCTCCTCATGACATTTTAATAGGCCTTTCCAAATCCCTTCCTCCGCTCCGTCTCTAGCGTTCATCCATCTTCCATCATCCATCCACCAATAATGGCTCCCCACGTCCATCTGTCTATGAGCGGGCTGATCAATGCGATTGTTTTTTACCTTAACAGTTTTCGATGAAGGAAGTGGGTAGGCAGGAGAGGCTGATTGAGAGAGAAAGAGAGACAAATGCAACAAGACAGAAAGATGGATGGAGCCAGGGCAGCGAAGACAGACAGGAAACGCTGTGTGCTGAAGCGATAGCTCTGAGGTCTGCGAGAGCGCAAACTTCATTGTTCACCTCCGACACTTGAGAAATAACTCGGTCTACAAGAATCCTAGAAATGAATTATCACAAGGGCCCATGTTAAAAGGCTTTATTTGGCACCGAAGTTCATTTGTTTACTCTCCCATCAGTCTGACTCCCTGGGAATTAGGACGCTCCGTCACCTTAATCACGTCTCCCTGTGTCATTTCTGATCTGCTCTCCTTACCGTTGGGATTCCCACGGCACAGCATTATGCACTTATTTATCACACTCTCTCCTCTCTCCGTTCTGTCCTTTAGAGTCAAGATGTGTATTCGTCCTACAAAGACATGCCTCAGGAAAACTTTGCGGAGGTTTTGCTGAGGACTGGCAAGCTGGCTGAGACCAAAACTGAAGGACAAACCCTTTTTCCGGCAACGGAAGGTAAGGCCTCCACATGTCCGGACTCAACCATGTGGATAGTATAGTGTGAGATATCTGGATATTTAACCAAGTTTAACGCTGCCTATATTTCAATTACGGACTGGTAGCCCTCGACTCATTTTAGAAAGAAAATTCCTGCCACATCAGTTGTCATTTGACTTATAGTTTGTGTCAGCTGTCGTGCAGCTCGAGCTCTTCCTCCAGGTGCCTGTTTTTAAATACTAGTGGGGCGGTGTTTTAACATGGCGCCGCTTATAGTCTCTGAGACTGTGCTGTGATCGAAATAACACTGAACTTTGCCGCAGAACAGACACACCATATTGTCTGCATCTTCACGCCATCTGCGGCTCCACGCTTTTTCTTTTTCTTTTTTTTTTTTTTTAACTTTTCCTTTTTTAGTCGCGCTTTCTCCGTTCACAGTAGAGTTGCACAAAGTGAGGCTGCCTTCCTCTTTATTTACACCTCTGATGACCCTTCTTAACCACTGATTGATCCGTACCGAGCAGACTAAGAAGAAAGACTGATATAAACACACGTTCATTCAAACACACACTGCTGGCTCAGCTTTAGGTTGTAGCGCCAGAATGAATTGTGAATTTCACGGTGAGAGCTGCCTGTAGCTGCTTATTGGATCATTTGGGGCAATCAAGTCCCAACTATGCACATTATTTTCAGAAGCTTTTGTAACGCGGGTAAAGTATTTTGTGACTCGTTGCCGGACTGATTTAGCAGCCTCGACCGTAGCCAGCTTCACCTGGATTAATAAGTGCTTCTTTTCTTTTTTTCACTGAAAGAAAGAAAGCAGAAAAGCACTCAGAAAATCTTTTCTGTGATAGATCGAGCGAGTGTTGTGTAACTCCAGCTGTTTCTTAATGCTCAGTCTTAGTGAAGTCGTGATATTTGCCCCGCCCGCTCCTCTCCCCCTCCGTCTAGCCAGGGGAGCCCGTTCGCGGCGGACGAGGGGACAACACGGGGAGAATAGCCTCATATCGATTAATTAATGTATACGCACGTATCCCACGGCAACAGTAAATAATGACGCGTCACCGAGAGAGATAGCATCAAGTCAAAACATCAAGGCCACGCTGCATGATGGATCGCAGCTGCTCGCCAAAATCGATGCCACTTCAAAAATAAAGAGCAAACGTGTCTGCGTGCGCGCGCGTGTGTCCGTACGTGTATGTATGTGTGTCTGAATATTAATGCAGGATGCGAGGCACGCACTTTGACCATACACACACACACACACACACCTCTCTCACGCACTCAATCCAAACTCCCTCACTTGCCGTCATTCAAATGAATATCTCTCTTCTTAAAAGTCACCTTCCCTTTGGAGCTGCCACGGAGCGCGACGTGTCGAGAAAGAGAAAAGCCGGCTCGGACGGCATCGCGTCCGATAACAACCTTCGATTAATGACTCCCGTATCGGGCCGCCACGCCGAAAAAAAAGAGACTCGAAGATGGCCTTTAAGAAAATAAATATATTGATTTTTTTTTTTTTCACCTGGTTCAGATAAGGTGGAGGTAATTAATGATGACACAAGTGGAAAGTGACTCAAAGGGATTGAGCTGAGCAAGATGGCGTAAAGAGACACACGCACGCACGCACATGCAACATCGAGTGCCGCCATTGGCATGTTGGTTGAGGCCATAATCAGTTGTTTTTCACACTGCCTGCACAGGTGATATAGTAATAAGTCACTGTCTCACCGTCCCGCTAACAATTTACCCGATTTAGCTGACACAGGGAGCAGGAGTGTGTGTGCTCTGTGTGTGTGTGTGTGCGTGTATACAGTATGTGTGGACACACACAGAAAGAAAACAATCTCAACGCAGTCACCGCTCTGCGCGTTGTCTCTCGATCACTCTCCCTGTTTTGCACTCTCTCACAAGCAGAAATACTGTATGCTTTTAAGTCAGGGTTATCTATTCTGTGGGTGCGTGCGTGTGTGTGTGTGTGTGTGTGTTTACCCCTCTGGTAATTCCTGTCCCGATGGTATCAGTAGCTTTAGAGAGGCGTGTAATCAGCTCATTCGGAGGTGTAGCTCATTGAAACCCGGGGGGTAGGAGAGGAGGGGAGAGGAAAACGAGAAAAGGAGGAGGGTGGGCGCTCTGCTTAAGAGAGCTGTTATGGCTCTTTAAACCAACGCAACACACACACACACACCAAATCTCCAGCTACACGTGTCAGGTATCGGCCCGTGTGTTCAGTAGTGTGCATTTTGTTCTACAGTATATGTCTCTTTCCCTTTGCCTCTGTTTCTCTCCCAGTGTCCACGCTCTACTTTTCTCTGTCTGTTCCATTTTGTCTTGGGCTCTTATCACCAACACAGGCTTTTGTTCTCCTTGGGTCTGAGACTACAAAGTGATTCTGTCTGCCTCTGCTTTTCTCCGCTCTCTCCCACTGTTTCCTCCGAGTGAGTGAGCGGGTTAGAGAGAGTGATTAAGTAAGGGAGCGTGTGTGTTTACAGTGTTTGGTATTCATCTGGTGAATAGAAGTAGTTTTAATCATAATCGAGTGTGCGAGTGTGTTCCCTCTTGTGGCCTTGAGGCCGAAAAAAAAAAAGTCCATCCCTGTGCTCTGAGCTCTGTCTTGACTCCATATCCCAGCCCTAGGGAGACTAAAAAAAACATGGACTTTGTCCCAAATTCCATATTACATACTAAATGCTGCATGCGGGTCAAAGTCGGAGGTCAGAATTTCCCAGTTGAAATGTCCAACTTTTGACCTCCGAGTGTTTCAGGTGCACGACATCAAATGTGAACAAAAAACATGCCTGACTGTCACAGGCTGATGTTTCTTTGGCAAGTGTACACACAGTTGAACTCTCAGTAGTGCAGCCTTGCAGATAGAAACAAAACCGAGGAGGAAAAATGACAGGGACTAAACTTTATATTTTAGAACGCTTTTATACTTAGAAATGTATCTCCCACTCAATGACCTAATATTGACTCTACCCCCTCCCCTATTTATTGAAAGAAGTGTGTGTGATGTCAGACAGCTGCTTCTTCGTGACAGCGGTGTGGACGGATTTCAGGTAGGAAGTTGAAAAGTACGTGTCAGACTGAGAAAAACACTGAAGAAATGTAAAACAAGCATAGTCAAATCAGTCGGTATATGCGTAGTGAAAATGCTTTGATTGCACACCATTGTTCCGCAAATCCCATAAACAAAGGAAATGGAAGAGGGCTTCACAGCTGCGGATCATTTAAACTCGTTGCATATGTTGGTGATGCAGCTCGAGGAAATGTTTGGATGATTGCAGAAAACAGTTTTTGTTCCCTTTTGTGAGGTTTAATGCCGCATTCATTCATACAATGTCGGCAGAGCAGGAAGAACAGTCTCGAAAAAATCAGCTAATTTAGTTCGAGCCAGCGCCAGTTAAGTTAATGGACCACATTTTCCGTTTTTAAATGTGCTGCGTTAAAGTTGCGTTATTGTCGTATTAGTGCATTGAATTTGCATCGGGTTTTCTTTAGTTTTTCGTTTTTTGGAGCCGCTTTGCCTCCAGTTTGTTGACATTTCTGTATTTTTCACAAAGTTGGAGATGTGATGTGATTCTGAGTTACCACCTGAAGGCTCACGCGAATGGTGTCTCATAATAACAGCCTGAAAGTTATTGACTGAACATAGCTGCAACCGGCTGCAGCTTTCCAAGGTTGCAGTTTGATTTATGTCCATTGGCGCATATTGTATCATTTTATGTAGTACATTAATCTAAGTATGGCATGACAGTGAATATATATTTTGACAAAGCAATCTACTTACTAGCTTTGTTCTAGTCCTTTCAACCACAGTTTTCATCAGCACGTGACATTTATTTTCATTAGAGGGAGACCTGGACCTAGATCTGCAAAAAAAACTGCCGTACCTCAGCAATGTATTTTTCTTATGGAATTGGGAGACAAAAATAGATCTTTAATCAGAAATTGCTTAATCACATCTGACCCGCTCGGCCATATCTGCGGTTCAAACAGACAAGTTGAAACCGGTAAAGCGCGGATCGTTTTTGGATTCACATAATCAAACTCCTATGCCTGTCTTTTCCGTCAGTATGCATAGGCTAATTTGGCATTCGGGGGACTCAACTTTAAAGTGCACTTAGATGAAGTTTGGACTCATCTGGAGAGCACTTATTAGAAGTGGGCATGTACTTACTTTTTGAATAATGAATGCTCTCTGTGCTGGAAACCAATACACGCATGCGTGTGCACGCACGCACGCACGCACACGCGCACAACCGACCCGACATTTGTACACAACATATGCAAAACACGCGCACGCAGACAGGTACACAATAGCCCAGCGAAGAGATGGACAGAATCCCAGAACTGGGGGGGGATTTTTTTAATGATGCTTCTTGACTTTGTCTCCCCCCCCCTTTTCTTCTCGACTCCCTCTATTTTTACCTCCCCTCTCTTTTGTCTGGCCCGCAGAGAGGTGTATTCTGACAGGCACTGTCGTCTGTATTCAACAAACGTGGGGTGAGACTCATCCAAGAGGGGAGGGTTGGTTGTTAATCCTCTGTGCTTTAGTTAAAGTCTTTTTTTTCCACTCCCCCCTCTCTCTCTCTCCATCCCTCCATCCTTTTCCAGTTTTGCTGCAGCTGGCCAACGATGCATTTCCCAGGGACATGATGCTGGCTCTGTCCTACTTACTGGCCCTGCCTCAGGTAGGTGGACACACAGTCTCACACACACATACACACCGAGCTTTATTCTAGCCACTCTTAACAAAGAGTGTGGTTGTATTTTAGTGATGTTTTCACAGATGGAATGAATCCATACAGTATCCTCTGTTGATCCCTTACCTTTCTCGATAAGGTACTGTGGACCCTGTGAATCATCTCTGTGCCGCATCAAAGTCAGGCCAGAGTATCTAAATGACGCATAACGAAGGCAATATGTCACGCAATATGTGTCGTTTCTCAAATAATTTCACAACCCCGCTCGATTCGATCAACAGCCACGCGTCTCTATAAAGAATCTCAACTCAAAATATGTGGCTCCCGTTTAGCTCTCAGCTGTCAGAGGAGCAGTCGGTGTACTTTGATGGCTAAAAAAACTAAATATTAGGCAGAGAGGTTTTCAAGCGGAGGTAATAAAATCCCTCATGAGCCTCCAGCGAAAACACTAAACTGCTGGAGAGGATGTTACATAGATTTCTTGAAGAGCTTGTTAACGGCACTCTGATTCGACATCCTGACGTTACTGACTGCACGAGGTCTGAGTTATTGAATATTGAACTTGTTATTTTGATTTTGAACTGCTTATTTTTCATCATTATGAACTGAACTATGAAAGGCTGCTTTTCTTTCAGTGGACTAAATGTTGGAACAAAGGTTTATTTTCATTTGGTCAATGTTTTTTTTTTTCTTACAGCTTTATTATTCATATCTTTACATCCATCCAATGCAGGTTCTGGATGCCAACAGGTGTTTTGAGAAACAGTGTCACTCTGCCTTGTCGCTCCAGCTGGCTGCCTACTACTACTCCCTGCAGATCTACACCCACCTCACGCCCTGCTTCAAGAACAAGAACCACACTCTCTACCAGGTCAGCACTGAACACCTGTTACGCGTGTGGGCGGTTGCGTGAATGGAGGGTCTTGGGTAGTATGCTGAGGTGGGGAGGTGTCAGAGTTGCCATGCTCCTCCATCCTCCATTTCTTGTTATTCCCACTATAAAACAGACCTTACTGACGCTTGACAACAATGATGAATTCTTTATAGGAGATGCTTTTCTTAACCCCAAAATGCTGTGAATTCCCAACACAGATACACAGATAAATTAAAAATGAAGACACCAAGAAAAAAGATACGATACAGGCAACAAACAGCAGCCATTTGTCACACAGATAGAGAATTAAAAAGAAAAGCTGGAGGATTGATCTGTCTTGAGCAGATGGGTTTTGAAGACGTTGAAACCTAAGAGGCTAAGTACAGCCTGGGAGTGCCGAAGAAAAACGCTGTGTCACCCAAGTCTGTTACTGGAGGAACTAGCAGAGCGAGAGTAGGCAGGTACGGCTTCTGACAATCTAACAAAGTAACAGTGGTTTGAGCCGTGGATCCTTTCAGCGTTACAGCTTAAAAGTCAATGTGAGAGTGAGCAGGAAATACGGAATGACAGTCCGAAATGACAATGCTAGCTCCTTCTGTCCATGTGTCGAGGAGTCCTTGAGCAAGACACTGACTGCAGCTTCTTAACCCAATGGCCTGGCCAGCTCCTTGCACAGCAGCCCTGCTGCTGTCAGTGTGGGAATGGGTGAATGAAAGGCACAAATTTTAAATGACTTTGCTGATTAAGGCAGGGGATCTTTTATACAACCCTTTAATTACTCTCTCAACATCAGATAACAACAAAGGAGTTTCTATTTATGGCACGAACAACAAAAAAATTGTTTCAAAGCAGGTAGAAAAAGACAGGAAAGAGCAATCATGTCTGGCTTTGTGGAAAGTATAAATGAATGTGGCAACTGCACTGAAACCCAGTCCGTACTATGACTCAGCACAGACTAAAATATGTTTATTCAGGAAATCGTTTTACATCATATAAGACATGAAACATTTAACATACTCCGTATATATATAAGTTCAGCTTCTTAACATCTATATCATTGTTGCTTTCAAGTAGCATTAAAGTTTTTCCACATCCTAACATACCATATACAAAAAAATATTCTATGTATCTATCGTGTGCATCCCTCTGACATATTTAGTAATTTGCAAACTTTTGGCTCTCCCGTATAATTTCAAATAAAGTCGTACTGATCTCAAGTGTTTGATTTAGAGTGTTTGGCTGCACAGCATGACTTTGTTATGGCCGCCCTGCCAGCAGCACAGTGGAATTGAAAAGGCTAAAGCCACATAATAATCCAATGATCCAAGTCATTGTAAATAAGTGTCATTTCTGCGTCGAATTTTATTGTGTTGGAAATAGAATTAATCACATTCTTGGGTTCAAATGCTCACATGCTCATTGGCTTTTTAGACGGGGACCATTGTTGGTGGCAAAGCGGGAATACAAAAGGCATTACAGTGATGTAAGAGGCAGAAAATGAACACAATCAGACATAATTGGACAGACTGGGAAATTAACACCCAGGTTGAAAATAACTATAATTATCCCTTTACTCATAAGAATAGTAATCCATTTATTTATATTTCAATCTAAACTGTGTCTGGACTGTGTCTATGTTTGTGTTTGTGAATGTCTTAGCACATGTGTTTGGGTTAATATGTGTTAAAAATTGATTTTTTTTTGCCCACCAGATGTCTTAATTATAGCAGGCAGACATTTTTGCATAATTGACTCTTAGATTCTTTGGTTAATGCAAAATTTGACCATGTGCAAATTAGCAAATTAAATGTATTTGTCACATGTGTTACATGTATTCTGAAACAGCACAAGCCAGCCCACTACCGTATATTCATTTGTCCTTACTCAGAGAGAGAGAGAGAGAGAGAGAGAGAGAGAGAGAGAGAGAGAGAGAGAGAGAGAGAGAGAGAGAGAGAGAGAGAGAAAGAGAAAGAGAAAGAGAAAGAAAGAGAGAGAAGGGGAAGAAGAGGCTAGTGGAGTGGCGGCAGGGTTTGTCACGGGGTGATTGGTGGAGAATAAGAGAAGAAATGACTCTGACCTTTTCCTTGAGTGGACTGTGGCTCTCATGGGTCTCAGCCCAGTGGAAGAAGGTGGGGTGGAGGGGGAGTCGAGGTAAAATGTTGAAATAGAAGAACGGAAGAGCGAAAGAGGCCAGCGGAAGAAGTGGATAAGTGTGTCCCAGTTGACATTCAAGGTCAGGACTGTGCACAAAAAACACAACACGCTCTCTCGCTCGCACGCACACACACACACACTCCCACCCACGCACGTACGACGACAAGTTATACTCAGCGCTGCACACATAAATGCTCATCGCCACACAGTGACACACACACATCTTCCCCGCATCCTAATGGTAGTAATCACTCCCCGAAACCTCCCGCTGCAAGTGAAGTTCAAGTCCATTAACTTAAAATATACACAGCTTTTCCTCCTCTGCTCTACACTTTGGCGGTCGTACCTTCATTTTTTAGTTCCTTCATTTTTTTCCTTCTTCTAATCTGTCATTTCCTTTGAGTTTTTCCTCTTTAGTTTGTTCTACCAGAGTGTGTGCTTGTTATCGTTGTGTTCCAGGTCTTGCCTTCACTCAGCTCTTATTGATGAGGCGGTGGCAACTTTTACTCTAACGCTGATAGAAGCAAGAGGAAAGAAAACCATTAAACCTTTCTACCTTGATTTCTTCCTTCCACACTCACCATTTTATTTTATTTTTTTTTGCTTCTCTCCTCCAGAATGTGTCCCTCTCCTTTCCTTATGGTTTTTTTTCCCCCCCTCTGTCAGTTAGCTTTAATGAATTGCTTTGTTGGCATGCTCTGTTTTAAAGCATCTCCATGCTTCTCCTTTCTGTCCACATTACGTTGCTCTTCCTGCTATCGTTCCTCCTTCTTTCTACACTCGGTTCAGATTCCCTTTTTTCCCCCCAAAGGCCTGTCCCGCTCTTGTCAAATCTCGGGCCGCTCCGTCCACAATACTATCTTGACAATGCATACTTTATACATTTCTCGCGTGCTTTCTTAAGCTCTCTTGCTTCCTCTTATCTTTTAAGGGCACACATTGTACGGCGCGTGATATTTAATTTCAGATATGTATGACAGGGTGCGTTTATCAGAATTTCTTGCATGCGGCGCTGTGCATCGCAAATTAGTTTGGAGGGAGGAAAACATGTTATATACACAAGCATGTTTTTGTTTTTTTTTATAGATTTCATGTGCACATGTAGCATTGTTTGTGTGCATACTTTGGTGTGTGTGTGTGTGACTGCAGGCTAATGTGTCGGTATGTGTCAGAGTGTTGGATCTGTTTTTTTTTTTGTTTTTTTTTTTTTATGCAACAGCGGGTGGTGTATTTGTGTGTGTTGCGGTGTTTCAAGCTGTCTCCAAGTGTTTCCCACTCTCCACTTGAAGAGCAGTAACACTGTGTCTCAATAACTCTCACACTCTTTCAGTTCTCTTGTCACTATCACATAATTTCATACCCAGGCAATAAGACACCAAACACTCAAGCAAGTCATTCAGTTGCAAATAGAAACACGGCTCTCTGAGGGTTTACTCGTGGTGTTTGATATGTTTTTTAAAGGCTCATTCAAAGCTTATTTCCTCTCTATTCTGTAGATATGAAGGTTTTTGGAAATGAAGCTGCCTGCAAAGAAAACGTTCAAATTTCAGGTGAAGGAAAGACATAATTAAAATTAAATTGACTTCTCAGACCCTGTTGTACAGTCGCAAAACACAACATTTAAACATTAAAAAGAAAACAATGCATTTTACATCCTATAAAAAAATCATGTTAACCGCCCACAGTGCAGTACATACATATTTATTAATGTCCCGTATAATAACACTCAGTGCTGCACTGCCTTATCTAATCAGCACATTCATACAAAAATATTTCTCATCACTTCTTGACATTTCTGCTAATAAAGATACGACTAGGAGTCTGAAGCCACATCCAATAACATCATCACAGCATTGTTGTTAGACACAGTTGCGCTGCTATCGGGGACGTACAGCACATGAAACATTTCCTTTACCTCCAGGTTTCTAAGGATTTCAGCGATACACAAACTGTGTAAAGATCACATCCCAGTTAAATATGCAATATGTCTATGTTTAAATTGCACCATGTAGTTAAGTTACACTTCATTCATTCCTGTGGGGATCATCTGTGTGACCCTGTTATTGTACTGTAACTCTTTAACTAAAACCACAGTGTGGCCCAGGGACCAGTTCAAGAGAGCACACAATTGTGTTTAGACAAAAGTGTCTGAAATAATCTGGGAACAGTTTACTTATTTGCAGCTTGCCTCATTATGACTTCCTGCCTTTTTTGCAGGTGAGACTTTGTAGCGTCGTAGCACTGTTGCCACGTTCTCACATCCCAGAAATCCCCTCCGGTGTGCACAGTGATGTCATAACCAATACGAACCGCCGTCAAAACTATGAAAAGGAGAACCAAGTTGTAATAGATTGAATTTAAAATCTTTTCCACCTCTCTTCCTATTTCGCCTTTAAATACCGTATACTCAAATATATACAGGGACATTACCAACATTTGTGGTTAAGCTGATCCAGTCACTTTTGTTCAGACAGTGGGAAATGAAGCCAGAGAGAGTCTCTCTCATACTTTAGTCCTTGCAGCAAGCAGCAATGCTCGTCTGTGAGCCCTGAAACCATTTGTTCTCCTTCAAATATCGTCTATAAGTCTTTTTAAGGTGTCTTGCATTACTGGTTACAACCGGCATTCAGCTTTTTAACCTATTGAATGTTCTGTTGCCCACTATTGACTTTCAAGCTCTTTAACTGTTACCTTCCCATCCGATTACGGCTCCCAGGCATGACAGAGCAGCACCAGGCTCAATGACATGGAGGCTAGGTTTCCATTATTCCCCAAGGCATAATGAGCCGATTTCCACTTGCTTGCACTGAAAGTTTTCATTATACCCACTAAAGTGCTTGTTTGCGGAATACTGGCGCTCTTTACCGTAATTGTCCTGCTGGTGGTGTTTACACGATATTGCACAAGAGCCCATGTTTATGTAAGTGTTAGGGTCTGATTACCTGTGCTTGTCAGTGTTTTAATGCGGAAGTCTTTCCTTGATTATGTGTGCGAGCATCTATTTCCGTGTGCGCGTGTGGATGTGTGTGCTTAGCGTAATTGTGGCTGTGAATGTGCAGCCACTGTGCAGCAATGTGCTGAGCAAGGAGATTGAGATTTTTCACTCAACCATTTATCTTTGCCTGCAGTCGCCATTCTCTCACTGAATATTGATCATTCACACTCATGGTACACACCCACACACACGCACACACAAACATTAAAGCATCCACAATAGTACTAAAAACACAGAGCGTGACTTTAAGAGTATGTCATGCATAAAAACTGCTTAGCTCCTTGAACGTCTCATTACAACATTTAGATTTATAATAAAAGCCCACAAATCATCGTTAGCTGCTTTACCCTCAGTTCATACACTAATAGATGGAGTCGATGAATCGGAAAGAATATTTTCACCTTTTATTAAGTACATGAAGTATATTTTATAAGTATATAAATTTGTTTTTTTTTTTTTAATTCTGCCTGAAGGGGTGTTTCTTCAGACTGCACAAACTTTACCACCTTTCCTCACCAGATTGCATTAGAGATGAAAGAGTTTTCCTAATAGCGTGAAAATCACTCAATAAAACATCTCTTTACTTACATCTATTGACATTTTTCATCGCCTGCGGCCATTGCAGATGTTTTTCAAGTCATGGCCACAACAGGATTCAAGCTGTCGGTCACAGGAGCTGACCTTGGATGTGCCGGAACACTGCGACAGCTCTCTGTTGTCGAATTGACAGCAATAATGAGCGAGACAGAATAACTTCTCCATCATAGCGGCGAAAGATTTCACCATCCTCTTTTTTTATACAAATTTTGCACTTGTACAAATTGCACCCTTGTACCACAATCATTAGCAGTCTATATTTTACCCATGGGAGCCCTGTAGAGCGGTAGGAGCTGCAGAAAAGGGGCCTATTAGACAAATATGCACTCTAAATGCACTGTTGCAGCTGCCTGGGAATGTTTCAGACTAAGTAGCCTGTAAACCTTTCAATAGATGCACTGGCTTGAACGTGCTAAGTTAATCCTTTCGCTTTCCGTGCCTTTGCAATCTTCTTGGCAGGCTTGTATCTCGCTTGTGATCAGTCCCCTTCATGGCTTCGTGTTATGACCCCGCAGTGCAACCGAGCCTGTTTACGGACTGATTAGTCCTTTCAAACCGGCGCCCAGTCTCTTTCCCCCTTGCGTTCCTCCTAATTATATACGCATACTGTATACACCATTTGTAGAATTGCTGCTAATGAGGCCACTGACTGTATAGCTAAGTGTTAGGCATGGCGTAAACACATCTCATTAAGATCATTACTAGTTTACTCTCTCGAGATGGAAGGCACGTCTGTTTCTCTCTAACCTCTATGTGATCACACACACCACGCAGAGACATGGAGAGACAACGTGTTTAGCAACTAGGTTAGCTGGAATAATTTTTAATGCTTGTGTGTGGCATTTATGACCCGAGGACAACAAGCACACAGTAATATTAGCCCCGTATGGCTTTCGCTTTGCACAGTGGAGTCTTACATTTGTAGATCTAGCGATGAACTGTGTTTACCGACAGCGATTTTCTAAAGCGTTTCTAAGCCGGCACTTACACAGTCGTGTCGGGTTTTTAATGCAGCGCCGCCTGAGAGATTGAAGGTCACGGGCATTCAGTGTTTGTTTTCAACCTTGCCCCTTACGTGCAGATATTTCTCTGGATTCTCTGAATCTGTCAAAGATATTACAGATTGTAGATGAGGAAATCTATCTTTTTTTTTTTTTTTTGCAAGTATGTGTTGAGGAACATTATTCTTAAACTGTTCTGATTGTTTGCCACACATCGTTGCTTGTGAACGAGCATGCTGCTTTTATACCCAGTCGTCATACTGTCAAAATGTTGAGCATCCCACAGCTTTCACAGTCTTCTGTTGCCCCTTTTTGGAATGTGTTGCAGGCGTTAATTTCAGATTGAGTTTATATTTACAAAAAACAAACGTCCCTGGGTGCGGAGGATTTCCAAATCATTGTATTCTGTTTTGGGGATATTAAGATTTAGTTAATCATGACGGAGTTACTATAAAAATATTTTATTTCACATATCTAACCCGACAGCTTTGGGGAAGAAGGCAAAGGGATTTTTTGATGGGCGCTGAGTTGTGACTGATATATAATAACGTGGGAAATTAAGACTGAAAGTGAGAGCAAGCATGGCTGAAGAGATTTGAGACGGAGACGTCAACTTTTTTTAAAAATTATTTTTTATTCTTACACTGTTCCTTCTTAAGCAGCATCACGGGAGAAGAGAGGAGTACAGAGGAAAGAGCCCGTGGCAGTGGTGAAATATCTAAAGACGGAGTTGGAGAGAGCTGGCTTCCTCCCAGCTGTGTAACATCACACATACCACCTTGTGCAATTATATTTTACATACAGTTTATACATTCTTCCCTTTGAAGAAAGCTTTTTAAGATACTTTGAAATTAAATAAGCAAGTAATTAGATAAGATGAAGACAAAAAACGTGGAGTCAGCGTTTATTTAATTTGAAGACTAATTGAGATCGCAAAGAATACTTATTGGAAAGAGGTTAGAGAGAAGGATTTTGGCAATTCAAGAAAGGCTTCTACTTAGGGAGGTAAGGGAGGATATAATAGCAGGATAGCCCAAAGGACAAAGTATTGTGGATGAGTGATGGAGAGAGTGAGAAAGAGAATGCAAACACTATTTCATCATGAAAGCCTTATTTCAATAAAACTCTTCAAACATCTGCCTGTCCATCACAGTTCCAGCAGACTTTCTTCTCTCTCTCTCTGATCTCCTTTGTGTGTCATTCTCCCTCGTCTGAAAAAAGTGTCCAAAATAAAATGCCAGCATTAACAAATACCGTCGCTCTCTCCTCTCCTCTCCTCTCCTCTCCTCTCCTCTCCTCTCCTCCCCACCCTCCTGTCCTGCTTTTGAACTGTGAATCCGCCACCACGGCTGCAGCCAAGGCCACATCTAAAGATACATGCGCATACCGAAGGCAGGAAGACACACACAGACGCACAGACACACCTCTGTTTACAACCTCACACATTTACAGCAGCCATAATTACCTTATGCAAATAAGATCAACAAATAAACCGCCTCATCCTGCTGGGCGACAGCATATAAGATGCCAAAAAACAAATTCAGGAGTTCATTTAATTAGAACAGAGGTGATGAGAGAGATACAGCGTTCACCTACCGTTCCCTGCACATGACACTCTCAATCATAGATGTGTATCCACCGTTGAGTTCCCCAAAGGCCTAAATCAAAGTAGTAATTATGGTTCTTGGTACATTTACCCATATTTTCTTGGCTTGTAGGGAAAAAAGCCCATATTGAGTCGTCTCATCCAACTCTGCTGCAGCAGTCAATCTCTTCCTGGAAGCAAAATTATAGAAGTAAGGCCAGGATAGTTAATCGTACCTTTTCCTGACAATTTTTGAAAATTACAGCCATTTTTGAAAATAGCCTCATTAGTTTGTCACGGCAAAGCACCAAAGACCTGTGAAGTTTTAGGTACCATGCAGTGCAGAGTGTCTGAAGCTGAGCTTGCCACGTAGTTTAATGATAAGCCTTAAGGGCAGTCAGAATATGGTCAAGCCTGGCTTAAACAGCGTAGAGCACCCCCTGTATTGCTCTATGGGTAAAGAGGTAGTCTCTAACATCCTGTTGTTCTCTATGGTGGATTTTATGCTATATGCAGGTAACATACCAGGTAAAGCTAACTTGGCTAAACACAAAAGCAAAGTGCCATTTTATTTCAGAGACCTTCGATAAATGCACATTCCACTGAACACTAAGTGCTTTTCCATCAATTTTGTATGCCTTTTTTCCTTTTTTTGTTTTTCCAAACAACCCCCACCAAAAATCCTTGAAATATCACAAAAAAGTTACGCTCCTTTATACTGATAAAAACAAAGTTTTCAGTCCAGGGTTGGAAGTGCCAGGTTTTAAGTGGATGTTTCCTCAAATAGGCGAAAACAGAGACAGTTGTGATAGTACCTCCTAAAAAACCTTGAACACCCTTGAACCTTGCACTTTACAAAAAGATTTAGAGTGTCATTTTTTCAATTGGGCAAATTGTTTCGAGTAAAGATATAAAAGTATTTTAACCATTAGCATGACTGGCCCAATAGAAACTGCAAGACTGCAAGCCACCTCCTCTGTCATAAGGCAAATACAAGAAACTCTATCTTGTTGGTTATTATTTTCCCAGGTACATTGTTACATTGTATCAGAAAATGGTGCTGGAGATTTCAATAGGAGACGAATAAAGTAAATAAAAACATGCTGCCTCTTGTTAAAGGTCCAGTGTGTAGGATTTAGTGACACCTAGCAGCAAAGTCACAGATTTCAATCAAATGAATCCCCTCCCACGTCACATCGTCTAATTCCAAAATGTAGGAAGTTGTAGTTTGTCTGTTCTGGGCTACTGTAGGAAAATGGTGGTTCAAAATGGCAGACACCATGGAAGAGGACCCGCTCTCACTGTAGAGCTGGTTTTAAGATAACAAAAACACAATGATTAGCAGCTAGCAATTATACACTAATGGAAACATACTAATGAATATTATATTCAATTCACAATAATGCTCCAAAATCTTGCACACTGGACCTTTAAGCATAGCATCATGTTTACCGTACGTAAGTGGAGCAAGTTTAAAAATTAGTAAGCTGGCATGAATTCTTAAAGGTTTAAGTATTTTAACATCACTAGTTAATATATTCAAATCCCTACAGCAGAAGGACAGCAAGTCCAGTTTGTATTTTTATTTTATTCAGAGTCGTTTGCATGATAATTCTCAAGATTACCATTTTAGCACAATGTCTGCTCATATCCTTTTCCCCCTGTGAGGCTACGAGCGTGAAATAACACATTCAGCAGCAGTTTGTGTGTAAAAGTGAGAATTATTCTTCTTTTCATAGGCTGACCCAAAGGAGCTGATTCGATTGGTCACACAGCATGTGTCCGCATATTCAGATTGGCCGGAGGAGCTGCAGAAGTTAATCAACCAGCTACACATGTACAACGAGCGTCTGACGGACTTTACCCAGGCCCAGGTGCTACAGGGGCTGGGCCGCGGAGTGGACGTCCAGCGCTTCAGCTCCGACTCCGACTACAAGAAGGAAACCATCCTTGGCCTCACAGAGTAAGTGAGGAGGAGACTGAAAGGATTATGTTGTCAATGCCAAGTTTCTTAACTGAATGAATAAACTTTGAATTCAGTTATCTGATGGAAATGTAGTTAGATATAATCATAAATACAGTGGGTTTGTAATGTAGTCAATAGGAGTTCACATGAGTGGGAGTGATGGCTCTTTCTGCTTCAATGCGATTGAATCTGATCATTATTTTTCTCCTCTCTGCATGTGTGTCCATTTGCGTCTAGGACACTGGATGACGGCGTGTACAAAATTGCTCTGTCTCTGGCGAAGCGCTACAGTGTTCCTCTGTGGGAGGTCTACATGACTCACCTCGAGTTCCTCTTTACAGATAGCGGGTATGTGCACAAACACACAAATATGAACATGCTGTAACCTCTCCCTGAGCATTTTTCAGCTGATGTTACTCATCCGTGCATTTGAAATGCCCCCTGAAATGCAACGTGTTGCTCCTGTTGGTGCATAGTTATGTATTCCCACACCTAGTAAGTTTAGTCTGTGCACACGTCCTTGTTTTTAAAGTTCTGAAAAGTAAAAAAATATATATATATAAAATAAAAACTCGCCTACATAAAAAGCATACTTGGAACACCCTCGGAGTAAATCAAACATGTTGTGATTTCTTTTTTTTTTTTTTTTTGTCAGTGGGAGAGAGGACATGAGTGTGTCAGAGTCTATTTCCATAATTTATTTGCTCTCTGACTTCATAGCTGGGGATCTGACTAGCTCTGCACCTTCCCTTGTTTTAATAGAATGCCCTTTCAGCAGTCGAGATGCATGTGAGCGTGTGGGAATGCGTGTGGATCTGTGATAAATATCCCCTGTCACATTCTGATATAAGGAAATGGTTTATAGACCCCACTTAACGATAAATTACAACCTATACCTTCTTCAAACCTCAGCCGCAGCTTCTGTTTGTGTGTGTGTGTGTGTGTGAGAGAGTTTCTACCAAGACCTCAACATCATGACAAATGCATGAAGAATATTCATGCTATAATCTTGTCTAGGAGCATCTGCAATATGCATATTGATTTAACGGATGGATGGATACATGAATACAGCAGATGCGGGGGAAACTTAAAGGAAAAGATGCGTGCAGACAGAGACACAGGTTCATGATGAAGTTTAGTCTTTTATTGACCCCGCTAGGGAAATACGTTCTCTGCATTTCACTTATCTTAACAGTTTTTTTTAGCAGCCAGCCACAGTACAGTGCCCTGGGATCAAGTCCAGCTCTGAGGCCAGTACTTTGGTTAAGGGCAATAACAAGAGTCTTCCTAATGCACTGCATTTGTTTTACATTAATTTGGCACCGACATTTATCTAAAGCGGCTTACAATAAGTGGTTTCAAGCTCAAATGTTATTAAATTTGGAAGTGTAGCCCTCCAAATAAATGCATGTTATTGAGCCTGCGGTGAAAGGCAGTGACTCTGATGTCCCGACTTCAGTGGGGAGCTCAGACCACCAATGTAGGGCCAGAAAAGAGAACCTCGACTGAGATGTGAGACTGCAACATTCTCTGAGTGACCAGAGGGCCAAACATCCAGAGGTAAAAGGAGTGCAGTGGTCAGGATGGAGCGTAGGGTTGGACCGTAGCTTGGAGAGAGAAAAGAGATTTTTTTTTTTTTTTTTTTTTGCTCTGTAACCCAGCACCAGCTTCTTGAACTGGATGCAAGCAGGAACAAGGAGTCTGCATAGTGAAAGGAGTGGGAGGAGTAATGCAGGAGAACATTCGAGTAGTTGAACACAAGGTGGGCATTTTGGGTTACCTTCAGAGGTCCGATGGTAGAGGCAGTAGTCCAGGTTGGAGATGAACACCTGGGCAGCCTCCCTAGTGAGGAAGGGGGCAAATCTTCTTGAAGTTGAGAAGAGAAGAAGAGAAAGCTACTGCTGTCATCATCCAGGGTTACCTAGCAAACTTGCTGCGCAAGTTCTTTACTCACAAAAAATTGGGGATATTCAACTTTCGGGTAAATGTAAAAAGTTCATGCCACAGTGATATTTTATCATGAAAGTAGGGCATTAAAGTAGAAGTAGTAGTAAACTATTAGTACTCAAGTTCAACAAAGTTCTGTTGCCGCTGTAGAGATCTGCATCTCTTGAAATGTATGCGCATATGGTAATAATATGTTTAAAAGCTGACAAATGGAAAAATGCATAAATGTGTTTCAGGTCAAATGAGTAGAGAGAGATGCAGAGTATCCAGCGCAGGGTAGAGAAATACCCACAGAATCGGTGCGTGCAGGGAGGGACGGGGGAGGGGAGGACAGGCCGGATGAAGGAGGAGGAAGAGATGGATGGGAGAGCCGGAGTGTCCCTGAGACAGTCCTATTAACACAGACTGAACGCTTTAGAGGAATCAATGCGCTGCTAAACACCACCACCGTCAGCTGTTCTCTCTGCGTGTAGGTCTTTGTAGATGTACTCAGGGGCTCTTTAGGGACATGAATGTCAGCCAGTTTTATTGACATTTTAATGACAACTATTAAACCATTTAAATGACTTTTCCAAAAAACCGAGAGGGTGTTGATGCATTACTCAGAAACCACCTGCCGGTTCAGTAGTACTCCAACGCTGGATACACAATACCCATCCATGTTTTTTTTTTTTTTGTATATTTTCTCCAAATTGATGTTGTTTTCGTTGAAGTTAACTCGATGTCCTGCGAGACAAAATACTGGCAAATAATTCTGCCAAAATATTTGTTGCTTGTCCCAAACTTGTCTGATACCTGCTTGTTTTGCTGGGTTTATCATTGTAGGTCTTTGTGTTTGGATTTGGGTTGATGAATAAAAGGATGAATGAATGGATCTTGGATTACTTAAGGCAGGGTACACGCATGTCGCATCTCTAAGCTCCTCATTTCAGTTACTACCTGCTGCCAGCAGCTGCTGACCGGTTTTCTGCAGCAGTGTTTTTCTACCATGCTGGGAAATAAATAGTAATTTGTGGCACCTTCCTTCCTTTTCTGACTCATCCTCAAGATGTGTTTTGCTTTGAGCCTAATGAGGAATCCTCAGAGACGGAGAAGGCAGCTTTGAATTCTGTGACAGCTTTTTCCAATTGTACATCTGGTGACCTCATCTGGAAAATAAAAAGTTCAAATCATATCAGAACTGTGTAGTGTTAGACAGCACACAGTCGTCACGTTTCGGCTTCCCCACTAAGGTTGTTTTCGTGATTCTGATTCTGCGATTACTGCAGTGCGAGAATCCAAATGTTGGTTGTGAGGACCCCTCAAGTAAACTTAGCTATTCCCTTTTAGAAAACCCTGAACCCCCTTTGCTCTCTCTGTGCCAGGCACTTGCCACTTCAACCTTCCCGGGACCTTGTGGCATGCAAATTATATCATTACTTTAAGAACTGCAGTCACCCCCGCCACAGCAAAGCTCCCTCTCTTCCCCCTGTCACTGCAGTTTCACCTCAGCTGTTTTATTTCTTAAAGGGTTTGTT
Organism: Nibea coibor; assembly: GCA_023373845.1. Classification (NCBI taxonomy): domain Eukaryota; kingdom Metazoa; phylum Chordata; class Actinopteri; family Sciaenidae; genus Nibea; species Nibea coibor. The sequence continues at coordinate 10,126,429 of CM041730.1, forward strand.
CTTTCCTGTCATGTTGCATATTCTGTATTTTGATTTGTTTTTAACAAAATATGAGTTATTAGGAATCACTGTTGATTTCCTTTATCACAGAATTTTCATAAACAAGAGGACTTATTGGCATGCAGCATGCACCAGGATGCCGCAAACTGTCATCTAAGTAAAAATACATGCTGTTGTTTGCATCACAGTGTTCTAGATATACTACATTCAGTTATCTCAAATATTCTCTTGCATTAATTTGCTGCTAGCACGTATCTTGCTGTGTGTTCATTTGAGTGTGCTTGGCATGCTGATGAGCTCTCCTGCTATAAAAATAATAAAAAAAATAAAAAAAAGTACATTTGTGGCATTCATTGCCAATGTGGATCATGCTGTTGCCAGACACAGGTTAGTGTTAGCACACTCTGTGTTCAGTTGAAGTTGTTTTGTGTTGATATTTTGGGATTATTGACACGCTGTCCAGATAAAGTCTGCAAGGTATGAGCCTGGAGCATGACCATGACCTGGAGCACGACTCAAAGCGTGCCTCTCTGAGTCGTGTGAGTACCAGGGAGAGCAGATAAAATACAAGAATTGTAAAAGTTGTACAAATACAACTGCAACCTTTGATTCAGTCATACAAAAAAAAAAGTATTTCTGACTGGGCTATTTTAGACCGGACCTGTATGCCACATTGGCAGTCAGGTTTGACAGGTCAAACACAGCAGTCGCTCCATTTGTGCAACTAGATTCCAATTTAACCTGCTGTTTTTAACTGCCACATGCCACTATTGACTGCCTGTGCTGCTTTTTACCTCCACCATCTCAGCCTTTTTTTGTGCGTTATACAAAGATATCTTTGTATAACCCCTTTTTGGGGAAATCTTATCCTGTATGCTTCAAACAAAATCCCTTTCTGGTCTGAAATGGAACATGGAATCTAAAATAATATTCAGTACTTCTTGACCTGTTTTGCGCTAATTAGCATATTGTTAGCATTTAGCTCCCACCACCTTATGCCTACTGTAAGGACAGCCACAGAGAGCTGCTAGCTTCAAACAACCAGCAACTTCTAATGACAAACCCACAGGCAACGGTCGGCTTTTTAGAGACTTTAGCTCATTGTTTTCAGGGCACACTTTACTGTTTCCTTTCACTCTCTCGTTAGCATTGTTTGTAGACGTAGCAGGCTAGCTTTCAGTAGAAAAGCTCCAGTAAACGCTACATGTCCAGGACCAAGTGGAAAAGTTTGGCTTGCTGGTGAACACGGTGGAGTATTGGCGCTCTATATCAGCTGGATGTGTAAATAGGCAGCTGGAATTCACGGTACTAATTTAAAAGGTGTCAATGTGTCATTTTGGCTTCACAGCTTCTTTCCTGTGTCCCCATGTGGCCTGAAAATCTGTTATTACAGTATGTATGTATGAAGTTATTTCTTCTTTCTTGGTGCAGTTGCTCATACTTACTGCAAAAAATTCTGCTTTGAATGTAGGGCTTGAGTTATGCGTAGCGTATATTGTGTAACTCTTTCCTAAGGATTAAGTGTCTGTGTTTGCAGATGGTGTATGAGGACTTGGTGTTGCATGTTTGGTATGTGTGTAAGTGTGTGATAGGCAGAGAAATATTGCCTCACACACACACAAAACAAAAAGTGATCCTCTATCCTCTAGAAAAGAGTGCCATTGTCCCGCACTAAACTCTACAGTACAAAAACACTTTTACGACCCCCTACCGGACAGTCATTTGTAAACAAATTAGCAGCCCAGCTCGTAAAAAAGCAGAAGAAAATGCAGCTTGCATAAATCCAGACAACAATGATGTGCTGCATAATCATCACTGCTCCGCCAAAGCCCCCCTAGTGTTTAATTCTGGCTGTCAGATTATCATGGCAATTAAATATGCCTCTGAATTTAAGAATACTAGAAGCTTATATTTGTTTGGACATGGTGGAAGAGGCAGCAAACAGAATACAATAATGTAAGACAGGGAAGGAGGGAGGAATGAGACAGGATAGCTTTTAAAAAAAGAGGAATACTCTACTGGATTAAATCGGTTGCTTGCTCCGGCTTTTGAAATGAACAAGAGGAGATTGTAATGAGAAGCTCTTGATGTGGCAGCCACACGAGCACAACAGAGATAGAGTGCGAAATTGTGTTGTGTACAGAGGGAACTACCAAGCGAGCTGCGGTAGACTAGTTCTAAAATCCTGGGTGGACAAACCTGTGCAGAGAAGAGAGGGAAGGTGCTCACAGCATTAGCAAAGAGAGGCACTAAACACTTGCCATTGGGTGGAGAAGAAAGACAAAGAGGAGATGACAACCTGGTTTTGAATAACTACAGTAACGCACGCACATTGATACTGGGCACAATCCACCAATCACAGCTGTCTGTATGTCTCCCTGTGTGTGTTACTGCCAAGAAAAACTCTTAACTCCCCTCAAACAGTCCCTACCTGGACAGGTTATTGTTTCCTTTGCCATTGTTCTCAGTGCTTTCAGTCGCTTTGGAGCTAACGTGATTAAATAGTGAAACATCAGACTTTGATTGGGGCCCGCGAGTGTGTGCGCGCTCTTAGGAGCGAGACAAGAGGAAAAGTGACTGAGGATCTTTACTTAGAATTACTTGTTCTGTTGACTGCGGTCTTATTCGAGCCCCTGTTGTGAGGACGATTAGTGTTATTTACATTATTGAGCTTATTGTCAGCTGCCTCAACACTGCTGCCGCCGTCTATATTTTTTTCATTAGTGAAAGCCTCCCAGCTAGCTCTGATGGAGCGCCCAGAGGAAACATCTTCCTCTTTGATGTTGTCCCGTTCCAGCAGATAAACAGACTTGCTCTCACACTAGCACAGCCACAGATTGCCCAGAGCCCCTCTGCGACTACCAGCAACCAGCTTTCCTTCGCCTATGCCTTTTCAGTCTTTGTATCTTTCCTTGTTTAACCTTTGTTCGCGTCTCTCTGAGGCTCTACCGATTCTCCTCTCTCCGGTGTTTTGCTTGTGTTCTTTTCACTTGTCCTCTCATTCTTCAGACCACCTGCTGCTGTTGCCTTTGAGTTTCGTGGTAAAACATGTTATTTTTGAAAAGAAAAGCAGTGCACAAGTCGTGCGCAACTTGAACAAATTGCTCAATAGGTTTCCACACAGATTCTTTTTTTTTCCCCACATCACGTTCATTCTTTTTTATCTCTTCTCTCTGTCTTCTCCTTTTTCAACAATTTATCCCGGTTCTGCCTGTTTTTATGTTCGCCGCTGACCAAGTTAAATGTATCCTCAGTAGTATAGTATAAAACCCTCATCTGTATCTTTGGTGATAAGCCTGTAAATACTAATTTGCAACCCAATAGTCTCCAGTGTTGGTTGTCTTCCTCCCTTGATTTTTTTTTTTGTTGTTTGTTTTTTGATGAAATTTGGGTGTTTTTTGTCAGTATTGCTGTTTTTCTCTTATCTTTTTCACGCATGGTGGCTACTGCGCCTCATGTGAACATCTTAGATCTTAATTTCTTTTATTTTTTTTCCACCCCTAAACTAACTGTTGTTTCTGATGCCAGAAACTTACTGTAAAATGTTTCACATCCCGTGTATCAATGGATATTTTCCTTAGAGTAGACATATCTCACTCAGCAGGCGTTTAAAACAGCTAAAGTGAAAGCTTTGAACTTGGGATGTGGATTATTGTGGTGTGTTTACATTGGCGTGAAAACTTTACGGATTATTGTAAGGATTATTTTAATTGTTGGTGACAGTTTTATTCTCATGTTTTCCCTTTCCTCCTCTTCATACAGTCTTTCCACCAAGGATATTGAAACCAGGAGTGAGTCCCTCAGTCTGTTTGACACTTTGAAGTGTGACCCTCAGGCCTTTTACAGTCACATGACCAAGTATGTACTTCCCACTGTGGAGGGAACCGACCAGAGCCGCCTGCTCTACTACTACACCTTGCTAGACGCCGCAGGCTGTGAGCCTTACGTCACCACCACCATCAAGCCAGACTCCCACGTTAAACTGCTAAAGAAGCTTCGAGCAGTCGCCAACGGTAAGGCAGAGGGAAAAACTGCTGCATAGTTAGTCGCTATTTTACAGCAAAGAATGTCAAAGGGTTGTTTAAAGGTCCAGTGTGTAACATTTAAGGGGATATATTGGCAGAAATGGATTATAATAAGATATTAGAATGATTATGTTTTTATTACCTTAGAATGGACCTTTTATATCTACAGAGGAAGCGGGTCTTCTTCTGCTGAGTCCGCCATTTTGAACTGCCATCTTTAAAAAAAACACAGTGGATAAACCAAACACAGACTCTAGATAGGACCTTTTCCTATCTAGAGTCTTTCACGTCCACTATAGTTTATCCTTTATGCTTGAAACGGGAGGATAGGGCGAGGTATTCAGTTAGTTACTATCTGCAACTTCACCACTAGATGCCGCTAAATCCTACACACTGCACCTTTAAATGTAACCACTTGAACCAGTGGATGCAACTCGAGCATCTGGCAGGTTCAGTCAGTTTCAAAACATTTCACGTCAATAGTCATGTGATGAAATTATGACTGCAAGCTTGTTACACACATACATCTTGTTCAATCTGCAGGAGGTATATTTCATGATTAATTAGGTTTAAGATTAATTTGGTTGCAGTCGACAATTTTCAACGCTAATTTTGGTACAGAATTGACAAAAGTACCCATTTGCCAATCAGTGAGTGCTGTTTCTGACATTTGAAGGGTTAATGCACTTCTGTTGTTTGTGGAAATTCAGCCCCGAGCCTTCAATGTCAAGAAATCAAGTCCAGTGTTGAAGACTTGAACATAATCCCTCTTGACAAGATTGATGACTCACATCCATTTCTTCTAGCCGGTAGATAAGCTCAAGTCACTGTCATGTAGAATCTAATGTTGAAAAATAAATGTGTGTCAGATTTCTGGCCTCAGATAAACCTCACAAAATCCTTCTATTTCTCTGTTAGTGACAAATGAAATACCCCCAATGACATACCCATACTTCAATTGTACACATATTATCCCAACCTTATCTTGTCCTTTGATATTATTTGCTTTCTCCATCTCTCCACCAGCTCTCATGTTAGTTTTCAAAAGTGAAGTTAACAGAATTGAAGCTAAAACAGCTACCCACAATCCACGTCTTTATTAGCTGTCAATCTACCTAACGCACCAAGCTCCTGAGGCAGCAGCTACATCGCTGTAAAGGTGCTGTTTCCACTTAGATTCTGTGGCAGCACCCTCTCCAAGGACGTCATGTCCAGGTTGTAGCGTGTCACCGGTTCAGCGGTCCGGCTAGAGCGCTCAAACTTTGTTGTGTACGGGTGGAGGTGGTGTCACTTCTCGACGAAGTTCAGTAAAGGTCAGCCAGGTGTCATCTGTGTTTTCACGCCTCACTTCCTCCCTATTCTCCTGATAACACTGCAGATTTTACCGGTGACACGTCTCTGTTTAACACACATACACACACCTTTTGAGTCATCCACATAAGGACTTCGATGCACTAAAAACCCACACTGCCACGGCTATATTTTGGATTTTGCCTTTGCCAACACACAATTACCACATTATTATTATCACGACTGCTTGCAAAGCAACTACTCAAAACGACTTGTAATTTGTGAAAGAGTAGTTCATTTTCAGACAGTGCAGGTTACTTTTTGCGGGAACCATCACTTTTACCAGCTTTAATGACTGCTGGCAGATTTCATCGGCTGTAGCTAACTAGTAAAGCTAACGTTATCTCTGAGTTGAGTCTCTAGTTTTCTTAATGTCTACAGCTGACTTATTTTAAGATGATAACCCTGTAATACAGGTCTCAAATATGCACTTGTACATGCACATGATATCACGTTAACACGATTGAGACTAAATTGAATCTCCAGGGCAAATTGCGCATCCATACAAGCTGAAAATGATCCGCAGAACAGCACCCTTCCTCAGATAACACTATCTCAGTTAATGTTGGCTGAGGTTGTTGGAGTTTTATCTTCCCTAGATCCAGTAAAGAGCATAGTTGCTAGCATTAACCTAAACGCTGATAACAAGTCTTTCCCCCCCACAATCTAATGTAGCTAGTCTGTGTAAAGGCAACATATTTCTTTTAAAATACATTAAATATGTTAGAAAATAGTTGCTGAAAACATGTGAAAAGACTCTGAACGATATATATTACTGAAATGTGGAGTCAGAGGTTAAAACAGTCTTTCACCAGTTTTCAGCCCAGGATTTTGTGGGCGGTCCTAAAGGGTGGCTCGATGACACGCTGAGGCCACCCTGAGCATACCCGTGCTCCCCTAGCAGAGAGATAGAGATTAATTCATCTTGCTCAGAGTGTTTCAAAGTTAGTCATGTCACTTTCTGAACTCATCCGACAAGTTTCAGTTGCCTTAAAATGGCTGCATTCAGCAGTCACGCCCCCAGAATATTCTTATTCTTACTATACACTGACTTTAATGTGCTTCTGGGACTGGGATATCAAGCTTGAAGTCTCTTGTATGAAACAATCTAGTGAGGACATGCCAACACTTACAGCTTACCCTAGAGCAGATACACGCTGTTATATGGTTTCCATACACTTTTGGATTTCATCTCATGTTGTGTAGATCGATTTATCCTCTGCCTGTGATCACTTTGCGGTTCCATTTTACCAAATATCTGACCATCCATTTTCTGTAATGGCTTATCCATATCAGGGCCATGGAAGGCTAGTGGGGTACACCCTGGACAAATCCAGAGTTCATCACCAGGTTGAAACACAAAGACAAACAACCATTCACGCTCACATTCACACCTACAGGCAGTTTCTTTTAATTAATTAACCTATTAAGTTCATGTCTTTGGACTGTGGGAGGAAGCTGGATTGCCTAGAGAGAAAACCCGCACAAATTGAACAATTCTATCACAGACACAGCAACTGCAGCACAAAGTAAGCTAGTGAGATAACTTAGTTTAGGTTAAACAAACTGTCGATTCGATACACATTAACATTCAAACATGCAGTGTATACATGCATACTTCACCACAGGGAGTAATACTCATGTTCTGGCACATATACAAACTCTGTACGTCTCCTTCACACACACACTGTTGAAACTGAACCCACACATTCACACTCTTGTCGCAAAATTGACACACAGGCTGTTGCGGTGTCTCCAGGGCCACCAACTTTCAACACACACACAAACACACACACTCCACAATTACTCACTCTCAGTCCCGAACAGACAAACACAACCATAGACACACTTACGAGGCATTCAGACAGCGTAGAGACAGGTGGTGTGTGTCCAAGATTTATCACAATTTCAGACACAGCACCAGGTGACTGTCTGAGTGGGCTCTCCTGAGGAAGGGGACGAGATGCTGCTGGGGTGGAAGAGACGTAGAGGAGAGAGGAGTACGTGGGGCAGGAGATAGACGGAAAGAGAGTACATGTGTAAGTGCATGTAACTCTTATCAGCAGTTTAAGTGTCCGTCGGGGCCTGTCTGAAAATATTGTATGCGTGCGTGCATGCGTGCGTGTGGGATTCCGAGCAGCATTGACAGAGCCCTCCCCACAGGCAGACCAGTGTTAAATATTTAAAGCCCAGACAGGCTGTGGTGTTGCCACAGTAATGTGTCTGTCTGATAGTGCTGGAGACCAAGAGCACGCCATTCACTGTCACACACACACACACACACACACACACACACAGGGTGCTGCAGTGGTAGGAGATTTGATGCACACGGACAGATCCACAGACAAACTCAACACCTTTGCATGCAGACTAAGACAGACAGAACCACTTTCACACACACACACACACGCACACACACACACACATACACACTGTGCGTTTCTCTTTCGGTCATGTAATGGAGTATTGAACAACCTCTGCATATGAAATCACAATTTAATTATCCTGCATGGTTTACACACAATATATGTGACCACAGCAGTGTAGTCTGTACTGTATACATAGTATAAAGTGCCTTCAACTAGGCTTCCCTTTTGTAAAGTGCCACTTTCTGAATGGTGAAGTGAAGGTTGAATGCTTCTCACACAGCATTACATTTTGTCTTGGCAGGTAAATATGTGTATATGCACTCTGCATACACAATTCATGCACAAATGTTTTTATGGTTTTAACACACGTCATGTCTCAGTATATTAAAGAGTAGCGAACATTTGTGTGATATATTCCACAAACATAAAGGCTGGCCGCATATAAGGGTTTGCTTTTTTTATTCATGGTAATACCGTGTTAAGCTTTTGAAAAAATGCTTTAGAAAGCGTTTAATGTGTTAGACAGCTTCACAGATTTTCTGCCGTAATTATAAAAACCAAGGCAAAGTGCTACAGGAGGTCATGTGAACAAGGACTATGCCTCCAAGTGTACTTATTTGCGCCGTGCACTGTGAGTTGGGTGAAGTGGAAAATTCACCATTTAGATGTAATCATTATTATTTTAATGTCAAAAATGCATTATACAAATGTCAGCATACATTTAACTCTAGCCAAGTCATCTTACCGGGAATCCTGGTAGCTCACCTGTTTACAAAAGCTGAGTGAAGACAGCGGTTCCAACCTGCAGCCCTTTGCTGCATTTCAGTCACTCTTCAGCTGCTACTATCTACTAAAAGCCCCCAAAATAATCTTTAAAAGGTAATCCTTCTAAATAATAAACTTTCTCTCTTGCAGGTTTGAACTACCGTAAGCTGACAGATGAATCCTTGGATCCACTTGCCACTCTGCAACCAGTCCTGACCAGTCAGAACGTCCTGTCCATCTCCAAACTCGCCAATCGGCTGCCGGTGCCCGGCGGTGGAGGCGCAACAGTCTCTCCCAGTGCGGTCCACGCAGTGTGGCTGCAGAAGCTGTTTTGGAAAGGAGACCCCCAGTTGCTGAAGAGACCCCCGCAGAACGACCAGGACTACCTGCACGCGTACGACACCTGCGGCAAATACCTGGACAGGCTGGTCCCTGCTGACGCTGTCCGCTTCCTGGACAGCATCACCTTCTCGCCCGACGCAGCCGAACACGTGAGCGCGTGCAGTAGAGATGATTTTTCAATGTTTGAACTCTAGCCATGTTTAACATATGAATTACCGTGTAGCAGACAGAACAGAGGAAAAAGTAGTATGACACAGTACAGTGTGAAGGAGCCTCTATTTTCTATAGCCGTCTCAGACAGAAACCGGTGGGAGTTTGGCAGACAGACAATTTGTAATTGCAGCACAGAAGGTGCTGTAGTTGGTTCCAGGCAGCCACCCAGACAGGATTCATATTGTCTAAAAGAAAGGATTGCGGATATTTCCAATCACTACATCAAATTGTCACATTCTTCACTCTCATCTCTTCATCGCCTGACCGCTCGTCTCTCATGCCCTTGGCTCAATTTTTGGAACGTCAAAAACCCTTTCCTAATTTTAAATATATTATTATGTTCACATCCGCACTCTGTCGCCTCAAAGCACATACCAGTCATGATTTATAAAAGAAATTATAAAATTGCACAAGAAATGTCAGCCACATAATTACAGCTCTCTGAAAAATTGCCCCGCAGAGGACTTAAAGTGCCTCAGTGCACCTTATCAATATTAGCCCACTGTTTTCTGTTTTTTATTTTTTTATTTTATTTTATTCTCAGACTTCCACACGGCACCTCCTCCCTCCTCAGACCTTCCCTTTTTCTACCACTTTTGTCTTATGCACCCTCTCGTTCTCCGTGACTCCGCGAGAGCTAATTGATACCTCTCTACTTCAGAGCCAATTAAACTCCAATTCCCAGCAGGCACGGTTTTCCCCACTGTGCTTTTTAACATGCAGATTACTTTTCAGAAACCCACTGTCCGTCGGCTCCTCTATCCGCACCCTCCTTTCTGTATTTTTTCATGGTTTTTTAACCCTCAAAGGGAAAATCTTGACCCTTCTCACTGTTAGGAGTCTATCTAACCTTTCATGTCCCCATTGCCCCCTCATGATAGATTGATCCATTTCCCAGTACGCAAGGGCTGAGAGAGGGATGGCTGGGATCTACCTCCCACTGCATGTAGAGTTTGTAGGAAACCGGAGAGAGTTGGCATTTTTCCCTCTTCTAAAGTATTGATCTTACATAGGATGCATCCCCCCTTGCTCGACCTCCAGCCTGTTTTCAACCCTAAGCCCTTTGGCAGATTCCTATATCTGATTCTATATCTCCTGACGCATAAATGCATGTACACACTTACCCTTTGAAGAAAATTGTATCTGTCAGGAAACACCATTTGAGAGATCAGCGTGTCCTGGCACAGAAAAGTGCTGTCAGTCAGGTATCTAGCAAATGCAAAAGTATGAGTAGCATATGTCTGAGTGTGCAGCTGAGGTAGCTGGAAGTGTGAAGTTGGATGATTTTTAAGTGTCTTCTTGCAGAGCTTGTCAGTGCCCGTGTGTTTCCATGTGAGAGAGTAAAAAGCTCCTATAGCCAAAGGCCTTCTTTTCTCCCCATGAATGGTTAACCTACTCCCACTGAACTGAATCAATTACGCAAGGCTTCCGGCTATGATCTCTCTCTCTTTCTCACACACACATAACACACACACTCCTTACACACATGCTACACAAGCTCCTGATGGTGACTTTGGCACAGATAGATTGGATTATACCTGCCTCCCAACATGTTAGGGTTGAAATTAATGTATATAACGTGTGCACCTCTCGTTCCCTCCTTTTGCTCAATTTGATTTGCTTTCCCGTGTCCCGTCCCTCCTTCTCCTCTTTCTGTTTCCTCCATCCTTTCTGTCCGGTCTCCAGCTGAGCATCCAGGCGAGGTCGGAGGTGATAAAGAGAGCCACCAAAGCCCTACGCCAGCTGGGCGAGAAGAGCAAGAAGAGAGGAGGCGACGGTAGCGGGGAGCAGGAAGGGACGGACCCAGCAGGGATGACTTTTGATGAGGCTATAGCACACCTGCAGCAATCGCAGGCCCACCTGGACACCCTGAGCCATGCCTTCATTCTGTCACTCAAAGACAGCCAGCAGGTAGACCCCATCTGCCAGACACTTAAGCCTTTTTTTATTTTTTAAGAGGCAGAAGTCCTCTTCCTGTTTATTAACAGTTAACAGAACACACAACATAAATGCAAGTACTGTGGACATAGATCGTCCACTGCAGTGAATCACAGTTGTGCTTTAGCATGAACTATGTGTGATCAGTTCAGAGTTTAAAGCCCCATTGTGTAACTTTCCTACCATAAAATAACATTTAAATCACTTTTGAAGCTACACTGACTTATAATCAGCTGAACAGTGTCTCTGCCAATCCTACTATTTATTTCTGATTTTCTTTCTGATGTCCCTCAGCTGCTGCGCATCAACTCACTGTGATATACAGAGTTTCCTGATGGAGTAAAGGAAGCTGCTGTGAACTATAGCATTTAGCTAATGTTAGGTTTGTTTGTTAGCCAGCTGCTCAGAGCATTGGGGGAGTGTTAGTGTTTATAATGCAAGCATTTTGGACCACTGGGAAAAGGAGGTATTCAGGCTTGGGGCACGGAAGAATACTTACAGGGAGCTGAGCTGTTGTCGTGTCAGAACAGGAGCTGGGTAAGCAGGCAATGTTACTGGGCTCAGCAGCTTTTGTGGACATAATGACAGAAGCGAAAAGACTCAAAGAGGACTGGCTTCTATGTCTTGTTTTGTTGCCCTTGCTTGTTGTTTGACTCACTAGTAAGTAATACAATCATAAAAAATACAGTTTTTGTACATAATGCACTTTAAACGGTAAGATGTTGTAAATTATATGCAGTCAATTCTGGTGGATTTAGGCAATAAGCTCATGGAAATTGCATTCAAATTTATACTATATCACTGTTAGAGCCGTTGGACATGTGCTTGCTCACCAAAAATAGACCTTGCTTCAGTAGGTGTATGACCATGACAATACACTGCTCCTAATTTTTGGAAATATTTTAATCCACACACCATAGAAGACATTTTAGTCATTTTTTCTATTCCTAAAAGGGCAAATTTGCACTTTGGATGAAGCTAATGACCTACTCAATGATAAGGTACTGTGACATACTGTAATGCTCAAGGGACACATGGGTAATTGTCATGTCTTTCTTCTTCTTAATTAACAGGTAAATTGAGCCAATAGTCATTCTCCAAAACTCCTTTGATTAAGTGACCCATTCTCAACGTTTGAGACACACACTTGATCACTCGCTTCCTGTTCCCTTGCCTGTTCATGGGGTCACCTTTAGTTGGACATATGGATTGTGTCCGTATTTATGTGTGTTGTATATTTCTGAGATGGTTCTGCCCGACCAAGCTCTTCCCAGCTTCACTGGGACTAGTCAAGGGTATATTAATGTAAATCTTGGAGCTGCTGTTTCAAATGAGCCCTGCCACATGGCCGTATATACAGTATGTACACCATGCTGTATCTAATTAAGCAAAGTCACACTGACTTACCCGGCTATAACCTCCCTGTGACTGTGTGTGTGTGTGTCCATACACAAAATAAATGTGGGGCCGGAGAAAGGGTTGCTATGCGACCATGAGATACCCATGAAAACTGGTCATTTCTGACCCCAACACTGTGAAAATCTACAACATTTAGCCTCTTTTTTTAATCTGCATTTAAAAGCACATGCACTCCGTAATAGGGAAGAAAGATACAAACTTATCTTATACTTATCTGCAGGCTAAAGTCACAGGTACACACACACACACACATACACATCGTTCAGCCCCTACAATGAAACTTCCTTCTACTGGGGCAGGAAGCGATTGCATCCTTGGAGAGAGTAAAAAGGATATAAGAACCAGGAAAGGGCAGATAGGTAGAGAAAGATAGATAGAAGGAGCCCTGTAGGCACTGTTTGGCTATACTGTGGTCATTTATCAAGTGTACGTGACCAGCTGCTGGAAATAATAGTAGATCGTGGAGTTATCTACCACAGGCGCCTTGACCTGCCATGAGGACAGCAAATTACACACTGCGGATATTGTATGTGCTACAATGGTATAGTGTTTTCGAAAGCATTGCTGAGTGTCCAGAGAGTAGCTGTGGAAACATAACCATGCTCTGGACAAATTAGTGTAAGGTAGCATGGGTATGTATTACAACTTTCCCATGATCCTGTGATATCATGTACAATTAATCATATAGAGTACAGTATAAAACCATTCCTGGGATGATTAGGCTTGTGTTGTATCATGCAAAACTAATCCTTTATCTAAAACCTTTATCTTAAGCCACCAGGCAAATATCCTTGCTTCCTTGTCCTTTTCCCTACAACTTTCTTCCCAGCTCTTCCTTCACATCCTGGGTCTGCCTCAGAGTCTTCCTCCTAGCTGCTTATACCCACAAAACCTACAAAAGCTCATCAACAGCCTCCCCCATATCTGCCATTTACTCCTTAAAGGGGCCTTATTATGCTCTTTTCATATTCAGTATTTCTATGCTGAGACTGAAGAGCTTTGCTCCATTCACAGTTCATTCTTATTTATCTTACACCTGCCCTTAATTTAACCACTCAGCTCACCCTCCAAACCCCCAGCCTCCACCCACATCCTATAAGCTCTCTTGCCATTGTGCTTGATGTCACACGACAGCTACAACTTAGATCGGACAAAGGCGAGGTGAATTTAATTAATTTGACTTCATTTACTGTTCATCAGACCACAAATGTGGGGATCGGGCCTCACTGCTCACTGTACAAAAATACAACTTCTCTAACTTTATCCACTGATTTTGGTTAAACTCGATCATTTTTTATGGAGGAGATATTTTCCGGTCTTCCGACTGATGTGACTGATGTCCCTCTGACTAGACTGAACGGGTAGATGGGCACGTCCCTGTAAATTTGAAGGCGTGCTCAGCCGTGCCGTGCTTGAAGCAGATGACCAATTAAAGAACTCTGCAACGATTTTACACCGACGTGTCACGTAAAGTAAAAAAAAAAATGTTGGAAACATTCAGAGCAGTCTGAAACCTGAGATTTCTGCTCATGGGTCTAACTTTTACGCACTCACTTCTCATCTTGAGGCAGATACATTTTTACATATTCTCAAATTTGACTGTATCACCCTCAGCTGCAGAGATCAGAGATCACAGTGAACATTATCTACAAAATGCAGTACCACCCAAATGTTACCCAACCAGTCTTCAGCTAGGCCTCGATGTTCTGCTGATAAATATAACATGAATATCATATATCATGAATACATGATGTCCATATATCAGGAATATTATAGATCGTGAATGAATCTCAGTATCCTGCTAATGAATATTACAAACAGGAGGAGGTGACAAAGGGCACCCTTGTCTGTGACCAGTGCCAACAATGATTGAACTTGACTTGATGCCAAGAATGTCAATGTCCTGCTCAGAGCACGCAGGGAATCGACGAGAGCTCGCTTCCAGCACCTTCCACTGAGCGCGTTGGGTGCAAAGATCATAACCCTTTTCCAGATTTAAAAAGAAGACTGGATTAGCAAATGTCAAACGTATAAACACAAGTGCTTCCCGATCAGCGTCTGTGCTTGTTTCTTGTCTTTCCCCTGGCAAAACAATAAAACTGTGCATCTAGCGTCTTTGAAACCTGTCACAGCCCCAGGTTTTCTTTTCTGTGACTAAATCAGCAAAAAAACATCTACTGTGCTCTTTTTTTTTTCTTTTTTTTTTTTTTTTGCTGATTTAAAACTTCCATTTACCGAGGAGACTCGTCTGTCAGTCAGCCTTGGTAGTCGTGTGTCTCAGCCTCTTGAGAGCCCAAGCACATCAAGTGTGTTGTTGGGTTGCCACAATGACAAGCACCACCCACCTTCAGACCGCTGCTATTTGCAGCTGCTATTGAGATAGAGGCTTTGAACAGGATCTGTTCTGCCTCCATACTCACAACCTTGGTTCTCTCAAAGGTGAGAGTTCTGCCTATGGAGGAATAAAACCAATTATGAGTTTACAAAGAAAACAGAGGGAAAAAAATATCAACAGAACTGAAAACAAACCGGATGCTTATTGATGCTGAAGAGATGTAAAGATAGGGAAATATTATATATAATTATGGTTGTTATTGTTATTGATGTTCTTACATCTGTTTAAACACACACAGACAGACTGACATACCCACATACAAAACCAAATACCACTTCTGATTTTCTAGGTTGAGATTTTCAGCCGTCTTTTATTGAAAAAGAGAAAAACAAGCAAAGCAGAGCAGGACGGTGGAGCAGGATGAGCCGGTTCAGGCCAGTGCTGCCCACTGGGTTAATACCTGTAGAGAACAAAGTGTTCAGCAACAAACTTCACTCACTAAACTTTTGGTTTCCCTCTAGACACCGTGCCTTTATTTTTCTCATCAGTTTCTGTCTTTGAAATATGGCATAATATTAATAATATCATCTCAGGTATCTTTTTTCTGTCATCCCACGACATTATTTACTGTTTGTCTTTTCTGAATATTTTTGCATTTTGAAACGAGGCTGTGAACGTGTATATTGTGAAATCTGCCACCTCATACTTTCTTCTTTTTCCACATCTGGTCAAAATGCACTGCCATAACTCTTGTTTTGCTTCTCTCTTCTAGCACTACAGTCAACTTTATGATCTGTCCAGATCGGAGAGGTCAAAAGTACATGAGCTGGCAGTCACCATGGCAACTGATGGACAGCCCATGGAGCGCATTGGAGAGCTTCTGTGTGTGGCTGTCGGACCTCTAGACCTGTCTGTTAAAACGGTGCTTTGTGACGCAGTGGAGAGGGTTGTGTCCGCGCTCAGGTATCCTCTCTCTCTCTCCCTGTTTGCCCTGTTTCTTCATAACACACACACAGTAGAGCACTCCACACAATCTCTGTGATGGTGAGATCAAGTCAAGCCTTGTCAGTGCACACGGACATAGAAATCTTCCCACAGACAATTTGCTGTACACTTAAAGGAGTTATTCAGCATTTTGGAAAAATGCTCTTTTTCACTGTCTTGCTGAGAGTTAAATGAGAAAATCGATAGCACTCTCATATCTGTGCGTTAACTATGGAGCTGGAGCCAGGAGGTGATAAGGACTGGGATAAAGGGGGAAACTGCTGGCCTTGCTTCTGCTAATGTTCAATAATAAACCTACCAGTTCCACTAAAGCTTAATAATTTACACATTGTTTAAAGAATGTAATTGATATGAAAACAAATCATGAACGCCGTATGTACAGAATGAGCACGGTGACTTCCTGGCGTCTCTTCTACTTCATTTATGCACAAAAAACACCGTTAACACATTAACATTCTAAACAAAGTGACCAAGTTTCTGCTTGTAGTCATAGTTACCGGAGCCCTCACCACTATCCGGCTAAAATCTCAGAACATTTTCTATACCTGCCTCTGAACTTAGTGTTTGTTTTTCTGGCTATCACTGTTGTTTCCACTGGCTTATGAATCATAAATGATGCAGCGCACTTGTAACTCCTCTCTGGTTGTTGTTGTTGTCGTCGCGCCGAGTTGTTCAGAAAATTATTAATAATGATAGGATAGCCCTTGTGCTGTGTGCTAGCAAACACACCACCCACTGTGACAAACCTAACTAAGCCAGAGGAAAATCAAGTTGTCAGGTTAGCACATGTATGGCCCCCCCCCTTATTTTAATCTCTTCTAAATTCGCTGTTGCGTCTTGTCAAACAACATCATCATCTACAAGCATCCCTTTCACACCTGTCCGCTGAGGTTACACACATGCTCGTAAAAATATATGTACGTTAAAAGCAGCGCCTGTATCCACCTCGAAATCGGGCTTTGCGATGTATGTAAAATATTGAAGACCACCCAAATACGCCACTTAACACCTGATCTCTGTCAATTCTTATCAGAACAAATACTGTGCATTGGTCCACTTTGGGCTCAGCGTGTTGGTGGGGAAAAACACTGTCAAAACAAATGCCTGAAGTGTTGAATTGAATCTACAGTAGCTGCCTGTGGGAGTCGGACTCTCTCAGCATTATTGGTGTCTTCCTGCTTCCAGCGTTCCAAAGAAAGGGAGAGATGATTCACTTCAGCATGTCTTGCAAAGCTTTTAGACTTTAGGGCCTTCGAAAAGACTTGGATGTTTGACTTAACACCCCAAAAACAGATTTCCTTAAGAAGAAGAGCTAACCTCACTCTGTCCTTCATGACAGAGCGAGCTCGATTTTACTGACAGGGCCAGATGTCATTGGGCCATCTGATTGGCTTGATAAATGAGTGCCAATCGCCTTGATTATATTCCTGCCTCATTTCCTGGGTTCTTTATGGCTGCTCAATGGCGCATGGTGCAGATAGATGGCACCTGCAATTTACGCACATGCTCGTGCGCACACATGCTTTCACATTTGTAGTTAACTAGACACGAATGCACTATCCCCGCTGAACGCAGCCGCGCACTCTTTTCTTGCACGCGCGCGCTCTTCCCCCTTTCTCTGATTCATTATCTTCTTATAATTAATGCAGCCTAATACAGCTGTTCCCCTCCAGATCTCACTCGGCTCCCGCAGCAACACACACGCGCACACACACACACAGTGTGTGTCCATGCATGCGTGTGTGCGTGCTTGGGGACACACAGCCTCATGTATTCACTGGAGCTTTTTTTTTCCCCCCCTTGAGTGTGTCACTCTTACATATGAATATCCCTTTATGCATTCAAGTATGGCTCTGTGCATGGATGCGTGGGTGTGTGTGTGTGTGTGTGTGTGTTTGTGTGCATCTGTTGTTGCAGGGCTTTCTCGAAGCGTTGTGTTTGGCAGGTATGAATGAGGCGGTCTTGTTTTTGGCTCTCTCGAAGCCTTCAGTCTGGCGCGGCAGGCATACCTGAGCCTCACGCTAATGGCCATCTTTTGTATCTGTCATAACCGCTCTGTGTTTGCGCGTCTTTGAGGAGAAAATGTAAGTGGTAAAATGCAATAAAGAAAAACGCTGCGTCGTCTTTCCACCTTTTGCCAGATCATTTGTATGTTTGTGTGCATTTTCGTGTGTGTGTGTGTGTGTGTGTGTGCATACGCCTTGTCACGTTTTTGTGTGTATGTGTACGCACATGAGCCCAGCAGCAAGGGAGTTGAGTCAGGGGAAATCACCCCCCCTCGCCTTTTTTTTTTTTTTTTTTGCCTTTCTGTCTTTGTGAAAAATGGCCCTCTGCTTGCGACATACAGTACACACACACACACAGATACACCAAACATACACACACTGCAGCAGAACCCATAGCCACACCAGGAAATACTTTAATGATGCTGCAGAAAAGATCACATATTACATTTTTTTTAGGCTCACCTACTGTTATATTATCTCACTTACACCTAATTCAAAAAGAGAAGCCTCTTATCAACATGAGATGATTAAATAATTATATAATCGGGTGAGTTTCACCAACGCAGAGCCTGCAAGCTTGTAATGTCGGAGACGGGTTTAAATGTTTTTCTGTTGCTTCATGTCTCCGGGACTTGAAATCATTTCTTGATGGTTAATTTTTACAAAGCTGCGTTTGCTTCAGACATTTAATCGCTGCCAGACACATTTTTAAGTAACACTTTCCCCGAGAAGAATGCCTTTGATTTGTTTTTTTCTTCTTTTCTGTTGTTGTCCCTCTATATTGTGGTAATTTGAAAATCTTATCCTAATTAGCGTATTATGCAAAACGATTGTGGTGATGTGGTTTTGTTTTTCAGTGGAGACCCAGACGCCCTCACAGATTACCCACAGCCCCTCAGGGTCCTAGAAGCCATGGTGACCGCTGTGCACAACAACGTCCAGAGTGGGTAGGTTATAAACCGTCTATTGATGATGTTTATTGGCGTCCTTAAACAAAATCATCTTCATAAAGCAGAAGGTCAGATCATTTGACCACAAACACATGTACATAATTCAAAATGTATTATTATTTTTTTAATTATACATGCCGCTTCAAAGAGGTTTCTCTTCCTCAGTATTCTCTCTTTACTCTCTCTGCCTCTTTTCAGCTCCATTGAAGGCCTCAAATTAACACCCGCTGAGTGTCAAATGCCACTAAAGTGTCCGTTTGATAGTTGAATCAACAACAGGCACCTGCCAACCTGTCTGGTAGCTCCTTTGAGCTGACAATATTTTGAAAGCACCTGTAATACCCTCGGCAGCTCTTTTGTGACCATCAGCCAAACAAATCAAAGTGAAACAATGGATTTGTGACAAAATGACTCATACTTTTGCCGCCTGTTAGTGGAGTCATGCACATCATTAAAGATCGGATTGGATGCTCTGGATTCGGGCTGCAGATGTCAGTTATTTTCATCACCGTTCCGTCTTTAGATTATTTAAGTGGTTTAGTCTTTAAAATGTCAGAAAATGTCAGAAAAATGTTTCATCACAGTTTCCTAAAGCCTGAGGTGACTTCTTATATTGCACGGCTTTGTTGAATACTTGACTCTGATTGGTTAATTACGGCTTTCTACGGTCTGTCATTTCTCTATAGCAGAGCGCGGCTCAATATAATCAATATTTTGTGCCAAATTATAGATTTTTTTACTAAGTGGCCCTGTAATAAGTGGGGTGGATAGTGGGTAATTCCAGTCCTGCATCACCTTGTCAGGGTTTCAAACTGTCAACAACCGTTTGTTGAACATTATCTTTGACTTATTCTCCATTCCAACCAGCCAACATGGCAGAAATGTAATGGTATTAATAACTGGTATGTTTAAAATATTCTGCAAACATTTATATATTACCTGGTAAATATGCATAGTTCCTTTACAACTGTTCAGCTCTTTTTATTTTGGACCATACTTTATATATATTTATATTGTTTATATTTTTAAATTCTTTATTATTTTTTAGTTTCCCTATATATTTATTTAATGTTTGTTATGAACCAAAAACACCAAGACACATTTCTTGTAGGTGAAAACTTACCTGGCAATAAATCAGACTCTTTGTCAGTTGTAATATAATAAGCATAACTACGCTGATGTATAATCACCTGAAAATAAGAATCATTATGATTTACTTTGCTCAGAATAAGTCCTTTATATATATATCGAACAGTAACAGGTGGGAGGACAGACATTTTTTTTTGTAAAGCAAATTTGATTGAAAAGGCTAAATTAGCAGGCTTGGAAAACATCTGTGTTTCTATGGAAAAACAAAAACACATTTTTGTGCTGGTGAACATGCTTCTTGGCAAGTGTACTGTATGTAATTTATCAGCCTGGAGAAAGATGAGCCAAAAAGAAACCTTAACTCATCAGAACCAGAACCTCTACTCCGTCTCGCTCTTACCTCTCCTCTCTGTCTCTTTATCTCTGCCTCACACCGCCTGTCTTGACTGCTGTCCTTCTCACCCACCCTCCTCTCTCAGCGACAGCACGGTGACTTCAGATGACCTCCTGGCCTGGCTGCATCCATTCTGCGGTGACGCGTCGCTGCCTGTGCGGCCGCGCATCGACGTGCTGCAGATCCTGGAGAGCAACTTCAGCCTCCAAGACAGTGATGTTCGTCTTCTGCTGCTCTACAGAACTCAGGCAGTTCTCAAAGACAGAGAGGTAACTCATAAGTGCAAAGTATACATTAGCTGAGAAACAACTTTAATCTCAAGCACTCTCAAAACAGAACACTGGTGCTTGATCTGAAGGAGGCTTTAGATGGCTTTTCCTTTCTCCAAGGTTATAATATTAAATGCTGGACTAAAGAAATTGATGGATGAAGAGAGTAGAAATAGGGGTAGTGAAGACGCTAAGAGGGTGGATGAATTACTCAGTCATCCCATCATGAAACGTGTGAATCTTCACATATACGTCATTATATAACATTACGGGCTTCGAGCTATAAAAATGTCACTGGTGCACTGCTGAAGTATAATATAGTTACATAGATACAGGCTTATAGTTTATCGCTACTAAAGCTGAGATGGTGATTTTGGTTTATTTCAGCCATGAATTACAAATTAAAAACTACATTGCTTTCTATTTAAATTGTCATTAAAGAAAAATAAAGATAAAAAAATCAAATATTCCTATATATATATAAACTCCTAAAATAAATCTTAGTGTTAAGAATATGATCTACTCCTGCCTTTTCATCATCGCTCATAACAAGCCCTTCTAAAGGCGTTCCAGTCGTCACAGTTGTCGACCTCTGCGAACAGCTGCATATTTATAGAAGCAGTCTGAGTGTAGCAAAGAACGCGATCTTGGAGAATCTGATTCAAAATGGCAGCCGTTCGTCTAAACCCGACGGCACGCGAATGCTTGCGTGTCTTGTCTTTCGCGTGAAATCAGACCTTTTCAAATAATGTGTTTCTCTTCTTGTAATGATGTAAAAAGCTTTTTTTTTGGAAAAAAGATTCACTTCATGCTCACATTTGATGGCACAGAATCAATAGAAATTATAAAGCACACAAAGCTGGATATCTCCAGTTCTTGTGCAGGCTGAGACTATAGCAACACGCCATAACGGTGAATCATTAGTGGAAAATTATTACCTTTAAGTGAATGAGTCTTCAGAAGCTTTAGGAGGTTATTCACAAGTGTAAGTGCCTCGATACAGGATCTTTTAGTCCTCCTAATGGAGATAAATTAGTTTGCTTCTCATAAAAATAAGTGTTCCTTAATGCTCTGTATATGAGCAGTAATGTTTAACACATTGTATGTGCTGTACAGTATCTGGGTTCAAACACGCTGGGTGTTTGCACATGTGGCTCTGCTTATCTCCTCCCTGGTGTAACCTACAATTGAGTAGCTAGTTATTAAGTTTCCTGAATGACTAATTAATGGCCCGGGTTGGTTAATTAATGTGTAAATTTATGCGCGCCGCCGTGGGCCATTGTCAGCGCGCAGGTAGACAGGTGTGTGGGCCAGGACTCTTTAACTAATTGGGTGCACTCCCGACATTTGGCAGGTGTGTGAAACACACACACACATACACACACACACACGAAAGGCAGACACGTACGTGCGCTCTTACGGGAGTGTACATTCAAGGGATCAGTTAATTAATCTTGTTAAAGATTAAGAGCAGGGCTCATTTCAGATGAAGAGCCACTTTCTCTCTCGTCTCTCTTTAAGGCATCCAGAAGATCTTTAAATGCGCGAGCGGGGTGTTTGTGGGCAAATGTCCTTTTAGCTCTGATTAGTCAAAAATTCTGTTGTCGGAAGATTTTTCATATCCACGTCTGTGCTAACACACAAATTCAAAGCCATGAGCAAACACGTTCGAGCACACCCTTTAATTTTTTTTACACTTCATCTCTTAATTGGAGCGACACTTCATTGTCTCCACAATAGTGGCCCAATAATCCCGTTGGCTAGGCCGGTGACTCCCATAAGCAATGCTGGCACTCTCTGCAGCATGCTGGTGCCCCGAGGCTATGCCAGAGACGTGGCGGTGCCCCAGTCTGACCTCATCATGTCGGTTTAGAACCAGAAAGAGAGAGGGGGACGTAGAGAGAGAGGTGGTGCACTCTCCGAAAGAAGGCTGACAGAGATGACAAGCTGCGGGAGAAGGAAGGAAAAGAGTTCGTATTGTTCCCTTTCTTTCCTCCTGGTCCCTTAACTAATCAGCACAACTCCCTTCTAACTGTGTCCCACTGCTACCCGAGAGACACACGCTCACACACACATAAACCACTGTAACCACACACAGACCGCCTGCTGTGATTACCATGACAACTGTGCTGTCAAGACACAGTTTGTGAGTGAAGCTGATATCAGTAGTATGTTTAAGTTTCTCTCATCTTTCCTTTCCCGCTGCTGTCTTGTTTGCTGTTCTGACAAAGGCGCCTGATTAGCACTGTCGCCTGTGATCAAAGGCAGCCGCAAAATATTAATGTAAGTAATGTACTCGCGCGCTCAATGCACTGACAGCCCTTCACTCGCAAATATACAGAAGTTTTCTTG
This sequence comes from Nibea coibor, assembly GCA_023373845.1. Taxonomy (NCBI): domain Eukaryota; kingdom Metazoa; phylum Chordata; class Actinopteri; family Sciaenidae; genus Nibea; species Nibea coibor. Next base: position 10,149,250 of record CM041730.1, read on the forward strand.
CGTTAAAGTGCATGCATATTCAAACACACATGCACAGAAGCACTGCGCGTACACACGTGTCCGCATGTCTTAATTCAGGAAACAAAACAAGGTTGAAGAAAATATAGCTTCAGTCTTAGAAATGAATCTCTCCCATTCGTTCTCTCTCTCTCTCAGAACCAATCAGCTATCATCTGTCTGCATATGAGCGCAGGTACATTTTTAAAAAAGTGAATGAAAAGCCAAATCATCATCAAACCAACAGCCAGACTCTACATGGAAAGACTGTGGTTGGTCAAAACTAGGAGCAGAAAACCAAAACTGTGTCTCTGTCCAACAGATTCATGAGCAGATATCTGCTGATGTGCAAAGTGTGTAACTCCCACCTCTCTTTGTATTCCTCTCAATAACAACGCTAAAATGCCATTGATGAGCCTTTCACAGAACCCCCCGGGACTTCAAAGTTTAGATAATTTCATTTATTTTTGTGTCAAATTCAAAGAAAGTAAACTAATAGTTCAAAGCATTTTTTGAACAAAGTCATTCTATGAATGATCTTGAAATTGAAATGAAATTGGTTTATTGATCCAGAGAGAGCAGATTAGAGGGGGATCAAACTACAGATTGTTACAGTTATTATCCAGGATCTTTGATCTGCTGTTTTTTTGTCGCATTCAGTGTGCTACAAATTGGCCTCTTTAAGTGCGATTGATAAATCACAGACATTACGCTGTATTATATTAATCTTTTTTTCCCCTTGAAAACTGGCAAAAGATTGATGTAGAAATGTGGATGTTACTTAAAAATACAACAAGGGGGGTAAAAGTAATTAGTCGTGGGTTCTAAAAGTGCAGACTATGAATACTAACTAAGGTTTTTGGGTGGAAATGGTGAAGTCACAGAAACAAATAATAAAAGATATAAATAAAGTCAGGGTGGTGTTACTACAGTATCTGCTGAAGTGACCTGACTGCTGACCTTCTGGTAGATGGAACAAACAGAAAGAAACACGATCAACTTAATTTTAGCCAAAAAGTGATATAATTTGCAGTACTTCCTTCTGATATGGATTTCTTAAGATTAGGTCTCCTTTGGTTGGAGACCTTCCAGGCACTTGGTCGCCTGCCAGACTGAAATGAACAGAAGCAAATAGGGTCAACTAGAAAAAACAAACAGAATATTTTTTTTTTTTTTTTCGATTACTGATTTTCTAAATTCTTCTCAGACATCACTGTCTCTGCCCAGAAGCAACCAGAATAGTCTGACATTTTGGGAAACATACTTATTTGCTTTCTCTTCAGCAAGTTAAATGAGACGATTGATACCCCTTTCACGTCTGTATGCTAGATATGAAGCTATAGCCATCAACCAGTTAGCTTAGCTCAGGACAAATTAACAAGGAAAAATGGTTAAACAAATAAAATATAGTTGTTGGTAGTAACAACCGTGAACAACAGACAAGAAATGGCTGGATTGCCCTGAGTGGTACGGGTGGTAGAGCCAGGCATTATTCATTGGAGGGGGCGCAAGGTACTGCAACATATGCCTGTGCAAGGGTATTCAAGTAAGTGGGTGCAGAACTGGAGACTACTTTGTAGGCAAGCATTAGCTTGTATCATAGCCACCGTTTCTCCTTCACACTTGGAACGGCACCGGTGTTCAGTTGGTTGCAATCTGCAGCCTCACCATTAGATGTCACCAAATCCTACACGCTAGAGAGTTAAATTGAAGTAAATTAACGACACAGTAAGCTTGGAGTTGCTATTATAACTTTGTCTAATATTGTAGGTCACAGATGTGTGAAGTATGTAACGTGTGTAAGTAATACACCACATACATGCATTTCTTTGTTAGCTGTCCCCGTTACTGTTCATTTTTGTCTGATGAGCGGCCAACAAGCTCTCAGATCTCTGACAACTCTGGCTCGCAGCCTTAGCTAATGCCTGTGCATTACTATCACCAGGAACTAATTAAAAAAAAAAAAAGACTATCCCGTTAAACCTCTAATAACTTTAATTTGAATTCAGGGTACAGTATCTGTGATTATCGCAGCTGATTTAGCTGAAAGGCTCTCCATCTCTCTCGCTCTTTGTTTTTTCTCAGTCTCCTGATAACCCGGTTGTGTTTGTTTCAGGGCTACATTGTATATTCCTACAGATCTGATTCACTTACTGTGTAATCCTCCATCCTTGCCTCATCGCCTTGCGCGCACACCTCTTTGACAGTATGTCAAGAAATCCTCAGATCCTCACAGTCTGTTAGGATCTGAAAAGTCTTGTTGTCTTTTCACATAGGCTGTCCAAGCCGCCTCCTCCCCCATGCCTTGCCTTTGTTTCTGTTCCATACATCCTCATCCATAAACAGTGGCGTTTTTATATTATACACCCTAGCAGATAAACGCACATGCAGTCCAGGCGTGCCAGCCTGTGATAGCACCCTACAAGAGCTATTATGATGGATGCTGTTTAGCTCAGTGGTGTCCAGACTGGGTCAGGCCGGGCCATGTCAGTGGAAAGGCCACTGCATGATTCACAGCCACTGCCTCGCACATACTGAGCAATGATGGATCAGAGGGAAACAGAGAAAGAATTAGAGAGAGAGATGGAGAGAGAGAGAGAGGAGGGGGGAATAATGATTGATCAGAGACATACAGAGACAGAGAGAACGACTCAGAGATGATATTAAAATGGAAAAAGAGAAAAACAGGCCACTTACCATTCCGATACATCATCCTTCTTCTGTCCCACAGCATCTCAACACACTGCACTGGAACATACACACACACACACACCTAAAACGGGAGGTATTAACGAGCCCAATTGAAATGCTGACATTTAGGTAGAGGAAGGAGAGGGGGGTCTTACAGCCGAAAAGGGAGGGAGAGAGGGAGGGTATGAGAGGTGAAGCCGGGAATAGATTTTGTGACTTCATTTTGAATGATTAGTCATAACAGCAGGGCGTCCAAATGTCACCACCGTCAAGATTGGAGGGTCTGTTGTGTCTACGCGCGCGCGTGTGTGTGTGTGGCCTTTATGTCACTAATAACAATATACTCAGGGTCGTTTGTTTATAGCATTTCACAGACAAAGAGCTGACACCTGAAAGCGAGCATGTGTGTCTGCAACACATGCATTCTTGTGAATGTATCGCCCCCTCCCCCTCCCCCCTGTTGTGACCTTGAGGTTTTAGTGTATAGATGGTAATTACTGTGCTAAATCCCCACGGCTGTGCTAGCACCGAGGGTTATAACGCGCACGGAGTGAAAGAAGGTGAGCCCAGTCGTTGCATCAAGGTCTTCACCCCCTGTCCACTCTAAATGTTGCAGAGCATAGGGGAAGATCACCTGTATGTGTGTGCGTGCGTGCGTGTGCATGAAAAGTCATCATCTAAGCTAATCAACAGCGATAGCTGATTCATTGTACAAGCCCCCCTTTCTTCCTGTCGGTGTCACGGATCATTTGCTCTAACACATTGTTGTGGTGGTAGTGCTGTTTGGCCTTGCAGTGCGCCGTCTATCTAATATGGATGAACTGAGCCGAGCAGACCAGAGCGCTCTGTGTAGTTGCACTCACACAGCCTCCGGACCCCCGCGCTTTAACCTAGACCGTGCACTTATTTGACTCTCCCAAGGCACATTTTTATTACATTTTTTCCTTCAAAAATTTGTTGAAGATTTGATTTGATTTTGGTTAAACTTTTGAAGAACACTGTGCATTTATTCTCATTTTTGAGTCTTGTTCATGATCAGCTCTCTGCTTTGGACAAATTTGGTTTCATTTACTTTGGACACCATGGGAACGGCATACTATTTCATAAACACATGATAATTCAGACCACTCTGTATACGTACTCCAAACAGCATTAAATCTGTACTCTTCACAAGGCTCGACCCTCTCCAGTTCTTGCATGGCCAACGTCTTTCTTTTTCCTAGTTTTTTCCTAGGTTTCCTGGTTTCTCACTCCGTCTTTGTTTCTCTTTCTGGATGGCGATTCTCATTATGTATGCATCAATTAAGCAGAAAATTACAGGACTCCAGCATTTTTGGACACAATCGAATGGGGAGCGTATGCACGCGTGTTCAAATCTCAAACAGCTATGATCCCATATGCGTTGGAACTCAGTCAACACGCGCACACTGTTTGTGTCACCGCCTGTGTGTGTGCGAGGTTTCTCTTTCAGCGTGCGCGTGCATTTATAAACATGCAACACATCTCCCATTCCACCTGTCATATATTTAAATATTAAGGCGGTTTGAAGTACTCAAAACCATATTGACAAGATGAGCTTCAAACCTTCAAGAATAACAGTGAAGGAAGACAAAAGGAACTGCGCAGATGGATGCCACATAACTGCAGTATTTGTTTCATATGACAGCGATACAAACCGAAACATAAGTGCAGTTTTGTTGGTTGACAGAACAGTGTGTTTGTCTGCGGCTCACCATTGCCCCTGTGGTGCACAAACACACATATTACATATTGACAAATGGACAGATGGGCTGTGTTGAGTTAGAAAAGTTGGAAGAGAACTTCAGGAATTGTCCCTCCAGGGATTGTGTGAGGGGGGGGGGGCAGATCTTTGCAGAGGGGAAGGCCGTGTGGAGAGAAGCTGGACAGCAAAGCTCAGAAAGATTTGTTTGATGAAAGTGAATGAGCCTGGACAGGAGGAGAAGGAGAGAGATAGCAGGCAGAGTGTCTTTCCATGTGGATAAATAATAAATGTGATGGGGTTGAGCAAGCTATCTTGTGGCCACACTCTAATACAACAGGTCAGGGGTCACTGTCGTGATAGCCAAGCCCTAGCTATAATTCCACTTGTTCTGGCAGCTTTTATCTATCCCCCTTGGCTCCTTTGCGAAAATTTTATTTATGCTCCATTTTTAACTCCAGGAGCCAGGAGAGAAGAGCACAGCGCTTTGTCATCTCGGTGGGATCGCTGATGATTCAGTCAAAAAAGAGAAAAAAAGAGAAAAAAACACCTCAGAGGAGGCAGCGCAATAAAATAAACAAGAAAAGAGGGGATGTGGAGCGGGAGACAGACAAGAGGAGAAATAAGGAGGAAAGAGCCTGAGGACAGTTGAAGTGATAGGAGTGGGCAGCGCAGAAGCAGACGAAAAGGAGGGAGCAAAACCTGAGCTGAAGTTGAGGGCTCTCGCGCTCCGTTACGTGTTGTGGCTAGTTCTTTGCTGCCCGCGCTGTAGCACCAGGTAAAGGTTTCACTTCAGCTGGAAATCTTCAGCCTTTGTATATGTGCATCCAAGCCTTAACCACCCTCTCACGTCCACATCTGAAAAATCCTGCTTGAGCTTGTGTTCATTAAGGCATTTAAACACTCATCTTAAGTGTTCTGTGTGTGTGTGTGTGTAAGTGCACACACATCATTTAGTGTCTTCCCTTCTCCTCGGCCTTCCTCACATCTCGAATATTCATCAGCCCCTATACGCATGCATGATTAAGGAGAGCTCGGCACAAATGGGTTTACTATTAAAATATACCGTAAAGGTTGCGAATGATTGCCGCCGATGCCTGCGCGTCAAGACAGTTTCGAGCTGCAAGCTCGTTCTTTCCTCCTCACCTTGATCTCCTCATCCTTTCCTAACCACTCCCCTTCTGTGTCTTGCTAGATGTTCCCTCTCGTATCTACTTCCTCTTCCTCTCTTGAGGCGTGTACTGTCATGTATACTCAGGTGTCATGTTATACAGTGTAGATCTACCCCAGACTACAGGGAGAGAACAAGAAAAAGCATAACAAACAGAGGGAGAGGTTAGAGAAGCTGTATTTGTTTGTCATTGCGCTCATCCTGTCATGTCATGCTTTGCATGCGCAAGGGTGTGTGTGTGTGTGTGTGTGTGTACATTTATTTGTTCTCCACAGGCGTTCGTGTCTTTATTTTTACGCTTACGTTTCCTCTGCATGTTTTATGTGTTGCACTTTCAAGTCGTAATAAACTCCCTAACCCCCACCAGGCCCCGAGGCTTTGCCCTTTTGCTGTTTGCTTCTCTTTGCTCTCATTTTGTCTGAAACCTGTGCTCTCTTATCATCCCCGCTCACTTTCTCAGCATCGCTCATTCTCTCCCACACTCTCCCCCTCTCTCTCCCTCTCCCCCTCCCCCTCCTTGTGAAGTGTGCGACCTCTGCAACTTTATTCTGCCCGTCGCTGGGGACATTAGCCAGAGCGGGTCAATGAATATTGATGAGCTCATTCGGAGCGCACTCAGTAAAGGCCAAACACAGAGATCTTTGGATCCCACGGCTCCACTGGCACTCCCAATCCAATACACTGACATGCTGCATCACCCACATCCTGTGTTCTCCTCTCTCCCCCTCTCAGGTCAAGGACTGCGATAATTGCCAAGTCACAGAGAAGATTATCAGGCAGATTTGTTGATGGGGGCAAAAGTTCACTTGTTTTTAACCAACGGCTCATAGAAAAACAGGAAGAAAGGATGCATCCTTGACTTAATTTGGAAAGGACAGCCTACTGTGTCACATTACCTTTGACTTGATTACCAGATACAGCTTCAGTGCAGATGTTTTGATATAAATATGTTCTCTTAAGATTAAAAAAACTCCAGTAATTCTGGATCAAAGACACCTATGCATCTGTACTGTTGTTGTTCGTAACTGCCTTCCTGATTAATGCATATAGTCAGTAATATGATGACATTACAGACTTTGTAATGATTTTATATGCTTGTAATTGTTGACGTTTATGCAGCATTTTACATGATGGTTTGCTGTCTAAATAATTATTATGGATCATTTCTGTCAACATGTCATGTAAAATTTGCAGTAACCACATTATTGATCTATCACACTTGTTACATTTCCTGCTACAGAGATACAGATACTAGATGCAGCAGTTATGCTACTGATACTCTAATCCAGTGGTCTTCAAAGTGGGGTCTAACAGGGTAAGATAGTCAGCCTAAAGTGGATAAAATGCAGACATTGAAACCTGTAGCTTGCTGGCTAGCCAGAAAACCTCAAACCTTTTTTTCCCGAATTTTGCTGCCTCTGTAGTTACCGCTGTCTGCCTTTCGGGGGCATTATGTATGCAAATTAGAAAACCTTGATGAAATATTCACAAAAAATGGTTCGTATGTTGGCGGGAGAGAGGAGGAGTGGGTCAAGTATCCACCTTTGAAGTACCCGGTCATCTCCAGGCCAACTCCTGGAGGGCTGCGGGCTCACGGGCAAGAAAGAGATTCCAGGATGAAAAGAATCATTTCTCTTGTGGTACTAACATGCCACAACATTTCAGCATCAAGTCATTTACAACAAGTCTTGACAGTCTTTATTGTGAAACCCCCCAAGAAAACGGCTACCTGAAGAAAGACTTGGATGATGGCCAATTTAATTTAGTAAATTGACACCATGAAATGATGATGTTGACTCTGGAGCATTTTCCATGTCATAATATTTAATAAAAAATATGCTATCCTCTATTTATCTTGCTTATTTGATAGAGAGGTGGGATTGATAGTGCTCGCCATCGTGATTGGCACTGGTAATAAGATGTGACTAGTACGAGGGGAGAGCTGTCGAGACGGACAGTGATGGTAACGCTGATCATTAACCTGTCTACCACAGTGTTTGCGTTCAGTGTCACCGAGATGATGATGTGTTCACCACATACTTCAACGAGTCAGTCCCAGGGTCAGCTCTTGTCACCTACCAAGACATGTAGTCTTCCAAGTCTTTAATAACTGGTGTGTAAACGGCGCTTTTGTTGAATATATTGAGTTGTGCTGACCATATGAATTTATGTGTCATGCCTATTGACACATGTACCTGTTTCCGCCTTGAAAAGTGGCAATATAACTGTCCCTTTCCATTACTTAGCTGTTTCATATCAATTCCTTTCCCTCAGTGGCTTTTTTGAAAGCAGTCAATACCAGAAGCCTGATTGAATATCCCCATGGGCTTCTGGTTTTTATCTAAATGTACTTTCAGATTATGTCATGGATAGCAATGTCGGTCTTTTTGGTTGTTGGATCCAGATTGAAATATCAGCAACTGCTGGGCCAGTTTCCATTAAATGTGGTACATTTACTCATGGTTCCCAGAGGATGGATTTCGGTGAATTTGGTGGGCACAACAATAAGGTATGGTGACATAAGATCCTGACATTGACGGGTCCCAGTCATTGACAGTATAAAGAATGGACAAAGCATGATTGAATGCTACCCGAAGGTTTCCAAAGCACCGTTTTGAAGCCCAAAATATACAGTGTTACCGATGTATATAAAGAATGAATGACTTTTTTCATGTAGGGACACCACCAGGTCAAAATTTGTCTAATATTGTTTATGACCAAATCTCTGCTATGTCTGTCTCTAATGACCTTCCCTTCAGCCTCAGCTGGACATTTTATATCTTAGCATGCAAACAAACTTAAATAAATTTGTGAACTTTATACTTATAATCTTCTATACCCTGTAGCTATCCTGTCTTCTACCAGTGTGATCCATTGGCAGTTATAGCCACAGGGTGTTTTGTAAGAGCATACAGAGAGGCTGAGCTGTGACTGTGAACCTCTGATCAGTTATTGATGTTCAAGTGGTAATTATTAAACTTTAACTGAACTTCAGCTTGACCAGCAGCACAGATTGTTACGTCTTATAAGTGCCTTGAGTTGTTGCTCAGACATCCCCTGGTGATTATGAATGATTGAGCTGTTTGCTTTCAACGTTTTCAGACTACAAATATCTCTGGTTTTCCAACATGTTGTTTTGATTAATTATAGCAACGCATACATACGATGTGTAGGCCCAACTGATCAATCACTGTAATCTTCTGAGCTGCTTATGATATACAGGTTCTCGTCTTGGCTGTAATCCATCCAGTCACTAGATGACTGTATAAACAATTACCTCCCCCCTTAAATAAATAGACTTTGATGCTTGGAATAGTCGCCATCTGTTTCACTGAAGGGACTCATGTCAGAAAACTCTTTCAGATTCTTCTAATTTTAGCAGATGACGTCAAAAATTTAGAGTTAGGCCACATCCACTATAAACAACTAGAACTCCTGGACATTGTACGCTGTACCACAGCCATAGCACTTTGTATTTCAGACTGTATTCAGAGATCAATCACAAGTAAGTCTTAATTATGGGCTCTGAGGCTTTGAGGTCAACTGAAACATTGATTGTAACCCTGGTAACACATAGTTTTCTAAATGCAAAATACTTCTTAATATCTTACTGGCACTGGGTGTTTAAACAGCAAATATAACCACTTTCATGTACTAGTAATAAGTTGTATAGCTAATCTGATGAATTATTCAGTGATAGAAACAATCAAAACAGACCTTTATTTATATTCAAGTCATTTGAGTATTTTGGCATCTTGTTCTGCCTTGGTGCATGTAGTTTATTTGAGATTAATGAAAATAAATAACCCCGGTTGTGGTTATTTATTGTGGACTCTAGTGTCTGTTGAACAAATTGGCCATTATTTATATTTGTTTCAACTCAACCTCTTTGACACTGAAAGCCTAATCAGTGCACAATGAGGGTTCTCATTACAAGTGGGGTGAAATTTTTCAAGCAGCCCCCTAATTTGCATATACCAACAGACACTGATCCCAGTTTTCTCATTTAGTATCTTGATTGTATGTTAGTACGATTTCTCAGGGTACATACCAAACACACATAATGGTTATTTTACATCTGTAACCCATATGATTAGACTGTTTTTGTTAATATATGTGAATAAAATTACAAATTTGACGTTTAAACAGTTTAAAAGGCATGTGCCGTATATTAGTTGCCATTTAAACTTTAAAACCACAAAGTGGCAGAAGAAGAACAAGAAATAAAACTACCAATTCATCAGGACACAGTATGAAACGGGCTGTACTTCAATAGAGCTTCATTCACTGAGCATCCTCCAGAGTTGTCTTTCAGCACCATGGACAGCGCTCCTTTACAAGCGACAGTTCCTCATGCATGAGATGAGGCAAAAACACCGGTGGTATGTTGTTACCACACAATAGTAGTAGTGAATGTCAGTCATCAACCTTCACCAGTGTGTGAGTTAGACAGTGTAATTCTGTGGGGGCTTGACCTCGAACATTCACGTTGTATTCTGTAATGTACTCTGGAAAATTTCAAATGACATGAAACGCCAATGAAATGTCCAAAATGGACAAAAAGCTTGATGATTTCTTTTTTTTTTATTTTAATGGGAGGAAAGACATTTTTGTTCTTTATCAATCTTTTGTTTCCCTTTTTATGCCTTTGGACTGTCTTTTCTAACGTGGTTTTGTAGGTTCACATTTGACTTAGCTAGCTGACAAGTCCAAACTGACAGGATCAGTGACACTACTCTATATTTAGCAAAGAGCACATAAACAAACATCAGCCTGAATCCCTTGAATGAGGTTTGAAACATTTTTTTGTCTTTGGCAATAAGAATGCCATAAGAAAATGCAGATGGTAATGTCCTGCTACAGTTTATAATATACCCATCTGTTTTACTTACTGCAAGGAATTTGTAACTGGTCATGAAAAGGGTTGATTTAATTCTGATGCGTCTTTATGACCTACATAAACAAACAAGACCATCATCGAGAAGATTTACTATTTCTATATGGTTGTTTTTAACGCTTGCCAACAGCTCTGATTCGTTTGGATTCTCCTTGTAATGAACGAAACGAGGAAGTGGAAACACAATCTTTTTTTTCCACAGGGGCCACGAAATGAAAGTTCCTTGTAGCCGCTTTTAAGAATTGCTTAAATCACTTGAAGTTTCCTTACAGTATCTGTCCGACTTCATACTAAAGCTTGTGGTGTAACAAGGACCTTAAAATACAGATAAGGTGGCGTGAGCTCAAGCCTCCTATGGACCCTACATCTGCACATTTCTGGCTCCTAGCTGTTGTCGGCACACACCTGCTTGTTGTCTACAAATAAAAATACCTCAAAGCCTAGTTAGGGGCGTCAAATCACACTCGTAATGTTACTCGAGAGGAGTCAGTGTGCAGCAGGGCATTCTTCATTCACCCCGTGTGTGTCTAAAATTATCTGTTACCTTCAAGTGTCACCTGTATGTTGAAAGCAGTTCACATTTAAAAGACGACAGTAGAGCGCTTTGATGTTGGAATATTTATTTTGCGAGAGTTTATTCCTTCAGGAAAGACGGCCGACATATGGAGGAAATTGTTTCACAGTCGTTTATTGAAGCTCTCTTTCAGTGGCATTCAGCTGATTGTTTTTGATTGTGTGCACACACCTGTGTGCCTGTTTGCAAGGTCCTTATTATGTTTCTGTGTGTGTGTGTGTCCTCCTCGAAAAGGAGTGAACGAAGTCTCATGCTAGTAACTCTCAGGAGGAAAAGATGAGTCTACTTTCATCTGTATAACCCTCTCTCTCTCTCACACACACTCTCACTTTCGCACTCACCCTCTCTCACACACATTGCTGCAGTCTTTTATACTTCATCTCCATTTTTATCCTTTGGTGAACTGTGTATGAGTGTGTTTTCACCCACGTGTCTTCAGATGCTTTCTGCTCTGCATCGATTTGCCCCAAAGCGGCTGCCGTCTCACTCTGTCTCTCTTCTACACACTCACACACACGTCCTCTTTCTCCCCCCCGTTTTATTATCATATGCTGATAGCAGGGTTAGACTGCATTGCAGTTTTTAATCAGTGGAGAAGATACCCTGTCTGACTTACACAAGCTGTTTTAGACAAACTACAACACACTGTAATTGCTCTTTGTCCAATGGAGATGTGCACGTGACTGTGCTCTTGTACGGCTTTGTAAGAACTTCAGGAGTGGTGACATTTTGGTCGTTTTAGTTTAAGGTGAAGGAAAGAATTTAATAAATAACCACCCTCAGTGGCACAGCAAAACAAGTGTGTGTGAGATATGGCCATTGTCAATGAGGTAAAGCGTCTTATGGTCACATCGTATTGCTTTCTAAAGCAATAGAGCGTCATGAAATTTCATAACGCCCAATTTCTGAACAAATCACAGCAGTTGGGAAAAACGTAATACCCATTTTCTAGCATCTCTTCACACACATGTACCCTCATCCACTGAGATTTTCACTTTTTCCTGTGTTGAAAAGTAAAAGGTTGTCAAAGAGCAATAATGTAGCTGCTGGTAACTACTAGTTGTCATGTTTCATTTACTTCAGCCTCCCCGTCTGCTTACTTCATTTCCATGCTTTCTTCTCATTTTCCTGTGTCCCTGTGTATCATTTTGCTAAAAGCATGGCTACTTCCAGTCACAGTGGGCGAGTGTGTAGCATGTGGTCGGCATAATTTAACAGCGCCGTATCCTGTGCCAGCAGGAAAAAAAAAAGGAAAAAAAAAGAAGAAGTTGTTCTGAAGCTTGAAATTACAGGCAGCGAGAGGGAGCAGCTTTTTGTTTGTGTGTTTGCTTTCATGCCTGTGTGCTCTCTGTACCACACAAGAGTTTTCGTGAGCTATCATTTTGCTTTTTGTTGGACCATCACTATCAGTGGTCACAACTGGCTTACATAAATCGCTTGGTTGAAATTATGTTTACTGTGTGTGTGCATTCTCACCTGGACCTGCTGATTTTTATATGTACCTACATATGTGTATGTAGGTACACAGTGTTTGTATCACTTATTTTCTTTATTATTTTGTGTTGTTCACATCTGGGAAATAGTACTAATTTGTTCAAAATTGCTTAATAAATAAAGAATAAATTAGGATAAGTACGATATGACAACTAGCGTCGAGGAGACTTTATCAGCTGTACAGTTGCTAGCTAAATGTGTGGCTAGCTACTATAGCTACTTAAATAAGATAAAGATAACGCTAGCTCAATGAGACTTTTCCCTGTCCACACAGTGGATAAATACTACACACTGGGTGTGGGGTTTTTTTGTAACCCAACAACTAATGTAGTTAGTTAATGATATGTCCCATGGCCTTGAAAGTAAGTCAGTCACTACTGGAGGTAACAAGCTAGTCTGTTGGACATGCTAATAATTAGAGCTTACATAAACATGGTTGTATCTGTTCCTCATGGCTGTATCAGACACGTTTGAAACTCTGTCTCAGACACCAGCATGCGCTGTGCTTTGCTCGACGCAGCGAAAAACCATTGTGGCATGGCGCAGCCCATCGAAAATAATGTGTTTCAGAGTGCAGCGCTGCTGTTGCCATGTTGTATCTGAAAGGGCCATTACTTTTTCTCTTGTCTTTTTGGTTTTCAAAAGGTAACAAAAACAACAACATAACCCCCCCCCCCCCCACACACACACACACACAAAATCACCATGTCGACATGTTGTGAAATTCAGAGTTTGACAGGCTTGCTGTGGCTAGTTGCATAACCTGTGATTGTACTGTCATTTAAAAAGTTCTCCTTCAGATGAGGGAGGGGTGATGGGCCATAAAAAACGATAAAGTCCAAATAAAAAATATTGAGTTGATTGAGTTCATAAATTCACTTTGCCATTAGCATTTATCGTGCTGTCTGACTGAGTGATCTTGGAATGGACAGATGGGCAGGAAAGAAATTGAAAGTGTTTGAAAGGGTGATAGATGGAAAAGAGCAAGCATGTACATTAGATGAAAGAGAAAAAAGGTGTAAATATGCAGCGAGGTGGCCAAATATGTACCTGTGGTATATATATATCTAGATTGGCTGACTGACTGAGAGACCGTATGACTTAATTTGTCAGCACTTCTCTGCTAAGTGTTATCATATTGGCTGACAGTCTCGTCCTCTCCCTCCCTCCTCTTCGTGCCCTGATGCCCTCCTGCACTCTGTTCTTTGTACAACACCACAGAGGAAATGTTGATTTTAATCACTAGGCATAATTAATTACCATCCTCGCTTGTTAAGAAAATAAAAGCCTCACAGCCACAGTAATTGGCAGCAATTTAATTTGTGGTCTACTGTAGGTGAGTTCTGATGAGCGTGTGCGCGCAAGCGGGTTTTTCGGAGGTGGGATGTAGGTGTGTAGCTGTACGACTGCGCGTGTGTGTGCAATTTATAATGTGTTTTATATGTGAACATGCAATCACAGTATTACCGGGGAAGCCCAAGGCCTTGCACACCCTTGAATTTTCAAACATAATGAATAAATGTAGCCATAAAACTTTATACAATGCTTCAATAGGGAGACAGTGTTCAGTATTCATAAGACAGTGAGGCAGTAAGAATGATGAACAGGCTTTGGGTTGCAGTTTACATTCAGTGATGGATTTGAGAGCTTTAGATTGCAGCGAGGGCTTTTTACAGGTAGTTAAGATTCCATTTCTGTTTCCCAAATGACCTCCATTTCCAGAGGGTCCTGAGCTTCAGCTTTACTCATTTATTGCTCCATCCCCCATTATAAGGCGCTTCACTACACCACTAAGCATGGATCTGTTGGGCTGCCAGTTACTTGCGTTTGCTGTTACTTATAAATTAGAGGTTTAACAGCACAAGTGTCTCAGACTCAGTAGGAGTTTCAGATGCTTTATGAAGGAAATCAGCCGTGAGAACCGCTTAATTACCTATAATCCATTGCACCTAGTGGTCCATTGGAAGACATTTCTAAGAGCAAGTGGATTATATGGAGCCCCACAACCGACAAAACAAGTAAAACATAGTCTGAAACGTTTTGTCAAGACTGTTGGTTTAATACTGTAAATAAAATAAGGGTAAAAGCACATCTCTTCTTGTCCTTTTAAAGTTAATGAAAAGGAGAAAAGATTGTTTCCTTTTACCAACTTCTACTGTAAGTTATGTAAGCAAGCGAACTTCGTTAGCATTAGCCTGATAGACAAAATGCTTTAGCTACTATTACAAGTTTATGAGTTTATGAAGACATGCTATAAGCAGTAAGCAGTACAGTATATGGATGATTGTGGTATTTTTATGTTATTTAACATTAAGTTATTCAATGATTTAACTAACAGTAATGCCTATTGATGTATTCCATCCTATTTTTGACTTGTCTGATAATCTTTGATGACATTTTGTCAGTTTGAGGGCTCCATTGCACATAAAACTGGTTTGTCCCAGTGCTTTACTCACCTGTTCAGACGATATTAAGACTCGAATTTGCGCATATGTAACCGCGTCGCCGCTTGATTGACAGGTAAGTGCCATTACAGCTGGCTTATTCGAGCACCAAAGCATCATTTGGGCATAAAAAGACATCTCTTATTGTCCTCTTCTTGTCGATATTTAGATTAGCCGGGAGACGGAAGAAATTCTTTATTCTTCTGAAAATTCTTTGTACGGTCATACTGCCATTGTTGTGGCAATCCACAGACCCATGTCCCTCAAACATGTTTTTAGGGAAGGAACTCGAAATGCGAGACTTCATTCACTTTTGCCTCTACAATGATCTACACAGCATAAAACAACTCACCTGCAGCGCTCCACTGCTGCTCTGCGTTAAATTGTGCTGTGGTTAAAAGCCTTGTAACCCAGCGATATGCCACAGTCTTGTAGGTGCAGTGCAGTGGGAGATGCGACCTTTGTGGCCACAGGAGCTCCAGTATACATTTCGTCAACATAGCTGCTGTCAAGCCATTTATAGCAGCATTATGAAATGTATTTACATGACAGAGAAAAGTTTTGTTATCATTTCTGAAGGCAGGGTTGCATCATGTATGAGAGTTAATGTCTTTGGCATCTCAATGCAGCTATTTTATGCTTTTCTTTCGACGGTATAAAACCTTAGTATTGGTACATCAGACACACTGCTCTATGGAGCTCATAATTTATCCTCCCTAAGGATAAATTTATCCTCCCTTTTACTGCCACGAAATCCATTTCATTAAATTATTGTTAATGGAACATCTTAATATGCTAGCCCAAATATGACTACTTTGGAGCTAAATCTTTACCAGTGCTCATAGAGGAGTGCACAGATGGTTTCTGCAGCAACCCAGCTTCGTTACAACGCTGTCGTGCGATTTGAAAATAAAGGTTGCGTGTATTTACGGGTTCATTCACAGACAGTTCCTAGTGTCTTAAAATGTTTGAATTAGACTGTGAATCTTTATACTGATGATATATGGTCAGGCTTTACATAGATATCCTGTCATATAAATTTGATCACACCACCGAGGCTGAAACTATGTTTTATGAGTCTGGCTGTAAGTGATGTGTGTGTGTGTGTGCGCGCGCGCGCATGTGTGTATGTGTGACACAGCCTGTCTTTGCAGCAGCCATGCTTTGGCAGGTTGTAGTTTTCCCCTCAGAAATCAGCCGCTCTCTGAACTGTTAAATCACACTAGAAGCCAACCTTTGAGAAGAAAATTAATTACTTTCCCTCTGCCTCCTCCTCCTCCTCTCATTTTTTCCACATTAACCCTCCCTCTTTCCTATTCACTCTCTTTTTTCTTGCACTCTCCCTCTTGATTTCTCCTCTCACAATAGTGCAGAATAAGTTTGGCCACAGGTGACGTTTTTCCCTTAAACTAACAGTGAAATGTGCCGTGGCACATGAAGCCTCGTTCCTTCCTCTCAGTGCCTCGTTTGAAGTTTGAAGGCTTTGATACTCGTCTAGATTGAGTGCTTGTGATTGCGCAGTTCATTCGGGTCCTGTTTTGGCAGGAATGCCTTGCCCACAAACTCCGCTGCAATCATCGGGCTGTCAAGTTTCGCCATCACAATTGAGAGCATGCTTCATTTGAAATCAATGAAAGCTGCTCTCCTGTTTCTGTTGCGTTTGCGTTGGATGGTGTCTAGTGGATGAGGCCAAGAAAACAGATCACTGAAATCCACTTTCCAGTGGACAATGCTGCTATTTATCATCACATTTATCCACAACATTGCGCATGTAGCAGAATTTGACAGAGGCAGATGGTTTCTCTTGGCTAAACACTCATCACTCACCTAATTTGTGTGTAGTATTATTGACCTGGGCATATCTAACAATGCTCACGGCCTCAAACTGATTTTCCTTTCTTCTCCACCCTTCCCCTCAGCTTCAGATAGAAGATGTCGAGAATGAGGAGAAAAGATACGCCCTCTTCCTGGAGCTGCTGGAAGCCGTGCAGAAGTGGGAAGACTTTCAACAGCTCATGCTCCTCCTACAAGCGTGGCCGCCCATGATGAAGGAGGAAGTGTAAGACAAATGCCTTTCAAGTTTTCTCCTTTTTTTTTTTACCTTTTCAAGGTTAAAGCGACGCCGCGATGTGATAAATGACTTCTTCTCTTGGGGCAGAGCCAGGCTAGCCCCTGGTTTTGGTCTTAATGCTAAGCTAAGCAAACAGACTGCTGGCTGTAAACTTATATTTAACGTAAGGATATGAGAGTGATATCGATCTTCTCTATTGATCCAACTCTCGGCAAAATATCAAAACTATTCTGTAAGCACCTCTAGCACAGTAATTACTTATTAAGAGCTGTTAATGTGCTTGAAATTCCAGGTTAGCAGCTCATTAGCTATTATTCAAAGATCATTCATTCATACTTACAGCATTAAAATGTGTCTGGGCAGGCCTTTGGAGATGACAATACAAATATCCGATCATTTCAGGTTGACGTGGCAGCTGATTTACTTTCGTTCTATCCTTTCTCACCAAATCTAAATGTCTCTGTTCCACCCTCTTCTCTTCATGCGTTCGTGTCCTCTCAGAATGAGTGAAGTCAGTGTTAGAGTTAACAGGTACAATGAGTGTTATTTCACCAGTCTGGGTCAAAGCCAGCCGTCCACGCTTAAGCTAAATGAACATTGAGTGCGTTTGCGTGTGGTTAACAGTCAACCACAGGCACTTTGAACACATCTTTTTGTTGTTTGTTAATGAAATCAGTGACACATGAAGACATTTCAATGCATCCTCTTTTCACTAAGAGCAGGGACGGAGAACAGGGCCTCCAATCGCTCAGGTAAACATATCGCACGCTTTCAGAGTTGGAAATGGAATCAGGCATCTTCACAAAGCTTCTGGCTTATTGCACCAGCTTGTGTCTTATGAGCGTCAGCGAGTGTTTGCTTTATTATCGATAAGTGTCTAATGATGTGATTGCTCTCCCCCTGCTCCATTGTTCCTGATTAAAAGCGAGCGCCGCTGAGCGAGACAATACAGGGTTACGCAGTCAGGAGTTTATCCTTCCAGCTCAATGAAAGCAGACTGAAAGTGGAGTTCTTCTCTAGTAGTGGAAACTCACAAGGACGTACACGAAGCTCTGTGTGCAATCCGTAAAGCTGACTCTGGTGTTGGTTTGTTGATGAACAAAATCCACTTGTGTTCATGATGGGATACTTGCTCTTTTAACCTATAGAATGGGATCACGGCTCTGCTGTGACTTTACAACCTGTCTGAATTGTAAAGGTGTCATCGTTGGGTGACTCCTCTTGAACCAAAAAGTTCCAGCTGCTACAGGAACTAAAATCAGGATTTTTTTCTGCCCGTCCCTCTTTGCACTTTCACCTTTTCAGAATAAGCATGGACATTAGGCCAACAAGAATAATAAGTCACCTTGTTTTTCTTTGTATTTACTGTGGAGAGACTCTAATGGAATTAATGGATGCAAAGGAGACATCCAGAGGTTGGATGGTTATTTATTTCTACTTAACAGCACAGAAAATGAAACAATTAGCAAATGCTCTCAATGTGTTTGCACATGTTTTTCCACGGTACTGCAGAAATGAAGCTGCGAATCAGGTGGCGCAGCTGTGCGCGACCGGGTATGAAACTTTAAGCACAGCAAACTCCGGGACAGCAGAAAGGTTTTTGGCACCAGAAACTACTGCTGAGGTACTCTCTGTGTCTCTCTGGTCAAAATGCAGGTTAAGTAAAGGAGGAATTGAAATGGAAACAGGCCATTAGATGCAGAATCTGTCCCCCTCCTTCCCCTCTACACCGGATGAAAGACAAATTGTTCTGCCCGACACAAATTCTTGACAGTCAACTCAAGAGAGAACTGCTTTGTGCGGAGGTGCAAATTACTAAAGAGGCAGACAGTTTAAGTTTTCAAAATATGTTTCTTTTTTTTAGACTTGTGTAACAAAGAGTCAGGAGCGAGTGTGAGAAATGGCTTTTATACATCAGCGTGTTTAGAGTTGTGACGGCGGGTTTGTGTAAAGCCTGTGTCTCTTCTGGTGGAGTGCCATTCAACTGAGAAGCGGTAGGAGAGATGGGATTAGGTTTTGGACGCCGCAGCTGCTTCAAGTTCACCCCCGGATTTCACTGACACTCCACTGACTTTGTGAGTGTTACAGTTGTAGTCAAAGCATTGCTGGGACATTCGGCTATAATCATTTCCTTTAGCTTCAGCCTGAGCCGCTGCTGCACTGTCTTTCAGATGTAAATCCAAACATAATGCAGAGTACAAAGACCGGTTCTGATTATGGATTTTTTTTCTCTCTCTCTTTGGTCGTCCTCATTTAAATCACTCCAGTTAATTTGGGGTAACATGCATACATACACTTACTTTAATGTGCTCCTTTGAAGCACAGGAGCCTGAAATCAAGGCCTGATCTGTGTTCACTGTGCATTTTATGTGTAATGGCTGCTACATCCGGCAGCCATAATGTGGGACACAAAGCCCAGAATAATGTAACCTTGAAATGCCTCATTTAAAATGTTCTCTTAAGACTTGAGGGCGTTATCTCGCACACGGTTAACCTCAACTATTAGTCTGACTCAGCATTAAATCCTGTCTGAGATTGACGTGTGTTGACTGGTGTGTTTGTGTGCATCTGTAGACTGGAGATTTGTTTCTACGAGAGGCTCTTCTGGAAGCAATATTGAGTTGCATCTAAAAAGCTTATCCTTTAGTCTGTCCGCATAAACTGAGTCATGATTCAAAGCACGGATGGAGGCTGGCTGTGACTCACACTGCGCCCTGTGACAGATTTGGCGAGCGAGCAGACACTCTTAGTCGCATTCAGCAGTGCCTCCCCGTCCCCTGGTAAAGCACAGGAAGCAGCATTGTGCCAGCAGCACAAGTGGACACTTGTTTGTTCCCAGGCCGCATCGACTGAAGGTGAAGCAGCTTGTCAGGACAAGACGGCCTGGTAGCTGGATGGAGAGCTGTCTGTGTTTGACACACACAGGAGCCCCGCTGTTCTCCCTGCTGTCTTTCCTCTCTTTCTCACTTACAAGCTCTTCTCTATTACACGCTCTCCCCTTATTGCAGATATACATAGGCACACACGCTTGGGATATTACCTCAGGGTCTCCCTCCTCTAACACGCTTTCTTAAGATTCACTTCAGTAGCCTAATCTTCAACCACTTGGCTGTTTCTTTTTTTTCTAATTTCTCATCATATAAGTGAGGATTTATCGACATGTTATCATCTACCCTTTCATCATGGGAAAACACCCAGAGTGAAACAAAGCACACATCCATATCAGATTCCACCTCTCATCTCCAATCTCCTACTTTCCCCATCACCGTTCATTATTTAACACACACTGCTTGCCAGTGTAGTCACACACGCCAATCCCGACAGTGTTAGCATATGGGCTATCTTTCAACCACTGTTTTAACCGCGGTTAAAAAAAGATGTATCAGGTGTACATCTATGTCCTCACAATTTCTGGTTTCTCTTCTTTTTCTGGTTTTCTCTTTTTAAGATTTTTTTTTGGCCTTTTTATGCCTTTTATTGATAGTACAGCTGAAGATAGACAGGAAGCAGGGGGCAGAGAGAGGGGGAGAGACACGCAGTAGGTGGCGTCCGATGCGGGAGTCAAACCGGGGCCAGCTGCAGCGAGGACTGTAGCCTCTACACATGGGGCGGCTGCTTAACCCACTACGCCACCGACCGCCCCCTCTTCTTGAGGCATTGGCTTTGCTGCAACACCCATAATCGCTAACAGCGGTTAGCCAGCGTTCCCATAGCATTGACCTCTTGCCATGCTAATGGTAATACTAAGAAAATGAATCATTTACCCAGGATCCATCCGTCAACTAAGATCTAATTAACAGATAATGAGTCCTTCCGTGGTTTCCCATATTCTTTCCCCGTCTTTCTATGACTGATACGTGTTAATAAAGAAGCATAAAGGTCATATTAGCTTAGCATCACTGGCACTACCGGGCTGATCTGTCATTCTGGAGGCATTAGCAAACAAAGTGACGCCTGTCACGGCTGACAGCTGTCCCCCGGCGTTCCCACTGGGAGAGAGAAAGAGAGGAAATGCAGCGTGTAGGTGTTAAATATTAACCGCGAGAGTTTTGTGGTCAAACATCTTTACTCTTGACTTACACGCCGACGTCAGAATTCATTAGATCGTCGGCAAACCTCTTGATAATTCTGCCCACCTGTTCATGTCAGCCTGTGATTTGAAGGGAGGTTGACACTGTTGTTCTTATGTGGCTGTTGTATTTATATTATTCATAATGTACATTTGCATGCAATATGGTGCACATATAGCAGTCAGTTGGCATGACCCAGTCATAGTCTAACAGGATTACCATCTGGTGACATGCAAAGTAATGGATGAATAAAAGTACAGTCATTTTACATGTTGTAGTGTTGTTTTATGATATACTGCCTACTTCTGTTGTCGTAAACACGCTCATTACATAGAAGCTTCATGCTTATGTACGTCACGTGGCTGCTCTTGTATGTACTACTCTACATTCTACTCACAAGAGACAGAAACTCTGCACACATACACACACTTTCACATTGTCTTGCTCTTTCTGTTTCCAGGGCACAGTCAGAGCGTAACCCCTGGGTGGTGTTGACCTCGGCTCTGCTGACCCGCTGCCAGGGCTCAGAGGTCACATTAGACCTGGATCAGCAGGTTGTCACCATGGTGCGGTCCCTCTATAACACCAAACACAAGCTCCCTGCGCAGGTAATCAGCAAACACTCGTAGGATAAGTGTGTGTGTATCTGCTTGTGTCCTCTTTTCTTTGCAGTAAGTAGACCACAAAAACTGTTACACCTGTTTGCCACTGTAAATGCCACAGTGACTAGCTGAATATGTGAAAAGTAAATACAAACAGGAACATAATGGTGCATGATTCACAGAATAAAAAAGTAGTGCTGGGAAACTAAATACATTTACTTTAAGTTTAGAAACTTTACTTTGTGTTAGTATTTTCATTTTTAAGCTCAGCCCATACATATCAGAGGCAAATACTTGGATCTGACAGTTTAGTCACAAGTTACTTTTCTACTGTTTTTGCTGTGTAAAGTAAGAATAAATGTGTTCCTAGTTTGTCAGACCAAAGAAGAAATTGTTATTAACCACCCAGCCATTTTTTTAAAAACTGGCTTTACCTCCTCATTTCAGTAATATCATTTAAAGTCTTTAAACTTTTTTCCAACATATTTTATGTATCTGAAAGAAATCTCAGAATTGCCTTTGCACAGACTTTACGATAAGATAGACTCCATTGATCCCACACTGGAGAAATTCACTTGTTAGCGGCTCACAGTATACAAGGTGGATAAGAAAATACTCAGTATTTCAATTCATCTGCCATTACCATTCTCATCGACAAAGGGGGTTAAGCTTGTCTGAATTCAATGTAACCTCACTGCAGTACCGCCGCTTTACCCTGCATCTTAATACAGGAACCCAAAGCTATTAAGCATGTAACCCGCAGCAACATGTTAGCATCAGCTCAGTGCTTTTTGCAATGTACTATAGGCACTGGCCGCTCTTTGATATCTGACGGCCCTTAATGCTATTCATGCCCTGCTGAGCACCATGGAAGTGGTAAGCCTAATGCCATTCTGTATGTCTAGCGCCAGCTGACTGTGATATTAGTTTAGCGCTAATGCTATTCAGTGTGAATAGGCTAGTGTCTGCCTGGCTGTCTAATATTAGTGTGGGAAGGGGGGGGCGGGAGGTGGAGAAGGAGGCCTTTTACTCTGTTCTGAACAGCTTTAATTTGAATCTGCTGGAATGAAACCACCAGAGCATGGGGGAGTCAGATTGCATTGTGATATCCATATATTACTGGATGGGGCTGCAACAGGACTGTGTGTCGTGAGTGTGTGTGCGCGCGTGTCTGTTTGTGTGTAGACCCTTTTTAAAAGTATTATGTTCCTGCGTGTCTGTACAGTATATGCACATCGATTAACCTTCAGTGTTCCTCGCCTACTCTCTCCCCTTCCTCTGTCTCCTACTCTCCCCTTCTGTTCTCTCTCTCGCTCTTTTCTACTCTGTCTTCTGATTACCTTCCCCCATTCCTATCCAACTTCTTTTGCTTTTATCTCCCCCGCCCTCCTCCTTTCATCTATTCATCCGCACATCTGTGCATTCATCCATCCATCCATCCATCCATCCTTCCATCCTCCCGCCCTTCTCTTCCTCTCTCCTCCTCTTCAGTGTATCAGACACATAACCACGCTGCTGCTCCAAAGCCAGCCGAGTCTCCAGCAGCCTGCGCTCAAACTGATGGCTGAGAGTGGTGATGAGCAACTGCTGCAGCTGACTCTGGATCAGATCAACAGCATGACCGCGGTAAGTGTAATAGTGGCCCGTATATATTGCATGGGCACACACAATGTAGACGGCTTAAATAACTGTTTATTCATTTAGTCTATAAACCATGAAAAAATAATGAAATATGCACCGAACAACCCTCTCTGAGCTCAGTGCGATGGATTTCTGACCAGTAATAAAACCCAAATGTTTTCAGTTCGAATTCAGATTTGATGAGTTGGACCTGGATGAAGGTTTGTGTCTGATGAATGAATGATGGTGTAATCAATTTATTACAAGTGTCATCGGGTCATTGTCTGTTCGTCTAATAATCCAGCCGTAACGTGTTTTTGTTGGGAGCCTCTTTAAAATAAAACAGCATCCGTCTACTTGTGAATTCTCATCACGGGATACGGCCTTAGATATTTAGTCCTTAAGCAAAGAGTTATTTTTCCTTCTCGAGATGTTTCATTTAAAAGATTTTGAAGAGGGGAGTATCATTTATCTCACAAAGGGAAAATGCAAAAAAAGAATCATTAGTTTAATCATCTGGTGATCCCTCAGATTTATTTCATTGGGAACCAATCAATGGATCTACTAATCATTTTAGTGATAGTGGCTGTACAGTTGATTTATTGAGGCTTTAATGCCTGTTTTCAGTCAGTAGGTAAGATCCAGTGTCATCATCAAGTAATAAAAGAACAATCTCGCAGGTCTCAGAGACTCTACGCTCAACCTGTTTGACAGAACAGAGAAGGTGGAATACAAAGAAAAAGAACAGCAGGAGAGCGGGCGGCTGATAAAGATGTGATCGGAACTTTATGCTTATCTTCGCTGTCTTAAGATAAGAACAAAGTTCTCCAAAAGAATCTCAACATCCAAAGAAGCCAACGTTCACTCAACTTACTAACCATCCTCTTGTTTCGGAAAGCCACAATCTGATAAGAGAGTAATAGTTTAAGACTGTGCGGGCCGCTCTCCACTGTTTCCTGATCAGATAAGCAATTGTCACAAAGTAGTCCTCTCAGACCCAGCAGACCTTCTCTTTGCTCCCGGATCAGATAAGTGAAAGCTTCTCTATTAAGTGATAGAGCCGCTATTAAATGAAACATTAAAGCTGCTGTATCGGCACACCTGAGCAACACGCTGCTTTTATCATGCAGAGACAAGAGAGCGGGGCTGATGGAGGAACGGGGGCGGGGGGCGAGGGGGAAAAGATATGCGATTTAAACGCGGGGAGGAGAAAATCAAATGGGTGAAACAGGGAGGAGAAGGGAAATTAAAAAGAGGGGGCAAATGTACCAACGTGTAAAGTTAGACAGAGGTAGAAAGGACAGAGCAGGGTGCACAGCCTGAGACCGAGAAGATAAATCAGGGGGAGTTACTGGGGGGGGGGCATGAATGGAGGAAGATGGGTAGCGCGTGACACTGCTTTGAGAAATAATCTCGCCTCTGCCACCTAAGAGGTGAATGAACAGGGGCGTGTTGAGAGCAACACGGACCAGTGTTCGTGTGAAGATAACATCGGCAGAGACAGAGAGAAATCGCCTCACATCTTCTGCGTCTGATAACGTGTTGGTTTGCTTTGCTGCTGCTCAGCCGCACGAACGTGGGTGTGTACTTGCCCGTGTGTGTTTCTCGCGTCGCTTTGGCGAGTGCTTGTGCGCAAGCGTGTTTGCTATTAATTACTTTTGAAGGACAGTGTTTCTGATTGCCTGAAAGGATCTGTTCATCCAAATTATATTTTAACAAAAAAATGGGGGGGGGGGGGTGTCAAGATTTAGGGGAGCTCCAATCTGACCTTTTCTTTCTCAATATTAACTCTAATAAGACCACTTCACTACAAGTGACCTACCCAACTTTTAAATCTGTTTGAAGCTCATTGGAATCAGTTATGATCATACCTAATGATCAGAAAGTTCAGCTGAGTGACAGATCCATGAAGTTTGAAGGCTCATCAGACAACAAAACACCCGCCCAAAAAACCTGCACAGTTTTCACTGTAACGCTGTTTTTTACAAGTTGGGCATCGCGGCTGAAACTGTTCGGCAATCGTGAGGTAAACAGTAGTAATACAGTCATAAAAGAATCTACTAAAACTGTTTGTTTGCATGCACTGTATTTGTTTTGCTGGATGATGTAGCAATTTGGAACTTTTTCACTTGACGTCCCTGCAGTTTCATTTGCTGATTTTTTGCCGTCTACGATGACACCTCTGCGTCATTCAAATGATTCAGGGAGCTATGCATTTTACCACAGGGATAAAGCCAGTCTGAGACGGCGTAAGGAGCTGAATGGCTGTATTTGACACTATTTTATGACACAGACAAAGAAACTATACTTTAGAGGGGTCTTCACATCGTGGACACATTCCACTTTGTATGGTCTGTGTCAGAGTGTTTAGCATCCCTAAGGTGTAACTGAAACAAAAGCTAATTGTCTGATACAGTTACTCTGGATTCACAGGACAAAAATACTGTATGTCCAAAGAAACACATTTGAAAACCTGGAAAAAATCAAAACCTCCTGCGTGTTTGGGGTTGAATTTGTTTGTGTAATTTGCATGAACTGAATAGTTCATGGCGCTTCCGTGTCTCGGGAGGTTTAGGGGTTCGCGTGGGCTCCTCCTGTCCATGTGTGGATCTTAAGCAAAACATCGAAGCGAGTTGCTCCTGGTATTCAGGCCGGGGCTTTGCACGGCTGCTCCACCATCACTGGTGTGTGAAAGTGAGGGTGAATGGGTGAATACATAAACGCAGTCCATTTACCGTATCGTCTTTCGCCATCGCGACCAAATTCGAGCTGGTACAAGAGCACAACGCACTGAGGCCTTTTATCAGAGCTACAAATAGCCGGGACTTGTCAGCCACCATCCATTAGCAGATCAGTAGATCGTATCAAGGGAGGATCAGAAATAATTGATTTTAGTTGAGGATGTTCGATCAGAAATTCAAGTGAGCGCACTGAGGAGGCTTAACAGGTAATTAACCATGAAACAAACTGACAGACAAGAAAAAATATCATGAAAAAACACGTGAAAGTTTATTTTTTTTCATTCGCTTACCCGCCTTCATGTCATGTCTTCATGTCTAAATCAACAAGCCCGAGGTTGATTTTGCTCACAATGCACCATACATTTATCTTTTTTATTTATATATCTGCAAGCAGCACTGGCCCCTGATTAAATACAGGAAAATGACATGCCGCTCTGAGTGATTGGCAGGCTTTAATCTTCAAGCACTGTCCCACAGGTGTGTGTTCGCTGGCACTCTGCTCTGTATCTGATGTCACAGATTACCGTGCACATTGTTTTCCCCGGTATAAACACACACATTTTTTTTTTCCTTCATAAAAGAGATGCCCCTGAGATCAGTCTAAAAAAAAAAAAAAGAAAGATTAATTCTGAAGATTAGTTTTTAATTAAAACGGTGTTACAGAAAACCACTTGACGCAAGAAGTAAATGAGAAAAAGTAATTTATTTGGCTGTACTGTGATATATTTGTGTTCGTTCTGACTCACAGAGAAGGCAGAAGGTGGGAGGAAAGGAGTGGGTGCAGGGTATGTATACACCTTGAAAGGGAGACAAAGAATTAGCAGAATAGCAGGTAACGAAGGAGAGGTCGTATTGTTCTTAATTATGCAGAAGAATACAGTGCGAACATGCAGGCGTCCGTGTCTTTTAATTCAAACTCCCTCCCTCCCTCCTGTTATTTCTGCCTCCACCCTCCTACCTTTGCTGCTCCGCTCCTCCTAGTGAAGATGTATGGAGCACGCAGGAGCAGAGGGGAGCAGTGGAGCAGGGAGCCAGGGGTTAACACCAGCCTGACTAATGGAAGACAGAGATAAGGGGCCTGATGAGAGCCGCTCTGCCAAAATGAATGAGCTGTCAGCGTGGGCATATACACAGCACATGCATACACGGCTGCAGTCCACACCGAAGCGCGCCGCAACAAAATGTCCCATCGGTCGTTGAGTGTCTTCCTCATCTTCTTTTTGGATTTAGCTGCTCTACTGCTCCTTCTTCTTCCTTCATTAATTAATCAAGTGTTTGTAAAGCCCCACCTTCCTTGGTTACCGTTGCTATGCCTGTAAAGGTTTTCAGCTTCTGCCTGACATGGATGCAGTTAACAATAATATCGGTGGCTGATTTTCAACCCAAAAATGATCAGTGGATTTATTGACACCCGATTTCATCATCTCTTGCGAGCTTGAAATATGTTAGCTAGTGTCTAAGCACTAGTCGTAGTAGTTTTGTAGCCCTGCAAACTAATATAGTTTGCCATGTGTCTCCTACCACACCCATGCTGCAACCAAGACACCAGGAAGAATGCCAGGCTTTGAAGCCAATTTGACGTAGTGGCCAAACCACGTGGTGACAACAATGGCATCTGTCACGTGATGCACAAAAATACTTTTCCCCATCAGCTTATATTGTGACACTGTGAGCGTCACGAGACCTGTGAAACGACTTGTCACTATCAGAATTCGATCCATTCAGAACAATAACACGTGGAGCGTCTAGAAGAGCTGCAAGATCTGTTTAAATGCTTCGTGTGCCACTGAGGTGTTTCCCTAAGAAAGAAGAAGAGCTCTGCCTCCAACTCTGTATCCGTTTCTCTCTATACATCCATGACTACATCATATGGAGAAAGCTCTTCATCTGCCACGCCATGGCCTCCCTACACCTTTTTAATCTACGCAGTGGAGTGAAGTCAAGAGACGTGTCTGAGTGCATGATTGAGTGATTATGGGTCTAATTACTTGTTGGAGTGGGCTTGTTTGCAGCTTTTGTGCCATATTAGACCCGTTAATCTAGCCGTGTTTGCTCGCAACTCAGCGCGTTGATCCCCTGATTTGCACACTACTGCGCGCGCGTGTGTGTGTTTGCTCGTGTGCATCACAGCAGAGCACTTTTATTTTATTTATTCATCTTATTTTTTCGGCCTCACAGCCTCTTCTTATGTCACTTTCAATCGCGGCGGACTGTAAGTAAGGATTGTTTGGTGTTGTGTGTGCATGTATGTGTGTGTCTGTGTGTGCGCGAGCTCAGTTTGGTGCACCGCTGAAGCCTAGGGACAGCTAGGATGGAGGGATGGGAAGCTGAGCCTGAGGGAAGGAGAGGAAAAAGATAGTTGTGTGTTGTCTGGCATTCCAAAGAAGCTTTATGATTTAAATGATAAAAGAAGGCTTGGCCATGCATTATTCATTAGACATTGTACGTGTACGGTAATTCCAATTAAGCTCTCAACTGGGTTTATGCTCAGGAAGAAAGTGGGTGAAGGAAGACACATACAGGAAATGAGAGACATGCAGAGCAAGAATAGAAAACAAGAGTGTGAAAAACTGAGCAGACCAATCGGGCAACATTTAGCGGCCGTTGAAATCAAGCAGGAAAGGCGACCTCGGCCCGTCTTTCGCGGGGTGAGACGGCAAGAAATGAGAAGGTAGTGACAAGAGCGAGAGCAGGATTGGACATCTTCTGGCTGCAGCTTGATGTGTCAGTTCTCTTGTCACGCTGAGTGTTTGTTCATTCACTCACGGGGCACGCTAGCTGCGTGTGTGAACATACACACACACACACGAGACAGAGGACGCCTCTTGTTTTCGCCTCGCTTGAGCAGACAGACAGAAAGTGTTGAATCTTCAGAGGAGGCTCGGAGCGGCTTTCCGGCTCACACGTACACGCGTGCGCTGAAAATTGAGGATTCCTGCAATTCCACTCGAGGAATTAGCAGAGGTCGCCGCTTCGGTGTACCTGAGAGATGAGCGCTGCGACTTCAATTTGTGGTGCAAAAAAAATGGCAACGTGGCAAAAACACACTTCAAACAATCAAATTGTTCAATCTGTGCTCCAGTTTGAGGCCAATCCTCATCACATATATTATGTAATAGATGTATTTTAGCTGTATTTAGCTGTAATTAAAAGAATAGTTTGTCGGTTTATTGGCTTTCTTCCTGAGAGTTAGAAAAGAAGATCGATACCACTCATGTCTTTGCGTTAAACATACTAGCGGTTCGGTCAGAAGATGTCAGATTCACGACAGTATGTATAGGATAAGTGATCCGCTGTCCACATGTACTGCATATGTACAGTAGGTGTATATGCTATGTGACACAGCTTGTACATGCTGTAAAAAAGGGAAATAAAGTTATCTGCTCTGCTCTGATATCAAAATTCTCCTCCATCCCTCCATCTCTCTGCCGCTCCTTCACATCTATTTTCAGCTCAACTGTCAATCCAGCTGACTCTAAGACCCAAATCTGCTGTCTCTCTTGACACCGTCAAACAGTAATAGCCTGGGAGGTGTAAGTGTGTGTATGTGTGCGAGCACAGAGGCCTGTGCTCCAGTGCTTTGTGCTTTTTCTCTCCTCCATAATGGACGAGCAGGAGAGGCTGAATATGTGTATATTTATAAGTACTGGATGTTTGTGTTTACAGTACGCATACCGAATACTCTGAACTGGCCACAGCACAGCTCAGACTCACTGATCGTGATTTTACGTGTGTGTCGTTCTAATTGGCGCTCTGCAGGTGAGCTATCTGAAGCATCTGCTTCTGCACCCCACCCCACCCCACTGACGGTTCATCCAGTCATTCATTTCAGTCAGAGCGACATAAACGTGTTCGGCTTCTTATTTTTGGATAGCGCCCGGTAGACCTCTTGGAACAGACCGGGTCTCCACGTGTCTGTCTCGCAGACTCATTTGTATTTCCTAGGTGCGAGCGCTCATTACAGCCAAGCGCTGCAGAAGGTGATTCCGATGATTAGCATCCCTTCAGGTCAAATCAAGTCAAATATATTTACACAGCCTTTAATCACAGTAATGGCCTCGAATGGTACCACAAGGCCACATTCAACAAAGCAAAAATAGAATCAAGAATAACTCCAGTTTGTTACATTTTTGTTCAGATTTGTAGCCATGCTAGCCGTCCTTCACTGAAACAGACCGAAACAAGAAGAACTGTTATAAGTTACCTCCGACCTTTCATCCATCAGTGGGTCAAATTTTTAGTCCGTAATAGTTGAACAGTAATTTAACAATTCACCAAATTTAATAGCTGGTGTCTGTTTAAATATCAGTCAGATGACGGCAGGACCTGATTTAAACAAATCCCCACGTTAGCCAAAAGTATTTGCAAGTAGCGCTGTGGCTCATTTAGATTATTAATCGGACGATTGTTGTCGCGATTAATCATTTGGTCTTATTAATCGAAAAAGCTGCAACAAAGAGAGAAGGCAGCGCCGTTTGTCCTCGATTAGTCGCTCCAACGGTGAATCAATCCGAAAAACAATTGAAGTTGAACTTGCTGTTGACGGTCTAATTGTTTCACAGCCTTATTTATAAGAGAAGCGATCACCTCATCTGTTCGTTGTAAACGTCCAAATCTGTACCAGCTGCAGTTTTTCCTGTGCAGTGAAGCTAGCGCAGGTGCGCTCACTTGTGGTGAAACAACGGGCTTTAGATAATCTGTCTAAACACTTGTCTTGTTTACAGCCTGTCTCATCATGTTATCTTTGTGTTTCTCGCCTCTTGCTTTATTGTTGTACTGTCACCGTGTTCCCAGATCTCAGGAGATACTCCGTTGAGTACAACGCTATCATATCTAAGTGTGCAGACCAAGTTTCAACTATTTATCCCTTCAAAGGCAGAAAAGTCTTGCACGCACATACAGCATGTTCAGACTATTGAGGATATCACTTGGATCATATTTTGTCCACATTCACGAGAAATGTGCGTCACTCGCTCGTTTATCCGTGAAGTCCTGAATCATTTCTTGCAAGATATCAAGCTCCAAAATAGGTCAGTGTTCACTGCAGCTCCACAAATCCCATGTAGAGCATTTGTTCTGGGCCTCTGTTGAGGCTCCAGAAATCAGAAGTTTGAAGCTGAAATGTTAGGTTGTTTTGAAGCCGCTTCTCCTTGATTCTAGTGTGCAGTCGACCCTTTGAAACAGTTGGTGCGCTTAAAAATGTATGTATCTGATGCTTTCAGCGCATGCCACCTTCATCCTCCTCAGTTCTCTCCCTTCGCCTTTTCTCCGTCCTGCATTTCCCGCTCTCCCGATCCTCCCCGTCTCTCCTGTCTTCCGTAATTCTCATTATAGCCGGATGACCTCCTCGTCCACCTCCTGTCTTAAGACTCAACAAATGTCTGTCATCTCTCCCTGGCCCTCCTCCATCTCACGGCTCGTCATGATTCATCTGGTCCCGTCTGTCAACGGAAGGGAAATATTAAGTTATTAGTCATGCATGACATACAGCACCTCTTTGACTGTTATAAGTCAAGTCTCCCTTTGGTGCCAAAGCAACCATGAACGCATATTGTATTTAAATGGTAAATGGCAAATCCAGAATATTTTTTTTACTGAAGCTATGAATCTTGGGATGCCGTGATGATGTTCTTTATCATTCCTGCTCACTTTGCTACAAGGCAAGACCTTTTTTTTATGTGCAAATTATGTTTCCACAAAGGGCCGGTGTCATTGTCAATGACACCAGTTGAACGTCTCTCAGCTCTCATGTGAGACCTTCAGGTTCACTAATATCCATCATCACATGAGCGAAGGGATCCTTTTTTTTTCTTCTTGAACAGTTTTATGTTTTTAAGGATGAATTGTCCTTCAAAGAGAGAAAAATGGCATGAGGCCGGTGCCGAGATGTGAGATTTTCGAGGTGAGGGATAGAAATTCATCCGGGTCTGCTCCCCTCCTCAACTACAGAACAGAAGACACAAGCTCCACATTTATAATTGATCTGCCTCAGCTCCCGAAATACCCTGACGGGGACCCGCTGTTGTCCGTGCTTGTGTGTGTGCGCGCACGCATGCATATGCGCGTGTCATCGTGCAAGTGCAGGCTTAATAATAGAGACGGCAAACAGGTGAGATGATGCAGAGGAAGACGGGCTGAGTCACAGAGAGGAGCTGAGAGACGGCCTTTCAACCCCAGCACTCAGCCTCCCTTCACCACGGCCTGCAAAGCACTCACAAACAGCCCCGCGGCTGTTAGCTGTTTGAATTTGCATGAAATTCATTGATGTAAAGAGGCGGAAGACGGGATTAAAATATTACGTAAAGGACTGTTTATAGCTGTGTTCAGAATTGTTTTTTTTTATTGGTAAATGAGAAAGCTGCAAAGAAGTGCAGAGAAGTGTGTGTGTGTGTGTGTGCGTGCGTGTGTGAAGGCACATGCCATGGGAATGGTGGTCAGCTACAGGGTCAACGCAGCGTTTGACCACCCTGACCTCATCAGGTTCCTTCGAGCGTGTAACATTGTAATCACGCGGCCCTGAAATACTGCTGCCGCAGCAGGAAGCGCCCCTCTTGTTTTTATACAGGCCATTGTAGATTTTAAATCTCTAAAGCTCTCAGACGCTTTCAGCGTTTTATCAAACAGTGGGTGTTTAGAGTTTAGAGGTCTGCTGAATGATGGCTGGTTACCCGGCAAAGACCGGCTGGCTGTTACTCTCTGCATGTGTTTCACAGGGATGATAATGCAGTCATACGAAAGAGAAAGT
This sequence comes from Nibea coibor, assembly GCA_023373845.1. Taxonomy (NCBI): domain Eukaryota; kingdom Metazoa; phylum Chordata; class Actinopteri; family Sciaenidae; genus Nibea; species Nibea coibor. The sequence continues at coordinate 10,182,087 of CM041730.1, forward strand.
TTCTCTATCTATCACCACATGTATGTTCATTCTTCCTCCTGTCTTTTCCCCCCCAGGAGACATCTTCCTCTTGCGACGCCGAGCTCCTCTCGTTGCTCCTGGACGCCGGGCTCTTGGTGGGCTGCGTCTCCTCCACCCTGTACCCCCTGCTCAGCTCCCACATGCTGTCCCACCAGCAGGAGCGAGGCTGGGACGTCGAGAAAGCCGCAGCCGAGCTGCTGGCGGCAGGCCACGGGCCCGAGGCAGGCTCCCTGCTGCTGGCTCACCGCGGGACCCACCAGGCCCAGTTCACTTTCAATTCGGCATTGGCCGTTCTCAGGAAGTGGCTGTAACGGGGAGCGGAGGGGGAGCGCGAGGGAACGCGACGGGGAGGCAGTTTGGAGCACAGCCACGGAGCGCCGCGATGAAGCAGATTTAGACAAGGAGAGTGGGAAGGTGTTGAGAGAGGAGTGAAATAAGATTGGATTAAGATCTGAAGAAATTACGAGGGGCGAAAATAGGAATGGTATCAGGCCCGACATCTGCTTTTTGTTCTGTAATTGGGTTTCATCTTCACTTCAACATCAGCCTGAAGGTATAAGAGAGCACACCATTAATATCCAAACATCTGCTCAATTAGAAACACACACATCTGTGCACAAACACAACTTCCGCCGTCTCTCAGTCATGAGTGAACGTTCAGACTGAGTGCTGATCAGAATAACGCTCTCGCTGCCTCCATTTATTTGCGCGTGTGTGTGCGGTTGTGCTCCGTGTCCTATTGTGTGATAAAGTAATTGAGCAGTAGCTGGGAAGCAGTGGGTGGATATTAGCCTATTGTTCCGTGACAGGTTTGCCTCTTTGACGTCCCACCGTTAAACACCCTGCCTCTGCTCCATTGTTTTCCCCCCTAATAATGTCTAATTAATTCCTTCTAAACAAATTAGCCCCGCAGCTGCCCCGCGCCGCGTGTTGTGAGTGTGTGTGTGTGTGTGTATGCATAAATACTGTATACGAACACCCGAGCGATATCACGTAGAGCTAATTATGATGAGGAATAAACACGTATGTGTGTGTTTACGCTCACAGTGAGGCTGCCATGCATGATTTGTTTTACCCTGTGCCACCTTTCACTTCTGAAATAAAGACAAATCTAACGACGAGATGGAGTCGTCGTGTTTCATTCCATTTCTTTCTTTCTTTTTCCGCTGCTGGAAGAGCGCCCAGTAGAGAGTCACGCTGAAGTCTACGCGGCCCTTTTAATTGACGTCTGTAAATTCGTCAAAGAAGAGGAAGATTTTTCAAAGTCGACCCTGTTAGCGTTTCAGCGAGCTGTTGCTTTTCTTTTTTAATGATCGGGTTTCGCGAAAGATTTGCGCTTCCGTCTCGTAATGAATGCGCTCAAAACATTTGCATTATAATTGCAGCGTTTCCACATTGTTCCAAGATAATTACGGCCCTCTGACCTCAAACATCCAGCGCGTTATTGCTCGCCCTCGAACGTCCTTTTTGTTTGGTTGCACAACCATTTTATGTCGGTTTTGTTGAGATTTTTTTCTTGCCGGTCAGCACGGACAAATCCGTAGAGGGTTTGGAGCAACCAGCTGCTTTCACCTTTGCTCTGAATGGACTGTCACCAAAGGCATTTGTAACTCTTTTTTTTTGTGATAATTGCAAACAGGCAAAATTATGTTTGTAGAAATTGGTTTCAGGGCAAAGAAATGAGAAAAAAAAAAAAACAGTCCAATTTATCTTTTTGTCATTGTGTTAGAGGTGTGATTTTCAGACTATGTTCAAAATGAAATTAATGAAGTGGTGCTGACTAGAGTTCCCCGGAGCAGTCCGTTTTGTTTTGAATGTGCACAAAAAATAAAGCTGCCCCATCAAAGTTAAACATCACTTTAATCAGCTGCAGCGGTGGATACATGGTTCAGATGGTGATTAGGAAAGGAATCTTTTATTTTCAACGTTTGACATTAAAGTCCCTGAAAGCCTTTTTTTTTTTTTTTTTTTACATTTCTCAAACACCTTCTGAGTGCTGAGGTCCTGCGTGAGCACAATTATCTGTCGGAGTTAAAAGTTTTGATTGTTTCACACAGGAATTATTTTCTAAATCTATTTATCTGTGCTGCTGATGTGCATCTTCGCACCGATCAGGATCTGAATCAAAAAGTGACGACAGTTACTCCCCATTTACACCTAGTGTTAAAATGAGATCTCTGTCCGGACAACGATGCAATCTTGGATTTGCATTAAGATTGCATCTCTGTCCTCCAGAGCGGAGACTGCTCTAGTAAGTTGAGGTGACAGCGAATCAAGGCTCCCTTAAAAGTCGTGTAGTTTTGTGAGTTGCTGAGTTAGTGGAAACTTTGCAAACTCTCAGTTTGTCTCGGAGTGTTGGCTACTCTGTGACTAGATAAATGGTGTGCTTTGTTGACAGCAGATCGGTCGCACGCAGTTATTTCTGCCTGTGTGTCATTCATTTCCCACCTACTGCTTTTATTCCTCATGCCTTTTTGTCGAGTAATGCATCTTTTGGCGCTTCCATGGCACAGAAGAGTCGCGTATCAGTAATTAGAGGCATGTCTCTTTCAGTATAATTCATCGTAAAACAACTATCAGTGTTACGTTGTGTACGGATGCCAGCACACTGTACATATTGCATTTAAACCTGCCTAAGAGCTGAACACAGTGCCGGCCAGATGTAGCCATTACCTCCAGATGTAGCCATTATGATGCATTTGCACCTTGCATTGACCTTTTTTCATATGCAGATACAGATTGTAAGCTGTACAGGTGTAAATGCGATCTTATTTCCACTGTCAATCAAATCTCATGAAGCCACATCAAATATAACATCTCCGAATACTGACTCATCCAGCCTTACTTTAAAGGCAAAATAAATATTGATAATGAGTAAATACGTCTCATAGTTCATTGAGATTATTTATTATTTTTTATCAAACTCCCAACTGTCATCGCATTTTGAATAAAATGTATCTAAACTCTGATTGGTGCACAGAAGAACGTGACATCATTGCCAAATGACTTCAAACCAATAAGAAGCAGCAGACAAACTCTTGACTAAATTTGTTATTAAACTAAATCCGTTAATCAATTTTGACCAAAAAGTGGTGTTCTCATAGAACCACGTTGTTGAAGAGCAAGACGCTGACTTTAAAATTTGAAATCGAGGTTTGAGGGGCTTTAAAGATACCGCACTCATGCCTGCAATGCGCTTTCGTTAATTATCCAGATGCAGCTTGTTGAAAACTCACTGTAACCGTTCTTGATGGCTACCTTATGGAATTGTGGCACCAGTGGCTTCAAGGCCCATTTAAATCTGTTCAGGCAGTAATAAGCAGATCATGTTTCCATATTTGCTCGTTAACTTTCTCCTGCTCTACTTAATCCCTTAATCTAATGAATAAACTTCATAATGATTCCAGCACGGCTTTTCTGTAAAGACGCTGCTTTTTCTGCTGTCCAAAGACCAGATAGAAGTTAATTTCTTTTAATTCCCTCTTGGTTAGGTTTCCACTTAATACATTTGGTTTGATATCCCCTTATCTTTTTGCTCCATGCGTACACAGTGGTATTTGCTTGCCTAACCCCTTCGTCGTTTGCAATACTTTTAGGATAGCTAAAATAAGGATACACGTTTTTTTTTTTTTTTTCAATATCGTGAAATATTCAACAGTAATTCAATTTGGCAGGCGCACATTTAAAAAGGCTGCCGGTGTAGAGTAGCTTGTGTCAGGCCTGAAATTGAATAAAGGGCTGTGGCTCAGAGGTATTTACACTGACAGCAATATTGCTCTGTTTCAGACCCATATATAAGAGACAGGGATGGGGTGGGTGGGTGTTTGGTCAATAAATCAAACAAGAGGGTAATGAATCTCCCCACCTGTGGAGGGGTGGAGAAAAATGAGACAATGCTTCTGTCAGTGACGGGACATATGAAAATACAGCCAGACGCTAAGCTATCAGATGGGCTTTTTCCAGGCCTGGCTGCATTACGGAAGTATCAGCATTATACCATAAGAGGAAATAATACTGTAGAGATTAATGGGTCAATTTCTCAGCATCCCACTCCTTCAATCATGGCTCTGCTATTTAGTACTATTCTAAGCCACTGTGAGACATTGATAGTGATGAAGATGACTGGGATTTGCCGTCTTAGCAAAATACAATGATGCTCATTGCCTCGTGTCAGGCATGTTCTCTGCAACCCTGCAGAATGAATTCAATTGGTCTCAGATAGTAATCGACCCAGGTTAGTTCGTACCCTTGAGCTACGGCAGGAGTTCGGTATTAGCCTTGGCCAGCATGAAATCAACTCTTTGTGCTAAACTAACGAGATTACATGAAGCCTCGTTGTAATCAATCTGAACTGTAAAATCCCGCAGTCATCGTGTTGATCGAATCAGCGCTAGCAGACTCAGACCTTTAGCTTTCAACACCGCAACTAAGTGGTACACCTCAGATAATGTTTGAGCAAAAAAAACGTGGCTAACATCCGGTCGCAAGTACTCGACGGATGAGCGATATACATCGGATTGAACAAGACCAGCACTGAGAACATTTATTCCGGTGAATAAAAATAATAATAAAAGACAGAATTTGATTAACAGGTTGATAATGGACAGAAAGAGAGAGATGAGAACGGCTAAAAAAAGGCCAAGGTTACAGGAGAAAATGAGGAGCAAGTGGATTAGCGCCGCAGTATTTTTTTTAGCACGGTATTTTGACCCGTCTTGATTAGCAGAGCTGACCCTCATAAACTCCTGGGATCACTGTTGTGCATGTTTGCTTAAAATAGCCGACTCACACACACACACACACTGACACCTGAAATACCAAACAGCCTCTCAGATATGTCCACAGGGCACTTGCATCTTATTTCTCAGCAAGGACGCGACAAGGGAAAAAAAAAGTGAAAAGTTTGTACGCTTTCTGTCTTTCATATCTTTACTTTCTGTGTTAATGTTCTTTCCGACAGCCAAACGGTTCTCTAGGGCTCTTTAAAGGTCTAGTGTTTAAGATTTAGGAGTATCTATTAGCTGGAATGGAAAATAGTATTCATCATCAGTTTCCATCAATCTATCATCTATCTACAGTGAGAGCGGTTCCTCTTCCATGAAGTTCTCCATGTTGAACCGCCATTTCTCTACTAAATATGGCCTTTTGCATTTTCTGTGAATTTGGCAGAGTTTTTCCTACGTGCTTGGAAGAAGAGGTGAGGCATGGGAGAGTATTCAGTTACTTTACCAATCAAATCCTACACACTGCACCTTTAAAATGGCTATAGTCAATATTTTTATATTAACGAAGATAACATAGATGTAACATAACGTTTGAGTGACTGTGTAATGTGTATGGAGTCTTCTGTAATGATAAGCCCAAAGAAAGACTCTGCAGTTCTATGGGACTTTTTAGCACCTTTCAGCAAGTTGTTTTGATTTTCTTGCCCCCCCAGCGTCGATACTTCAGTCATCCCAGGTTTAACCAAGCTAATTTCCACATCTGTTAGCCAATTATCTTGTCAGAACTTTTCCTTGTTGCTAGCTGCTGTCATTTCTGACGATAGGTGCACCCAGTGGATACAAATCCATCGAGATTTCCAGCATCGCTCAATGTTCTTCAGAGCTTCATCACCAAATGCATTCTCATCTGGTTCATAGTGTTCACTGATTCATTTCCTAATTAGTTCTAATCTCCAAAGACTATTCTCTCCGGACTTAAATGTGTAGAAGTAGAAGTAACGTAGTACATTGAACTTGTGGGCCCTTAAAATGTGTAACAGGTAAATTTCTGCGAATTAATTAATTAAATACAAGTTTGAAAAGAGTTTTGCCTAACCTGTCTTCAAAATAGCCTTGCCCGCTTTCATTATGATCCCTAACACCCTTTAAATCTCTCCTGAATATTAAAATCACCATTTTCTTTCTGCAGAAGCTTCATCCAAGTCATGCATAATATTCATGCTTTTAAGAACTCCTAAAAAGTTGATGCTGACAAAGCCATGCTGAGGATTAAAGGCCTCCTGTCTGTTTGGGTCTCAGCCTTCAAGTTCCCTTTCAGCGTGCACCATCCTCCCATGATTCCCTGAAATATAATTTCACTTTTATTGACTTCCGCCTTGATTTAGCTTTCAGTCAGACCTCTTTACTTACACATTTCTCATACACATTGAGCAGCGAGGTTAACGTGAGGTATGTGCACACATATATATGACTTAAAATTCTCATTTTTACAGTTTTTCATTTTACGCTTGATTGACCTCCGCTCCTGCGGATATAATGGCGGAATACATGGTTCGGATTAATGATGGAAATTGCGCTGGCTTATTTACACCTGCTGGCTTTCTAATGGAGTTAAAGAGCGAGACCATCTTTCTCTCATGAACTCTTTTCGACACCGCATTCTCTTTTTGGACTCTGCACAGACAAGACTGCAAGCAACTCTGGGAAATGTTGTTCAGGTCTACCTCCCCTACTGCTGGGGTTTGGTAAACAGTGTCACAACCTGTCAAGTGTCAGCATCCTTTTTTTCATCCGTCTTGACAAAGCTCTCCGTGCAGGCAGTGAGCCATCATCGCAATCCATCCAGAAGGTGAGAGAGGTACGGGGGAGAGGAGAAAAAGAATTTGTGTCCCCCTAGGGGGAATCTGAATGAGACGGATTCCCAAAGTCTCTCTCCTCTGCTGAAGAGAGGTTATCTCTTTGAAACAAGGCATTTAACTTGCGACTACGAGTCCTCTGTGGAGTCTACAATGTGAGACAAAGAGAGAAAACATAAAGGGGAGAGAAAGGGAGTAAAAAATAGTGTTTGCATTCCAGGAAATCCCTCACACGCCTTCTACTTTGTCAACAAACCGAATCCTGGGAAATCATTCACCCTCTGAGGCTATGTTTGTTTCCTTTACCTCTCTATTTTTCATCCATCCTGTTGTGCCTGTCTTTGACCTGCAACCTTGCCCTCTGCAGAGCTCTCTGTCTAGCGGCTCCTGTACTTGCAGTGCTCCAAAATACACACAGCTGCAAACAAAACCCTTTCAAACCTGCCTTACTATAGGAGTGAGGCGGGTTTGAAAGGAGAGAGTTGTAGCATTGAATGTTAAAAAATGGAGGAAAACTAAATGAGGCGCGAACTCAGAAGAAGTCAGGAATGACTGAAGGTCAAACACAATGATGACAAAAGAGAGAAAGAAGAGAATTATAAGGTCTTTACTGAAGACTACTGCAGGATGTTGGTGCAAGGCTGCAAGCAGTGAAAAATGTTTTTTACTGATATACGATTTCAAACTTTGCTCATTTAGCAGTTGCGCTTATATTAGAGCATTTATTACATTCTTATTGGTAAGTCTAAAGCGTCGTACTGAATTATTGTTCATTGTTCCTTCTTTCTTTGTGTGGCTGGTAGTGAACTGACCTGAACCACACGTAATTCAGAGGTCCAGATATTTTAAAGGATCGCTGCAGAGTATCAAAGAATATGTCTGTATTCAGTGTTTCTCACCAAAGATGTGTGAAGTCCACACAGCACACACTGCGGTATGGTGAGGGTTAGCGGGGAACAAACTTCCTTGGGCTATTTCTTGAGCAAATCTTTGCCTACTTGCTGAGAGTTATTTTCCTTTTAGAACAACGTTCAAAAACCTGAAGACGTTTATGACAAACACCACTTGGACTGACTGCTACTGCTGCAGAGGTAAGCCAAAAATTTCTATTTATTATCGTTCCATTCATGACCGTGGCCTCTATTAAAGAGCTTACAACTATGTGATATCAAATAGTACACACTTCCTGTAACTGGGCATGGTCTCCCCTCCAAAGTGCCGTGAACGTCGTATGGTTTGATGAAAGCAGACTGCGTCGTCCCTGAGACAGTTCAGAAAAATATTTAAGTTCTTATAGACCTGTCTTTCGTGAAACCAGACCGATAATCCAGCGCCGACAGATATCTTTGTTAGCAGGTCTCCGTGTTGCTGCAGAGACAGGTGCAACTTGAGAAAAATGGGTCAGATATTTACTTTGACGACTCTGGGGCGAAAGAATTGATCACAGGCTGAGCTTGTGCACCTCTTCGAGTGAAGTGAACACAATCAGGACTTGCGAAAAAACGCACTCAGACACAGGAGATGACTCACGGCGCGCCGTCTCCTTTCAGTCTCCGCGTTAAGTAATAGCTTAGTTGGGCAACCTGACTCTTGACGTGGCTCAAATTGTAGGTAATGTCAGCTTAGGCAGGCTACTCAACGTGAGGCAGTTGTAAATGTAAACTGCTGCTCTCAGTGGCTCGGTGCTTTGAGATAGAGTTTTCAACCACAGCCAAAAAGGCAGGAGATTTTTGATCTGCCCACAGAAGCCATGAATCCTACCAATGAACAGCTAATATGAGACCAATTACATGGACTAACTACTAAACCTACTGTACTTCTCTTCCGCAACAATTGACCAATATCGAGAGTCGTGTGATAGTGGAAACTCTTCAATTCATATTCAACTTTAATATCTTTTTGACTTTTAAAATCTCTTAAACAAGTGAGTTATTTTACCAGCAGCTTCTCAAAACTTTAAACATGGCAGAATGAGGCCGACCGCTGCACAACCAAGAAGGAAAATGACGCGCGCCTTGACGAAGCTGATGAAATGAGTCGATTTGCATTGGAGGCACGTGAATTTAACTCCCACTGCTGGCGGGGAGTCGGATGAATTGCAGCATTCAATAATAGATCAATATGGTATGTTTCCTGTTGTGATTCTATAGAGGGAGCTCCGTGTATACCGTTACGTGAATGATAATAAAGAACGCCTGCCTCTGCGGTGCAAATCTAACGGTTACGATAAGACGGGAGCAACGCGTGGTTATGACATCCCGCGAATGCCTTTGCACTTGAGAGAAGTGTGTCTGTAAACATCCAATGTTTCCATAACAGCTGTTTTATTACGCCGAGAACCAAATAAAAGTCAGTAAGGCAGGCTTGTGTTACACACATCGGCGTCAACACCCCATCATCTTTAACAGGCGCGCGCAAAATTCGCATCCTCCAAGCTGTTACCGGCTGCCGTATGTCTCCCAACCAGGCAGGTTGTTCAGTTGTTTAGGAGAGCGAAACAGAGAGCTGGAGGAGAGGAGGCGGAGAGCTGGTTTGAGACCTGGGACAGAACACTGTGGGCGGAAGTGCAAAACTGAGGATCCAGAATGACTGGAAGATTATTTGTGCATGTCTAAGGACAGAGCCGAAGCAAGAGGCAAAGCAGGAGATGGAAAGAGAGAGGACGTGAACCGAGCAGATCTGCCAAATCGATACGAGCAGCAGGGGAGATGTTTTGTTTTTTTTCTCTCTCCTCCTCAGCCCTGCCGCTGTAAAAATGAGCGCGCTGTCTTTTTTGAAAAAAAAAAAAATCTATCAAATGGAGGACGGGAGGCGTGGATGGAGAGAGGGAGAGGAGTTGAAGGTGTTGGGTAACACTACAGACCGAGTGCAGTAAAAGTTTCATCAGCAGTGTGTGAGTCGGGGAGCACCGAGCGCGCACGCCTGTTTCTGTGTGTGTGCGCTACAGCACACGGTGCACCCACATGTGTGCAGAATATTAATGCAGCCTTTTCATTCTGTGTGTGTGTGTGTGTTTTACACTCCTTTTGTGTGCGCGCGCGTGTGTGTGTAACATTTAGTATCTCTTCTCCCGCAATCAGACATTCATTGATGCCGAGCTCTTTGGCTGAATGGAGCAAATTATCAGCTTTGCCAGCAACTGTTATCTTCTCCGCTGCCATGTTCGAGCTCTGCTACACCTCGACTCAGCCTATAACACCGCCAGCCTCCACCTGTAAGCACAGGCACACTGTGAAAAGTGGAGTTTGGGAGACCTTTGCTACCATTTCAGAGTGTAGGCAGGATGATTACAAAAAAGTTTTGAGTGAGTGGGATGGCCGTGTGTTTGCTGTTTATGAATCCCTAAATCCCTGAGGTCTGCCGGTGTCACAGATTTCTACAGATACGTGCCACAATTTGTTTGGTCTCGCCAGAAAAGAAGAAAACAGAAAAAAAATTTAAGTAAATTAAACTGAAGGAACTGCAGGGACGTTGTCGTATGATCAAAAGCTCCGGAAAAGCTGCTAAGCCGGCCTCAAAAACGAACTCTGACCTCGCCAACCTCGCCGTCCGTTACGTTACGTCAGCGCGCGCGAGCTGACTCTGTGCAGCCGAATGTCAAAAGTACAGATCCCAACGTTCACATAGACGCCAAATATATTAGACCGACTTTTTTGAGGAAAATGTAACGCACAAGACGTCGAGGATATTTCCAGCTGATAAAATGATTATAAAAACACGAGTCTTGGGTTTAAACATTTCACTTGGGTAAACATCAAACAGCTTTAGCGGAGAGTTGAAACATGTTGATACAGAATAAGCGATGCTGTTAGGCTAAAGTAGAACTTTTTCTAGCATTGCTGCTAGTCATAAGGAAAATATAAGGTGAAAACTGGATTTTAAAATGAATTTACCAGGTTATAACATTAACATTAACCATTCGTGGCATACAGACGTGGCTCATCATAAAGTATACAAAAGGAATATTTTTTGTATTATTTTGATTGACAGGGGCAGTCCTAGGCCAGCTGTCATCATTTCTGAGAAACGTTTCTGAACTGATTGATGTACAGAAATAGACGACATCACCGTTGTCCAGCCGAGCTCCGCCCACATCAAACCAGTGATCCGAACAAGCTGCAGCCTCCGGTGCTGAGAAATGAACCCAGTGATGAAGTGCTAAAAACTGTAATTCCTCCACTGGCTGCTTGAGACAGGCTGCAGAGTCAACCTCTGTCAGTGAAATAAACATCTTACAGCCTGGTTCAGACTACGGTTTTGGTCTATACAGTAGTTAATTTCCCCGTTCATAACAACTGTGAGGGGGGTGTTTTTTTGTTTTTTTTTAACTCACCCGTTCAAGTCATATTAAGGCTTAAAGTTGTGCGTAATTAACAGGGCTGCTGCTTGGTAAGACATACACATGGCTTATTCGAGCACCTAGGCATCATTTGGCCCACCTCAGGTCCGCCAATGATCCACGTCTGTACCGATATTCGGATTGACCGAGAGGCGGAAGAAGCATCCAACATCCAACATGGCGACAGGCTGCGTTGCATAGAGGTTGCAGTGAGCTCTGTCCATTCTTTCTACTGTCGTTGGATTTGATGCATGCATTTGTCACGAGAGATAACTATAACTGTCTCTGGCTCATGCATGTTAATATAAAACTCCACTCATAATAGGCTGATTCAGAAGATCCTCTTTCAGGACTGCTCAGTGAAAGAAGGAGAAGAATGTGTGTGTGTGTGTGTGTGTGTGTGTGTGTGTGTGCGCGCTCACAGTACACAGCATACAGTATGTACAACTTCAAGCTTTTACTGAAGGAGCTTCTGTTGCCCAGGTTCGCTCTGGGCGAAAACTTTTCCAAACAATCCACCATAATGACAGACAGATCGAAGCTAACCAACAACAACAGGAACAACAGGTGTTCGGGTTCCTGAGCAAATTCAAGCCAGAGGAGAATGAGGCAATCAGTTACCATGGCGATCACAGAGGAGGAGGAGGTGGAGGAGGAGGAGGGGGCACAGAACAGTTTCGTTTGGAGAGTGTCACTTACAGGCTTTGATGATGATAAGGGCTGCTGCCGGGGTAAACAACATCAGAGCGTTAAAATACTGAGAGAATTGGGCACTCCAGAGGATCAGGTTGAGCTCACTAACAGCTTCTTTCTCTCCTTCCCTTTCTTCGACTAATATCCTCCTCCTTCATACTTAACCCCCAACAACATCTGCCTGCTTGTCTCTCACCCACCCACCTGCGCACACACACACACACCACACACACCTACACAGAGACCCACATACAAACACAAACACAAACACTCACCCATCAGGCTACCTGCTACTCTTTCCCTGCAGGTGTCCTGCTGGCCTCGTGATGAACGGCAAGGATCGCCGTAACCATGGCAACACGCTGACACACAGGCTTCCATCTGTGTGCAGGGTGGGCATTTGGTCAAAATATATATATATATATAAATAAATAAATATAAATGTGTGTGTACTCCTGGTGTGTGTTGTTTGTGTGTGTGTGACCTGTTTGCAGAGGGAAAAGCTGGCAGAGTTTTTCATCGGATGCTCTTTTTAGAGGGTATGACGTCCTCCGGGCTTTGTTAATGCGTCACCCAGTTAACAGATGTCACACTGCCACCGGATAGATGTCATCCAGCATGATCCGGAGAACGATGCTCTCCCTTTCACAGGGTGAGGGAGGGTAGGGAAGGGAAAGGAGAGTGATGGACTGAAAAACCAGCGAGGCAACAATCACAATGGCAGGCAGCAAAAGCTTTTTTGAAGACCACTGAAATGGCAGATGAAAAAAAAAAGAGCGGAGTGTAAGAGGGGGCAATAAAAAAGGGAAGAGGCCAAAAAAAAAAAAAAAAAGTGATGAGATAACACTCCTGGTAAAAGCAGAGTGGGAGGATGATCCAGAGCAAGACGAGGAGAAGTGATAAATTAAGAAAGGAATATAGCGAGAACTGCAATGGAGTGTGTGTGTGTGTGTGTGTGTGAGAGAGAGAGAGAGAGATGAGACAGAGAATGAGCGAGAGGGAGGGTGAGCGAGAGATGAGAGCAGTGGAGGACGTTGAGCTGAAATCTTAACAGAAGCACTGAGAAGAAGAGCTGAAACCAGACATCAGGGCTTTAGGCTAATTAAGAAAAGAAAGAATCTGGAAGTGTGTGTGTGTGTGTGTGTGCGCGAGAGTGTGTTGTGACACCCCTCCCAAGTGTCTCAGAGGCCACCGTCCTGGACAACCTCAGCAGTCAGTTGGCTGACATGGACGGGTCGTCGCCTGATTAAGCTCACCTGGGCTCTTAGTCTATAAAATCTGGCCTGTGTGTTCACTTTCTGACTCTCCCTTCTCTGTCAGTGTTTGAATTTGAGTGTAGCTAATGCGGGAATCCCATTTTTAATACGTTACGTACAAGAATGTAGCCTGGGACATCGATGTAATGCAAAAAATATTCACAGTCATAATTTTTTTTGAATTTTTCCCCACTGAGAAACAACAAGAAAGCCAAGATACAGGGCACAGTGTGTGCCCTCAAACCGTCTATTTGTATAATTTACCTTGATACAGAACAAAACAGAGGCACCAAAAATGATATTCCATATATATTATTATACTATATTTTTGAGATTTCCTAAACAAATCTTTCCGGGTAGCTCATATGAGCTCCTCCTGTATTTCAAACACTGCTCTCTCCCTCTCCCTGCAGCTGACATCCACCCTGCACGGCTTTCTTTTGGTTTACACCTCCACACCACATTAACCACACATCCATGCAGTGGTCTCATTCCTGACACTGCTGATCTGCTCATCCAGTTAGTGTGTGTGTGTGTGTGTGTGTGTGTCCCTGCGCGCATGCCAATGTGGATATAATTACGCATGTGTTGGAGTATGAGACGGAAAAACAAGGTTTCCATGTGTGAGCTTGGTCTGTCATAATAACTGTAACATGCTAGAAAGAAAACTCGCCCCAGTCTGCCTCCTCTCTTCCATATTTAGCCACATATCTCACTCACATCTATGCCATATGTCAAACTGCTTCCTGTGTGCGTCTGTGTGTGTGTGTCTTTGTGCATTTGTGTGTGTTTTTGTCGGCTTAATTGCCAAAATATACCCATCTGGCGGCGGGATGAGCTTTAGAGATCAGGTAGCAACACGACGCTGTCTCCTTGTTAGCTGGGTCGTAGTGTTGATTGCTATTCAGCGTGACTGAACCTCATTAACACTTTGTCCTGATCCATATGTTACCGTAATGACTAGAAGGTAAATCCAGCTTTTTAATATGATTGGCCATTATCCCCGTTGTTCTAACATTTTATTTACCGACATTATCATGTCCATTAGGGAGCAGGTTTAGTCACATTATCCAAACCCGGAGACGTGCGGCCTGATTTCAAATTCTAGCGTAGAGAGTTTCCAAATGTACCAAATGTGTCTGAATGTTGGGGATGGTATTTCCATTTGACACCATGTAGCTTAAAATAAATAAACTATGATTGCATAGACAGACAGTGTGTGTGTGCGCACACAAACCTGAGGTCTAAGGTAAAAACACGAAATGTGTGCAAAAATCTAGTTAACCAGGACAGATTGTTAATAACTCTTGACTTTGTGTTCTTTTTCCAAATCAGCAGGCTGAAACTGAGGTTTTTTTTTTTTTATCCGTCTGATCATCTGTGTTTCTCACCCTTTTGGATGCCCTTCAAGCAATGTTGCCCCATGGCCAGATTTCACTCGGTGAGTACTAAAATCCTTAAAATAAGTAGAGGCCTTGTGGTAAACAGTCATCAGGCATTGCATTACAGACTCTCTAGTAAATAGAAAAAGGGTTAAAAAAAAAAAGTTTAAAGAATTTGGTGTGGTCCCTCTTTAGGAGCTCAGGATCCGTCAGTGTAGGTTTCATTGTCAGTACTGTAGCTCTTTCGCTTCAGCCGTCACAGCTTTCAGCTTGTTGTCTCTGCGGCCACTGGAGAGTTGCTGTTGATTCAGTTTTGCCAGTGTCCTTTTCACCACACTTACATCTCTTCTACACCTGTACTCAGTCTGTCAGCGCTTCTGTGTCTGAGTCAGAGTCTGGGTCATCATGGCCGCTTGGTTCTCTCGTCACCGATGTCAGTGTTAGTGCTTCATCGGTCCTCCCCGGCTGACTGAACATGTCTGTTTATGTCTTGTTGATTCCAGAAGTCTGAGCATGACTCCAGGCAGTTTAGTTGTCAGAGTGACTGCCGTGGTCATTTTCGGTGACGCTAATCTCCTCCCACCGTCCTAATGTCTTATAAAAGTGGTGGACTTGAACTTCTGTATGTTTTTTCTCCCTTGGAAGTGTGTCTACTATTATTTTCTTGGAACCAGAAAGGTTTTTGTGGGTTTTACAATAAAAGAGAGGCCTTATTAGCCCCTACTGCAACAAATGCAAAAGTGCTGAAGCCTCCCTTATTCATGGGTACTGGTCATGCCCTAGCTTTAACAAATATTCAAGAAATCTTCCACAGCCTATCCCAGGTGTTAAATGGCAGCTGAATCCTCTGGTTGATACATTTGGGATCACTGGAGGGGAGATGCAGTTAACGGCCTAAAAACGACGTACGTACCCTTTGTTTCTCTCCCGGATCGGCAAGCAATCCTGCTCAGGTGGCGCATCGCAGCCCGCCTACTCACACACGACGGTCGTGTCCTGCTTATAACTCGAAAATATCAAGCACTCGCTTTAGTATTCAAACGGAAGATTCCTGGAAGCATGGAAGCCTTTTTAAAATGCAATCCAGACCCCAGTCAATGCAAGCGTGGTGTGGCAAGTAAAAGATTTTAAAATGTATAGTTGGCTGGCAGTGACTGGGGAGGGATTGTTTCATATGTACAGCATATTTATGTACATTCTTTGTTTTGCATATGTCAATTGATGTTTTGTTTATATATTATCAAGGGATCCAGCTGCTGTTATTATATGCTCATCTCCCATTTCTCTTTAATGATGAAACAGCACTGCACTGTGCTTAACAGCACTTAATACTTTAGGATTCAAATAATAAAAAAAAACAGAGGACTAAACTTTAATGGACTAATCATAAATATCTTTCAACAATGGTGAATTGTGACGTAATTACATCAGTTATATATTTAACATGACGGTCAGGCTCATCATCACCACACATACACCAACTTTTCCATCTCAGCTAAGCTTAAAAACTTTTTTTTTTTTTTGCATTATCTCGACTTTGAATTTTGAATATAAACTGATCCACTCTTTTTTTTTTCTTCAAATGTACATAAAAGCAGTTGGATGGAAATGCACTTAGAGTCTGTGCACGACCACGCAGTCCTCAGAAATGGTGCGTTACGCCAAATTTATTAAAATCACTCATGTGGGTTTACTGTTGGTGTGCGGGGGCTTTAATCTGGTTTTCACACCTATTTTATGGCCTACAAAATCTGCTGCGTTTCCTCTTACTAGAGGATACTCATTAGAGATCTCCACCACCGCAGTCAAAACAAACAGATTAAGTGCAGGATGTTCGCACAGTGATTAGTATAATAGTCTCAATAATCTAAGCCCTATGGTTTATAATATATATCATATCTGACGTATACTAAAGAATATCCAAAAGCCTGTTGATATCCAAGCCTTTCGTGTTTAAAAGTAGACGTGTTTCTTGTGTTCAGACAAGAAATGCTTCTTCTTTTCTGCATGCAAATGCTACATTCAGAATAAGGCTTAATGAGGAATATCCCAATGGAACATGCTGTTTACAGAACCTATAATAAATCTGAAATATTGTCAACGTTAAATGTAGCCAAAGATAGGGATGGGATTGGTGTGATTGGAGGTGTAACCTGTAACGTGTAGCCACACCCACTGGTGATGTCACAGTGCACCGACACACCCTGGAGTACACTTCTACAGCAAGATTTTTAGGCGGTGTCAAAATGCTTTTTAAAAGATTTTTCGAAAGTGCAAAACAAGCATTTTATTTTAGAATACACTGCAAGTCTACAGCTCTGATGAACCCAATTCAGCTACAGTAGTTACAAACCAATAAAAAAAAATCAATCAGTGTCTGTTAGACTCCATAGACCATGAATAAATAAGTAGAAGAATAGATGTTTTTCTGGACTTGAACTGTGACTGTGACATCCTCCTTCACACTGTTGAAATGGCGTCTGTTGCTCAAATACAAAATGCTGTGTAAGTGTAGCACTTAGAAGAGCAACATTTTGCTCAGTCATCACTTTCCATGTTGCCTTTAAAATGAAATATGATTTGAGTGCTCTGTTTTCATGTGCTGCGAATCACTTTGTCTTTACACTTGTCTCAGAAACTGTATCTTTACCAAGACTTTATTCATTTCACTTCATTTATTTATTTTTGGTTTAGTTTAGTAGTTCTTTGCTGAGATGTTTTGAAACCTATGCATATACAGCAGGTGTACTGTATATTGCTCTTTATATGCAAATGTGTGTATTGTTTTTCTCAGTCACCAGTGCTGCTGAATAAGCATCTCTATGTTAGTGCATAAACACTGCCTGCCTCCTTACATTTCCTGCTGCTCATGTTCATGCTAGCACACTGAATTATATCACACCCACCCCCCTACAAATCAATGCATGTTCACATCTCAAACTTAATCTTCACCAGCCACCAATCAATAGGCTCAAACAGAATCAGTCTGCCTGATCAGCCAGGGCCACGGCCACGGCTCCACAGGGAGCTGCA
Organism: Nibea coibor; assembly: GCA_023373845.1. NCBI lineage: Eukaryota > Metazoa > Chordata > Actinopteri > Sciaenidae > Nibea > Nibea coibor. Next base: position 10,199,391 of record CM041730.1, read on the forward strand.
AGCCAATCAAAGGGTGTTAACCTCAAATGACTCAACCATGAGGGGATCAAAACAAAATTTTCTCTACCTGTTCTTACAAATGAATTCCAATTCTGGTGAAAATGAGAATGGACCATCTCAAGAAAAGAGTAAGACAGTCGAAAAAAGGTCAACCGTGTCTGTGTTTTGGTTTCTCAGGCAAATAAGGTCGCGATTAAGTTCTAATTGAAAGCTCTAATTGAGTTCAGCCAGATTAATGCAGCTCTCCAACGACTAATTAAGTCGACATCTGCGGCCGCTTGTATAGTTTGTTAATTCTTCTTAGCAAAACACATTTTTTTCTCATGCTGAAGCCCTTTCCAATACTCCAATAATCAATAAAAAGCTCACTAATGAATGATACACTTACCTGCAGAGCCATGTATTAGAGTGAAAGTCTCCCTTTTTTCCCCCTTTCTGTCTCTGTTTGCGAGCACTTAGAGGTTCTGCATGGAGATTATCTTTGTGATTACGACCTGATTGAGCCTACGCCTACACAATCAGCACCGCAATGGACACAATAATGCAAAAGTTTTCCATCAATTTACTCATCCCATTTCATTGCCATAGTAACTAAATGCAAAAACAAGCCTTTCTTCTGTTTTCTGCATTCATTTCACTGATTGGGGAAAATAAGAAGGCAAAATTCGAGTAAACAGCAATTTTATTGTCAATTTACGGCAGACTCGGCACGCGCATAATATAATGGTACCTTCTTCTTTTGTGGCATGCATCAATTGAGTGAGTCCTTCCGCATGTTTGAAAGGCAATGCAAGTCCTTTTAATCTTTGAAACCCAATAGTTACTGTTTGCACTTGGCCATCAAGCCAGAGTCACTGCATGGTTTTGCCTTGGAAACACTCACCCGTTATTAGTTTGTCTTCTGATCAAGGTTTAAAAGAGCCTAAAAGCATGTCTGTGTGCGTGTGTGGTGGAGTGTGTTGGAGACAAATCAGAAGTATCAAAGCAAAAACAAGAGGCCTGTCTGTGTGGAATAATGTTTCCGTTCTTGCCCGTAGTGCTTTGATATGTGTGAGTATGCAATTAAGAAGTATGCATTTATATTTGTTTGCGCGTGTGTGTAGGCGTGTGTACATTTCCGTGTGTTTTTTTTTTTTTTTTTTAGTAAGTCTTTGCTGGCTGAAAGGATGATGACTGTAATCAAGTGGGTGCCTTTCTATCATACCAAACTCAAATGCAGCGATGACATTTCCAAAGGTACATGCTAGATGGAATATTAAAACGCTTGTGTCACGCCAACTCTTTTAATGGCTTGTCTTTGTGCCTTAAAAGCCGCTTGACATTTCCTATCAGGGTCCCTGGCTGTTTGGTTTGTGTGTTTTTTTTTGAAGTTGTGCTAAAGTTTAACCCACTGCTTTGGATTTATGCATGTTTTATGTGTATTTGTTTCTTTCAGCTCTCCGTTTTGTCAGGTGGTTAGAGCAAAGCGAGCCCACACTGGGTGTGAAAGGTGCACATTATTTTCCCTCTGAATGGCGAGCGAGATTATATGACGAGTTAGGAGAATAACAGAGTTTTTGATAGGCTTAGTGGATGTCAAAGGAGGTGCGCAAGGATGTAAATTAATGTCGGAATGAGCAGCGGGGACGAAGACTGGACATAAAAAGAGAAAGAAGTGTGTGTACAGTAGGTAGGTCAGCATCTCTCCATTACTCTATGAGGTTGTGGACTGAAATGGAGTAGGACAGCTCCTCAAAATACTGTACACACACACACACACACCTCATACCCGCTGACCTGATAAGATAAGGGGTAACTGAATGCATGCCTGTGAAAACAAAACAAAAAAAAGAAAATCCCTTGGGCTGTTCGGGTAGTGAGGAACCATCATGTCTTGTCACACTATTGCTCTTCTTCTCTTCTCTCTTCTTTTCGTTCCCTCTGCAGGAGCTGCCGTCCTCCGTCCTCCCTTCATCTTTCCTCCTCCCGCTCGCCGAGACTCATCTGAGATCGGAGACTGGCCTAGAATTGATTGTCTGATTAATACAGGAGACAAACACAATTAAAAATTGATTCGCGGCCCATTATTGACCAATGTGAATAATTAACCGAGGTCTCATGGCCGTGTCTGCAAGTGTTTCTGCATGTGGTTGTGCGTGCGTATTCGGGATTTTGCTGCTTATTCAGATTCATCGAGAGCCTATGCTGCTCTATAGAAACAGGTGGTCACCTGGGCTGCTGTAAATCTATAACCCTGGTTTGTGTCTGAGTATATAAACATTGACAGTGTCTCACATTTTTCACCGTTAATCTCTTTTTTTTTTTTTACCACCATTCTATTAGGCACTCAAAATGGTGATTGTTTCGCTCTTAAAGCTGACGTTGCTCTGGTGCAAGAGATCTGTTTTATCCAACTGTTTATGTCAAAGTGTTAATTTCACACCATGCTCGTCGGCGCCGTCGGAGTTCATTTAACGCAGAAGGTCTTACACTTCTTCAGTCCTGAGATGTGGTTCCGAACACAGCGTCTGGGGGATGTTTTCAGGACAAATTGTTTGATCCATTAAGTCATTACACTTGATACCGCCGCTCTCAGACCTCAGTGGTCTCATTTAAAGACATCGCGGAGGGATGAATTATGACATTTTGCTCCTGCGGTGAAAAAAAAGACAAACAAACAAAAAAAAAAACCACCACTGACAGCCAAATTGAGCCAATCTGATTTCATCACAGTGTGCATTTTTGACACTTTGCTGGTGCAATTTTAGACAACACGTTGGAGACGTAATACATTTTGCTTGTCGTTTCCACAATAAATACCAAATAAATATGGTACTTACAATAAAGTATTTGAAAAGTTGGAAAAAATTCAAAATCCTGCACTTAACGTCCAACAGAAAATAGAAAAACACATTTAGGTGTCTCGGACAGGCTGAATTCTGTTGAGCGACTCATTGTGTTATAGTTTATCCCCAAAGCTGCCCCTAGCCATTGTGATGTAACTGTAACTGAGCTGAGCTTTTGGCGAGAAGGTTTATGGATGCATTACATACATTACATTACATACATTATTCGGTTGCGTACATACATCCAGTAATAATTAAGCCAACAAAACAAATCAGTACAAACTTATAGTCTGAAATCTAAAACAGTTTGTCTGTTTCGTGGGGGAAGTATTGATAATTCAAGAGAACTAAAACTTGCTGATTAGACATCTGCTAAGATGGTAAAGTAAAGCCTTTGCGTGATAGCTGGGGCAGCTGTGGAGAGCCAGATAATGATGCATGACTACAGGACTTAAAGAGAAGAAAGAAACATCCTGTATTCAGATTTCAAGTCATAACTCACTTATGAAATGCCAGGTGACGTACGGTAAGCGCCTGACTTGAATTAATAAGCTTCTGTGAGTTGTAAGCACCTGCCAGGACGGGGTATTGTCAAGAAGAATGGTGATGAAAACACATGGGATGAGACACACTTGGCTTGAGCTACACAGGGGAATGAGGGAGCTGTTAATCAGGCACAGCCTGTATACACCCGTGGAAGAGCTCTAATAAATTGAAATCATCAGTGCGGCTGTGTCTTTAAAGCAATACTAACGAATAACTAATAACTTTTTCCTGGTAAATGAAAATTAAATCGGCAGCAATAAAACACTCCTTTGCTCAATTCTGTTTTTTCTCTGCTACCACCTCACTTGGTCTGGTATGACCAGGTAAAATGTTGATCTCAGAGAAGTAGGACTGTCTTACGGTGTCCTGGTTGTCTAAAAAAACACAGAGATTTTACATATTTATTATCAAAACCAAAGTTTGGTCAGAATTTAGAGAGCGTTCTCGCCTGTCCGCTGCTTCTCATTGCTTTTAACAAACCGGGACTTCATCCATCGATCTCACCTCACTGTCGCTTCTGACATTTCCCACATATAAGCTCCCACCTCCTCACAATTACCTATCATTGTGTTGTCATTGCCTCCATGCACCATCCTATTATGTACAAATGGAGGAGAGGCTTTGACAGTTTGTCAGACCAAAGAAGATAAGATGGCCATTTAGTAGGCGTTTGCTCTCCTATCGTCTGTCTAGATTTAATTATACTGTTAGCTCTCCTCCTAGGAAAAGCTTTGAAGTCACTATGTCAGGAGAGGAGCGAGGACTAAATGTGATCTGCTTTACCTGCAAGTGTACAGTATTAGAGCTTTAGGGAGATTTAGGGATGGATTTACATGTGCTGCAGCCTCACCGTTTTGATGCTGAAATGAATAACCACGTGTATTTTCCGTAACCCCGTCATAATTAGACTTTGGTGTAGCATGCAACCAACAAATTCCGAGAGCGGCTCTGTCTCGTGTGAGTTGCAGGGGAACACCGCTGCGGAGCCTGAATGCAGAATTCCCATCAGGACGGTACAGTCTGTAAAACAGCATTCATAGCCGGAGGCAAAAGAGGAGTGACCCTTGTAAAAAATGTGACGATTGCAGTGTAGGCAGCAAGGTGGGGGGGGGGGGTCGTGAAACGAGCTGGGAGACTATCCTTCAAACCAAGGACTTGAATTCTGGTAGAAATCCAGCCCTTGAGTCCTTGAGCAAAGCACTGAATCTCCGGTGAAAAGAGAATTTCTTTAAGGGGATCGATATTCATTACACCTGCTGGGGCATCGTTCTAGACGAAACCTGAAAAGTGTGATTACGCTCACAAAAAGGGGATAAACACAGATATAATATTCTTGTCTGAAAGCTGCATGATAACATGAATTGCAAGGGCTGCGAGGGAAATAGATGTAAATTCTGAAATTGAGTTGTTCTCCCCCTTTTAATGCACTTGGTGTACTTTGGCTTTTTATCAGTTTCCCGTTGTTGCCCTTTCCCTCCTCCCTGCTCTTTTCTTGTCTCTATTGTTTCATTAGACCCGATCTATTGTTGCATTTGCTCTTTTTGGGCCTCCCTCCTTTTTCTTCCCCTATCAGTTGTTTGCCAGGTGGTGAGTCTGTGAAAGCTGTCTGATTTATAGCAGCGTAGAGAGCCATGCTGGACAGGAGCCTTCCACTGGGGTATTCAGTAAATGTGTGTGTGTGTTTGTGTGTCTGTGAAAGGAGAGAGAGAGAGAATCAGTGTGTGTCGGTACATGCAAGTAACGAGAAAAAGTAACTTTAGGGGCCAAACAAACAGGATGTGTCACCATCTCGGTCAGTTATTTTGATTTTCTTCTTGTCTTATCATTTTAACCAACATGTGATCGACGAGCTAACACGGCATGCTAACGTTACGGTGAGGCCATCTGTTGTGTCAAATCCAAAATGTGTTCTCATAACATGTCTCCCAATATTTGGTGTCATGATGGAGCAGTCTGTTTATGCAACTACTTGCATGTAAGTGTGTGTGTGTGTTTGTATGATTGCCTACTTCTTGGTGTCTTTCGTTGGAAAGATTTGGTGACATTCGAAGTCTGAGCTGAAGGTTTTCACAAGTTGATTTAGAGATCTGAAGCTCCTCGGTCCTCTCTTCCACTGTTTCTTGGTCTTTCCATATGTTTTACTATAAATTGCACTATTTTCTGGGTTTTTCAGAATCTCGAGCTCCTCTGTACACTAATTGGGACACGGATGCACAAGTCATGCAAGTCTGTCTACCTGCCTGCCTGTCTTCGCTGTCTGTCTGCCTGCCTGTCAGCTGATCCCCCACTCGTTCTCTCTCTGTTTCCAACATTTTCTCGCCATGATATAAAGGAACCAAAAGGTGCTAGGTTGCTAAGGTAACCAGTCTTTCCATCATTCCAGGATCTTACACAAATGTGTTCGCAGGTAACTGGTCGGAGGTCTGTCTTTGTATTATTGCAGGATCCATCATAAATATGTTCAACAGGCCAGAGGTTGAAATCCTTCACACTGCACATCTTTATTGTACATATGTGTATTTATTGTGTATTTATCTGGCAGATAATGCTTGGTCTTGATGTCTGCTACTCTGTGTGCCGTTAATTGCCCCTCGGGGACAAATAAAGTTTATTGAATTGAATTGAATTGAATTGAATTGAATTGAATTGAATTCAGAGAAATGATCCTAGAATCATTTTTAAATAAGGATGTCAGCAAATTCTCACTTCTCTAGTGGCATTTAGCCATTCAAGTAATTTGAGGGTTTTATTTGTAGATCTGTGGAGGTCAAATAAATACTGCCTCCGTTGTAATACAGTGGTGATAAATAGTATTTCATTTGTTGTCATTTTAGTAGGTGGTTAGCCTAGCTTAGCATAAAGACTGGAAACAGGGGAAACGGCTGAAAATGTAAATTTGTGATCTGAGAGTTATGTTCACCGTTTCTTTCCATCCTGTTCTTCTGCACAGAGTCTCATTTGGTGGTCTGCAACATCTCTGCTGTTGTAGCCAATATCTTGTTACCTGGGCGCGCTGATGCTTTAATGTTCTTGCAAACTGCTAAAAGATGCTCTTTGTAGGTAAACTTCTATCTCTGCCCTTACCTAGTACACCGATTTAAAATCCTGTAAACACGGACACGCCGCAATTTAAAACAGCGAAATCTAGTCATTCCAGTGGAATCTGAATGAATCCCATCATTATTCCCATTCATGGCCATTAATTCCATCTGTGGATGACAGATGGAGTCTGACTTATACCACAGGGGGAATTAGAGAGGACAAGAAAACAAAAGCATCGACAAGTTGTTCAGTGACACGGTGACCTGCAAATGAAACAGCATAATCAAATTTGGGGTATTGCATGAGTTTTATTCACATTTGTATGTTTTGAAAGAGGTTTTAAGGGTTTGTGGAGTCAATCCTACACACACACAGTTAGACAGACACACTCGGGACAGAGACAGAGACACACAGGGGTGTCTGGCAATGGTTAGAAGTTAATCAACCTGTTAATTGCCCCTCCGTGACAGGTTGATGTTTTTGTTTTTATCTCTCTCCCTTCCTCCCCCATCCTCTCTTCCTGTAAGATCCCGCTGTGGCAAAAAATCGGACCCAATCACTCATTTGCAGAAGCAATTAACTGCAATTGGCCGAGGCTGGATGGGAATTGTGCTCTATCACAGCGTGCGCGCGTGTGTGTGTGTGTGTGTGTGAACTCTAGAGACTTTCCGTGACTCACTGTTTTCTAACGTCCACTCAGGAAAAGGTTTTTGTTGCTGAAGAGACTGGCTGCGATCCCAGGTCACAAAGTCTTAGAGGAAAGCTGTCATCCGTGCATTCTTCTTCTTCCTCACTCGTGCATCTCAGATAATACATATTTTCACTGTCAAGAGAACAAATCAACTATATAAAACAGACTATATAGTACAATGAGAATAGTGGCAGATGTTACATTTAAAGGTCAAACCCACCTACAGAATGTGCTGTCACATAGTGAAAAAGGAGATGCGCATTTTCTCAGCAGGATTACGGCACGTCTCTGAGGGTTTTTTTTTTCTTTCTGGTAATTGCCTTGCAGCATGATCTCTGGACCACAACTCCAGGGGAAAAAACCTTATCGGTTGTACAATTGTCAGCTGTTGGTGTATTCCCTTTGCAAAACAAATTAATTACTCTTAAAGCATTAAAGGTTGAGAGTTGCTGTGGGCCTCATTGGGGTTGAATATTATTAGAACAACAAAGTTAGATTAAATTAGTTTTAGTCTTTTTGGCTTCTTTTTTTTCTTGACATCTGATTTCATTTAAATTGAAATAGTTATTGTTAAAGAATATTTAAAGGCCAGCTGGGCCTTATTAACTGAAACAGGCATCTCGCTGCGAGGCTGCAACCAGACGAATACCTCTCACCTCACCTTCTCCATCCTTCTCCATCCTTCTCCTACGCAAAGCTCTTATTTTGATTTTCCTGTTCTGAGCTACTGTAGACAGACAGTGGAAGAACACGGCAGACTAAACATTCAATAGATCCCTCTAAATCTTACACATTAAACCTTTAACAGTCAGCGTCATATGTGCTGGTATCTTTTCAAATCAGATTGTTACGTGGTTTGTCTCTTTAGTTCCACTGTGGTTGTATACTGTCTTATTGTGTGTGTGTGTGTGTGTGTGTGTGGAGTTGATCTCAGGCTGTAGATAATAAAAGAGGATATTCTTTTTCATGATAGCTGCACAGAATATATTACAGAGAGAATGCTTAAAGAGATCGCCAGTTACTATTTTAGACAGTTGGAAAGCACTTCTGGGAACTGGATTTTTTTTTGTTGGTTTTGTTTGTTTTTTTGTGCTGAATCATGGTTTTGCACAAAAAGTGCCACAGTGCACGTGCAAGTGCAGACGAGTGTGTACGTAATTTACTCATCTATTTTATTGTTACACCCTGCTGCGTGCGTGCGCGCGCGTGTCTGTGTCCTTTGCCCTTCATTGGCAATTCAGAGCCGCTCTATTTTTGTGCCTCACATTTCTCATCAATATTTCACCCCCTCTCCTCCTCTTCTCTCCCTCTTTCTCTCATTCCCTCTCTCGTTCTTGGGCATCAGAATGAGGTTTTATCTATGCTCCACCACACACTACTGAAGGACTGGCTGGCTGGAATCCCGTTGGGACAATATGAGTTGTGTCTGGTGCTGTAAAGAAACTGCCACCGCCAGATGGTTGCAAACAATCCTTTTGCTATTTGTTTTTAACCTTTATTTACCCACTGTAGGTTGACAGGGTACAACGCTCGCTCACAGTTTTCAGCTATTCACGGAGGAGTTGTCCAGTCCAAGCAATCACTTTGACATGAGGTCATTTAGCAAATCCACTGGAGCGGCGTCGGGCAAGGGCAGGTCAGTCGATGATAGCTGGTGAATATAGTTTTGTCCAATCATACCCCCCCCCCCGCTGAGTCAATTCCAGCTGCCCCATCAACACTAATGACACCGCACAGACAGAAAGAGACAGACGGAAGGTTGAAAGAGCAGAGACCCCATGTAGTGCAACATAATTTGAGCGTACCCCCCCCCCATACTAATGAATCAGGGCGGACGCTACAAATGTAGCTGACGCTCCAAACATTTAACCTTTGAACGGACATATCTGCAGGTGGCACTATTTCAGTTTATTTCTCTCTTTGTGTCCATTTGAACACTTCATCAAGGGCGAGTCCAAGCTGTGAGCGACAGGTGAGCTCTGTTTGTTTCTGTAATGCTTCATTTTATAGGTCTGAAGATCCTAATAATTTATTGGAAGGCTCCTGAAAAATACACAATTTGGCACTAATTATAGGGAAAACAGTCCAACGATGCACAAACAGTTAATTTAAATTGAATGCTTGTGTAACCTAGAGTCTGTTAATTAGTGCAGAGCAGGTCAGCAAACTTGCAAGAATGTGCAATTTGTCTACGGGAGAATGTACGATTCAGCATAAATATGAAGAGGAACATTTCCAGTAATGAATTAATGATGAATGTATCAGCGTATGTGTCTTTTCTAACATCATTTTAATATTTGGCTTCACAGTTGATAGATATATGGCTCAAGTGGAAGTCATGTGACAGACCCGACCTATGTACTGTATGCATGTAGGCCGACTTAAATGACACCTTTCTTGATTTGGAGACTGGTTCCTGCTGGTATTTGAACTGTGAGGTGCTCGCTGTTCATCAGTTTTTGAGGCTGTGCAGCCGGCAAGGCTTCATAAGCCCCTGATGTGATGTGTTTTTCCTTTCTACTTTAAAGACTGTCACCTTTTCCCTACATGTTGCACATAACATCTCATCATACTTTCATGTTTAATGCGTTTTATGCAAGTTTTATGTACCTGTTGTGTCTGAGAGGAAAAGGCACAGGGTTGCAACACACTCTCTAGAAGTCTGCAGAATATCAATATAATAATGATACCCCCCCCCCCCCCCCCCCCCCCCCCCCCCCCCCCCCCCTTGCAGACTTCATTAATTGTGGATGACAGGTTTTACAACACCCTTTAGTCAATGCCTGTGATGTCTGTGGTGGCGGGCAGGCTGCATTGGAATTCAGAAATACTGGAGGGGCTAGCCAACCACAAAGCTGGATCTCCGGTGAAGCAGAAAACCTGTTGAAAGATCCTTATACACACTTCTTTCTCCAACCCTGAGAGAACGAAGACAATCTGAAGCGGATAAAACTGTAACTCAGATACCTTTCTACAATCACCCAGAGAGATTATTCAGTTATCTCTAGAGGATGTGAGGATCATATTAATATTAATAAGTAAAAACTTGGTTCATCACTTCAGCTGCACAGACGTCATGACTCATATCACGGTTTTATTTGTTGAAATAATGAGATAATTAAATCATAATCCCAGATTCAGAAATCAATGTTTCAGTTTAGTGAACTGATTTAATGCAATTAAGCAACTCGCTAAGCCCAAAGATTGGGCAAAGTCCCCGCGTTTAATAATATTCGCCACTGACACCTCCTAAAATAATTAGATCCCTAAATTAAGTGGATCTCTTAGAAGCTGACTATATCACAATTGTATGTTGTGGTTGCCGTCATGACTGCGGCGAGTTGTGTGCAGACTCTGGAGGGAACACCTGTTGCCGAGATTTTCTACTGCGGATACAAAACTTTCCGTTACAGAAACATTCCAAGCAGGATCTTTCTTTATTAATTGCTGTCAGTGAAAAAACACACACGCGTCATATTTTAAGTCCATTAGGAAAAAACTGTGCCGTTACCTACAGTGGCAAGCTGACACCCGGGGGAGCATAACCATGCTTGCTAATTAACTATCAAGCCACTTTTTAATATTTGGCTGTGCTTCATCCATGAGAGCGTGTTTGTGGGGTTTTTTCCCCCCCCCCCTCTATGTGTATCAGAATAAAGGTGTGATTATAAAGGGCATTAGCCCCTCTGCCTGGCTTTATTAGGCCACACACGAAGGGCTTTATTTCATCAGAGCTGACACCCTCCCTAGGAGTCATTTCTTTTTGCAATTTTCTGCTCGGTTTCATGTTCCATTACCGGCAGATTATGCTTTTTCTCTGTCTTGCACATACACTCGTTTATGGATGAGCTTGCGCACAAACGCATTTTCGGCACTTACGCACACACACACACACACGCAGCTGCACACACACATATTGTGAATGCCCATGATCCCATTCACTATTGTTATTGGATCACTGGTTGCTGAATGGTGAATGGGAGAGCTTGCCTAGAGGAGAGGACAGTAGTTAAACCAGCACTGAATTGGTTTCTTTACTATGAAAGTAAAATCAATTCCAAAACCCATTACCTGTATAGATGATTTAAAGGCACTTGGAGAAAGGAAAAGTGAGTTTTTTTTTCTCCAATTTCCTCCTAATTTCTCTCTATGTATTTGCTTATGTGTGTGAATGGATTTCTTTGTGTGGTGTGTGCGTGTGTGTGTGTGTGTGTGTGTGTGTGAGGGGGAAATTGGCAGGAACCGCTGTATAATATTATATTGACTGCTTCATCAACGTATTATGATTCTTTCAAAGAGGCACTCCACAGATTTGATATTTGATGTTGTCAGGGTGACTGGCTTGCCAAACTGGCAGCATGGAGTTTGGAAGATGTAGCTGTATTATGGGAAGTGTGTTACACATGTTTGTTTTTAGCCACATTTGGTTGCTTGAGAGCTGAGACTGAACTGTAGACTGACATTCATAGACCTTAGAGGATGTACCCTCATTTTTTTCTCTTGCAGTTCTTCTAACGGCCACTTGAGACTGGCTACAAAAATGGGTCAATCTGCATAAGCCCCCATGTTAAAATGTCCAGCTTCAGAGCAGAGTTCAACACATTAACAGCCTGGTACAAAAAATAATTTTAATTATCTCTATAGCTAATTTCCTGAGCCATTGCGACTGTACTGATGCTGATTTCATATATAACTCACTTATATTATATCATGGCTTCAATTTATACATAATTAAGAGCGTGGCCTCTTTGATTGACAGGTGGGTGCTGTCATTTCAGCAACCAGGGTTCATTTGGCCTGCCTCAGCTCCACCCACGCTCCACGCAGAGCTGGCAGCCGGCGGAGGTAGGACTGCCAAGACAGCGACGGCCAGAGCCACGACACTTTGAGTTTCACATTGGCTCCTCAGAAACCTGTGGGTGACGTCCATTTTTTACAGTCTATGGTTTAAATCTGTCTTACCCACGTCCCTCAATGTGAGAATACTTTATCACAGGAATACTCTATTTATGGTTACTTTTCCAGATTATGCAAAACAATTGTTTCGCTCAGTGATTTTCATTATCCGAAGCATGAATACGTCTGAATATACCTTACAGGCTTGTTTTGTACTGCTTTGACAGTTAAAACAGCAGTTTGTCTTTTGTCTTCTTCCTGTGTTTGTTGTTTAGTGGGATCTGCTTTTTCATTGCTATTGGGTACAATCCTAACACACTTTTCCATCACAATGTTTGCACACAGCATTACTCATCCAGCTTCTGTTTGTCATCCTGACTGCAAAACACAAAATAGTTCTTGACCTTGGATTTAACCTGGACAGGTAATACTTAGAGCTGTGCACCGGTGTATCATCCCGCCCTTCTCTTCCACTTTCTCTGCGTTGGCTGCGCGTGTGACTGCTCGTCAACAGAAGACATGAATGGGTTGATCCAGTCTGCATTTTCAGCATTATTTTTCTTGGTTAGTAAACATGCCTCAAATATGCCAACTGTTTTAAAAAAAACACCAGAAAAACATTACAGTTGCTAAGTCGAGTCTTTTTCATCCAGTGCTTATGCTGTATTTTTTCATTTCTAGCAGTGTGGGTGTCTGTGTCTTGTTCTGCCTGGCCTGCCAAAAATTGTGTGTGCTTTTTTTTTTATTTTTTTTTTATTCCAGATACACTAAAGAAATGCATATATTTAAAAAAAAACGAGGATATTATTTGGAGGCGTGCAGACAGACACAAGAGGATAGAGAGCCGAATAAAAAGAAGAGCCTGTTCTTTTAGTCCAGAGTCTGGTGCGATGGTGGGCGAGAATAGAAACCCTGCATGGGTCACCGAGAGGTGAGTATGAGAGACTGAAGAGTACAGGAGGAGACAAGAAGTGCTAGACGGTGTTGAAATGAATGTGGAAAATTGCAGCAACTTGTTTGCGGCCTTTTTGTGTTATCGTATTACACGTACTCATCATCTTCACACCGAAACCATTTGTTGCTTCTCGTCATCAGTGGAAGTATGATGGAGGACACAAGCGTTGACAAAAATAGTACCCGCTTTCAGGCTGTATCTGTCTCCATGTGTTTCCGTCTGCGTGTGTGACAGAGCATGTCTTTGCTGCAGCCTTGCAGGTGTGTGTGTGTGTATACCACTGCTAATTTTGTGTTAAAGTAACACTCATTAACTTCCCCCAGAAAGCGGTGTGTGGAGGTTGCCTCACACTGAGGATTTCATTTGGCTCGTTTAACAACATCAACACTAATAGAGGAGTGTCAGCGGAGTTATTGACAAGAAATCTATAATTTATTCTCAATCTCCTCATCTGTGAACCTGTTGCTGCTCGCTGATGAGCATGGCTGGCTTCGACAGTGTTTATTTCATCCTCGAGCGTTCTTTGAAATGTGTTATTTACAATGAAGGAAGCGGCGTCTTTAAACTTTAACCACAGAGCTGTTACTTTATCTGTTTTTCCAAATTCATGACCTAAATTAAGGCTGGAGATGGTTGATGATGAGTAATCAGTGTGCATCAAAGTCAGACTGTGACTGAGGAAAATAATGATCATTAGCTCCAATTTCAACCATTTCTCTTTTTGCTAAATAGCCTGACTTCCCAGCTGAGGTCACACACTCACTCTGTGCTGTGCTGCTGCTATAGTCGGAATTGTTGTTCTTTTCCCAAAAAAATCCTTTATATAAATGTATTACAGAGAAAGTGAATAAATATTGAACTCTGCGGTATGTTGTCTTGAAAATATTGAGATATTACTTTTTTGCCAGGCTCGAGCACACAAATGTTGCTGTATTGAGCCCGAGAATAAGCCATGGTCATAAATATGCACATGCACGCTGCACGCTATTTACCAGCCTCTCACCTCTTAAATAGCCTTAGCAGACCACACACTGACAGTCAAGTGACCACATGCTTGTTTTTTTAGCTGCACTCCTATGTTCTTATCCACAGAGAGAGAGAGAGAGAGAGAGAGAGAGAGAGAGAGGGGGAGATTACAAACACCCTCACATGAACCTCTGCAGCCTGAGACTGAAAGAGAGATTTAAAAAAAATCAAGGATCTCTGTTTAAACTCCTCCTGTGAAAATGAATTCACCGAGGGCATTATTCAACAGCGTGCAATTGTAAAAGATGCAAGAGAAATTTTCCGAGCGTAAAGACTAACATTATGAAATGGCAAAATATAAACCTTTGCTGGGGAAACACTCTGGGGTATAACATGACAAAATGTTAAGAGAATGACATTTAACAGCGGGTTATTCAGAGCAAGACAGCCAGGAAGGTTGTGAAATGCTCATAATGACATTTACAGTAACCTTTTCCTGTGACTTTTTAAAAAGGGTTAAAACCACAGAGACGGAATGATGGGGCTATGTTAGGTCCTTCCCATTAATCAAACTGTGATTGCACTGGGCCACAGCCTGGAGGCAATTTCTCTTCTCACTCATTAGGAAGTGACGAAGAGGAGGACGGGGCCACACACATAGAACAGTCAGGGCTGCAGGGTGGACTGATGGGTACAATATTTGTCCTTTAACCAGTCAACCCTGGGTCAAACCTGCTGATAGATCTGCCGGAGTGCCTTTGAGCCAGGCACAGAAACCCTGCGATCCCTGACTTCCACGTGGAGGCTAACGTGGAATACCAATGGAATGAATTCAAACCACATTCTCTTGTTACGAATGGTTTTCTAGAAATTCCCTTTGCATGTTTCATCATTGCCAAATTACTCCTTGTTATGCGCAAATGTGTTTAGGAAATGATGCCTATACACTTTAATTATGGGAAAAGAAAAGCCGCTAAATGGAGCAGATTCAGGGGAGAGAGAGAGCAGCTTTGTCAAACAGTGATTACGGAAGAAAGAGCAAATGTGTTGAGACATTTACCAAATGTTTGAATGAGACCCACTGCTGTCGAAGAAGAGGAAAATGACAGCAAAATTTTCATTTCAATTCTCCCCCGATTTAAATTTCATATTTCAGTCGTCGTCCTCAGTAGATCTGAATGCCGTGTTGGATGATTCTTTATCTTTTCCTCCCCAACAAAGCAATCAAACATCTCCATCTTTGGCGCTCGGGGTAAGCTAAGGTAATGTTTGCGAAACTGGGCGAGCAAATAAATGAAACATTTTAAGAGGATGTTGACAGTATCATGCTGACATTTAGCAGTCACTGTCTCCAGACGGAGGTGGAGAGGACTGAGCGGTGCAGCTGTGGCAGAGTACATATCCTGAGGCCATGCAGTCTCTAAACTCAGCGAAGCGCAGTCAAATGTTGGAAAACCTGCCCTCAGAATAGAAAATTTATGGGCTGTAGGAAATGGTACAGTTAGGGTTTATCACCCGAAGCTGTTTTTTAGCCGCTGACCTTTAAGGTTTTAGCAAAACACATTGCCATACAAAGAACTTAACACTCGCCATAGTAACAGCGTTGACTTCATAAAGTGTGATTTTAAGAGCTGCGAGCATAAAAGCATATTTTCTTTACCCCGCTGTTGTTTATTCAACAGCTGTAGTTACTTTCAGCCGAGTAAATACAGACTAAACTACCCAAGAGTATTAAGGAGCAGTTACAGTTAACTCCACCTCGACCAGCTGCAACATTTAGGAACATTTTGTTGCTGAAACTTCTGTACTAATTCTCCATGTGTAGCATTTAGCAGCACTTAGCAGTTTTAGCCACCTCAAACTTTCCTTCCTTGGCATGGGAGAAACTACAGTGGCCACCAAACTCCTGAAAAAGAAGTCCCGTCTAGAGCAAGTTTTTAGTTTTTCCATTATGGGCTACTGTAGAAACATGGTGGTTCAACATGGCAGAATCTGGCAGAGTCTCATTTGAAGGTGACAAGCAAATAATGATATATATTTTACACACTGGACCTAACTGAAGTTAACTTTTGAATGCTGAAAATGCTAAAATCCAGCGTTTCTAATTTTACTCTGGATATCTCTTCCACCACTGCCGAAAACGTAGAAATAAATATTATTATCAAGTATTTCACACTTGACGACAAACATATCACCATGCTTCAGGTACGACACAATGTACGAAACAAAGATGCAGTGCAGAACCTCTCCAAATTACCCTAGATACACGAAATAGTGTGCCTTTGTTCGCACGTTTCATCCAAACTGTGATACAGTGCTAAATTTGAATTGAGCAAACAGGTTCCAGTAGCGCTTAATCTACAGAGGCAGGTGCAGACAAAGGAGCTTGTTTAAACAGAGGTGTTTATTTGAATGACGGTTACTCCACCTGTTGTACAGTACTTAAGGCTGGGCGGGGCACAGCTAGTCTTTGCATGTTCTCGGCGCTAATGTACAAGAGGCATGTTGAAGAGCTGGTATACTTGTGGGACGAAGTTTTATGTGCTGCACTCCAAGACAAAACTATGACCACACGTCACTACAGAGCAGGGATTCCCCTTTTTCCTTAAAGTCTTGCATTGTTAAGTGTAAGAAAACTGGAGAATACACACACCACATTGACCAAACACACACAAACACAAACATATAAACCGTTTTGCTACTTAATCATTATCCCTTTAAACTAAAGTTGGAGTTTTAACTGTTTGTAGTTGATCTTTATGAGGTACAGGAGACTGAATCTTACCCGAGGTAACATCCATCCACTCATGGAAGACCTGATGAAGATCAGCTGACTGAAATGTTCCACATATGGTGATTGACAGTGTCTAGCATCCTGGCTCCTTCTCTGTTTAAAGAGATAAACGATTGTGGTGATTTTCTATATTTCTGTTATCGTCAAACAAATCCCACGGAAAAAGACCAAAACAAAGTTAGTCTGACTCTTAATGCTTCTCAAATCCCCTTACTCTGCATGTGGCTCACAGCTGCAAGCCCATTAGTTCTTAGAAAAAGTTGTAAATCTTTAAAAACGGGTCACAAATATAAACTTTCATTTAAAAAAGGCTGAGTAATTTCGTCTGGGCATTGTCGGCTTCAGAAAATATTACTCAGGCAGGGGTAAATAGTGCATTTGTTGCTGGAGTGAATATTTACAGCAGCAGGATGGTGAGACTGAGTCAAAATAAACTACCCACGTTCTTCTTAATAAAGTAACATGTCACCTAGTGCGGTGATGCGGCTCAGTGGCGTGTTTTTAATAGATTTTGTTCAATAATGCAGTATGGCCGTAATAGGCTTTGGATAAACAGGCGATACGTGTTAGCGGGATGAATTCATTGCTGTTTTTTATGGGAAATAAACGTATCCTTTAAGACATCACAGCGTCCAAGGACTTGGAAGTTATTTCACTGATTAAATAATGCTGAAAGACCTGGATGCTTTCAGGTTTTAAGTGCTCCAGACCGCAGCTTGAACTATCACTGTCCAAGTGACTCTTTATGTTCATACCATCTTATTACAGGTTTTAATCAGTCTTGCATGAATACAGTGCTTTGAGGGCATTGATAAGCACGTCCAGCTGGCCATGTAATTCAAATTACAAATGTGCCGCAGCGTGTAATCAGTTTTAAATGTCAGTATGAAGGTGCTGGTTCAAACATAAAAATACTACGCGTGATGTATGCACCCGTTTTACAACAGCTGTTTAGAGGGAACCACAGTTACCAGTGTTTTAACAGCATGTAACCTATTTACTACCGCCTCATTTACATCGCCAGCTGTGTAGTATATGCATGCTGTTGAGCAAAGCGCCTCTCCTAAAGAATGGCGGAAGAGTAAAACAAGATATTTGTGTCTACTGGGAGTCCATAGCAGTGTCTAGATTAGAGGGAGATCCTCTTAAAGGCATCACACTGACAGGATATTCTGCCTTGTTCCCTCCTCCCTAGAACATCTCCTCTGAGACCACTGATTTAGCTGGCAGCAGGCAAGCTGGGATCCGCTTTGTCCAGATGCACACCCGCACACAGACACACACGCGCGCGCACACACACGGAAGATGAACCACAGCATGAATCGAATACACTCATGCCACTGCACAAAGGAGCAATAGCCGGTACTCAGCGTGTGAGAGAAAACAAGGGGTTTGGCCGTTATATATGTTTGTCTTACACGAGAAGCTATTAAGGCTAACAGGCTAGCTTTAAACTGTGAAGGGCTTGCACAGTCACACACACGCATGCAGACACAAGACCTCGGTGGGTATACAGTACGACGGTGGCTGGAGTTTCCCTAGTAACAGCATTTACTTTCACACTGTCGCTGATGGATACAAAGATGCAGACCTTCATGAATATACATGCGCGCGGCATATGGCAGTTATATATATAAATATATACAACCTGACACCCACAGTTTGGGTAGTTAGGTCTCACACTTCCACCCCTTTCACACGTACACGCACATGCTATACAGACGCAATCACATACAATGTCATGTCAGATGGCAGAAGCATCTCCTCGAGCTAACAATGTGGTGTGCATTATCTGCCTGGAGCACACACAGACACACACAGACACACACACACACACACGCTAGTAAATCTTGCTCAGAGGCCTATTAGTCACAGACCACAAACACACATACAATCTCTTAACACTGGCTGCCCCAGTACCCTGGTTCTTCAAACTCACAGGGGATGTCTGACGCATTCACACACATGCACACACACACACACACACCTGGGTCGACATGCAGCCTGTTATAAATGTACTGAGCAGTCATCAGTGGGTAACACAAAGGGCTAGAACAACAGCAAAAGCATGTTAGCTAAAGAGTAGGTGTTTGTTGGCAAGAATTACGTGTTCATTAAAAACACCAAATGTGAAACATCAGTTTAAAGTAATATTTTCCATTTTTTTTCCCCCCAAAATGAAAGCGTGTATCGCATCAGAATTTGATGCCAGCGTGGTTTTGCTGTGCAGGCAGAAAAAGAATGGAAATGGTTATTTTTGGCTTTGGTGAAACAACAAGAAACAAAGGTGAGGAGAGTAAAGCAATACACAGCAAGAGCGAAGAAACAGCAGCCAACAGACGCTAAAGAGAATGAGAGGAAATTGAGTTAACAAGAGAAGAAATGTGTCAATACATTCACAGCAAAGCCAACAGAATAAAGCATTTGGGTCAATAGCTGGAGAAAAATCTCCTCAAGGCACATTTACAAAATTCACAGGCTTATTAGTCTATATTTTGACATGAAATCTGTCTGAGTGGTGAGAGAACATCTGCACTGTCAACACACACACACACACACACACATATATATATATACACTCTATATGTACACACACAAACTCTTTGTCTGCCATTCCTCTCCAGTTGGATTTAGCCAAATCAACTGCAGCTCTGCTAATTACGACCACACTGAGGCTACAATCACGAGACTCACCGGAAGGTGAGAATTCAACCGGACAAGCTCTGAAGTAGCAATCTTATATTTCGACCGCCTCTTCTGAGCACAACCATAAATGAATCGCGGGTGTAGCAGACAGACAGGCAGAACAAAAGACAGACATTACAGCGGAACCTTCCCATAAATCCACTCTCTGGTCCTTTCAGAGTCAATTAAGCGAACATACGGAGACGGTAGACTGACGTCTTTGGACTGCCGTGGTGATTGATCCCACTTTCATTGATACTACGCATCAGAAGAGAAACTAGAAGATACTGTCTGACTCTCATAGCAGAGGAGTAAAAAAAAAAAAAAAACAACATCAGTCCGGAGACAGAGCCACTGCAGACGAACATAACACAGGTGCCATAACAACACAATGTGTCTCCTCACAATAAGCGGAGGACATCTTGTTCACAATGCAGATGTAATATACATATATTTAAGGAGCCCCATTGAGTCTGTGAAGAAGGAAATACTAACCGAGAGATCAACATGTTTGTGAATGTGTAAATACCAACAGGATAAAACACACACATGGAAAAACAGCCTGGGGCCAAATATTGTATGTTCCCACTGACCCTATAGCCTATAGTATACTGTAGCTTCCAGATCCTGTATGGATTTTTCATAAAGGCTTTATAGGTTTGATGCAGATGGCCATTTTACTGCCTCCAAATACTGTGCAGATATATGAAGCCTATTTGGCTTGAGGCAGGTCAGGAGGCACTGGGACATAAATAATTCATTCATTCCTGTATGTGTGTGAGTGAGTGTGTGTGTGGAGTGAGTGAGAGTGAAAGATTACGTGTTTGTGTGACCAAACAACACCCCCTAGACCAAGTGATCGTTTTCATATTCCAACCTCCGTTTATTTGAACCAAAAAAAGAGAGATCAGGGTTAAATCCACTAAACTTAAATACAAAAATAAGGGACTCAAATTGAAATCAATGTATGGACACAATTTACACATACATCCAGTGCCGTGGAGCAGGATGACAGCATTGTGAAAATGACAATACTCTTGTTATGGCAAAAAAAAAAAAAAAAAGAAGGGGCGCTTGAACAAGCCAAATGCTTTGTTTAGGCAACTGCGTAGCCATCTGGGACTGTCAGAGGTCTATGAATTAGTGGCTTGGATCTGTGTTATGGTCAGTCCCGGTTTTAAAGCTAACAGTAAAAAAATAGAAGGGAGACTTTTTCGTGAGCCATCCCCAGATCCTATCTTTCATCTCCCCCTCCCTCCCGCCCGCCCGCCCGCCCCCCAATCTCTCCCTCTCCCGGTCTCACCGTCTGGTCTGCCGCAGCAGGCGCCCTATGCCGAGAAGGGGCCAATTCCATTATCCCGAGAAAATAAACAAAACCAAACCGAGCCGTATGCGCTATGTTGCGGTTTGTAAAGGTGATTTCGCTGTTCGGGGCAATGTGTTTGGTAAAAGTCGTGTGTCCCACTCAGCACGAATCTAATCTTAAGGGGCGTTGTCTGTTTATATGGCCGCTCTCTCCCAGTTTTCAACACTCTGCAATTTGATGGAAATTCCACAGAGCGCATGTGGTCCAGACGCAGCCCGGGGTCCATCCTGGAACAAAAACAAGACAGTCCAAAGCCAACAGGTCCTTGCGTGTGCGTGCGTCCGTGTGCTTGTGTTGCGTGTGTGCTGAGTACGTTTGCGTGTGCGCAAAAACTGTGCGTCCGTGCGCGTTTGGCGAGAAGAGGCAGCGGGGGGAGAGAAAAAGGGGGGTGGAGGAGAGGATATCAAACGGAATCCCTGATCACTCCTTGCCCCCGTTAACCAAAGACAGCTCTTTGAGAATTCCACTGGCGTCCACTCGCCTCCTCTCCCTTATCATGTCCTCCAGGCTGCGAAACACCAGAGTGTGCACCCCGCTGCCGGACAGATGCACTTTGAGGAAATACTGCTGCTCCGCCGAGTGCGCCTCTCCCCCCGCTTTGAACTCCCGTTTCCCAAAGCGGCACCAGGCTGCGAAACTTTCCGAGTTGGTCCAGCATATCTCCTCGCTGCTCAGGCCCAGGTGTCCCGCTGCGTTCTGCATCACTAGGTCAGGGGGAAGCGGTCGGTACCGGTACCGATTGTTGACTATCCTCCCGTGGCGGCCGTTGCTGATCTCAAGCAGGCTGTCCTTGCGGATCTCGCCCTTGTGCAGATGAATGACCTGGTCGTCCTGCTCGTAGATGGCCCAGTGAGGGGCTTGCGCGGTGGCCACCAGTTCCAGCAGGTCCCCCGGTTTGCACATAGTCAGCAAAGTTTTGGCCGAGTACACATTCAAGTCCTCGTTCTCCCGCAGCTTGGAGAAGATGCATTCCTGGGAGCAGAAGGCTGAGTACTCCACCTCGCTGACCGAGAAGGGTCCCTCCTCGGCCGGGCTGTGGTCCTTGGTGAAGCCGCAGTCGGACGGAGTGCGGTCGTCCACCTCCTCCTCTTCGTCAGAGAAGAAGTAGGCGACGCCGACCCGAAGCTCGTCCTTCTCCAGCCCGGACGGATCCCCCGTGGGCAGTTCGCTGTAGTTGAGGTGGGTGATCCGATCCAGTTGATTTCCCATCAATGACCTGGCAAGGCAGAGGCATGGACTGCGGTGTCTGAGAGGGATAGAGCGAGCGAGAGAGAGAGGGATGAAGAGAGGGGTGTCAGTAGCGTAAAATACAAACACCTTCTCATAGAACAAGACACTTTATGCACAGGCACCTGGCTTCATTTACAGCTCTTTGCTCAATAGATGAGAGAGTAGGCTAAGAAAGCACTCAACACCTCTGAGCAGTCACCCACACAGAGGGGCAAAGACTCTCTCCTGTTATTGAGCCGAAAGAGTACACTAACACAATCAATGATCCACTGCCCCTTGCTCCCTTCACACCCATTAGCAAATCATTAATTCCACTGGAATGCAAAAGAGCCTGCGGTTCCCGTGCAGGAAAGGTTGAACGAGAGAAGGGGGAAAATGTAGGAAAAAATGAGGTTTGCAGCTGTTAAAGAGCGAGAAAGAGAGAGAGCACTGTGCATAAAGGCAAGTCCTGTGTCTTTACGCACGGCGCAAAAAATGAAAAGAAACTGGAGGAAGAGAGGATACCTGTGCGCTCCCCGGGCAAATGGTTAAATATCCTTATGGTCCATTAGTACAGAGGGCTGCACCGTCCTCTGCTCCCCTTTCTTTCTCTTCTTCTTTCCCTTTTTCTTCTCACACTTGTCTGTCACTCTTCGCACCGCGCACCCGGCGCTCCGGCAGTCGTGCGTGCTAGTATTTCACTTCCTTCAGCATCAGCTCCATTTAAGTACCAAGGAGAGCTCCGCCTCGGTCGGTGCGCCCCTCCTCCGTTGGGTCTTACTGGAGCAGAGTCACGCGTCCATTACGCGCGGAGCCAATGGGCACAGCTGTGGGATATGCCAGTCAATCGGAGGATCCAATCAGGTGAGCGTTGGGCGGCTGGCGGCGATAGGCGGCTGTTACCGTGGCATGGTTTTTGTTGTCAGAGAGCTGTGGAATTCTCTACATGATCAGCGGCGTCCGTGCGTGCAAGTTCAAGGCAACAGTCGGGAGGTAACAGGCTGCATAGCTCAAGTGGAGCACGAGTTTTTTTTATTGCGCTCTGATGCGCTATAAACATTTCCACTGTCTTAAAAAAACGACTCCCAAACTGCACCCATATCGCATGCGCACTGTTGCTGCGGGACATGACAAACATGTTCCCAGCCTCCTCTGAATACTCTGCCCACGAGTTCCCACGTGTAACTTGTAAATGATTTCCACATGCTTCACTACATCTACATGTTCCCTCATGTCTGTCAGTGTGTGTGTGTGTGTGTGTGTGTGTGTGTGTGCCTGGTGAAGGGAGGGGCAGGAGACAGGTGTGTGTAGGTATAGCCACAAAACAAAGGAGTCTGCAGGGAGATTAATACACACGCTCTGTTATTTTACTTTGCACTGATGTTGTGTCTAGAAACAAAATGTGACTGAAATGAAATGCAAATCAAATTTCAGCCCGTGACTCACTCTTGCATGCATAATATATTGCACACTTGCATATTGTGTTGGCAAGATAAGCGTGAGTACACTTATGTCATCTGCACTCTGCAGTCGCGCCTCCCCTTTCATCACCGCTGCCCGGGTAGCAGATAGCCATCTTGCCGTTTACATGGAATCTCTCTGTGGATGTTTTCTCTGTCTACCTCCAGATTGGAAAGAAACCTACATTTTATTTCCCTTCTTTTCTTTTCTTTCTTGTTTTTTTTTCTTCTTTTTGCTGGCAGCAACCGTAGAGTTCCTCAGAGTATCTCTCCCAGATGGTTGGAGATTGCAGCTCTCCAGTTGCTGACATAGAACGGTCCCTGTTCTTTGTTTCCACTGGTGACAGGCAGAGCGGACGGAGGCTTTTCCACTAGGTGAGATATGATTGTGTGGACTTACACACTCCCCCACACAAACACACGAAAGGCAAACACAAACAGTCTAACCCCTCTACGTGTTTACGCTCCCACGTGCCGAGGCGGGAGTGCGTGTTTCTGATTGATTGCCTTTTAGTGTATGTACAGCGGCGTGATTTGTTCTTCATGCGATGGTTACCTTTGCGTTTGTGTGACTTGAAGTCATACAGGAAAAGATAAATGTACATGAGATGGATTGTTTTAACTCCAGTGGTAGTACCCTGGCCCACACACACACACACACACACACACACATAAACACACACACCCACACACAAGGTGTCATGAGACTGTCAGCAATGGCTTTGGCTACAGCTCCTAGGGGCATGTGGTCCTGCCACCTATAATCTACAATGAGCAGAAATGAGTTTCCTTTGTAAGCACCACCTCTCCTGGACACACACATATACTCTGTTTGTTCTCTCTCTCTGTCTCTCTCTCCCTCTCTCCTTCACACACACACACACACACACACACCTAATCATATATGCAGCTGGTGTAATAATAAGGCAGGGTGCAGACAGTACTGGAATAACTACTGAGACAGGGTGATATTTCACAACCCCAATAATTGGATACGTCTCTATTCCCTAATTACTAACTAAATCATATACGCTGCAGTGCCATACCATGCAGATAAAACAGACTGACACACACACACGGTCATCCGTCAGTGCATTTATGCACAGATGTATTCAAACATCACTGTCTCACTTTCCGACTGACCGCCTCGCATAAAAAAATAACCCCCCCCTCACACACAAATGCACTTCACCGTCCGTGTATGTAAGCACTCTTTCCACTGCTGACGTGTGAAACCGAGAAAGCTTTGGTGACATACATGTAAAGGGTGTGTCTTCTGAAGCTGGGTATAGAAATGACGAGTCAGGGGAGATTTTCTGCTGTATGTGAGTACCTGTTTTTGTGTTAGGACAGCATTTTTTTTAAAGACCTGTGCGTCATGTTAGCATGTTGAAGGTTTTTCAGTATTCTCTGAAATCTCCAAATCATTAAAACACTTTTCTTGGCTTCTTGTGTGTATAAAACAACCCACGGCAACAAAAAATACAATGTAAGCTTTTTTTTTTTGTTAATCTATTGATCCCTGCGGGAAAAAAAATAATCTTTTTTGCAGGGAGGTCAGAGAGCAGGGTTAGCAGGGCCAGAGCAGTGTCAGGGGGGGGGAAAAAAGCTTTATTATCATTGGGGTGCCTGAGTCAATTGCTTGTTGTGAGGGATACAAGATGGGGCGACTAATATTTCAATCTGAAAGGTGTGGTTCAGGTGTTGGTGGAGCAGTGAGGTGGTGCACCTTCAGCCGTAAACAGTTCGGATCTCCTGCGACGTGTCCCTTCTCGTTTGAAGCCCTACTGTTCTCACTCTGATCATTTTTTTTTTTGGCATTAGAGTGAAAAGTTTGTGGAAGATCCGCCACAAAACCTTCTCCCAGGAGGGAAGTGAATATCATTTTGTCGGGATAAATATATGGCAGCTTAAATTAAATTAGTGCTTCGGCGCTGTGTTTTTCTGGTTGCAGGAGAGCGGCTGCCGAGCGTAAGGAAGAAATAGTTTTGTGATATATACATAAGGTGAAGAGCCAAACAGAGCAGGCAGCAGAAAGAGGCTGTAGCTGCAGTAAGAATTACTCTACAATTACCTCCTCTGTCTGTGTTTCATGGTACATAATGATACTTATGTAAATGCTGGATGACAATTATTTACACCACTGCCGTATGGCTGGAAGGAATGTTGTAATTTATTTCCCCCTACTGAATATATATATATCAGAATTAAACTTTCAAAATGCAGCAGTGGTGGGACCCCAGATTTTGGTTTCCCTTGAGTTGTAATGGAATTTAAAAAATGACTGAAGGAATGTTATTTCATTATGTTGACATAGCTGCAAAACAAAATATACAGTTATTGTTGTTTTGAGTGTGTGGATATTACATGGGGGGGTGGGGGGTGGGGGGGGTGGGGGGGGGGGGGGGGGGTCAGATGCCACTCGTGCTGGAAAACAATGTTTACAAGCAATTATACCCTCCAGCATGTGACTGTGATTGTAGGTGCTTAGGTGCTGCAGATGGTAGCCATCAACATCATCATCATATCTATAATCACAGCGAAGGCTTTCCTTTGGGGTGTTATTTCTTAAACTGAGTGTAGTCTTTATTGTAGTAGGATAGGGGAGCAATGAAGCTCTGTGTCTGCTTCGTTAAACCTTGTAATAAGCAATCATAGTATAAAAATCTGCCCTGGCACAATTCCAATGAATAGGAATTATAATTTCCAACACTGTTTTAACATTTAACAACAGTACTGAACTGTATATTTGCCCTTTTTTCCCAGAAACATCTGTTTAAGTGCCGTACTCAGTTATGTTTTGTCACGTCTGGTGTCTTCCTCAAGGATACCTTAGCGGGGTGGATGCTTTATCAGCATGGGGACTTAATTCTGGGCACATGACTTAAGATAAACAACTCCCCCAAGCCACAATAAACAGACAAACACCGGTTTAGGAGAGGAATTTTCACACTGGAAGCCAAGATGCCACTATATCAGAGGGTAGTGTAACACTAGCGGCTCTGCTCCGATCTGCTCTTTATTTGGTCTAGGCAAACGTATACTAGATAACATTATGTTTGGCAAACTCAGTGTTTCTTCATCCTAAAATCTTTCTGTCCAGTAAAAGCGAAAAACATGCTGTTGAAAAAATCTGAACATTTCAGCATAAATCTAACCATTAGGATGATTGTCCAAGAATGTTTTTCTCTAGAGAGAATCGAAACAATCCAACCTTCTGATTACATATTTGAATTACTGTGCTGTCATGTTGTGTTTCACTAGCTCTACCCTGCAATACGAGAACACAGAAGAAGCTGGAAACATTAAAAAGCCATTTTTTAAAAATCAATTCATGGAGTTTTAGCATTCACATTAGCCAGGGATGCATTAAGGAAACGCTTGGCCCCGACTTTGCATTGGTATGTAGATAAAAACAGCTGTAGATATAAAACCTTCATCGATTAAAGATTCATAATACTAAGTGATGAATTACATAGTTGTAAGTACAAGGTTTACAGACGTCTCTTTTATATTGGTCTATTTAGGCTGCAGCGTATCGTGATTGGCCACTGGAACAAATTGGCAGCACTGTGTGTCCAGCTGTATTAATATATACATATACATATACATATATACATATACATACATACATGTGTGTGTGTGTGTGTATATATATATATATATATATATATATATATATATGCATGGCATTAGCTAAGCGAATGGAGGGATCTGGGATGGGATCTGAATGAAATGCCCAAACCACCTCACCTGGCTCCCTTTGACACAAAGGAGCAGCAGCTACTACTCCGAGCTCCCTCTGGATGTCCGGGCTCCTCACCCTATCACTAAGGCTGTGTCCAGCCATCCAACCAAGGAAACTCATTTCAGCTCCTTGTATCCATGACCTCATTCTTGTTGTCACTATCCAAAGTTCATGACCATGGGCGAGTGAGGGCTGGAATATAGATGGACTGGAAAATCAAGAGCTTTGCCTTCCAGTTCAGCTCCCTCTTCCCTACAACAGTCCAATAAAACATCCACATTACTACTGACACTGACAGAACTTGCTGGAGGGGCTATCTGGCTTGGGAACACCTCAGGATCCCCCAGGTGAAGCTGCAGTGCATTGCTGGGGAGAAGGATGACTGGAACGCCACTGCCGCCACCGCGACCTGACCCCAGAGAAGTGAAAACCCTCTGCCCTGATTTTGTCCATTTCTGTGTGCATGCAAGTTCAAATTGTTCGAAAAGCTTGCGCTGTTACGACCCCAAACTGCATATGCGCAGTGTTGGAACGGAAAGCAAGACATCAGGCATCAGCAGTAAACAGTGGTAGTCTGCTCACTTCACCACCCTGCTCCTTGTGATTTAATACGGCTTCTTTCAGATAGACTTGTTTTGTTTTTTAACTGCAGTCTTGCTGTTACAGCAATATGCTAAACTCTATTTCAGTCTCATTTCTCTTACTACCGCTGTCAGCACCCTTCATTTGGATTTTCATTCGATATTGAACATGGGCCCAAATTACAGCATAAATAACCAGATAAATGGCAAAACTCCTACTGGAAATCAATTAGGCTGCCGTAGCATATTAATTGTGCCATAAATGGAAGATGTTTGCCATGTCAGAGCGTCATCTGTTTTTCCAAGCGAGAGGAGAGAGACATTTAGAAACAGTGGATGTTGCTACAAGCGATAAAGGCAAGGGCTCGGTTCTTGGTTTGGAAAGTACATAAACAAACCGAACACGCTTGCCTAAAGTTGCTGTTTTGGAACAGTATAGCTTTAATAGACATGTTCAGTAAAGAGTCTTTTATTGGCTCAAAGGCCCTGGTTCATATCCAGGCAGTCACATATGGCATCAAGCTGTCCCAAGACGTCTTGCTATTCAACAAGGAAAGCAATTGGAATAGTTTGGTCACGAAACGCTCCTTTTGCCAACGTGACGGATTGAATTGGCAAATGTTTTTCTGTATAAGACCAGTTCCAAAAGTCTCCCTCCACGCTTCTTCAAATACAGCCGGTCCTCCCATTGTAATACATAACAACTTCATCTGTTGTATTGTGTTTGTCTTTGCACAGCAATGGTCTAAAATAAATAAATAAATCTGAGTTTGAAGTTTTATCTAAATGTGCTCAGCATTTTTTTTTTAACTGAGCAAATTCTTCTTCTGTTTACCGAGGGTTTTTAAAATCATTTTATAATTTAACCAAATCCTCTTGATTTGTCAGATGTTACTTCCATCTTGTGTGTGTGTGTGTGTATCGACAGGTTTTCTGTGTGTGTGTGTGTGTCATGTGTTTTGTTCCAAGTCCATCTGTCTCCTGTTGAAAGGCAGGTCGTCTGTAAGGTCTTATCAGCTCTCCTCAGACTGCGGACTGTGACTCATTCAGGAGGCCCTCATCTGACACATCTGAAGCCCATCGATGTGGCCATGACTGTTAACTTACGCAGGCTCAACTTAACTCCATCTTCAACTTATTATTACTGCCACTGTGGTTCTGCTCTGAAAAGACTTACCTCACTCGTGTGTGTGTGTGTGTGTGTGTGTGCAGGAGAAGGCCGACATGCTGGATGCTATCATTCTGTATTGAACTGACAGAACATAATTAGAGCTCGGTGTGATGCTATGTGGTTAGCAAAATCATAGCATGAATGTCCACTATGCTGAGCTGACAGAGGGTTGTAGCTCAATGACCTGTGCAGTGGCTTAAACCAGGTAAGATTCTTCTCACCAAACATGGTTTATTAACTACTTTTATTAAAGCATAACCTTTGATTTTCTTTTCACCCCTTTAATGTCTTCAGTACCGTACTCTGCCGGTCAATAAAAACTTTATGGATGGGTATTTGACAGTATATAAAGGGTATGGTAGGGAGCATTGCTTAAAGGGGCGCAGGACACACGTCAATGTTGGTACGTTCCTACTAAATTTATATAAACTGGCATTTCATGGGTACATGCCATCTGCTGTTTGAAATCATCCTTGGATGGCCAATGCTGACATAAACCATTTGGGACTAATTTACATCATGAAAAAACAAGTCTGTTAACACCCTCTAATCAGATGTGGGTGTCCCCCACCTATGAGCGAAACAAATCTGTGAAACCGCGCTTGATTTCAAATCTGTGCTGATCGAGCTCCATCATTCACAGGAGTTTACAGCATTTTTTGCTAACACTCCAACACATATTTTGATGGGAGGTTTGGACTTTTTACTTCCTTTCCCTTAATGATGATCCAAAGCACTGGACTACCCCACGGACACATACCAGGAGACTTAGCCTCTCTGAGCTGTTAGTTTAGCTACAACACAGCTATCACACAGAAGCAGTTTCTAATGACAGTCAAAGCTCCACTGCGCTCTCTGTGTTTCCATGTCAAATAAATGTCAAACAAAATCTCCAAATAAACGACAGAGCACGTTGTTGTCCATGCCCTTTAGGACACATAGAAGTGTTTTCCATTGACAATATAATTTCTCTGTGGCTTCAAAAAAATATTGCAAATTGCCGTTAAAAAAATAAAGACATTTTATGATTTGACAGCGGTATGGTTAATGTTTTGTTAAGGCACATTAAAGCCGTCGTTCTTCAGGGGAACGGTGTCAGGAAAAAC
Organism: Nibea coibor; assembly: GCA_023373845.1. Taxonomy (NCBI): domain Eukaryota; kingdom Metazoa; phylum Chordata; class Actinopteri; family Sciaenidae; genus Nibea; species Nibea coibor. Next base: position 10,229,432 of record CM041730.1, read on the forward strand.
ATGGTGACACAGTAAGAGAATAATCATCCAGTCAGCAAACTGACCCTGTAATGTCCGTAATAGCAAATGATATTACAATGGAAATATATATAGCAGACAAATGCACAGCCAGCACGACTTGTTCTCTAGGTCAGATAAATATTTTGTTTCGGGTAAAAAAAAAAAAAAGATAAATAGTTAAAACGGACAGACCGGTGACAGCCACAAGCTCACATTTAAAGACATTATGAATAAACAAGGTAAAAAGATGCTATGGTGTGACAGTGCATGAATTACTGAGTCCAGCATTCATTTATATAAAAATACAATAAAATGGATCAGACATGGCGACATGATGATGTATTCACATTCAGCATGAAGGAGGGTGTAATTTATTTCCCTGTGAATCATACTTTGCAGTTTAAATTTGAAAGGCCTCCACTTTTTAATTTTTTTTATTGTGACATATCCTACTGTAGAACTGTTGTAAAAAAATGTTTGCAACATTTCCCAAACCTGCTTACGTCCCAGTTTCTTCATTCCTTCTCTGTTTCCCCTCCTTATCTCCCTGTGGTAGGTGTAGTCCATTGGTATGCAGGGTGATGTTGGCTGGTGTTTGCAGGGGAAGGATAAAGCGGTAATCAGTGCCAATGAAGCAGCTCTTGTCCCAGAGCACAAATGTGCCAACATCAGCAACACCACCAGACCATGTGTGTGTCAGTGTGTGCATCTGTGCGTTTGTGTGTGTGTGGGGGGGGCATCAAAAGAGTAGAGAGTCGCATCAAAGAGGTCAGACAGAGGTCATCGCCTCGGACACAAATGCTTCATGACTGCTTTTCCTCTTGTGCACGGTGCCGGCTGTGCAGTATGATCACGGCGATCAAAACCCGGCAGTTAGCTGAGGGGTCCCGTCTCTTGAATCGATTGGGTGGAAGAACAGGAAAACTGTTTTTTTTCCCAGAGACATATGTTATAGTTGTTTTGTACTTGTACAACCTTGGCCTCATTTCGCAGTTCTGATGCAACTGTTGTGAAATTCATTCGTGGTTAGGAAAATGGGACCAAGTTACATTTGCTAGTTTTGTTTGCCTATGATTGGAGAGGTAAAGATGTGAACAAAGTGTACATACCATACAAATAGAACAAATAGTTGTGTGTGTGTGTGTGCGTGACACCAAATCACATGAAATTTAATGAAGACAGAGATCACTGAATCATCATCTCATCTCATTTCCATCTATAGCAACATCCTAAATCATATGATCTGTTTTTCAGTCTCAGGGTTAACACTGAACACGTACCACCAAAGTGCCAAAGAGCACAGCATTAAACGATCAAATGCCTCAGTAGACCGACTAACTGCTTAGTGGATGACTGAGATTGCAGCTTCCAGCTGGCAGCACCCACATGTCAGTGTGCGTGTGTGTGTGTGTGTGTGTGTGTGTAAGCAAACCTCATCCAGATAAATAAAGGTTAAAACAATTAACGCTCGGAGATCAGTGGCCTTAACTGTGATTATCCTCCTCAGCTGTTTTAACCAAAGCGCATTCATCATCCTGTTTTCTCAGCATATTAGCACACATTAACTTTGTTTTTGTCTCGTTTCTGTTACCTCCGACAATAAGGTTGTTTGATTTAAACCGTTGAGTGAATATCTGGCTGAGCGGAAACTGTTGACTGAGAGAGCTCTCGCTGTTCCATAGGGTGGACAATAGACACATTCGGGTGCGATGCTCCAATCCAAAGTATTGTTCCTCTATTTACGTTCATGATCAGTCCTCCTTCCTGTTTCTACTTTGTTAATTATAGCCGAGCGGTCGTGTGGAAAATCAGAAAGAGGTCACACTGGAACACGTGGTTGAAAAGAGACATGTTTTTGGTCTTGCATGTGTGTTTTTTTGCAGTGGAGAACAACTTTAGACTTCTTACTCCAGACTGGCTTGGACTGCTTATCCTCACCAGGGTGGGGCTGGAGCCCAGAGGCGAGAGGTGGGCTACACCCTGGACAGGTCACCAGCTTATCACAGGACACACAGAGACAAACAACCATTCACACTTACATTCACACCTTTGGACCTATGGACTGTGGTAGGAAGCCGCGGTACGTGGACCCACGCAGACGGGGCGAGCGTGCACATCCACACAGAAGCAGCCGAGGTTCGACCCAGTGACCTTCAGTGAGGCGTGCTAACCACCCCACCACCGTACCACCCCTGGACTGGAGTTATTTCTGACCATTTATACAGGTTACAATGCCATTCAGTGTGTGTTTGTTTTCTGTTTTCCCCTCACATTTTCTCAGTAATGGTAAAATCTCCCCCACTGCTCTAAATATGAAAATAGCACCAGAAATGAACACAGTTAGTTTCCAGCTGAAATTGTCTCTTTGTGAATGCAGCCAATTACAACAGAACACACATGGTAAATGGACTGTACTTAGCTATAGCGCCTTTCTAGTCTTCTGACCTTTTACAGTACACATTCAACCATTCACACACATTCATACAATGATGGCACTGGCTGCCATGCAAAGTGCCAACTGCTTATCAGTTTGAGGAGCTAACCATTCATACACATTCACACGGCCATCGGGAGCAATTTGGGGTTCAGTATCTTGCCCAAGGACACTTCGACATGCAGACTGGAAGGGATCGAAACACCAAACTTCTGAATGGTGGACGACCCCGCTCTACCTCCGAGCCACGGCCACTCCTAACAAACATAACAGCAGGATGTAACAGAGGACATCTTTCTGGTTTAGCTCTTAAATAATAAGCACAAATGAATCACTCAGGGCATTACACTTCATATGAACGGTTATTATAATCACGTAAATTCTACAAAAAAACTGAAATGATGGATTCAAATGAGTTTTATTATGCAAATGGATCTGGAGGGTCAAAGGTTTGAGTCAGCAAGCCTTTCCGAGAGTAACGGAGGAGTTAGCATTCCTGAATTTAAATTACAAATTGGGATTTTATTGTGAAAAGATGGATGATCCTGGGGGCTCTCATTTTGCCATGGCACACAGCCAGGATTTCAATGAAGTGTTGTTTTTTTTTTTTTTTACTGGATGTACAAACAAGCTGTGTTCTCACCTCTGCATGTTTTTTTATTGACTTGCCCTGAATTTGACGGCTAGGACAGGCACAGTGGGGGTGTGTCAGTTATTATTAGGCACCACAGTCCAATTTTAATGTCAAGCATGTGTGTACCTGGTGCTTCCTACCTGCCATTAGACCATGCCTGAGGTACACAGTACAGTACATGAACAACGGTTTTTAGAACTAACTTTTGTGGTTTTATACTGTTACAATGGATTTATCAACAAATGTGCACATGAACAGACTCTATTGAAAAGTCTACAATCAGAGAATTTGATATACAGAATATTACTTCTTTTTGTTAGTTCACAGTTTTTATACAAGGCTGTGTTGTAATAATTGACTCAGTTTTCTGTGGGCATCATGAATGGCTTGCGGTTGTCCCAATCTCAAGGTCAACAGTCAGCACCGCTGGTTCTGTGTTGCTTTTCATTGAAATGTTCCCACAATGCTGTAGTTCTTCTTGGACCCCTGTAACAGGGTAAGCAAAAGTGTTATCTCCTCCCGAATTAATTTAATTTAAGGCGGTGTGTATTTACTTGTGTCGATTCTGCACCTCCTGCACAAGGACATCGAATCCCCTTGGGAGAAGCTTTTGTGGCAGCTGAAGACTGTTCTCATCAGGAAATGCAGAGTGCACAGCTTTTGCAGAGAAGGAAAGGCGGTGATGATAAGATTGGTCATGACTGATGCCAGCCGCTACCAAACTTACTGATAACGTGTTTCTCCAAATCCAAACTCCTCGCAAGCTGTGCTGCAGTTGTATGCCTCTGGACGGAAACTAGCAAGTCAGTTTCCACGGCTCGGAGCTCTATTCGTCGAAGGCTCGGCTTTGTTTTCTTTTAATTGCTACCGCTGCTCTCACATTTGACCATCTTAGCTGTTCCCAGTTTACAACAACAGGGCTGACCTTGGAGTTCTGTCTTCTGAAGGTTCATGTCGAGTTCCTTTGAGTGCGTGCCCGTGTATTCACATATGTTCTCCTTCTGACTGTGTGCGGTGTGTGTTGGTGTGTGTGTGTGTGTGTGTAAATTCAGCATGTGACTGCCTGCTGTGTGGCCTGGTCCCTTGTCTGACATGCCAGCCTAATCTGCTATCAAACAGCCCTGCAGACCTTTGCCTCCTACAATGGCTGCCTAGCACTGATTAGTGTGTGTGTGTGTGCGTGTGTGTGTGAAAGGAGAAGTGGAAGACAATAAGGCATGATGTAGGGGGTTCAAATCAGGGGCAAGGTAGAACATTCTTGTTATAGATTGCAGGGCCTAGAGACTGTACACACACGCGTACACAAACGTACACATCATGTTCATACACATTCTCGAGTGCACACACAAGTGCACAGAGATGCATTAAAGGCAGAGTTGTGTTGGGGAATTACCAAATATTTCACGGTGGCCAAGTTGCAACAGTTACAATGCAATCTTTTCCCTAGAGCCCCCTAGTGGCTCAGTAATATGTCAGGAGGCACATACTAATAAAAACCTCCTCTCACAGCTGCAGAGTCAGTAAATGTAGGAGCTAAACTTGTGTTGGCTCAGGGTGTCCTTCAATCTTCATCATGTCATGTTTTTTTTTTTTATGCACCGTTCTTCTGCTTGTTTTCATATATGCAATTTCCTGCATCCAAGCACCGTTTCACTTGGGATTTTCATTTTCTCTGTTCGGCATGCACTCCATACAAAGCTTTGGCACAGTGAACCACTAGCATTAGCTGCTCTCGGGATTAGCTTTATACAGCTTTAAAACTTGGATCCAAGCTACAGAATGAAATAAAAATGGAGCATTGTGTAGAAAAGAGCATTAAAGTTGCCTTTACATTAGCTGTTTGGCATCAACTGCTTCATTGGTGCTTTACCTTCATTCATCACATGCTTGGCTGCCAGCAAACTATCAAAGCTGCAGTGGGTAACTTCTAAAAATGATGTTTTACTAAACTATCACAGTATGACAGCAATGCATGATAACCAAGTGGCAACATCCATGGCTGGGTTATTTTTTACCCTTTTTTTTTTTAAAGATTTTATCGTGCATGCGTTTGTTAAAGGTGATTATTTTTCCAATGTCCCTTGCTAAGATTGCCTGGAAAAAATGAGCCCTGAAAAACTTGTTTTTAATGATCATCGACTGAATAGTGGTTTTTCCAGAAGTTCTGTCAATTTAATTTTAATAGCAATTCTGATTGCCTTGCACTCAAGAAATTCTGGTTGTTAACCATTTGCAGATTTATGCTCCAGTCCCACAGAAATTGGAAAGTGTGTGGACGTCACAGGCTGCACAAAGGGAGGAGGCCTTGGTGATGAAGTGGGGGTTTACTCGTGCTGTGGCGCAGACGCAAACTCCAAACACTTAAGCTTAGCCTGTGTTCGTATCCTCTTTGCTTTGTCTTTGGTGCTTTCTTTCCTTGATTCTTCTCATGCTTGTAAACTCTCACAACAACACAAACTTCTATATTAATGCATAAATAATCTGGCATCCACAGATACCAATTATCAGTCCTTCAACACACCACAAAAACTTTGCTTGGATTTGCATATTTTTAGTTGCGTAGTGATAATGACATTATTTCTTCTGTGTATTGTTTTGTTTGGGTTATTTTTGGTGCTTGTCAGTGGCTTTATAAGTTCTTCACCTCTTATCTTTGAGGTTGGACCCTGTGAGAAGACATTAAGTTTGTGTTACATAATGCGCTACAAGGAGCCACTAATGCAATTAGTGCAGCTGTTCTTTTGTGTTTGACTGTTTCTGCTAATTAGAAAGTCAAATATGAAGCTGGACAGAGAGTATCCTAAAAAGACCCACAGACAGAAGAAAGATAACATTCCTTTTAATAACATTTTTAAAACCTCAGGAACTGAATCGCTGGCAACATACTTTTGCTTACAAACAACATATCCTTCAGTGTGTTTTGTGTATTGCAATGGAGATTCCATCATGTACCTCATTGAAATTCATTGAAAGAACCACAATGTCAGATAAGATTGCTCTACTACAGCTATGAGAGATGGTCTTAAAATATGTCTTATGAAATGTTAAAGTCTGTGTAAAGGCAATTCTTTCAAAATACATTATATATATATTACATTAATTTACAATAAATATGGCATGTCGTTTAGCTCAGTTGGTAGAGTGTCTGCCCCATGTACAAAGGCTCAGTCCTTGGTGTGGCGGCCCAGGGTTTGAATCCGACCCGTGGCTCAAGCCATATGTCGTTCCCCGTCTCTCTCTCCCCACAATTCCTGTCACTCTTCAAGCTGTCTCTGCCAAATAAAGCTCAAAAAGGCAAAAAAAAAAAAAACATTAAATATGTTGAAAAATAGTTGCTGAAAACCTGTGAAGAGTTCAAACGATATATTACTGAAATGTGGAGTTAGAGGTTAAAACAGTTATTCACCAGTTTTCAGATATTTATTCTTACTTTAGACAAACTTTAAGGCATTTCATGCCTGGTACAGTATAAAAGAAAGTTCTACGTAGTGTTATTTCTGACTTTTCTGACTTGGAGCATCGGACACTCGCTCTAAATACAACATTGACATAATATTATAAAGTTGATATGGTGAACTCAAACTCAGTATTACTTATTTACGAATCTTGTGTCCAATATTCTCCTTGTAGCTCTTGTTTTGGACTCCACCAACTCCTGAAGGATATATCTGGCTCTTTGGCATATATCATATAAATATATTGACCAGCTAGTTGCTAACTTTGTACATCTGTTGTTTGGTGCTGGGCAGCTAGCTTATATTCTATAGCTATAGCTACTGGCTGCTCTTCAAAAAGATGAGAGCATTGACCCGAAACAAAACAACAAGCTGAAAGACAATAAAATGCTCTCCAAGTACACATAGTATTTTGGGCAATTGTTAATGTGTAGATATTGACTGTCACCGCTGAATGAGTCAGGAAAAAGATTATCGTGGTTTGAGATGAATTCTCCTCAAGCAAAATTTGCACACTCAAGGAGAGGTTTTCTTTTCTGTACCAGAATACAAGCAAGAAAGAATAAATCAAGAAAAAATAGCTTGGGATTTTGGTGACAATAGGGGGGCCATCCTTTTAAATAGTAAAATGTGAACTGTCCTACACCTCTCAACTTATGACAAGCCAGAAAGAATTAAAATGTTGCCCATATGCCACCTCACAACGAACAGGGAAGCTTGTGAAATATAGGGCAGAGAACCGACCCTCTCCCAGAGAGCTGGGGGTAAAACGGCTGCTCAGTCAGTTGGAGGTCAGACATTGACTGCCTGAATAGATTTTCATTTCAGACACAGGTAGTGGAGGAGAGACCTGCTTTCCGCTCTCCCACGGGCTTCATGTAGCCTGTTAAAATGCTGAAAGCAAAATACAGACACACGCGAACGCATGCAGGGACACACTCACACACACACACGGAGCAGTTCAGAGCCTCCTCTGATTTCCCAAACCGTCCCCTAGTTTAACAGGTATCCGTGCAGGTGAGCTGTGTGATGTTAATATCTTCCTCCAGATGAAGCCTGGTGTGATTTCCTCTCCTCCACCTCGTGCCCTTGACCACTCTCTTGAAAAACAAATGGTTCCCTCTCCTCCTCTTTTACCCTTGTTCTCCTTTGCTCCCCTCATCCCACCTCTACAGCCCACTCCACCTCTCTTTTGACCTTCTCTTTTGAACTGTCTTTGTTTTCTATGCTTTACTCTCTTCAGCTGCAGCTTCACTCACTATTTCATGTCTCACCTTCCCTTCCCTGCTTCCTTTCTTTCTCTCTCTGCCGTCCTCTTACTTGTGAATGCTTTCTCTCCCCTTACTGACATTTCTAGTCAATAATCTCGGCATATACCATGTGCTTTGAATCTTAAAAAAGGCTTGCCATTTTCTGTAGCTTTGAGTGCTTCAGGTTGCCGTTGGAGTATCTTTCTTTCTTTCCACCAGCTCCGTGTGTCCATTTCTTACCCCCCGATTTCTGCTTTCTCTGAATATGCTTTTAAAAAATTCCCTGGCAATGTCATGCAGTACCCTTCAATTTCTCTATACTTCTCTCTCTAACCGCCCACCACCTCATCCCCCATCCCTCCTCCCCTCTCTTCCTCTCACTGCTCCTTTGTTAAATGTGTGAAAGGAAGAGAGGGAGAACTTGGCAGAATAAGAATTCAATCAGTGAATGCCACCAAAACATAAGCACAAAAGGTGAATGCTGGCTTAGTCAGACAATAAAGCCATGAACGTTTTTGAAAGACAGCAGCATCTTTTTCTAAATATCTCTATACTTTGCGATGATGCCGTTACGGGCATTCACTGTGAAAACATTAGCCATGCTGCTACACGAACAGAAGGCATTTGCAATTACCCTTTTCATGTGATTTCTGAATTATCCAGCACTATCTGCTCAGTCAAACGTTAAACCAATATCTGTGGGTAAAATTTTTGCTGCAGTAAACGAAATATTAACAAGTTGTTTTTCCTCATTCACTCCCGCCCATGGTCACAGCCCTTTGTCGATGGATTGTTTGGTTGCAGAGAAAAGGACAGTTTAAAGGAGGAATACAATTCCCCGCCCCAAATTTTTGACTTTACTACGCAGGAAAGGAAGGGAGAAAAATGGGGGATGGGAAGCCAAATTGGCAAGACTGCAATTACACAGTCAGCATTTCAAAACCCTCTGCAGCACCTCAGAATATGCATTTAAGGAGCTTGTAAATGACATAAGTTTCATTCATTCTCAATTCAGTCAAATACACCAAATTTGCAGTCAAAGGTGTATAAGTTACCCTGCAACTGCATACATATAATTTACAATTGACAGTGATGTTCTTGTGATGTTCTTGTCATATTTCCTCCAAACAAAATCAGTCATGGAAACATTTCCAGCTTCATCATCTTTCATCTTCCAAGCTAGCTCGGTCACTGGCGACATGCATGTGCAACACTTGAGATAATGGATTTGGGGATGTGATTGAACTGATTTCAAATTTCCACTTTTCTTTTTAGATTGGATTTAATATAATTGCTAAAATTGTATTTAGAATTCATTCCAGCAGTGACTGCAGCAACTACAGATTTTTTTTTTTCACATTCTGAAATTTTGTAACTATTCTCTTATTTACTTTTGTTGAGACAAGATGTTGAATCAATACATTCTCTAACTTGCACTTTTTAATTTGTTGGCAGATTTTTTTATTATTTTTTTTTTTACCACTGACTCAGCCTCTTCAATATTGGATTTTTTTGTTTTTCCTATCTCTGGACATCTGGCTGAATGGTAAACTGAATGGTAGAACAAACACAGTCAAGAAGGCCTACTGAAAAATTCAGACTTGTGTTCTTTTGTCTATAGGCCCTAGGAATACTCAGCCATACTGTGGTCCTTGCCAGTAGGCTCCACTTCACACACACCAGCTGTCATGTGCAATGAAAGCTAGTGATGAACGTTGTGCCACTGTTTTCTATTCACATTCCAGCGTGGCTGGCTTGTACGCATTCTTTATGTAAGTCCAAGATGGATCCCTGACAGTGTTTTTCTGCGCATACCTCATGAATTCCTTTACAGGTGAGTGTGTGTGTGTGTGTGTATAGCGATGTATAAGCTTAGCTGCCTCTGGCATGTTTAATACCTCGCTTTGTGGCTGTTTGCTTAGTTTTTGCTTTACCAGTGTGAGATTAGTTTGAATTGTTTGAATTTCTGTGCAGGGATGTTTTTGTCATCCAGTAACTTTCTCTTGTCTTCTCCACATTCTCTTTTTATTTACCTGCATCCTTCCTTCCCTTCTCTGTCAGCATCCTGTATCTTCTCTCTGTGATATTTCCTTGCCTTGTGGTGCCTGTCATGCATTTTTCTGTTCCGCTGTCAGTTCAGCCCGTCTGTGGCCTATGCTACTATATGCATATGCAATTTAATTACTGATGCTCCCCACTGACAGCAAGTTCAGCTCTGTATGGATCTCAGGCTCTTCCTAATATCCCAGGAGATATTGTCTTGTGTGGTGGTTGTGGTGCAGAATGTTTGAATGTGTGTGTGTGTGTGTGTGTGTGTGTGTGTGTGTGTGTGTGTGCGTGTCTGTCTTTCTGTTCTCCAAGCAGATGGCTTTTGTGTGTATACTGTATATCCGTGTTCATGTTTTCAGGTTATTGTCATGGTTGTAATCATGGATTGCTGTGATTATATAATGTACAGATACAAAATAACATGATTTTCAGATGTGTTCAGACAATGTCAACCAATATTGATCAACATAGTCTTTGCAGAAGTAAAATTTAATTTGTAGCAGGGATGCTGTAATGAATTGCTTCAAATTGTACAGCTGTATTATTATTGTTATTCTTATTATTATCCCTCTAGACGCATTAGCGCCTGCAGATGACACACAGCTCTATCTGTCATTTCCATCTGATGATCCTATAGACTCCTCACGGGTCCCTGAATGCCTCTCCGAAAAATCTACATGGATGAAGGAACATCACCCCAAACTGAGCCTCTCAAAAACTGAACTGCTGGTCCTCTCGGCCAAACCAAAAACAGTACAATACACCATGACATTGCGACAGGTGACATGACAGGTGGCGAGAAACTTAAGAGTCATGATCAGTGACCATCTAACCTTCTCTAATCATGTTGCCTTAGTTTCCCGGTCTGGTTTTCAGTCAGTTCAAAAGAGCGTGTTACCCCGCTGCACATCAAGCTCCACTGGCTACTTGAATGCCCTTATACAGGCTTATGTCACCTCCTCTAATGAACGACTCCTAGCTCTGCCACCCATACGCTCAGGACGGGTCAAACTTTTCTCGTCTGTTATTCCCGATCGGTGGAACGTGCTACCAGATCAGGAGCGTCCCTCTCTACCTTCAAAATCCTGCAGACCCAGCTCTTCAGAGAGTTCTTCCTCTTCTAGCACTACCAACAACTGGACATGTTAAATCTATCCCCCACTATATCTGTCACTTGATTCTATGTGAGGAGGACTCATTGCTGCACTACCATGCCCTTGGTGTGCTGTACCTTGTTTCCCTTTTTTGTAAGTTGTTTTGGATAAAAGCATCAGCTAAATGACTAAATGCATGCTAACACACTAAACTAAGATGATCATTATAAACAATACCATATACACCAGCATATTAGCATTGTCATTGTGACCATGTTGCTTAACTAGCATTATCATTTAACTTAAAGTACTGCTGTACTTCTTCTGAATGACAAACACCAACAAATGGAGAATGCCGTATACGGTAAGACACAACGTGCATGTTCAGTTATGTGCTATATTTATATGTGTTCAGGACTTATGAATTATGTGTGTCCATTTTAACAGCTGACAGACTGAAAGAGGAACAGGAACACTGAACAAATGACAGGATCACTGCTCAATGACCTATGACCTAATGGTCCTAATCTCTCCATGTAGACAGACAGGTCGTCACTCTTGAGACAGCCAAGGCAAGAGGCAAATTAAAGTTTAAAGTTACACTCGATGGCAAATATGTTTGACCTCCCCAGCAGCAAAGCCCCGCTTCATGAGATGGGTTAGCAGTAATTACGCCCAATTACAATGATCTCTTTCACCTTTTTCGTTTAATTCTCAGGTTGCTCATGTGGGAGAAAGAGGACTCGTTTAAGATTTGAGATTTCCATTTAAACCAGGCAAATTACAGACTAGCTGGGTGAACAGAGGATCTTGCCATGCTTTTTCTCACGCGAATGCAAGTTGGCAAGCATAGCGCAGTATTGGTTTTATTTTCAGCTGCACCAAGATAGGGAGACTGAGTAGGTGAGTGAGTTTCCTAGTTGGCAATTCTACAGGTTGTGCTTACATGCCCAGGGTTGAATAATTAAATTCAAATCCATCTATCTTCTCCTGTCAAACCCCTGTCATCTTTTAAGTCTATATCCAAAACATCATCTCATCTATACCAGTAAAATTGGGCCTTCTTCAAAGCACTCAAGCTGTTCGTTTAGTCTGAGACACCATACTGTACAAAACCATTTATTATCTTTCCAGCAACAAGGATTCAGCTTTTTCTTCTTTTTAAACATCAGAGCAAACATTGCAGTGAAGTGTAAATGCACACTACCCACATCTCAAAATCCTAACAAAAACAAAAAAAAAAAACATCCCCTAGAGTGTTTCTGGATAGTGCATGTAGATCAGTGCTCTTGTGAAATTTTGAAATTACTTTTTTCGCCCCCTCCAGTGGTCAGTAGTATTTTCATGTGAGCACACTGCAACCATTAACACATTGCCCACTCAAGCTAGTTGGTGATGAAAACAAATGAATCTTTCTCTGCAGGAGTCAGCAAATTACTGACTGACTGGTACTGATGCTGTGGGGCAGATAGAAGGCAGAGGTAAACAGAATGGACATCCAATAAAACAACAAGAACGCAAGAAGCTATTAGCCGCTATGTACTGCTACATAATGTTTCACATAAAGGCTTTTACTGCTACATTAAGTTTTGCTGTATGCCCCATTTTAAGCCACTCTTGCGTAGTGGCTGTAGGTACAACATCGTCGGTCTGTCATTTGGTCCACCACTTTGGTCCAGACTGAAATATCCCAATAAATATCGGATGGGTGACATTTGGTACAGACAATTATGTTTAATTGTAATAACTCTGGTGAGTCCCTGACTTTTCATATAGTGCCACTAGCAGGTCAAAACTTTTACTAATCCATTTAACTACCACAATATCTACTTGATGGATTGACCTTCACGGAGGTTCCCAGAATCCTTCTGGCTTTGGTGATCCCCTGACCTTTCCTTTAGCTCTATCATATAGTTGACATTTGAAGTTTTAAGTGAAATGTCTCAACAGCTATTGGGCGGTTTGCTGTGATTGGTACAGGCACTCATGTCCCCCTCCAGGATGAATTGTAATAACTTTAGTTACTTTTTGTGTAGTGCCAGTACTTTGATTTATGACCAAATTTCCCCACAAAACTAATGACAGGACCACCAGGCTCTGCTGTACTAACATACTATCTATTAAACATTAAAGATCAAGTTTGATATTTTTAACCTGGGATTTATTTTCTAAGGGTTATTTGTCTCTTGGTTTTTGGCTAACGGAGACAACAATTGTTGAAGATGAATTTTGGATGTTTAAGAATGGGGGGGTTGTGATTTGTTGTGATACCAGGAAATACAAAGGCCAGAATCACTGATTTGATTCACAAAGTCTCTGTCTTGTCTTGAATATCAAAAGGCAAAATTAAGACTTGCCCCTGGATTCCACCACGCACGGCCTCGACACTGTTTTGGTCTGTTCTTCACGCAGCTGCATATCCCAGCAGGAAGGTTTCAGAAGTGGAGAATCAATATTGCATGTTATATTGTTAATCCTCGATTCATTATTTCATAATTAACTCTAATGAGTCAGTGTTCAACTAATGACCCGGTGTTGTTTTGTATGACTCGTCAGCTGGGACTCCGGTTTTGACGTCAGGTAAGTATTTCATTGTCATCAGCCGCACGCTCATGCCCCTGTATTAAATACAGTTTCATCACTGCCCTTGTGTCAATTTAGTTAATTTTGGCGCTGAATAAAACTGTTTTCACATTAGTCATACATCAGCTAATGATACAGGCAATTTTGGCTCTGTATTAATAGTGGTTTTCATTAGCCTTGACACAGCTAATGTCCCAGCTCATTTCATTCTTGCTATCCAGTGCTTTGTTGTCATTACCCCTCCATCAGCTAATGACTCAATCACTTTTGACCATGATTTTGCACTTAATTCTCATTTAAACATTTCATCCTTTCCTTTGGGGATGACTAAGACTTCAACATAAAGTGTATTTTTTCCATTTATCGCCATTAACTTTCCAAAATAGTTATTTTTTGCAAGTCGTGTCTATCCTATTGATTCATGAATGCGCATCCTCTGTGCTTTCCATGCCACACATTTCAGAAATTTTTTTAAACCGCGACCCATTTTGTTTGGGTTAGAGGGGTTTCAATCAAAACCCAATTATAGTCACATTCACAGGCTCACACACACGCGCACACACAACAGAATGAAAATCCTCTGGCCTACTGTTATTGGTTTCTTTGCCCGAAACTGTACAGAGTATCATCAGCTGTATAAATATTTTTCATTATATCAAATAATTGACGGGAATCTGTTGAGCTGTCTGTACATCACCCCGTCACCTGGGGATTGTCACTTCATTTGGTGGCTTTTTCTGTGGGCGTTTATGTGCATCTGTGTGTGTGTGTGTGTGTGTCTGCGTTAATGTGTGTTTGTGTACGTGCTCACGAAAAGAAAAGCAGCTCCGATAGCTGATCTTCCCATTTCCTCATGTAAATAGAACCTTGGTTTGAGGTTTTCGAGGCTTTCTAATAGCTTCAGGATGAAATACTGATATAAGATTTCACAGACCTACACACACAAACACAGATAGACACACACACACACATACGCACAGGTACCTACTCGTAATGACTTTGTGGTCGATGTTTTAAGCTGGGCTCTATACGTGAAGGTTTTATTTATGTCGAAACACAAACAGGACCTCTGGCTCTCAAACAAGTGCTTACACACATGCGTTTGTAGGGCAGTAGATGCTGCAGCTATTAGCAGTAATTATGAGTGGGTGAGCAGAAGACCCATTCATTTATTACTTCCACACCAAGGAACACAAACAGCAGAGGACAAAAGGAAGAGAGAACGAGAATGAAGAGGCTGCTCTGTTAGTCCGGCTGGCACACAAGCTTCATCGTTTGAGAAATTTCCAGCTGAAGTGTGGGCGGCTGTGGCTCCGAGGTAGAGTGGGTCATCAACTAATCAGTGGCAGGATCTGTAGTTCGATCTCTGGCTCCTTCCAATCCACAAATTGAAGCGTCCTTGGGCAAGATACTTCAAATTGCTCCCAAAGGCCGCGCCATCGGTTTGTGTGTGTTTGTGAATGATTAGTTGCTTTGTGATCAACAGTTGGCACCTTGCGCGACAGCCTCTATCGCTCTGTGTATGTCTGTGTGTTTGGGGCAATGCGACACATAGTATAAGGTGATTTGAACAGTCGGAAGACTACAGTGCTGTTCATACACAACCATTTACCAAGTGTACCTGCATTGTCAAATTCCCAAACAGAAAAAGGAAAAATCACCGTCGGTTCCAAAAAGACCCCTGAGGAATGAAGAACAATTGTCACTGGATGTAGAGCATAACAGAAAGTGTGACAAAGGGAAACGTGTTGGAATATGGGATTTAAACAAAATAACACGGTGGAAAATAACAAGATCCATGAAATGACCGGGCAAATAAACAATAATGAAAGTGTAGCCACAGTGCCGAGAAGTACTGTAAATCCTCAGGGAGGAAAGTGTAATAATGAGTGTATATACTGTAGGAGGTGTGGAGAATAATGGTGTGGAGATTTACCGTAACAAATTAAAAACACTCGCTTATTGAAATAGATTACTACGTACTGCAAGTGTGATTTGTATTCAGAAAAACTCAAACAGTTAGAGCACATTAAGACACAAGAATCTAAATTGTATCCGTTGTACAAACTTGTAAGAAAAGAGTCTAAGTTCTGCCAAGTATGTGCTGTATTATCGCACTGTGCTGAGATTCTTTAATCCATCTGACACATGTGTTTGAAACATGCGGAGAAAAAAAGAGAAAAAAACATGGCAACGGAAGATTCAAGGATGACATTTATGTTTTCCTTGTAAGGCCGCGTTCTTCACCAGTTGGTTTGACCGGAGATTGCATTTATTTTCAATGACACTGACAAACCCCTTTTAGAATTTCCTTGAAATTATTACAGCAGAAATGTTGATTCCAGAGCTGAAACTGTCCACGGCAACTGCTTGTAGAAACACAGACCTTCTGTGGCATTTTAGCTTTTTGTGTTTAAATAAAATGCATTTGAGTGCTACTACTTGGAAGTAGTAGACATTACCTAAGTCTAAATACTTGTTGCACTCATGCAAGTAGTTTAAAATAATTTGATAAAGCTTTTATCTGAAGTGGTCTAAATTGTTGTGGAAATCTGAGAAATCCACTCATGAAAAACTTAATATACAATTAGAAAGAACAAACATAAATAGATAAATAAGTGTAACAGGCAAAATGTAAATAATATTACAGGAGACTCAAAGGCAAGTCTTAAAGAGCGGGTCTGAAGATGAGATTTCGATTGGAGGGGATATGTATGCAGCATCCGTAATACTTTAGGGAATAACCTCAAGCTAATTCATTTCATGCAAATTTTGAAATATGAATAATGTTGAGCAAGAATAATTTTGTACCATTTAAATGCATGAACAGATCCCTCTACGCTCCATTTCCTTCATACCATAAGCCACGCTCAAGTGTCCTTATAGCTGCCAGTATGCCTACCTCTGCCCTTCTTTTCATGTTTTTATTTACCGGTCTGTAATGTTAGTATGTTGTAGGAGGAGTGAAATCTGGAAAAAAAAAAAATCTATACAAATATCCATTCTATTCAATAGAAAAGTATACAGCACTCTGGCTTTTTTGCAGTCTAACAGGTTCACCATGGGTGAAAAAGAGTAGATTATGAAGCATATTTCTTCATAATATAGTGCCACTACTACTCGATGCCATCAATAGTCTACAAACAACCAAATATGTTTACACTTTAGTCACCCGACATTATTATCTGGCTGTTGAGGCTTTTACCTTGTGTTGTGTTGTATCTTCTGACCTCGGTTACCATTGAAATGATCAGAAGGACACCTGCTTCACTATACATGACATACAGCTGCTCTGTATGTCAAGGAGAAGAAGCCAGTGTCCCCATAACAATCTAATATTTAACACTGACCTTACAGTGACCACAAGACATGCTCGACCCTGTGTAATCCCCTCATGCAGCACGTTAGAATAGAACATTCATTCACAGGCTGACTTTATTCAGGCTCAAACAAGTAGTTTGTCCAGAAATTCTCAAAAATAATACAGAGGCATTTTAAATATTTGGATAGAAAGAGTCAATACTTATTGTACAGTATAAACATGACGTATTTTTACATAACGTTATTTTTTTTATTACTTAGAAAGACCGATTCTCGGCGAGAGCGACTTCTTTTATTTTGAAACATTTCTCAAATTTAAATGCTTTTTCAAGCTTAACAAAGTCAGACTTGAGAAAAACAATGTTCAGCTAGATGGAGGTATGACGTACGCCACAGTCAAAAGAATGAGGCAGATGGACAAAAAGGCAAGGCACAGAGACACGTAACAGATGTATAATAACCATCAGAGAGATTTAGTGAAAAAGAGGGCAGCACTCCGTGTAACCACATTACCGCTGACTTTTGTCTCCCTGTCTGTCATTTGGAGAGGCACTTTTATGATGACAAACCGTTCATTTTTTATTGTGTTTTTTTATTTTATTTAATATTTGCACGTCTGTAGTCCTTTTCTGTTTGGCTCCCTCATTGAGTTTCCTGAAAAGATTGAGGGCTTCAAGAAGTCTCTGAGTGCAGACGTGCGCACATGCACGCACGCCCACAGACAACATCATGTGCATAAAGGGAAAGATATGTCTCTTTTATGAATTGCATCTACTCTATTTGGATTTGATTTACAGTCTCCTGAGAGGCCCATCACAGAGAACAAAGCACAGAACTGAACACTATGTATACTATTAATAAATGGAACGATAGTAGAATGAGGGGGGATGCTAGCTCCATGATGGAGCGTGTGTGTGTGTATCGATAAACAGAGGGCAGAGGGAAGAGAGAAAAGGTCTCGCCTGAAGGTGTGCATATGAGATGGTGCTTATGTGTGCGCTCACGTCCTGCAGATACATGCATGTTCTTCGGTATGCTGACACATATATCAAACTCATACATCTGTGAAACCTGCTTTTCTCTAACCTTGCTTGCCATGCATAAGTTTGTGCGCTTGATGGCTGCTTGATGCGAGCCTTCCTGTATTGATTACTGGGGGAGAGAGTGAAGTGCTTGCATGAGGATGCTTACAAGTGCTCATTCTTTTTCCCCTTCTCCTTGTCTCTTCTCCACGCGCGCGCACACACACACACGCTCTGATGTACCATTTGCTTTGGAGAAGCAGGGCTGAGATGATCACTTATTCACAAGCGACTACTCATTGAACCCACTCGGTGGAAAGTCCTTCCAACTGCTCTTCCTCGCTCCTTCGAACATAGAGGGCCAGAGAGAGAGAGAGACATATAATGGAGGGTGTTGATGCAGGGATGGAGGCTGATATGGAAGAGGAGATGATGAAGATAACATATAGATGTGTGGTGGGGACGAGGGCGGGAAGACAGGAGGAAGACGAGCGAGGAAAAGGTTACAGAAGTGGCTGCTACATCCAGGATGATGGAAATTAAAATGAGGATTAGAGAGCAGAGAGACGGAGCGAGAGGAGGAGGAGGAGGGGGAATGGTGTCACAAGAATGCCCTCACCTTCCTTCTTTCTATGTCAAGTAATATTTCTTTGTCTCTCTTTTCCTCCGTCTCCTGCGGTAAAAGAAAACCTGCAGTCTGTTTGCTGGTCATGCCCTCAGCGCTTAATGCTCGTCCTACTGAAGCATTACATTAACTGAGGACTGTGTAGGTGTGTGTGTGTGCGTGAGAGAGAGAGAGAGCTGTGAGGGGGTTTAAGTCAGACGGAGGATTTCTTCCTTCATGGACACAGATCTGGGAACAGCTTTCCCTTAAACCAAATCTTTATTCTAACCAACCGAGCGGAAACGGAACTACAGAGTTACAGTCAGCGTGTACAAGGAGCTTCGCCCTCAGCCTGCGGGAAGCAGCTCACACGCACATGCACACACACAGAGTCTAGACACACACACGTGACTCTGTTCCCCTTTCTATATCAGCAGGTTCCAACTTTGATGTTATTTTTTTTCATGGTTGGCCACACTGACTGCTCCCAAGTCTTCCCTTTTATGTCGTTTTGTGTGTGTGTCAATCTGTGTGTGTGTGTGACTGTACAATGTTCACGTAATGTCTGAATGCCACCACTGTGTGCTCTGTACATATGGCAAAACAACTCGAGGAAGGCGTGATTAGCATTTTCCCACCGCGGTTAGCATTTTTTTTCCCCCCGCCTACATTAACCGGTTAATGTTCACATTCAGCAAACAGTGTGAACGTTCAACAGATGTCTGAATGCACCATAAGACATAGAAATGTTTGTGTTTTGTTTGTGTGGGTCAGTCAGACAATGTGGGCACCAGCCTGCCTTTCTCTCCCTCTCTCATCTCTTTTGTCAGCACACGATGTACGAGCGACATCTTTCATGATATTTGACTTCAGCACCATTAGGAGGGCTCGTGTACAGACGTGAGTAAATGTGTGGCATTCAGATTTGTGTGTGTGTGTGTGTGTGAAAAAGCATATATTCCTGCCTTTCATGCAGATCTTTGTTCATGTTGATGCCTTAACGCATGCGAGCATGAATCTGTTGACTTTTGATGTGTTTATGTGTGTATTTGTGATGAGCTGGTGGTGATATATGTGGGGGATGACCTTTGGGTGAGCCGAAACTAGATGAATAGTTCATTAAGGGTGCCGAGGCACCGTGGCTAGCGGTCACATTCTCAAACAGCGGACAGGCGCTCTGAAGAGACCAATTAGGATCGATCATCAGCTCCTATTAGCGTTGTTATACCCATGACGTGGTGCGATTGCTTAATGAGAAGACCCACGAGAGAGATGAGGATAAATGAAAGAGAGACACAGTCTGTCAGCTTCCTTTGGGAAGAGTTTTCCCAAATTTCTCTGTGTTTTATCTAATTCAGTCAATTATTTTATTGTTACAGATGATGTAAATAGAAACAAAGGAGAAAATAATTTTACTTACCAGTATACATTTTTATTTTAATGTTATTTTCAATATAGAAGGTCTTCTAGTTATTTGAATGATAGATAACAAGTAGTATTACTTAACAGAATATTGTGCATAATTATTGCATCTTCATTTAAGACATTTCAGATTGAAAATTGGCAATCAGGGTTAAAAGTTAAGCAATTTAAAGTGTTAATAGTGTGACTACTTTTTAAGCCACCAAGTCAATAAATAGGTTGTAGTGGCCATTTTACTGTAAGCTCCAAGTGGCTTGGCTGCTTAGTCTGCTGAGTGTATCTGATTTTGACTCACGGCCATAAACTTAATCCAATCTCCTTGTGAAGATCCCAATGCAATCACAATGCAACAAGGTGGGACAACTTGAACTATGATTTATTAAACATTAACAACTTACAGCATTATTAAAGGTGATCCAAAATTATTCATAAATCTCAGCACAGTCTATCACCGACTTGTTACTGTCTTTCACATGGTTTTCACAATTACACGGTCAAAAGCTTGTGTCGATGCACTTCTCAGCTGGCTTCTTCTGTTACTATCTTTATCCACCTTGTTTTATGCCCATGCATATTCAAAACTCCCTTTATGCAATCTGCAATAAACTATATTACAATGTCATCCACTATTCTGACATTGCACAAACATACTAGCAGAACAGCACGTCACAATATTAACATTTACCAAATAAAGATACTTACATGGCTCTTATATAGGTATAACTTTCATAATTTCAGCGCTTGAATATTCTTCTTAGCCATGCTGAAACAGCAGTTAAACCTCTGTGATGGTAAATTCTATTAACAGAGAATATAACTTAGTTGAATATGCAAAAGATGGAAAATCCATAAATCCATAAAAAATGTAAGACCTTCTTTAGATGTCTTGTCAGAACATTGGATGGTATTTTTAAAATCCTGCTTCCTGCTTATAACTTTTGACTTTCTAACACAATTGCTTATCCCGCGGTACTGATGATTCAATCAGGGAAAATACACACCCATCCAAGCCTTGGACGTGCTCCAAATGCCAGTCACCTAACATTGTCTGCAGGAAATGAGTTATACTTGTTCTCCGGACTTCAAATAACTCATTGTGACACCGTCATATTCGTCTTTTCAGAAGCAGAGTAGAGGTATAAAAGAGCACAATGAGGAGACAAATGCGCCCCGTGCAGTGTTTGTCCGTCATCTCTGAATCACAGTCTATCTCATTTCCAAAATGTAAAAGATCCCATCAATGTGACTGGGGACCCTGTAACATTCTACGCTGAAGTCTAATATTGCATTTCACAAGGCTGTACTTTTCAAAAAAATAAAGGAACCCTTTTTAATACAGTATAGCATCAAGTCAATTCAACTTCTAGGATATTGATCTGGTCAGGTTAGTAGCTGGGGATTGTTAATCATTTTCATCTGTTTTGATGTTAATGAAATTAACAACAGAGGAGCAACAATAAGGCGATCCCCAAAACAGAAATGGTTTTACTGGTGGAGGCTACTGACGTTTTTTTCCTGCTCATCTTTCCTGACCAATTTCTCATTAGTTTTGCATTTGGGTCAGTGTCACTACTAGTAGCATGGACCCTACAGAGGTTGCACAGGTAATCCAACTCCTCCAGGGTGGTGCATCAATATGTGCCATTGCCAGAAGGTTTGCTGTGTCTCCCAGCACAGTCTCAAGAGTATGGAAGAGATTCCAGGAGACTGCAGCTAGGAGACCTGGACAGGGTTGTAGACAGTCCTTAACCCCTCAACAGAACCAGTATCTGCTCCTTTGTACAAGGAGGAACAGGATGAGCACTGCCAGAGCACTGCAAAATCACCTCCAGGAGGCCAGCGGTGTGTGTCTCTGACCAAACCATCAGAAACAGACTTCATGAGGGTGGCCTGACGTCCTGTAGTGGACCCTGCACCATGGAGATCGACTGGCATTTGCCACAGAACACCAGAATTGGCAGGTCTGCCACGGGCGCCCTGTGATTTCACAGATGAGAGCAGGTTCAACCTGAGCACATGTGACAAACGTGAACAGGCCTGGAGACGCCGTCGAGCATTAAGCATGACCGGTTTGGTCAGTGATGGCCTGGGGAGGCATATCCATGGAAGGATGCACAGACCTCTTCAGGTTAGATAATGGCACCCTGACTGCTATTAGGTATCATAATGAAATCCTTGGGCCCATTGTCAGATCCTACGCTGGTGCAGTGGGTCCTTGATTCCTCCTGGTGTACGACAATGCACGGCCCCATGTGGCAAGACTATGCAAGTAGTTCCTGGAGGATGAAGGAATCGATACCATTGATTGGCCCCTATGCTCGACTGACCTAAAGCCAATAGAACACCTCTTGGACATTATGTTTCAGTCCATCCAATGCTGCCAGGCTGCACCTCAGACTCACTAGGAGCAGGCCTCAACATTGTCAGGCACGCACACAAGCATGTGGAGACCATACAAACCACTGAATACCATTTCGAGTTGCTACATTTTTTTGTCAAAATGGACTAGCCTGCCATATCGTTTGCTTTGATTTTGGGGATGTCTTTGAATTCAGCCCTCTGTAGGTTGATAATTTTCATTTCCATTAATGATGTGGTATCCTTCCGTTCCTAACACATTACCCAATCCAGCATGATTTTTTCTTCCCATTGAGATCTGATGTGTTTTCAAAGTGTTTCTTCAATTTTTTTGAGCAGTGTGTATTTTAAAACACAGAAGCATGCCTTGCAGCTAGGCTTGGGTTATTCAGCTAGCATACCAGTGGCGAGATATGCACATGGAGTAAAAAAAAAAAAAAAAAACTCTCTTTGAATGTATTTTATGAAAAGGGAGAAAATGGGAAAGACAATTGCCGGTTTTCCATTTTCATACTATCACGAATAACACCCTGAGCACCTACTGGGACTAAATCATCAACAAGTAATCAGTGTGTGTGATGGTGTGAGCAGGCGCGTGGGTCAGGAGCGGTGTGATATTTGATAAGTGTTAGGCCTGTCTTTATTGCTACCTCTTCCCTTTGGCCTCTCCCTGCTGCTCTGTCTCTCACTCGCTCAGTCTTCTGACTACCCCCACCTCCACCAGTCCCCTCTGGAGTTATGGTGACGGATCCGAGTGGCACGGCTTATCCCGGCATACCGGAGCAGCTCTTTGGATCATCCGCCTCTGTGGCACTAAGACCAGTAGATGAGAGCGGGAGAGGAGAGACTTCTTTTTCCCCCCTTTTTCCAAACACAATAGAAAGCTATTATTCGCTCCTATGCTTTGTTCTTTTGTTCTGCTTATGGTGAGCACTCACGGATTCCACGTCTGCTCTTTTTACTCCGAGAGGCGACTTTGACACCTATTGACTCACAAGCCTCTGTGGTTATATCTTAAATAAGAAGACGGAAGAAATATTCCGTTACTAATAATACTAATAAGGGTGTTACTTTTGCCAAGATGGCCTCAAACTGTGAAAGCTATCAGCATTCATATGCAGCATACGTGAGCATTCATTCTATTCTATCATCTATGAGCATTCATTTGAGTATTTTTACAGGTAAAAAGTCAGTAGAAAGTATTTAGCCTTTAGTCTAGTCGATACCAGTAAGTATAAATATAGGTCATGTGATTTTTTCAAAGCCATGATTTTCCTTTGCTCTTCCCTCATAAAACAATCAATAAATTATGAGCTGCTCATGTATTAAATAATTAAATATACTCTGTCCGATTTGACTTTCACCTAATAATTTCTGTTTCTCCATGGTCAACCCAAAGACCGTCCTGTGTTTCTACATCTACCTTAACACTTTGATCCACTGATTTCACCACTGAATGGAGGTAGAAGAAAGCTTGTATTTGTCAGTGGATATAAAGTATTTATTCGCTCTATTACAACCCAGAATAGCTTAAAACAAAGAGATCGTCTCCTGTTCCGTTAGACAAAAATGAATGGAGGTGACCGAAGTACCAACAACAAGCAAATGTGGGTGAAAATTATTTCATTTGACTGTTCCCCGTGAACTTTGAACTGGCTACGTAAAACATCAGCTGAAAAGTAACTCCGATTCTGTTTTGATTTCGACATTGTGGGGATTTTAATGCGTTCACCATAAGTGAATTTCAAGCTAGCAGGAAGCGATTCAGAGTAAAGCTCAGGGGCAACTGGCTGCTGTGAGAACTGACCCTGTGACCCGAACAGTAAACACTGAGGCTGAAGGCAATGAGATAAAAATTACACAGTATGCTGCATTACATTCATGCCCTAATTCCTGTGAATCCTGTGTGTGTGTGAAGGAAGTCTGAATCCAGAAGGAATGGCGGACTCCGCCACAAACAATGAAATCTCAGCTAAACGACAGACGTATCAAAAATGGGGTTCAATTGCATGAAATTGCTTGAAATAATATCAGCGTTGGCTAGCGCTCTTAAATTTGTACGCCCGTTTTAGGGAGGTCACAGGTATTACATTTAGCAATGAAGCTAGTTTATGTGTGCACTGTCTACTTGTCAGCCGGGCGACCTGGAGGTTTGCTTCTGGTTTTCTTTTTCAAGAAGAGAGATACCCCCCTAACGATGCGAGAGCCCTAATTAATTTTTCATATTAGTTACTTTTTAAATCTAATTCCAGCCAATAGGCCCTGGGTGATGCTTTGAATGTGCGCACTAATGTTTTTATGCTCTCCCTCACCGCTGGCTATGATTTAATAACATCTTCCTCAGTGCTATGTCCAGGGCTTTTCTTTTTTTTTTTCATTAGAGAGCCTTAATTAGCTACAACTTAGAGTCTACCGTCTCCATCTCTCCGCTCTACTCTCGCTCCCTCTCTCTGTTTTTTAAGGCCAGGAGACAAATCCTGTCTGTCTCTTTTCGTCTTGTCTCGTCTCGTCTCGTCTCGTCTCGTCTCTTCTCTTCTCTTCTCTTCTCTTCTCAACTTGTTTTTGTCCTCCCTGCACCCTCTAGTCACTCAGACATATAAGAAATGACACGTCCCAGCTTTGGGGAATTTAAAGTCTGAGCTATGTCTGTGCGTCTGTGTTTGTCTGCAACTGTGCTTGCAACGGGAGACCAATCTTATATTCAGATGTCCTCTTTTTAACCTGTGCACAGAACACATATGCATATCACATAACATATCACAGAGGAGCCTTTTAGTGTGCATACACACACACGGCGAAAACATCTGATGCATCTTAAACCTAGTAAACACTTAGAGCAAGGAGTTTTAGGAGGGAAAGAGGATGGAGTGGAGAGAAGAATGCAACAACGAACATAAGCAGACAGACAGGCTGTAAGATCGATAAACAGGTGTGTAATCAAGCGGCAACCTCTGGTGCTGGGAAAGGAAGCCAATGCAGAAGTTTACAGCCTGGTTCAGGCGACGGTTTTGGTCTCTGTGGCTAATTTCTCTGTTCATGACACTAGTAAGGGGAGTGAATCTTTTTTTAACTCACCCGTACAAGTGATACAAAGGCTTAAAGTTATATATAATGACTGCTTGATTGACAGGTAAGTGCTGTTACAGATGGCTTGATTAGAGCACCCATTAACCGAGAGGTGGGAGAAGCGGTGCATCGAACATGGCAGCGGCCAGTGTCACATATTTTTGGCTTCAAAACAGTGTTTCGAAAACCCACAGGTGACGTCGCTCAGGCTCTGTCCATTCTCTATACTATCATTGACGCAGACAGACGGAAACACACATTCTCTTCAAGCTCTTGTTCTTACTGCAGGATTTGCTGAGATTGCACCTTTTTCTGTTTCCAATACAGACAAGGCCATATTAAAGTATGAGATTGAGTGTGTGTGTGTGTGTGTGTGTGTGTGTGTGTGTGTGTGTGTGTGTGTGTGTGTGTGTGGCTAAGCAGCTGCAGATTAGTGGAGGCAATGGCCCCATATTGTAGTTATAGTATAAAGCTGTAAAGCAGTGCAATATCCGAGTTGGAATGGGAAAACGGGCAAGAGTGGCCTCATGTGGGTGTGAATGTGTGTGGGAAGTAGCTTGTCCATACATATGAGTCATGTGTCACACGTTAAATAACCCTTTATATTGCAGTGAAACACGCTCACAGTAATCAGGGTGCCTGTCAGTGCAACCAAGGTCCCAATGCACTTTGCTATGACTTGATTAGGATGATTGTAGCCCATAATTCAAACACACACACACAGACACACACACGCACGCATGCATGCACGCGCACACACAGACTGATTGCATCTACTGAAAAACAATCACTCCCTAATTTGAAATCATTCTAATTTAGAATGAGTCTTGTGGACAGCATGTATTATCCCACCATGCCATTGTGCCTGGAGAACTCTCCACTAATCAGGATTTGAGCATTAAGTGTCTGTCTGTTCAAACCCAGGGAGCAAAAAATGAGCATGGCTACTTCGGCCCACACAAATGGCCCCTCAAGCCCATAATGGTGTCTCCTTGAGGCAGTTTGCATTAACATTAAGTTTACCTCAAGTAAAGGAAAAGTGTTTGTGACACATACTCTACATCACTTCCTCAAAGGAAGGTTGATATTGAAGGCAGATTAGATTTACTGCATCAAAGCTGAATTTCTGTGGGTTTTATATCTTGAAGTCGTGCAGCTTGTTCTCAACTTGAAAGAGTTTTTTTTTCTTCTTCTTGTGTTGGCTTTTCTGTTTCTTTGTTCTTGAATATGTAAGGCTGCATCTCCCGCTCTCTGCATGCTGCAATTCTCTCTGCGGAGAAACTGTGACCTCTCAGTGTCTTGTATGTCTCCCAGAATGCTCATGTACATAGACAAGAAAGGGAAGTACAGATCTTTTACTTAAGCACCAAACTTAAGTAAAAGATCTGTACATCAAAACACTCCCTGCAGTCAAAATTCTACCTAATCCTAAAAGTTTATAAGGCAAACATTTAGCAAACTGCTGCTTATTTAGACATCTAGAATATACATTTATGTTTTTGTCCACCTGGTGAATGTAATTTTAATATTTACTTCCTTCTTGCTCCCTCTCTCCAACTCCTGACCTTGTGGGAAATATCTGTTAAATGCTCCACTATGTTCACCAGCGAGTCACAAACTGTGTCTCATTGGCAGCATATAATTAGGTCTGTCTGCTGTTTGGTGCTGAGCAGGTAGCTGCTTTTAGAGGCAGCCATGTGCTAAAAAACTCGCAATAAAGCCGCAGAGTATTGCAGATTCGGGTGATAATTCTCCTTAGGTTCAACGCTACGAACGACCCCTTTCACATTGTCATTTGATATACTGTTATTGTAAAAATACAGACAATTATAAATCACCTCTAGCTGGCTACTGCTGCCGAACAAGAACAGAATAGCAGCAAAATGTCCTGCAGTAAAATGGCCCCTGTGATTGACATATTTTTATACTCGTATATGACATTATTAGATTTTTAATACTGATGTAACAAAGTGTAAGTAGTATTTACTGTTGTTGCCGGTCAAGATGCAACTACTTTTGTATTAATCGCAAGGTAAATCTGAAGGGTTGTAAAATGATTAATGGATCAGGAAGGAAGAAGAAAAACAACTTGTACTTCACAAACTGCTTTCTGTGTAAAATATTAGAGAATTTCACCTCTGTGGTCCTTTTTTAGAGTGATGGAACAACTCATTAATGTCTGAAATCAGAGACGAGGAGCCCACTAAAAATGTATTTAGTGGGAGTTAAACTTACAACGTACAACATTAAAGGTCCAGTTGTTGTAGTAATGACAGCTGTTGGAAACATAAAAAATGCGTAGCTGTCCTTGTGAATGCGTGTTTAGTTTTTATTCTTAATGTTACAACGTCAAAAAAACACCTCATTTGGATTTTCATCTGAAAGTAAAGGATGAGGATGATGAAGTAAAAGACGTAGCGGATACAAAAATAATCTAGTAAAGTCCAAGAATCTCCAAATGGTGCATTCTGCACTCGAGCAAATGTACTTGGTTACTACCAACACAGACAGAGTTGCATGTATGCATGCTGTATACACTCATAGTATTATTATTCAAAATGTTCTGTGCTGGCTCTTATCTCGAAACACAGCAGCAGGATGGCTTTAGAGGAGGTTTTTGTGAGAAAGAAGAAGTATGGCCTTAGTTTGAGGGACCTCTGTCTCCGTCAACAGTTTCTCTGAAGATACAGAAAACACGAAACGGAAGGAAACAGCTTATATCAGCTAAAGATTTTGCTGAACTGAAAATGAGAAGCAGGAAATGTATTGAAATACATTCTAATCCTTTGAATGGTCATCTTTTTCTCTCGCTCTCTCTCTCTCTCTTCCGGGATGACTGCCTCACTTACTTTATTTCCCTTTATGTCTCTCTCTTACTCCATCAGCGGCCACAGGTGTACCATAACTGTTAACATCTTTTCCTGGAGTCCCATTTCTGTCATTTCACATCTCCCTCTCCCTCCAAAGTCCAAAACCTGAATTCTCTCCATCCCTTGGTCCAATCCCCCTCTCCTTGTCTCCAGCCAAAAAGATTTGCAGCTACGGCCATTTTGACCTACTTCTAGACAATACCCCTTCCAGTCTCCCCTCCACCCCCTCTTTTACTTTCTCTCTTACAGACACTGATCTCTTTGCAGATGCAGTGAAGTTGCGAAGAGGAAACACTCATGGGGAAGTCAGTGTTCCCCTGTGTCTGAATGCCTGAGAGGTAACCTATTTAGGAGCAGTGAGAAGGAAGGATGGTGGGGTTGAATATCAATTCTCTTTCAGTTTATTAGGTCAAAAACATTTACCGTGTGTGTTTGAAGCAACATAGAAAAGGAAAAAAATGAGGCACGGTAACTTCTTTTTTCATTTTTTTCCCCTCTTTTTTTTGCCACAGTGCAGTCGCAGAGAGTAGGCTCTATGGATGTTTTTCAGATTTATCGCAAAATCAATACCAATACATGGATCATATTCAGTGACCCCAAACAGAGAGATGAGAGTACATCGAAGGGACCAGCAGCTACATCTCGCTATACATCAAATCTACTCTGCACAAGCATTTTTCTTTACAGTAGATAGAGAAAACTGAAGGACTGGATACTGAATACGGTCTGATTCGGCTCACAAGCTCATTTCATACGGCCTGCAAGATAATTCAATATGTCTATTACTGATGGATAAATGGCACTCCCACTGCCCATACTATAAATCCCACAATGCACTGCAACAGCCGCCACACAGGTCAAGACGCTGTCAATGGTCAAGACCTGTGCACCACCCCTCCCCCCGCTGCTTTGGTTGTTTATTGACAGACTAATCATGAACAGTTGGCTTCGAGATTGAGAACAGGGACTTCCTAAGCAGGCGGGAGGCTACCAACAAAGCAGTATGCGTCCATACCATGATGCACTAATGCCCCTCCCCTGCTTTTTTTCCCTGATATGGAAGAAATACGCTGGCAATAGTTAATTTCATCTGAGCACAATACGAATGAACTTTGAGGTATCGATTTTTGTGTCAAGTGTCATTTTTTAAAAAATCACGATACCAGCGAAGCGAATTGCCTGTCCCCTGCTTTGTTCTGAGATATTTCCTCAAAGTTGAGGAGCTACAGTAGAAACATGAATAACTATCTGATTCCAGTATTGGAGCGGGGGAAAAAAAGGGGGAAGATTTTAAGGTCGAATATGAGACTTAATGACTTGTAAAGCTCTGTAACCGTTGCAGTAAAATTGAGTTTTATTGCGCTGTGAAACTAATTCCAGACTGCAGCAGAAAAGATAAGATGCCGGAGTGTATCTCAGGCCAGCAAGAGTCCCTGAGAAGAATTTTATCCCCTGCATCATCTCTGGACACACAGTCTGCATATCTTGCTACTGTATTTTTTCTTCCCCCCATACTACCCACAGACAGTCAGTATTTTTCTTGGTCTTCCAGATGGCACGGTTGGCAGACAACAAATGTGACAGCAGAGGCGCAGCATTTTCTCTGAAACCCTACCAAAATGCAACTTTCATCAAAAGTAGAGAAAGCCTTTAAGGATATTTACAGTACAGTGACATGCTGCGAGATCTACTTTTGTGGTTATTTGGACATCAGTGAAGGTCATCCAGCACAAGTCAGCGGAAATATGAATTTGTTTGTCCGCGTGTGATGTGTGCGCTGATAGATTTCTGATGATTCTCAGTGACAGGGTGCAACCACTCCATCTGACGGTATCGATCCAGCCGACACACACACACACACACATCTAAGGGAAGTGTCCAGGACACACAGCAGCCTAACAAGCGACACAGCGGTTGACACCATTGCTCTATGCACAGGAGGACATCTTAGAAGCTTTAAGTGCCTATTATGGATACTGAGATGTTATGTTAGTTACAAGATAGCGGCAACAGATAAAGATGTTTGTTCTCTGTTTTATTTTTTTTTTTCTTCTTGATTCACTCAGCATGGCCCAGGCAAGTGTGTTCAGCAAAAGGGAGAATTAATAAGATACAGCAAACATTAAACATTCATTTCCTTCAGGGCATCTGCTACATTCCATTATTCATCTAAGAGCATGCTATATGTAAATGAACAAATTCTGCTTGACTGTGACATGAAACATGGACACTTATCCCTCTCTGCCTTGTATATCCCTTAAATGACGGATTTGCTATGAGATGTAATACATATTCATAATTTTTTTAACCTCTTTTATTACACCACCACCTGTAAAAGTTTCTTTTTTTCTTCATAATCCCATCATATGTGTTCCTTCTGGTTTGTATTGCTGTTCTCAATTAACTTGTCATTATTATATATTGCTGTTCATTGCTGAGCAGTTAGTTTCCATTTTGTTCCAGACTTCAGACTCAAGATATTGTCTGCACCGTTACCACTTACATGTGTTTTATTTGTCTGGAGATGATAGCTTGGGTGTTATCAAAGTGGACAGAGGCATGACATGGCTGCTGGTTAAGAGGCTGGTCACCTTTACCTCGGTCCAAGTGCTGATACTTTCGTTAGACATTCTCAGACGTTAGAATAAACCAGCCTATTGAACCGAAGACCCACTGCTTGGTGGATCCAGGTGGCGGCCGATCGATATATTGGAATTAATTTCCAGACATGCTGCTCAGAGTACAGGGGTCTCCACCTTCCCCTTGTGCCATGTGGAGGCAGTCAGTTGGTGTAGCGAGTTGGGCAGGCAGGAGCAGAAGAGCTTCTCTGTGACTCTTTTTTTCTCCAGATCCCGGGGTTCCTATTTGCTCGTGAATGTGCCGTGATAAAAACAGGGCAGTAAATAAAACTAGCAAAAGTCATAAAAGCAGAATATTCAAATTAAATGCGGTCACCAAGGTCAGCCACTGTTTTTCTGGTAAAACAGCGATGTCTCGTCACAGGGAGAGACATTCTAAACGCAGCGGAGATGGACGATCGGGTAAGAAACTGTGGTGAGAACTATAATCCGATTTACTGGAGGACATAGACATACTCCTGTAGTTGTAATTAAAATCAAAATATTACATTTAGGTTTATGATTTCATTCTTTACATGTGCAAATTGTCTAGCAAAGTGTCTACACCATGGATTTGCCCTTGATTGAACCTAACAAGGCACTGAACACAAACCCTGGTCTCCAGCATTAATGTACCTAATCCATAATCCAAATAAAAAAACAACACAGGCTTGAAGTAGCATTTACATTTCTTCAAAAATGTATCTGGCAAAGAAAGCTAATGTACAATTATGTACGTTCAAAAATGTTTTTCAAGGCAGAATTGTCTTTTGGTTACAGCCGCTGTTTTTCTGCTCCCACTGCACCTGTTCATATGATAGCAAGTTGGGCCTCACCGCTCCACCTAACACAACTGAGATTAGATATTTCAGTCCCTGCGCCGATATATGTCAGATGATTCAATCCTTCCAGTAATACAGAGCTGGATATTTCAATCCCCTCGGCTCATATGGCGCTGAAGCCGCTGCCCTGTGATTCACATACACGGAAAAATACATCCAGCCACTTGGAACAGTCAAACAACAAATGCGACGTCTGTCTTCCACCCTCGATTCCATGCAATCTGTGACCCCACGCAGGATGCAGCATTCATCAGGGGGCAAAAGCCGCCTGCGTCTTTAGCAGCTGCAAACGCTTGTCTGCGTGTACCAGGACCCACTTAAGCAGCTCATTGCACACGGTAACATCGGGCGCACTTCTCCCGCCACGCGCTCTGTCAGTGTACCTGGCAGCTCATCCACTCGCACCATTTACATTTCAAAGTCAGATACACATTTACACAAACACAGGCACACACACAAACGCGCATAGTTGCCATCTGGTATTTCTGTTTTTTCTCACACCCACCCATTGGTATCCAAACCATATGACAGGAGGCTACATGGTGTTTTCGATGGGATAGGGCTATACATGCTCATGTTGATGCGTGTTGGAGCTACAGCGGTACGAGTGAGTGTTCCAGCATGTATTCCTTAAAACGAGCTTTGTGTTTGCGTGCGTCACGGCCCGTGGCTTCACGCATGTGTGTGTGTTTAAGCACCTGTTTATGCGGTCGACAATTTATATGTATGCAGCTGTGCGTGTCACCAGCTCTTTCCTATGTGTTCTGAATATGCACGTGGGTGTTGAGCAAACCTGTGTGTGTGTGTGTGTGTGTGTGTGTCTGCACACGCTGGCTTTTGGTAGAGGCTGTGGCATTGAGTCGGCCTTATCTGTCGTGTTCAGAGAGCTTGCTCTCACAGGAGATAGAGCTCTCAGCTGGAAGCATGGGCGCTGCTGAAAAGACTTCTGACACACACCTACAGCTCTGGCTCAGACAGCAAAAGAATGAACCGAAGGGAGACGCAGTGAAAACATCGAGAAACAAATTTCACAGGCAGAGGTGGGAGGGCACATGACTGAAGGGGGGGGAGAGGGGGCAATGTGTGTGTAACCTCTGTAATGCATGAATTTGATGTAAATTGTTTCCGATCTCAGTGAAGCAATGCTAATGCGTGTGTGCATTAATGTCTGCTTACACACGTGGGATCGTTGCTTGAATATATATTGTGTCAGTTTTATGCATTCCATTTGTGAATGCGCTTTCATCGGCGTGCCCTCCAGAGGTGGCCTGCGCATAATTTACCTTGCAGCGTGTGAACTCGCGCATATGTGCGCAGGGTGCGTGTGTGTTTGTTTGCTAGTGTCCGTGCGCCCCTGGGGTGTCCATAAGGCTGAATTTGAGTCAGGGTTAATGCGCTCACCCCTGGGCAGAACAAGCGGCTCTCACTCTTTATTAAACTGCCCTTCATGTGGGAGAAGATGAGCCTCATTATATCAGAGTCCCATGCTAATGACCGCTAATCCCTCCCTACTGAGGAAAAAGTGAGCTAGAGAGAGAGACAGGAACGTTGGGTTGAGAAAGCTGAGCTCTGGAATGTAAATATAGATGGATGGAAAGTTAGAGAAAGCGGGAAAGAAGAGGAGAAAGCGTGTCTAGAGGCAGGCATTAATATTCTAATGTTTGGCTGTTATTGACCTCTCCCTCTTTCCTTGCACTTCTTCCCCTCACATGCACGCACACACACACACGTACCACACACTCCCCCAATACCCCTCCCTTCTCCTTCATTCTGTCATGCAGAGATCAGTGTGAGGGAAACGGACTGTGAATGCATTAGTGTCATCATCATCATCAGGGGACACGAAGCTTCATCTGTCATCATCCTGCGACAGCTAGGGCAATTCTCCACAGGGCGGGCTATTACTCTCCATTACCCACCGCACACACTCGCGCGCGCACACACAGGCACACTGGGTCGGGTAATGACAGGGTGCATCAGTGGGCGTCCTCGCCCTCCAAAATCTGATACATAATGTTTTTTCATCACTGCCTGGTTAAAAATGTATAAATCAATTTCCCTCCCAAAATACTGTGCCATCGACCAGAGGCCTTAAGAATGTTTTTTTTTCCCCCCTACCAGACTCCTGCCACAACCCATCAAGAATGAAATGAAATCGTCTTCTCCCTGCAATACCCGGCCTACACGGTTACTGTTATCAGTCAGAGATGGAGAGATCTGCGCGCACACACACACACAGTGATGAAGATGAGAGAAAGATGGGAGAGAAAGGCATGGAGGGGGAGATGAGAGGAAGGCAGAGAAGAGATTTTTCAGCAACCAGCATGATCAATATTTCTCTATTCTTCATTCTATTAGAGCAGCTCAGAAACAATTTTCTGTTAGCCCTCACTCAGACTGGAATAAAATCTTTCTCTCCCTTACTCTCTCTTCATTTTCACTCTCCCACAGAGGTGACAGTTGTGAAACCGTTACCATTAGTTACAGTGATAGTTAGTTATTATCACTAACAGTGTGTCTCTGTGAAGGTGTCTCAACAGTGAATCCATCTTTGTGTGTGTGTGTATTATATATTTGATCTGTATCAGAAGATTTTGGAGGGAAACATTAAGTTTCATATCATTTGTGAAGGATCAAACTCTGATTTCACATCTTCAGCCCAATGTCAAAAGCAGAAGTCTCAAGTGTAGTTTTAATTCCTTTATGGTTACTCCTGGATGACTCAAGTCTTTCAGTTCTTAAGTCCTTTGGGACAAATCCAAGTACTTTAGGTCTTCAGTCCACCAGATTTTATCTCAGGCCTGGTCTCAGCCTGGCCAAGGTCCATAAGGCAAGTCCAAGTCAAATCTCAAGTCTTTCAGATCTAGTCTGTAGTCCATTAAGTCCAAATCTCGACAAATCCAAGGCAAGGCAAATTCAGGTCACAAATCTATGTAGAAACTGTATGTGTAATTTTAAATCCAGGCAAGCAGAAACTTTATTTGGGCCAGTAGTTTCTTAACCTCGAACAAACATTGCATGAAGAGTCCCTGGTAACATTTTCTGCAGGGGCTGTTGCATCTTGCATGTACAGGATTTTCACATGTGTACAGCTGATTTACAGCTGATTTATCGTACACCAGTTGTCACAGCCCCGAGGAGGCCAACCTTCTCTGTCAGCCTTTGACACTCAAAAATCACAATAACTCAAACAGTCCAAGGGGAAGATTACATGGTGCATCATGCCATGACAGCAAAAGACTCTGAAAGGCAGCACTTGTTAGCTGCAGGCGCTGCAGGCTCACCATGCACTTTAGCCTTTTAGAGATTCAACTTGCTGAGTAGGTGCTGAGTTCAAGGGTACTTGGCCAATGGGTTTTTTTGGGGGGTTGACACAGCTTTATGAGGCGATTGTTAAGGTTTCTTAATCCTTGTTCACCTGCTGTCCAGTAATATGAAGGTGGCTACAGTGAGATACCCAACTTTATAAAGTGCTTATAAAGAGAACTATTCATCTAACTTGTATAGCCACGCTAGTGGCATGTCTTCAAGGCAATGTTGGTCTGTGATCGGTCAGTCAGTCTGCCATTGAAATATTTGAACCTAACGTGGATTGCCATTGAGTCTTTATGGCCAGACATTCAAGGTCCCCAGAGGGTGAAGCCTACTGACTTTTGGCTATTTTTCATCATCATCCATCATCAGGTCAAAATTTCTCTATTTGTCCAATAGTTTTGGACTAAATACTTCAACTACACACATAGTTATTTCAAAGTTTAACTGGGAAATTATAATTATCCAGAAAAGTAATTACTCAAATAAAACTTTTTTTTACTAAGATATTCTGAAGTGATCATTCTCAAGCCCCATCTCGATTGCAAGATATTACCTCTTTAAAGTCAGTCAGAAGGAAACTCTAAGTGCATTGAAATGAGTAACATCATCTCATCTCATTGGGAGATTATCCACTTGTTTCTTGGAGTATCCACTGCAAAGTTAAAATACTGTGTTAAAGTTGTTATATTTCTACTACGCACAAACACAAACCACTTGCACTCATATCTCAAGCAACTTCTTCAAGGGCATGTCAGTTCTTGACTCATCAAAAAAGCATAGCAATTTTCAGTAACGATTACCCAAAGCCAATCACACGGGCTCTGATTAGCACTTGAGCGCCTGCTTTGGTTGGTTGCGCTCATTTCCTCGGAATGAGGCCATCTATGGGAAGAGAACACAAAAAACACACACCCGCTCCAATAAAACTCACACAACACACACATCCGTTAACTCTCATGTATAGTCATAAAGAAAAACTAATGAAACGTCAGAGAGAGTTGAGGGGAGCTCGGTTTTCGCTATGAACTTTCTGTGACACCGAGAGGCATCAGTCGAACTGATTCTGAGGTGTCAGAAGTTTAGTGAGAGCAACAATGCAGCGCACCCCTGTTGGAAGCTATTCGTGTATAAGAGGAGGACAAGAAGGTCAGAGAAAAAGATCAGTTACTCATTAGGAACCATGCCTTTCCTCTTTATTTGTGTACCATTGAGCAAATGTTTATTTTCGAACCAATGAAGCTGACCAAACTGATCTACGAATAGAGGGTAGACGGGTAAAGGAGTGAACATGAAAGAGAAAGAAGACATTCATGTGTCTGAAAAGAAAGTCAGTGAATGTGCATGAGAGAGACGGGGATGACAAGGCGTTTGCAAGGAGGATTTGAACGGTATTGATCTGTTGACCTGATGATCACTTTGATTTAGTGTCACTCTATTTCATGATTTAATTAGGAGCTTCAAAGTGATCGTATGTGTCGTTGTAGATCAGGGTTTTCTCCTCCTTAAAGATTCCTCCTTCTTTTGAGAGGCATCCGGCCTCTCCAGCCACATTCTGTTCAATTTAGCTCAACAGAGCAACAAGCATTAACTCCGTGAGGCACATCCAGGACAAAGTGAGAGTATTTCATGAGTCAGACGTTAGGCGGATTGACTCTTTTGATCTCTCAAAATGAAAGCAAATTTGGAAGTGCGATACTTTTGTCAGAAATGCTTTTTTCAAAAGTTGCGTTGTGGAACTTTCTAGATTGCATTTCTTCTTTTCACGCTCTTCATTTCCCTCAGAAGAGAAAGTTTCAATATACACAGAGTAAAAGTCTGCCACCTTTTAACAACTTCCATCATTTGCAAGAGCTACTTCTGGGTCTGTTTCTGTCACTCAAATGTCTTAATCCTCTACAGACGCAGTGACCTGTGGAGGAAATCCAGCGGTCTGGGACTCAAAAGTGGATGGACAGATGGATGGATACGCACAAGGATGCGTGAAAGAAGGTGCCCTGAAAATTGGATTTCTCTCGCCTCTGCCTCTTAGACGAAGGAGGCTAAAAACAATAAGAAAATAGACGGGAGTTGGAGACCGGAGAGAGGGAGGCGATGGAGGGTTATCGCCATGGGGCCCTGTCAGAGAAAGCGCTGAATCGTGGAGTGGCTCTTTTTCTCCTGCCCAAATTCCACACCCCATTACCTCTTCATAGCTACACCTGGCCTTAGCCACGAAGGTGGAGGGGTGGCTTCGGGTGGTAGAGGCGGAGGAGGGTAACACATACACACACACCCAAACGCACACCTTCCTCTTGAGACAAGCTGTAACAATGAGGCTGAAGCGTCAAGATGAGGTCCCGGTCTGCCAGATGTAGGACGCAGACGGAGCTACTCAAGTGAGCAAAAGAGCGAAAGAGGTATGGAGAGAGGAAAAGAAGGAGGGGAGGATTGGAATGGGATATGCAACTCATGATAAACACATCCATCCTCATTATTGTAATAACCCGCCTGCCACGCATCAGTGCAGCATCTCTCTTCCTCTATCTCCGTCGAGCACCATCGGTCGCTCCCCCCTCCTTCACACGCACACACATTACAGGCAATACATTTCAAATAGATGTATCAGTGAACAAAAAAATCAGAATTCCAGTTTTGTGCGCCGCCCTTTCCTATCTAATCTCAGAACTGCAGAACAAAATCCTTTTTTTTTTTTTTTTTTTTTGGTGCAGTATTGTCAGTCAGGAGAGCTTCCACGCCAATCTTTCAGTTGGATTACGAATGAATGTTTCCTGTGGCTTCCACATTGTAAGCTCATCACCAATTCCTGGCTCTGTCCATGGTCCATGAGAAAAGCTGAGGGAAGCACTGGTAGGATTAAGGCACTAAAACACACACACAGGGATATATAATAGTTTGTGTGCATGTGAGTGAGTATGTGTGCATATGTATTCATGATTTGAATTTCCTTGACCAAGGATGCTGGAACAGCTGAAGCAGTGTGTTGTTGTTATCGCACTTTGTTTTTTATGTAGTTTTTGTGATGTGTCGTACTACAAACTGCTTCTTTGAGGACGATAACGTTTTCTTACCTTAAAATTAAAATAAATTAAAACGAACTTCTGTTAACTCGGCATCCTCCCTTCGTTTCTCACAGGGTGATTTAGGAGGAGCACCATAGTCAACCCCAAAACCTCTCATATTCAAAGGTGCAAGATTCAATGTCAGGATACATGTCGTATCGTTTGTTTCAGTGACAACCCCCATTACATGACCCAGGGACGGCATGGGTTTGTGATGTTGTGACCGCAACGCTATTTTGGTCCGTTCTTCACGCGGCTTCGTACCCCACCAGGAGATTTTCAGTAGTCACACTCAAATCTGGTCATTTTCTTTGGTTTATGTGCTTCTGCTATGAGTAAGTAGGCTCTGTAGTCTGTCTTTACAATTGGAAGACTGTACATGGTGTTTTATTTTGAAAATTAACAAGAAATTAACTATGTCTGACTTCCGGCCAGTGCGATTTGCCCTATGTCGTGGTGCTTCTGGTGGAGTCACGTGCATTGTCTAGGACGGCCACAATCAGCTCCACCAGCCGCAGTGCAGCCAGAATACATTGCAGCCGTGCCCGATGGGATTGAGCTGTTAGTGCTCTACAGGTGCATGAATTTTTTATTCCGACTGACAATGATCGGTACTGTTCTTCGGCACGACACCTGTGTGGGTGGCCGCTAAAGATAGTTTGTAACATTACTTCAACACCGATGAAAAAAAGCTCCTTCTACCAACGTTCATATACTGTAGCGCGACATCTTCCAGTCAGTGTCTCCTACATAGCAACACAGATTCACAAATGTCTGTCAACAACTGTTGGTAAATCAAAATCGGGTCCCAAACTATTGTACCGTACAGTTACATTGTAAAACTAACACTGTTACTAATTAGTACATTTTTCCGGTAAAATATGAGTTGAGAAAATAATAGTGCACAGGCTAAATTTGTTCACTCCTGAATGTTTGTTTTTGTCTCTTTGAAACTCTGCTCTCCCAGACTGTTTTAGTTCTGCTTCTGTTGGCTCACAAGAGATTGAGTGAGAAAGGTGAGAGGGTAGAATAATCAATTCCTCCTCCTAGCACATCTCCATCATCTCTGTTATTAATAACTAGATTGATATTAGTGTAGGGGCCTCGGGGAAGACCTGGCCTATCGACCTCAGCAACTGACAGAGCAAGAAGAACAAAGACGGGGGCGAATGAAGAAAGTAAAAGGTGGAAAGCAAGGTCAAAGCGGAAATTAGGCTTGCAGCAAAGACGCAGGAAATCAAGTAAACAAATACTGCTCAGAAAGTGCCTCGTGTTATTAAAACTATAAAGCATCCTCTGTGATTTGGCCAAATGAATTAATAGAGATGGACAGTAAGAGATAGCTGAGCATGGGGAACAAGAGAGGAAGTGAGAAGTTAAGTAAATAACATGGTCCAGAAGGAGATGGCACTTTTGTGGGGCACATTTGTGCAACTCGTCGAGCATCTGTGGTTGAACATTAGCCATAGCTCTCTGGTGAGTCTAGCACCTTTGGCACTGGTCAGGACACGTCAGTATAATTTATATAACCATCAAGGGGCTTTACAATCTGTGCAGAATACCATCTATCCATAGAACCTCAATTCAGGGAGGAAATACAAGGTTTGAGAAAATCATGGAAGAAATCTCAGAGAGAGCAACAGTGGAGAGATCCAATCTTCCAGGACGGTAAGATATGCAATAGATATACAGAACAGATGTAAAATTACAGTATGGACAATGACAAAATGGACAGAAAATATTGGACAGATTGTGAACATGTATAAAGAATATGAATTGAGCAGCATATGTGTGCATCTGCACAAGCTTAATTGGTAAGCTGAGCCCTAGTTGCAGTCTTAGAGGTTTGTTCAAGTGCCTAAAGATTTAACAGATGACATACCACAATGCAAAATCAGTTGATCAGCGAATGTTTGCGTCAGTTCTTTGAGTTCACCGTGGTGTGATACTGTGCGTAGACAAAAGGAAAACTCTGGTAGGACAGCAAGTAAGTGAAAAAAAAGTTTTGGCCAGCATGTGATTGAAAGGCCAGAGAGTGCAGAAGCAGCAGCACTCCGTCGTGCAGCAGTCCAGAGTGTCAGTGATCTCTCTGTTGGGGGTAACTGTCAGTCTGACAGCTGGTATAGATCCAATCTATCCCCACTCCGTCTGGCAGCTTTGGTAATTGTTCATATACAACAGGTGCTGCCCAGCTAGCACAAGGTGTGCTTGTGTATTTGTGCTGGTGGTCAGGGCCTTTGCTTGCTTGTGCAGAACACATGGAGGGCCAGCAGGGGTGGCTGTCCTCTGGCTTCAACTGGTGCCAGGTATTGGAAATCGCCTGCTGCTTTGTCCACAGGTTGCAAGAAAGTGCTAATACACATACACACGGATACACACTTACAAATTCACGCAAGGGCACAACAGACTCTGTCCAAAGAGAGGTGGTGTATTCAGAGAGTAAAATTTGATTTTATAAAACGCCGCAGACATGATCTGAGGCTGAGTTGCTGCTCCTTTGTACAAAGTTTTAACATTTTTTTCAAGTCCATCTCCTTTGTGAAGATAAACATTTATTAAGAGAGCTCATACAAGAAAGTATGGCATACTGCGACAATCTTTCTTTAGTTTCCTGCACCCAGGCTCTATGTTTATTTATCCACTGCAGATAGTGTAAAATAGAAAGAAGAATATACAAGAATTCATCAACAGCAGCCAGAGATGGAGTGAGTGTCTTTAAATACAAAAAACTGCTTTACAGTCTCTGGATACTCACATGACCTTGCTAGAGTGTAATATTAAAATAACAAGAACGTCCTTAAAAATAACAAAGTGAAAGATCAAAATACGGCTTTCACATTTTTCCTAAATGATCTTATAAGGTTGGATGAGTTGCTAGGTCACGAAATAGAATACAGTTTTGCAGTCAAGATGTTTTTTTGTTGTTGTTTTTTTTTACAAACCTGTGCAGAAGTATGAATACTGCAAGCCTGTCAGAAAGAAAAATGATACTTGCAAAAATACCAACAACCCCACCTTTAATCGATAGAAATGTTTCATACAAATACTGGTCCATGCCTCAAAATCTGCATCGTTACACCATGATCCGTCATATAAAAAACAGAAATGGCCTCCTGACGTTAAAAAAAAAAAAGGAGTAATGTTGACAATATGAAATCATGCGGCATGAGATTTTTCTCAACAAACTGGGTACAAAAACGAGCACTTTGACTATATTCACTTTTGGCTAGTGGGTTTTGTTCTTCTGTTTGTTTGTTAGTCTTATAGTACAGGATGGTTTAACGTTCATTTAAGCAAAGTAAGACAAGTGACAGGCTGGAAGCCACAAAGCATGGGCTCCAAGAGAGAGGAAGAGGGTTGACTGTAAGGCTGAGTGATAGAAGGGCTGCTGCTCAACATGAGTCTCATTTGTAAATATATACGAGGCTGTCAAAAAAGAATACCGTGTATTAATTGACACAACAAGAGAATGTATCAGAAGAGATCAGGTTGATCTCGTTGAGTAAAAAGTAGTCAGACCCTGCTAATGCGTCCAATGTGATTCCAAATAACATTTGTGGGAGGCTTTTCAAGTTCCAAACGCCATTTTAAAAAAGATGTGGTCAGAGGATGTGTTTAGCATAATCAAATGTGCTTCACTACAACAGAGTGTAAGCAGGCGTCATAGCAAGGTGGCTAATATCCCCTCGTGCTTTCTCGGTGGCACTAGAAGTAATCATTAGGCCATCAAACTGATTTGATGGTAGTGTAGGTAGAGGGAGCCCGCAGGGAGAGCTGCGCTTCCAACCAATCCACGCATATGCAGGCAGTGTGACTGCTGTTGCACCTTGGATCCAGAGCTTAACTGAAGGAATTTAATGATTTGATGACCTCGTTTTGGTTACAATGAATGTCACGCTGAGTAAATACAAGAGCTTCTCAGGGGGAAAATGGCAAAGAAGGTTATTCCAAAGGCGAGAAAACAAATCCTGCAATACCGCAGTGAAAAACATTTTTAAAAAAAAGGGCTCAGGAAGGTGGTACAATATGTTGCAACTTTGTAATACAAGTTGACACAATCTTAAGACTCATCGAAGTGTACAAGAAAACTTGTTGGCACAGAAAGACGCAGGGATATTGCAGGACAGATGCAATGAAGAGTGGGAAGGGAAGGCTTAAAGCGATTCGTATAGTAGACTTGATGGAGTCAGAAAAAAAAAATCTGTGGAAAGAAGGGCACGAGAAAAAAAAGGGAGAAAAAAGATCAGCAGGTAGAGAAACAGCAGGATGTGCCAAGTTTGTCTCTCAGGCGAAGCAGGGTCAGTGCAAGACCTGAGAAAGTGTGGAGGAGAAGAAACATGGCTGGAAAAAGTTGTGAAAGAATAAAGCCAAGCCAAATTATATTAATTATACCTGCTGCCATGATGTGCTATGATACTCCCTGTATTCTGACAGTGGGTCAGAGGGGGACTCGTGATGTCTGGGGAGCCGGGCAGAGTGATTCAGTAGTGAATGCACATGTCCAGCTACAGCAGCCATATGGTTTAAATTTTTTATCCAAGTAATATTGCAATTAATCTTATTTAAACAAAGACTAATCTAACCCTCAATTTTGCAATATTTTAAAACTGAAAAAAGTGTTTTGAATTCAGTAAAACTTCATTGGACAACTCTGCCAACTGCCAACAGAGGGAGGCCAGAGAACAACTGATGATGCCGAAAACTGGTGAACGTAATTGCACCATCGCTTCAGATATGTGCGACTCTGGTATTTTTCCAGATGGGGGAAGTGACATAAAGCTTTGCAGCTATACACCAGCCAATGCTCTCAAAGGAACAGATGTCAGACCGCTGACCGGCGTGCAAATGCCTTTTCCTCTGTAGATCAGCACTCTGAGTCCAAATCATTTGGGAATTTGCCACATCTGAGTTCTTTAAATGGTCTCCAAAAGTATACATGAACACACATCAGTCACTGATTGAAGTAACCTCGCCAGTCGAGTAAGTTGATGTCAGTTGCTTTATAAAAACGCTGTCATTTACATTTATTTGAGACATACCAGGTCGGTTTATGGCTGTTTTAATGTTGTTACAGTTTTTATATAAGCTTCAAAAGCATTTTAGAGGCTGAATATTCTATGTGAACTCCGGGTAGGATGGGCAGAGGACAGACAGAGGTAGATTTGGGAGGGAAAAGCTGGTAATCCCGCAGGAAATAGTGAGCACCGCCTTAAAGCCAGCCTTGTTGTTGTTGTTGTCAGAGGTGCAGCAGACCGTATATTTTCTGAAGCTCACAGTACCATGAAAGGACACAGTAGACAAGCTATATAAAAAAGGAAATTCTTAGCGAGACTGAGTCTGCAGTAAAACTGAAGCAGTAGGGTATGAAGGCTACAGTGTTGGGCGGTGAGATCGGATTGTTGCAAAGTCATCTCCGCTAGCAGATAAAGCAGTGATGGAAGCTAATGAGATGCCCGTGATTAAAAAAGAAACTGACTATCTTTGTTTGAACGCATCTAGCTGTAAGATGAGGCAGGGAATGTGTAAAATATTTTAGTTGCATGCTAATTACTGTGTGTTGTCCTGATGTCCTCTCACCACCCATTTTTTTAAAGTTCAGTTTATCCACAGGGAGGATTATTCAGCCAGTGAAAATAGTTTTATAAAGTGTTCTGTGGCTCTGGAGAATCCTTTGAAAGTCACCTCACCTCAGGCTTCTAATTTCTAGCAGGAAGCCTGAGTTACGAAAGGCACTGTTGAGATGCATTGTGGGATATGTGGTTATGGTTGGAGGCTTGGTTTATACCTTCATTTGTCACTAAGTCTGACATACTTTAGATAAGTATTGCACTACTAAATCACTGATGTGGTCATTTAACTGTCAGCTGTAAAGTGTGGATGGAACGCATCAGACAAAAGAGACAATATTGAAGGATTCTGTAAAACCAAGAATTATGTTCAGTGAAAATGGTGTTTTAATGCAAAACAAGCCG
Organism: Nibea coibor; assembly: GCA_023373845.1. Taxonomy (NCBI): domain Eukaryota; kingdom Metazoa; phylum Chordata; class Actinopteri; family Sciaenidae; genus Nibea; species Nibea coibor. Next base: position 10,273,400 of record CM041730.1, read on the forward strand.
ACACTGACGCTCACAAACCTTTACTTTCTGCTAAATCTGTGTGTGGCAACTACGGTGCCATTAAGAGGAGGGAAAGATTGTGGTTATAGTTAATTAAATGACAATAAATTGCAGGATGGTGACAGAACACAGTCATGCAGAAGGATCGAGCCTGATGTGCTACACACACACACACACACACACACACACACACACACCACCATGACTTCCTTCTTGTCTAGTTCACAATATATGATGACATTTCTGTACTGATGGATTGTATTGTTTCAAAGGGGTGGAGAGTGTTCAATACATTTCCAGAAACATTCCATAAGACATTAAGCTAGGAATGTTTCAAATCTGAAAGTTTCCATGGGAATTATGGAAATTAACTGGAATTTTGGGGTAATTTAGTAATTAAGGGAAGCTAGCATCAAGATCATAAATGGTCAATGAAATGATGCTAGCTATAGCTCAGTTAGCATCTAATGTATCAGCTAGCTATGTAATATATTTCCATGTGCTGTTTGCAAGTTAAACATTAATACCATACATCAAATATATTTACCCCATAATATCTTCAAAACTTACTTCATTTTATGTAGTCCACAGGCTCAAATGTGTGGCTTCAATAGTCTTGTGCGCTGGGCTCCAAAGTGTGGTCCAGGGTTGTAGAAATCATCATGTAGGGGGGCGTGGCCTCAATAGGTCTGCAGTAGCAGTGTGCTATGAGCATGTGATTCATAAATAGCAGATATTCAAGTGTATTTGCATGAAATCTGGTTGTTTTAGTCAAGATTATATTGAAAAATATATTTTCCCCCAACTATATTTAAGTTCTCTGTTAAGGGCCAACTTTCATGTGGGGCACAAGGTATGATTTTGAGGGGAGACGTTGCTCTCTAACCTTTCATGAATAACCTTTCATCTATCCAGCAGAGTTCGGGTGACTTCGAGTGTTGGAGCTGTTCTTGGGGCTCTTGGCGGAACAAGTTTTTCCTGTAATTTGTCACCCATCTGTAAATTACTGACAGCTGACGGCTCATAGTTAAGCTTTGTACTTACTGATAGAATTTGGTTTTAAGACTGCTGAGTGGGCTTTTTCAATCAGCAGGGTCAGCTATCCAATTAGCCTGTTGTCGAGACCGGTAGTGACTTCAGAAATTATTGAGTTCTGTGTGAACAAGCTTTAAGTCAAAGTGTAGGGCAGTGTATGTGATTACTGAACAGGGGGCTGTGTCTGGGGTGCCACAACATATTAACAGAGCCTGTTGTTGATGTCATGGTCATATCTAAATGAAATATTAGTGGGGGAATGTTGCCTACTTGATAAAACCATTGACAAATGCACACTTCCAGCAGGCATTTTTAGATTAGGTGGTAAGTGAACGGTGCCGCTTGCCACATAGACTTGTAGATCTGTATCAACATAGCTCAGTGTCTTCCACCATAACCATATTACTCATGATGGTATATCATTCTGAAGTGGGATCCTGCGAATCCTGGTGTACAGGATTGGTAAATAATGGTAAAATATAATAAAATGGAAAAAGGAAAGATAATGCAGGAATGAAATTCATCATTTCTGACTTATGTTTGCGCTCGTTCTTCTCCTTTGTGTCCTTCCCAATCCAAACTGCACATATCATGGCAGCATCCCTGACAATAAACGTGTACACGCGCCTTACGAGTCCCCCTGCAATCACAGCGATAAGAGATAGAGAAGAGCAGCATGCCCATAGGCTAGAAGTGCTTCATGTCGGTGAGTGAATTCCATAGCAAACATACGCGCCCAGTTTCTATGCTCGCACTGCAGAACCGATAGCACAAATCATAACGAACATGCCAAACATATGTCTCCACCCAGGATCACTGTTGCGTGCTGGCCGCGTTCTCCCTAAAGCCCATTATATCCACAAAGACATGTATTACTTTGTTTGAGGAGACACATTATTCATGTGTGCAAGATAGCTGTACACAAGTGTGAGAATTGGATTCACGTTAAATGGAACATGGAGAGGAAGCTATAGGGAGAAATGGCACAAGTCCAAACACTGATATTGGCTTCATATCATTGACTGAGACATGCTATACTGCATCATGGTAACACAAAATACACACTTTACACAGTTCCACCTAGAAGACACTTTCCGCCCTGTATAATGTGCTTTTGTCGGCATTAAAGATGCAGAAATCCCGGGGGACACAATAAAAGTCAACCAGAATTTACCAGTCAAAGTTATACGTATTCATTTCCTGTGATTTAACATAGCAGATGCACCAAAAAGGAGGAAGATCATTTGTAAGAAATACAGCTCTTCTCTGTATGAACTATTCCCGGAAGAACTTTTTATAATGTATGCCCATGAATAAAACATTACAACTATTGCAACTTTCTCTTAAGGCTCGTTCACCTACGCTGATGAATCAGTCTGATTTTAAATACTCTCTGACTATGAGCGTTTAGATAGCCAGCAGAACAACAGCTACGCTCTACTCTACTGCAGAGTTTGACATTTTATTAAAGCTCCAATGTCTGACGCATTATCCATCCACGCAGGTTGATTTACAATGCGCTTTGTGATACATGTTTCACTACAAAGCATGATTAAACTTTTTTCTCCCCAAAGCCCCAGAGAAGCTTCTAAATCTGCTGCAATCAATATTTCTATATTAACAACAGGTGAAATAATGGGAAAGGTGTCGCTCATAGTGATAAATTCACAGATAATTAGCACCAAACTCCACAGCTCAGGAGGTTTTTAGCTAATTGTCCTGGTTTTGTGTGTCACCTGCCTCGTCCTCTGAGAAACCCACTGTACGCTAGAAAATGACAGACGAAGTTAGCAGCTAGCTAGCTAGCGGGCATGGTGGAGCATATACCGTCTTAAGTGCCAGATGAGGATGAGCCAAGTGTGCCATCTCCGTGACCGTGAAGGGTAGCCAGCAAAGAAGTGCCAAAAGCTGCAGTTCATCAGACGGCCACTTGAGGCTGGCTACAAAAAGAGTCAATCTCCATAAGCCCCCATATAAAAAAAAAAAAATGTCCAACTACACAGGAGAAATAAACATGTTTAGAGCCTGGTACAAAAAAAAATATCTTCAGAAACCTCTGGGTATAGTGCATTTATTTTTTATTCTCTCTATGGAATGAACCAGAGCTAAAAGGTTACATTATTTAGGGTGCTAGAAACCAAATGAATGCTAATGTCTGCAGGATGTGTAAATAAGTAACTGTCATCTGTATGTTAGCTGCATCACCTGAAAAGGAGATATGTCAAAATCAGAAATCTTGGGCGGGCAGCCCAGCAGCAAGGCAGACGAATGGGACCGCACTGGAGACAGGACATGAGTTTTAATGACTTTAAAGCTAATTTTGATCTTAATGATATGTGTTGTCTGCAGTATCTACAGCTGAGATCTATACTGCGGAAACTCAAACGCCCCTTGAAAGGGGATGTAGGAAATATAGGCACAGTATCCAAACTTGACAGATTTATGTCTCTCCTCATCTAATGGCATAGATAAAGCACATACTATTTTAATGTAAAATGAAAATGACTTATTAAAATGTATTAGATATAAGCCTGCACCCTATGCCCAAGAGAAAAAAAAGACCTAAAACAACATAATCAACACGGATCAGGAATATCTCATCAACCATAATGCTTATCTCTCATTTTTGGTCTCTTTTGCTAACGTGCCGGAGCCACTGCCCTCACCATAGGCATTCAGTCTTGCTGGACTACATGGCTGATTGTCCACTGGTATAAACTTACAGGCAGAAAAGTAAATAACTAACATCTGCCATTTCTGGTGGGAAAATATTTTGCCAAGAACGTAGATTAATGTCAGTGTGGGTGTAAAAGAAATAAAGTTTGAGAGCTACAATGTAGTATTTTGCTAGTAATATACCGACTTCACGATTGCAGACTGACATTTTCGAGCAATTGCTGTTTTAGTCTGTTATTTACACACCATTATATTTGTAGTGTAGCATTTAACTCACAGTTACGAGCAGAGGAATCCTTCTCTAAGGCAACGTGTCGTGCCTTCCTACACATTTCTTGCAAACATGATGGTTCTTTAAATAGGCGCATCACCGCAGCACGCATACAAACACACTGGTCATCTAACTTCCAAACTTCTCTTGACATGCCTTGTTTTTTTTCTTCCTGCCTCTGTCTGCTTTGCTGTCCTTTAACTATGAGCTTCAGTGGGTGGGGGTGGTGCTGGCTCCCTGTTAGTGGGCAAGAGAGAGAGAGAGCACAGAGAATTGGGACTGATTGCATTTCAAACATTGTGAAATCACAGCTGATGACTGACCAACTCTTGCCCCAGGGACTCGCAGCCGAGGCAGAAAAAAGGATGGGCAAGGTTTTAAGAGGCTACTGACTGAAGGGGGGGTGAAGTTTCTGCTCCAAATTCTGACATTTGTCTGACCCTGTTTTGTTTTAATTAGAACTCCTCGAGGTGCATATGTGTTCATCATCAAGGAAAGGCAAAGGAGAATGAATTTTGGAAATGTGTAAAGCTGTAAATGTAAGAGCGTGTGTGCGCTTTAAAATTAGATCCATCAGCTTCTATGTGTGTGTTAAAAAAAAAACAAAAAAACAATATGAGTGTTTCCCATCACTTAAATTGGTTGAGACAGATTCAGCCGACACGCATCAAAATATCGAATCTCACCATCAGCGTCCTTCTTTCTCTCGCTCCTCTCCTCCTCCTTCATTCACCCCATCCAATGTGCTGTCAGTACACAAGCACAAACTCAATCTGCTTCTAATGATTGCTTTATTGACGAGGCGAGGGTCTATTCACTCACGCAGGCCTGCAACAACTACAAGCCAAATCAGTTGGAGAGAGGGGAGAAAAAACACTGAGAAAGCCAGAGATGGAGAGCCAGTGGGAGCGGATCTGAGCTATATTTACTCTGGACTAAATAATACTCTGGACTAAATAACGGTGAACTTGGCAGAGATTCAATTCGAAGTACTTTGCGGCCAAAGTACAGAAAAATGAATACTGTATACCAAGTGTCTCTGACCTACAATGAGCAATCGACATGATGGGACTCATACAAGAAAAAGCAATATGTACAAATTTGTCTTTCCTTTATTTTTAGCCATGCTACTGTAGCATCATGGCTCTATAGGCAATGGCAGTCTTTTGGACTGGAAGGAATTGTTCGCTCTCTGTCAATCACAGCAAGACTCGAGTGTGAATGTCGGATTGGTGGTTTTGGCAAGTTACCCCTGTATGTGCACGTGTACGTGGAGGAGGTTTTTGAACTTATTCAACCATTTGACAAGCAAAGCATGTCTTTGGTGGTTGAGCCGGTGGTTGACCGCGGCTGTACGAAGGGCAGGGGTGGCGATAATGAAATTATACTAGTAGCATGCTTGCATGGGGACATCAGCACATATTTTTTGGAAAGTCTCAAACCCTTTTCAAGCATGTAAGGCGGACTATTTGTCACTTGAGCATGCTGCATACGCATATTGGACTTTTCTGGCCCATCAACCGCTTAAAGTGCTTGACAACACTCGTCTCATTCACCCATTCACACACACACACACATTCTTGCACTGATGGCACAGGCTGCCATGCAAGGTGCCAACTGCGCCCCCTTTCCAAAGCGCTCACGATGACGCTAAGCTCACCCATAGACATACTCACACAACGCCACGGCGAGTAATTTGGGTTTCTATAACCTGAGCCACAGCCACCATAATAGGAGGCGCTTCATCGTGTTTTATTTCCTATAGAGGGATCCACAGTTTTAGCCTGTTGGTGTTTAGCTCAAAGTGCCATCGAACACAGTGGCATAAACTCTTCCTCTCATTTCAAGATAGCTTCATGTTATCTTTGGCCCTCTATCTGAGACATTTTGGTTTTACTAAAGGTGAACTGTCACACTCAGTGCACTTATTAGAATCACTTTAATCAGAATCACTTCAACTGTCGTCAAAATACCTCATAGACCACACTCAGACATTCTCTGCAAGCAGCATACACTACTTTTTATTTATGACATCTTTATTTTCCTGATGAAATCCCCTGAGATAATTCCTGAGCTTGGACCATTTCTCATGAGATTTTTTTTTTTTTTCATATAAACTTTCAGTGTGAGCCTGCAGTGATTATCATATCTAAGAATAATTCTTGACAGCCGGCCTCATGCACCATAACAAGATTAAATCTCCATGAGATGCTGCTTAAATTCAGCTCAAATCAAGTAAAGCTACCGTTTCCCACCCACTTGGATTACACTTAAGTATTGTGTCTCCTAACAAGCATTACGGCGTCTTGAAGGATCCGCACACACATACACGCTGTCAGACGCGTTATTGCCTCTCCTCTTGAGGTGCACTCACTGTTGATAGAAGATGACAGTGGTGAGGTCTTAAAGAAGTTTGTTATTCGGCACAGTTTTAACCTGCATGATCCATAACTTTGAGGTTTGCTTTGTTTTTTTTGTGTTGATCATCCCTTTGCAAATACATTCAAAACCTGCTGCTAAATATTGCAGTTTAAATCACAAATTGCATTTGTCGAGGACTTTTATTTTGACGCCAGGAGCATGCTACATGAATATTGCATAACAGCGACTCTACTATAAACATTTATTATTTATTCATGAATGTCTCCCGAAACATGTCTTGAACCTTTTAAGAAAGTGCTACGAAAATTCATTTCAAAGAAAATGATTCAATCATTCATTTCAAAAGGGACGGGTAATCCCAACACTGGATGCTGAAGTGAAGCTCACACACACACACACAAACTGATCCTTGTATGAACTGAGAGCTGCAATGATCAGACAGAGCAGCATGCTCGGTCTCTAAGATGAAAACAGTGGGGAACCTATTTTTATTTATCACTTCTGTGTATCTGTGAGATAAATGAGCAGCGTTTGACTTTTCTGCGGAGACAAACGCCTGGCTCCTCGTGTCATCCAGACGACTTTGTGAATTAATGAAACACGCCGGAGAAGTCCTTTATTAACATCTGTTTGTTGCGGCTGGGGGACGATCTGCAATGCAGCGAATCAAAAACACATTTTTGCTGTTTTGTACTGCGAGTGAAGTGATAAAGGTCAACATGCAGATAAAAAAAATCTCTAAAATTACTTTGTCAAGAATCAAGAGCTGTAATTGTTGCTGTAGATGTCTCCACCAATCTGTGCCCAAAGTGTATTCGCCCTCAGCTTACACATTTGAATAATGACTAAGCATCAGAAAAAGAAAAAGAAAAGGCTTTGAAATGACTTAGTATCATTTCTCTGCACCATTATCCTGCAGATGCCTCTCTAAAACACATCTCTGTGTCCTCACTGCATCATACAGATGCTGGTGAAAGTCCTTTCCAACACAAATATGGAGCCAAGACTACAGATTGTCTCTTTACATTTGAGAAAAAAGACATCAAAGTGTGTGTGTGTGTGTGTGACAGAGAGCTAGAGAGAGTGTGTGTGTGTGTGAGCGTACATGTGTCACTGCTGTAGAGCATCACTGAGGCTGGAGAATGAAGTTGCTGACTGGTGCTGGAACAGGCCTTGTAAATCTGCTTTTATTCCCCTCCTCCACCCCCTCTTCCTCTTTGTCTCATTTCAGATGCGCGAGCCATTGCAACAGAGGATCACTGATTAGGGGTGTGTGTGTGTGTGTGTGTGTGTGTGTGTGTGTGTGTGTGTGTGTCGATAGGCTGTTTATGTGTGAAAGAGAGAGACCGTAAAAGAGGTTGGGAAATAGGTGTGTTTTTGCCTGTGAGGCAACATCTGTGAATATGCGACGTTCAGCTTTAGCAAATAAAGCCTTCACGCACAGTGTGTGTGTGTGTGTGTGTGTGTGTGTGTGTGTGTGTGTGTGTGTGTGGGTATGTCTGGTGATTTGTAAGAGCAAGAGGATCACAAATTCCTCTCAAAAGCTTTCCTCCCTCTTTTCTTTTTGCGGTCTCATTTTGACGCCGAGTGCCAGCACTGCCAACAGATCCTCTTTGTACTGTAGGTCTTTGTGTAGAAACCCACACCCGGTGTTTGATCATTACACTGCAACTTCAATGCGCTGCATGTAACGCATTTGTCCAAATTCAATAAATAAGTAAACCCTGTGTTCTTCTGGGGTTTGCGGTGATCACACCAGGATCTGATAGGAGCTACTGAGACTTTAATACAAATGAACAAAAACAAAGTTCTAAAAAGTTCCCTCCGTGTTGGAGAGCACTGCGTGTCCAAAGTCACCCATACAGTCAGCGTTCAACTCAAGCCTGTTATGTAAATCATTTTTATCCTCATCAAACCAGTCAGTGACCCCTCATGCCCTGTACAGAAGAATCTGCATTCATTTATTCTGCTGTTTCTTTTAATTTGTCAAACGCTGGCTCATGGGTTGTCACGGAGACTGTTCCATGTGAGTGACGCAGCAGGTGGCAACAGCATGAAGAGCTGTGAGGATAACTCGACCTGAACAACTAACAGGAACTGAGAGTTTTTGACATGGCAGGCTCTGTTCTGTTACATACTGTCTGTTCATATATATATGGTTTAAATATGGACATCAAGATGAAAAACTTGTCTGTAATTTTCACCTGAGAAAATAACACAGTCATTATGCTGCTCTCTGTATTAACTGTTGCGTGACTCGATATTTGATGTGGATGTAATGAATGCCAAGAAGAAGTAAAAGGGGAAAGAAAGTCCCAGAACGCCTGTCTCCAGAGTAGACGATCTGCTGTGAGTTTGATGCAGTGGTGGAAAAGTTGAGATCCTTTAGTAAAGTAGCAAAACCACAGAGCAGATATGCTCTGTTAGAAGTACAAGTCCTGCATTCAAAATTTTACTGAAGTAAAAGTACAGAAGTATCTGTATCATCAAAATACAATTAAAGAACTAAGTATTTGTAATGCAGATGGTGTATGGCCCCAAATGCACATTATTATTTGATTATAATTATCCTTACATTCACATGTAAGTATTACTTTAATGTTACAACTTAAAAGATGGGAACATTCATACTAGAGAAAGATTATTAAGTCTCAGGTCCCAAGTTGACAAAAACACGATGTGAAAGAGAAACAAACAAAGCAGTTCAGAGTAATTCAGTGAATTTTCAAAGTATTTCCCAAAGAAATTAACAGGAATATATGGGACCTGAGTGGACTACAAAAAGTGAAGTAAGTTTTGATGATACTATCGGGTAAATCTATATATATAATATATGGTATCAATATTTAACTTGCAAATAGTACATGGAAATGTATTCATACAGTTCAGACAGCTAGCTGATAAGTTAGATGCTAAATAAGCTATAGCTAGCATAATTTCATTGACCATTTATCATGATGCTAGCTTACCCCATATTACTAATTCTCATTAATTCCCATACATTTCCATAATTCCCATGGAAATTTTCCAATTTGGACTGTTTCCAAAATACCCCAGCTTAACATCCCATTGAAGTTTTGGAAATTTACCAGAAACTTACCAGAAACTTTCCACTCCTTTGCAATCCTAACAATGGGTGGCTTTCATGCTGGCATGCATCCAATGATAACCCTGTTTGACAGCCTGAGAGACTCAACAATCAACTATCCTTCTTCAGTGTGACTGACCTTCAGGAAGTAAAAGAATTTGGACATATGTGATTTCCATTGGACAGTAAAGGTATAAAAAAATAACCATACTGTCAGACAAATGAGGCAAGTCAAAAAGTACAGTATAGTTGTGCACAAGTATTGATTAATATTAAAGTATTAATGCATTAGAACATAACTATGATGAAACCTAATAAAGGTTCATGCACCATCACAAAGCAGTAAACCCAGATCAGATAAAATACCTGTCAGTGAATGGCTATAGGGACTATTTGTACACGGTGAGGTCTGTGGGTTATGCAGACAGCACGTTGTTGCGGAAAAGACATATTTCTGTTGAATTTTTTAGACGAAATGTTTTTCATGCTGCGGACTCTCACCTCCATTGTACTGGGTTGGCAGCAAAAATCTCAAAAGACAGATATCTCCAAACTAAAACTGAAGCAATCAGCAGAGTTTCAGGACCTCAATTATAACTCTTCCAGCATTCCTATAAATACCCTCCTAACCTTCGCGTCCCCCAACCAAGCCAATTCCATTTTGTTGTCCCCATCGTACGAAAAATTATTTGGATGGAATCAGGGTGATGACTTTGAAAGTTTTCATCAACCCACATCAGCAGATTCAGCAACAGAAGCCTCAAACTCCACCACTTCTGTGCCTGAGACACCACTCACTGAAATCCAGCTGTCCTTGCTCCCCATGCAGATACTCTCCATATTCAGCACTGACAATATGTAAATCCTGCCCTTACGCCCCGGAATGTAGACTCCCAGAAGCACCCTCAACTCTCACATCTCACTGGTAAAGCTGTGAAGAGTTTCTGCCACCCGACTGCTAAATCATGGTCCACTGGTCCGAGTGCGTCACCGCTCCATTCATTCAGATCTCAAAGATCTCAGAATTTCTCAATCTTGTCTAAAGTAGCTGGAGGCTTTTGGGGTCCGTTGTGTCCAGGTGCTGCAGGGCATTCTCCACTGAAACCTCCCCACAATGCAACAGCATTTGAAGAAGTACAAGAATCCAATCTTTATTCACCATCTTTCCGTACTGTCAATGAATCATTTAAATGCATCTGTTGATGGTGTGGTCTCTGCTGGTGAAATAATACTGACGACTATCCTGATAGATTTGTTCTCATCTGACTGCAGTCTGGCGCCTTCCTCTCGCGTCCTTGACATGTTGACTTGGCTCGTGTGTTGGATTGTTAATGACTCAGGCTATAAAGCGTCAAACATGAGATTTATATTCGTTGCCTGTTTGTCTGGTTTAATTCAGCATTTATAGGCGCCTGATGAAGATTTGGTCAACATCTATCAACGTTCCCTTTGTCGCTATGCTCTTCTCACGTCGAGACAAAGTCGTCAGTCACTTCTGATTTGAGCTCTTGCTCTCTTGTTCACCGCCATCATTGTTCCAGAGCGTGCTTCATCATTGTAAAGAGGTTTAACCGTCTTGTCTGTATACACGTGATGGCTGGTTAACTAATGCTTGGTGAGAGCTACATGACCACTGTTTACGTCTTCATGTTTGCTGTTTGACTAGCCTCTTCATCATGATGGATGCGCTGATACGGCAGCAGAGTAGACGGTGTGTTTACTGCATTGTCACATTGGATGCATTTTGTGTGTGTGTGTGTGTGTGAAAAGTCTCAGCTTCCCTGTGCTGTGTGTGTTTGAGGGTAAGGGAGAGAATTCTACATTAAAAACTTGCTTTGGGCTTCAGTTCAGGTTCAGTCTCGGACGAGCTTTGGTGCATGTGAATTGGGGGAGGTTGGCCTAGAGCTGAAATTTCAGGCCTGAGCACGATTCTCATGTGGGTACATGAAGACTAATGAGGTGTCAGAGTGTGTTGGTTGTGTACTGGCTGTTAAAAACCGTGAAAGTAGGGATGTGACATTTGTATTGCATTGTTTGCGGCTGGCTTGACAGATATGAGTATGTACATATATCTACCCACACTGTATGTTATATGTAGCCTTTACAGTACATAGAGGTATTGTATAAGCAATCCCACTCCCTCCTATTTGTTTGATGTAGCTTATCGTATTGGCCTTGCTGCTGCACTGCTGAGAGCCTGACTTTGTTCAGCGGGAATGACAGCATGCATTTATCACAAGTCTCCACAAATTAGCATGCTAGCACGCACGCAGCAGCTCGGACTTGTTCCTGGGGCACCTGAGTTGTTATTGTGCATTGAGTGAAGGCATTATCACCGCCCTGACTTGGCACTCTGACACAGGTTAGGGCTAATCATCCCCTGCGGGAGAATCAATAGCCGGCACCATTCACTGGAAGGGGGCAGGAGGGAAAGGAGAAAGCAAAGAGAGGACAGGGGGTAAATAGGGTTTAGCATAAGTGGTTGTTAAAGGAACATACCACTGGTTTGAATGCTTAAGCCCATTAATTAAACATATTCAGGCTATTCAGTAACATTACTGCCAACCATTTTCCAAAACTCATTTAGCATACACACACCTCCACTTCCAGACAGCTGTCTGTTTGCATTCATTTTCGTACAGATAATCAAAAGGCATCACAGCGTGTCAACAACTTGCTGAGTTGCGACGCAGTTGCAAATAGAGACGGTTTTAAGAGCTATTTCTTGTTGGTGTATTCAAAGGCAGGTTATTTATCAGCCTTTTAACATTTTTCTCTATGTGTGAATATTTTTTGTACCACTTGATTTTTGAGCTCGGTGTACCAGGTACTGCTGTAAGATCCGAGTTAAAGTAAGCCTTTTTTTTTTTTTTTTTAAACAGAGCACATCCTGACATGTCACAGAACTGACTGACTGCTGAAAAAGGCAGATTGAAGAAGGTTTTAAAAAAAGACACACACTGGGAATACACTGGGATGTATGGCTGAATTTTCCTCTGGCATCGTTTAACAACAAGTATCTTATAAATTCCACCATCATGGTGAGTGTGAATCTGAACATTTGTAGCAATACTTGGGGGCAAATTTGTCCTGATATTAAAAGAAGAAAGTTATTAGTGTTGTTTCACAGTGTTTGCAGATTTAACAAGGAGATGCATCCAAAATGTCAGCCATTAAAGATTGTTGCTGATGGCAATTCTGCTTGTGAGAATGTTCATTGAGAGGGTTAGGGTCAGGCTTCATCCCCTCAGGGGTATTGTTTTGGCAAACTTTAGTGTGGAGATGACATTCTGGTCATTGTAATGAGGGTTACTGTTAAATTATTTATTTTGGTATCTAGTACAACCAGTACACTCAGTTCCATCTCATAAAACCTGGAGATCCTCTGCCTACAGGGTTTGGCCAGCTAGAATTTTATGGCTTCATTATCAGCAGCATTTTGAAGCCTATGTGCAGTTCCTTGAATGGCCACTTGAGGCTGGCTACAGAACAAGTCAGTCTCCATAAGCCCTCATGTTAAACATCATGTCCAACTTCACAGCAGAAGTAAACATGTTTACAGCCTGTTACAAAAAACAGTTTTGGTCTCTATGGCTAATTTCCATGTTTACGACAACGGTACTGAGTCTGAATTTATGTTTAAATGACCCGCTGAAGTTATATTAAGGCTTAAAGTTCTGCATAATTAATAATGTGGTTTGGTCCAATTGACAGGCGAGTTCCGTTACATGGCTTGTTTCAACATTTTCCTGAACATTAGCTTTGATTTAGAAGTCTACATCTTAGCACAGCCCAGTTAACGTGAATATTCTTGACTTACCCAAGTGTGAAAACATTTTAAAACATGTTGTTTGCTTCATGGTGTTCATCTGGGAGTTTGCACTTAAGTATCCAGGCTTCTTTGCTTCCCTTTGTCATCTAATGAGGATTCATAGATTAGGTCACGTTATTGTGGGAATACATTCATTCCTCTTTGCAGTGCCAAATTAGCTACAATTTAAGCTAGATAACGACAGTTAACGCAACCTGGTAAGCAGAGTGTGTTGTGATAAAGAGCCTTGTCCAATCAAATTGCTTGGTCAGGAAGTAACCGTCGTAAAACAATTGCTAATAATTGAACAGTAAAATTAGGTTGAAGAGTACAGATGTTTATCAATAAGTACCTGAAAGACCTCAAAAGATTCAGAGGTTCAAACTTCCTGCAAAAACGTTCACGATAATTGTTTATAAATTTGATTCAATGTAGCATTCTAAACCCATTCATATCCAAATAGGCCACAATTAGGCTAATTATGTTTAAAAATGCAAAACAGCTTCAGCTTTGCCAGTAATTTTAACCCTAATTAAATGAAAGCTATAAAGTGGCTCATATTGTATCTTTCGGGAGAAGCAATTAGGCAAAGTTTACATTTGTTTTGGGTGTAATTTAGTTTGGCCTGGCCTTTGTCACGGTCATTTTCAAGAAGTCGAATACTGAACCTGCTTCGATCAAACGTAAACAAACAGGAACAATCAGTACCTCCTTACAAAGAATCAAACGGCATAAATCAACAACTGAGGCAGAGCCTTTTTAGTCTGTGTGGGCTTTTTTTTTTTTTGAACAAAACAAATGAAAGGCAGGCCAAATTTTGCAAAATGATTATCAATTAGTCCATGTGTTTTATTTGTCAGTGAATTATTGGACCAGAAAGAAACCCAGTGGAGTCCCCAAAACAGTCACCCACAGACACACATGCCTGAATATCTAAAAACAAGAACGCCAATACACAAACCTCTCTTTCTCTCTCTCTCCATCTAACTGCATTTGGGCAAAGTGCCTGAGCCAAAGCAAATTAATTAGGCAAACAAAGTGCATATTGGGAGAAAATTAGACCTCCATTTCTGAGCAGCATTCATCATTTTCGCTTTTGTTTGTTCGTTTTTGTGGGTGATGCTCCTGTGCTTGATGTTGCAGGCAGTACCCGCCACCTCCGGGGAGCAGAATAGTCTGCTGTGTGCTGGGGAATATTTTGTTCCGCGTCATCAGTACGGTGTGTTCGTGTAAAGTTGAAAAGAGCCTGTTGAAATGTTAGATATTTCAGGAATAAAATACTCCACGTGTCCAAACAGTCCAACTGTTGTTTGGAACTGCCTGAGATGATGATGGGCAAGGGAATGAGAAGCATTTAACTTGAACCATTTTGCCTTTTAGTACAAATTTCCTTGACAATAGATTTACATAATTTGTCCATCGGAAAGGGCAGAAATGACTGGAGCAGTTATTAAAGCTATTAAGGGTGAAGCAGAGTGAAAAACAAGTAAAAAAAAAAGAAAAAAAGAAAAAAAAGGACCCATCTTTGAAGTGTGTGTGTGTGTGTGTGTATGTGTGTGTTCTCTGCACACTGATGAGCTGCATCCATGTGCAAAACATGCCAGTGTGTTTGGCTTGTCATTGTTGATCATACATGTTAACTGGATAAACCTGTTAAAGGGGACCCGAAGCAAAGATTTGGTGTATTGACCTCCCATCTACCACCCTGAATGGTGTATGTAACATGTCGCACCAAGTTCCCATCAAGTACACGACACACAGCAAGCTTTTTTTATACGCACAGTACTCCTGTGCTGGAAAAATACTACCTGGCTTCTACGAGATTTCTGTGTGTCTGTTACTAAAATAGTACATACATAGGTACCCTGGGACTTAACGGGCTCCAGGGCAATTTCCTGCTTGGTCCTGTTGCTGATCCAGAGCCTTGGTTAATCGGCATTCATATTCAACATATATATATATATATAATGTGAGAATTTGCTGTTTTCATGTGTTTTATATAATCCTTTAGGTGTTTTAGACTATTTGTCAGAGTCATAAATAATTTCTAGATTATCAAGATTCAAAGGAACCCAGAAAGTGTAAAAGGTTTCCGTACTAATTAAATTATAATAAATACATTACTTAATAATGATGTTGGTTAAATATTTAAAATAAAATGTAAGTTTTTCCTTTAGGCTGGGAATAAAATAGCAAAAAAGCTTTTTAATTTCTTTTCCTATACCACTGACCAGTTAATAAAACAAATTACACTTATTTAACTCCAAGTCTTATTCACTCCTATTTATGTGGTTTTGACACTTATTTAATCAATCATCTATTCCTCTCACGTAACATTTCTGGTTTTCCTTTTCATATTTCATCAAACTGTATAGCTGGCTTAACTAAAAACACCGAGAGCTAAACACAATGAGCAGCAGCCATTTCCGCTAGCGACCTCACTGAAGCTAACCTTTACAGCAGCCAGTGCAGTTCGTGTTAATCATCCACATAATCAGCAAATATATATTACTGCACTTACAGTAATGTGAGATGTTCATCCAAATCCAGCCAATTTGCCAACCTTCTTGCTAGATTTAGCAACTTCTCAGACCACCCCGATGGCTTTATATCTAAAAACCGACTAGTGACACATTTAGCAACTTATTTATAGAATAAGAAAGAAGAAATATATATCATATTGTAATTCATTCCCATGCATGCTGCACAGTTCTTCTGCCAACAGCGCCGGGGTCTCTCCCTCTCCTTTTGCTCGTTGGCAGCAGTAGGTGTGGTGTGTGGGGCAGAGACGCTTCTTGCTCACTCTTTATCTCTGGATTAGGATGTTCTAAAATATGTAAATAGTTTGTTTGATCTACTCCCTTTGTAGATTAATTTTATATTTTTACTTCAAATTCAAAATGTCCCTGCAGCAAGTTTGTGATTACTTGGCTAAAGATTTCTCTATCTACCTTTTATATGGTTTAAAGGGATCTCTCCCTCACTGCAACTGACAACCATGAATGTTCATCATCAATATGCAAATTAGCGTATGATGTCATCTGGTGACTTTTAGCAACTTTTGGAGTGAGCGCTAGATACTTTAACTGGAAAAGAGTTGGTGACACTGTCCGGATCATTCTGGCCCAGACTGTTTAGCTTAGCTTAGCATAAAGACTGTAAACAGGTGGAAATAAGGGCGTTTATTTTGTCACCCCATGCCAGCCGCTAGCACCATTATTAGGAGTCAGGACTAGTCTCTACGGGCACTTTTTCACCTTTTTAACTACATGACAATGGCGAGTACAATTACTAGGTCTACTCATCCAAGACCCAACCCTAACTTAGTAAAATTTCTCATCCAAGATCTATTTGAGGGGAAACTACAGGCAAAAGAGCTGTGACCAAGTGTTGTGGTCATGTTAATGCTGTATTTTGCTTTCCATGCTAGCTGTTTAAAGCAAGACAGATTCAGCATGGATACACGTAATGGATATGAATCGCCTGTTTAAGTATATGAGGAAACTTGAGAAAAACAGTTCAAACAAAGACAATTCTGTCAAGCTAGCTAAGAGCTAGGAACGGTGAGCATTGCTACGCAGCTGGATGGCGGCGACGGGATTGTGGCGAGCGATCACAATGAGGAGGTGGACAAAAGACAGTACAAAATGAGCTGCTCGGACTCCATGCTGTCAGTGCTCAGGGATTAGATTCTGGAGGAAATAAAGAGCGCTACTTTTATCGGCGTTCAAGCAAACGAGACAACTGAAATTTCCACCCACTGCCAGCTGGTGCTTGGAATATGTGGTTTTCATTGCATTACAATCCAGAACGCAACCGCCGACACATTGCTGCAGCGCATCTGGAGAGGCCAAGACCGGTAAATTAACAGTGAAAACTCCTCATAGCAGCTTTAATGATAAAGCGGGTATCGAGCAGGCATACTCAAGCTTTGACTGGTTTGTTTGTTCATGGTTGCTGTGGCATTAAATAAATCTCAAATTATTCAACGTGTGAGAGGTCAAAAGAAATTTACAAGATGAGTTGTTATGAGAATTCCCTACTGTTATCTGGTTATCAGGGACCTCCATGGTGTATTTTTGAGCACAATTCAATAGGATTCACTCGAGTGAATTTGAAATTCATTTCTATGCAGGTCATGTTTATATTCAAGGATGCACTAGTCTAACATATTTTCCACGATTCAGTGTTCATAATTTAATATTTTGTGCAGTATTCATATTTGTGGATCTCTACACCTCAGAGCATTTGTCTCCCATGCTTATGTCCATTCAGTGTCTGAATAGCGAGACTTCCTCGCTTTCACACTTCATGTTTACTTACCTCGATCTTGACCTTCCTATTGTGAAAACAGTCCAGAGGGGCATCTCAATAATACAAACACTTTCTATTACATGTTTTATATTTTACTGATATTGCTGCTGTGGGTGACCAAAATTTATTTCATGTTTAAATAAAACTGGAGTACCTGACTGCAAAGTGGTTTCTGATTGGAAGTAGTGTAGCCCTACCTAGAATATTTTCCACCAGCTGCCACTGACAACAAGCCAGTCCCAGATATACTCTTGTACAGCCACTTCTTGCTTGGTCACTCTGGCCTTTTATTCTTAACTTCTTCCGTCAATGTCCTCTCAGGTCTTTTAGCCTCTGCAATGTCCACAGAGGCTACTGAGCCTGGTTACATTGCCCACTTGCCCAGGTCCTGTTCTGCCGCAGCGTTACCTCCACACATCAGCATTCCCCACTGACTCGCCCTTGCCCCAGGCCTGTAAACCTCCTCCTCCCGGAGGTCCAAAGCTCCTTTGCTAGCGGTGTAAATACAAACACTCCCCTGGTGTTTTAAGGTTCCCAGAGAACATGCGTTGCAGGTGCAGAGTGCGAATGACACAGCCAAAATTCACTCTATTAAAAGTCCTTGTGACAAAATGGTTTTGTTATTTTAAGGTAAAAAAGTAACATAATGTGGCTTTAAGGTTGATCAGCCATGCTGAAATTATGCTTAACTTTAAGCCTTATTATAATTTCAATAAGTGAGTTAAAAAAAAAATCAGACTGTCATGATTCTCATGAATGGGAAAACTAGCTATAGAGGCCAAAACTGTTTTTTGTACCAGGTTGTAAACATGTTTATTTCTGCTGTGAATTGGACATTTTAACATAGGGGCTTATAGAGATTGAACAGTCTTACTCTGAAACCCATCACACACGTTTCTGTCACGTCGTGGCCTCCACGCAACAAAAGCCGCCAGTAATAATTTACGACAGTTAGGCAGTTTGCACGGGGTGTTTTATTTTGAAAATCCGCCAGATTCTTGATGGCATATCTGTGTCTGGATTCCGGCCGGCCTGAACTGCTCTGTGCAGATTGACACGGGCTGCTCACGGCGTCCATCCAAAATAGAACAGCCGCGTATTCCCCACAGAGCCGAGCGGAGGCCCACTTCTGGGACACTTGTGAAACAGACCACGGCAAGGGCGATGGGGTTTGAAACATTGACTAAAACGGCTGTGTACAGCTCTGACGGCCACAACGCACGTGGAACATGGCGCATCAGTGACCAGTGGAATTTGGGGTTTACTCGTGATGGAATATATTCAGACTTTCACCAAATCCTTAAAGACTCAATACAAACAGGGAAAATGAACAAATATAGTCTTATATTCTGTCACGTTATCATTGTGTACACTACACACACGCGCAGACACATTGTCAGTCGGCGGCAGTGGTATGACAGAGCAAACAGCCTCAGTGCGACAGCTAATACAGGGCTGTATTAGAAGGGGCATACTGAGCCATGTAATTACCATGCATAACTCCATACGGCACTCTCTTCAGCAAAATCCCAGTGGGCGCTGGTATTTGATTTGTCGCGTATCGTCTCTGTCTCTGTCAGCGTATGTATATGTATATGTGTGTGTGATATCCACAAAATGACAGTTCCTCTTCGTACCCGCTCAGTGAATGACGCTGCTTGTGATTAGCTTTCTCAGCAAGTCATTGACCAACTCAGAACACGAATCAATATATACAACAACAGCAAGAAGAGGCAAAAACAAGCTAATCATGGATTAAATGGATTTGCCCGCAAATACCACAATCATGTAGATCAACAGCGGAGAAAATGTGAGGCAAGTAAAATGAACAAATCCTCGTCTTAAATCAAATCCTAATGCCAACACCAGCAGCTACCTTCGTGGCATCACTCCTTCATTCCTACTGTGACGCAATGACAGTACAAAGAACGGACAGAGCCTGCGTGACGCCACCATGTTGGACGCGCTGCTTGTTCCGCCTGAACCAGGCGGTACACGTGTTTATTTCAGCCGTGAAGTTGGGCATTTTGATACGGAGGTCGGCTCACTTCGGCAGCCTGTCTTAAGCAGCCGCTCAAGGAATAACAATTTTTAGCACCTCGGCATTGGCTTCATTTCCCAGCACCAGAGGTTGCAGCTTGGTGTGAAGGAGAAACTATGGTGGCCACAAAATGTGTGAAAACCACAAAAGGCACTGTCTAGAGCAGAGATCGGGAACCTTTTTGGATGAGAGAGCCATGAAAGCCACACATTTTAAAATGGATTTCCGTGAGAGCCGTATAGTATTTTTTAACAGTGAATACAAATAAATGTGTGCATTTTTAAGTAAGACCAAAAATTTTAGACTATAATAAGTCTCTGAATGTATTCTTTTTAATAACGTTGCTATACTGAATATAACCAATAATAAATAAAATACTTCTTAACATTAATGCGACTTCTGGTGATGCATGGTCCTGATCATACACCGATCACCATAGAAACCGCTGTGTTTTGGATGTAGACGCGCACTGCTGAGACTCTCAGGTCTGTATCGTTAAAATTGAACAAAATAACACAAAAGACAACTGCTTACTCTCCTACTGATTTTAATTGGGACATTTTCAACGAACAGAAACACATTAAAGGTGTGGTACACGTTTGTAGGACTGGGCACAGAAGAGACCACTGGACAGAGTGGTAACCATAACCACTCTTATTTCCCGGTTATTTTCATAACTCTAATAGAGTCCACCGAAATCATACACACTGCACCTTTAACAAAAAAGATACAGCACAACATGTTAATTACGGAGCTTTAGAGATGCTTGGACCAGGCTCTCACTGAAATTATCTGCAAGAAAGTGAGTAAGCTTATTTCCCAAAGTGTCTAACTTCACAATTATGAACTCCTGTTCTGGTTTTTAAAGCAGAAATGCACCGTCACTTTAAAAGTGTCCAAGTCAAGTCCCTCCCAAGATGTTTTTTGGGCTTTCAGACTATCTTCATAATAGAAATGTTGCAGTGGCTAAGCATTTAAGTCAGTACAGTTTCAATAAAACTTTTATGGGAGCCTTTAAACCTTAAATATCAATGAATTGGCTTTCATATTGATTGAATCACATAAATTAGCGCGCATGACTATGGTATATGTGGGCTATATGGAAATATACGATGGAGGAGTGTGTGAAGTAAGTGGCCCTCAAGTTTGTCCCATTAAAGTTACAGCACACTTACCAAAATTAAGGACATTAAAACAGATTTCAATCATGGAAATATCCTACGTTATTCGAGATGCTTCAAGTGATTCAGCCTATGGGGAAATTGAAGCTCTTTCCCGGTCTTTACCTCGTTGAGCATAATTTTACACAGGACCGTTTGGAGAAACATTATCCTTCCTCAGTGAATAACACTTTCTTTGACTCACTCGAGCAGGTCCTCTTCCTCAGACACTAAAATCCAGTTCACAGAAAAATACAGGGCAACAAACGGCGTCATGTGACTTTAAATTATGAAAGACTGATCTGAATCTAATGGGCCCGCGCTGCCATTCAGTGTAATGAAAGCGGTATCGGTTGCTAATTTCATATTAAATATAGAACCACCAAACTAATTTAGATAATGACGACTTGAAGAGAACGGCAACAGATTACTGATGTGCTCAACATAAAGAGACATGATGCGAGATTGCCTGAGGGGGGGGGGGGGACAGCTTCACTTATCTCACAGTAACACCTTTAAGCTGCTTCAGTGAGGAAACAAACAAAATGTCTGGTGCTCAAGTGACAGTATCGATAAGCATGCCCAAACTCACCTTCTCTCTTACAGAAAATCAGGATAGACTGCAATAGCCTGCAATATTAAGCACGGTGATACAGCCTTAACTTTAGGGAGTTTGTGTGCGAGGCGGTGTTCGCGGGACTTCTGGCGTATCATCTGTCTTCATTTGATTATCCAGACAGCCAGAGAGACGCTTGTATTGTCGGGACATGAAGGACTGACGCTTGCAGACTTTCAGGCAGTGCAGCAGGAGGATGTGCCATTCACTGAAGTAATGCCGGGCCATATCAAAGCTGAAACATCAGGAAGCTAATGCAATCCAAGTAACAAGCGGCCTTTGATGCCATATTTGATGGCGAGCAGATGTTCTGCAGATGATATAGACTTTGTGTGTACAGTACTCGTGCATGCGCCTCCGCGTGCGCGTCTACAATTTTGTGCTAAAAGCCTGAAACTTCCGTTCTTCAGTCTTTGTCTACAGGTCTAAGTGCTGCAGTGGGGCAGGATTGGGGAAGTCAGAAATGTAAGATCAAAAGGTAAAGAAAAGAGGGACAGAAGATGAAAGAGGGCAATAAGACTGGCTACAGTTGAGTGGGTTTTTAGCATTGCTTTCTGACACTGCAGGGAAGCATTATCAACTTTTGGCTTCCGTGACCCTCACCGAGTAGCAGAGCAGGGACGGCAACGATCAGACATTTCGGCGAACGCCATCAAGGGTTCTGTTTTGTGCACTATCACAGAGCCCCCCTGGCAAGTCATGTAATGTCTGAGTGTGATTACACATTTGATTAAACTGCGACTCTGTCAGATTTGAGGATAAATACGCAGGGCTGATTATCATCAACCTTTTATCTTTCCAAAATGGGTTGCCTCTGGGGTCCAAGTTGAAATTGTTATAGCTGTACAAATTGCCTGAATTAAGGAAAACCTGTCAATGCCCGAATGTTGGGCAAGGTAACCGCATGGGGGATGCAAAATGGTTTTGTAAGGATTTCGTTATGTTGGCGTTATTCATCACTCTCTCAAATGTATCCTTGCTCAAAGTCATTTTTGCCTAATTCCCCGTTATGCAGTACTGAGAGTGCTGTACTTTATTGCAATTGGGACAATCAGGAGGCCTGGCAAGTAAGGCAGTTTGGGCACAGAAAAATACCTTTCTAAAGGCTGATTAAATCATTAAATGAAGAACTGATTAAACTGTCAGTACTGTGGTGAAACAGGGAGCATGGAAAAGTGGGAGCTGAATGCCAAAATCCATTTATTTACCCAGAGGCTCATTAATTCTATTTCCCCCTTTTATATGCACCAACAACCCAGCTAAACAGTGGCATAAAAGGTGGCAAGATAAAACAAGTATAGAGGGTGTATATAAGAAATTAAAGGAGCAGAGAGGATAATGGTAATATTATGATCAAGTTTATATGTACTTTGTTTGGTTTGCACAAATACTAAGTGTTTTGCCAGATATGAGCAGTTTTTATTCAATGTTTTTGCTCAAACCTGTGTTTTTGATCTATAAATTCAGTTGCCACCTAGACATTTCTTTCATACGGTATCTACGTAGTGGTGCGGTGACTAGCAATCTAATAGCTTACCAACTATCAGATGGCAGCATGATCTTACAGACTTGGATGAAGGTGCCAAAGCTCGGCTTTGCTGGGCTTTTCAAATGCAGCAATCCCAACGGTGTACAATGAAAAGACCAGAACACAAAACATCTCATCATAACACGCTACGCGGAAGGCGGAACATGGTGTGTGAACACGGGAGACATCTGTTTGCGAGGGTCATAACTATCATTTTCCAATCCCCAATACAATTCTTACCATTGGAATTCAATCACTGAGCACGACAACCCGCATTGGACCACACAATGTATCGCACTCGAGCCTGTATAGGAGATAACAGCGGTAGATCACACAAAAGGTATCTCACCTGTCCAAGCGTTTACAGTGTGTTCACACTGTGATGGGATTACATCTACTGTTCCTAAAAGTCAACAACATCGAGTATGCACGGTTACGACTGCACAGGCTGATAAGGACGTGCAGCTGTTTGGGTGTCTGCCAAATGGTATTTATTGTAAAATTGATATGCAGCTAATACGGGGTCATTAATTACTCAAAAGAAGCACTACAAAAAGTGGCTTCATTAAAAAAAAAAATCAGAACCATTAATGGAATATTTTCCGATAGCCTCACAGGCTATTAATGAGCCATGTTTTACTCTGGCTTTTAGCTCACAATATTTGTAAATGTCCAATAATACCCTCTGCTTTTAAAACAAGACTTTTAATCAGCTCAGTCACATGCAGGTCCAGGCTTAAAACCGCCGATAACTAAGTCTTACGAGCATTAGCGGCGTGTTTCTGTTGTGGCGTCTGGACGCCGCGTCCAAGAACGTCCACGCATTTTGTGGAGCAAAATGCATATTTACTGGCCTCTCTGCTGTGCTCTTTAATAACGATGAAGGAAACCTCTGCCAACGGTAGACACAAACTAAATGACAAAATGTTTGCCGTCGCCTTGAAAAAGATGATTTTTTTGAGTGTGTTCTCTGAACTGCCACCCACGTCGGCAGAACAATATCATTTGTCAGTGTCTTCAAAACTGTTACATGCTGTACGACCATTACATAATGGTTTATGAGGCCCAAAAATGAAGACAAAGAAGATATCATGGTTTGGATTTGGTTATGTTTAGGATCAACAGTAAAACCCATTTCCATCTCTGTGGAGCAGCTAAATTATGGTTCCTATGGTTACACACACAATACTAATGGCTTTATGAGACAGTTTCAGCTCGGAAATGGGCAATTTTCCTCCATCCATAAAGAACATATACCTTTTCAGGTCATTTTATGAAAATCAAAAGTCTGATGCTATAAAGTTTAGGGCTGCTTTGAAATGTAGCCCAGAGCTCTTAGATGTTATATGTGGCTTGAGAATGATGTGTCATGGTTAATAAATACTTATATCACAAGAATCCTTTCTGTCCCTGTAAGGCTGAGATTGTATATTGACAGGAGCATTTTCTTCTAGGTCTCCTTGCCTTTCCACCCCCCCCTCCCCAATAAAAATACAAAGGCAGCTGACTCCCCTAAGTAATAATAATCATAACACAAGGACGTTATTGATCTATGCTGGGAAATTCTGTTTTAGCTAAACCCTCGCCACAGGCCGTCCTGCAGCCTCGAGTGAGAGAGGAGTGCAAGAGGAGAAGGAATATCTCATTCTTCTCTTACGAGGCCTTAGACGACACTAAGATGCTCGTTCATTTATAGACGCTTGATAATTCGGAGTGCAGGGGAGTAAGGAAAATTCAGCTCTTTGATTAGCTGTTTGGGTGCTTGTGCGAAGCGAAGCGAGAGTGACATAGATTATTTTCTGCGGCAAATGGAGCACAATTAGGGCGTACTGTGAAGTGGCATTATGAGGAATGCGGTATAGAAATGGTGTTTGTTCTCACTGTAATTGCCGGGGTGTTTAATGTGATTGCAGTCATTTACTTTCAGGTTTCATACCAACAGGGTGGCTCCGCGTGTCTGTGCGAGTACATAAATTCACGCGCGTGTGTGTGTGTGTGTTAACGTTTCATTTTGGGACGATAATGAAGATGCACTTTAGATTCACTTTGGACTCATAAATTGCTGCAAGGTGAGACTTGTGCGTCGCCTCAGTAAGTTAGACATGTAAACCCATCCCACCTCTCAATTCATTTCACTTTCGCGGAGAGAATGGTGCAGAACTCAATAATGACAATATGCAAAAAGCCACAGAATCTAATTTCTTCCCTATCCATCTGAATTACAATGCCATCATTATTATTCCAATGTTGGAATTATACTCTCCGTCAGCTGAAATAAGCAGTTTCCATCGACGGGGCTGACTTTGTCTGTGCGCGTTGCCCTTGTTGGGGGCGGCGCGCGCGGCACGTTTATGAGGGGAAACGCACGGGCAAGCGCCAGCGTTGACGCATGCACGTGCACTTTCTCACATTAAAAGGTTAATTTGTCAGGCCTGCCGTAATTATACCAAGGTTATCGCCCGTGTCAAAGAGCAACTTCCTCAAAAAGGTGTAATTGCCAAGTGTGCAAAAATGCAATAGGTGACACACAGTGAATGCAGAATACACTGAATGTGATGGATTTTCCTTTAGGAGTGTCTGAGTGTTTAGATCTCTTTAAATTAAACCCAAGTTGGATACCTCACTCAGACTGTGTCTGTCTCTCTGGCCAGACACGCTTCAACAAGGACAAACTGCAATTGTCAGTCGTCATATCAGACTTCCACGTATACTTACAAAAAGGACTGTTTAATAATTTTACGGACTGTTCTCTTAATAAATGAAACAGCAGGTGGCCTGACATTGCTAATGCAGGGAGTAGCTCTATGGCAAAACCACAGCATGTTATAAAATAACTGACAAGGTCAGGCTGGCAGATGGTCCCGGTTGACTCCAGTGATCTGGGATGAATTTCTGATCAATGTTCTGCTGCGAGTTTCCATTTTCACCAAAGGCTTTTCATCCCGCTCTTATCTTAAAGACAAACTACACAAAAATCACCCGAAAACCACGTTTTTTTTTTTTGTTGTTGTTTTTTTTGTGGACTTCTAGCGGTTTCATTTGTCACCTTGCTGCAGTGATATAGAAATGTACTTACTCTTGTTCAGGGCTGCGACCACAAAGGGATGTGAAAAGCTTGATTTAAGATTCCTCTTTAATAGAAGAGTTTGTCTTTCTGCCAGCAGTGCCTGAATGAAGCGTGGGGGCATTCAGATTGGGATGACATAATAGGCTAATCAACTTCCTTTCAGTCCCAGCTTAGCCTCGCAATTTTGTACAACTAAAATATGGTGAAATAGTGTATTTGGTTGAACTATGGTGAGGCTCAAATCATTGTCAGAATTCCAACGTGAATACGGCCTTACACCTGACGACTTCACCGTCACAGATAAATTACCAATCTCTATAAAGTCCTGAAAGTCTCGACCAGTCGGTCTTTTTCTTGTCTTGACGTTCCAATAAAATTAACATGTTTAATATTAGTTTTTAGTCTCAGCTCAACCAATAGGTTCTCTCTCCATCACCATCGAGAAGCAGGCATGTTTTATATTGAACTGCTAGTTCCATGGAGGCACAAGAACGTCAAGTCTTGTTTGTCTTGGACTAAAAAGGAGGAGAAATTGGTGGAGTTGTGGAAAGAGTTAGAGTGCCTCTTTCACGTGTTCTCTCATTTTTACCATGATAGAGTTGAAGAAAAAAAAAGTGGACTGAAATTGCTGCAGCCCTCAAAATGCTCACACAAGGACAGCTGTGACCAAGATCTGCTTTTGTTTCTGCTTCATTGCTCAACAGCTTTTCTTCTTGGAAATTTCCACCGGGTGCAGGATGGGAAATAATCTGAATCGGGCTGTAGTCTTGTAAATAGTGACCCTACTTCTGCCTACTTCCACTTCAAAAACACAGCCCTCCACTCCACCCATCACTCGCCTTCTCCGCAGCAAAAAACCCTCCACGGCACACCATCCAAAATCTTAAATAAACTCCAACTCCGCCGCACGCCTGCTGACCTGCACCCGTGACCACATGAACCCCGACCTCCAGAGCCTCCACTGGCCTCCATTCCCACAGCGGATTCAGTTTAAAATCCTCCTCCTCACAGACCTGCTCCATCCTGCAGCCTCTCACCTCTAACGCAAACCTCCTGACTCCTCCACAGGAGAACCAAGCAGCAGACCTGGGGCCGCACAGATTTTGCAGAGCTGACCCCTCCCACTGGGACCCTCTCCCCAAACACATCCGTGACTGCACTGACCTACAAGACACTGACACCTTTTTAAAAATGCTTTCATAGTTTAACTGAAGTCTTATGTGTTTTTAATGTATCGTTGAT
Source organism: Nibea coibor (assembly GCA_023373845.1). NCBI lineage: Eukaryota > Metazoa > Chordata > Actinopteri > Sciaenidae > Nibea > Nibea coibor. The sequence goes on from CM041730.1 coordinate 10,300,631, forward strand.
GTATCACTGATGTTTCGAAGATTTTGCCCTATAAGGTGTATTACAAATATACGACCAGTGTGGTCCAATACAAAGCTGACACACAGAATACCCAAACAACACTGCACATTTTCCAGAGTTGTCCTAAAAGGCGAGTCGACGTCATCAGCAGCAGATTAAATGTGCTGCTTAAAAGACCACGAGGCCATAAAACGCGACAAATTCAGCACAGTTTCCAAATAAACACTAGAATAAAAAATATATTCAGACTCGCCTCAGTTCGAAAAGTTGACATCCGACCTCTAGGCAGCTCTTTTATCCGACAAATCCATGACACAATTTTCAGGTTTGCTAAACTAACTAAAGCGGCCGACGTCCTCTTGGGTGTGACGAGGGACACACTCCCCGATCTGTGGATGATGATGATGATGAACGGCGGATCTCCTGCTGATCTCAGACCTCAAAGAGGTCACCTCGTTGCAGCCTTATCGTGGTATCAAGACTGCAGGAAGTCACCGCACTCTGCCAAGAAATACCAGTTTATAAACCCAGACATTTTTATACTTCTGTTTATGTTTTTGTACAGCAGCATTCAGTAAACTAAATGTTACACAGTGAGTTTTAAAGGTGCTGGCAGGTGGATTCTGTTACTCTTGGACAGATCCAGGGTTTTTTTTTCCCTGTTTCAGCTCTATCTGCTAAACTAGTGCCTCATTTACACTGCATGGTACAGCTTGGCTCTACTTGACTCCGCTCAAGCTTCGCTTCCCCTGTAGTTTGCCCCCCGATTGTTGAAGATGTTGTCACAGCAATATGACTATGTGTCGCTATGACAATTAGATGAGAATCCTGTTTACACTGAGAGGGGCGTATCTGCAGTGGAAAAATGAAAAGCACCTGGTACCGAAGTGAGTCGTGTCATGCGTCGTGTCATGTCGTGTCGTGTCGAGCTGAACCGAGCCTCAAGGTGCAGTGGAAATCAGGCCTAAGCCAGCTGCAGGTGGTAAAATATGAGAGTGGTATCAATCTTCTCATCTAACCTTCGACAAAAAAAGACAGAGAAGCGGTCAGTATTTTCACCACTCTCTTGCCTTTCCTCTAGTGCCACTGTCAGGCCAAATGCAAGGCTTACTCCTACATGTATTGAAAGTTACGTTGTTTCTAAAAGGTTATGAATGAAGTGCAGTTTAGGTTATGTATCTCAGCCGATTGTCAGTTTATGTCTCTATTCAACTTACAGTTAATACACAACACGAGTGTCTCATCATGGCCTTTACTCTAGAGTTTTCTATCTTAACCCCAGCAGACGCAGACGACCGCCATGCAAGTCTCAAAACACCTTGTTGCCCACTACGAAAGGTGTACAGGTATATAACATAATCAATTTTGTGGCACCACCATCAGGCCAAATGTTACATTTTTGCCCCTAGTGGCAGTGGATTTAAAGATAGAAAATGTGTCTCCATTTTTATCCACACAGACTTTTATTGTCTATTTTATTGTGAAACAAGCATTGCAGTCTCACAGGGCCGTAGCTCGGCCACAGACCTTTCATCGTGTTTTTCTTTATCTTTTATTTTCTCATTCTTTGCGTTTTCAAAAGTAGTCCCCAAACATTTACTTCTGAAGTAAACTTCAAAACTTCTCGATCTTTCTTAAAATTTCAGAGGTTTTCTGATTTTAAAAAAAAATATATATATATATATATTATTCTTATATCTAGCCGGCGTTCCGCAGAACTGGTGGAACTGCATTTAAGATGGCTGTGCTTTAATTGCTTGCAGAGATGAAAATGTGTTGTGCTCAGAGCGAGGCATAGTCAAAGTCAAAACTAAAGAGATCAGGCCCATATTCAAATTCAACTGAGAACTGTATAAAAATCATCACGGAGATGGATATAAATATATGCATTATGTGGATCAAAGAGAGTTTTTTTTTCTAGTCTAAACCAACTATCAGGAAGAAGAACACATTTTTTTCACAAACTGAAAGACAAGAAAACACTTTCAGTGACTGCGGTTTGAAGGTTCGAGAGCAGCGCGTGTTCAGAAACATACTGTAGAACATTTTCGGGAGGGGGGGCTACTTCTGGTTTAGAAAACTGTAAAAGCATGTGGCTTTCAAAGTGTTTTTACCTCATAACTGAACAGCGTAAACAACAAACACTCCCTTGAGTGTGCCCAGATTGTCCAAGTGTACTCAGGACTAAAAACAGAGGGATGAGAGGATGCAAGCGGGGCAGACAGCCTGTACCAATACTGTATATAGCTCAATGCCACATCTGTCATTCATTTGGAGCTTTTATCCTGAGCATCTTGAGTGCATCCATTTATTATGGGTGCTCCCAGTGGGAAATAAAGCTCTAACCCTGCAGAGCTATCGGCACCACACTCTACCTATTACGCCACTGAACACGCTCTCAAAACAACAGGTTGTACTCATTTGAGCAAAAAAAAAAAAAGTTTGGTGTGAATCATCCTGTGGGTGGGAAAACAGCCGAACTTAACCATTTATTGATCGGAGGAGTTGTACTGCTACACAAACACCCTTTTTAAGGATTACCTCAAGTTCTACAGTTAGGATTTAAAGCCTTACGGGTGCACAGATCAATATTCTTTGGGCAACAGTGGGTCATTGTGCAAGGTGTCACTAGTGGGGAGAATTAACACCAGCTCTCATCAGCTTTATTTCCAGCAGCAGCAAACAGATGTTTAACTCTGATAAACTCACTTCATGCTAACCCACCACCTCAAGATACATAGCAGAAAGTCAGCTGGTGAACATAGTTCGGCGCGTTCAGCAACTAAAGAGCCAAATACTTCCGTTGGCAGCTGGTGAAGAACTCCAAATGGCTGTGGGGATGTAAACGAAAAGTTTGCCAAATCAGTGCAGTATAATTCTAGTACTTGATTAAACATTTTTATAAAAAGACATCAGTTACATCTTATAACGAATGCCTTATCTGAAGGTTGCATGGAAATATGTAAGATAAATGTGAAACAAAAGAAAGTCTTGTTCTACTTGAGGTCTGCTTTAAAAAATTATATTGAAGACCGATTAGTAAGTATGGCTAGAACACTTTGTTCAGTGGTTGCAGGACTGCCCTGATATGATGTTAATAAAATCTCTCTGCATAATGTAATTTCTCCAGTGTTAAGCAGGATGGAGGTGTTGCTGCTCCTCTCTCTCTCTCGTTACATAAAAGCCCTCTTGGAAAGGATGTTACAAATAAAGCGAGACATGACCACATCGCCATTTCAACAGAAGTCTCTTTGCAGCATATTACTCCAATCTACAGTCTCGGTACTTATCTGAGACACGGCCCCACTTGATGGCGTGCGAGGTGTAAGGGATTGAAGCTGGATAAAGCCTCAGGTGTGTGTGTGTGTCCACGTTTGTGTGTACTCATGCTATATTTATATTTGTGTGAGTATGAAAAGCATTGGTAAGTGGTATGTTTTTCTGCCCTATTGCACATAAACGCACACGACTCTTTGCTGTGTAGGTGAATATTGAAAGGAATATTTCACATAAAATATATAAAGGGGTTTCTGCTGGGTAGAGATCTTGGCTTCAGCGCTAAATGTTTGATATATTATGGATTCTTACAGGAGGCAGTTATCACAGTAGGAGAAGCGCATGGAAAACAAAAGCGATGACGTCCAAGTCCATTTAGCTGCTTCAGTTTCATGGTCCATTATTATGTTATGAGGAACTATTTGCTACCGAGTTTCACTGATACAAACATATAGTCATATGATCAGTTCATTTTCCATTGAGCTCTGTAATCAGGTTGGATTTTCAATTTGTCAAACACTGACCAAATGCCTGCAAAACAAATGACATTCTCATTAGCTTCATGTGTAGTGCGGGCTAACACATAAAAAGAAAAAAGCCAATGTTTTGAGGCTTCCGGTGTCGCCAGCGGATATCTGGAAAATGGATTACGGACAAACCTCCGCTGCAGTCCAATTAGCAACTTAATATGCAAGAATGACGCCAAAGACACAATTTTGGCCAATCTCTGTAAGGAGATAACTGAATGTTAATGCAGATACATGTTTTTTCAAAAAGCCAAATCATCATCAGATGATAGTGAATGGTCTCCAAGATTGCATTTTGGTGCAGTTCGCCTCTTTTGCTCTTGGTTTACAGACATTAACGTTGCTATTGTGAGCGGGGTTAGCGTGTTAACGTCAGGTCAAAGCACCACCGTGCTAAGGTACAGCCTCACAGAGCCACTAAAATGGCTGCAAACTCAGCTGTGGTCTTGTTTCTCCCCAAAAGCAGCATCACTAGCAAGAGGCCTTCTCCGATTGCTCTGCTCTCCCTGCCTTTTACACCATTTAAATCATGTCTTCTTGTCTCCTCTGTACTCCTTTCTCTTCCTGCCACCTCTCCTCTCGCCTCCTCCTCCTCTCTTCTCTCCCCATCCCTGTTTTGCAGTCACTCTATAGCCAGAGGGCACAATCACACAACCAGAAAGCCAGTCAAGAAGCTTATTAAACATGACACTCACTGAGCACACTCAATATAGGCGAAGGACATAGGCTCTGAGGTCTACGTGCCAATTAGAAAAATCTGATCAATCATAGCAGTCGATGTGAACTCTCCCTCAGTCTCTCTCTCTATGTGTTTTGCCCCCGTCTGTTGCTTCCTCTCTTTCTCCCCCTCTCGTCTACTTTGAAAAGACTTCCCAGCTACACGCACCGCCGCCACTGTTGCACTCAAATCACGCACAGCTTGTTACAAAATAAACAGGGGATAGACAGTTGCCGTCTACACACACACACGTGCACGCGCGCACACACCACACTCCAGCAGGCTATTCATCACAATTTAGCCACAGCGTTAGACATTGAGGGACAATAACGCCCTCTCTAGAATAGCATCCAAAACACAAACAGCTACACACTCCTTCCTCCCCTGACACTAATTTTGCCCGCCATTTGTCAACACACTCTCTCACACTTTCTAATTCCCGTTAAGCTGTCTGTCATCCCTCTCTTTTCTCCTCCAAAAAACTAGGCTGCGCCATTCAAGTGTATTTAAAGCGAAAGTCAATGAAACTGAAAAATGCATAAGAACGCTTTTCTATAACTATAATCCACGGGTTGTGTGACTAGATTACAAAATGTAGCCTCAATCAGTCGAGGCTTTTAATCTACTTATACATATTTTGTGCTTTTTAACTACTTTTTTTTCAGAAGTTATACATTTTTTAATAAGTAAGAAATCAGTCTTATGACCTGGCCTGTAGGCAATTGTATAACTTAAGTGTCTTACGCCTCAAATATGTGAGGGTAAGTTTAAGTTTTTCTGTATCCAGGCCTTGCTAAATGTCAAAAGAGTTTTTTTTTTTTTTTTTTTTTTTTTTTTTTTTTATGCAGAGAGTGTTGAAATCAGATCGGATTAGTGTCTGTGTGCAATACACGAGCACTCCGTTTTCTAATGAGAAATTTCAATGCAACTTAATGTAATACCTTCACATTAATTAAATAAAATATGACCCAAACTTCAACAAGGAGTCTAGAGTGACTTCAAATTAGATTTCGCTGTAATGCACAAGTGATTAAAGGCAGCCATTAAAAGTCGACTTTAATTCCATTTTCTGTTAATATGACCACTCTGTTATATGAAGTACTGACTAATCTCTTCAAACATATTAAGAAATGTGTTTTTTTTTTTCTTGAACTTTTGAAGCACTGCTACAGCTACACCTGTTTCACGCTGCAAAATCTGTATTCCTGGGTGAGAAGAAGCTCAGTAAACATTCTTTGTATTTATCTGTCATTCTAAGTTCTCCTCGTCCGTCTGGAGTACCCTCTCCAACTTCGTTCTCATCAAGCCACTGACACTGAGTGCTACGGGAAAAGGGACTCTTCTTAAGGTCTCGTCAAAAGCCCGTTGAGTAGTCGTAATAGACCTGCAAGACTGGTGGTGATGAAAAAGAGAGATCTGCTCACAGGATCTAATTTCAGAGCCAGTGACTAGAATGCTGTAGGCCAAAAGCTTGTTTGTGTGCATAAAGCATTAAAGCGCACTAGCACCACCTGTAGACATGTTGCATGCATGCCTTGGCAACGTTTTAAAATAATGTGAATAAACATACATATAGTATAAATGTATGCATATGCACAACCTCATACAGCTAAACCACATATCAGACTTGATTAACACTCGACACTGACACTTGAAAATGCGAGTTAGTCTTCATCAGCAGAGATGTGAGTGAAAGCTCATTTAAATCAAAAGAAGACAGAGTGTAGCTTGCATGAAGTTTATTTTGTCAAAAATATAGAATCCATTAGGATAATGATGCATCACAGGCAGAGGTCTTTTTATTTTAAAAATATACTGAAACATCACGTCTTTGTGTATTCTTGTACAGGTGTGGATGTGGTTATATATATATATATATATATATATATTGTCTAGAAAGTCACAAAAATGTTAGGATATAACAAACCTGTCAGTGTGCAATAATAATAATTCAATAATGTATAACTTAGATATCTCAGTTGTGATTCTCACTTCCATCCAGCAGATGGTGCCACAACTAAGCTCAAAACGTCTGAAAATATTAAATTGAGCTTTTAATGTTAAAACTAAAATGAAACTGGCTGCAGTTCACACCCATCTGTAATCGTGACTAATTAATGTTTAACTGATTACTATTTTGTTGATAAAAAAAACAACTTTTGGACTGTATGGACTTTCCCTGACTTTCCCTATGGCACACACTGGGTGTGTGTGTGTGTGTGTGTGTGCGCGTGTGTGTGTGTTGGGGGGTATGCAAGGATGTCAAGCGCTCACATTTTTTACAAGCATACATTCTCACACATTCTCACACACACACTTATGATAGGGGTGCAGAAATGCAAAGCCCTGACACATCTGTGGGTAATTAAGTGTCAAAACATTTAGTTAACTGGACAAGCTCCCCTACAAGTTGTGGACATGCATGTTATTTACGCATTATCATATGTTTTTAACCATGTTAGAATTGAGAGAAGTCATAATCCTGTAGATCCTGGGTCCATGGCGTGGAATACTGGCTTTACAAATGAAAAGAAAAACAAAAAACAAGCAACATAGTAAGAGACACGTGAAAAACACAAATAATTTATTTGTCCAGATATGAAACTGATAGAAACTACGACACGCTGGGACAGAAAACCACTGAAGCCAGATCTCCAACTTCTTCCACGTTAGTGTCCGAGGGCAGAAAAGACTGTTGACTGTTCTTTCACAGACCACAGCGAATAACAAGCTCGGCCTCAGCCTTTTAAGGGGTTGTGGGAAACGTAGTTAGTGCAAAACACTGGCAGGTCATCTTGAGGTCTGCTCTCCACAGTGACAGACGTGTAGCACATAGATCCAGCAGCCCCAAACCTGGAGAGTAAAGGAGAATATAATGAGACACTATGAGAGGGCACAGTTACTGATATAATAGACCTTTTTACGGGGGTTTCCAATGATACTATTTAAAGCTCAGCAGTGATAATCATCATTCATATCACCTGTGTTTGCACTAATATTTCATGTCAAATGTCTGCTGTTAAAAGGTCCATGTGTTGTGAAGACGTCAAACAAGTTGCCTTACGTGACCAGGCCTGCGTATGTAACAGTTAGCTCGGGTCAAGGTAAATTCAGGACAGGTGAGGACAATGTCTAACACTTCCGCAACCAATTTTAAAGCAGACCAGTCAAGTAGCCTCAGGCCTGACTTACACCTATCGCCTCCGCGTCCCCCCTTCAAGCCAAATCCAGCTTCTTCTGAGTCTCTGACAGCTTGTCTTGCAGCCGTTTCTTCCTCCAGTCCAGAAACTTTCTCCTCATCCTGTTCGCCTGCCAGCCCGCCAAGAAACCGGCGGCGAAGGAAACCACGACCGCAACTTGTAGCGTCCTCTCCGAGACCTCTGCCATGTTCACCTCTGGCTGACAGATGCGCACGTTTGTCCGAGCAGCATGAACGGTGTCGGTAAGCTCGCACAGGAAGTGAACCGCTCCGACTCTCGCGATACCAAAGCGACGGTAATCTCGCGCCTTCCAAAATAAAAGTCCGGAAACATACGCGCGAGTAAAGGTGCTCAGTGTGTAAGAGTTAGAGGATTTTATTGGCTGAATATGGAATATAGTAGTCATACGTATGTTTTCATTCATGTATAATCACCTGAAAATTAGAATTATTCTGTTTTTTGTTACCCCTTTGTTAGAAAGAGCCTTTTATACAGATATAAAGGTTTTGTAGATCTACAGAAGGAGAAGGTCCTTTTCTACGGAGTCTGCCATGTTTCTACGGTAGCCCATAGCGGACAAGCCAAACACAAGCTCCAGATAGGACCTTTCACCTTCTCCCCAAGTTTCATTGGGGACACTTTACACTTTAGGTTCTCCTGTTTGCTCGGAGGTGAGGAGTGTTCAGTTGGTTGCAATCTGCATGTTCACTGCGAGATGTCTTACACACTGGACTTTAAAGTCAACAAATAAAAAACATACTTTAAAGCAATTGATTTAAAGCATTTGATGTCTTGCAAATCACTGAAAATCAATTTATCGGATTGGAAACTGGAAAACAAAATGTAAAAGTTTAATGCAGCCCCTGGTTCACTGGGGCTCAAGACAGTCATGAAATACAGAATTCATACATAGACATACATGCTGTACTCACATAAGTCTGTGGCACACTGACTTGAACAAAGTTAAGCAAAAACACATAGAACACAAAATATCAAAGTGAGTAACAAATACTGTACAGTCAGCTTCAAACAAAGCATTGAAGTTTGTCACGTACTGCGTGTGATTGATCATCAATTTTATACGAGGAAAAAAAGTCAAATTATTAATGCTAAAGACATTTTACTTAATAGTTTGTCTCTTTATACAGTTCAGAGGTGAAATACTGCTTTATCGTCAGGCGGAACAAAACATTTGATGATGCATTTACAGTGATCAGGCGTTGTGTGAGAAGAATGTAAACTGTAGCTTTATCTGGAAGAGTTAGTGATGAAGTGTATGAGGAGAGTGATTACATTGTTAAGTGTTGTGACTGTAGTGGCATTAATGGTTAAAGCGAGCACCAAGTTTGCTACAAGTTGGTTTCTCTCACACTGCGTTGCAACCCCCAAGTGAAACAAAAACCTCACAAGGTAGGCTGCAAACGTGGCCTGCTATTCAATGTGTCATTGAAAACCAGTGAATGCACATGATATACAGTTCATGAGAACATGATGAAAAAAACCCCAGCGTCTGCCTATGTCTCCTTTCCTTCCTGTCATCATGAATGCAATGTGATTACATGCAGCTCTGGCTGCTGTCACATTTTATCGCTTCTCGTGCTGTGCTGTGGTTTGTGGTAGAATAAATGTTCACGTTAGCAAATCACTTTGTTTCGCAAAACAACAAGGTTTCTTATGCAGCTTTCACATTTGAATATTCAGATAAAACCTCAAAAAATTCTCATCCACGGGTCATTATTTCTCCCTTTCATTAAGAATACTCTTAATCTTGTTCTTAATTTGGATTTACACAAGAGGTACTCACGCTAGCTACTGGCCAAATAGATTTGAATGCTTCCTGAAGAATTTGAGAGATCAATTATTAGTTACAGTGCGTGTCTAGGAGTGATACCTGGGTCATCGTTATCATCAGTTAACAACAAAACTAACTCACAGAACAATCATTTTAAAAATGCAGCAGCATTGAGACGTAACCCAAAGACTTCTTAAAGTTTAAAAGTTAAAGCACCATACAAGTGTGTTAAGCTCCCTGTCTCTGTGGGTCTTCAGAGGTGTTGATGCAGCGTCCATGATTAAGATCTGCACAAATGACCTATGAGCTATTTACAACCTAAAGCCACCCAGCAAACGATGATGGAAATTAAATAACTGCTTCAGCTGTAAATAGTCTTAATATGTACAAAAATAAGGTGAAGTCGCAGTAAAAGCCGTCGAGCGCGCAATCGGGCTCCAGAGGCATTCGTGAAGTATTGCTGATGGTTGAGAAAGTCAGAGAATCTGCAGCGGTACAGTTTTAGTGAAAGGTGATCAGGGCTTTGTCTCCTCTGCAGCAAAATCACGACCGATTCTGTTTGAGCCTGTCGATGTGGTAACAGAGTTTAAGCGCAGGTCCGAGCTTCAGTCCCAGATACTTCATCATCATCTCACTTTTCAGCAAGAGCAGGGCGTCTCCGTCTATTTCCTGAAACACATCACAGAACCGCATGACTAACGGAACCTAAAATATGACACATTTTTCAACCGTTTGCATGGTTAAATTTACATATAATAATATAACAAAGCTTTAAATCCTGCACCTGTATCGTACTAAACACTGTAACCAATAATAAATTAGATAAAGTTAGTACAATAAAGTTAGTATAAATCTACAGTTGTCTCATAACGAAAGAGAGACTAGGGGTTCCAAAGCATGCCGAGATATAAAGCTCCATTTCTATATATCTGGTAATACAATGCCAGTCTGTGGGATACAATAATGAACTCACATGCTTTCTGAATGCTTCAGCGTGGGGTCCCAGAGCTTGGGGGTCAGCATCTTTGATGAACCAAACAACCTCCTCAACACCCCAGCTGGACGGGTCCTTACCAGCAGGACGCTTGCACTCACCAGTGTCTGGCATTGGACTGTAAGCTAGGTAGCACAGGAGAAGAGAAGATTATTACCATAAACAAAGCATTTTAAAGAATACTGATTCATTTTCTTGGGTAGAGTTAGTTGAGAAGATCCGAAGTCTCATGTTGGTTAAAGATGAAGTTACAGCCAGGGGATAGTTAGCTTAGCTTTGCATAAAGACTGGAAATGGGGAAACATCTGAAGGCAACAAAATGCACCATCCAGCTCCTCTAAAAGTCACTCACTAACTTATTAACATCATCTTGTTTGTTTAATTTGTACAAAAAGTGTAAAAATAACAATTTGTGGTTTTCCACATTCCGCGTTAGCACAGCTCTTCCACAGATTTCCAGCTAATTTCATAACTGTTACATCTATGTAAGGTCCATTTTATGTTAAAGCAATGCTATTTAATCTTTGACAGAGTTCCCTCCTTATGTTACCTTAAAAATGCTTTTCTTAGTCAATGAAGAAGTCAACAGCGCAGTGATTTATGGGGGTTACCAGACTCTGTGTACAAAGGCTCTGTGAAACAGGTGTTTTAAATTAAGCTGGTTGACAGGCTCCAGTTTAAGTTGGACTGCGCTGCGATGGTAATTAGGTGAGGTCACCGATGTCTGCAGACGTATAATGAAGTGTACGTTAGAGTGAGAAAGAGAACGTACATCTGAATTTCAAAAACACACCATTCCTGTTTCCTTCCTGGAAGCTTCCCGGACTTGATGCTTGTCTGCACAAGCCCACTGGAGCAGAACAACTGCTGCCACGGTAACCATAGAAGTGCTTTGGCTGGTACTGTGATGTCATGACATTGAAGGCAGAGTCGCTGGGATCTACAGCGTAGCGCTTGGAGTCAACCGGTGGGTCGCACAAGAAGTCATCGGGCATTGGCGTTTCTGCTGGAGGAGGAACGACGGGAAATGGCGTCATTAAAGCCGAGCCCATCTGGAAAATGCTGTCCTTCTCGTGCAGCAACTTTATGTCTGTCAACATGTCAAAGTTTCAACATCTTCTAGATGGATTGGTACAAAAGTTTGGACGTGATTCCTAATCGCTTTAGCGATTCCCTGACTTGGATTGCTATGAAATCTGATACACATATTCATGTACAACTGAGAAGTCATTGAAAAAACTTTGGTTCTGCCCTGACCTTTCATTTTAATATCTGCAAAAATAATGACATTCCCATCACCCTGAGCTGTACTGTGTCTTTAATGCTAATTAGCAAACACATAGCATGCTAAACAAAGGTGATGCACATGATAAACATTGTCTTTTTTAGGATGCTGGCGTTAGTATTTGGCTCAGACCACCACTGTGGCTGAGTACGGCCTAAAGGAGCTGCTGTATAGTTTTTCCACATTTAACACTGAAATACAAAAATACAAGCTTTTCACACCAGATGTCCATCAAACATTTACACAGTCTAATATCTGTTTAAATATTTTATTTTGCTTCCAGAGCAATATAACATCTGCAGGTGTCCGTACTGTATCAAGCAGCTGAGATACATCTTTCATGTCTGTTAAATAGCGGGTTAAATAAATACACAGATAAACTGTGTTAAAGCCCCTTCAGCCTTTAACTGTTTGGATACGAAATGGCTGAAAGGGAGTCAGTAATTCCTCAGAATCTGCTCCCTTTGTGCCAGCCGTTTTTCAGCTTGTCAATAATGCAGATGCCTGCTGGTTATTCCAGAGTTGGGCAGGTATGGATTTGCCAGATGACAGATTTATAAGACAGAAATACCCCACCGAGATGATTCTGAATTACCTCTACTTTGTGCTCACACAAAGGTCAAACATATTGTATTGTATTCTGAAAAATCAATTATGTGATAAGATCTGCGCATGTGAGTTTGGAGGCTTACATATTGACACACACAGTACAGAGCTGCCCCCATTAAATACGGCAAAAGCTTCATATTGTATCACTTTTTTGTACATCTTTACATCGCGACATCTCAAATGTTCTTGAACAAACCATGTATATGCTATCGATTGTGACGTTTTTAAAATAAATTCACGTAAAAAAAATCATCAAATATAAAACATTTATCGGCACTGGAAAGAAAGGGAATGTACAACGGCCTAGACGGTGTCCCGAAAGATATCCCTAAAATACAGGGACTGTTTTTGAAATGCTTCTCCATTTCACCAGAGAAATGATTTACATATGTGTTTGGGTAGCACCGCAGGGAGCACACTGGTTTGTAGTGTGTGTATATATATGTGTGTGTGTGTGTGTGAGACAGGGAGAGAGAGAGAGAGACAGAGAGAGAGAGAGAGAGAGAGAGAGAGAGAGAGAGAGAGAGAGAGGGAGATTGTGCTTCGCTTCTGTATGTCTACAGTCGGACATCAAACACTTCTCATGATTTGCAAGAACAAAGAGCAAATCGCTGGTCCTTGACACATGAGATTCCCATTCCCACCTCAAATACACTAAAGACTTTAAATATTTGCTTATTGGGGCCAGGAAAGGGAAAAAGGGAGAGAAAAAAAATGAGACATAAAGGATGGCTGTGTGAGATGCATTTTTAAAAAAAATTAAAAAAAAAAGCCTGAGTTTCTCCAGAGAGAGCTGAAACTGTGTGAGAAAATTGAAAGGGACTAAAAACAAGATATAATTTTGTGTACAGTAAACCCACAGAAACTAGTGCTGCTTCTTTGATTCAGCATGCAGACATGCACACGAGGGTAATGTTTTTACATCCAAACGCACGTGTCGTCACACTGAACAAGTCTTCTGTGTATTTAGAGAACAAAGAGGAGAGACACCACGCTGACACTCGTAGAGAGAGAGAGGCCTGCAATTCAGCACCGAATTCAAGTCACAGTCAGAGCAGCGTAGCAAAGGGATGAAAAAGATAAGATACAAAAAAACAAAAAAAGGAGGAAGGGAGGACACATTTCATACCGCAAAGTCGCACCACCGAGTCAAGCTGTGAGTGTATAATAAGTGTAAAAATATTAGGACCACCTTCCTGCCTTGCTGAAAGACTTCAGGTCTCAAGGCTTTGAAAAAAAAAAAACATTAGACGTTGTAACTTCATTCCCCAGCATCCCTTCTGTTTGGATTTCACTCTGTACCGGCAAGTCAGCATTTACGAGAGAGACGAGACAGAAAACCTTAGAATGCTTTTGAGATGATACAGGAGTGCTGTGTTACCTGTTAGGACCTGTGGTGTGGCAGAGTGGGGGACAATAGCAGCATCCTGTGGGAGGGAGCCCATCTCAGGTTCTGGTGTGCTGCTGGGAGGAGAGTTGGCTAGTGGGGACATCACCATCCTGGGCTTCAGCTACACACAAACACACAAATCAATAGTGTTTCAGGATTAAAAATGATTCTCATTAAAGATCAGAACACAAAACGATTAATCTCTACTATTAATCGCCAACACAGTGGGCCACAGTGTGACATTTGGCCTGTAGTTGGCGCACATTGTGTTGTCCAACCGAATAAAGCTGTGGCTGGGAATTTGGTTATCCAATACCAAGTCCAATACTAACAGATCCCTCCATTATCTGTAGCCACTTATCCTCATCAGGATCCCAGCTGACTTTGGTCACCCTAGACAAGTCGCCAGCTTATCGCAAACAACCACTCACACCTTTAGAGTCACGTAATCGACCTATTAATTGCACACATGGTGGAAAATGCAGACTCCACACAGAAAGCCGTGGTTGGAACCTTCTTGCTGTGTGGCGACAGTGCTAACCACTGCGCCTCCGTGCTGACAATTCTTTTTTTGGCATACACGGGCCCGAAATACAACCACACACAAGGGCATCAGCAGGAGGTGAATGGGCACATCTCCAGTTACCAGTCCACCCTCCGTACTTTTGGTCCGTGCTGGACTTGAGCTGGCCACCCTCCAGTTCCCAAGACAGGTCACTACAGACTGAGCTACTACGTTGACGTTAAAACCAATACCAGTACTTATTCCATTTCTAATCAATATAGTACTATCAATACTCTTCATAATCTACAAATACTGCTAACAAGTCCAGTAGCCTAATGGCTTGTACTGCTCATTAAAGGCAAAACACTAAAAGATAATCTAAGTAAATACTGCTAATACTAGCAATACCAGTGCCAATAACAATACCATCAGGACAAAGGTTATACCAATACTAACGTTTTAACATGCATAAAAGGTATACCAATAATTAAAAGGTACCTAGTTGAGTTTTTGACCACTAGAGGCACTACTGAGCTCTACTAGCACACATAATTACGTGCATGTATGCGATAATTAACATTCCTACTGACCATTTTGATATTATTAAAATAGTATTAAGATAGTAAAATATTCAAACTGTGTTTGCAAATATTTTATGGGTTAACACATTTTAACACATTTGTTCAACGACAAGGAGACACAATACATTGGAGTGACGGATCAGGATGTAAACACAACATTTGACTGACTGACCTTAAAACCGGGTTTCCTGCCTCTCTTCTTCGGCACCTTGAGAGGCAACATAGGCTCAACGTAGTGACTCTGGAACTCCAGCTTACGGATAGGAGGCCGTCCTCTCTTCCTGCCGGGTACCTTACCCTGGGGCCCCGCCATGAACTGGGGGCCGAGAGCTGGAGTCTGCATCTCTGAGCCGGCAGACAAGGTACTCATCAGACCTGAGGGAGGCCGAGAGATTACTAAGTGTAAGTTCAAAGTAACAGGAAGTGGCAGCTTTAAACAGCACGCACACCCCTGCCTTAAAACGGCGAAAGCGGAAACTTAGACGTGCATTTGAGACTGCCCCCTCCACAGACAAACACACACACACACACACACACCTACACACACACACACACAGAAACTATAGAAAATAGTAGAAACAAAGCCACATAAAGCTTTGTACTCCACACCCCTCCCCCTCTTCAACTGGAAAGATTGCAATAAATATCATTACTGCACAGAGAGAGACAAAGCCACAGACACACACACACACACACACACACAGAGGCAGGAAGTGAAAGCACATACACCCACAACACCCATGTAATCAAACAATGAATCAAGTGCACATTCACTCGCACACACATAGACCAACAGCGGTTTCAAGTGTTTTGTCTTGGTACCATTCATGCACATGACGTTCACAGTGCAGCCCTCTCTCCGTGGATCTCTTCATCATTTCATTCATGCAACGCAGCCGCTTACCTGACATGGCCTTTGAATCTGACGCTAAGTTGCTCTGTGCTGCCTGACTGTGCTTTTACGGAGGCTGATGTTCTGCTAATTAGCTGTCATATACGTATTGCTCGTTTCTTTCATACACAGAACTGGCTTGAGGTCAGCGCAGAGAGTTGCTGTAGAGCATAAAATCCTCTTCCTGTGATGACAGTGTTTGTCATCTCAGAAAGAGGAAAAACAGGAACAGAGACAGACAAGAGCATTTGAATATGCATGATGTCTTCAATCCCTCTCTCTCTCAGAGCAAATCACAGGAAGAAACAAAAAAAAAAATCAGGATTTACACAAAATTATCATTCTGAGTGTTGCCTACCATCCACACAGCCGTCTGGTAATCACTGTGTGTGTGATGCTTCACTCCAGCAGCAGGTTTCTGAATATTCCCCTGATGGATCTCCAGCAGTCTGCCTCTACTGTTCTCTGCTGCTACACACTGTCAAGACACCGGCAACTCTGCGTGCGTCTCTCTCTCTCTCTCTCTCTCTCTCTCTCTCTCTCTCTCTCCCTCTCTCTCTCTCTTCCTCAATCTCCAACCACCTTCCTCCGAAACAACCCCCTCCTCCCTCTTCCCTTCTACCCTAACCCCCATCCTCTGTGTGTCCCCTTTCAGTCGTCATAGCAACACGCCTCTAACATCCCGCGGCAGCCGGCAGACCCGCTGAGCTCAAAACGATCCGTGTGTGTGTATGTATGCGTGTGTGTTTGTGTGTGTGTGTGTGTGTGTGTGTGTGTGTGTGTGTGTGGCTGTGTGGGACTGTAATGTAATTACAGTTGCCGCAGCTCAGGGTTTTTTCTTTTCTGTCTTCAAAAAAAAGGGCTTAGAGCGGGTGACAAGGGATTCAAGCTGTGCAGTGTTTTGTGCTACAAGCACCGGGGTTGCAAACTGTAATTCTGTCACATTATCAAATTATTTCTGAAGAAATTCAAACGTAAGGAGAAAAAAATAAAAAATCACCAAAATCCTAAAATGTGAAATCTGTTAATCACCTTCCAACGTTTGAACTTTTCTTTGCACGGACCCACTCTCAGTTAAAGAGATCAATTTTTCTGTAAACATCAAAAGGTTCTAGCAGAAGCCCTTCAGGATTACTCCGCTGCTTTTGTTTGTGATAAAAGATCATATTGCTGTCAAAGCTCACTCTCTTCCTTTTATTTATAGGCTCTCTCTGCCTTTGTGTCAGCTCGTGTACGCTGCTTTTGTTTAATCTATAATAAAAAATCGACACGTGGAAAAGAAAAAACACCAGCCAAAGGCAACGTTGTGTATGTTTTACCCGCTGAGGTGTAGGTATTAAAAGGAAAAAAAGGGCAGGCTCCAGAGTGGTTATTTGTTCTCATTGGCTCCGAGTGTGGAGTACAACTCAGGTTCTTCCTCCTCACCGCCACATATCGATCAGTTACACTCAGGTTGCTATGCCGATTCCCGTCCGCGGCCAAAAGAAGCCGCGCTGGTGGGTTTTAACACTCAATCAAAATCGGGTTAACCTTTCACAGGGAGGATCAAACGCCGGCGTGCCCTCGCTCGCACGCACAGACGCTGCCAGCGTGTAAAGAGATTTGCCAGGAGCCAGCTGTAAAGTGGTCGCTCATGAGCTGTTTTAACGCTCAATGTGACAGGCCAGACAAATTGCGGCGTTTCATTACTTGAAGTCTATACATGATCATAAAAAAGGGACAATAAACAGCAAGGTCAGGACAATAAGGCTGTGATACTGGGGGAACATGTTCACACACTTCATCTGCACTGACCGCGATAGTAGGGGGGCCAACGCGCGCGTGTGTGGGTGTGTGTGTGTGAAGGAAAGGAGCCATAAATCATAAAAGTAATTACACAGTGAGATTAATCCTGATGTCCCTCCTCAATCAGTCCTGTCCCATTACGGCGCATCACATTACAGACAGAGACAGACTGAGAGAGAGCAGATAATCATCTTTTACTTAAAAAGAATTGGAGATGGGGAGGAGGGGCGCGTTAACACTGACTGGCAATATGAGACAACACCAGTTTTTTTGCAGGCGAGGGGGGAAAGATTTGCACCACTGCACCGCACCCTAACGTAATACATTTGGGACCGCAGCCTAATTTGTTTATGGCTAATTAAGCAATTAAGCGATCAGTGAACCCCTGCGCCCAATTTTATTTTCCAACTAAGGGGTATTGTCCCCTTTTGGAAGCCTCCCGTTGGAGGAAGGCATCTGAAAGCGGCTGGAGCCCACTGTTATGGCCACAGTAATGCAGGAATGATCAGCAATGATTAGCATAACTTAATCACCAGCTTCAGGGGATGGAGATTTGTATCTGTTTTCACTTATGCAGAGAGGAAACTGCAATGAAGTGAGTTATGCTAATGCCACACTACACCGCACACCTACACACATCTCAGTAAACAAACAACACACACACACACACACACACACACCAAAATGCATGCAAAAAACAATTGCATTTTAACCAGAAACAATATACACTTGCTTGGTTGAAGAAAAGACTGGTGTGTGTGTGTGTTTTGTGTAGGTGTGTGTGTGTGTGTGTGTGTGTGTGTGTGGGCGTGCGTGCGTGTGTTGTCTAATCAATGTAACAAACCCCCTGAATTTATTTACAGCTCAGGCAGGGCGTCACCATGGTAACAGACAGTGAAATCGGATCCTGCGCCAGAGTCATGTGATAAGGTGGGAATAAATAAACGCATAAACAACAATGTGTGTATTAAATAAACACGCTCACACGCACGCACGCACACGCACACACACACACACACACACTGCCCCTCCTTATCTCCACTGAGCCCCTTCATACACACAACACACTCCAGGAGACAGGGAAGGTGAAGAGTGCTGCTCTTTACATCAGTTATGGGTCGGGGGGAGAAATCACATTCAGGAATATTTAAATGGATTGGTCTCACACTGCCACACACCACGCACACACACCACAAACACACACCACGCATACACAAGTCTAAATAAACTGCACACATTTGAAATCAACTTGCTTTAGTTTGTAGTTTGTTCTTATATATATATATAAGAACAATATATATATATATATCAATGTATCCAATCTATCCAAGGCTATCCAGCCACCATAATATAATATGTTATACTAATAATCCTTTCATACCATCATTTACCTAAGGCACATTCTGAATACAGGACTATGTAGACTAAGGAGTATTTTTTTACATTGTGGAATTACTATTTTAACCTGAATACTTCTTCCACAACTGATATTAAACTAAGCAGAATAAATCACCTTCAAAAAAAATACTGACAATGACTTTTTAAGATTTAACTGAAAAAAAGAAACGAAAAAAGATTTAACTGAATTCTCACTTTGTCCACAGGTGTCAGTGGCCCGGCTCCTCAGTCTCCGCCCAACTGGTTTAGACTCCGCCTCCAAGTCCACCAGCTGCCAGCAGCCCCTCCCCCGGTCGTCCCGGCGATCCAGACGTAGGCGAAGGCGTACACCCTTGCTGAGGACACCGGGTAACCAGGTGACGGGGGGAGGGGCGGGGGGAGGAGGAGGCGAAGGAGGGGCCAGTTCCAGGTGGGAGTCGAAATCCCGCCCTCCTCGCAGTCTCATGCCCTCGCAGCCCGCCAGGGGGAGGCGAAATACATCACACTGGAGAAACAGGGAGAAAGCACTCAAAAGTAAACAACATACATCAACCTATTTCACCGTGAGGTAAAGAGCTGCTGTCAAATGCAAATTATGAACAGTTCATTTTTTAATCAATCAAAAAATTCTGCTAATCACGATTAGCTAATGATAAAGTGCTCCAATATTCCATTTCCCAACATTAATCTTGTCCTCTACAAATTAATTTCAGGCCTTTCAATCCGCAGGAAAATTTAGCGCGGAAGCGACGAGAAGGCAGGCGGACTGACGGAAAGATGGAGATGGTGGAGGGAATGTTAAAAGAGAAAAAAGAAATTGGGGGAGGCGGCTGCGGTTGTGTAATTACCAGTGTGTGTTCAGAGGTCAAAGAAATAAACTGGTGGTTAATGAGAGAATATGGCTTTGCTCATGATAAAAGTATTGGGTACAATGCGTCTATTGTGCTGTAAAGTGAATGCAATTTGGCCTCCGGGGTGCTGGATTTACTGATTAACTTTAACTAACTAAGCCTTCAGCCTCCTCTGTATTGGATAGAACAAAGGCGGGTGAAGAGGGGAATGAGGGAAGCTGTGAAAGTTGTAAGAGTTGATGGAAATGTTCACATTATCACCCTATTATCCTATTCTAGATCTTATTTTTCTGGTGGTTGTTAGGCCTGCAGTAATTACAGTTGAGAGTTTACCCAGGGCTTTATTTACCACAGTCAATTTGGAAGTATTTATAGCCAAAGGTCTAAACAAAGCGGTCTCAATGAGCGTTTCCAATGAGGTATGGATTATCATCAGTTACAATATGTCAGGGATTGAAGGACGCCATAGTGTAATAATATATTTTTAAAGTTGGGTATAGAAATAGATTTATTGCTGACATGAATTATGCTCAAATCTAGTGCCCGCAATGTGACTCTTAAGCCAATTAAGTCCTGTTACGATCATGTACAGACAACGAATGTTTGTACAAAATATCACGGAAATCCACCTGACAGTTACTAAGATATTTCAGCCTGGGCCAAAGTGGTGGATCAACCATCAGACCGAAAATGAGAGAAGATAAAAAGAAGTGGAGAGGCAACAATTGAGAGATGAATAGGAAAAACGCACAATGGTGAAAGAGGATGGAAATGACAAAGATTGCGTGATTACTGATTGAAGCTTTGATTGCTTCGGCAAGTACTTTTGAAAGAATGAACAAAAAAAAAATACAAAAATAAAAAAACATGCAGTGGAAAACGGGGACAGGCAAATGGACGATGAAGTATTTTGATATGAGCTTCGATCATGTTGGAGATCCCAGTATTTGACATTCACCAAAAAACTCAAACATCAAACGTTGATGCTAAAAAACATGAAAGAAGACGGTTCTTCACACACACACACACACACACACACACACACGCACTACTCTATCTGTCGAACTGTGAAACAACTGATATGAAAAAAGTAAGATTTGATGAAACAGAGTGCAACCCAGCTAACACACACACACACGCGCACGTACACACACACACACACACACACACACACACGGGGGAATGCTTCACTTTCTATCTAAAGGCTCTGCATCCCATGAGAGCAGAACACTACTTTATCCTGCCACTCCAAAACACTTGTGGCTTGGAGCTTTGCCAGTAGTGTAGCTTGTTGGAGAGATTTCTTTAACAAAAATCAAACACACATACACACACGCGCGCACACACACACACACACACACACACAGCTGCTTTTCATTCCCATACACTGTGGAAGAATCCAAGTAGTCATGGAGAAAGCGCCCGAGTGGACTGAGAGAAACTCGGTCCTCCCTTTTCTTATGGGAGGATGTAACTTAACTCACCTTCTTCTTTACAGGTAAAACCTGTTGTAGAAGCTTAACTTCACCATTCTCATATTACATTTGTTCTAAAAATAAAGGTCAGGCCAGACTTGGGAGTACTAGAACTGATAGAGCCAAATACAATGACTATTGTATCACATTTGTGAATAACAGACGTAAGAGACAGATGCATTTTCTACAGACATGAATTATGAGCCACCCGCTCACATTTTCTCATTTGAATAGGAAAGTTCTCCACAATCTATTTGCACGTGACTCTTTTGCCAATTATGTACTGTTACGATCGCTGTGTGGAGTTAGATAATAAATCATTATATTATAATTACTTTTATTATGCAGATTATGTTCTTGATTAATCATTTTGGTCTTTAAAGCATCAAAAAAAAATGTGAAAAATACCCAACACAACACTATATGTTCTGTAAAGCAAAAAGATATTCAGTTTATTATGATAGTACACAGACTGAGTGAGGACTGAATGTAATTATTAATTACTGCAGACAAATGTGTTGTTGATTGACTAATTACAGTTGTTTTACAGTTGGTAACACATTTCTCTGTTCACACGCACAACAGCTTCATTTGGACCGTGGACTATACATCACTTTCGCTGACCTCTAACTTAAAACTCAGTGACCTTCTAACTTCTAACTCTAACTGACTCTGTGCCTGTGAGTGTCAATAGTTGTTTGTCTCGATGTGCCCTTTGATGAACTGGCGACTTGTCCAGGGTCAGCTGGGTCAGCTCCAGCCTCCTGCGACCCTGATAAGGATATGGGGTAACAGAAAATGGATAGATGGGTGGATTTCTACATGTACCACTAGAGGGAACCACTAGGGGTATGTATGCACGTGTACACGGTACATGTATGGATATCTTGCATTACCAGAATTATTTTAGTTTCAGTGTTTGCACTTGGAATTGCTCTGCAAAACGGTGGAAAAGGAGCATATTGAAACATATGCAATGAAGAAGTGACCTTATTTTTGTTGCAATTTCATGAATAAATAAATAAAAGATACTTCAAAGACATTAGTCATACATACTTTAATGCTTCCTGTTGTGATAGGATATTTTGGTTGCACTTTGAGTGTGTTATAATATATGTGTTGCACTGAGCTGCATGTTGGTAAAGACAACTGTGTGAACAGTTTTAAACAAGTGAACTCAGCAGAGACAAATGTCTGTCACCAATTGTGAAAAAACATAGTCATGTAATCGTTTCAGCTGGGTCTGGGTTACACAAAAGCATACTCGCAAACGAACTGTATATTTGTGGGTCAAAGTGGCAGAAAATCGTCAGCATTCAGCTCTCAGCCGTGCAGCAGTCGATGAGAGCGAAGCTGCTTTCTCACAGGGAACGCTGACCTTCATCTGCACAATGCCACGCTGATGTGTGAGGTGTGAAAGCCTCTTCGCCTCGTTTTGTAACGTCATTGTGAAAGGACCAATAATAAGCATTTCCCTCTGCACATTCAGCGCTGACCATCTTTTCTTTATTAAAAAAGCCTTCTCAAACATTGCCTTACAAGGGGAGAGAGGCTCAAAACAAAGTGGAATGTCCTTGTGGCTGTGCCATAACAGTAACAGTAAAGTCCACAATTCTCGTCTTTCTAAAAGAGTACGGTCCTCTATTAAAAATAATTAGTCAAGGTTTAGTTAGGGATGCCACTCGGTATTTTGTTCTTACGCTACTTTACACTTCTACACCATCACATTTGTTTGACAGATGTACAGAGTTTTGCACATACCTATTTTGATCACAAACATTTCAGGGTTTCAGCTTCTCATATGGGACAATTTGCTGCTTTTCCTTTGAATAATTTGAAGGTTTGGACTCTTGGTTGGACAAAACAAACATTGTGGAGGTGTCGGCTAATTGTGACAGAATTTCTCGCTGTATTCACACATTGGTACAAACCAAACTGTGAGCAGCAGATTAGAGCCACAATGAAAAGTATTTATACTTACACACTTTTACCTAAAGTATGGCAATGTTTCCAAATGGACAAACTAAAGACTGGCTATAGAGGCGGTGTCTCATGAGTTTGTAGAGGGTGAGGCGATGGGGTTGCAATCGGCAGCTATATAGTTAGATGTCACTAAATCCTACACATTTTCCTTAGTACTTTTACTTTAGTAATCTGAATTCTTCCTCCATCACTGGCAGAAATGCTGCCATTCCGGTAAGTGCATTATACTTTTCTCAGTTTATATTTAGTTTTTCTCTAGTTTATATTTATCTCAAAAACAATGGTTAAGACCTTCCTGGTGATGTGGTGTGATGTGGTGTGGCTAGCTGCTGTAGTATTCATTACTATTTGTGGGCTCAAGCAAATCTTATCTGATTTGAGGGTCAACGGTTAACTGTCACTATTCAAATTCAACCCACTAAAATAGACCCATGGAAGACAAGTGTGTGTGCACGTGTGTATGTTGCTGTCAGTAACTGTAAAGCATGCCGTCAATGCCTGTAACTTCCTCGGCTCATTGTGATATCTTAAAGACATAACATGCAGGACTTTGGGTAAACCGCTGTAATCGATTTATAGTGTGTCATGAGAAAAAAGTGAATTTGGTTTAAATATTGAATTAACTACATGGCAGTAAAACAAACCACAAAGAATGCAGACTTGCAGAATGCATGTGAAATCAAATATTCATTAAAAGAATTGAGGTTTTTATCATTTCTGATAGACATTACATTAAGTCCTCTAATAGGAAACCACATGCCTGAAGTGGCATCATGATATTATGGAGGCAGCATACCCTCCCTGTGGTAATTTCTATAGGGAAGTGAGTTTATTGTGACCTTGTGGGTGAGACTACAACAATACAGACGCATATTCGTGGCCGTTCACGTGTTCTACGTACGATAATCTGACAAAAAGGAGTCAGTGGTTCATCTCTTTACCTATCTTCTCGATGGGGCTGATTCAACGGCGGGAATCCATTTCTCTCCACGGCAGGCTGACTGCGTGCAGACACCGAGCCGGTGCGCGGAGCGGCAGAGGCGGCAGAAGCACCAGGGAAGTCTCGGTTGTGGGTCAGTCCGGGTTCCACCCCTGCAGTTGCGGCAGGGAAGCGAGCGAGTACCGCGGACTTGGTCCGCCGGAGTCTGCGGGCGGGAAGGGGAAAGCCGCAATTTCACCTTTTACCGACGCTGTCCGGAGATTTAAGACAGGAGTTGTAACGTCCTCAAGGGCGGAAGTTCGTGTGGGGGGTTAAAAATATATAACTGGGACGTTCATTTTTTTTTGGGGGGGGGGGGGGGTCTGTTGTTGAGGATAATTTTCCTATCTGGCTTTAAAGCTGCATCTCATTTACCTGCACTGGTTCAGGAGACAGAGAGGGAGAGGAAGCACTCAAACTGAAGAGGTTCAGCCCACTTCTGTTAACACAAAAACACTCCTTGATACACACACAGTGTGTGTTTGAGTTGAACCCAACCAGAAAAAAAGCACCAAAATAACTAGAATACTTTAAATTACCCTATTACTATTCATTATGTGCCTCATAACTAGGATATTTAAGTAGCTACATGTCCAGCTTTGTGTTAATTAGGTTGATTCACACCATTAACCTAAATGACACATGCGTTTAGCCTCCCTTGTTAAAGGTTTAAAGGATTTCAGCCCACCCTGACAAACTGACCCCTCATTTGCAAACCTTACTGATTGGGAATTCCCACACCTGTTCACACAGGAGGAAACCGGTGCTCCTGCTGGGCCCCCACTCACATCCCACAGGAGCATGCACCACATGAGCACAATAAACTAGAATAATTAATATGCTAAGACTGACATTGCTATAAGCTGGTGTGTGGCGGGATTTGGGGTTGAACCGTGCAGGCAAGCCGGGGCTTTTGGAGCAGCAGAGTGTCTGGCATGTAAGAGTATCCGCACATCTGCTAATTCACAAGTGATCACAAATGGGTGTTACATTGGAAATAATCCGACACGTCTGTCAGTGAACAGGTGAAGAAATATTTTCATCTACCTGCTTCTCACACCGATATGGATCCACACCTGACGTTTAAGCAATGCTAAAAGGCACGCCTGTACTCAGCTACCTTTGGTAGATGGGGAGGGAGAAATGACACCATCTCATTTAAAAGTTTTTATTTGAAATGATTTTAAATACAAATAATATATTTTTCAATTTACAATGACAGTTCCTTTGTAAACAAAAGTGGCAGATAGATAGTCATTGGGTAGTTAGTCCAAACTGAGGCGGCCTGCCGGCCAGTCGCCTGGACAAGGTCTGTCATGGGAGAGATGGTGTCGTATTTAACCTCACTGCAGTTTTTTTTTTTTTTGTTTGTTTTCCACACAGCGTTAATCACTGATGCTACATTCTATTGCAGAGTGATAAATACTCAGAGTACAATATTACCTGTTAGCATACACCTGCCTCGGACACAATTACAGGAGGGTATAGTGCGCGCGTATGAGTTTGTTTGTGTGAGTGTATGTATGTGGTGTCCGGAGAGTGGGCCTATAGATTTTCCATAGCTTTATCTCTCCAACAACAACATGACACACTAGTATATACTGTAAAAAAAAAAAATAACAATGAATGTGGATATTCATGATGAATAATTTCTTTTAAAAACTGTCAAGTCGTCGACATATAGTGAAAGCCCACAGAGCTACACAGGGAAGCTCTGATATTCTTTTTTTGTTGCACTCATGAGTCTAACATGTAAAAAAAAAAAAAAAAAAAAAACAAGGTTAGAAACAAAACCAGACAAAGACGTGTTACATTTGTTATAACTACAGCTTAACTGGGACGACAAAAAAAAAAAAAAAAAAAAAAACTAATTTTAAATGAGAATGAGGTCTCAGAGAGAGAAAAAAAATCTTCCAGGAGGTTTGGTGAAGGAAAAAACAAAGAAAAACTTCCCATCTGAAATTGTACAAAACTAAAGTTGTTCTGCTTGAAAGAGACAAAGAATATGTTCAGTCTTACACTTAGAAAAGTTGCATTCAAGAGCCTTTTGTTCAAGACACTTTTCCGGTCATGAGTGCTGTGTGTCAGGGACCTCATACTCCCAATTCCTTTAACACAGGGCAAGTCACATGTCACGTACAACTGCTATTCTTCTTCTTCCGGCAGCTTTTGCCACGGCAAGATCAGTGATATGTATTCCAAGACTGAGAAGCTATAGGTAACCATCAAGAGACTATCTCTAAACTGAAACAAAAAGGAAAATACTGTAGATTTTTTTTTACAAACACAAAAGAAAGAATTTTTTTTTTTCCTACTCTCCCAAGAACTACCGGTGCATAGCACCCAAAGGAGTTGTGGTTTGTTGTGGTATTTCAGTTGTATTCGTAAGGCCTTTTTGGACGATGAGTATACACTGGAATGTGCTACAATTGTAAAATAAAATTTAAAAAACTAAACAGAAAAGAAAAAGGGATGACGAGAAAGGAAGTCAGTTCTCTGAAAAGCCACAAGTATGTATATATCTATATACTGTATGTATATATCAGCATTCGAGCCCCTTTAAAAAGACTGAAAACTCAACAACCTTTATGTAGGATATGGACAAGAAAAGTAGTCATAATTCAAACAAATCTTAACACTGCAAGTTTTTTTTCACCCCCTCCCCCCCTTTATACTTGAGGTCAAACAAGTTGTCTCATTCAGAAAAAACACAGCTTGATGAGGATCACAGGGGCAGAGGAGAACGATTACGAACAGAACTGAGTGGAGATCCATCTCCTTCAACATACAGTGAGTACGAGTACATACAAGTGACTGGCTGGTGTGACAGCGGGGAAAAAAACCAAACCAAAAAAAAAAAACAGAAGAAGAACAATGAGACTCAACTGTGGCCCCCGTGCGCTGAAAGAGGCAAACGTCCCGATGGGTTGACTCGGCTGTGATCCCCGACGAACGGGGCTAAAGCTTCTGCGGTTTTGAGTGTACAATAGAAAGTATCATTAGTGTGGGAAACGTCGGTGCTGAGTGACTTTGAAATTAGGAGCGAGAGCGATGTCAGGAGGTCGTCTCTTGTTAATTTGCAAACAAATTAGCTGTAATGCACCTTCCTCCCCTCCCCCCTCAACGAAAGAACAAAAAGAGCCCAGGTAATAGGTCCTCCAGTCCACAGTGTGTCAATCTTTCACGCCTGTACAAACACATACAAGGTTACAAACACACATATTCTACCACACACGCACTCGCACATGCACGTCCACTCTCACACACGGGCCTGGGTAAGTATTCACAGAATTCTCTTCCGTCGGCGACGGAAAGTGAACGAACGAGTCTCTGTAGAAAAGAGGAAGTGGAGGGGGCGGGGTCACAGTCCATGTCATCGTGAAGATAAAATGGAAGAGGAGGAGGAGGAGGAGGAGGAGGAGGAGGGCTCTGCGTGTATAAACTGTCCCTGGTGATTCTCTGCGTTTGGCGTGTGTATGGCGGCTTTGCGTCTCCTCCGTTCGCTGCTCTCGAGTGCTGTCGTGGGGGTCGGGAGTTGGTTGGTTGGCGGGTGAGTGGGTGGGCGGGTGGCCGGTCCATGGGATGGGGCGGCTGACAATGTGTGTGTACGTGTATGTGTGTGCGCGCGCGCATCTGCAATCAGTCGTTGTCCTCGTCGTCGTCTTCACTCTCCTCGATGCCGTCGCTGTCCTCCTGCTCCTCGTCCTCTTCCTCCGTGTCGGGGATGTCCCACTGTGGGTGGTTGTCCAGCATGGCCTTGGCCTCGTGGACCTCGAGCTGGGAAAAACACAAGATTTATACGTTTCAGCACATGGAACGTCTGTTTTGTCCACGCTGACTGTTTTTTTTTCCTTTTTTTATTGACCATTATTAAGCAGTATTTAAATTCGAGTGGCAGAAAGAAAATTGTGCACTTTAATGCTGCTCCTGTGCATATTTATGTTCCCGGTGTCATCGAGGAATAACAGATGATTCGTCATTATTCAACCTCGTTTTATGCATAATGAATTAGAGGTGTCTTTAAAACATAATATTATGCAGGGCAATAATTACTGTGTGGGTATGCGATTTGCATAAATACATATGTTGCTTGTAAGATCGCTTCTTTAAACAGCTCTCAGGCCAGAAGATGCATTTACGATCATAAAATACTGCAGCTGGTCCAAGTAGAGTAGAGCTGCGGTTCAGATGTTAATTTTTATTTAAGAGTGATGGCTTTAATGTCGGACAGAATGACTTATTTCAAGTGAAGCTGTAATGTTTTCAAAACCTAAATTCCTCTAACAAAACCCGATAAGAAAGAAAACGGTGCTTGAAGCCGCAGCGCTACCGTACGCCACGTTTTGCCACTGCAAAGCAGCAAGCGAAGAACTATCGATACCGCTCCAGAGCATTTTAGCTTCAACGAGCTCTCTTCTCACCTTGAGTGGTTTGATCTGGTCCAGTCCCAGGTAGGAATCAGAACGGAGGATGACAGAATATTGGTAGTTGCCCGTTTTGGACGGGGCTGGAAACTTCAGCTCCACCTGGAAAAACAACGACACAGCTGTCAGATCCAATCACGGGAGCGCTCACGGGGCGTGACTGCTCAGTGTGTTCGGCGTTAGCGTTACAGTAAAGCACGTGACAGTGAAAATGAAAAGCAGCCGGAAAAAGAAGCGAGTGTCATCTGCGGCGAAGTCTTCCCATCAAAGACGACAACAATGACAGAAGGAGACACACCTGGAAAGCACACGCACTACACTACTGCTGAATATTACACACTCAAAATCCGTCGTGAGTGACGGTGCACGGTCGCCTCCAGAGGGACGCCGCATGATGATGGGGTCCAACTGTAAATATTAGACCAGCATTACCTCGGGCTGTGATTGCTATGTCGTGCAATTACGCACGGCAAACATCTAATTATCAGCACAATGAGGCTAATTATTATTCAGCGTGTGAGCGGAGAATGAGCCGCGAAAGCGGCGGCATTTTACTGCCCTCGCCCTGGTTGATGAAAGCAGAACCTTCTGGCCCTTCCGCCAGAAAACACGTCTGTCAAACGACGCGTACGCGCAGTCACACAGCAGGAGGAATTGTTCAAGTGACAGACTAATTGTTTGCTAGACGGTGAACTGCTTCGCGCGGGCGGGTCACCTCTTGCCGTGACATTCCTTCCGAGCGGGGACAGCTGGTCCTGCAGACTTACGCGGGCCTCATTAAGCTTTTACCTCGCCGTCAATCCTTATTGTTGCCGGAGAATGCTGGGATCAGAGGTGTAACTTGTGCAAAATAAACCACACGCCTCTGAGGAAAACGATGACACGAGTGCAAAAGGTTGCCTAGCAACAGGACGTGCGAGGGGCTTAGGTGCGCGGGAAACGAGAAACGCGCCACTTTGCGGATTATCGCGCGAGCCACAGTGTACCCTCACGTCGCGCGCACAAAACCGACGCCGTGCGACAAAGCCATACGTGACGCACTCACCTCTTCTGTGTCTTTTAGCGTGCAGACGTGGTACGGCATGGAGACGAGCGTCTGATCTCGGCGGTCTGCGATGTAAAGCCACCACCACTCCTGCTTCTCCTCCGGGAAGTAGAGGCTGTAAACGGGGTGCGTCACCTTAGACTTGGTCTCCAGCAGGGCCCGCTCTCGCCGCTGGATGCTCTGCTGCAACGCCTCCCACTCCTGACCCAGCGTGGAGAGGAGGAGGAGGAGGATCGGGTTAGTGGAGGTGTGGAACACATAAGGAAACACGCGACAGAAAAAATAGAACAGCATTTTCGCCGCACTGCTGAGTATCTGACCTCTTCGTCGTCGCCGGCCATCTCGTCCACCTCCGTGTCGCTTTGTTTGTCGCTGTCCTCGTCCCTCTCGCTGGGGGAGTCCTTGTTGGCGTCGCCCTCGTCCGACTCGCTGCCCTTGTCCGAGGCGTCGTCGTCTTCCTCCTTCGCTGCCGCCGTTGACGCTACTACGAGTTCCTGTGACATCAGCATCGATGAGAATTTACGACGTCTGCAGTTCAGTTTTTGCTGACCAAATGTGCATTTAAAAAAAAAAAAAAGCAGCTTCAACTGAGCCGCGATTGGGTACGTACATTTCCTGCCACGTTGCCGTTGGCTTGCTTGGTTTTGGACGGTGCAGGTGTGGCCTTCTTCTTGGTTAATTTTTTCTTCTTGGACTTGGCTGTCTTCTTTGCTCCTTTACTCTTGTTCTGCCACACTTTTGTTTTGGCTTTCGAGTCTCCCTGCTTCACACGCAGACAAAAACGAGGTTAGGCAAACATTAACGGCTCTTCTCAAACCGCTGGGCTTTTAATCGTGGCTACATTTGACACCAAACAGAGCCCTTACTGCGTCCTCTGGAGTGGCGGTCTCCTCTGCTAGACATGGCGTCGAGTCCTGCTCCTTTTCAAACACCTCCTGCGCACACATACATGCATGTGTCAAAATAACAATGTAAAAATTGAATTTCCCCCCCAAAGGATTAATTGCAGGCAGTTCTTCTTCTTCGCCTTCTTCCTCTCAGCAATGCACACAGACAACAGCACACTCTAGTGTTCATCCATAGAAGTGCATCACCAAGGCAGCAACATTAAAAAAAAAACGGATTAACGAAAGTTGCTCATTATTATGTCAAACCGTGCCCGTGTGTAAAGGAAATGCAATCATTCCTTACCGCCATCTTTTTTCTGGTTAAGGTGACAGTTACTGTGACAATTGAGCCCGCTGTGATGTTATTGCTGTCTTCATCATCAAGGACTGCAAAGACAGAAGGGAGGGAAAGAAAAGGGACTTTCAGCATTCAAAAGTTTGACAGAGAGGAACTATTTGACTGACGCCATGTCTCCACGGCCAAAGTGTGTATCTCGGTACCAACCCTGCAGTTTGGTATCCATGGTGATGTGAGGGAAGCTGCCCAGCACAGCCATGACCTCGTCGTACTTCTCCTCCCCCAAGAAGCGCAGCATGCTGCGTCTGTCGGAGTCCTTGAGACTCACCAGGTCCTGGAGGCTCCGAACTTTGTACTAGAGAGAGCAGGACAGACGATCAGCTGACCCGCCGCGCCACAAAAACTGCAGCGTATGTAGTGCAATGTGTGCGTGTGAGCGTGTATACTCGTCCGTTACCTTCTTAGAGATGCAGTAGCGGAGATGCTCCTCCTCAAAGTGGGGCAGCTGCAACAGCGGTGACTTTGACTCCTGCAGACCCTGCACTATCATTTGGGTCAGCTTCATGCAGTTCTCTATGGTTACCAGTCGAGGAGCGTGGAAACCTGGAGGCATGAAAGCCAACACACACACACACACACACACACACACACAATATTTACCGATGGGCAAAACTGTCACAGAAGTTGTTGCGTGGGTTGAGGCTTGTGAGAATTTATCAAAGTGATAACTGCTAATATTAAACTGGACGTGTGTGTGTGTGTGTACCTCCTCTGCTGTTGGCCATCATGGTAAGTTGACAGCCCACATTGATCATTTCCTGGAGGAGAGCTGGACTCTTCCTCACCACAAACCTCTGATCTGGAACAGAAACACACACATAACATCACAACATTATTTAAAATACAACATGAACTTAATTTTTAAACCTTCTTAGTAACTTTTAGAACAGAAACCGTGATGATATTGCGTCAAGCGCTTGGAAAAGTATAATGCCTGCTCCTCCTACCTTCTTCTAGCTCCTCTGATACGTCCATGCGTGCCAGGTGAGCGAGCACCAAGACTCTGGCTTTCAAACTGTAAGGATAGCAGAACGGAGGCTCCTTCTTCTTCACGTTGATGTTTCCCAACTCACGGATCAGCTGTCGGAACAGACAGGAGAGGTTTGTTCACAACGCGTACTCGAGAGGTTAACCTGCCCTTCTAAGAGCATTTCCCACTGAACTCCGCTGTCTTGTCATCACCTGTGGCACTTCGATGTTGTCTGTTGGCCGTATGGTGGCTTCTTTATTGCTGCGCGGGTCAAACTCAAAGGCTGCTGTCAGCACCATGGCTAACCCTGAAGGCATGGAAACAGGGAAGATCCGAATTAATCAAACAAAGACGACAAGAAACTGACACTCGTAAACCCGTTTTGTTAGGTGGTAGTGAAGCCTGTTTGATTTCTGACCAATGCAGTCTAAATTCGAAACAATTAACTAGTCACTGTATCCCTGTTTTCCTCAGTACAACTTAAGGGTACATTCAGACAGGACTGAAGTCAGCACATGGTTGTGCAGCAGTATGTGGGGGTGTGTTTGTTTGTGCTGAATGGAACCACTGTGAAGCAATCGGGAAATAACTTTTTATTCCACGGATTAAGCGGCGTTATCGATGCCGGCGCTCCCTCACTCTCATTCACTGTCTATGTCTCTTGACCAGTGCTTGAAACGGCAGTGCGGGGAGAGAAACTCACGTTTCATGTTCATGTTTGGCGTCTTGTACATGAAATGCATGAAGAGCTGGGTGGTGTTGATGAGGATCTGGTCTCCGCTGTATCGGATGGAGCGGTACCACCATGTGCCCTACGCGAGAGAGAGAGAGAGTAAAATGAGAAACCCACGAGGACAGGTGGTTTACATAATCTACAGCACAGAAATCATGGCGAGGACTTACCACAACAACAGGAAGGATGACCATAAAGGCTAGCCCGTACACCAACAACACCTACAGAGGAGAGCAAAAAACAAACAGTAATCCAGCAGAATATTTGGCTCTTTTGGACATTGGTCTGCTACTAATCATATAAAACATATTCCATACAAATCAAGAAGGTTTATCCATTATAACGACACTGATATGATCAATAAATATATACCAGCATTGAGTTCTTCTGGTCAACAATCCAGGCAGGCAGGGCGATACCAAAACTGGTCGCTGGAGAGGGAGACGGAGGACACCCAAATGTTCAAGAATTGCTCAAATTTAAACCACATTATTCACTTTTAACACGTTATTTTTGGTGCGTGGTGATCGTGCTTTACAAACGCCCGCCGCAGAAACTGTGACAGACACTTTTTCTCTGGGTGTCAGCTCTCGCTGGAATGAATGGGCCGCGTTTCATTTTCTACTGATTAACACGTTTGCATAGACTTCAAGAGGGTGACTCATCAGCACGAGGCGCAGGCTCTATGTCAACACTTGAAAGTGCAAATGCCTACTTTGGGGGGGTGTTTGGGGTGGTTTCACTCACCTCCTGGGCCATCTGGGTTACCGTATATTTCCCAGTTCTGTCGTGACTGTTCATTGGTTAGACTGTGGGGAAAAGACAAAGAAGTAGATGAATGAGTCACCCCAGACTGATCTGTCTGTTTGCTGATTATGCAAACGAAGATGCGGTCTCGCTTATACAGGCTTGTGTGACACTTACGCAGCATAGGCTTTGGCAATTCTCATGAATGTGGCCTCGTCGCCACCTTTGTCCGGGTGGAACTTGAGTGACAGTACGCGGTATTGCTTCTTGATTTCTGACAGCGATGCACCCTGGAGACAGAAATATACTTACAGTAAGTCTTTGCCGCACCAGATATAGTGTATCAAATCAAAAACCGAGTATAATACAAAGTCTCAAAATGTCCTGAAAGATGATATATTTTTTTTTATCTCACACAAATCACATGAGTCACACGAGATAAAAAAAAAGCTCTTTAAGGACATCAGAGGCTCTGTAGGATACATCAGACTTTGTGTTTTTTGTGTGTTTACCGGGTCCAAGTTGAGGACTTCATATGGATTATACTCCTGGTACTCTCTGTCCAGCTTGGACACCTTGTAGGCTAGCAACAGGAACACAGCCCAGCCAAATAACAAGGCCGCTTTCCTGCAAAAACGGCGACACACAAACAAGGAACACAACAGCGTCACGCACAAACATCTGTGTTCTCCGGAGACAGCGTCAGGTCTGTCTCACTTATAGCACGCGCTCCGGTCTGCGGTAATTGTTCTCTGTTGGAGTCGAGATATTCTACAGGAGCCATCTGCGATGCAAACCAGCTCTCGGCATTTAAAAGCTGCAAAACGATGTGAGCGTAACTCGGCGACAGAAAGCTTCATCTTAAATCTACCGCACACGAGCAGAAGGGCCGGACAGGTTCTAACATTGTTGTTTAGTATTTATGCATGGAAGTTGAACTTGTTTCCATGACAATGGCAAAAAACCTAT
This sequence comes from Nibea coibor, assembly GCA_023373845.1. Taxonomy (NCBI): domain Eukaryota; kingdom Metazoa; phylum Chordata; class Actinopteri; family Sciaenidae; genus Nibea; species Nibea coibor. The sequence continues at coordinate 10,334,983 of CM041730.1, forward strand.
GCCCTGGCTCTGCAGCATCTGTTGCCATGACAACCGCTCGCTAGCCCGAGTTGTCTGAGTGGCTCCGACCAGAAAAATACATGCTTGATTCCCATAATAAACACCATCATTATGACATAGTTGCGAAGATGAAACGGATACTGAGGTTTTTGAGAGGGAGGCGGAGACGGACCATTTGGATTCCTTTCACCTAATAAGCACGCTTTGATGCTTCAGTCACAAAAGCAACCATGCAAACAGAGAATTTATGAATTTAGAGAGTTGAAAGCGCGGAGAGGGGACGTATGAAGACAAAGAGCGGAGAAGGTAGAGACAAAACAAAGAGGAGACACTCAAACAGAGACGGCGAGGCAGAGGAGCGAGAGGAGAGAGGCAGAGTGAGACACTGAACCGCACTCAAAACACCCGTCTTTCCATTAACCCCCACACACGCACACACAGAGTGAATAAACACCACTGAGAGAATGTGGTCGGGTTAAGAGAGATGTTAAACAGTGCAACATAATGTTTACACTGACACACAAACACACACAAATGAGGTTTACACATAGAAGCAACGTGAGCCCGACGAAACATGCAAAACAAGCACTTCCAGGCACACGTATAAACTCGAGTCTACCTACGCTATGGCCTTATCTTTACACAACAGTGACAACATCTCTGTCCAGCTGGACACACACACACACACACACACACACACACACACTCGAGGGAAGAGTTATCAGGAACAGCTCCAGTGGTGGGAGGATGACTGAGCTTTCTCAGTGCAAAGAGCTCAGGGAAGTCACACCCATCCAACAGCGAGGGGTGTGATATCTGACAACAAAAGGGAGAAGGGAGCGAACATGCAATTATATACGCCGCCATGCGAAACCAATCACATGTCGCGCAAAGGCGTTCGTATGAAGGTGATCAAACGGGAGCTGCGCCGAAAGCCAGAAAGTTCCAGAAATAACTGCCGACAGTGAAAAATTCAGACGTGCAATCATCTCGAGTTGTCTCCGAGCGCGATCTGCTTTCGGAGATGTTAGGTGCTGTGGAAGAATTTCTTCAAAAAAAAAAAAAAAACAAAGCAAGAAAACAAAGGGGCTGGTGGTGAGTGGCAGGACATCCTGTCACCTGCGAGCCTCGTGTACGCCGTGCTCATGTCACAATGAAAAAAGAAACGCAAATCGCTGGACTCACTTTAGTGTCGGGACAATGCTCTGCTGAGACTTCATCAGCCTGAGCCGGTACCACAGACATCTGCCGTGTACCCTCCTCAGGCTCTTCAGGCGCAGTTGCTCTGGAAAGGGAGAACAGACGGAGAGAGACGTTACGGACACATCAGACCGGCCGCAGACAGCACTGACAGGGGGGCACGGTAGTCTGGGCAGGATCTGTATCAGGAGGGGATGGAGATGTTCCCTGAGATTGTGGAAATGTTAGCCGAGCAGGGAGAGGCATGTGTTCACGTCACATGTCTGTGACTTTATTATCATGCAGCCTAAGACAAGAGGAAATGTGGGACACCACAATGTTCACCAGGAGCAAACTTTCATTCAACACCAAGCCTTTAAAACACGATAACAACTGTTAGCTTAGCTCCAATCTACGGTCCCCGGCGGACTATCTGAATGAAGTCTGCTATCACAGGTTACATAACCCGTTTTTAGATTATGCCGTGTTGTTGACAAACAGATAACTGTAACTTGGATAAGGATGTATCAGGATAAGGTCAGGCACAGAGGAGCTGCAGGAGTGACGCTGGGGTTTGGGGTTAACTAGCCTGCACTTAGCTTCGTGTTTACCCGCTGAAGCAGGCGACACGAGCCGGGTGTGTGGAGTTAAATCAGGTGGGTAGCCGACAGGAGAGTTACTGTTAACACTGTGCGACTTGTATGAGCCCTGAACAGTGAGAGAGGGGGACGTGAACACAGTCGCTTTGCAGCTTAGTGTAACGTTTGTTTAGGTTTGTCCAAGCCTCTGCATCCAGCTGGGCTAGCAGACAGGTAGCAGGTGAGCGTTTCCAAACGACCAAAAAAAAAAAAGCTGCCCGGACACTGAACACTTCACGTTGAGGTTAGTTAGTGAGCTAAGTTAGCACTGAGCCAGACATCGGGCCTTACCAGCATTCTGATCCCGGGGCCAGAGGTAATATGTGGCCGGGATCACAATCAGTCCGACGAAGGACGTTAGGAAATAGAAAAAGGTGTTGCCGCTGTCATCGTACTGGAACTGTTGCCCGGCCATTTCGTAGCGGCGCTTGGGTCGCCCTTCTTCTTCTCCACCGCTGCGCTTCCCTCCTCTCTAGCCCAATGTGTGCGACTTACTGGACAGACCGTGAGCTAGCCAGCTAGCATCCAGCTCTGAGCATCGGTGTACGTGGTGTACGCCTGCGCAATGAGGCCTTTCTTCTTCTTCTTCTTCGTCCTTGGGGTGATTCAGCGCTTTTCCTGGACGCTACTGACCCCCCGCGGTGGCAATGAATAGTGACAGAGGACGACGCTGTAAATTATATATATATATATATGTGTGTGTATATATGTGTATATGTAATTATATATATATATATATATATATATATATATATATATATATATATATATATATATATATATATATATATATATATATATATATATATATATGTGTGTGTGTGTGTGTGTGTGTGTGTGTATATATATGTGTATATGTAATTATATATATATATATATATACCTTTTATATGTACATAGTTTGTTGTTGTTGCTCCTCATTCATATTTTCATTTGCCATTTACAGTGAAAGCGGGTCCTCTTCCATGGAGTCTGCCATGTCGGACTGCCTTTTTTGTACAGTAGCCCAGACTAGACAAACTAAATGCTGATCTAGATGTGACCATTTGCTTTTTATTTGAATTGCACAGTCAGAGATTTTCATACACCTTTGGAAAAAGAGGGTGAGATGTGGGAGAGTATTCGTTTGGTTGGTATCTGCAACGTAACTGTTAGGTGCCACTAAAATGTATATACTGGACCTTTAAGAGTTTGAAGGGACATGGGTCATACATGTTTGGTTGGCTCCGTGGTGAGTGACACACATGAACATGGTTGCAAAGATGTTTTTTTATACGTAGGTTTATTGTTGAACAATAACTTTAGCTTGTTTGCAATTTTGTTGATTTTGCAGCTGTGGGTGAAGAAGATGAAGAAAAAACGGTGTTCTAAGCTTTTTGCATTTTATTTCTCTGGAGACTGGTTCCCTCATATGTGCACCATAATATCATCCAGAGGCTTGCGCTTCAAGTCAGGCACTGTGGCGTCAGAAGCAGGATAACCCACAGGAAGTAACATCAACAGCTTCTCATTGGCTGGCCGTTTGAGGAGGAGCCTGAGCTGGGGGCCACAGTTTAGGGGAGTCGATGTGACAGTAACAAGGCCCACGTTCTGAGAAGCAAATGGCCAGAAAGAACACATGTAATGTATTATTTAAATTGCATTTATGATAGAGAAAACAGGCACTGACTGATTTATATTTGAAGGGGTCTTTACCTGTAATGCAGCCAACAGGATTCCACAAGCTATGGAGACACTGATTTCATTGTAGTAATGTGTCTTTTTCTTGCCGTTTGGTAGAATCCCATAGGTCTGTTTGAAGATGAGGACCAAGTATGGAGCGACATCCAAGTATTCCTTAATCCAGTTTGTCCTACAAGAGGAGGGAAGTTGTGAGAAAAGGGAATAAACATATGTTGATATAAACATGTGTGTGAGTGTTGAGGAAATATGAGTGCTCACCTTAATCTGGCCAAATCATTGACCCACTTGTCGCCCATCCTCTGACGGTAGTTGACCTCCTCCTCTTCCTCCACTATCTGCCTGATCCGGTGCTTCGTCTCTGGGTCTGACACTACGACAAAAGTCCAGGGTTCAGTGTGTGCTCCACTGGGGCCCGTGCCTGTTCAGAGAAAGGAAGAAGACATTACACAGCTGAATATAACTGGACCAAATGTTTTTATTTACAGTGGCATTTGCACGTGCCTGCAGTGCGGATGACATTATCGATGACTTCTCGTGGGACCGGCTCTGGGCTGATGAATCGGACAGACCTCCGCTGATTCAACAGAGTGTAGAAATCCTTGGATCTCTGCAGCATCGTCTCCTTGGGGTAACGTGGGGGAGAGTAGGGAATGTGTGGGAGGTCTTCCTCCTCAGTGCTGTCCACCCAATCATCACCCTCTAATAGGATGACACACAAAGAGCAGGACCGTATGAAGATATGATGTGAAAATTCAAAACTATTCTGCGTTTATCAGGGCTTTTCTAATAAATAATAATGAATAATTACATTGTGTACATTGTTTAAGCACACATTTTATTTAATTTGGAGATATGCGGTTAGGGTATGAACAATCTTAGTCTGAAAAAGTAACTAAAGCTGTCAGACAAATGAGTAAAAAGTAGAATATTGAGTGAGATGCAGTGCAGCAGAAGTATAACGTACTCTAGTAAACACACAAGCACCTTAACTCTGTGCTGAAGTAGTACTTGACTAAATGTTTTACATTCCACCATTTTTTAACACCGTAGTGAAGTTTGGAAAAGATTCACGCACACATGCAAAGTTGGAACTTTTCTGACTGAAAAAAAAAGGTGTAAAACAGCCCAGCCTTAAATTTAAAACACTTTCATTCGCGCTCTTACCATCGTCTTTTGCTGTGATTTCTGTGTCGTCCTGTAAGTCCTGGTCCACCCACGGTCTAAAGTCCGTTTTGGACGTCCCTTTAGTTTTCCCTGCGGAGGTCGAGGTGGTGGTCTCCGCCGACCGTGAATTCAGCACCATGAAGCCGATCACCAAGCACAAGATCACCGCCAGGACCGGCGTGAGGACGGACAGGAGAGCCATGGCTGCCGAAGAGGAGAGGAGAGGAGAGGGAGGCACTTACCTGCACGCCTGCGTGCCTCAACTGATAGCTGCAGATCTGCTGTCGCGATTATCTATATGTGTGTGGACTTTTGGACACCCTGTGCAATCATTAAACACTGATTATCGTATGCATGTATCATATACTGAAGAGTATGGGGTAATAAAGTGCCAAATTGCATCATATCTTGCACTGCATTGTGTTTTGCAATATGTGCAGTGACATATTGCTTCCATATAACCAAGCTTATGCAAATCATTTTCACACAGTATTTATGTGGTAAAACATAGTTTATATTCCTCCACAATGGCCGACAGGTGGCGCAAAGAACATTCTCTACGCCGGGCTGAAATCTTTGGGTTCATTTGCAAACCCGCTGGTGATCCAGTATCAGGTGTGCATGTATGACTTTTCTACGCATCTGTGTATCACACAAAAAGACACAAACACTCAATAGATATAGCTCAATAAATAAACAAATAAATAATCCAAGGTGGCAGAAGAGCATGGCGGGAATTGGGAAAGACCTTCTGCTTTCTCTCCGGTGCGCACCGGTGCACAGACAGGCAGCACCGAGGGAATCTGGTTGCGCACTGCAAAAAATAGAAAAGCAATCATTTCACTATACCTTAAAAGATGGTTCTACTTTTTAAGAAGAGCTGTGGAGCTCGCTAATAACACCTTTCACAGTCATTTTAAGTATTTTCAATTCAAATCAATGCAGAACTTCCCACAATATGAATGCATAAACTGACGTGTTTTACACTCTTTACTTTGAAAGTCTCCATATGAAACGCAGTGTTGACTTTATGCCACTCCATAAAAAAACAGCTTTTCTTTTAAACCGGGCACATACATTGTGTTTTTAACACCAGACAGGCACCTAAGATGCTCATTTCTTGCAGTGTGCGCTCCGCCTCCTCGGCTGTCTCCGGCGCTGCGCTTTAAATAGCAGCTGTTTAAAAGCTCCTCACCATTCTCCCGTCTGCCGTGCAGCACACAGTCTCTCCCGGCGCCGCAGACACCCCCCTCCACTCATTCACACATTTCTTCAAATAATAAACCCCCCCTTCACATCCCGCAATGTCGGCCGCCAGCACCGAGACTAGTGCCCCGCTGCCCACTGCAGGCAGCCGCGTCTTCTTCCAAGCTGCGACCGGCGTAGGCTGCGTGGGGTCCGGCCCCATCACCGCCGGGGACGACCCGGTCCAGAAGAGACAGGGAAAGGTGACGGTCAAGTACGACAGGAAAGAGCTGCGGAAAAGACTCGTGCTGGAGGAGTGGATCATTGAGCAGCTCAGCGAGTTGTACGACTGCGAGGTGAGTGGAGCGTAAATCTTGAAATCAAGCACACGGTTGGTGCGCGCACCTGTCACAGGCACCTCCAGAACCGACTGCGCGGTGAGGGAGACAGGTAGACAATGAGGAGTGTTGCCTACAGGGTGACACACCGGGAAACCGGTCCCGAATTTGATCAATGCAGCGAGATCAAACACAACCTTAGATCAAAATTAGACTTTATTTCATTGGCGAATCTCCGAGTTTACGCATTGTGGATCAGCTGCACAACTGCACCTCAAACATCCTCCACTAAACAGACTCTTTGGGTTTAATGATGTCTCTTTGTTCTCTGTAATACGGACACTGCTGGTTTATGACTGAGGCGAGAACAGCAGCGACACAAAAGCTGTCTGGTGCAATAATGTCGCCCTTTGCTGAACTACTGGACACTCTTTGACTTTGAGACAATGTATTGTCTCCTCTCTCCCATCCTCACTGCTGCTGTTGAGAGAGACAGAGAGAGAGAGAGAGAGAAAGAGAGAGAGAGACAGAGAGAGAGAGAGAGAGAGAGAGAGAGAGAGAGAGATGTCAGGACAAAACGAAGTCGAGAAGAGGTGAGCTTGAGAAACGGCACAGTTGCGCCTTTTACGCGCCAGTCGCATAGGTCTTTTGAGAAACTGCATCCTCCAATGGGTTCAGCACTGCATTGCCTGTGCCTGGTGTTCATGTCTGGCTGCTACTCGGGAGCAGAAGGCGTGTAAAGCCACGTTTCAGTGTCTTTGGTTTTCTGACTCGACGCTCTAGGTGTTGGAATTAATTCCTTTGGCGTGTCTGTGGCAAATGGCCTGACCTTCGAAACCTTTTCACCTTTCGAGGGAAGATCTGTCGCCAGACGATATTGACAGCCCGATTGTGTTGCGCTCTCACGTCCACAAGTCGCATTCTTTAACATTTAAAAGGAGAGAGAGAGAGAGAGAGGAGGGGAGGGGGTGTAGGTCTGAGTTTAAGAGTGTGTGTGTGTGTGTGTGTGTGTGTGGAGAAAGAGATTCTATAGGTGATGTGTAAGTGCATGCGTGTGTGTATGCTCACAGAGCCAAGTCAGGGGGAGGAGGGGGGTGGGGTGGATGGAGGAGAGGAAAGAAGGGCAGTGGGTTAAGGATGTGCTGATGCCGTGACTCTCCTCGCCAGCCAATCACCTCCCCCCCTTTTCCTCGCAACAGAGGGGTCTGCGCGAACGCACACATATGCGCACACGCGCGTCTGTCGCCTCCGATTCCGCCAATCAGGAGGGGAAACGGGCGGCGCGAGCGTGCCTCCACACGTGCACGCACGAACCCGCCAGTCTCCACCGTTGCTCGTTAGGCGATAAGCTGCGCCTCTGACTGTTACCGAGATTGACTGCGGCGTGTGCGCATGTGCAGAAGGGAAACACCTGCACAAATCACAGCAGGATGCTGAATGTCAACATCAGAGCATTGCTGTCTGTTTCAGTTTGTCAGAGCATCCCAATACAAATATTTCTTCCCTATCTGAAGGTAAATATGCTGCCTGCGTGTGTGCGCATGCTTCCGTCCGCTGAAACATCATCAAAGGTGAATCTTGGTGGAGCCTTCTGACTCTAAGCAGCTGTATTTTATGGCTGTCATCTTCCTCGCAAGCCTCCTCCTCTATTTACAGTCCTGCTGAGGTGCTCGCTCAAGCTGAAGAGAGCCGGTCCGAGTGTGGACTGGTTTACATTTCAAAGCCAGCTGAGCTCTTGGCTCCGTGTCAGTCTGCCGTCAGCAGGTGCACTTGATCTACAAGTCGTATGATGCTACCCCTCATGGATCGACTGATCTATTTGATGTTTTTTCGACGAGGTGCCGGGGTGCACCAGCCCACCGTTGATCTCAAAGAGTCACATCTTGGCCATGCGGCATTTGCCTTTCTTGAATGTCAGCCTGTGACTGAATGCAAATGCATATTTAGGTAAATACCCACCTGCAAGATGGAGTCGGTCTCTGTTGTGATTTCTGGCTGGACAGAAATCTTTTTTTTTAAATTCCCTATTGTAGCATTACTTTTGTCTGCAGATGTCCCCCTTTTCCTTGACTTCAATCTAATGATGTCATCTCTGCGAACCAGATTTCATTGTACGTATTCCCAGCAGTGTGACATCTCCTCATTTTACGTCTTTCACACAGCAAATGGGATAACATCACATGATAATCCCCTGACTCTCTGCCGGTGCTGCCAGTTTGATGTCACGCTGGCTGCTGGAATAAGCAGAGTGTTGACTGGTGCTAGAAAGACATGAGAGGCTGGCAGGATTTCAGAGGACAGGAGGTAATGAAACCAGTGCATCATTACTTTGACGCGCTGTCACTTTGGCGCATTGTTAAGGCTTACTTTCATCTGCGCGTCCGCGAATAGATGGATGATGGCACTGTTTGAGCAGGTGGGCTTAACTGCTTCACTGACGACGCTTGCTCACGTGAGGGTAAACAGGAAGTCGCGCACACGTCATGCCTGTTAACACCTCCGTGTTCAGACCTAACATAGACACAGGTGTGTAGATGTGTTGACTCAGTTTGTGTGTGTGTGTGTGTGTGTGTGTGTGTGTGTGTGTGTGTGTGCTATAGAGAGGGAGAGTCTGCTGATTTGGCTGTGCTGGTCCGGCTTAAAGGTCAGTCTCTGTATCAGTTTCATAAGAAAACCTGATACTAGAGAACATTACAGACTGTTTGTGTGTGTGTGCGTGTCTGTTAATGTGGGGGTGGTGGTGTGTGCTGACGCTGAAAGCAATGGAGTGCAGAAAGAGTTAACTCAGACAAAATTAGACCTTGAGTTTTGATAACAGGCGGGCGACAATTTCTCATGTACCTGGTATGTTAGCATTTTAGTTTCTGACATTGCCAAAAGATAACAAGTATCAAAATCTCCCTTTTGATATCAAAATACCATCAAAAAATCGTATTCCTTACAGAGAAGTCATTGTGAAAGGGAATAATTTAGCATTTTGGGGAATAACACTCATTTCTTGTATTGAGTTATTTAGGAAGACCACTCTGATGTTTGTGCAGTAAATATGAAGCTGCAGCTAGTGGTCATTTAGCTTAGTTTAACACAAAGACTGGAAACAGGGGTAAAAACAGGAGGGGATAATGTACTTCTAAACAAATAACCGGCCTTTATTGCAACGCTATTCTCTTCTTGTTTATTCTGTCAAATTAAAATGATTCGGTCAAAGACCGCTTTCAATTTGCCTGGAGACTCTGTTGTTTCTCTCCTCCCCTCTCTTAATCTCTGGACGATAGGATAACAGAAGGTGAGTTCTGTCAGAGATGGATTCCACTCTGTTCTCCCGGGATACGTTTCCTCTGTTCATTTTGCTGTTCAAAGGACACAGAGGAGAGAGGGAGAAAAAGGAGAGAACGCAGAGGAGGGCTGAATTGAGGAGAGAGAGAGAGAGAGAGAGAGAGAAGCTAAGGACCCAAGTGCTCACAGTGCAGCTCTTAAAGGAGCAGTGCGTAGGATTTAGCGGTATCTAGCAGCGTGGTTGCGTATTGCAACCCCCTCGCCTCAATCTCTCCTACCTAGTCTATAGGATAAACGATGATGGCCACAAAATGGGCTACTGTAGTTGAAGTCTGTAGATATAAAAGGTCTATATTTCCCCATCCTTTGCAAACATTCTTCACAGCCTCTGGAAAAAAAAAATCACTAATCCAGTCACTCATTCGGTAGCGCACTGTGAGAGGCTGAACCAGACTGTACTGGAGAGCAGATTCATGCTGAGGTCAAGTCTGGGTGATTAAAAGCCAGAATGTGTCAGCACGGTGATGTGTTCTGTCTGTCTGAGAGCGTGTCGACACAGTCAGTGATGGCTGCTGAGAAAAAGGCCTTTACGCGCCGTTTGTGTTTGCGTAGAGAGAGCGACGGAGAGCGAGCAGAGTGGCAAATCTGTTGCAGACTCTGCAGTTTTTTCGCCGTGTTGTTGTCGTAGGGGGGCGCATGCTGCAAAACGAGGTGACATTGTAATGCCCTATTTTTTCCATGGCTCAGCGTCAACAGAGCCCCAACTCAGTGAAGCTTATTCATGTGCACAAGCACAGACGAGATACAGAGGTCCGCCCTCGGGCCTTGAGTGTGTGTTTGTGTGCGTTTGTGTCTGTGAAGTTGTGCGGATGTGGGGAATTGGCCCTACGTGCTTTTTTTGGGTTGAGGATATTTTGAAGACTCTTTGGCGGATCTGGTGGTGGCGAGTGAGAGTCATGGGTACTTGAATGAACCATGGAAGGATGAGCACAATCATCACCACAATATGTTAATTCCCACACTTTGTTTGTGTAGGAGGGCTATCTCAAGGCAGCGTGTGTGTGTGTGCATGTGTGTGCGCCACGGACAAAGGAATCTGGATTTTGTTGCTGACCTCTCTTTCCGAGGCACCAACACTGGCTTCTAGGTAGAAAAACATGTCATCGCTTTCTGTCTGTATCATTATCCTCCCCCCCTGCTGTTCCCCTGACCTTGTCCATAACATCTCCCTTTGCTCGCCTTTCATGTTTTCTCTTGCTGGGAAGGAGAACGGTCACGTATCAGGTGAACTCTCACAGGGTAAGGCGGAGGAGGGAGTAAACAGTGCAATTCAAGCCAAGTCATTAGCGACGCTCAATAGGTTTAGGAATAGCATGCCAGGGGTAAACAGACACATATTGACAGACAAAGACAGAGGCATTGTGTTGCTGTTAAGGTTACTAGATATACTGTATGTACACATACTGCAGACAGATGATATGATTTATGATCTAGGCTGGTGTTGTGCGCCGCAGGTATATAATGTGTTTCTCCATTATTTTCTTCTTCATATGTGCATCCATCACCTCCGGCAGGTGACCGTTGTGATTCAGTTCAGCGATCAATTGAACACATCTGACTTTGACTGATGACAGGAAGTGAGCTAAGCTTGATTACCTCGTTATTCTGAAAATTGGTGTTCTCTGACACAGCTCCGGGTCCATTTTACACCAATCCAATGTGCTTTGACTCCGCTAAAGGTTAAAACTGTATAAAGGGAGCAGGAAGTCAAGGTAAAAAAAAAAAAAAAAAGCAGTGAGAGAGCGTGGGAATTAAACGGAAAAAGAGGAACATGCACGCGTTAGAAATTTGGATCCGGCCTCCATTAATTTCATTATTACAGCCAGGCTGAGATCCACCCAGCGGGGGGGACTTAGCCAGTCAATTGGATGGTTTGTATTAACGAGTGACCCTGATGTGTTTATGGATCTGGCGAGGAAGGTCATTGTTGTGTTTGTTATCAGTGTACATCGGAGGCCAGGCATTCATCTCTCTGCCATTTGAATTGCGCCGGACGAAAATAGACGCTTGCTTAGCGCCCGTGTTCGCTGACACATTTCACCTCGCACCTGCATCTGCTGCTAAACAAATCAGAGGTGTTGACGTGAAGGCCTTTTAGCCGGCTGATCGCCACCAGCTGTTGAAACGGTTATAAAACACGCACACCGGCAGCAGAAATATGTCAGATATCTTTCTCGAAAAGCAAAGGTTACAATGTGTTTGTTCCCCTTTCTGTCATCTCTCTACACGCTTCATCCCGCTCTCATTCTCGACACTTTCCCTCCTCTCCTTTGTCTCAACTTCTGACCCACCAGACGCCCACGTACCTCCCCCGCCTCCTCCTGGCTATGACTTTTGTTGCTGCTGTCATCCCTGCGGCTTTCACACACATGCAGAAGCATAGCCATTTCACGTCGGCAGTTAATCACATACAGTATGCATATATTGCTGCATCAGTAATTTGATAACCGCACCATGATACGTGCCACCAAAGAACACAGTGCTGAAATATATATCACCAGAAATTCCAATGGACATGTGACCGACAAGTAATCAACCAGAAAATAGGAAAGAAAACAAAAATGATGAAAGTTTTCATCTTATTTTTTGGTCTTCTTAACTAGTTGCTTTCCTCTCAGCCCTGTATGGTTTCCCACTGTACGCAGTGTTTATGGGCTTAGCTGCGATGCTATAATGCCGTCACAAGGCTTTTAGATGGGAAGGTATATCAGCCCGCCTGCTGCACCGGACACAAAATAAAGATGGATCGGATAAAAAAGATCTGGAAAGAACAAAATGTCTGCAGGTTATTAACTTGAATTATAGGTCTATAGCAAATATAGCCGCTCGAGTCCCAAGACATAGTGGTGCAAGAAAAAAAAAAGGATGGCTTAAAATGGCAAGGGCAGTTGGCAGTCACAGCTGAGTGACACGCTTTCCGCTTTTAATCATTCTCGTTTGTTTGAACCGGGACCACCAGTTTGAATTTATGTCAGCTCAGCAAATTTGTCTTCAGACTTGTTTCAAAAGCGTCATCCGCAAAGTGAGATTAATAGAATATTAGTGAGAACCAGATGGAATTTTTTGCAACCAGGGCTTGCAAAAACGGAAATTCGCTGAGGCCGTGAAAGGAAGAGATGTTGACTTTTCACACTCGCACACTGACTTTCTTGTCTTCCTATGACATCTCCTCCCATCCCAAGATGATCCAGTTAATCACTGGTTTCATTGTCAGCACGCTGACACGATTTATAAACTGCGGCTGTGTGCTGAACACTGACTCACTCTTTGCGGTTGGCAGTGCGCAGAAGATGCAAAACACTGCCGTCGTTCACACGTGTCTGCTGAGAGAGAAGGAGGATGACTGTTTTTGACTTTCAAAGTGTGTGGGGTGTTTTCTTGTGGGTGTGTAGTTTACTTGTATGTCTACCTCTGCATGTGCTGAATGACTCTGCACATTTGGCAGTGATTGATCCGACCAGTGAGCTGGCACTCTGATTCTCTATTGTACAAAAAAATAACAAATTCTTTTTAAGCGTTTGGTCCATCGCTGCTACATCGCTGCTTAGATCCTACGTATGCACAAGAAAGGGTTTTCTGATTGCCTCTGAATTTGAATAAATCCAATAATATGACTGGCTGACTGCTTCTGACCCTGGTGTTATTGACATTTTTCAGTCCAGTTTGGCTGGAGGCTATGCTGAGCAAAGGTCCAAATGTGCCCTAGCTATCAATACATGAGTCTCGGGGGTGAACTGTATGCCTGATAAATACAGCCGAACGAATCAGGCGCTCCCGAATCACAAAACTGTGAAATAGAGTCACAAGACAGATGCTGACAGTTTCATGGTTGAATGCACAACGATTCTTAGTCTGGGCTTTAAATCAGGCTTTTAAGCAAAGGAGGACGAGCTGATTTAAAGGATATATAAAAGGAGTACAACGACAGCATAACACAGTGTATGTTTGACAGCGAGAGGAACAGCAAGAGTTGTGGGAGCCACTTGTCAAGTCTCCTAATGTTTCTATACCAACTTGGCCTGGGGAAGTCCTCAGTGTAGTGACAGTATCTTGGCATGTCTGCTGTTTGCAGACGATGTTGTCTTCCTAGCCAAGAATGAGGTGATTAGGAGGAAGGTCAACATCTCTATAGTGGATATTGTGTAGTGTGCTGAGGGGTTACAGTGTAGCTTTGGAACAACCACATCTAACTGTTGAAGGTATGCTCCGACATGTATACATGTCGGGGGGTTATGGATTTACAACAGGGAGACTGCAAGAACTCTGATTGATGGTGCTGCTTGTTTTTCCTCAACAAGTTCCCAATCCTGCTGGAGGGTTTTAACAGTAAAGACGATCTTAAGAAAACTGCAGGAAGAAGTGATCGTTTACTATTCAGTACTCGACTCGCACAGTCGTTTCTCTCTATCACGGGAATGAAAGAATGTAACCTGGACGCTTCTCTATTTCTAAGGTCTGGATTATGCAATCAGAACTTGCTTGTTCGATGCGTTGTCTATCTGCTTTTCAATCATTTCATCATATCGGGGATAATGCTGCGCATTTTTAGTCTCTCCTGGAAGTCATTCACACCGTCGCACTCAGTGGTTCACATAAAAAGCGACAGAAATGCACGTGTAACAAAAATGAGAAACGAGAGCTTGAGATCAGAATCTGACGCTTTTCTCACCTCTGCACAGCCGACGAGTCACAGCGCCGAGGTGGGTGTGAGACTGTCGGATTGTCGGTTTCGGAAAGTCGCAGAGACGTCGACAACCTAATCTGATGTTCGGACTTTGCAGTCCCAGCTGTATCTTAAGGCTTTCTCATAAGAAAACTTGAACATTTTTATTTAGATGGAGCGTGAGCAACTGCTTCAGGAGCAGAAGTTACCAAGTTATCAAAACTTTGTGGAGGCGCAGTGACAGTAATATGTGTATTATATCAGTCTGTAGTGGTGCAGACGTACAGCCATACAGCATTATTGGGGGTACGCTTGGCTTGAAAAATGGATACCAACACCGAGATGACCTGCCAGCCCGTCAGCGAGCTATGAAGGGAAACATCAGGGCTACTACAGCAGAATTCACAATTCAAAATCACAATTCAGCACGCAGGCTCACTGTTATTTTCGCTCTGAAATTCTCCCTTCCTCCTCCCATCCTTCTTTCTTTTCTTTTTTTCCCTTCTTTCTAGCAGTTACCCTCTCTGATATACAACGTCCTCTAGAGTACAGCTGAATCAGCGTGGGAAAGAGCTTTTGCTGCAGCAGCTAACTTTATCCAGTGAAGTCACATCATCCGCGCTGCATGGTTTCAGCAAATTGCATTGCCGGAGGGGAGAGAGAGGAGGGGGGGTGGATGAAGGGGGTTGTAGAAGAGTTGTAGAAAGCACTGCACCTTTCTGTCTGTCTCTTCCTTTACACTGTGAGACTTGAAACCTTCACGTGAAGCCTGGCAAGCCTCACCATCATTTCTCTCGCTTCTCCGGTGCACTCGTCCGCCCCTGTCCTCTCGTTCACCTTGATCCTGCAGGCCTCTCAGCTGTTTTACTCCCTTCTATGCTGCGCGATAGTTCCCCCCCCCCCCCCCCCCCCCCCGTCTTCCTCATCTCGCACGGCCTCATGAGATGGATTCATCCCACCTTGAGCGCCTCCTCACTTTGATGTGACACAGCACGGCAGCGTAGAGTGAGAGAGAGAGAGAGAGAGGAAGAAAGCTGAGCTGTGAGGTTTTACCGAGTTGCACAATTCCTCCTCCTTCCTTCCCCTCTGCCTCATCATCACAGTGACCCACTTATCCGTGCGCTCCCAATCTCCCCGTATCTCATTTCCTCCTCTCGGGTGTGATAATTATTGCTCTCATACATACCTCTCTACATTTTTCTTCACTTTCCTTGTGCAGTCTTTGTTAGTCTCTCTGCACAGCCTCGGATTTGCTATTTAATTGTTTGAGTTATTAAAACTTCCCTTCCTTTGCTTTATCTCCTCGTTCCCTTACGCCCTATACTCTTTAATGAGTGTTCCTTGTTTACAATATCATCTGAGCAATTTAGCATCTCCGTACTATTAAAATTCGCATTCCTTTCTTCCCGTCCTACCGTCTTCCTCTGCCAACTCTTCCGTCTCTGTTCTTTTTTCCCTTTTTATAATCGTTATCACTTGCAAACAGAGCTGTGATTAAAGGAGCGTGGGCGTTATTATCTTATTTACCGGATAACTTCTGTTGGAAACTAGATCAGAGAGTGTATGTGTGTGTGTCTATGTGTGCGTGTGCTCAATATTATCTAAGTTATGTGGGGGAATCTGTCAATGTCATTGTGTGTATTACTCAGTTTCAATATACCATTACAGGTACAGACTGAATGTTCCTGTACACTTTGCACCACAACATGACCATACTGTCTCTCTCGCACACACACGCACACACACTCTGACAATGACAGAAAATGACAACTGATAGACAGCAGTGTCGCCTGCTAAGCCTCCATTTTCAGCATCTGTACTCGACAGCTGCCACGGTCGCCCAGACAAAACCTCAGTGGCACCCCACCCGGCAACTGCGTGAGCCGCGGCGGTGCTGTATTGCCGAGATAAATGATGGCATATACGACTCCACGCAGTCTTCAAACCTTCTAGATAGCCGTAAAGAGCAGAAGCTTTCATTCCTGTAAGGCGAGGTTTCATGTGACCAAAGGGGGCAGCCGACCTTTAACTACCACTAGCTAGTCTGCTAGCATGTTTAGTGCCAGTAGCAGGGCTTATACCAAGCGGCAAACTCCGTGGCCGCGGAATGAAGCCTATGCGGAAAGATCAAAAACTGCAAATTCGAATTATATAAAGGCTTCAAATTATGGATAATTAGGAGCGTGGCCGCTTTGATTGACAGGTGGGTGCAGTCACAGCACAGTTGGAACAACAAGGCATCAGCTCCACCCAGGCTCCACACCTTTGTCCATTTTTTGGATTAGCCGGGAGCGGGTTGAGGCAGGACTGCCAAGATGGTGACAGCCAGAGGCACCACACTACATCTTTTTAATATACAGTCTATTCTATTTTTAGTTGTGATTCTTTAAATCACAGATTATATCACAAGCTAGTCTACTAGCCCACTAACGCCTTCGACCGCCTCCGGCAGCCACGTGGCCTTGAGACTCTGTCCTCAAACAGACATTATTTCTACCTAGCCATTATTTAATCACGGACTGTAGATTGTAGATGGCTGTGCATGGCATAACTTTTTTGAATTGTCCCCACATAACACAATTACCTCTCCATACAACTGCCCTTTGCAAAAGCCCTTTACTGTAGTAATTATCTCTACGGGAAGTCTTGGTGCTGTTCAATACAACTGGTAGTTCGAGTTCATATAAGTAGGCTATGAATAGAATAATCATGAATCACTTGGCCGAGTGGAGTGATTCCCTGTCACAAGGAGTTTGACTCTTTGTTCGCGGAGAGTGTTTGAATAGAGTCTGAACAGAGCTCGCGGTGAGTCACAGGGTCGGGCCGCTTACATTAGTTTTGATTCACCTCATCACAGATGAACCAGACTAAAAATGCTGCCGGCTGCTTCGCCGTCGGTGAAAACAAGTCTGGCACATACGTGCGCTCCCGGTTTCTCTGCGCAACGGCGAACACACTAGCTCGGCTGTCTCGCTCTCGGCTTCTCTCTCAAACTCTCTTTTGCTCGCTGGCTCTCGTACATAGTTGACTCAAAGTTCCCTTCATCGCAACAAACACTTTGCTCCTTGTTATCCCTCTTGCACACACTATCCTCTACACATAAGATACACACTAACTCTTTTTTCCCTCCTCTGTTTTCGTCTAGACCCCTATGTTTCTTGATGGACGTGCAAACGCACATTTACTCTCATCTGCAAGAAATGCTGCTTTTATTCTTTCCAAATAGATACAGACACACACAAATTCTTATCCCTGTCCAATTTCACACTATATAAATGTAAAATACAACAAAAAGGTTTAATACAGAGATGACCATTTTACTGGTTTTAACTGGTTGCCAACGCACGTCTCTCCACACCTTTTCACTTATTTTGCCTCTTTGCTTCAATCATACGTGACATTCTGGTCCCATAGTGTCCCTCAAAACTCATTTTCTCATCTGCGTGCTAGCATTTGTAAGCATATTTATTCGTTGTGTTTGTCATGTGAATTTTCTCTGCCTCTGTCTGCGCGGCGTTATCTTGTTCACTCCGATGCTGTCAGGCATACAAAGTTTCTTTCTATATTCCTGTCTGGCTCGTGTTTGTGCTGTTTCTGCCGCTTGGGATCATTAAAGAAACAACAAAAACACCTCCTGTTGTTACACGTGTGAAGGAATACCTATCCATATCTCCTAGAAAACGTGTATTTTTAGGATATGGTTCGTGTTTAGTTGTATGAATACCTTTTCAACCTGCGCTTCTCTCTTTTCTTTCTACCCGCCGTCTTACAAAATGAGACCTTGCTTTGGCGTTATTTTGAATGTTTCCCTGTGAGTGTTTGCGTTCTGCTCGTCCCTTTCTGTCGCTTGGCGTTATGTCCCTGTCAATTTGTCACCCTTTCACTGCTGGCAAGATGGAAAATTATTTTCCCCCAGAGGGAGTGGGTGTGACCTCAACTATTTTAGGCTCAGGACGACAACAAGTCCAGCGTTTATCTGCATGTTAAGCGTGTGAGTGTGCCCGAGTGTTTCCATTCCTGTCGTTGTGTGCAATATATTTAACACGCTTAGGTACTTTCTGAAAAGCTTGTAGAGAGACAAAGCTGTGGGGTGAGCGTTTCTCCACAGAAGACTGATGGAGGCAAAAATCGTTGTGTGTGTGTGTGAAGATTTGCAAGTCGTTGCCGATTGCCTGCAGTCATGCTTCGCACACACACGGGCCATGCTCGCCCTAGTCATCACCAATCACAGTGACAGAGGGTGACGGACTGCCTGCTGACAACACACACAAACCCAGCAGTCCACCTTGAGGTGGATAGATAGAATTTTTGAGCGAGACCATGACCTTTGTGCCCTGCTCACCTACTCACATTGCAGGACTCACAGGTACTTCCTGTCAGGCGTAAACAAGTTGACCTATCGAGAGGAAGAGCAGCCGTCCGTACTGATTTGTTCTTGAAATTCTAGTTTGGATCCTTCATAGGTTTCATCTGTCCTCAGGGCATGAAACTAAAGGCACCTTGTAAAGCCGTAATTTTAGGCCTTCTTTATTAATGACTGTCAGTCTTTACACAAAAACAGTGTAGATGCTGGACTACTAAGATGCAGTATCCACAAACAAAATGCGTTTTTGTCAGACTTCCACGCGCCCAAAGTCAGCTGGGATAGGCTCCAGCCCCACCGTGGCCCTGATGAGGATAAGTGGTTACAGATGATGGATGGATTATACATTTAATATGTGATTTGAAGGTGTTGTTTGCCTAAATACATCAAATCGTGCAAATTTCACCACAGTCAGAGGTTGCAGAGACAGCATTCCTCCATTATGATTTGATTTTTGCTCCCACTTTATTTACGTGGTATAACAAACTCGGCTACCAGCGTTGGAGCGTTCTCCTCCTCAAACACAGGAAACATGTTGGCTTGTTTTGTTGTTCTTCCATGTTGCATATTTCTACATCATAATGAATTTATAGATCTCACAAAGTCAAAGATTCTGCTATTGACTCCATTTTGACAACCTGCCTGAAGGACAGAGCAGACATGAAACTAAAGAACGCGAAAACGAATCATTTTAAATGCCAACAGCATTATGTTCATCGCTCACTCCCCTCTCGTTAACATAGCTGTCTCCCTTTCTCTCCCCACGTTTGTCGCTTCTCTAATGTTTTTCCATTTGCATATAACCTCAGTCCTCTGGTTCCACCGCGCACCACTTCCATACTAATAGATGACAGGCTTTGAAATGTTCTGCCACATTCCCTCGTTTCCCCTCCCTTGTTTTTGGTTTCTTTAACGGAGGGGGGGGGGGGGGGTTCCATAGCAAGACCCTCTCGCTAAGACGAGGAGGGAGATTACAGAGAGGGAGGTCGAAGGGGACGCTCGTCTGCAGAGAGACAGATGATTAAAATGCTGGCTGTGTAAATGCCTCTTAACGGCTCAGGAATAAGGATGGAGGTGGGGTAGCCTTGTGTGCAAGTGTATGTGAGGGAATGCAAATGAGGTATGTGCGAGGCAGGTTTGAGTGTCGCTGATGTCAAGTGCAGTTTTAGACCGTGTAACCCACAAATACAAGGTTAGGTCTCCGTGTCTATTGTTTACCTGGAACATACACAGCACATCCCTGTCCTGTATTATTATTTAAATGAAGTACCTATACTAAGTAATACATCTGTAGTCATGCGGTACATAGAGCACATAATGTACCAAACTTCCCGCTTGTCTTACATTTGGTACTGTATTTTCAAAAAAGGTATAATTGTGTGCTAATTCTATTCTGCGCACATCAACATCGCCCACGCAAAAAAATGAAATCACAGTGACTGTGTTTTAATGCTGAGAGCTAAAAATCAAATCATCCTTCCATCCTCCGTGTTCCCGTGTCTGAATACCAGCGCACGCTCCGGGCAAAAGCATCCAGGAGTCCTCTGAGAGGCATAAACACACATCAACACACACGCGCGCACACATACAAGGCATGATTTAGAGCTGGGAACAGTTTTATTATTGTAGCATCCTGGACAAAGGGAACCCGTTATTACTGTTACGCAGCCGTCATCTATGAAAGTTAGTCGGCCTCATGTATCAAAGAGATATTAAACCTGTATGTCTTATTATTCGCTGCCCAACACGGGTGTTCAATCTGAAGTAGCACTTCTTTATTTTGTTGCTACCAAAGGGAGAGATGCTATAATAATAGTTTTGTCAAAGACAAAAAGTCAATGATTGGTGACAGCCATTATGTTTCAACCAAATGAACAAAACGATGATCTGAAAAAACGGGCAAAAACCTGGACATGGCTCTTTATTTGAACGTGACTGCGATGATGGAAGATGATATGTGCTAGTCTCGAGAATGCTGCACTGGGACGCAGTAGGAGGAGATGCTAAACAGCCAAACAAGAACGTCGACATTGGACAGTCCTGCAAAGACGTTCAGCATCCAGCGCCAATGTTTTTGATTGCTCCTGGTTGGGAAAGACGTTGGTTGTGGCAAATGTTGTTAAGTTTAGAGGAAGACTGTGGCAACGGTTAATAAAAAGGCACACGTAATTGCAGGTCTGCAACAAGACGCACGCAAACTGCGACCTGCTGTATGGAAGCACCGTTCGCTATATGCACTTTCCACCTCATTGCATAAAGGGAATACTACTTCCTGCACTGACAATGAACGTTGCAAACCATGAGGTGTGGAATCACCCAGTGTGGATGTATATACGCGATCATGCCGTATGTTGTTTAGTGAGCAGTTATTGTGAAGAAGCTGCACTTGTACACGGTTTCTTTGGCTTTAATTCCCAGAAGGGAGAGTTTGGTGGATACATCATGCGGTAGCCGGGAGGGAAGGGTTGATCCTCCCTGCATGCCTCTGTTGCACAAGCCTTGTGGTGAAATAAAATGAACCAGAGGGACACAGGACCTTTTGAAGTGGTGCTGAGCTGAATACAGCCTCTAACCACAGATCCACTAAACGACCCAGCCCTGGCTGCTCCACATGGCTCAATGACATTTCCATATGATGTTTGCTGCTAATAGGCAAATATATGTTCAAGCTGTTTGGAGCAGATATGTGTTTTGAATATAGGCTTGGATTTGCCCTGCGAGGTGGAACCCAAAATGAGAGGATGTGAATATTTCGGAATATTTTATTTTGGTGAGGGGTCGGTGTCAACATCATTCCAGTAAAAAGATTTTTTTAAATGTAACTCTCAGTTTACCTCCTCTCTTCTTGTTGGTTTGCATGCCATTGTCCTTCCTCTGTTACAGCAACTCGCTAACCAGTGTTTCTGCGTTTCAGGAGGAAGAGATGCCAGAAGTAGAGATAGACATAGATGACCTGCTGGAGGTCAACAGTGACGACGAGAGAGCCAGCAAACTGCAGGTATACCCCTGTGACTGTCTCTGTGTGTGTGCTGGCCTTCTTTCGTGCAGTTTGTGTTAAATCACCCCAAGCAATCCCAAAGTACTAACGTTAGCTTGGAATAGATGCACTCGACTGCAGGTGTGTTTTGAGTGTTTGTGACAGCGTCTGACAGAAACCCCAGTTCATGTTAAATTAAACTCAATTAAAGATGAATTAGATTCGTAAGGCCTGTTTGCCTCAGTTTGACGTAATTATGCCATATTTCTGAATGTAGGCAAACTGTCACCACCTCTTCTACTGTTTGTTGGATTTCACAAACACTCCTGTTGACACTCCTGTTAATTTGCTTTTTGCCTTTCTACCATTCAGTTTGGCCCTATAGCTGTATTGAAAACAGCTTGAAGTGCCATCCACCAACCACTGACGAAACAGACCTGCGGACGTCAAACTGAACATCCATTTTACATTTCAGTTTAAAACTCAGAGAGCTGCAGCGACTTGAAGACAATGATTGAGAATTGTCTAATCCCTCAATGGCTCACTCTGTTTTCACTTTTCTTTCACAGGAATCATTAACAGACTGCTATAAACCCACAGAGGTGAGTGTGTTTAGGGTGTCTGCAATCCAGCCAATAAAATGCTTAAAAATCAATGACCTAGCAGCGTGTGTGTAGATGATTGATGTTTGCATGCACAGTTTTGCAGTGTATAGAGAACTGTATGTTGAAGTGTCATGTCCCAGATGGGTGTGTACAGTATGTGGTTAATTAATGTCTGCTCATGTCACTCTGACCTAAATGCAAACAAGGGTTCAAAGGACCACAAGCTGCACACACACACGCACACAATGCTATTTTACACTGTTAACAATGTGTACCCACAAGCTTAGTTGGTCTAGTTTATAGTTAGGGTGTGTGTGTGTGTGTGTGAGTTAGGGTTAAGCTATTGTGGTGATTAAAGGTGGTACAGGCCAATCACATTACACTCTACATACGGTGATCTTGTCCAGTCTGGACCCCCCATCTGTCATCTGTGAGTGTGTGGCATTAGGTCAGCCTTCGACAGCCACTACAAGGTCACCACAAGTGTCTGACCAGGTTGACAGCCGCTGATACGTGTCACACCTACGCGCACACACACACAAACACATTGTAATCCCTTGAGAGCGATGTAGCACAGATGCCATTTTTGAACGCAATCCCACAAAAGGAGGCATCAGCTGGGGATAAACAGCGAAGGCGCGGAGAGAAAAGGCGAATGTGACGGACACTGTTAGAAAAAAGGCACACTGGCAAAATAACAGGAGATGGAAGTAAGAGGTGGAAGCTATTACAAAGAGATAGGAAATAAGGGATGAAGGATATAAGAAAAGACAGCTGGAGGGAGAAAGACAGGGGAGAGGAGGTGCGGTATGAGGGAGAATGAGGAGGGGGCGGCATTGGTAATTAGGTCATGGGTAATGTCAACTCTGGTTTAATGAGGGGGATTATATTCCAGCATATTCACCGTGGTCACACTATCGCAGATAGCTATATTGCCTCTTGGTTAAACCCAAGATGTGGCTTTGCTTTGTCCTCCTTCCTTACTGACTCAGTTTCATAATCCAGCATTTCATTGTCATGCCCCCATAAGTGGTTTGTTCTCTCTCCCTGTTTTATTTTTTTTCATGGCTTTATTTTCCAGTCAGCCTCGCTCAATATCCTCATTCTCTCCCGTACAATTACCCATGACACAGAAAAATGAATCTAATTCATTTGGTTGTCTATCACAGCGAAAAGCCAACACTCACTTTTTGAATCGCTGCGGTTGGTTAGCATAATGACTGGAAAACGAGGGGGGGACGGCTAGCCTGGCTTTGTATATTATATATTTTGCTTGTTTAAGCTGCACAAAACTCTGCATTCATTAGTAAGCTTTTAAAGGTGCTGGTAGGCAGATTCTGTTGCCTTCAGGCAGCGTTAGTCTGGTTGTTTCCCCCTGTTTTTAGTCTTAACACTAAGCTAACTAGCTCCTAGCTGTAGCTTCATATTTAGCCTAGAGACACAAGAGTGGTATCAATCCTCTTGACTAACTTATCTTGTCTGCAGCAGCTAAGACTATTTCCCAAAATATCAAACTATTCATCATCATCAACAACTCATATTCATGTGACATAGGACCCATCAACTGTCAATCACGTCACAGGGTCTTCGTTACTGGGGTTTTTAATAATGCGATTTGATTTTTGCATGTGAAATGTGTGTCCTTGTGTGTGTGTGTGGAACGGTCTGTCTAACACCCAGGTTTTCTCTCTTTGTTGCAGGACTTTGTCCGTGAGTTGCTGGGCAGGATAAGGGGAATGAGAAAACTCAGTGCACCAACCAAGAAGGGCCTATAATGGCTGTAACGTCAACCATCAATCAACCATAAACTACGTCATCTCAGCTCCATCTACTTAACCCCACTCCACATGGACTGTCATCACAAAGAATAACTTATCTAAACATAACAGCATCAGTAACTATCCTGCAACCTGCAAACCCGCACCATCGACTCCATGCATTTAGCACTAGTCATTTATTTCACCATCACATAGAATAACAAGGTGTATTATAATATTTGACTGTTGAAAGGTTACAAACAGAAACAGAGCCGACATGGTTCAATAGCATACAGCCAGAAGCCCTGGAACGTGCCAGAACTGCAACAGTGCTTTAACATTAACACCACCTAATCCACATTTCAGAGCCATGTCACGGGCTGATGCTGTGATCCCAACAGCCATACAGACTAAGACAGCAACAAATCTCAAAAAGGGAGTTGGTTAAAAAAAAAAGAAAAAAAATGTTTGTACTGCAGTAGGTGTGAAATTAGCTGTAGCACTATGTAAACACAGTGCTTCATGATTTTGTTATTTTTTACTGACGTGTTTTGCCGTTAGTTCTTCTTCTTTTTCTTTTCTTTTAAACATACT
The DNA here is from genome assembly GCA_023373845.1 of Nibea coibor. Lineage (NCBI taxonomy): Eukaryota > Metazoa > Chordata > Actinopteri > Sciaenidae > Nibea > Nibea coibor. Next base: position 10,359,465 of record CM041730.1, read on the forward strand.
GTATGTTGCCATTTATTGTTCATGTGATTGAAATGTGGTCTTCAACAGTTGTTTGTCCTATTTCAAAAAGGCGACCTTCTTATCTTTACTCTGTCCGTGCTTGTAAGGGAGCTCTGTAGATTTATTTTAAGCACAAGGTGTTAATACATCAATCCTGTCCTTTTGTGATATGTAAACTCTGGGAAGAGTGGGGGCATTTTAGCAAACAAGGCTAAAACAGCGTGAAGATTTTTTTTTTGTTGCTTTTTAAAACCACTGTTCTCACCACAGCAAGGCATGATGGGTGTTGCAGTTCTCCGTATGAGACTGCAAAACCTGTATGATTGGCGGCCTTTCACTTATCATGTTACGCAGTGTTGTTCATTGCTCTCCCTCATAAGAATACATATCAGTTGGTCGTTTCGGCTTAAGCACAAAGCCCAAACATTGTAGTTGTATCTCACCTTCTGGTTCACTTAACTCCGCTAACTGCTAACTTGCCTCTCTAATAGTGGTTGATGTTGCCTTCAAGGATATTCAGGATTAGTTCACCTTTTTCTCAGCGCTGAACCTTCACTAATAACAACCTAAAGGCAAATACGGTTCAGTCAGAACCTGAGGACAACTTGAAACTTTGACGCATAAACCTGTCAGGTCGTGTAAGGGAAGGTGTGCCAAAACTGGGAGTATTACATCCTAAATGTTGTACGTCACGGAGGCATTAGTATGACATTAGTCATTTTCCACAGAAATTGTTTGTTAGGTTTGTGAAGCATCTTTTGGGCGGGTGGAGAATTTCAAGATGTTTAAAACTTTTCAGGTTGCAGAAAATAAGTTGTAATTGCGTAGGCCCGGGGTTTAAAGGTGGATTTAGTTATTTATTGTTGTTAATGACCTTTTTGTGCACCAACACACTCAAAAACCTGTAAGCTCTGGTACAATCATGACTCGTGTTACGGGGTTGGGCCCAGTTTCACTTCCGAGCAGTCAATCGCAAAACCAACCGGAATGGAGCAGACCTAAACCTGCCATGTGATATATTTACCCTCAGCTGCCAAAGACAAAAGCAGGGCAATGTTTGATTTTAACATAACACTTGCAAAGCACCCGTCTTGCATGCTAACAACAGAGAGAGAGGAAAAAAAACACAGATAAAGAGAATAGATATTATGAATTATAACCAAGCAAAAAAATACTTTTTTGACTTAGCTGCCATGTCTGACTTTGTAGAACTTTTTTGTGTTTGAAACAACGTGACTGTCACGTTGGAGAGAATCCAGGAAAATTTTAACAATGGTGCTGTTTTTGATGTTCTTCCCAGGTTTTGGTTGTACAAGATGCATTTTCACTGGCGATTGACGCCGGTGAAATGGGTCTGCAAGAAATGTGTCTGTCTTTATTGATGGGGTGCATACAGTCTAAAGTGGCGTCCTCTTCACATTTCCTTTACTCGGCCTGAACTGGGCTGGGTGGGTGTCACCGCACTCAGCTAGCAGCGGTCGATTTATTTGAAAAAGATCATGTGTTTTCCGGATCAGTGAATTGGAAGGAAAAGTTGAAGAGGAAGCCATTATAGGAAACTGAGATGCATCCAGGACTCATGCCGAGGTACTCCATAGGATTTTCTCTGTCAAGAAACAGTTCAGGGGCAATAGGCTGATATTTTATAATTTATGGGATTTCATGTGGAGAGTATTTTGAAAGTGTCCATACTAGAAAGCTTTACGTTTGCATGTATTTTTAAAGTCGCATGTCGAGGGGAACATTTTGTTGGCCCAAAGGTTTTTATTTCACAAAATAAAACACTTTCCTTTTTATACCTTTATTATTATGATTATAATTATTATTATTAAGACTAAAATGTTCAGTTTTTCAGCTGCAGTTTTGTTTTACTGTACATCCACAATAAGCGTTCTTGTTTTTAAAATGTAATGTGGTGTGTGGTTTGTTTTTGCTGATAATAAAAATGCAGAACGACTCTGTACTGTTTAAACAGATGCCTGTGTGTATTTTCAACACTTCATATGGATTAATGATGCAATAGTTGGCATTTTGAGTGGTGTATTTATCTGCTGTTTTTGCTGACAGCTCGATGAGAATAGCACTACCACTCTCATGTCTGTCCGGTAAAAATGTTTAGAGCTAACCGAGCGCTTAGCTTACCTTAGCTTAGCTTAGCCTAGCCCGAACACTGGAAATAGGAGAAACAGCTAGCCTGTCTCTGTCCAGAGGTAACAAAACCTTTCTACTAGCAACCCTAAGGCTAACCAGTTAACACGTTGTATCCTGTTTGTTTAATTTGTACAAAAGTGCAAAAATAGCAAGTTCCCAGTTTATGCTAAGCTAAGCTATTAACTTGCTGGCTGTAGCATATTTGGAAGTCACATACAAGATGGGTATTGATATTTTCATCTAATTTTCGATGAGAAAGCAAAAATGCTCTTTCAAGTCGTCATAGAAACATTTGTGCAGCATTTTTTTTTTTAGATACGTTGAGATGTGTGTGTGTGTGTGTGTGTGTGGTTCTTGGTGTGTGTGTGTGTGCTTTTCCCTGCCTGTATTTCTGCACAAAGGACATATTAGAGCATCCTGGCTGCCAATGTGTTCCTTCTCAGTGCCCCACAATGTGGCAGCAGTTCAGTAGGACAGTCCTGTGTGCTGTCTGATTCTGTAAAGAGCTCATCAGGGTATGACATTATTGCTCACTGTCTGCATGAGTAGCCAATCTCTGCAGCACGTCTAGCCCCATATGGACTGGCCTACTGTCCTACTGTACATTGTTGCTAGGTAGAAAGACAGAAAGGTTCACTGATTTCTGAGAGAGAAAGATTATTTAAAAAGCCTTTGAGGGGGCAGTATAAAGGAATAACCACAATGAAACTCAAGGTTGCGTAATCATTGATCTGTGAGGGAACAAGTCAGCCTCGCTGCAAAGCTTATATATCTCTAAAAGGAATTCATGCGGAAGAATATAGGCCAGATTACAGAGGATACAGACAGAGAGGGAGAGACACACACGCACAGAACATGATAATGAATGTCTTTTGAGTCACTGACACAAATTCCCAAACAGTCTTGTAGATCTCACTGCAGGAGACATAATTGCACACGCACAGACTGCTGCTGCTGCTGCTGCTTCTGTCAGGAGGAACAGAGAACCAGAGCGGTGCCAGTGCGACTGTGCAGTGCAACAAGGCTGCGTGTGCCTTTAAATTCCATGACCCACTTTTCACAGCTGGGGCTGGCTGGCTGGCTGGCAGGGAGCGCTCGCGCACGCTGACTTGAATAATTGGGACTGCAAGGTGAATGTGAGGAGAATGGTTAAAGACGGGAGCTTCCCCCCTCCAGCCAGCCAGCAGTGTAGCCGGCGTGCCCGGTTCAGTCAGCTGGCTGCACACCAGCAGATCTCACACCAGCGTTGTCCTCGAGTCGCTCTCAGTCATGGTCTTTTGACACCTTAAAACAGATGTGAGAGGAGACAGTTGTTTGACAGAAGAATAGAGAATTTTATGGATGTATGAAATGATGGGAGACTGCCAAAAGCGAAGCGAGTGCCATTTTTATGAGCTCTTACCAATTTATACTGTTGAGGCCTCTGTAAATTTAGAAAGAAACACAATACATCATATGTTCTAGCGTGAAATATCCCAGCCCAGAAAGACCCTACTGTAAATTTAATGTCTTCCCATCCCCCTCTTCATGTTGCCACTCTCTCTTGATCCTATATGTTTCTCTCCGCCCCCCTTCCTCTCTTCTCCTACTTCACTATGTTACTTCTTCCCCCTCTCCCTTGTGGATGGTGCGATCCATCATGCCAATACTTCAGAGAGACAGAAACAGAGAGAGGGATAGAGAGCAGAGGAACAGATTGAGAATAGAAAAAGACAGACAGATACTGTATATGACCGGGGTGGTAAAGAGGGACAGATGAGAGATAGGATGACACCAGCAGCAGCTCCCCCAGCGGTTCCCTTCAGCTCGGGGATAGATCCCATCTCGTCTCCATTGCTGTGGAACCCAACTGCAGCCTCAGACAAATGATGGGCCGACGTGTCACGCTGCTCTAGCCTGCTCATTCATTCACATGACAGGCAATTCAGCTATACAGCCTCACTTATTACCCAGATAGAGAGAAAGCGAAAAGGGGGTGATGTTTTCTCGTGTCACCTCCAGTTACCCTGCTGCATTGTGGGTAAGGAGGACATGGCCTCTGCCTTCCATCTGCCTTCTTAACCTGCAAGCGATCTAGTATGACAGAAGCATAAATAAAGCGTGTTGTAAAAAAGGGACAGAAGTTATTAGTAAGTAATTTCCAGCAAGGTCACGTATCTGGACGCTTACTGAATTTTTCATTCTACTTCAACTTTAAGTGCAACCAAATCCCGAGGAACAACCTCCTTTCTTGACTTTATAAATACTATATAACACATGCACATGTTCCACTTCCACACCATGCATATGTGTGTGGCAAAACCCGCATCTCATGGGAAATCTCTTTAATTTCACTACGCTGAGCTCATTCAATTTTCCATCACTCCAGACAAAAATGTTACAACTATTGCTCCTCAAGCATGAAAAGATGTAGGCGTGCACAACATCACGCAGACTTTGTTGCCAACATTGACCATTTCTACTATTGCTACTACCGCTACAGCTCGAGGCGAACACACATAATAGATGTGGCAGAATATGTGGGAACTATTTTAGTGCAGCGGTTTTTCTTTTACACTTCTATTTACCTCTAGTCAGCGATGGTTGTAGTAGCGATGGGTTGGACAAAAGAAGAGGATGTTTTTCATTGACAATCCTGCTCAAAGTACACAAGTACTTGCCACCTCCATGGCTGTGAAGTGAAAGCTATGCGGAAATGCCAAAAAATGCAGTTCCTGAAGTGTCCACTTGAGGATGGCTACAGAAAGAGTCAGTCTCCATAAGAGCCCATGTTAAAATGTCCAACTTCACAGCAGAAATACACATGTTTACGGCCCGGTACAAAAAAAACAGGTCTCTGTTGCAAATTTCCCTGTTCATGACAATTGCACTGGGTGAATTTTTATATAACTCACCTGTTCAAATTATGAGTAAATGTACTTTTACATTTACTATTACATTCCACCACTGGTACAGTGTTGTACTAATTAATGAATCAGACATTATGAGTCGCAATCAAACAACAAACAGCCCTTGCCGTGCATTATAGTTTGTACATTAATAATAATGTTACATACAATTTTAATCAGTCAAATACTATTATAGATATCATTAATGTATATTCTGTCAAATCAGTGGAACAGACAGGTGGTAGACAGTATTCAGAGCTGAGGTGTTGTGTATTTGTTCAGTGTTGCCTTGGGCTAACCCAACACAATAAATGCCTGGATGTCTGACAGTAAACACTTCTGTTGTAAACACTGTGTAGACAATACCACTGTGACCACCGGGAGGGATTAATTGCAAGGATTTAGAATTAATAGCACTATTTACTTGGGTCACATAGCCATATGTCTACTGTCCTGTTGGTGTATGAACTACTTGTTTTTGAGGTTTGTTTTTCTTTGTTGCTATTGGTCCTTTCGGCGCGTACCCAGAGGGATGAGATTGGTCAGCTGAGAAGGATCTCATACCTAGATACAGCAAGCAGTGTGCAGGCGAGTCTACTTAGAAAACACGAGGGGAGTCCTGTAGGGAGGGGGGGGGGGGTCTGTCTATCTGCAGGGGGGTGAGTTCAGATCATTCTCCATTATACCATCTGTTTCGAGTGAATTATGTAGAGACAGAGATAATTAAAGAGGTTATAATCATTATGCGACCAAAACAACATAGACATGCTTAGCTTACCCTTATAAATGTGTAACAGGAGAGAAACAGGTTAAGACTTGCTCTTATTTGAGCCATACATGAAGATCATCTAATAATCTCATCTCAAAAAGAAATAATAGGCTGACCTATATTTCCTCATAATAACAGCAATGACCAATAAAAAAAACACAGGATGGTCCCCCTGGGTAGGTTAAAGCGGCATAAACACTAGCATTAGCTGATTCCCTTTGTTTTGACAACAGGATGAGAAAAATGAACACAAGAAACCAGAGGTCTGGAGCGATGTGTTGCTATGGAGAGATAGCCCACTGTGTCTGCTGCTTAAAAGGTAATGTGAGGATAAAGAGACAGAGCGACAGAGACAAACAGGCAGAGAGAGTCTTAAAGGGAATGTGATAAGAGAAAGGAACAGAAATAAAGTCCAGGTTACAGTGAATACCGCACAGTGTGGCGCAATCAGGCAGTAAAGATTGCTGGCTGATCATCTGCTTATGTCTGTATTATGAAAAGGGTTGTGTTACACTGCATGGGTGGCAGCAGTTAAACCTGTGTAGTAATGCGCTTCATTAGAGTATGTGTGAGCTCACGATCATGAGAGCATGAATGAAAAATCAAGCACGATTATTGGAGATGTGTGAATATCAATCGCTGGTGATATCATGGCTATACTGACATCTGCTTGCTTGATGAGATGAGCGGTTTGTAGGTGGCAATGTGTTACTACCGTCAACACGGCAGCATGTCTCTGCAAGCTGGCTCGAGATAAATTTTTTGCAGCCTATGCACTGTTTAGCTCATTATCTCTCCATTTTCTACGCTTGTTCAGCAGCGCATAATTATGTGCTGTGCTGTTGAAATGATGCAATAACTGGTGCATTACATCTCATGATTAAATAACCTGGTACAGAATGTAAATAGAAAGCTCATGACACACAAAAAATCAAATCTTTCAGATGTGACTTTCCACTTTTCCACTGGTGCTAATAACAATTTAAAACATTTTTCTTTTAAAGATATTTTTTTTGGCCACGAACGACACAGGCCGGACTCAAACCTGGGCCGCCGCGGCAAGGACTGAGCCTCTGCACATGAGGAGGATGCCCCACCAACCGAGCCAAACGACACCTCGCTAATAACAATATTGGTTTAATTCATTTAAATAAGAGTTAACAGACAGTGTGTAGGACTTAGAGGCATCTAGCAGTGTAGTTAGAGATTGCAACCCCCTTCAGTTACTATGGTGCTCCATCTAGAGCCAGCGTTTCATTTGTCCGTTCTGGGCTACTGTAGAAATACAGCAGTGAAACGTGGGACTGTGGAAGATGACCCGTGGCATCTGTAGCTATAAAGGCTCATATTACGCTAACAAAAACATAATAAATCTTACTTTCAGGTGATTAGGCTCTAATGAAAACCTAGCTAGGAATATTTTATTCCATCTCTATCATATTCTGGAAATTGAGCCCCTTAATTCACCCTGACCTGTAAAGAATGTCACCCTTATTACAGGCTTTATAGGCCCTAAAAGCAGAATTTCTCGTTCAGCTTACCATGAGCGACATTGTCTGAGCGCTATTTTTTCCTATCAAAGCTAGAAAAATTTTCACATCAGAGATTTTCAGACTTGTATTTTTGTCTGTGCTTGGCCTGTTGGTTTAAAACGGGCAGGGAGGGCTTGGGGTGAAACAAGGTAATGTGACATACTTCTTTGCACCAATCAGGATTTAGGATTTTTTTTTTTCATTCAAAATCTGATGACAGTTGTGTGGAGCTGCTTGCTCGTGTTGCCAGAAGCCGCCAATGATATCCATTCAAATTACAACTACATCGCCCTAATGAAGCAGGCCTCTGGAGCTTTTGAGCATTTCTTGGACAAAACCATTAAATAAATCCAAAAGATGTTTGAAAATGTTATGGCTCATAGGGCTAAGTATAGCCAAGAAGACTTAGTGTAAGGTTTGAAAGCAAGTTTTAAGGGTTTTTAATACCACATCCTTTGAGATATAAAAAGATGTGGTTTTATCCCCGGATTGTTGATCCTGCTTGTTAAAGCAGCCTACTTAATCTAGAAACTTATCTGACCTATACCGCTCTGTCTGCTGGCTCATGCTCTGGTGGCTGTGCAAGCGCCCGCGTGTACACGCAAGCACACAAATTAATCCGAATAAATCAGTGTGTAGCGAAGAGGCCGCTCTGTCCTTAAAATCAGTTCCTCGATCTGCTTATTCCACAGCAGCCCACCACTAGCCTCGGTTGATCTTCCACGCGGAGCTTTGAGCGTTAATAAACAGAGGATAAGCATCCCAAATGTCTGACAGTCTTGTACACATTTAGATTAAAGCTTCCTGGTTCTTCGCTCTCTTCAGTTCAGCACGTAAATACTCCATGCTGTGCAGAGGCTCGTGGTGTATACTCTTTCTCAAGATCTGTCTCCCTCGGGATCCAATTACAGACAGTTCGTGGAGGTTTACATCAGACACATGTGAACACAGCCTAACGCACAGGACCCTGAACGCCACCCCAGGCTTTAACAATGACCTACTGACTTAACTCCATCCCTCATGACCAACCTTCAAATGAAGCGAGCACAAACACAAAAAACAGACACTAAGCACGACAGAGGACAAGCAGGGGGCGGGTTTGCCTGGAGGGGTTTTGTCTGAAAAATAAGTAGAGGGATGAAGGGATTGGAGAAAACTCATGCAAGAGCGTTCAACAAACAAAGTTCCCTGTTTGCTATCGGCATCTCCGACCCTGTCAGACACCACAGAGACGCCCAGAAGTGTGTATTTGTCTGTCTGTCTGTCAGTGTGTGAATCTTGGAGTTTATACCTACAGGCCAGCATCTCCTCCCTCCACCTCCTCCATCAGAGGAATTGCCAAACAGCTGGTTGCCATGGTTGCCGTTTTCTGCGCACCAATCAGTAACCATTTTACTAGGGGTCCAGAGGGGGGGTAAGCCTGCACAGTCTGGCAAATAGCAGTGATATGAGCGGAGATTAGCATACATTCAGCCAGGAACAGGAAATCCTTCCTCAAATATCACTGGGTTAGTTGAAATAACAGTGGTCTGTTTTATTTTTGTCTCACGTCTCATTTTGTCTTTGTTAAAGGGTAACTGTGAGGGGAGAGACGCCCTTCAAATAATGTAGTGCACTGTGTGATTGTCAGCAAACACCAGACTGTGGTGTAATTTGATTCATTTGCTATAATATGACATAATGGACACATTAAATATATTACACTCAATTCATAACTATGAAACAAATTGGAATTTACAAAAAGGTCATTCATTTTTAATTAATCCACAATTAAACTTCTTACTGATGTATCAATAAAACCTAATGAGAAAGATATTGAACCCCCCATTAACAGTTGACTAGTCAAAAATGATAAATCTAATCAGAGGGCTCCCTCTGCTGGTCCCATGAGTAATGCACTCTATTTGAATGGTTTCAAATGGTTCAAAGATTTGGGTTATTTCTATGAATTTGAATCATGTAAATTTGTTTTTTTTTTTTTAATTGAAACTGAAACATCAAGTGTTCCCTTTTGGATGTCAGCTGAGCAGATGATGTTTGCACACATGACAATAGTTCATATCTGTCAGGATAAAGCTGTAACAGAGCATAACTTTATTTTTAGTACACACAGGTGTCTTCACTTACATTACCTGTTTAGACTGTGCTTGACTGACTCCCTCGCTTTCATGTTCCCTGTTGCGCCTGGTAGGATGGGACGATTCGCAGCGCTACTATGGGACTCTTAATAGAATATGTTTTGACAGGTCACAGTAGTCAAAGCACAGGTGTAAATAATAAAATGAATGGAGGCTGAATTCCATTTAGCAGCTCCAGTTTCAGTGTCCACACTCGTTCTGTCACACTGTCATGGTTTACTGGGACACTTGAATACAAGAGAGCCATTGTCAATGATTTTAGTATCACCTGAGCTATTTATACGATGACAAGTCAAAATGTCTGTTGGAAACACCTGTGTGGGTGTGCAGAACTTTAAATTAAACCAATGTTCATGGGAAATCTTGAGATTAATCCCTTCCATTTCAATCTCTTGAACATTTTTCTGACATCCAAGGTTTTCTTTGCTTGTACCATATGGATCAAGGAAAGGAAAGATAAAACGCATGACTGCTTCTCTGTGTTAATGTGTGACTTTGTACTTAAGATTTTGAACGCAGCACTTTTACTTGTACTTCTAGTATTATTACACTGTGGGATCACTTTGACTTAAATAAAAGATCTCAATAATTCTTCCACTGACTGGCCATATATTTGAAGTACGAGTGTAAATTTGATTTATGGTAACGGAGTTGTGATTCTTCTCGCTTGCATATTGCCTAAATAAATATGTACATAAACGGGACGTGACAGTCACCTTACTGACAGACTCTCATTACCAGCAGATGTCAGCAACATACTCAGGCTCAGAGTCCTTGTATCTTCACTTCACATCTTTTCTTATCTCAAGTTTCTCGGGCAGTCTTATTTCAAACAGTATAAATATCATTATCCAGGAGACAGATTTATCAAATTATTAAAATAGGCGGGCAAGCACAAGCCAACTACAGATTAATTAAGTAAGGGTTATGGGGTGATATGGTGCGTTCAAGGGTCCAAAATGAAGCAAATGTGTCAAAGACTGAGACTAACAACGTGAGAAAAGTTCATTCTGCCCCTGGTGTGTGATTATAGCACACTACTATCAGATTATTGTACTTCTCAGATTAAGTGCTTGCCCGTGTCGTCCCCCACCTGTCCGTGGGAGGGTGCCGGGCCGGCCTCAGGATCCCGCCTGCAGGTCCCTCCGGTTCCTGCCGTTGATCCCTTTCAGCTGACGTCAGGAGAAATGGCGGACCAGGATGGCAGCGACGCATCTCCTCCCGAGTCCCAAGGTGAGTTCATACCTACGGAGAAGTTCACTGTAACAAACTTTTTTTTTTTTCTTTTTAAACACGGACGAAGCGTTGTTGTAATCTGTCGGGGTCACGTCAGCGGCGTTTGACTGCGTTTGAACGCAGAAACTGGATAACTGAACAAACACACGGGAGCCGGGTCGGTCACGGGAGCGGGATTAACCGTAAACCGACTCACCAAACCGGTTACTTTACCTTTATTAAACACGGCCTGCTCTCTAAAGTACACTTTTTATTTCTGAGTTTTTACCTTTGTCGTCGCCGTTGAGAGACATTTCGAGCTCGTCCCGCGCTGGCAGACACCTGTTGCTGACATTTTTGCTGTCGGCTCGTCGAAGTGCTCCTTCAGTTTGACGTGACAGGTGAATCGTTAAAGTGGACGGAGGCTCGCTCTTGCTCGCTTTATAACGTGTCTTCAGGCTACGACTTTATCTGCTTTTTTCCCCCCAAGCGTCTGTAAACATTATTTTATTCTACCACAGCCCGTACCGGCTTATAAACACCCCCAAACCTTTCTACAGCAGCGGATAACCGGACACCTGTGACCCAAACTGTTAATTTATGCCGTCATGTTAACGTTGGGAATTAAAATGGCCACTCGCAGCTTTATGTTTCCCGCAGCTAAGTTTATTCTTTTAAAGCAGTTTTTTTTTTTATGTTTGGCTGTTTTATCTGGTGGTGTGTAACTTTAATCTTGTGTTATATAAGCAAAATAAATGGTGTTTGGCAGCGTGTGAGCAGAGCTGTCAGTCTAATCATTTCCAGTTCAGGGCAACGCATCAAAGGAATTACCACTTGTCGCCAGCGGTGTCGCCAAAATCAAATTAACAAGAATAATGTGGACAATGAGGGGGGGTCTCTGCTTCACAGTGCTCTGTTCTTTGAGAAATTAAGACTTATTTTCATGTTTCACTTCCGGGCACAGCTCAAAAATAATGGCAACAGGTGTTTTCCATTCGACGGAGGCGAAAGTACCTGCTCTGACACCAGTGACTATGATGGAAGAGCAGCGTTTTAATTTTCATAATCACCTTTCAAAGCTAAATGTTGAATTATGTGTCACGGCTGTGGTAGACAACCAGATGTGCCAGCGTTCGTTGCTCTGTTGGTGCTGCTGTAGAATTTTCACAAGTTGGAGATTTGAACTACAGACTGCGAAATGCTTGTTTAGCATTGGTTGTAGTGAAAATCAGTGACCGAGTCCGAACAGTCAGAGTTTAAAGTCTGGAATTCATGAGTTGAGCTTTGAAATAAGGTGTGATTATTAGTCTGTAGCTAGTCTCTTTCTCTAGGTTGTGTTTGTTCTGTAGTATAACGTGTTTGGTTAGTCTCATCAGGAGTTGAGCCCTACTAAGGCAGACTGGTTTAAAGTTTGGGATGAAAGAGTTAAGGATGAAGAAAAGAAGTGAGCAGAACCGTTTGTGGCGCTGACAATGTGCCGTGAAGATCCTTTGTTACGTGCAGTATTTCAGTGCTTCGCATGCATACGGGAGCCCCGGATCAGGTGTTCAATGATGTATTAATCCGCACAAGTTGTTGCAGCAACTGCAGAAAAGCAAAGTACTGCACTGCACAGACATCGTGAGGGCATGACACCGGGTTTACAGAGTGGGTCGCACCGATCTTTTAACGGTTATTCGACTGTGTGAGGTCCACAACACCTCCTTACAATTAAGAATTATTATTATTATTATTATTTTCACATTTAATCATCTGAAAACATCTTAGCATCCTAGCATTGACTTAGCAGTTTTGCTTTTAGTCACTATTTTGCTCTTCTCTCTTGCCTCGCCATTATCTCATGTCTGCTTATATCGGTCTAATGTGACCCTGCTGCAAACTCTGGATCCATTTTCTACACCGTGCTGCTTTCAAGCTTTTGCAGTTCTCTTACTACCTTAGTATTCATAAACAACTTTTCCCCATGCATTATTTATCTTCTATTCATGCTGCTGTGAGCTTTAAGATATACAATCCACTGCACCACTGCACCTTTAACCGCAGCGGTGAAGCTGACTCTGATGCCGTCCTGTGGGGATTATTGCAAATCTTGCTGGTTGCAGTACATTTTTCTTATATCCTTTCTCACACTGTGGCTAAACCAGTTGTAATATCTCCATCTATATCAGCTGACCGGCTGATTTCTCACTTGCCGCTACTGCTCGCTCGCTCATGTTACCAGCCGAGGTACACTTTTCCCTTCAGGCATAGTCTTTTCCTTTTATTTATTTTTTACCATTCCATTGTCTGCCTGACAGAAAAGCTTTTACACGTCGTCTTGTTTTGTCCTGCCTGTGCGTTTGGCCTACGGCCGTCTTTCTTTTCTTCAGCCGAGTTACCCGAGGTCTTGAGATTTGCTCTGAACCCTTGAGCCTCTCTGCTCTCATTGTTACACCTGTACTGAAAATAGCCACAGTCCACACATGCCCCTGTTGGCAAGGAGAGCCTTTCCTGCAGCTCCTCCTCACCTGCAGCACCACCGTGATGATAATATTCCTTAATCTGGATTGTCTCATCCACATCAGGGTTGTAGTTTTTTAGTGTTTTACACTGTCAAACCTCTCCCAATGGGAGAAACACAGATAAATTATCCATAGTTATGGTCTGAGCCACAAATAAAACTTACTGAACTATATTCATGACTAAATCCACAGCCTCAGTGCATTCGCATACGTGCACAGCAATTAAAATGGCTCTTTATCTTTTATAATTAAGAAGGGTAAATGTTTATATAACAATCAAAATATTTCATCAGTTCCTGTGTCTGTGCTGTCCTTATTCTCATAGGTGTGAGAAGGGTGTGTAACCTAGCCTATCCGGTTTAAGTCTGAGTGTTGGGTTACAGCATTACTCTATCCTGCAGGGACAAAGATCAGATAGCTCTTTCATGATCCGGCCTATGTGTTTGTTCAGCATGTGCTCCCTGAAGAGATAAAGCAGCAAGTCTTACAATCGGCATATGCCACAGGGTTCCACTTGATCTTTGCACTGCTACTGGACAGTCCTCCAATAATGTGGCCTGTAATAACTGTAACAATATTATTAACCCTCTCTTTTGTAGCCCTATCCCTATTGTATGTCACTTTATATGCTCACTCTTTCATAGGCAGTGTCGGATGGAAGTGAAGCACACTCAGATACTTCAGTGTCCTTTCTGTAAAGAGCCAGCAGGACATGAATGGAAAGATTACCATATTTACCGTCCAGTCGTGGCATGTCAAACAGCTCATGGCTCTTTAAGTGGAGAGTGGGGCGGAGACATATACCATGTGCTCTGTGAACACACCCCTTCCACACAGGCGGCTCCACGACTGCATTGTTTGGTCTGCTGTGTGCATAGATGTGCATCCCTAGCTCTGTGTGTGTGTGTGTGTGTGTGTACATTACAGTAAAGTGTGTGCCCATCCTCTGCTAACTCGCTTCCACTGCGTCACTGGTCCACGTGCTGCTGTTGTCAGGGAAACCGTTTACCGGTACCGGCTCACCTTCCAACACTGGATTCGCACTGAATATTTTAACGGCCCCCGCTGCCCTCTGTTACCCGTGTGCCTGTGGGTCAGTGCATGCATGTGTGTGTCTGCGTGTGTTTGTGTTTGCACTGCACAGCACAGCAAGTGCCTGCGTGATGTGATTCTTCTGACAAGTTTGCATTTGCAGAACAGGCCTAGCAAAAGGGAGGCGAGGAGGGGAAAGGGGGTCTGCAGTAACAGTAGTGACAGCAGCAGCAGCAGCAGCATCTCTTGAGGAGCGAGGGAGTCCAGAGAAGTACAGTCTCTCCAGCTCTCAGCCGAGCCAGTGCCGTGGATTAAGTCTTCTTTTCTAAGCCAGACTACAAGAGCTCATCCTCAGACTCTGTCGCACTCTGTCTCTTTCACGCTCTCTCTATGCCTGGCACTGCCATCGCAGGCAGCGTGGACATGGCACAGTGAGCAGCTCTGTTTGTCCGTCTTTCACATTGTCCCTCATCGTCCCTCTGCACTTTACTCTTTGCCGTTCTTTAACTCCATCCCTCGTCTCTCATTCCCCACATTTCACAGTGCGATCTCTTCCATCTCTCCTGTTCTTCTTGTTCTGTCCTCCTCTCCTCTCTCTTTTCTTTCTGCTGTCTCAGACACAGAGGAGCAATGTGCATCCAGAGGAGTTAGCTTTTAGCATTAGCTCTTAGCTGTCTGCGTCTTCTACTGAGAAGAAAGCTTTTAGGGGTGACCCCGTCCACCTCAGCATCCTTTGCCGTCCACCACTGACTTGCTTCCCCTCCCCTCTACACCTTCCACTGCAGGGTGGGATGGGCAGGGGCTGGGTGAGTTAGCCACGGGCTTGAGGGTTAGCAACAGGGCAGGCAATGCCAGAGAGTAAAGGACGAGAACAAGGAGGAGGTGGAGGTGGGTGCTCGCGGGGCAAGAGGAAGCTGAGGAAGGGAGGCAGCCGTACAGCCATCCCGGTGCTCTTCACCATCACTGAGGAAGAGGAGGGGCAGAGACGGAGAGATGCTTGCAGGAAGAAGAAAAGAGGTATGGAGGTAAAGGATGGAGGGAAAGAGACGGGTGTAAAGCGAAGAGCACAATGAATTTGCACTGGTACTTGTGTGTTGTTGGAGTCTCATTTGAACTATTAAATTGTGCGAGAGGGAGGGAGGGCATTAATATCTGGGGCAGAGAGGCAGCTGGGACAGAGAGATGTTTAACCAGTCTCCGGAGAGTCACAGGGCAAGACGACGTGGAAGACAAGACGTGTATTTGTTAGTGGGATGTTAATGTTGGAAGTAAATGGGTTGCGTATCAGCGTGTGAATGTTTGATTGTGTGTGCGCTTGCTCTTGTGGAGGAAAACTCATCAAACCCATCAAACCCAGCCATCTGTGGATGGGTGGCTGACAAGTCTGATGACTGAGTGTGTGTATAAACCAGCTGACAAGGCAAGATTGGGTCAACACAAGGGCAGCAGATGAGAGTGAAGGTGCAGTCCACTTCACACGTGTATGTGGTCGTAATGCATCAGTAAGCAGAGCAGTCAGTCAACGGGACAGCATGTGTCTGCAGTCACAGCAGGTTTAAGGGTGCAAACTCATAGCTGAACTTCTGTTGTTGTTTTGGGTTTATTCCAGAACCTCAGACAGTCTGGAAACATTTGTAATTGTAAAAAGGTTTTAATGAGAGAGCTGTTCTGTTATTCTTCTTCTTCTACACTTAGCTTAGAAGAATTAGTAGCATTGTTTTGTGGGTATTGTAGTATTACAGAGTGAATCTGACTGAATCCATTCTTTCATTTGTTTTACTGTTGGTTCAGTGCTACTATAAGGTTTAATGTTTACTTTGAGGAAGGTTTATTCTTTGACTTGGGGAGATGAGAAGTCAATCAGATGTTAACATGACTTTAAGATTAAGTATGATATTCTCCTAGACACATGGCTACAGTCATACTGTTTTAGCTAACCTGACTCCATAGCGCTAAATTATTTGTGTCTACACCAGCTATATAACATAAAAAGACAAAGACAGCCCAAGAACTGATGATGGAACTAAATAATTGCATTTCCTTGAAGCGTAAGGGATGATTCTCATGCTAAAGGCTGTTTCCTCATGGGCTTATTGCACATGAACAGCTCACTCAAATCATAAATAATAGAACAGAAAGAACCGGGAGAAGCTGGTAAATGAAGAGATGATTGTGAGCTCCTGCGGCGAGCCTGATCTCAAAGTGTCAGGTAGCAGTTGTTAGACATTTTGTCTGTGTTTTAAAATGCTGTGATACTGTCTTTTATTTCAAACATTTTTTTACGCCATCAGAGGAGGAAGAGCACGGCCTCTAGTGTTTGGGTGCATTAATTATGTTAACAGTAGTTATAATAAGATGAGGTGGAGATGAGATTGATTTCGATTGACACTGATCGAGCACAAGTGCTTCTTAGGGATCGTTAATCTCTGAATTTGTCATCTCACATTAATTTGAATGCAAACTCCAAATTAATATCAATGACAATTTTCTCATCATCTTGACGAAAAGGTGGCAACATTTCAATGTTGGTTGACAACAGTTTCTATTATTCATAGCCCTGTTGTCAAAAGACATTCTGTGATAGGATGATTCAAGACAAACCTCCTATCATCAGCTGAAACTTGTACCTGTCATGTGTGGCAAATGCAGTAGCCCCCGTCCTCTCAGGCACCTGTTATCCAGGCCTGGCTGCCTGTCCCGGGTCTAGAAACCAGGACTCCCACCTCCTACCCCCTTTCTGCTGGCTGGAGCTTAGCGTTTAGCTTAGCATTAGCAGTGGCTAATCCTCTCAGGCTGTAGGGGAGGCAGGAGCCTCACAGCGTGCTTGCCTGCTACCCACTGGCCCGGACAGCACAGCATTAATCGCTAACTCTGACCATTTAATCTGACGGCCAGTGAATGCAGATAGATTGGGGGTGGGGAGTGTGTTCGCGCACACACCTACACACACACACACACACACACAGGACACTACTGGAGGGAGGGGGCAGATTAAACAGCCACACTCTCCCTACGGCTCACTCTCTGTCTCTTTTACACACATGCACATAAACACACACACTCATATGTATGAAAGGATGGGGGTTGGAGAGTCGCCACGGCCCATGTCACACTCAGTCTGCTCTCAGCGACAGTGACACCGACCAGAGCTGACCCCTCTCTCTTTCTCCCCTCCTGCTTTCCTCTTTACTCTGAAAAAACTTTTGGGTGTTCCATTTTTCGGGGATGTTGTTCGGAATTTCTTGTTTTGTCTGTCATCTCCGTCACTGCACCATGGACTTTGGATTCAAGCTTATCTTCCATTGTGTAGGATGTTTCCAGGAAGTAAGAATGTTGATTCTGGCCCTCCGATCCGACTAGTCGGAGTGGGACACCAACCAGGGGTTAAACAGGTCTCATCCTGGGATTGATACCCCTGGAATTATGAACCCAACTCCAGGTAAAGACTTGCGATTTGATGCCAGGAATTGTATTTCATTGACGAATTGGCACATGATGAACAAGCTGCAGGGTAGGAAGGGAACACAAGTACAGTGCAGTCTGTAAGTAACAGGGCACTTATGTTTTGGCTCTGTACACCAGCACATTGGAACCGAAATTAAAATACATTAAGCATTAAATAGAACTTTTAAGAAAAAGCTCAGTTTAAAATGTGTATTTTTATACGTAGTTCTTAAGTATGAGAAGCTGTACGAGTCCTGGTCTGTCAACCCAATACGGATTTGGATATGTAAATTTAAAAGTTTGTCTTTTATCTTCATCATCAGAGAGAGACTGTGTTTTGTTGTGCAGTTTACCATATTTTATTTGGTTGATAAAATATGTTGGAAGCTTAAGCTATAAGTGGGGCAAAAGTGGTTAGGTTCTCTGGTGGGCATCTATCACTGGGAGCTCTCATACTAGGTTCCAAATAAAATTCTCTTTGGTGTATTTACCAAGGCTGTTAAATGGTTGTCTAATGCGCACGAGCAAATATGCTCGCTGCTATCTGTGGTTTGTTTGTTTAATGACCTCTACAACAGATGGACAAGGCTGACAGAGAGTGCAAGAGGAAACAACTGTACCAGAAGTCCACCTCATTATATGCTAAAGCATTGCACGTCATGTCGCATTGAGAGACGATGAACTAACGTGTCAACATTTCTGCAGCAATCAAAGCAAGATGTGGCCTTAAGTCTTCTATTTCACCTGGGGATGTTGTAGTTAGGGAGGTGATGGAAGATGAATTAGAGATGATGAAGAAGAATTAAATTATTTTCTACATGTGGGGGTTGAAGTGAAAGGCCTTATGTGAACTGTGAGCATATTGATCCAGGGTGGAGTTTGATTAACCACGACTCTTCGATCAGTCCTTGTCCAACCCTGCATTGAAAGCATTCCCCTCTGTAAATTTACCCAGCCTCAGCGTGTCATCGAGCCACCCTTTAGGACCGCCCACAAAATCCTGAAAACTGTTGAAAAACTGTTTTAACCTCTGACTCCACATTCCACTAATATATCCTTCAAAATCTTTTCACATGTTTTCAGTAACTATTTTCCATTTGCAACTCCCCTTGGACTTCAGTTGACTTTGTGTATTTGCGGGATGACACAAGTTCATTACTACTACTTATTCATTTGGCTCTGACTGGGAAACTGGACTATGCAAAGCTATACTGTATCCATAGACTTGTTTTTAAGTTGTTTTTTTTAGTATAAGTGGGAAACACTCAGAATTTGCAGAGCAACTGGATTGGCTGTAGATTTATTAATGTGATGTCAGTGTAAAAATATAATATGAATGACTGATGGGTATAGGCCGACAGATACACATTCTTGTATTTTTTGTAAAGCAGTGTGTGCTTGTGAATATCTATACTGATTTTCACGTCATTTCATATACTTGGCGTCATCAATCTGCCATTTTAGAATCTAAAAATGATGACTGTGGATGAGCCACGTGCTTCTCACAGGCCTGGAGATCATAGTGTGTCTCATATGTGCAAATACTTTGATAAGGGGACGTCTGGCTGTACAACTTCAAATTGTGCTGTTAAAATATTGAATATGAATATATTGAATATGGGCCACATTATATCTTTGCACACCTGATGTACTATATTTAAGCTTTAATACACACACCTGTGTCCATTGCGATCCCTCTTTGTTAGTCACATGCATGCTACATTTTTTTGCGATTCTAATACTTGCTGCTGCAGAGATCCAAATTTCCCACACAAGTAATTTACAACTGTTTTCTGTGGAAGTAGGTTTATGGATTGTATTGATCAATCATTAAGCATTACGGCGCTAGGCGTAATAGTGTCATGTGTCATGAATTCATCGTAATGGGAGCACGTTTCTTTTCTTCCTCTTGACCAGTCTCTATTCGTCTCCTCTCCGTCCCACTTGTTCTCGTCTGTCTTTGTGTTTCCGTGCCAGACTTTCCAAAGAAGGGAACCGTTTGTCATTTGTGTCTTTCAGAGTGTTCCCGGCTCTTTTCAGTGAAGTGCACGCAGTCAAATGGAGGAAAGTGGTCCTGCCTTTAGCCTATCACGACTGGCTTATTGTGTAGTGGCCCACTCAATTTGTCAGATAGCCTGCTTTATCAGTCACTAGAAGTTAACTTGCACAAATAGAGAGTGCTCTTCATTTTTTCTAGCAGACTGTGTCTTTCCCATGCAGATTTATGGTCACATGACCTTTAGTATAAATTGGCTTAATAACGAGTCACTGGATATATGAAACACATATTTGAATCACATCCTGTTTACATTGTTATGGTCCTGAAAGCCCTTCACAAATTGTAGTGTAGTATTTGACTGCAACACAATATACTCCTCTCTCAATGAGCTCATCTTTTGTTTAATGAAAGTGATTTGAAGGGAAGGAATACATCAACCAGACATTATTGTAACCTGGCCCAGCCTTTCCTGTTAATAACAATAGCCATTATAAAACCAGTTCCGAGGCTGGTGCACCTGAGGCCCACTAGGCCTGTTAATACTTGTGCACACCACTGTAGAGGTCCCATAGACTGTGACATACAATACCTCTGCAGCTATAACCTCACATCTTTGTCCGGCGTGTCCTTTGTGAATTACAGTAAAAATGTGTTAGGGTGGAGACATCACTGGCGGTTCGCGTTGATAGAATTTTCTGCGACGTGCCCCATCACGAAGGCTCAGTGGAGTGGTTCCCAGTCCTTTGTGCCTGATTACACTTGAGCGTCATAGTTAATAGGATAAATAACACACAGGCTAGCCTGATGATGCCGAACTCAGCCGTGAGGGGGGAAAGTCAGCGGTGGCACTGAGTTATGCAGAAAAAGATGGAGGAGGATGCGGGCGAAGCCTGTTAGATTTACGCGCAAATCGCACTCACTCATCAAGAGTCCCCCCCGTGGATATGCAACTTGTACTTTGCTCCTCACTTCCATCGACGCCACTGAGCCAACATGCCACCGAAGCGAAGAGATAAAGAAGTCAGACAAATGTGGAACGGGTGTGTGTAGCACATGCTATTTCAGGTGGAGTCGGTGAGTTGTAGTTTAGTCTGGGTCAGGGAGGAGGATTTAATTTAGTCCTCGACTTTCTGGGACAGATTGGTCTCTGTGGAGACTTCTTCTCACTCCTCATCACACTCGCACATAAAAGAGCTGTTGAACACCGACACACCTCTACATATCACACGCAGCTCTTTTAGTTTTGGCATTTTCTGAAACCCTGTCAGTAAATTGTCACTCTGATAATGTGTGTCCTTGGATCCTTGTCTAATTAAGCCAGCTTTTTACCCCATTTGAGAACATTTGGGACAGGCTTATCTGTTTGTGCATGAGGTCCAACGTTAAGCTCTGCGTCCGTGTCCAGGAGGCTGACCTGAAAGTGCTGAGTCACCCTGAGCCCGATAGTGCCATTAATCAATAGCCTAGCTCCGAGCGGAGTGGAAACACTGCAACACGCCGGGAACATTAGAGAATACAGGGAGCGCAATATATATAGTTTCACCTCGTTTTGTTTCCTGTCATGATACACTGCAGAGGCCCTCAATGCTGCCAAAAACAGAGCTCGAGAATACAGTCGAGACAGCACATGCTGTGAGGATGAAGGCGGTTTACTTTACATCTGTCTGGCCGACCCTCTTTTTTTTTTTTATCAGTCTTTTTGCATTGGCACAATTTGTTCAGTTTTCTTTTACATGTATTTCCTGAATATGCCCTATTTAATGACTCCAGTGTGAGTTACACCTGATATCCCAACCAGTATAAACGATCAAACTCTGCATTCTTCTAATAAAAATAGAATTTAAGCAGTGGCGAGAGGACACCATTAACAGTCAGTCAGCAAGGCCTGATTTGCCTAACCTAATTAGCATTTATCATATTCATATATACTAGTTATTTATGCAAAGCGGTTGCTAGCAGGAATGTGTGTGTGTAGAAATACTGCATGTTAGAATGAACTCGCTATGTGGTGTACTTTGGTAGTCTATGTTGTTGCATGCTGCACTTAAAACCATAGTGCATTTAAAAAGCAGTTTGTCTTGGACACGCTGCAGCACCTACCCTTTGATGTTGTCACGGAGGACAGATGCTAGAGAGAGTTTTACTCAGTTGTAAAACTTTTACGACAGCTGGGGATAATTATGCAGACATTTTTGCATGAGAAGTCACTAAAACTGTCAGGTGATGTAACATTGTCGTTGTCTGTCTCTTGTTCCCCCTCTCGGTGTCTCGTTCTCCCAGACTATTTCTCACTGACGCTTGCCTGTCTTGTCTTTCCTTCCAGCGTCTTACTCCCAGTACAAATCGGAGGACGGCAGAACGGGCTCCGCAGGCTCTGGCCAGAGCTACACTCCCACACCATCTCGCACCACCACCAGCACCAGCCCCAGTAACAATGCTGCGACCAAAACAGGCAAGTCAGGGAGAATATTAGTCTCAGATAATATACACAGATAATATACAGTATTGGTTCAGTCTTTCAATTCGGTTATGGAGAAAGCTGCTCTGCTGTTTAACAGTGGTTTGTGTTGCAGACTCGTTGCTCTTCAGCAAGATTGACGAGAGGCAGAGGTTAGCCCGTGAGCGCCGCGGGGAGCGTGAGAAACAGAATGGTGCGTATTCTTTGACTGTGAATGTGTGTGTAACACAGAGAGTGTGTATTCCTTAACTACCTGTGTGTGTGTGTGTGTGTGTGTGTGTGTGTGTGTGTGTGTGAGAGAGAGAGACACACACACACACACAGAGGAGACAGTCTGTTACTGTGAAGAAGGCTTTACATGCATCCCTTTCTTTCTTTTTTGTCTTTCCGGCAACATATCATGACTGAACTTGGTTGGTAGCTGTGGTGAAGTGCCTGTTTATCTGGTTGTTACATAAAATCTTGGCTGAAGCCAGGCACCCCCCCGTTGCCATGGCACCAGTGTTACATAATGTGTCAGGCCATGGGACAGGGTTTAGGGAGCCTAATGTTTAGAATGTGTGTTTTTGTGTGTGTGTGTGAGAGTGACGTACCACAACAAATGAAATTAAGTCTGTTTGTGTTTGTATGTTTTCATTGCCGGCTGCTGATTGTGCGTTTGTGTCC
This sequence comes from Nibea coibor, assembly GCA_023373845.1. Lineage (NCBI taxonomy): Eukaryota > Metazoa > Chordata > Actinopteri > Sciaenidae > Nibea > Nibea coibor. Next base: position 10,382,258 of record CM041730.1, read on the forward strand.
ATAGTGTTGTACAGTGGTCAAACCTCTGGCCTCTGAGGGTCTGAGGGATTTGCTTTGTGTTGAGAGCTAAAGCTTAGTCACATGATCTACAGCTGACCCGTCACACTGCTGCTATAAGCCTGTGTGTATGTCCATGTGGCGTGTGTTTGTGTGTATGACTATATACACTTATGGACACATGATCACACTAATACACGTGCATCAAGTCATTTTTTTGAACCATGTGTCTGTGTGCATGCACCGTGTCTCAGCTATCAAGGAGGCCCAGTGGCAGGCCCGTGAGGAGCGAGCCAGGCAGCACTATGAGAAGCAGCTGGAGGAGAGGAGGAGAAAACTGGAGGAGCAGAGGCTAAAGGAGGACAAGAGACGGGCTGCCGTGGAGGAGAAACGACGGCAGAAACTGGAGGAAGACAAGGTCCGACACGCACGGCTCTGCACAGTGTGCACGACAATCTTTTACATGCACAGTACTTCTTAATAAGTCTGATTGCTGCTTTCTTAATGGAAACATCACCCTCAAAATTTACCACCAGAAAAATATAAAGAAAAATCCTGAAATGGCACAGTTTGGGGGAAAAGTGTTAGGATGTCTTTAATGTCTGTATTAATATAATGTCTGGCTCTAATTACATTATTGATTTATTGAGCAGTGGGACGTTGATGAAACATTTGACCTCAGGGGAACTTCCTGGGTGCTATAAATTCTCAGGGCACTGTGATAACCTGAGTGGTTTTCCTTTCACTTTTAGCATGTTGCATAATCACAGTTTTGTTTTTATCTGTCATGTACTTGTACAACTTGTGTCCATTCTCTATTTTGCATGCTGGGCTGTTGTATTGTTAGTTATGTGATGATGTTGTCGCTGTTTTCGCGACCGAAGGCTCGTCACGAGGCGGTGATGCGTCGCACGTTGGAGAGGAGCCAGAGAACCAGACAGAAGACCAACCGGTGGTCTTGGGGAGGGGCACTGCAGACAAACACTCCCAGCACACCAGCCGGTACTTTCACACATCACACACCTACACGCCGTACCTGCAGAAACTCACAACACTCTCCCACAGTATGCAGAGACTCCTGCCCTAAAATCTCCCGGGTTGATTTAAGAATTCTTCGTAGCACGATTGAGCCACTTTTCCTCCTAAAAGCCTCAGCGCTTCAAGTGTATTTCTTTTGAGATCTCGTCTCCCTGATGTCTGATCGTGTGTCTCTTGTGTAAATATGTCTGCCTGCCTCTGCGTGTCAGTATTGTTCTGCCATGTTTGTATTTGAACTTTTCAGATCCCCTGCCCTCTGTTGTTACTGCTGACTCACACCCTGCTCTGCCTCTCTCTCTCTCTCTCTCTCTCTCTCTCTCTCTCTCTCTCTCTCTCTCTCTCTCTCTTATTCTCAAACTCTCTCACTCTCTTACCCTCACTCTCGGATCTCCCTCTCCTCTCCGCTCTTTGTTTCTCTGCCATTGTCCTTTACCCTCCTGGTCCAGGTTTTGTCGAGTCGGCTTTCCTCTATCCACTCGACCTTGCTGGACTTGAGCACATGCAGAGTGCTTTCAGTCTCTACCGCAGATACGGAATGACCTCCCAATGTGAATATATAGCACTGTATCAGTTAGCCAGCCAGTGTTAGACCGCTGGCTCTAGCACTGTAACTGTACAGCACTGCTGTAGCTCACTGGCAGTAGTGAAAATGTAGGCCATTATGAATGGCATTATTAGTGTTTGTTGTTTTACTTGCATGTAGCAGTCCAGTTTGTAACTTTAGATGACATCCCAACGCGCAAGGTTATTCATTTGATCCATTTTTAGACGACACCAGACCCATTTAACACTAATTCATTTTCTAATGTTTTCCCCCCTTTAGCAACATGTTGGTAGTTTTTCCCATATCTAACCTGATTTAACAAAAATAGACTAGAGTAACCCTTCAAAGAGAGAGTGCTGGCTCCAGCCCTCTTTCCTCCTTATCCTTTTTTTAGATCCACCTTCTCAAGATGCCATTAATTCTCTTTTATCATGTTTCCTCCGTGTTTCTAGACGCTGACAGGCGCTCAGTGTCCACCATGAACTTATCCAAACACATCGACCCTGTTATAACCAAGCGCCTGTCCTCCTCCTCTGCCACACTCCTGCACTCACCAGATCGAGGTAACGGAAATGATCATTACACGTAAACATCAATATTATTCATCACAGTACCCACTCGTGATGGACTGTCTTTGGATGCATCACATGTCATTTGTGTTTGTTATAAGCTAAACTCGTGACAGTCCAAGTCATTGTTGTTTTTATTTGTATTAACTAAATGAGATTTGAGAGTTAAATAGTAAGGAAACAGGCTTAAACAAGCTAAGATGTATTGTCATAATTACTGAGTTTTAGAGGTGCTCGTAGGTTTATTTTGTTACCTTTGGACAGAACCAGGCTAGCTGCTGCTCCATCTTCATATTCAACACACAGATATGAGGGTGGTATCGATTTTCTCATCTAAGCATAATTCCCAGAATGTCAAACTCTCTCTTTGAACTATATATATATATATATTTTAAAAGCGCTAATTTACCAGTCAGATCATGTATTCTTTGATGTTCACATGTCGCTGACAGGCTTACGGATGAGAACAGCCTCCTCCCCTGTCATTAGCAAAGCTCAGTCCAAACCCCGGCTACACCAGGGAAAGACCCCCCAGCACAAAAACACAGGTTTTCTAGGACTTTTTTACAGTTTGGTCCCTTATATAACATGTTAACACAGTTTGTTGCAAAGCAAAAAGATCATGGGCTGGAAACTGTTAAGAAAACGTTGTCACTGTGTCGCTGAACACATTTTTTTTTTTATCTGTAAATGTATCAATGTAATGTTCTGAACTTAGATGAGATACATTAGTTTATTAAGTCCTACATACAGAATCATGTGTGTATTTATAGTATGATAATCACGTTCAGTGTCCACACTTACAATGCGGTATGTGTGCACGTGTTTGCACTTTGGTGTGCTTCATCAGAGGGATCAAGATTTTTTTTTTCTTTCCTCTAGCGTGACCCCTTTCTCTAATCCTCTGTAGGATAATCTTTTTGTTTTTGTGGGAACACTACGCAGTTTTTTTTTATCCCAGCTGAAAAATCAGCACCCACATTTCAACAATCAGATGTACACATAATCATAGGCATAACATGTGCTCATGTACCAAGATCTATGCTGCCAAGATAAAACTCAAATTGCCCATTTACTGAGTGAAACGTGAACTCTGGAACCATTCACTGCTTGAATACAAAGTAGCGTAGATCAGAGACTCCTTTGCAGTTTCCAGCCCAGTTGTATCTTTGCCCCTCACTCTGAAACCTGCAACCTCGTACTCTGCTTTACCATCAGAGCGAGCAATGCTGCATGTTTTGCCTGATAAACTGTCCTTTGTCTCTTTAAGTGGTGAATCAGGTCATCATGAAGATTAATTAATTGTTTAATTGTCCACTTCTGGTTAATGTACTACACATTTCGTACGGTCTGCCAGCATCCTGACCCAGGTACTCTGCATGGCCAAATATTTTGACTCCCCTGCATAAAAGCTTCCTTTAATTATTTGCTAAACGAACTTGTCGATTTCTCGAAGCAAGCTGAAATGAAGATCATTTTCTTAAACTGCACACACAACGTACTGTTTGTTCTGTGCTGTTTACTTGAATGCTCTCCTCCCTGGGTTTGCTCTTGGTTTTGTGCTTCCCTCCAGGCTGTTTGTTTCCTCACAAAATGAACAAACCGGTGCATGCAGGTGTAACAGATCAGCCTGTGCATGGCGTCCACTTCACTTTAGCGCTCGCCTACACTGCTGTGCAGCGCGAGGGAAGAGAACGGGTTCCTAATCCCATCTGCTTCAACTGATTGCTAAGTCTAATAAGTTGGCAGTTAATAGTTTAACTCATATCAAACTTGAAATGTTACGTGTGTGTGTTCAGGCCTGCGCCGTCTTCCACTGACGCCATGGGAGAGCAATGTGGTGAACCGCCTGCAGCAGCCAACACACTCCTATTTGGCCCGTAGCCGCAGTGCCATGAGTCTGTCTGGAGAGCAAACAGGTAATGTACACACATCCCACATGAAAGATCCCGCCTGGCTCCTACAGTCGGTAACTAGTGAAACAGGATTTTCCTTTTTTTTTATTTTGCATGTGAAACCACTCGGAGTGTTTATATTTTGCTCTCTTAACCAGAACAGTTTCAGATGTTAATCAGATTTGGTCAGACTTAAAGCATTACACCGTCTGAAACTTCCTTCACCAGTCTGTGTCAGGCACTCAGAGCTCACACACACACACACACACACACACAGGTAGAAACAACTAAGCTGTTCAGGAAGTATTCCCCTGTCGATATCACTCCTTGTCTCCCTCTATTGTTAACACGGCAACAGGGGCTTTAGATAGTTTGTGTGTGTGTGTGTGTTTTTGCATTAGACTGACTCTGGTGTGTTTTTTTTTTTTGAATAATCACACTCTCTCACACTCAGACACAGACAGCTCTCACATAACACACAGTCTCTTTTCACTCTGCTCTACTCTTCACACATTCGACATAGTCTGCAGCGTGTGTGTGTTTGTGTGTGTAAAGGTCTGTGTTTTGCTGCATGCTGACTTCCTCTGCGTGGTGTCAGGTCTAAAGCACCTATAAATTGTAGTGAGTTCTGAGAGAAGATGCTTCCATCACTGGGCTGGGATTGGTTTGCCAAACCTCTCCCATCTATGTTCCTTTAAGTGCAATAGCACAGAGGGAGTGGAACATTTTGGTTTTAAAAGTAGTCCCATTGTATCTTCTCTAATCTGACCAATCAGCTCAAGCGTAATATTATTGTCCAATTCTCAAGTGATGGTTGCATTGTATTAGTAGTTGTCCTTTCAGCCGGTAGCACTAACACCTTCTTTCTCTTTTCTGTTTCCACCAACCTTCTTCTTTTCATTCCTCTCGATTCTCCGCTGATTCTCCCCAAACTCATGGCTTCCATTCATTATTTCATCTGACCTCTCCTCCTCATTTCTTCCTCGCCTTCCCGATGTCTTGCTCTCTGTGCTCCTGTTTATCAAACCCTTGCTGACGTTCCAAAAAAAAAATCCTGCCCTGATCCATACCTCCCTCAATACACTCTTACCTCGTACATCACCGTAGCCATGCCTGTTTGTCCTCGCTCAGTGTCCTGCCACCCCATGGGCTCAATGTCCTTTAAGGCCCTGCAGGCCCAGCCACTTCCTCACTGCCGCAGCCATGACAGGAACCTCAGCAGGGAGACGGTCTCTTCTTCCACCAAGACTGCCCGCAGGAAGACCACCGGCACCGGCACCACACAGGTGGGTCGTGTCACCGACCTGCACTTCTTTTTGTCCTATTATAATTTCCTTGAATCTGTTTTCTTTCATATTTCTGATCTGGATACATTCAGCATGTCGATAATGTCCTAGATCGGTCGGACGCAATATAGCAGAGTATCTGTGTAACTCTGCACACATCACCGCACCTACTGTCCATCTGTCTGCTGTGTGCTGTGTCACAGCTTAGACCATTAAGGTCTTAGAAGGAGGGCATCTTCTGTACTTTAAATTACACACACACACCTAGATCATACATGTACACAAACACATTCATAATCTGGACCCAATGCAACAGACAAGTGATATGCTATCTATGTGTCATAATGTGTTCTGCAGGTTAGTGTTAATGAGCGAGGGTCACATCGAACTACACTCATTTCTACAGATATTTTTGTGACTTGAGTGTTGTTTTTTATTATTATAATTATTTATGCAAACACTTTTTTATGCTGGTGTCATGGTTTGGTGCCAGAGGTTACGCACGGCCAAAGGAAGCCTGTTTGAGTCTAATCCTGTTACCGATCATCTTCAGCTGCTGTCAGTAGGGCGCCTGAGTCTGGCCACCTTCTGTACCACCTGATTACTTTGCATGTTGATAGAGACGCTTTTGTTAAGGGCTGTTTTATTATAGTGTTCTACAGGAGACATTATGCTTACCTAGATCCTGAATAATGTTTATTCGTGTCTTTGTTTTCATCTGTTTCCTGCACCGATAGCACAAGGACCGCGACAATGTCAGGAAGTCGTGGAGCAACCTGTCACTCCCATTGGCTCCTGTTCTGACTTTGCCCCCCAACAAGCGCTCCTCTTCTCCAGGCAAGAAGAACAGCAAAGTGACAGCGCCCTCTCCTGTCAGGTAGGAGAACACACCGACAGAATGAGGCACGTAAGCAGATTTGTGACAGATTGGAGCTGTGGATTACTGACAGCAGGAAGAGAGTGTGACAGCTTTGTAAGGTTTTGACTGTCAGGGTTATCTTTTTTTCACATGCCATGCTTGTTTCAAAACTTTTGAATGAAGGTAAGATGGATGATACACTAATATAATAATTCTTACGAGGAAGTATCAGATAACTAGTAAACCACATTTGGCTCTGATTTTAGCCAGTACTTTGTAGCCAAACTCTGCTTTTCTACCTGCACGCAGGCCGCCTCAAAAGTCAGCAGGACGCCCACCGACCCCAAAACTGATTAAGTCTCCGGGACCCGAAGACCCTGGAAACCTTCGTCCTTTCAGGATCACACCCGAGAGCCCACAACCCACGAAGGTCCAAGGAGAGGAGGGGGAAGAAGAGCAGGTCCTCAGTCCCCCTCAGCCTAGACCTCAGCCACTGGGTCAGAACAAGCCCAGTGTCAGTGAGCAGACACCACCAGCACCAGCAGCTGTCAGCGGTTAGTTACTACTTTCCAACTATCGAAGAATTTCACCTTCAGCTGGAAATGGCAAACAGCCTTTTCTAATTTTTCTAAAAACGATCTGCTCATAACTTCAGAGAGTGTAAGCAGTCCACCAGCCCACAAGCCCTCAGCAGGCACCACAGATCCAGAGGAGGCGAGTCGGATCCTGGCTGAGAATCGTCGGCTGGCCCGAGAGCAGAGGGAGAGAGAGGAAGAGGAGCGCAGGCAGCAGGAGGAGCAGGCGAGGTACGCTGACTGCGCTGCACGTGAGACTTGCGCAGGGAGGTCGACAATACCGAAGGGGTGTGTATCTGCGTCTTTGACCGCGATGCATTTCCATGCCTGTTACAGGTTAGCGAAGGAGGAGATGGCTCGCCGCAAAGCAGAGGAAAGAGCGAAGAGGGAGGAGGAGGCTCAGCGTCAGGCCGAAGAGAGGAGAAAGAAGGAGGAGGAGGAGAGAAAGGAGGAGGAAGAGAGACTTCAGAAAGAGAGAGAGGAGGCAGATAGACAGGTCAGAGAAAGTGTGCAACTCAGCTAAAGAGTGGAGTTGGCAGACCTGTCGACCTCACAGCAATATAAAACTCTGTGTGTGTGTGTGTGTTTAGAAAGAGGAGGAAGAGTCTCGACAGAGAGAGGAGGCAGACAGACTGAGGCAGGAGAGAGAAAAACACTTCCAGAAAGAAGAGGCCGAACGCCTGGAGAGGAAAAAGGTGACGCACGTTCACGCAGCAGTGATATCTCACAATGTTCCTCATGTACACTGAATTTAAAAGCTCCTTTCTCCACCAGCGTCTGGAGGAGATCATGAAGAGAACAAGACGTTCAGACACAGCAGAGAAGGTAACGGCCTAAAGAAATGCTGCATCTGACTAACCATGAAGGATTTATGTTAGTGTTTAATCTCCTTTTATTCTTCTCCATCTCTAGAAAGTTGTTCCTAACAGGAATGGAGATAATGCAGGTAACTTAAATTTCTGTTTTCTGTAATCATCTTTGGAAAATAACCTCCTCTATTATCCTGTTGTAGCTTTTTAAATACATGTACTAGTTTCCACGATGCTGTTTCTGAATGCTGTGTTGATTTCCTCTCTCATCAGCTGCTCCTAGTCCACCTGCAGTGACTGCGTCACCGCAGCACAACAGCAACGGCAAGGGTCATCAATCTGACCCAAACCCCAGCCCCACCACACTGAGCCACCCTGACCAGAGGTAAACGTCATACAAGTGGTCACATTGATGTTGTCCATGACCTCAGCAAAAAAAGAAAGAAAGAAAATCATCTTTCCATCCTCTCTTTTTGCAGGGAGAACGGCGAGTTTGAAGAGGTGATCGTCCTGCCTTCAGATGCCAGGTTGTCTCCTCCCGAGGGAGAGGAGCAGCAGCAGCAGCAGCAGGAGGAGGAGGAGAGAGTTTCTGTAGTAGCCTTCAGAGAGAACGGTCTCCTAAAGCCTCTCAGTGGAATAGAGGACATATCAGCCCAGCAGGGACCAGGTCAATAAGCATCCTCTTTCTGCTTTGCCCTGGCTTCTTTCATTTCATCGTCATCATCATCACTCGATTCTCTTGATACAGTTACAGAGGACGTCACTCACTGTGTTCAGCTTTTTGGTGTGAGCTAGCGCTGAGCCTGTGAGGACTGTTGTCTGAATGGAGTTTTCCAAAGTCTGTGGAAACAAACCTGATGATGTCATGCTGATGTCACCAGTCTTGTCTTGGACTGAGCGTGAGATTTCAATATTTTGATGGAAAACCTGTGTTAGAATCTTGTAGGAAGACCAGGCAATCTGTTGAGGTGCATTATGGGAGCTTGACCCATATTACTTCTCAGCTTCTGCTGCACTGATTTGGAGCATTTGTGTCCAAGTCTGTCTCTCTCGTGTCCCCCGACTTCATGCAAGTGCAACAGTAAACTGGTGGACTCGGGTTAGGGTCACTAATTTTATCTATTGAAGCAACAGACATGTTATAGGCATATTATGACTGATAATGGGTAGTCATATGGTATGAATGGTAGTGAATGCATAGTCTGTGTGTTACATAGAGTGGTCAGTGCGTCCTCAGTTTGGAGAAGCAGACAGAACTGGAAGTAGAGCAAAGTGCTGTTGTGGACAGGGTCAGCAGAAAACATGGGGAGGGGGGGGGGTTACTACAAGTGGTCTATATGTGACATTTTTGCATGGAAACTACTTATCACAACTGGTGGTTAGACCACGGACAAGCTAAGACGTGTGGTAGAGTAGAGACTCAATCCTAGCCACTGATGTTTTTTTTCGCCCCTCGGTTTTTAGATGTTGCCTGACGCCCCGTCAGTCCAAGATGATTCCACGCCCAGAGAGACAGGAAATGAGACGGTCAGAGAGAGAGGTAACACAGAGCCGTTGGACCGAATCAAAGGAAGAACTCGCAGCATCACAGCCAAGACCCTTCAAGGGGTTCTTCTCCCCCACCCCCTGCAGCCATTTCCCAAAGACGGTCTCTCCAAAGATCTCCCTAAAGCATCTCCAGAGAGAGGTTACGCGTCCCTCAACAAACTCTCCGGGAACAGATCCACCTCTCCGTGTCTGACTACGATTACACTCGGTCACAATGTTCTGTGTACAGCCCCAACTACCCCTCGTTCTGAAGCGAATGTCCTGAAATCATAGGAGGGCACTGAAAGCCTAATCCAACTTGTGACTCTCTTCTAATATGTGTGTGTGTGTGTGTGTGTGCGCGTGTGCGAGAGATGAGAACGACAGACTAATGTAAACTGAGATCAGCTGTAAAGTCCTCAGCCATGATACTTGAAGAGTTTTTTTTTTTTTTTGCTGTAGAAGACACTGTAATCAGACTGACAAAATCAGTGACCTGCGTGACTGGAGCTCGCACAAAAGGCTCCGAATTACAAGGTTTCATTAACGCTCTCTTTAACTGGAACCTCTTAATTCTCATGTTTTAACATTTCTATCGAAATGGTACCGAAGAGACGGGACGTAGGAGTGATATCAGTGCATGAAGTTGTATTAAGACTACCGACAAAGTCTCATGTCATGTAATATATTTGCTGTGTCCACAGTGTTTAAGACTAGAGGTTATTATTGGGGTGAGGCGGGGCGGGGGGCGGGGGGCGTTGGAGCATCATGGAGTTTAAGTTAAATAATGAGAAAATGAAAATAATCCTTTGAGACAACTGAGAATTTAGGGTGTAAACTACTGATTTTTTTGTCTAGTTTTATTTAATTGCTGTACAGATAAAATGTGATTCTTTGTTTCGTCCTCATCCTGTCTTTGCTTTCTGTTGAAATTGAATTTTTTTTTTTTTTTTTTTTTGCTTTGACGTTAAGTCCTGCCCTTCCCTTTCACTTGTTTACCCCAGCAATGCTGCATCCTGTCCCGCTGACTAACTCGACGATCAGTGTCGGAGGACTGCGCTGTAGCTTAGCCGCCTTTTGTTGGAGGTTAACTTTCGTTTTGGCCAAAGTACAAAATGGATTAAATTAATTTACTGGTTTTGATGTTAATTCTGAAATAATATATAATAATAATATCATTTGATCTTTTCGATGGATTTAAGAAGAAATGCTGCTAATTTTAATGTTCCTTTGCCTTACTGCGTTGAAGAAAGAATGAGGCGACTTGTCTGCACATTCTCACTGAAATGAAGATTATACATTCCCAGTATGAGCTCTGGCATTCTGACCACATGCCCGATTCCTCCAGTGGCTTCCTTTTCTTGATTTATGTTAAAAGTATGAACTATTAAGAATTGTCTGTCCATTATGTCATCGTATACGAGCTATAATGTCAAACAAATCGGTCCTTCACACAGCTTTTTCATGACAGAAAGACAAAACAGGGATTCAAGTAGAACACTGGAACGGACATTAAACTTCTGTTATGTTTCATCTTTTTCACTAAACTCTGAATAATTCTACACTCTTAGCATTTGGTTCTTTGCACTTAGTTTCCTCTTTGTTGTTCTCGCCGTACCACCAAAATAGAAGAAAACTTAAAGATCACCTTTGCTTATGTAGTGCTGGTCTCTGCCCAGTAGTACATGGCATCCCGTTGAAGATGGAAACTCGACTTGTCTTGCAAATGAACTGTTTTGACAGAAGCAAAATCATGTGTAAATTACATTAAATATTATGTTTAAACGTTGCTATATTTTACTAAGACGGACCATGGTTTTGAAAACTTACAGTCCTTTACTTAAGAAAGGGGGCTGTGGGATGAGATCTTTGAACCACTGTTAAACTGAAATCACTGTACAACTGTTGCAGCTGTACCGTTTGGCAAGTAAATAAAACTTTTTGAATTGATTACCTACTCGCTGGTGTGGTATCGTAATGATTTTGAGCCAAAATACAGAAAAAAAGGGGAACTTTCAAAGAAGATTGACATTTTGTACATTTATTTTGACATAAAGAATGCATTTACCAACAAACAGCAGAATACACAGGAAAAAAAAACTTTCTACCTGCATAGAAAAGTAGGAAAAATCTTTTTTACACAGAGAGAAGATTGATGTTTGGGAAGTCCTGGAGAAAATATTTACATTTCATGAGAATAGTGGATAGAAAACAGCAATGTTAGTCCAGAAACAAAGATATTTCTTCAAGTGTGTGCCTCCATTCAACTTAGCACAACAGAGGTAAAATGTGAAGTGCTCCTGTACATGTTGACATGTTTTTCACCAGAAATGATGGCGAGGTGGTTCAGATCGCGCACACAAAACCAGCACGGTGGCCTGCGGTGTGCTGACATCCAGTACTGTCCACTCCAGTAACACACAGCAGTAGGGAAAATTCTTGTAGCACGTCTTTCCATCACTGGCTCTCAATGAATCAAACAGCACCAGTTTCACCAGTAGAAGGTTTTGGTGAGGAAACTGGCAGCAGTGTTGAGCCAGCTCCCACTAGAGTCTGCCTTCGCTGTGGTGCGGGAAATTGCTCGGTTGACCTCCTTCTCCGGGCTCTCCTCCTCTGGGAGGTAGTCTGGTATAGCTGAGTTTTGCTGCACCTCCACTCCAGATGAGTTCAGAGGGATTAAAACCTACAGAAATGGGTTAACAGAAGAGAAGTTAAGAACTCAACGTGAACTCAAACCAGCTCTCAGTTTATTCTCTGTGGATACTCTAACAGTATACCGTCAAACTGCATACTCACCTCTTCCCCGGCCTCATTCTTCACCACCTGTTGGGCAGACAACACCTTTGTGGCAGCGATTGCTGATGCCAGACTCTGAAAACCAAGATCAACCAGAGGTCAGATGTACTGTTTTCTTACTCCAGATTCCTGCAGCACGTGAACGTCAGTGACTTTTTACAATGCAATAATACAAATGTTGAATATAAAGTCAGCTGCTTTCAAACCACACACTGATTTGTGTTTTTACCTCAGTGGACAGGTCTGAACGGATGCGGACGGTGCATCTCTTAGAAGCCATCTGGAAGGTGAAGCTGATCACTCCTCTGACCTTTAGGAGGGCCTCCTCACACAAGCTTCGCTGATGCTTCATAAGAGAAGGGAGACTATTAGTTAACTTGCCGTCAATTAGAAACATTGTTACTGTCGTGCATGTGTGTGTGTGTCAGTCAGCCTACTCACAGTGCTGTCCAGCCCGTTGATGTGCAGAGTGACAGACTTCGCCTTCTTGTTGGTGGAGTTGATAAAGAACTGGGATTTCTTTCTCGCCTCCCTCACAGGTGTGGATGGCACAGGATTAGCAGGTGCACTCAGAATGTCAAACACCTCCTGGGCCAAGGCTGTGATATCAAAAGACAGGCCCTCCCTATATGGAGAAATAATAATGTTAAACTACACATGGATCTGTGTTATAACATGAAACAGTCAATACATTTAAGAAAAACAGAGTAGTCTCAAGTCCAACCACAAAAAAGAGCCAAGAAAACTCTTCTCAGGGAGTCTGGGAAAGCATGTGAGCACATAAACATGCAGGAGTCACCGAGATAGTACAAGAAAACAGCCACTCACCTCACGATTAGATTCTCCAAGCTCACCATCATACCCAGTTCATTCTTCATGGTGGGGATGTTGGGGGACAACTCAGCCAAGTAGCGCAGGGTCTGAGGTTAGAGGAGGAGAGAAGAGCGATTAACACACACTGCAGACGCTGTGCACGCAGCCATGTTACAACTTACCTATTACACAAGCTTCATTTCAACAGTGAATAGACCTGTGACGGCTCTGCGAGTTGATTTTCATATCGTAGCAGCAGAATATCTCAATATTCACATTAAATAATATGACAAAATATACTCTGAATGGGAAAACAGTGTTATCCACCGGTCCAGTCTCCTTCACCCACCTGAAGAGTTGCCAATAGCACGTCTGGACTCTTGTGGTCCAGGAAGAGTACCAGCCCGGGGAGACAGCCCTGGTCCTGGACTATTACCTCCCGGTTCTGTGGCTCAGAAGCCAGGTCCCGAAGTTGAGTCACCACCGACAGTGCATCCATCATCTTTCTTAACTTTAGCAGACCTGAAACTGAGATGTGGTGACGTTGTTTAAGTGTGGATTTAAAATGCTTTAAGCCAGGGTTGACCAAGTATGCGCCACGAGGACGTTTAAACTGATTAAATCTCGAGGAAGCGATAGTGTAACTAGGTGACAAGGTTACGGTCACTTGTGTTACGTGTTAAAGCTCTGACCCTCACGAGGCTATCGACGATACATGTTGTCCTATCAGGACGCAGCGCGAGCGTTAACGTTGTGGCTAGCTAACGAAGCTAGCTACTTTTGAAACGTGAAGCCAACTTTAAAAAATGAATTTAAATGTGTTTCATTGCACTGTTCCAAGATAAAATCGCGCGATTCCTACAAGCAATAATATTAAACATGCCTTGAAAGTGAGTTAAATGTGGTGAAATTAAGTTTTGCGACGTTTTCTTACCCAACACAACAAGCGGCTCACGAGACGAAATACAAATTTGGTGCTTCGTTTTCGTGACATGCGATTGGTCGACCGGCCGTTGCCGACGCTGCACGGTAAGCCGCTCCTATTGGCTCCTCACGATACTTCTGCATTTACAGCCAATCAGATGAGGCTTTGCTGCTTAAGCGTTATTTGACTTTCTCAGACTTGCTCTTCGGATGCGCGAGAAGAGTGTAAAGCTGCACGTTCCTCGTTTTTATCCGCACGTTAAAGTTTATATTATTGATTTTTATGAAGATTTAGCACAAATGTAGCCACTCGCTTACAATTTGACGAGAAAACGAGTCCACGGTAAGTACACGCTTATATTTCCTGCTTATCCCGCATGTTTTCTTGCGTCGCGCATTGTACTTTGATGAGCCATGCAGCTTACGGGGGAGGCACACTGCGGTCCCTGTGCGGGGTTACCTGCGCGGGGTTACCCACGCTACACAGAGCAGAAGGTTTCTCCTTTTAGGTTGAAACTAAAGCCCAGTGCGTTTTGCCGATTCAGTAACGACTCTACAGCCGAGTCAGCATCCAACGGCACAGCAGACAGAAACAAACTGCCTCCCCGAGCATCAGTGTGATGCCGCCAGGTGACACTTTGACAGTTGGAGCGATAATGGACTCCAGGAAATGGCTTCAGAAGTAAAACTCCTGACCTGTTTTAGCTGAAGACTATCATAAACATATACATTTGTCTCCTGGTATTTTAAGATAGTTTCAGTAAAGAGAAGGCAACTTCAATTTACAGGCAAAACACGTTTGTTAGTGTAGCACCTGCCAATAACAAGACAATTCAAATGTTAAAGTAACATCTAAAATGACATTAAAGGTGCAGTGTCTAAGACTTGGGGACTTTATTTTCAGAATAAGGGAAACATGGAATATAATATTAATAACTATGTTTTCAAGCATGTATTACCACTTACACTACCACTCAAAATCTTTTTATTTTTGTTATTAAGAAAACTATCCTTTTATATCTGCAGTGGGAGCGGGTCCTCTTTCATGGAGGCCGCCATATTGAAACACTGTGTTTCTGCAGTGACCCAAAACAGAAAAACCAAACTGTGACTGTAAACAGTCTCCTTTACACTAAAGTGAGGGTGATGTGATGAGACTGCAATGCAGTGATTAGACCACTAGATGCAACTAAATTCTACACATCTGACCTTTAAGATAATAGAATTACAAGAGCATATAAAAAAAGAAAAACACACTTATCAATGTGGTAGTAATTAAACAGACAAATTTTAAAATATAGTCAGGTGGCAGTAGCTCAGTCCAAAGGGACGGCCTGGGCCAAAGTACTAGTAGCCAGTGTAAACCTCTGAGAGATGGACTGATGTGGTATGCTTTCTTGGTCTTAACAACAGCATTCTGAATCAGCTGCAGCTGTAAAGTTTCCTTTAGAGTAGTAGAAGTAGTCTAAATGTGATGGTGGAAGGGTGCAAGGAATTATTTACACCAATATTTCTGTCTTAATTTGTGATTTTTATTGATTAAATTACCGATTTACAGTTCTTCTCTTTTATTGTATTAAGTGTTGCATGATTTGTTTTGTTTCAGGTGTAAAGGATGTGACTTAGTTGCACCTGTCCTGTGTTGGCCTCTTATCAAGTCAGTCAGCAGAAAGAGGAGCTTTGCGGTCATCAGCTGGTGTGTGAAAAAGTCCTTCCAATGTCTTTAGTAGACGATATCCTGTACGTGCTGCGCATGGTCCTGGAGTACTTTGGAGTGCCTCCAGACATGGTGAGTACACACACACACACACACACACACACACACACACACACACACTAGAATTACTGACTGGGTAAATTTATAATGATAGCAATTTTTAAACACAGTTGTTCTGTCTGTGTCTGTGTGTGTGTGTGTGTGTGTGGTCCTGCCTGTAGCTTGTTCCAGTGTGGGACAGTGAGCTGTGCGGTCAGTACCGCAGCATTGTGCGGATGATTGGGACCAACCTCCCTCTGGCTCCTACACCACGTGTCCACTTTCAGGTACCTGTACTGTATGTGTTTTTCCTAACAGACTGAAAATGATCACCCAAAATCTGTCCAGTTTATTATAAAAGTGACGACCGCTTCAGTAAATTATATTTGTCTTTATCTGGTCAAATTCAACTCAGCTTTTTTGAATAAACACATGTATATAACAACACCAACAAAGAAATATATAATCTGCTTTAAATTACGTTGCATAGTACTTCATAATATAGTATATATCATATAATATATAGTACTTCATAGATTAAAAATTACATTGATAAGTGTGAATAGAACAGCTGTTCTACAACTTGATGTTTGCATTAGTAGTAGTTATGAGTGGGGTGAGCCTGTAAATTATTATGTTTTTAGTATGTGTCAAGTAACGTTACCTGTAACATCTTTCGCAAATTACAAATGGAGAATATGACTTGGCTGCACCTTTTAAAAA